>JAUIMM010000113.1:12791666-14140833 GCA_031769625.1 Taudactylus pleione | reverse complement strand
GACCACCCACAGGCTATACGAGCGTGCAGTTTGATGGCCGCGATGGTCTTGACCATCCCGACCATCGAAACTGCGAGCCGGAGCCTGCGGTTGAGGTTTTCAACTGCAAGCTCCGGAGTGATTTTGGCTCTATCAGAGCCAAAATCACTCCCACTGACATCACTAGTGATGTCAGTGGGCAGGCTTCTGACGGGAGGCATTCCCGTGGGAACGCCCCCGTCAGGGAGGCACGCCCCCGGCACGCCTACCAAAAGGGGCGTGCTGTCAATCATCGACAGCACGCCCCCTTTGATCAGACACAACGAGCGAAGGACTTTCCTTCGCTCGTCGCGTCTGGCGCATGCGCACGACGGAGCTCCCTCCATCGTGCGCATGCTCAGTCCAGAACATCGACCCACTTGCGAGTGGACAGCCGCTCGCGAGTGGGTCTGAATCAGGCCCTTTGTATGCAACTTAAACAAAAAGCCATTATTAAAATAAAAGATTTTTTGAACATTTCAAATATTAAGTCTTTGTATTTATTACAATAACACCATTAATTAATGTTTTTTGAAATGGTGCTTCTAATCAATTCTATGTCATTGGTTCGATAAGCAAGTGAGGTTGATGAAAGGGTAGAAGGATCACTCCCAACAGGCTCCTCCACGATGTCCCACTCTGGCAGGTATTCTTCTTGCTGTATCTCACAGATGTTATGCAAGATACAGCATGCCGCTACACCATCAGTAATCAGCCCAATGTCCACATCATTTCTTTTTAACAAGCAGCGCCAACGTCCCTTCTGTCTACCGAATGCATTTTTCACAAACATTCTAGCTGAGCTGAGGGTATGGGTGTAGGCGATCTACTTTTTGCAAAGCTCAAACTGTTGGCTGTACCCTTTCATCAACCACCTTCGTAATGGATACGCAGCATCCCCAATGATGTGGACTGGTACCTCAACTCCATCCACAAGCTTGGACTTCTGCAAATGGAAACAAATATTACAGTTATTATTAAAGGCTTTACAGGTAACAGTGTTGTAATACAATTGGTACAGGTATATCTTCTTTCCTCTATTTGTAGGTATACACATTGATTACAATTTGGCAGGAGGTATTTGCCAGACATGCCTGATACATATCTGTTTAGCAATAATAAGTATGATATAAATGTGTGTATAGTTACCTCATGAGGAAACAGCCAAACATTCTCCTCTCCTCCGCAATCTTGTACAGATCAGAATTGGCCAGCACACGAGCGTCATGAGCACGACCAGGCCAGCCAATAAAATCATCAGTGAAGCTGTGAGAGCAAGATAATATCCGGTTAAAACTATACATATAGACCATGTGAAGTAGAATCTGATTGGTTGCTAGGCCCAACATCTCCACTTCAAATAACCCTCACTTTAATAAATAAACCTCTAACTTTTAAATACACTACAATATATTCATTAATTTATTTCTGATAGAAAGCGTATATAAGATCCGGTTACAACTATACATATAAATTTTTAAACACACATTTTAGATCCTTTACTTTGCATGCAGGTCAAAATATATATAAAATTAAAGGTAATAAATGTGGCTTATTAATACCGATGGTCAACGACGGCTTGTAGAATGACGGAATGCCATCCCTTTCTGTTATAGTAGTCTGCTGGATTGTCTGTGGGAGCAATTATGGGGATGTGGGTGCCATCAATTGCCCCAGCACACTGTGGGTAACCGCGGCGCAGGAACCCGGACACACTCTCATCCAGTCGCTGCCCATGGGGTAGGGCAAGAAACCGGTGGTACAAGGTATCCAGGATGGCCTGGGTCACTTCACGTACCAAAACACAAACCGTGGAGATGCCTACACCAAACAAGCAGGATATTATGCGATACTCGCCAGGGGTAGCATACCACCACAAGACGATTGCAAGTTTCCTGCTCGGGGCAATGGGCTGTCTCCATCGAGTAGTGTGCCTGGTAAGTGACGGAGTCAGGAGTTCCAGGATGTAATTAAAGGTGCCTTGCGACCTTCTAAAATTTGCAATCCATTGGTTCTCGGTAAACTCCTCTACCATAGCCCAGAAAGTCTCTTGTGATGTCAGTGGGGCCGCCACCAAATGGTAGGCGCCTCCGTCTGGGCAGCCACCCCCCCGTCCCGCCCACCAAAGGGTACGTGCTGTCACTCAACATCGACAGCACGCCCCCTTTGGTGCAAGACCCAGAGTGACGGATTGCCGTCGCTATCCGGGTCTCGCGCATTCGCATGACGGAGGCGGCCACCATCGACCCAGTTGCGAGCGCTCAGCGCTTGCGACCGGGTCTGAAACATGCCCTGAGTCCCATGCTGGCCCTGATGTCAGCCAGCCCAGATGGCATGAATTGAGCGTCAGTCACACAGGAGGAGAGATCACGGTGGCTGTTTCCCTGCTGCTGAGGGGAGGCCTGAGCCCGTTGGTGGCACCCAGGACTGGGAGGAGCCTGAGCGGTGTCTGGTGCAAATTATCAGTGACTGCAGTGGTTATGTGTGAGTTCTCTTACTGCACTATGCTATCCAGCCGTTTCAGCTGACCACCAAGCTGCTGGTTCATTCCATCATTTCCATCTGGTGATGGATCAATTATTGTGCGCTCCCGGCCAAATCTGACTCTGTGTGCGCTCACACACACCAGCCTGGGGGTGTACAGATGTGTTACATACACTTTTTCACACATTGATCCAAATAGCTCCATTGGATGCGCTACAGACTTTGCCATTTAGCTGCTAAAAACACCTTTTTCTTTTAACATGCATCTTATTCACATACCAATTGCTGTGTGACCAAAGTATTCATCTAGTGTCCATGGTATACTGTGAGCTAATCTGTAGGCCGCTACAATGTGAATATGACACAGAATTTAGGAAAAAGTATGAATCGCTATCCATGGCAGATTCATCTGAGTTGCGGCAAGCATCTCATGCTATACAGTATGTCGCAAAAATGCTATGTGAATGAGGACACAGAGGTCATCTGTATCTGTACACTCAGGGCCTGATTCAGACCCACTCGCTAAGATGCGATCACTCGCACGATGTGTAAGCAAATTGGGTAGGCAGTGTTTAGTGTTTGTGTAGCATTAGCACGCCCTGTGTTTCTTAGAGAGCAATCACATAGTGTATGCAGACACCCACCAGCCTGTTTTAAGACGCCCACTTGTGCACGTCAGGTCCAAGAGGTGTATGCAACCATTGGAACATTGGGTAACATCAGATGCTATCGCAGCGCTTGAGGTTGACCATACCCTGCCGCACTGAGAGCACATCAGTATAAAAACAAGCCAGGTGACGTGTACTATGATGCTGTCTTTTAATTATGCAAACCTCTAAAATGCCGTTGAGATGCTCAGGCACGCCTGCGCCTGCACCTCCACTCCCCCATTTTTAATGGCCAGCCCCTGTTACCACCTACAGTACCAAATGGCTTCCCCTGTCACTCACTCTGCTGGGCTGTCTATGCGCAGCGAGCGAATGCATTGTGAACTTTCGCTAAGGTATGCGCACTGCGATGCATACGTATGTGCACCATCGGCAGCAGCGAAAGATTGCATCTTAGAGAGCGGGTCTGAATCGGGCCCTCAAGCCTCTTACCAGCTGCTTTTATCCCTTTTTATGCCACACATGGGGGCCTATTCATCATCACTTAATTTTTACAAAAACAGGTTATTATTAATATTTTCACATACAATTGTAAAAATTAAGTTATCGGGCCATTCATCATGAAGGCAAAGCAGGAGATATCACAGATATACAGTATCTCCTGCTTACCTTCCTCTCGTGGAATGGCCCGCCGTCCCCATATACTAGTATCACAGATATCTCCTGCTTACCTTTCTCTCACGGAATGGCCCGCTGTTCTCATACACTAGTATCGCATATATGTCCTGCTTACCATTCTCTAGTGAATGGGCCCGCTGTCCCCATACACTAGTGTCACAGATATATCTCCTGCTTACCTTTCTCTCATGGAATGGCCCGCTGTCCCCATACACTAGTATCACAGATATCTCCTGCTTACCTTTCTCTCATGGAATGGCCCTCTGTCCCCATACACTAGTATCACAGATATCTCCTGCTTACCTTTCTCTCACGGAATGGCCCGGTGTCCCCATACACTAGTATCACAGATATCTCCTGCTTACCTTACTCTTGCAGAATGGCCCTCTGTCCCCGTGCACTAGTATCACAGATATCTCCTGCTTATCTTTCTCTCCCAGAATGGCCCGCCGTCCCCATATACTAGTATCACAGATATCTCCTGCTTACCTTTCTCTCAGGGAATGGCCCGCTGTTCTCATACACTAGTATCACAGATATCTCCAGCTTACCTTTCTCTCACGTAATGGCCCCCTGTCCCCATACTCTAGCATCACAGATCTCTCCTGCTTAGCTTTCTCTCATGGAATGGCCCGCTGTTCCCATACACTAGTATCACAGATATAGCTTCTGCTTACCTTTCTGTCGCGGAATGGCTCGTTGTTCCCATACACTAGTATCACAGATATCTCCTGCTTACCTTTCTCTCGCGGAATGGACTGCTTTCCCCATACACTAGTATCACAGATATATCTCCTGCTTACCTTTCTCTCGCGGAATGGCCTGCTATCCCCATACACTAGTATGGGGACAGAATTCATCAAGCTTGAGAGCGGGAGCTTTTGACATCTTAAGATGGTGAATGCTCCTGATACCCACTGCTTCCCTATGGGAAGGCGTCCTGGGTCATGAAGAGGGATATTTTTCGGATACATCTGTTTCTGTCCGTCTCCTTCCGCCGGATGTCGGGGCTCTTGTGCACATGTGTGACCTGTAGGTGGCGCATGCACACTCCCATCACTTCTCCGAAGGGAACAATGAATAGCTTCACTGATTTTCGGATCAGCTGTCACTGGGCCGTAGCAATGATGAATTGCTCCGGAATCCGCGGCGAGTTAGAATGTTAATTATCGGACCCCAATAATTAACATAATGAATAGGCCCCTAAGGAGTAAATTTACTAAATGTTGATTTAGCTAGATTTAAAACATAGATTGGCTTTCCAAATGCAAAATTTGCATATTTATCATCCTTAGGGGTTTCATCTTCAATTGGAAGTTGAGACCCTACGGATGATGAATATGCAGATTTTGCATTTGGAAAGCCCATCTATGTTGATGAGTGACCATATAGATGTACAGGGCTGCCGGTCTAGTCTATTATACAGGTCATGGAACTCTGCGTTGACCTCTGATATCTATAGGACTGTACGGTAGGGGGGTATATTGCACCTTATGATACATAAGATTTAATAAAATTTTATAAGAAATAGAACTTGCAGGCAGTATTAGCAACTTCTAACTGTTTTATGTTGCTCAATATTAATAAATGTATAACACTATGGGGAGTTAGATCACCTTTGTGTCACAATTTCTGAACGGTAAAATGCGTTTACTAAATAAACACGATTGCTTGTAAATATAGATTTGCAAAAATTGCAAGATGCCTGTCGGTTTGCGCCAGGATTATGTCATGCATACATCACATACACTTACTTTTTGTTGTTATAAATTGGTTTATTGCTAATTATATACAAATGTTTTCTTTCTCCTGGTTTTCCTTCTCTATTTTAAATTCTGATAGCACTGTGGGCAGGAGTTAGTTTTTCTCCTACTCATGTCTTGCTCTCTGCAGAGAGTCCATACATAAATAGAGCATGGGGGTTCACCATCGGTCTTCTTCTTCCACCATCGATAGTCTTGCACAGCGCACTCTCATATGTCAGCATACAGCTTCTCCCAGTATGTATAAATCGTTTATGCCCAGTTGTTTCTTTATTGGCGCCACCCATATTGGGGAGTTGGGGCGACAGGGACCATCCATTTTCTGGCTATCATCACCTGCTAGAATAAGCTATTTATCCAGAAGTAGATGTGGATTCCGATTATCCATGATAGAACGCTGACCAACATATAAAGATATGGCTCATCCACATTCTTACAGCCAATGATGTTTCCTTCTCCATTGTTATAATTTTTTTCCACAAGCTCCTCCGGTTCTTCCTCTTCACTTATACTGGAAAGATTTTCTTCCACAGGTTCCTCCGGCTCTTCCTCTTCACGTATACTGGGAAGATTTGGCATAAATGCATAGCTCTTGTATTTGTACATCCTACGTTTGCTATACATTGGTGGGGTGGTGATGATTTTTTCAAGAATATCTGCTTCCTCTTCTAACGAGAGATCCATGGATTGGACATTAGAGCAGATGTCAGGATTCCGAGCTACGGCAGACGCAGCATAACCCCCATCATCATCATCGTCGTCTCTACAACATTTGCTTCCGCAACATCCCATTTTGCAATGGAAACTTCTTACCTCCAGCTCCCTTCAAGAAGTGAGCACCAAGCCAAACAGCTCAGTGTGTATGATCCATATGTGACCTCATAATGGCCAGACTTGGTAATACATTGTGACATCATCATTCTGTGTAATCAGCAGAAGCAGCATCTATCATACCTACAGTATGTGACTTTTTCTTGGTATCCATGGATTGTAATGAAAAATACTGTCCCCAGTCTTTACCAACCGGAGTTGACCAGTGACAAAATCAGCGCCATTAGTCAGTGCTGCCTATGCTTACTTATCAATCTGCCTCCCTTGGAGATAGAAGTAAAACAAGCTGAGCTCCACAGTGATGCTGAATGTACCCATATATAAATATATCGTGAGATGAGAGGGCCGAACTGATACTGATGTGTTGCTTTATTTTAAATAGTTTTTGTTATAGGAATAATAAATATAACAAAACTTTTACAATGTCAAGAAACTCATGGAAAGCATGAGATAGCACTGATCTGTTCAATTTAGTTCGAGTATCTTGGGCGAGTAGACCGACTTCCTTGCTGATGTGTAAGAACAGTGGCCGGGATAGGATTCCACATGCAGTCATGCAGATATTTAGTATACATGAGCAGATTCTCGCATTACCATAATGTAGTAAGCAGGCAGCCGCAACAGTGACCAGGGATACGTCTCTCTCAGAATCAGCCTTGCCACACCTCTCTGTTCATTGGGTACACCCACTTTGGCAGATGGTCACACCCTTTCAGCTGGCCCCTATCACTGCATTCCCCTGGTGGGCCCTTCATACTCCAGTGCACAGTCCATCACTGCATAGGTGGAGGGTTTGCCTGTATCCAGGCCTGAAGGACACACAGTCATGGCGATCATTACATGTTTTCCCCTATCTCTGGTCAATTTCAAAGAGGAATGAAGAATGACCAATATTGCCCACGCTGGGGAAATGGGGGCATAGAATAGTAAATGGGTAGAGTTATAGAGATAAATTTGCCTCCAGAAATGTATAACAGAAGGACATTCCCACATGCAGTGCACAGGAGGCAGTGCTTGGAGGTTCACATTTTGAACAAGCTGAACAAATATCCCAGTAGTGGGGAGGGGACAGGTAGCCCCTATGTTATATATTAATAAACATTGCCCTATAAGAACTAACAGTAAGCATTTTGCAGGATAGTGTCATAAACAACTGGTCAATGGAAAGGGTAGGATTTTTTTTTTTTTATGACCTACGGAGGTACTGGTCATGTATGGAAATGTCCCTGTCTCTCACCAGAGGCTTAAACACAAGCAAATCAAGGCTGTTATACCAATCAGATAAGGAAAAGTCAGTAATAACTGAGTGTACTTGGTGCCCAGCAGAGACCGGCCAATGGTAGCCTGGGGGTGGGGGACTCTTAGCATTGACCCAGGAGGAAAGGCCAATCTAAAGAAGATGACTTCTGGTATAGAACAAAGGGGCTAGCTGTGTCTTGGGAGTTAAAATTCCCATTTTTTCTTGCCCATATTGTATGTGAGGCTATTCTTTTGAGTTTGTGTGGACATCGGACATTTTGAGTCCTCCCCAATGGCTTCAGGTTCCCCCTCTCACATTATTTTGGGATTTCTATGTGATTATACACTCAATGACAATAGAGAACAGCGGTTTGGTTTTGTCTCTGATCTGTCCGCCAAGTTCAGACTTTAGAACAAGGCAAAACGTCATCTTTCATGGACAAAAATGATGTTTTTCCTCATTTTGAGATGTGAACTTGGTGGGAAGATCCAAGCCATATCGCTCAATAAAACTGACTTTTGTAAGTTGATTTATGAGTATCATTATTATTATTGAATTATGTGGAGACCCATCCGCCCCATTGTTAATCTGACCCTAATCATAAATCGATAGTCAATGTACCTGATTGGATGGAAATGGATCGCAATAGTTTCCGCCATTGATTCTATGGTGTCAGCATCATAGCACCCTTTGTGTATGGGCTGCAACTAAGCAGAGGGGTCACAAGTTCTGGTGAGACCTGGTATGCACTCCATATCCCCCTAGCGTGGCAGAGACTCTGTGTTGCCGTAGATTTATTCTTTTGCTTTGGAGTTTACTTTGTTTGCCTATTGACCCTGGGCTGGCGATTCCCTAGCCCTTGGCTTCATGGGTATTGTTGCACCTCATTTATCTGGGTGGGTTATTAGTTAAGTATAGTTGGGGTGGGGCTTAGTTTGGGGATCAAGATATGACATAAGTGGGAGGCTTAGTCATATAGGGTTGGGGGAAATGGGGGGTGTTTTTATAGTTGCTGCCTAAGCTGTACAGACACTGGCTGATGTGCATATTATTTATTTCTGTTTTATGCTTGTTGGTCTGGTTTGGACCACTTTACAATTGTTTCTTTGAGGTGAGTCTATGTGGCCGGGTCTGGTATTGGGAATTGTGGCCAGTGGTGTTACTATGGTCTTCGGAGCCCATGGCCAATGTAAGATTTTTGCCGGGCCCCCCCCCCCCCCACACACACACACAGGAAAATCTGCATTGGGCGCCGCTTGCGCACAGCAAAAAATGGCCGTGGTAAAAAAGGGGCATGGCTAATGAGAATGGGATGGGCCAACATGACATGCCACCAATTTCTTGTCAGTCTGGGAACATTCCTTTCCTTTCTATTCCATATGCACCTTACCTATACGTTGGCTCACTATTCATGTAGGTCACATCATCCGGAAGATGCCTGTGTTGGATATAGGAATATAAACAAGGTCATCATCATACGATAGCGGTTCAACCAAACTCGTCCTCGTGTAACTTCCTTCCCCCTGCATCTCTCAGCCACACCATCATCTCCCTCCCTATGTTGTCTCTTCTTATACTTTCAGACATCTCGATAATCCCAGGAATTTGGCCTGCCTTAGCCAAAATCGCGGGTAGCCGCGTCTGTCTGAATGGTACCTAATCGGGAACACGTTCCCAGGTAGCCGACCCTTCAATCGACCAGGGTTTTTTTCCAGAGACCTAAGTCATGGGAGATTACCCTGCTCATGTCTGAATGGTGCTACTCGGCAATTTACTCCCGGGCTTCACCAAAAAGCTCCTGATTGGCCGGACGCGGCTGCGTGTTAATGAGATCAGCAGTAGCAGCCGGACAGTGGAGGGCAGACACCACGGACACCACACATAGCGCTAAAGGGCAGTGCAGTGCTACAAGGCAGATTTAGGTGTCGGAACAGCTGCAGAAAGGCCCGCAACACTACAAGGTGAACTTGGTGCTGACAGAGGAGAGAGTGCAGTACCAGGTGTTTGGAGAGTGGTGCCAGGTGTGTACAGGTGGTTGCAGATCATATCACATTGGAAGGACAAGGAGGTCAAGTGTTGCTGGCACACTGTCTGCAGCAACGACATGCACACCTTCAACAACTACTGAGAGCAGCCAGCAGAGCCCAGCATTATCGCAGGTCCTACTTGATGACCCAGATGAGGACTCATCTAATACCATTATCATTGAACCAAGCACTGGCACAGATGTGACCTCTCCATCACAAAGGCAAGATTCTGAGTCTGAGCCACAGACCCAGGGAGACAAGCCCACCCTACGCGGTAACAGTAAGTTTAATTCAATTAACTTATGTTCTGCTGCATTAATCTATGTAATGTTGTAGTTCATTTTCTAGTATATAGTAGCAACTGTATTGTTTCTGCATTCATCTTGTAGTGGAGGATGGGCACCGCATGCAAAGAGACGTTCTGCTTTTTGAATTTGGACTATTTATTGTTTTGTGTTTCAAATATTTTTTACATCTGTTGCTCATTGTTTTCTCTCTGAGGGGCCTATTCATTACACCTAAAAATTCTCTAGAGATAATTAGGTTTAGAACTCGCATTCATCATTCCACCTCTCCATAAGTATCTATTCCAAAAAGCTGTCATTGTTGCGATGACAGCTTTTCGGGAAATAGATACTTTTCCCTGCCTACACTACCTTATCGCATCTGGAGACAGTGCTGCGCATGCGCTGTTACATCTGTAAAACCATCGCATGCGCAGCACTGCCTACAGATGCGTTAAGTTTGTGTACCCCCCTAGACCACCCCCACCCCCCTCCGCTCACCCCCCCCGACTTACCTGTCCGCGCAGCAGCCTCCGGCTCTGTCCTGCTGCTCTGTCATTTGATTTCCCAGCAGACCACATGACAGATTAAAAAAAAAAAAAAAACTTTTTTTTTTTTTTCTAAACTTTCTTGTGCTCTGCTGGGGAGCACACATGTCCGACAAGCCTCCGGAGCCTGAGGACGGAGCAGAGCGCTGGAGGGGCTCGTCGGGGGACCTGCACACGCGGATACAGGTAAGTCGATTCTGCTATTCGCCACCTCACAGTGGCGAATAGTAACTGCATCAAATTCCGAAAATTCATAATTTTCGGAATTTGATGAATACCACAATTTCCACATCCCCATACTAATGTATGGGGAGTGTGGAAATTAACGCAGGGGAACTTAGCAAGAAGATAGCTGTGATATCTCCTGTGCTAAGTCTATTCATGAATACCAAAATAACGTTTTTTAAGGAAAATGTCCTTAAAAACGTTATTTTAGTGTTGATGAATAGGCCCCTTATACTTTCAGTTTTCACAGTGCCAACACGTAAAAAGAAGAGCAAAATTGATGTTGCTACCAAAGCCATGACAAGTATTCTTTGTGAACAACTACGCGACCTAGATTCGGAATGGCAGACACAAGAGGAAGCCAGACTGCAGCGGTTCATGGCCATTGAGAGAGAGAGATGCAGAGTAATTTGCTAACGGAAATGATAGCTATGCATGAAAGGTTTAGTCGCGATAACCGCAATTTTTTTTTATCAAATCTTGAGCACAATCCACTACAAACCAACACAATTTTCCACCATCCACCCATTTTGGGCAACAAGCTAATTAGCTAAGTATGCTCAACAAGCAATGCCCCCCACAGCATTTGGGCAAACTACATATAAGTATGCTCAACAAGCAAAGCCCCCCACAGCATTTGGCCAAACATCCCAGTATGCACAACATGTACAAACTACATCCCATATATCCAAACATCCGCAAACACCTCAGTCATCCTCAACATTTACAGATAGTACATTAGATAATGTACTCGAAGGTCAATTTAAAGATACTTTGCCAGCTAATACTTTGTCACAGGAACTTACTCCTGACAAAAACCCAGAGTTTACAGTTTACAGAAATCTGTAACTGTGGTAATCAAATATATCTAGTGATGTTAACTAGACATATCCCATAGGATGATGTTGAAAATGTTATGGTTACTGCTTTTGTCATTTTATTTTTTTAAGGTTATTGAGTTGGTGTAAACAAGGATCTACCAAAAAATTCTGGTCCTATTTGTTTCATTTTAAAGGCTTGTTTAATGCCTCACAGCTAAATACGCACTTAACAATGTTCACATTGTCTACGCTTCAACAATATCAATCCATACATACATATGGAGTACTTTGGGTTCTGAAGTAAATGTGCACTTTTACTTATTTTTATACCATTGTTTGGTTTTGAATTGTGTTGTATTTTGTGCAACATTATTTCCTATGTAAGAAATATGGAAGTAAGGCTTTCAAACTTTGTATGCAACTTAAACAAAAAGCCATTATTAAAATAAAAGATTTTTTGAACATTTCAAATATTAAGTCTTTGTATTTATTACAATAACACCATTAATTAATGTTTTTTGAAATGGTGCTTCTAATCAATTCTATGTCATTGGTTCGATAAGCAAGTGAGGTTGATGGAAGTGTAGAGGGATCACTCCCAACAGGCTCCTCCACGATGTCCCACTCTGGCAGGTATTCTTCTTGCTGTATCTCACAGATGTTATGCAAGATACAGCATGCCGCTACACCATCAGTAATCAGCCCAATGTCCACATCATTTCTTTTTAACAAGCAGCGCCAATGTCCCTTCTGTCTACCGAATGCATTTTTCACAACCATTCTAGCTGAGCTGAGGGTATGGGTGTAGGCAATCTACTTTTTGCAAAGCTCAAACTGTTGGCTGTACCCTTTCATCAACCACCTTCGTAATGGATACACAGCATCCCCAATGATGTGGACTGGTACCTCAACTCAATCCACAAGTTTGGACTTCTGCAAATGGAAACAAATATTACAGTTATTATTAAAGGCTTTACAGGTAACAGTGTTGTAATACAATTGGTACAGGTATATCTACTTTCCTCTATTTGTAGGTATACACATTGATTACAATTTGGCAGGAGGTATTTGCCAGACATGCCTGATACATATCTGTTTAGCAATAATAAGCATGACATAAATGTGTGTATAGTTACCTCATGAGGAAACAGCCAAACATTCTCCTCTCCTCCGCAGTCTTGTACAGATCAGAATTGGCCAGCACACGAGCGTCATGAGCACGACCAGGCCAGCCAATAAAATCATCAGTGAAGCTGTGAGAGCAAGATAATATCCGGTTAAAACTATACATATAAACCATGTGAAGTAGAATCTGATTGGTTGCTAGGCCCAACATCTCCACTTCAAATAACCCTCACTTTAATAAATAAACCTCTAACTTTTAAATACACTACAATATATTCATTAATTTATTTCTGATAGAATGCGTATATAAGATCCGGTTACAACTATACATATAAATTTTTAAACACACATTTTAGATCCTTTACTTTGCATGCAGGTCAAAATATATATAATATTAAAGGTAATAAATGTGGCTTATTAATACCGATGGTCAACGACGGCTTGTAGAATGACGGAATGCCATCCCTTTTTGTTATAGTAGTCTGCTGGATTGTCTGTGGGAGCAATTATGGGGTTGTGGGTGCCATCAATTGCCCCAGCACACTGTGGGTAACCGCGGCGCAGGAACCCGGACACACTCTCATCCAGTCGCTGCCCATGGGGTAGGGCAAGAAACCGGTGGTACAAGGTATCCAGGATGGCCTGGGTCACTTCACGTACCAAAACACAAACCGTGGAGATGCCTACACCAAACAAGCAGGATATTATGCGATACTCGCCAGGGGTAGCATACCACCACAAGATGATTGCAAGTTTCCTGCTCGGGGCAATGGGCTGTCTCCATTGAGTAGTGTGCCTGGTAAGTGACGGGGTCAGGAGTTCCAGGATGTAATTAAAGGTGCCTTGCGACCTTCTCAAATTTGCAATCCATTGGTTCTCGGTAAACCCCTCTACCATAGCCCAGAAAGTCTCTCCATGTTGTCAATCTCATGACCATATTGTGCAAGATGACCCTCCGGTCACTCTCAATATCGATGAGATGCTGGACATTATCAAGGCTCTCCTCCAGCGTAGGTAATGTTGGCGCTTGGACGCCCTCTCCACCACAAAATGCTCCCTTCTCCTCAGGATCTCACACTGTGCGATTATAAACAGTGTGAGCAGCTTCAGCCATGCCTCAGTTGCTGTGTAGCACACCAAATCCACCAGACAATACAAAGTCTCCATGCTACACAGATGCTTGGAAATATAGCAATGCCTTATAGGTACCCCTCCCAGTCCCCTTAAACCAAGCCCCCACCTTTGCATGATCTCATTAATGTGTGCCAGCATAACGTCCACTTAAAATGACAAAACTGTGATTTTCTGTGTAAAATTCTGAAAAACCCTGCTCTTGTCTGAATGGTGCTACCCGGGAACTTCCCGGGTAGAAGCTGTAGTGTGAAAGGGGGGTCTCTACCAAATACCCAGGATTTTGCACAGGAGAAATTCCCGGGTCTGAGGAGGAAATTTCCCGGGTCGTATATGTGAAAGGGGTATTAACCACAACATCGCCTCCCCTGTGTCGTCTCTTAGCACACCATGACTGCCCCCACTGCATCAACTCTCAGTACACCATCACCTCCATGTCAACTCAACACACCATCACCCCCCCGCATCATCTTTCAGCACACCATCACCTCCCTGTCAACTCTCAGCACACCATCACCTCCCCCCCTGCATTGTCTCTCAACACACAGACGCACACTGACACAAACACACTGACAGAGATACACACACATTGATACAGACACAAACTAACACACACACTAACAGATACACACACAGATACACACACACCTTTCACACAAATGCAGCCAGCCAAGTAAAAACATCACTGATATAAATTGAATGTCACCCTCCCCCCCGTGGAAGTCTGACCCCCCCTCACAGCAGACTGACCTCCCCACCCCCTCCCATCCATACAAAACATTATGCTTACCTGGCTGGTCCGGAGCAGAGAGAGCGCCGGGGAAGGAGAATCACCCTGTCACAGTCACCTCCGGTGGCAGCTCTCAGTATAGAGAGAATGGGAAGACTGCCTGGGAGGGGCTGTGCACTTCTGCTGCAGCTCCCCCTACAGTCCCCCAGCAGAACCAACAGGCAAGCATGCAAAACTGCAAAGGACAGCTCTTCAAATAAGAGCTGGGTCGGACTGGACCACAGGGGTATAGGGAAAACCCTGTTGGTCCCCACTGCCTAGAAACACAACCTCCTTTTCTAGAAGTCAGGTTCCAGACTTCAAATTATAGATTGTTACTCTATTAGACAGTTACCTCGAGGATCAGTACCACTGATCAACATGGGGGCCTGGTTCCCTTCTAGAGAAACTACACCAAGATCTGCCTAATGGTTAGGCAATCATCTGTGGTTGCTTTCCACAACCCCTCTGGTGGATGACCGCACCCTCTAAGCATGGGCTCCTACAACTGCATTACCCAAGGTGGGCCCTTCATGCACTTCTGCATTTCTGTTAAACACGCAGCTAACAGGCAACTCTATTGTATTCAGTCCAAATACGACGGATTGCACACACTGGCAGCATGATTGCATACACCATCGACAATTATCATTCTGTCACACACAATTCTTAGTAAATTTGTGAGTTTGTTTGAAACAAATTCACTGGTGTCCATGTAATACCCAGCGTGTTTGTGGGTCCAGGGGGGCCTGCACCGCATACCCTGCACCCATAAAACTTACCTCCCCGGAGTCCCACGTCGGCTCCAGTGTCTGCGCCTGTAAAAATGGCTGCCATTTTCCTGTCATTTGCGCATGTGCAGTACAGGGAAAATGGCCACCGTGGCCTTTTTCCCGGTGACCTGTGCATACGCTGTAGATTCTGGGCACACACTAGAGGATGAAGAGGAGGGGGCCCATGTTGGAGACTGCACACGGGCCCCCTCCTTTGTAGAAATGCCCCTGAGCAGACGCAATATAGATATTTTTGCACATGGAGCGATTGTTAGCTATTGCACATGTACAAACACTGCACTGCGCATGGGCAGCAATTGCATTGTGATTACATTAGTAAAAAAGAGAGTGACAGGTAGTCAGCGTTTGGCGGTGGTAATGGAGTTGGTTTGAAAAACGCAGACGTGTGTCACCATTTTAAACGCTGGTACCGATGTTTACCCATACTTTTTAATACCTCTCTGAAGTCCCACGTTGGCTAGAGCAGCGCTACACAGGATGATGGTCGCGATGGTCAAGACCATCGCGACTTCGGGCTTGCGACGAGACCCTTGTGGTAGGGTCTCGTGGTCGAAAGCCCCAGAGAGCTTTCGGCTCAAACAGAGCCAAAAGCTCTCCCACTGACATCACTTGTGATGTCAGTGGGGCCGCCACCAAATGGTAGGCGCCTCCGTCTGGGCAGCCACCCCCCCGTCCCGCCCACCAAAGGGTACGTGCTGTCACTCAACATCGACAGCACGCCCCCTTTGGTGCGAGACCCAGAGTGACGGATTGCCCGTCGCTCTCCGGGTCTAGCTCATTCGCATAACGGAGGCGGCCACCATCGACCCGGTTGCGAGCGCTCAGCGCTTGCGACCGGTTCTGAATCAGGCCCTGAGTCCCATGCTGGCCCTGATGTCAGCCAGCCCAGATGGCATGAATTGAGCATCAGTCACACAGGAGGAGAGATCACGGTGGCTGTTTCCCTGCTGCTGAGGGGAGGCCTGAGCCGTTGGTGGCACACAGGACTGGGAGGAGCCTCAGCTGTGTCTGGTGCAAATTATCAGTGACTGCAGTGGTTATGTGTGAGTTCTCTTACTGCACTATGCTATCCAGCCGTTTCAGCTGAACACCAAGCTGCTGGTTCATTCCATCATTTCCATCTGGTGATGGATCAATTATTGTGCGCTCCCGGCCAAATCTGACTCTGTGTGCGCTCACACACACCAGCCTGGGGGTGTACAGATGTGTTACATACACTTTTTCACACATTGATCCAAATAGCTCCATTGGATGCGCTACAGACTTTGCCATTTAGCTGCTAAAAAAACCTTTTTCTTTTAACATGCATCTTATTCACATACCAATTCCTGAGTGACCAAAGTATTCATCTAGTGTCCATGGTATACTGTGAGCGAATCTGTAGGCCGCTACAATGTGAATATGACACAGAATTTAGGAAAAAGTATGAATCGCTATCCATGGCAGATTCATCTGAGTTGCGGCAAGCATCTCATGCTATACAGTATGTCGCAAAAATGCTATGTGAATGAGGACACAGAGGTCATCTGTATCTGTACACTCAGGGCCTGATTCAGACCCGCTCGCTAAGATGCGATCACTCGCACGATGTGTAAGCAAATTGGGTAGGCAGTGTTTAGTGTTTGTGTAGCATTAGCATGACCTGTGTTTCTTAGAGAGCAATCACATAGTGTATGCAGACACCCACCAGCCTGTTTTAAGACGCCCACTTGTGCACGTCAGGTCCAAGAGGTGTATGCAACCATCGGAACATTGGGTAACATCAGATGCTATCGCAGCGCTTGAGGTTGACCATACCCTGCCGCACTGAGAGCACATCAGTATAAAAACAAGCCAGGTGACGTGTACTATGATGCTGTCTTTTAATTATGCAAACCTCTAAAATGCCGTTGAGATGCTCAGGCACGCCTGCGTCTGCACCTCCACTCCCCCATTTTTAATGGCCAGCCCCTGTTAGCACCTACAGTACCAAATGGCTTCCCCTGTCACTCACTCTGCTGGGCTGTCTATGCGCAGCGAGCGAATGCATTGTGAACTTTCGCTAAGGTATGCGCACTGCGATGCATACGTATGTGCACCATCGGCAGCAGCGAAAGATTGCATCTTAGAGAGCGGGTCTGAATCGGGCCCTCAAGCCTCTTACCAGCTGCTTTTATCCCTTTTTATGCCACACATGGGGGCCTATTCATCATCACTTAATTTTTA
Organism: Taudactylus pleione; assembly: GCA_031769625.1. Taxonomy (NCBI): domain Eukaryota; kingdom Metazoa; phylum Chordata; class Amphibia; order Anura; family Myobatrachidae; genus Taudactylus; species Taudactylus pleione. The sequence continues at coordinate 14,123,282 of JAUIMM010000113.1, read as the reverse complement.
CAAAAACAGGTTATTATTAATATTTTCACCGACAATTGTAAAAATTAAGTTATCGGGCCATTCATCATGAAGGCAAAGCAGGAGATATCACAGATATACAGTATCTCCTGCTTACCTTCCTCTCGTGGAATGGCTCGCTGTCCCCATACACTAATATCACAGATATGTCCTGCTTACCATTCTCTAGTGAATGGGCCCGCTGTTCCCATACACTAGTATCACAGATATATCTCCTGCTTACCTTTCTCTTGCGAATGGGCCCGCTGTTCCCATACACTAGTATCACAGATATATCTCCTGCTTACCAGTCTCTCACGGATGGGCGCACTGTCCCCATACACTAGTATCACAGATATATCTCCTGCTTACCTTTCTCTCATGGAATGGCCCGCTGTCCCCATACACTAGTATCACAGATATCTCCTGCTTACCTTTCTCTCATGGAATGGCCCGCTGTCCCCATACACTAGTATCACAGATATCTCACTGCTTACCTTTCTCTCGCGGAATGGCCCTCTGTACCCATACACTAGTATCACAGATATCTCCTGCTTACCTTACTCTTGCAGAATGGCCCTCTGTCCCCGTACACTAGTATCACAGATATCTCCGGCTTACCTTTCTTTCACAGAATGGCCCGCCGTCCCCATATACTAGTATCACAGATATCTCCTGCTTACCTTTCTCTCACGGAATGGCCCGCTGTTCTCATACACTAGTATCACATATATGTCCTGCTTACCATTCTCTAGTGAATGGGCCCGCTGTCCCCATACACTAGTATCACAGATATATCTCCTGCTTACCTTTCTCTAGCGAATGGGCCCGCTGTTCCCATACACTAGTATCACAGATATATCTCCTGCTTACCAGTCTCTCACGGATGGGCGTACTGTCCCCATACACTAGTATCACAGATATATCTCCTGCTTACCTTTCTCTCATGGAATGGCCCGCTGTCCCCATACACTAGTATCACAGATATCTCCTGCTTACCTTTCTCTCATGGAATGGCCCGCTGTCCCCATACACTAGTATCACTGATATCTCCTGCTTACCTTTCTCTCATGGAATGGCCCTCTGTCCCCATACACTAGTATCATAGATATCTCCTGCTTACCTTTCTCTCACGGAATGGCCCGCTGTCCCCATACACTAGCATCACAGATCTCTCCTGCTTAGCTTTCTCTCATGGAATGGCCCGCTGTTCCCATACACTAGTATCACAGATAGAGCTTCTGCTTACCTTTCTGTCGCGGAATGGACCGTTGTCCCCATACACTAGTATCACAGATATCTCCTGCTTACCTTTCTCTCGCGGAATGGACTGCTTTCCCCATACACTAGTATCTCAGATATATCTCCTGCTTACCTTTCTCTCGCGGAATGGCCTGCTATCCCCATACACCAGTATGGGGACAGAATTCATCAAGCTTGAGTGCGGGAGCTTTTGACATCTTAAGATGGTGAATGCTCCTGATACCCACTGCTTCCCTATGGGAAGGCGTCCTGGGTCATGAAGAGGGATATTTTTCGGATACATCTGTTTCTGTCCGTCTCCTTCCGCCGGACGTCGGGGCTCTTGTGCACATGTGTGACCTGTAGGTGGCGCATGCACACTCCCATCACTTCTCCGAAGGGAACAATGAATAGCTTCACTGATTTTCGGATCAGCTGTCACTGGGCCGTAGCAATGATGAATTGCTCCGGAATCCGCGGCGAGTTAGAATGTTAATTATCGGACCCCAATAATTAACATAATGAATAGGCCCCTAAGGAGTAAATTTACTAAATGTTGATTTAGCTAGATTTAAAACATAGATGGGCTTTCCTAATGCAAATTTTGCATATTTATCATCTGTAGGGTTTCATCTTCAATTGGAAGTTGAAACCCTACGGATGATGAATATGCAGATTTTGCATTTGGAAAGCCCACTATGTTGATACGTGACCATATAGATGTACAGGGCTGCTGGCCTATTCTCTTATACAGGTCATGGAACTCTGTATTGACCTCTGATATCTATAGGACTGTACGGTAGGGGGGTATATTGCACCTTATGATACATAAGATTTAATAAAATTTTATAAGAAATAGATCTTGCGGACAGTATTAGCAACTTCTAAGTGTTTTATGTTGCTTAATATTAATAAATGTATAACACTATGGGGAGTTAGATCACCTTTGCGTCACAATTTCTGAACGGTAAAATGCGTTAACTAAATAAACACGATTGCTTGTAAATATAGATTTGCAAAAACTGCAAGATGCGTGTCAGTTTGCGCCAGCATTTACGCCAGGATTTTGTCATGCATACATCACATACACTTACTTTTTGTTGTTATAAATTGGTTTATTGCTAGTTATATACAAATGTTTTCTTTCTCCTGGTTTTCCTTTTCTATGTTAAATTCTGATAGCACTGTGGGCAGAAGTTAGTTTTGCTCCTGCTCATGTCTTGCTCTCTGCAGAGAGTCCATACATAAATAGAGCATGGGGGTTCACCATCGGTCTTCTTCTTCCACCATCGATAGTCTTGCACAGCGCACTCTCATATGTCAGCATACAGCTTCTCCCAGTATGTATAAATCGTTTATGCCCAGTTGTTTCTTTATTGGCGCCACCCATTTTGGGGAGTTGGGGCAACAGGGACCTTCCATTTTCTGTCTGTCATCACCTGCTAGAATAAGCTATTTATCCAAAAGCAGATGTGGATTCCGATTATCCATGATAGAACGCTGACCAACATATAAAGATATGGCTCATCCGCATTCTTACAGCCAATGATGTTTCCTTCTCCGTTGTTATAATTTTTTTCCACAAGCTCCTTCGGTTCTTCCTCTTCACGTATACTGGAAAGATTTTCTTCCACAGGCTCCTCCGGCTCTTCCTCTTCATGTATACTGGGAAGATTTGGCATAAATGCATAGCTCTTGTGTTTGTACATCCTACGTTTGCTATACATTGGTGGGGTGGTGATGATTTTTTCAAGAATATCTGCTTCCTCTTCTAACGAGAGAACCATGGATTGGACATTAGAGCAGGTGTCAGGATTCCGAGCTACGGCAGACGCAGCATAACCCCCATCATCATCATCGTCGTCTCTACAGCATTTGCTTCCGCAACATCCCATTTTGCAATGGAAACTTCTTACCTCCAGCTCCCTTCAAGAAGTGAGCACCAAGCCAAACAGCTCAGTGTGTATGATCCATATGTGACCTCATAATGGCCAGACTTGGTAATACATTGTGACATCATCATTCTGTGTAATCAGCAGAAGCAGCATCTATCATACCTACAGTATGTGACTTTTTCTTGGTATCCATGGATTGTAATGAAAAATACTGTCCCCAGTCTTTACCAACCGGAGTTGACCAGTGACAAAATCAGCGCCATTAGTCAGTGCTGCCTATGCTTACTTATCAATCTGCCTCCCTTGGAGATAGAAGTAAAACAAGCTGAGCTCCACAGTGATGCTGAATGTACCCATATATAAATATATCATGAGATGAGAGGGCCGAACTGATACTGATGTGTTGCTTTATTTTAAATAGTTTTTGTTATAGGAATAATAAATATAACAAAACTTTTACAATGTCAAGAAAATCATGGAAAGCATGAGATAGCACTGATCTGTTCAATTTAGTTCGAGTGTCTTGGGCGAGTAGACCGACTTCCTTGCTGGTGTGTAAGAACAGTGGCCGGGATAGGATTCCACATGCAGTCACGCAGATATTTAGTATACATGAGCGGATTCTCGCATTACCATAATGTAGTAAGCAGGCAGCCGTAACAGTGACCAGGGATACGTCTCTCTCAGAATCAGCCTTGCCACACCTCTCTGTTCATTGGGTACACCCACTTTGGCAGATGGTCACACCCTTTCAGCGGGCCCCTATTACTGCATTCTATAGGTAGCCCCTATGGTATATATTAATAAACATTGCCCTATAAGAACTAACAGTAAACATTTTGCAGGATAGTGTCATAAACAACTGGTCAATGCAAAGGGTAGGATTTTTTTTTTTATGACCTACGGAGGTACTGGTCATGTATGGAAATGTCCCTGTCTCTCACCAGAGGCTTACACACAAGCAAATCAAGGCTGTTATACCAATCAGATAAGGAAAAGTCAGTAATAACTGAGTGTACTTGGTGCCCAGCAGAGACCGGCCAATGGTAGCCTGGGGGTGGGGGACTCTTAGCATTGACCCAGGAGGAATGGTAAATCTATAGAAGATGACTTCTGGTATAGAACAAAGGGGCTAGCTGTGTCTTGGGAGTTAAAATTCCCTTGTTTTCTGGCCCATATTGTATGTGAGGCTATTCTTTTGAGTTTGTGTGGACATCAGACATTTTAAGTCCTCCCCAATGGCCTCAGGTTCCCCCTCTCACATTATTTTGGGATCTCTATGTGATTATACACTCAATGAAAATAGAGATGAGCGGTTCGGTTTTGTATTGGATCTGCCCGTCAAGTTCAGACTTTAGAACAAGGCAAAACGTCATCTTTCATTGACAAAAATTATGTTTTTCCTCATTTTGAGATGTGAACTTGGTGGGAAGATCCAAGCCAAATTGCTCAATAAAACTGACTTGTGTAAGTTGAATTATGAGTATTATTATTATTATGGAATTATTTGGAGACCCATCCAGCCCATTGTTAATCTGACCCTAATCATAAATCGATAGTCAATGTACCTGATTGGATGGAAATGGATCGCAATAGTTTCCGCCATTGATTCTATGGTGTCAGCATCATAGCACCCTTTGTGTATGGGCTGCAACTAAGCAGAGGGGTCACAAGTTCTGGTGACACCTGGTACGCACTCCATGTCCCCCTAGCGCGGCAGAGACTCTGTGTTGCCGTAGATTTATTCTTTTGCTTTGGAGTTTATTTTGTTTGCCTATTGACCCTGGGCTGGCGATTCCAAAGCCCTTGGCTTCATGGGTATTGTTGCACCTCATTTATCTGGGTGGGGAATTAGGTAGTTAAGTATAGTTGGGGTGGGGCTTAGTTTGGGGATCAAGATATGACATAAATTGGGGGATTAGTCATATAGGGTTGGGGGAAATGGGGGGGTGTTTTTATAGTTGCTGCCTAAGCTGTAGAGACACTGGCAGATGTGCATATTATTTATTTCTGTTTTATGCTTGTTGGTCTGGTTTGGACCACTTTACAAACGTTTCCTTGAGGTGAGTCTATGTGGCCGGGTCTGGTATTGGGAATTGTGGCCAGTGGCGTAACTAGGGTCTTTGGAGCCCATGGCCAAAGTAAGACTTTTGCCAAAACCCCCCCCCACACACACACACAGGAAAATCTGTGTAGCGCACCGCTGGCGCACAGGAAAAATGGGTGTGGTAAAAAAGGGGCATGGCTACTGAGAATGGGATGTGCCAACATGACATGCCACCAATTTCTGGTCAGTCTGGGAACATTCCTTTCCTTTCTATTCCATATGCACCTTACCTATATGGTGGTTCACTATTCATGTAGGTCACATCGTCCGGAAGATGCCTGTGTAGGAATATAAACAAGGTCATCATCATACGATAGCGGTTCAACCAGACTCATTCCTGTGTAACTTCCTTCCCCCTGCGTCTCTCAGCCACACCATCATCCTCCTTTCAGACATCTCGAGAATCCGGGGAATTTGGCCTGCCTTAGCCAAATTCGCGGGTAGCCGCGTCTGTCTGAAATGGACCTACTCGAGAACACGTTCACGGGTAGCCGACCCTTCAATCGTCCAGGGTTTTTTTCCCGAGACTTAAGTCCCGGGAGATTACCTTGCTCATGTCTGAATGGTGCTACTCGGCAATTTACTCCCGGGCTTCACCAAAACGCTCCTGATTGGCCGGACGCGGCTGCGTGTTAATGGGATCAGCAGTAGCAGCCGGACAGTGGAGGGCAGACACCACGGACCCCACACATAGCGCTAAAAGGCAGTGCAGTGCTACAAGGTGGATTTAGGTGTCGGCACAGCTGCAGAGAGGCCCGCAACACTATAAGGTGAACTTGGTGCTGACAGAGGAGAGAGTGCAGTACCAGGTGTTTGGAGAGTGATGCCAGGTGTGTACAGGTGGTTGCAGATCATATCATATTGGAAGGACGAGGAGGTCAAGTGATGCTGGCACACTGTCTGCAACAATGACAGGCACGCCTTCAACAACTACAGAGAGCAGCCAGCAGAGCCCAGCATTATCGCAGGTCCTACTTGATGACCCAGATGAGGACTCATCTAATACCATTATCATTGAACCAAGCACTGGCACAGATGTGACCTCTCCATCACAAAGGCAAGATTCTGAGTCTGAGCCACAGACCCAGGGAGACAAGCCCACCCTACGCGGTAACAGTAAGTTTAATTCAATTAACTTATGTTCTGCTGCATTAATCTATGTAATGTTGTAGTTCAATTTCTAGTATATAGTAGCAACCGTATTGTTTCTGCATTCATCTTGTAGTGGAGGATGGGCACCGCATACAACGAGACGTGCTGCTTTTTGAATTTGTGCCATTTATTGTTTTGTGTTTCCTGTGTTTCAAATACTTTTTACATCTGTTGCTCATTGTTTTCTCTCTTATACTTTCAGTTTTCACAGTGCCAACACGTAAAAAGAAGAAGAGCAAAATTGATGTTGCTACCAAAGCCATGACAAATATTCTTTGTGAACAACTATGTGACCTAGATTCGGAATGGCAGACACAAGAGGATGCCAGACTGCAGCGGTTCATGGCCAATGAGAGAGAAATGCAGAGTAATTTGCTAACGGAAATGATAGCAATGCAGGAAAGGCTTAGTCGCGATAACTGCAATTTTTTTTCTCAAATCTTGAGCACAATCCACTACAAACCAACACAATTTTCCACCATCCATCCATTTTGGGCAACAAGCTAATTATCCAAACTCATTTGGGGAACCATCCCAGTATGTGCAACAACCTAGGTCTCCCACCTCATTTGAGCATACATGACAGTATGACCAGCACGCTAATTTCCCCACAGCATTTGGGCAAACTACATATAAGTATGTTCAACAAGCAAAGGGACTGGCTACCAACTGTACCCTCTTTTCAGTTACCTGTCGATTGATGGGATAACCAGTGGGACATTTCTCCCTAATTGTGAATTGTAACCAAGCGCAGGTTATGTGACTCAATTTTCTCAATGTCCACATCGTTTCTTTTTAACAAGCAGCGCCAATGTCCCTTCAGTCTACCGAATGCATTTTCCACAACCATTCTAACTGAGCTGAGGGTATGGGTGTAGACAATCTACTCGTTGCAAAGCTCAAACTGTTGGCTGTACCCTTTCATCAACCACCTTCGTAATGGATACGCAGCATCCCCAATGATGTGGACTGGTACCTCAACTCCATCCACAAGCTTGGACTTCTGCAAATGGAAACAAATATTACAGTTATTATTAAAGGCTTTACAGGTAACAGTGTTGTAATACACTTGGTACAGTTATATCTACTTTCCTTTACTTGTAGGTATACACATTGATTACAATTTGGCAGGAGGTATTTGCCAGACATGCCTGATACATATCTGTTTAGCAATAATAAGCATGATATAAATGTGTGTATAGTTACCTCACGAGGAAACAGCCAACCATTCTGCCTCTCCTCCGCAATCTTGTACAGATCAGAATTGGCCAGCACACGAGCGTCAAGAGCACGACCAGGCCAGCCAATAAAATCATCAGTGAAGCTGTGAGAGCAAGATAATATCCGGTTAAAACTATACATATAGACCATGTGAAGTAGAATCTGATTGGTTGCTAGGCCCAACATCTCCACTTCAAATAACCCTCACTTTAATAAATAAACCTCTAACTTTTAAATACACTACAATATATTCATTAATTTATTTCTGATAGAAAGCGTATATAAGATCCGGTTACCACTATACATATAAACTTTTTAAACACACAACATTTTAGATCCTTTACTTTGCATGCAGGTCACAATATATATATCAAATTAAAAGTAATGAATATGGCTTACCAATACCGATGGTCAACGACGGCTTGCAGAATGTTATAGTAGTTTGCTGGGTTGTCTGTGGGAGGAATTATGGGGATGTGGGTGCCATCAATTGTCCCAGCACACTGTGGGTAACCGCGGCGCAGGAACCCGGACACACTCTCATCCAGTCACTGCCCATGGGGTAGGGCAATAAACCGGTGGTACAAGGTATCCAGGATGGCCTGGGTCACTTCACGCACCAAAACACAAACCGTGGAGATGCCTTACACCAAACAAGCAGGATATTATGCAATACTCGCCAGGGGTAGCATACCACCACAAGACGATTGCAAGTCTCCTGCTCGGGGCAATGGGCTGTCTTCATCGAGTAGTGTGCCTGGTAAGTGACTGGGTTAGGAGTTCCAGGATGTAATTAAAGGTGCCTTGCGACATCCTAAAATTTGCAATCCATTGGTTCTCTGTAAACCCATCTACCGTAGCCCAGAAAGTCTCTCCATGTTGTCGATCTCGTGACCATATTGTGCAAGATGACCCTCCGGTCACTCTCAATATGGACAAGATGCTGGATATTACCAAGGCTCTCCGCTGGCGTAGGTAATGTCAGCGCTTGGACACTCTCTCCACCACAAAATGCTCCCTTCTCCTCAGGATCTCACACTGTACGATTATGAACAGTGTGAGCAGCTTCAGCCATGCCTCAGTTGCTGTGTAGCACACCAAATCCACCAGACAATACAAGGTCTCCATGCTACACAGATGCTTGGAAATACAGCAATGCCATATAGGTACCCCTCCCAGTCCCCTTATACCAAGCCGCCACCTTTGCATAATCTCATTAATGTGTGCCAGCATAACGTCCACTTAAAATGACAAAACTGTGATTTTCTGTGTAAAACTCTGAAAAACCCTGCTCTTGTCTGAATGGTGCTACCCGGGGTCTCTACCATATACCCGGGATTTTGCACAGGAGAAATTCCAGGGTCTGAGGAGGAAATTTCCCGGGTCGTATATGTGAAAGGGGTATTAACCACACCATCACCTCCCCCCCTTGTTGTCTCTTAGCACACCATCACTGCCCCCCCTGCATCAACTCTCAGCACACCATCACCCCCCTGTCAAGTCAACACACCATCACCCCCCTGCTTCAACTCTCAGCACACCATCACCTCCCCCTTGCGTTGTCTCTCAACACACAGACGCACACTGACACATATACATACACACGCACTGCCACAAACACACTGACAGAGATACACACACTGATACAGACACAAACTAACACACACTGACACAGATACACACACAGATACACACATACCTTTCACACAAATGCAGCCAGCCAAGTAAAAACATCACTGATATTGCTAATTATATACAAATGTTTTCTTTCTCCTGGTTTTCCTTCTCTATGTTAAATTCTGATAGCAGTGTGGGCAGGAGTTAGTTTTGCTCCTACTCATGTCTTGCTCTCTGCAGAGAGTCCATACATAAATAGAGCATGGGGGTTCACCATCAGTCTTCTTCCACCATCGATAGTCTTGCACAGCGCACTCTCATATGTCAGCATACAGCTTCTCCCAGTATGTATAAATCGTTTATGCCCAGTTGTTTCTTTATTGGCGCCACTCATATTGGGGAGTTGGGGCGACAGGGACCATCCATTTTTTGGCTGTCATCACCTGCTAGAATAAGCTATTTATCCAGAAGCAGATGTGGATTCCGATTATGATAGAACGCTGACCAACATATAAAGATATGGCTCATCCGCATTCTTACAGCCAATTATGTTTCCTTCTCCGTTGTTATAATTTTTTTCCACAGGCTCCTCCGGTTCTTCCTCTTCACGTATACTGGGAAGATTTGGCATAAATGCATAGCTCTTGTATTTGTACATCCTACGTTTGCTATACATTGGTGGGATGGTGATGATTTTTTCAAGAATATCTGCTTCCTCTTCTAACGAGAGATCCATGGATTGGACATTAGAGCAGATGTCAGGATTCTGAGCTACGGCAGACGCAGCATAACCCCCATCATCATCATCGTCATCTCTACAGCATTTGCTTCCGCAACATCCCATTTTGCAATGGAAACTTCTTAACTCCAGCTCCCTTCAAGAAGTGAGCACCAAGCCAAACAGCTCAGTGTCTATGATCCATATGTGACCTCATAATGGCCAGACTTGGTAATACATTGTGACATCATCAGTCTGTGTAATCAGCAGAAGCAGCATCTATCATACCTACAGTAAGTGACTTTTTCTTGGTATCCATGGATTGTAATGAAAAATACTGTCCCCAGTCATTACCAACCGGAGTTGACCAGTGACAAAATCAGCGCCATTAGTCAGTGCTGCCTATGCTTACTTATCAATCTGCCTCCCTTGGAGATAGAAGTAAAACAAGCTGAGCTCCACAGTGATGCTGAATGTACCCATATATAAATATATCGTGAGATGAGAGGGCCGAACTGATACTGATGTGTTGATTTATTTTAAATAGTTTTTGTTATAGGAATAATAAATATAACAAAACTTTTACAATGTCAAGAAACTCATGGAAAGCATGAGATAGCACTGATCTGTTCAATTTAGTTCGAGTGTCTTGGGCGAGTAGACCGACTTCCTTGCTGGTGTGTAAGAACAGTGGCCGGGATAGGCTTCCACATGCAGTCACGCAGATATTTAGTATACATGAGCGGATTCTCACATTACCATAATGTAGTAAGCAGGCAGCCGCAACAGTGACCAGGGATACGTCTCTCTCAGAATTAGCCTTGCCACACCTCTCTGTTCATTGGGTACACCCACTTTGGCAGATGGTCACACCCTTTCAGCTGGCCCCTATCACTGCATTACCCTGGTGGGCCCTTCATACTCCAGTGCACAGTCCATCACTGCATAGGTGGAGGGTTTGCCTGTATCCAGGGGCTGGCTGGCAACTTTTAGCCTGGGGGGCAAATGCATGCAGGCGGCCCTGGCAGAGGAGTAGCGTGTAGCCAGGGTGCCCGAAGAACGTGCGTGCTATGGTGCCGCCCCCCCTCAAGTGTTTCAGGGAGGAGGCGGGTCCATATGGGATTAATGTAAGGTAAAAATAAAGATTAGGGGCAGCCCCCTGTCGTAGTGCCCATATGCTGTGCCCCCGTGTGCCACAGGAGAGAACACCCTTATGCAGGCCTCCAGTAGTGCCCCCAGTAGTGATCCCCCCCTATGCAGTGCCCCTTGTGCCCCCAGTAGTAAGCCCCTTATATAGTGCCCCCAGTAGTGGTCCCCCCTGTGCAGTGCCCTTTGTGTCCCCAGTAGTAAGCCCCTTATATAGTGCCCCCAATAGTGGCACCCCCTATGCAGTGCCCCCAGTAGCAGTCCTCCCCCCATGCAGTGCCCCCAATAGTGGTAACCCTTATGCAATGTCCCTTAAATAGTGGCCCAGTTGTAGTCTCCCCCCTATGCAGTACCTCCAGTATTGCTCTTTATATAGAGTCCCCTCCCCTATGCAGTGCCCCCAGTGGTAGTCCCCTCCCCTATGCAGTGCCCCCAGTGGTAGTCCCCTCCCCTATGCAGTGCCCCCAGTGGTAGTCCCCTCCCCTATGCAGTGCCCCTAGTAGTAGTCCCCTCCCCTTGCAGTGCCCCTAGTAGTAGTCCCCCCCTTTGTAGTGCCCCCAGTAGTAGTAGTCCCCCCTTTGTGCTGCCCCCAGTAGTAGTAGTCCCCCCCTTTGTAGTGCCCCCAGTAGCAGTAGTCCCCCCCTTTGTAGTGCCCCCAGTAGTAGTAGTCCCCCCTTTGTAGTGCCCCCAGTAGTAGCAGTCCCCCCCTTTGTAGTCCCCCCCTTTGCAGTCCCCCCAGTAGTAGTAGTCCCCCCAGTAGTAGCCCCACCTTGTAGTGCCCCCAGTAGTAGTAGTCCCCCCAGCAGGAGTAGTACCCCCTTGTAGTGCCCCCAGTAGTAGTAGTCCCCCCCCTTGTAGTGCCCCCAGTAGTAATCCACCCCCCTGGTAGTGCCCCCAGTAATAATCCCCCCCCCTGGTAGTGCCCCCAGTAGTAATCCCCCCCTGGTAGTGCCCCCATAGTAATCCCCCCCCCTGGTAGTGCCCCCAGTAGCCCCCCCCCAGTAGAGAGAGACTTAATAAAAAAAAAAAAAAAACACTTACCTGAAACGCCTGCTCCTGGTCCCGACGCTTCTACCAGCTCCTCCGGCCACTTTGCATTATGGGAGAGATGTCGTCATGACGACGTCTCTCCCATTACCCACTGCGGGAGCCGTAAGATGGCTCCCGCAGTGGGAGCAGCAGCAGCCGATGAGAGTCTGACAGACTCTCAGCGGCTGCTGATTACAGCAAACACACAGCTGCCGGCTCCGGTGGCTGTGTGTTTGTGCTGTGTAGCGCTGACCGAACTCCGTCCGGTCAGCGCTACACACGCGGTGCAGTCTGTGTCACAGTGACACAGACTGCCCGTGGCCCGCATGATGCTGCGGCCAGGGGGGCACATGGCACCCTGCCCCCCGGCCCAGCCTGCCACTGCCTGTATCCAGGCCTGAAGGACACACAGTCATGGCGATCATTACATGTTTTCCCCTATCTCTGGTCAATTTCAAAGAGGAATGAAGAATGACCAATATTGCCCACGCTGGGGAAATGGGGGCATAGAATAGTAAATGGGTAGAGTTATAGAGGTAAATTTGCCTCCAGAAATGTATAACAGGACATTCCCACATGCAGTGCACAGGAGGCAGTGCTTGGAGGTTCACATTTTCAACAAGCTGAACTAAGAGCCCAGTAGTGGGGAGGTGACAGGTAGCCCCTATGGTATATATTAATAAACATTGCCCTATAAGAACTAACAGTAAGCATTTTGCAGGATAGTGTCATAAACAACTGGTCAATGGAAAGGGTAGGATTTTTTTTTTTATGACCTATGGAGGTACTGGTCATGTATGGAAATGTCCCTGTCTCTCACCAGAGGCTTACACACAAGCAAATCAAGGCTGTTATACCAATCAGATAAGGAAAAGTCAGTAATAACTGAGTGTACTTGGTGCCCAGCAGAGACCGGCCAATGGTAGCCTGGGGGTGGGGGACTCTTAGCATTGACCCAGGAGGAATGGCCAATCTATAGAAGATGACTTCTGGTATAGAACAAAGGGGCTAGCTGTGTCTTGGGAGTTAAAATTCCCATTTTTTCTGGCCCATATTGTATGTGAGGCTATTCTTTTGAGTTTGTGTGGACATCAGACATTTTGAGTCCTCCCCAATGGCCTCAGGTTCCCCCTCTCACATTATTTTGGGATTTCTATGTGATTATACACTCAATGACAATAGAGAAGAGCGGTTTGGTTTTGTCTCGGATCTGCCCGCCAAGTTCAGACTTTAGAACAAGGCAAAAGGTCATCTTTCATGGACAAAAATGATGTTTTTCCTCATTTTGAGATGTGAACTTGGTGGGAAGATCCAAGCCAAATCGCTCAATAAAACTGACTTGTGTAAGTTGAATTATGAGTATTATTATTATTATTGAATTAGGTGGAGACCCATCCGCCCCATTGTTAATCTGACCCTAATCATAAATCGATAGTTAATGTACCTGATTGGATGGAAATGGATCGCAATAGTTTCCGCCACTGAATCTATGGTGTCAGCATCATAGCACCCTTTGTGTATGGGCTGCAACTAAGCAGAGGGGTCACAAGTTCTGGTGACACCCGGTATGCACTCCATATCCCCCTAGCGCGGCAGAGACTCTGAGTTGCCGTAGATTTTTTCTTTTGCTTTGGAGTTTACTTTGTTGGTATATTGACCCTGGGCTGGCGATTCCCTAGCCCTTGGCTTCATGGGTATTGTTGCACCTCATTTATCTGTGTGGGGAATTAGGTAGTTAAGTATAGTTGGGGTGGGGCTTAGTTTGGGGATCAAGAGATGACATAAGTGGGGGGGCTTAGTCATATAGGGTGGGGGGAAATGGGGGGGGTTATAGTTGCTGCCTAAGCTGTAGGGACACTGGCTGATGTGCATATTATTTATTTCTGTTTTATGCTTGTTGGTCTGGTTTGGACCACTTTACAAACGTTTCTTTGAGGTGAGTCTATGTGGCCGGGTCTGGTATTGGGTTTTGTGGTCAGTGTCGTAACTAGGGTCTTCAGAGCCCATGGCAAATGTAAGATTTTTGCCGCCCCCCCCCCCCCACACACACACAGGAAAATCTATGTTGCGCGCCGCTGGTGCACAGCAAAAAATGGGCGTGGTAAAAAAAGGGGCATGGCTACTAAGAATGGGATGGGCCTACACGACATAACACCAATTTCTTGTCAGTCTGGGAACATTCCTTTCCTATCTATTCCATATGTACCTTACCTATATGGTAGTTCACTATTCATGTAGGTCACATCGTCCAGAAGATGCCTGTGTAGGAATATAAACAATGTCATCATCATACAATAGCGGTTCAACCAGACTCATCCCCATGTAACCTACCTTCCCCCTGCATCTCTCAGCCACACCATCATCTTACTGCAACATCTCTTAGCCACACCATCATCTCCCTCCCTCCCTATGGTGTCATTTCTTATACTCCTTTCAGACATCTCGATAATCCCGGGAATTTGGCCTGCCTTAGCCAAATTTGCGGGTAGCCGCGTCTGTCTGAAAGGTACCTACTCAGGAACACGTTCCCGGGTAGCCGACCCTTCAATTGACCAGGGTTTTTTTCCCGAGACTTAAGTCCCAGGAGATTACCCTGCTCGTGTCTGAATGGTGCTACCCAGGAATTTACTTCCGGGCTTCACCAAAAAGCTCCTGATTGGCCGGACGCGGCTGCGTGTTAATGAGATCAGCAGCAGCAGCCGGAGTGGAATGCAGACACCACGGACCCCACATATAGCGCTGAAAGGCAGTGCAGTGCTACAAGGCAATTTAGGTGTCGGAACAGATGCAGAGAGGCAAGGTGAACTTGGTGCTGACAGAGGAGAGAGTGCAGTACCAGGTGTTTGGAGAGTGGTGCCAGGTGTGTACAGGTGGTTGCAGATCATATCACATTGGAAGGACGATGAGGTCAAGTGATGCTGGCACACTGTCTGCAACAACAACAGGCACGCCTTCAACAACTACTGAGAGCAGCAAGCAGAGCCCGGCATTATCGCAGGTCCTACTTGATGACCCAGATGAGGACTCATCTAATACCATTATCATTGAACCAAGCACTGGCACAGATGTCACCTCTCCATCACAAAGGCAAGATTCTGAGTCTGAGCCACAGACCCAGGGAGACAAGCCCACCCTACGCGGTAACAGTAAGTTTAATTCAATTAACTTATGTTCTGCTGCATTAATCTATGTAAATGTTGTAGTTCAATTTCTAGTATATAGTAGCAACCGTATTGTTTCTGAATTCATCTTGTAGTGGAGGATGGGCACCGCATGCAACGAGACGTGCTGCTTTTTGAATTTGGACCATTTATTGTTTTGTGTTTCAAATATTTTTTACATCTGTTGCTCATTGTTTTCTCTCTTATACTTTCAGTTTTCACAGTGCCAACACGTAAAAAGAAGAAGAGAAAAATTGATGTTGCTACCAAAGCCATGACAAATATTCTTTGTGAACAACTACGCGACCTAGATTCGGAATGTCAGACTCAAGAGGATGCCAGACTGCAGCGGTTCATGGCCAATGGGAGAGAAATGCAGAGTAATTTGCTAATGGAAATGATAGCAATGCAGGAAAGGCTTAGTCGCGATAACCGCAATTTTTTTCTCAAATGTTGAGCACAATCAACAACAAACCAACACAATTTTCCACCATCCACCCATTTTGGGCAACAAGCTAATTATCCAAACTCATTTGGGGAACCATCCCAGTATGTGCAACAACCTCAGTCTCCCACCTCATTTGAGCATATATCACAGTATGACCAGCACGCTAATTTCCCACAGCATTTGGGCAAACTACACAAAAGTATGCTCAACAAGCAAAGTCCCCCACAGCATTTGGCCAAACATCCCAGTATGCACAACAAGTAATGTCCCCCACAGCATTTGGCCAAACATCCCAGTATGCGCAACAAGTACAAACTACATCCCATATCTCCAAACATCCGCAAACACCTCAGTCATCCTCAACATTTACAGATAGTACATTAGATAATGTACTCGAAGGTCAATTTAAAGATACTTTGCCAGCTAATACTTTGTCACAGGAACTTACTCCTGACAAAACCTAGAGTTTATAGTTTACAGAAATATGTAACTGTGGTAATCAAATATATCTAGTGATGTTAACTAGACATATCCCATAGGATGATGTTGAAAATGTTATGGTTACTGCTTTTGTCATTTTATTTTTTTAAGGATATTGAGTTGGTGTAAACAAGGATCTACCAAAAAATTCTGGTCCTATTTGTTTCATTTTAAAGGGTTGTTTAATGCCTCACAGCTATATGCGCACTTAACAATGTTCACATTGTCTACGCTTCAACAATATCAATCCATACATACATATGGAGTACTTTGGGTTCTGAAGTTAATGTGCATTTTTATTTATTTTTATACCATTGTTTGGTTTTGAATTGTGTTGTATTTTGTGCAACATTATTTCCTATGTAAGAAATATGGAAGTAAGGCTTTCAAACTTCATATGCAACTTAAACAAAAAGCCTTTATTAAAATAAAAGATTTTTTGAACATTTCAAATATTAAGTCTTTGTATTTATTACAATAACACCATTAATTCATGTTTTTTGAAATGGTGCTTCTAATCAATTCTATGTCATTGGTTCGATAAGCAAGTGAGGTTGATGGAAGGGTAGAAGGATCACTCCCAACAGACTCCTCCACGATGTCCCACTCTGGCAGGTATTCTTCTTGCTGTATCTCACAGATGTTATGCAAGAAACAACATGCCGCTACACTATCAGTAATCAGCCCAATGTCCACATCATTTCTTTTTAACAAGCAGCACCAACGTCCCTTCAGTCTACCGAATGCATTTTCCACAAACATTCTAACTGAGCTGAGGGTATGGGTGTAGGCAATCTACTCGTTGCAAAGCTCAAACTGTTGGCTGTACCCTTTCATCAACCACCTTCGTAATGGATACGCAGCACCCCCAATGATGTGGACTGGTATCTCAACTCCATCCACAAGCTTGGACTTCTGCAAATGGAAACAAATATTACAGTTATTATTAAAGGCTTTACAGGTAACAGTGTTGTAATACACTTGGTACAGGTATATCTACTTTCCTCTATTTGTAGGTATACACATTGATTACAATTTGGCAGGAGGTATTTGCCAGACATGCCATGATACATATCTGTTTAGCAATAATAAGCATGACACAAATGTGTGTATAGTTACCTCACGAGGAAACAGCCAACCATTCTGCCTCTCCTCCGCAATCTTGTACAGATCAGAATTGGCCAGCACATGAGTGTCAAGAGCACGACCAGGCCAGCCAATAAAAACATAAGTGAAGCTGTGAGAGCAAGACAATATCTGGTTAAAACTATACATATAGACCATGTGAAGTAGAATCTGATTGGTTGCTAGGCCCAACATCTCCACTTCAAATAACCCTCACTTTAATAAATAAACCTCTAACTTTTAAATACACTACAAAATATTCATTAATTTATTTCTGATAGAAAGCGTATATAAGATCCGGTTACAACTATACATATAAACTTTTTAAACACACAACATTTTAGATCCTTTACTTTGCATGCAGGTCACAATATATATATCAAATTAAAAGTAATAAATATGGCTTACCAATACCGATGGTCAACGACGGCTTGCAGAATGTTATAGTAGTTTGCTGGGTTGTCTGTGGGAGGAATTATGGGGATGTGGGTGCCCTCAATTGCCCCAGCACACTGTGGGTAACTGCGGCGCAGGAACCCGGACAATGTCTCATCCAGTCACTGCCCATGGGGTAGGGCAATAAACCGGTGGTAATAAAATGTGACTTACCAATACCGATGGTCAACGACGGCTTGCAGAATGATGGAATGCCATCCCTTTCTGTTATAGTAGTCTGCTGTGTTGTCTGTGGGAGCAATTATGGGGCTGTGGGTGCCATCAATTGCCCCAGCACACTGTGGGTAACTGCGGTGCAGGAACCTGGACACTGGGCCTGATTCAGACCCGCTTGCGAGCGCTGAGTGCTCGCAAGTGGGTCAATGTTGGCCCATTCACATGCGCATGATGGATTCGGCATGAGTGACAGCATGCCCCCTTTGGTGGGTGACAGCACGCCCTCCGTGGTGAGTGACAGCACGCCCCCTTTGATGGGCATACCGGGGGTGTGGCTGCCCAGATGGAGGCATTCCCATGAGAACATCTACCATCCAGGGCCGGCCCCACTGACATCACAAGTGATGTCAGTGGGAGTGCTCTCGGCTCTGATAGAGCTGTGGGTGGTCACCCACTGCAATGTGAGCGGCCAGGAGGCCGCTCTAAAAATCAGGAAGGACGGCCCTGATTCAGAGCGTGTGCTCTGTCAGAGCGTCCAGCTCTGAATCAGGGCCACTGTCTCATCCAGTCGCTGCCCATAGGGTAGGGCAATAAACCGGTGGTACAAGGTATCCAGGATGGCCTGGGTCACTTCACGCACCAAAACACAAACCGTGGAGATGCCTACACCAAACAAGCAGGATATTATTCAGTACTCGCAAGGGGTAGCATACCACCACAAGACGATTGCAAGTCTCCTGCTCGGGGCAATGGGCTGTCTCCATCGAGTAGTGTGCCTGGTAAGTGATGGGGTCAGGAGTTCCAGGATGTAATTAAAGGTGCCTTGCGACATCCTAAAATTTGCAATCCATTGGTTCTCTGTAAACCCCTCTACTGTAGCCCAGAAAGTCACTCCATGTTGTCAATCTCGTGACCATATTGTGCGAGATGACCCTCCAGTCACTCTTAATATGGACGAGATGCTGGACATTACCAACGGTCTCCTCCGGCGTAGGTAATGTTGGCACTTGGACACCCTCTCCACCACAAAATGTTCCCTTCTCCTCAGGATCTCACACTGTATGATTATGAACAGTGTGAGCAGCTACAGCCATGCCTCAGTTGCTGTGTAGCACACCAAATCCACCCGACAATACAAAGTCTCCATGCTACACAGATGCTTGGAAATACAGCAATGCCTTATAGGTTCCCCTCCCAGTCCCCTTATACCAAGCCCCCACCTTTGCATGATCTCATTAATGAGTGCCAGCATAACGTCCACTTAAAGTGACAAAACTGTGATTTTCTGTGTAAAACCCTGAAAAACCCTGCTCTTGTCTGAATGGTGCTACCCGGGATTTTGCACAGGAGAAATTCCCGGGTCTGAGGAGGAAATTTCCCGGGTCATTTATGTGAAAGGGGTATTAACCACACCATTGCCTCCCCCCACGTCGTCTCTTAGCACACCATCACTGCCCCCCCTGCATCAACTCACAGCACACCATCACCTCCCCCCCTGCATTGTCTCTCAACACACAGACGCACACTGACACATATACATACACACACTGCCACAAACACACTGACACATACACAATGAAAGAGATACACACTAACACACACTGACACAGATACACAAACAGATACACACACCTTTCACACAAATGCAGCCAGCCAAGTAAAAACATCACTGATATAAATTGCAAGTCACCCTCCGTGGAAGTCCGACCCCCCCCCTCGCAGCAGTCCGACCTCCCCACCCCACTCCCATCCCTGAAAAACAGAAATTATACTTACCTGGCTGGTCCGGAGCAGAGAGAGTATCGGGGAAGGAGAATCACCCTGTCAAGAGTCACCTCCGATGGCAGCTCTCAGTATAGAGAGAATGGGAAGACTGCCTGGGAGGGGCTAAGCGCTTCTGCTGCAGCTCCCCCTACAGTCCCCCAGCAGCACAAACAGGCACACATGCAAAACTGCAAAGGACAGCTCTTCAAATAAGAGTTGGGTCGGACTGGACCACAAGGGTACGGGGAAAACCCCGGTGGTTCCCACTGCCTATAAACTCACCCACCTTTTCTAGATGTCAGGTTCCAGACCTCAAATTATAGATCGTTACTCTATTAGACAGTCAGTTACCTGGAGGAGCAGGACCACTGATCAACATGGGGGCTTGGTTTCCCTTCTAGAGAAGCTACACCAAGATCTGCCTAATGATTAGGCAATCATCTGTGGTTGCTTTCCACAACCCCTATGGTGGATGACCGCACCCTCTAAGCATGGGCCCCTACCACTGCATTCCCCAAGGTGGGCCCTTCATGCACATCTGCATTTCTGTTAAACACACAGCTAACAGGCAGCCCTATTGTATTCAGTCCAAATACGATGGATTGCACACACTTGCAGCATGATTGCATACACCATCGACAAATATCATTCTGTCACACACAGTTTGTGAGGTTGTTTGAAACAAATTCACTGGTGTCCATGCAATACCCAGTGTGTTTATGGGTCCAGGGGGGGCCCGCACCGCACACCCTGCACCCATAAAACTTACCTCTCTGGAGTCCCACGTCGGCTCTGGTGTCTGCGCCTCTAAAAATGGCTGGAAAATGCCCGCCTCTCCCATTTTCCCATCGTTTGCGCATGCGCAGTGCAGGGAAAATGGCCGCCGTGGCCATTTTCCCGGTGACCTGCGGATGCGCTATAGACTCTGGGCACACCGTAGAGGACGGAGAGGAGGGGTCCATGTTGGAGACTGCACACGGGCCTTCTCCTTTCTAGAAACGCCCCTGAGCAGACGCAATATCGATATTTTTGCAGATCGAGTGATTGTTAGCTATTGCGCATGGGCAAACACTGCACTGCACATGGGCAGCAATTGCATTGCGATTACATTCATAAAAAAGAGAGTGACAGGTAGTCAGCATTTGGCGGTGGTAATGGGGTTGGTCAGAAAAATGCAGACGTGTGTCACCATTATAAACGCTGGTACCGTACTGTTGCTCATCGTTGGATGGATGTGGGAAGGCAGCAGTGGCCGTCCCTATGCTCGGGTAAGATTTGGAAGCATTAGCATATTTTTACAGCAGCATATCGCATGTGGAATCGCAGCGGAGATTGCATTAGCGTCTGCTGCTGAATCAGGCCCTTAATCCAGCTCTGGGACTGAGCAGAAGGAAGGAGGGATGGAGCAGGGGTGTATTTATAATGGGTGCAGGGTGTGCAGTGCACACTGGTGCCTGTGTCTAGGGTGGGCCCACACGGCATACCCTGCACCCATACTTTATAATACTTACCCCCACGTCGGCTGGAGCAGCGCTGCACAAAACGCCTGGAAAATGGCCACAACTGCCATTTTTTGCGGCATTTTGCACAAGCACAGTAGGGAAATCACCGGAAAAATGGCTGCTGCGCCATTTTTCCAGTGACCTGCACATACCCAGTAGACTTAGACTAGTGCCCGGAGTCTACCGCTGCTGTCAGAGCGCAGGCGGCGTCAGGGAGAGAGGATGGGGCCACAGACGGGGAATGCACATGGGCCCCCTCCTCACTTAATACGCCCCTGGGATGTAGCCACAAGCAATAACAAAGATGGAACAGGCGGTCCCTTCCCATCATCACCCATGGCTTCTCCTCTTTGCCTACACTGAGCTGAGGGCCTGATTCAGACCAGCTTGCGAGCGCATAGCGCTTGCTAGTGGGTCGATGGTCCCCCACTGCGCATGCACACACAGGAGCCGGCTTCGGCGTGCGCATGTGCGAGACCTGGCCAGCGACGGGCGCTCCGTCGCTATGGGTCTCGCACCAAAGCGGGGCAGCTGACGATTGTGAGGACAGCTTGTCCCGTTTTGGAGGTGGGCAGGGGGGGTGGCTGGCCAAACAGAAGCATTCCCGAAGGAACGCTTGCTGTTTGGGGGCGGCCCCACTGACATCACTCGTGATGTCCGTGGGTGAGCTTCCGGCTCTATTAGAGCCGAAAGCTCACTGGGGCTTGCGGGAATGAGACCCTACCACAAGGGTCTCGTCGCAATCCCCGATGGTCGACCATCGCGACCATCACCTGGCCGCTCGCTAAAGCTGTGGGTGGTCACCCAGAGCTTAGCCAGCGGCCAGGAGGCCATCTTTTAAAAAAAACAGGGATGCCCTGATTCAGAGTGAGCACTCTCAAAGAGCGTCCGGCTTTGAATCTTGTCCTGAGTCCCATGCTGGCCCTGATGTCAGCCAGCCCGGATGGCATGAATTGAGCGTCAGTCACACATGAGGAGAGATCACGGTGGCTGTTTCCCTGCTGTTGAGGGGAGACCTGAGCCCGGTTCGTGGCACCCAGGACTGGGAGGAGCCTGAGTGGTGAGTCTGGTGCAAATTATCAGTGACTGCAGTGGGTATGTGTGAGTTCTCTGACTGCACTATGCTATCCAGCCGTTTCAGCTGACCACTAAGGCCCCGATTCAGACCCACTCGCAAGCGGCTGTCCGCTCGCAAGTGGGTCGATGGTCTGCACTGCGCATGCGCACGACGGAGGGAGCTCCGTCGTGCACATGCACGAGACGCGACAAGCGAAGGACTTTCCTTCGCTCGTAGTGTCTTATCAAAGGGGGCGTGCTGTCGATGTTGATTGACAGCACGCCCCCTTTGGTGGGCGTGCCGGGGGCGTGCCTGCCAGATGGAGGCGTTCCCAAAGGAACGCCTACCATCAGAAGCCGGCCCCACTGACATCACTAGTGATGTCAGTGGGAGTGATTTTGGCTCTGATAGAGCCAAAATCACTCCTGGCCTTGCGGTTGAGAAACTCAACCGCAGGCTTCTGCTCGCAGTGGCGATGGTCGTGATGGTCAAGACCATCGCGACCATCATCCTGCACGCTCATATATGCTGTGGGTGGTGACCCACAGCTATACGAGCGTCCAGGAGGACGCTCCATATTTATGGAGGTGGGCCCTGATTCAGAGCGAGCGCTCTGGTCAGAGCATCCGGCTCTGAATCAGGGCCTAAGCTGCTGGTTCATTCCATCTGGTGATGGATCAATTATTGTGCGCTCCCGGCCAAATCTGACTCTGTGTGCGCTCACACACACCAGCCTGGGGGTGTACAGATGTGTTACATACACTTTTTCACACATTGGCCCTCATTCAGAGCCGTACGCTCTGAGCAGAGCGCACGCTCTGCATGAGGGCCGGGCTCCTTTTTCATGGAGCGTCCTCCTGGACGCTCGTATAGCTGTGGGTCACCACCCACAGGCTATACGAGCGTGCATTTTGATGGCCGCGATGGTCGTGACCATCGCGACCATCGAAATTGCGAGCCGGAGCCTGCGGTTGAGGTTTTCAACCGCAAGCTCCGGAGTGATTTTGGCTCTATCAGAGCCAAAATCACTCCCACTGACATCACTAGTGATGTCAGTGGGCCGGCTTCTGACGGGAGGCGTTCCCGTGGGAACGCCCCCGTCAGGGAGGCACGCCCCCGGCACGCCCACCAAAGGGGGCGTGCTGTCAATCAACATTGACAGCACGCCCCCTTTGATCGGACACAACGAGCGAAGGAAAGTCCTTCGCTTGTCGTGTCTGGCACATGCGCACGACGGAGCTCCCTCCGTCGTGCGCATGCTCAGTGCAGACCATCGACCCACTTGCGAGCGTACAGCCGCTCGCGAGTGGGTCTGAATCAGGCCCATTGATCCAAATAGCTCCATTGGATGTGCTACAGACTTTGCCATTTAGCTGCTCCAAACATCTTTTTTTAAAAAATGCATCTTATTCGCATACCAATTCCTGTGTGACCAAAGTATTCATCTAGTGTCCATGGCATACTGTGAGCGAATCTGTAGGCCACTACAATGTGAATATGACACAGAATTTAGGAAAAAGTATGAATCGCTATCCATGGCAGATTCATCCAAGTTGCGGCAAGTGTCTCATGCTATCCAGTATGTCGCAAAAACGCTATGTGAATGAGGACACAGAGGTCATCTGTATCTGTACACTCAGGGCCTGATTCAGACCCGCTCGCTAAGATGCGATCGCTCACATGATGTGTATGTAAATTGCGTAGGCAGTTCTTAGTGTTTGCGTAGCATTAGTACGCCCAATGTTTCTTAGAGAGCAATCACATAGTGTATGCAGACACCCACCAGCCTGTTTTAAGACGCTCACTTGTTCACGTCATGTCCAGGAAGAGCATGCAACCATCGATACATCGGTTAACATCAGATGCTATTGCAGTGCTTGAGGTTGACCATTCCCTGCCGCAAGCACTGAGAGCACATCAGTGTAAAAACAAACCAGGTGACGTGTACTATGATGCTGTCTTTTATTATGCAAACCTCTAAAATGCCGTTGAGATGCTCAGGTACACCTGCATTTGCACCTCCACTCCTCCATTTTTAATGGCCAGCCACTGTTACCACCTACAGCACTAAACGGCTTCCTCTGTCACTCACTCTGCTGGGCTGTCTATGCACAGTGAGCGAATGCATTGTGAACTTTCGCTAAGTTATGCGCATGCATACGAATGTGGACCATTGGCAGCAGCGAAAGTATGCATCTTGGCGAGCGGGTCTGAATCAGGCCCTCAGGCCTCTTACCAGCTGATTTTATCTCTTTTATGCCACACATGGGGACCTATTCATCATCACTTAATTTTTACAAAAGCACGTTATAATTAACATTTTTACCTGCAATTGCAAAAATTAAGTTATCGGGCCATTCATCATGAAGGTAAAGCAGGAGACATATATATCTCCTGCTTATCTTTCTCTCGCGGAATGGCCCGCTTTCCCCATACACTAGTATCACAGATATCTCCTGCTTATCTTCCTCTCCCGGAATGGCCTGCTGTCCCCATACACTAGTATCACAGATATCTCCTACTTACCTTCCTCTCCCGTAATGGCCTGCTGTCCCCATACACTAGTA
Organism: Taudactylus pleione; assembly: GCA_031769625.1. Lineage (NCBI taxonomy): Eukaryota > Metazoa > Chordata > Amphibia > Anura > Myobatrachidae > Taudactylus > Taudactylus pleione. Next base: position 14,098,442 of record JAUIMM010000113.1, on the reverse strand, counting down.
TCACAGATATCTCCTGCCTACCTTTCTCTTGCGGAATGGCCCGCTGTCCCCATACACTAGTATCACAGATATCTCCTGCTTACCCTTCTCTCGCAGATGGGCCTGCTGTCCTCATACACTAGTATCACAGATATCTCCTGCCTACCTTTCTCTTGCGGAATGGCCCGCTGTCCCCATACAAAAGCAGGTTATAATTAACATTTTCAACCTGCAATAGTAAAAATTAAGTTATCGGGCCATTCATCACAGATATATCTCCTGCTTACCTTTCTCTAGCGGATGGGCCCGCTGTCCCCATACACTAGTATCACAGATATATCTCCTGCTTACCTTTCTCTAGCGAATGGCCCGCTGTCCACATACACTAGTATCACAGATATCTCCAGCTTATCTTTCTCTCGCAGAATGGCCCACTGTGCCCATACACTAGTATCACAGATATCTCCTTCTGACTTTCTCTCACGGAATGGCCTGCTGTCCCCATATACTAGTATCACAGATATCTCCTGCTTACCTTTCTCTCACGGAATGGCCCGCTGTCCCCATATACTAGTATCACAGATATCTCCTGCTTACCTTACTCTCATGGAATGGCCCGCTGTCCCCATACACTAGTATCACAGATATCTCCTGCTTACCTTTCTCTCCCAGAATGGCCCGCTGTCCCCATATGCTAATATCACAGATATCTCCTGCTTACCTTACTCTCATGGAATGGCCCGCTATTCCCATACACTAGTATCACAGATATCTCCTGCTTACCTTTCTCTCACGTAATGGTCCCCTGTCCCCATACACTAGTATCACAGATATCTCCTGCTTAGCTTTCTCTCACGGAATGGCCCGCTGTTCCCATACACTAGTATCACAGATATATCTCCTGCCTACCTTTCTCTCACGGAATGGCCCTCTGTTCCCATACACTAGTATCACAGATATCTCCTGCTTACATTACTCTCGCGGAATAGCCTGCTGTTCCCATACACTAGTATCACAGATATCACCTGCTTACCTTTCTCTTGCAGAATGGCCCGCTGTCCCCATACACTAGTATCACAGATATCTCCTGCTTTCCTTTCTCTCACGGAATGGCCTGCTGTCCCCATACACTAGTATCACAGATATCTCCTGCTTACCTTTCTCTCGCGGAATGGCCCGCTGTCCCCATACACTAGTATCACAGATATCTCCTGCTTACCTTTCTCTCACGGAATGGACCGCTGTCCCCATACACTAGTATCACAGATATCTCCTGCTCTCCTGCTTACCTTTCTCTCATGGAATGGCCCGCTGTCCCCATACACTAGTATCACAGATATCTCCTGCTTACCTCTCTCTCACGGAATGGCCCGCTGTTCCTATACACTAGAATCACAGATATATCCTGCTTTACTTACTCTCGTGGAACAGCCCTCTGTCCCCATACACTAGTATCACAGATATCTCCTGCTTACCTTTCTCTCCCAGAATGGCCCGCTGTCCCCATATGCTAATATCACAGATATCTCCTGCTTACCTTTCTCTCACGGAATGGCCCGCTGTCCCCATACACTTGTGTCACAGATATCTCCTGCTTACCTTTCTCTCACGGAATGGCCCGCTGTCCCCATACACTAGTATCACAGATATCTCCTGCTTACCTTTCTCGCTGTCCCCATACACTAGTATCATAGATATCTCCTGCCTACCTTTCTCTCACGGAATGGCACACTGTCCCCATACACTAGTATGGGGACAGAATTCATCAAGCTTGAGTGCGGGAGCATTTGCCATTTTCAGATTGTGAATGCTCCCAATACTCGCTCCTTCCCTATGGGAAGGAGTCTTGGGTCATGAAGAGGGATTTTTCTCGGATACATCCGCTTCTATCCGTCTCCTTCCGCCAGACGTCGGAGCTCTTGTGCACATGCGTGACCTGTAGGTGGCACATGCGCACTCCCATCACTTCTCCAAAGGGAACAATGAATAGCTTCACTGATTTTCGGATCAGCTGTCATCGCGCCGGTGCAATGATGAATTGCTCTGGAATCCGCGGTGAGTTAGAATGTTGATTATCGGACCCCAATAATTAACATAATGAATAGGCCCCTAAGGGGTAAATTTACTAAATGTTGATTTAGCTAGATTTAAGACATAGATGGGCTTTCCAAATGCAAATTTTGCATATTTATCATCCGTAGGCTTTCATCTTCAATTGGAATATGCAGATTTTGCATTTGGAAAGCCCATCTATGTTGATGAATGACCATATAGATGTACAGGGCTGCCGGCCTAGTCTATTATACAGGTCATGGAACTCTGCGTTGACCTCTGATATCTATAGGACTGTACGGTAGGGGGTATATTGTACCTTATGATAGATAAGATGTAATAAAATTTGTAAGAAATAGAACTTGTGGGCAGTATTAGCAACTTCTAACTGTTTTATGTTGCTCAATATTTTTATATGTATAACACTATGGGGAGTTAGATCACCTTTGTGTTACAATTAACGAACGGTAAAATGCGTTAACTAAATAAACACGATTGCTTGTAAATATAGATTTGCAAAAATTGCAAGATGCGTGTCGGTCTGCGCCAGGATTATGTCATACATACATCACATACATTTACTTTTTGTTGTTCTAAATTGGTTTATTGCTAATTATATACAAATGTTTTTCTTTCTCCTGGTTTTTCTTCTCTATTTTAAATTCTGATAGCACTGTGGGCAGGAGTTAGTTTTGCTCCTACTCATGTCTTGCCCCCTGCAGAGAGTCCATACATAAATAGAGCATGGGGGTTCACCATCGATCTTCTTCTTGCACCATCGATAGTCTTGCACAGCACTCTCATATGTCAGCATACAGCTTCTCCCAGTATGTATAAATCGTTTATGCCCAGTTGTTTCTTTATTAGCGCCACCCATTTTGGGGAGTTGCGGCGACAGGGACCATCCATTTTCTGGCTATCATCACCTGCTAGAATAAGCTATTTATCCAGAAGCAGATGTGGATTCCGATTATCCATGATAGAACGCTGACCACCATATAAAGATATGGGTCATCAGCATTCTTACAGCCAATGATGTTTCCTTCTCCGTTGTTATAATTTTCTTCCACAGGCTCCTCCAATTCTTCCTCTTCACGTATACTGGAAAGATTTTCTTCCACAGGCTCCTCCGGCTCTTCCTCTTCACGTATACTGGGAAGATTTGGCATAAATGCATAGCTCTTGTATTTGTACATCCTACGTTTGCTATACATTGGTGGGGTGGTGATGATTTTTTCAAGAATATCTGCTTCCTCTTCTAACGAGAGATCCATGGATTGGACATTAGAGCAGATGTCAGGATTCCGAGCTACGGCAGACGCAGCATAACCCCCATCATCATCATCATCATCGTCTCTACAGCATTTGCTTCCGCAACATCCCATTTTGCAATGGAAACTTCTTACCTCCAGCTCCCTTCAAGAAGTGAGCACCAAGCCAAACAGCTCAGTGTCTATGTTCCATATGTGACCTCATAATGGCCAGACTTGGTAATACATTGTGACATCACCAGTCTGTGTAATCAGCAGAAGCAGCATCTATCATACCTTTGTGACTTTTTCTGGAATCCATGGATTGTAATGAAAAATACTGTCCCCAGTCATTACCAACCGGAGTTGACCAGTGACAAAATCAGCGCCATTAGTCAGTGCTGCCTATGCTTACTTATCAATCTGCCTCCCTTGGAGATAGAAGTAAAACAAGCTGAGCTCCACAGTGATGCTGAATGTACCCATATATAAATATATCATGAGATGAGAGGGCCGAACTGACACTGATGTGTTGCTTTATTTTAAATAGTTTTTGTTATAGGAATAATAAATATAACAAAACTTTTACAATGTCAAGAAACTCATGGAAAGCATGAGATAGCACTGATCTGTTCAATTAGTTTGAGTGTCGTGGGTGTGTAAGAACAGTGGCCGGGATAGGCTTCCACATGCAGTCACGTGGACATTTAGTATACATGAGCGGATTCTCGCATTACCATAATGTAGTAAGCAGGCAGCCGTAACAGTGACCAGGGATAAGTCTCTCTCAGAATCAGCCTTGCCACACCTCTCTGTTCATTGGGTACACCCACTTTGGCAGATGGTCACACCCTTTCAGCAGGCCCCTATCACTGCATTCCCCTGGTGGGCCCTTCATACTCCAGTGCACAGTCCATCACTGCATAAGTGAAGGGTTTGCCTGTATCCATGCCTGAAGGACACACAGTCATGGCGATCATTACATTTGTTCCCCTATCTCTGGTCAATTTCAAAGAGGAATGAAGAATGACCAATATTGCCCACGCTGGGGAAATGGGGGCATAGAAAAGTAAATAGGTAGAATTATAGAGGTAAATTTGCCTCCAGAAATGTATAACAGAAGGACATTCCCACATGCAGTGCACAGGAGGCAGTGCTTGGAGGTTCACATTTTGAGCAAGCAGAACTGAAAGCCCAGTAGTGGGGAGGGGACAGGTAGCACCTATAAGAGCTAACAGTAAGCATTTTGCAGTAGTAGGATAGTGTCATAAACAACTGGTCAATGGAAAGGGTAGTATTTTTTTTATATGACATACGGAGGTACTGGTCATGTATGGAAATGTCCCTGTCTCTCACCAGAGGCTTACACACAAGCGAATCAAGGCTGTTATACCAATCAGATAAGGAAAAGTCACTAATAACTGAGTGTACTTGGTGCCCAGCAGAGACTGGCCAATGGTAGCCTGGGGGTGGTGGACTCTTGACCCAGGAGGAATGGGCAATCTATAGAAGATGACTTCTGGTATAGAACAAATGGGCTAGCTGTGTCTTGGGAGTGAACATTCCCATTTTGTCTGGCCCCTATTTTAAATGTAAGGCTATTATTTTGAGTTCATGTGGACATCAGACATTTTGGGTCCTCCCCCAACCCCCCCCCCCACACAACAGGAAAATCCATGTTGCACGCCCCTCGCATGCAGCAAAAATTGGATGCATGGCTACTGAGAATGGGATAGGCCAACATGACATGCCACCAATTTCTTGTGAGTCTGGGAACATTCCTTTCTATTCCATATGCACCTTACCTATACGGTGGTTCACTATTGATGTAGGTCACATCGTCTGGAAGATGCCTATTTGTGTAGGAATATAAACAAAGTCATCATCATACGATCGTGGTTCAACCAGACTTTTCCCCATGTAACTTCCTTCCCCCTGCGTCTCTCAGCCACACCATCATCTCACTGCATCATCTCTTAGCCACACCATCATCTCACTGCATCATCTCTTAGCCACACCATCATCTCAATCCCTGTGTGTCTCTTCTTAGCCACACCATCGCCTCCCCCTGTGTTGTCTCTTAGCACACCATCACTGCCCACCCTGCATCAACTCTCAGCACACCATCACTGCCCACCCTGCATCAACTCTCAGCACACCATCACCCCCCCTCCTGCATTGTCTCTCAACACACACACACACTGACACATATACATACACACACAAATACACACACTGACACAGATATACACACACAAAGACACATAAACACATAGTCACACACTGACACAGATACACACACAAGGGCCGAAACTAGGATTTTTGTCACCCGGGGCAAGACAGTAATTTGGTGCCCCCTGGTGATTCCCCCATAGTAATGCCCCCTGCAGCAGTGCCCCTTTAGTAATGCCCCCTGACCATATAGTAATGCCCCATAGTAATGCCCCTATAGTAGTGCCCCTATAGTAATGACCCTATAGTAGTGCCCATATAGTAATACCCTCATAGCAATGACCTTGTAGTAGTGCCCATATAGTAATGTCCACAATACAGAAGTCACATATAATAATACAGCATAGCAATTACTTATTTCTACAAAAAGGCCGCCAGCTCCGAGGTGAAGAGCTCCCACAGAATCCCTCCAGCAACGTCTGCCTCTCCGCCAGATCCCACAGTTCCCCGACCAGCAGGACCCGCTGTGAACCTCCGAACTGCTCCAGCACATCCCGGAAGTGGCTCTTCGTGCAATCCCGAGCCATAGCACTCACCACGGGAACATGCCAGAAGCAGCGCTCCTATATAGCTGTCCAGCACAGGCTCATGGAGCCGCACGCATAGCCAGCACCCATACATTGCGGCTGGGGGCAGCAATAAGCAGGAAGCGGCACCAACTACTGAGACTGGTTCCTGTACTAATCACATCCCCAGAGTGCCGGCCACTACATCCCATAGGACACCCGAGAACACACCCACACCTCAGTCACCCTTACACCTCGGCGTACACACACCTGTCTGTCACCTTCACTCAGGCAGCGCACACACCGCTCCCCACATGTATTGCTATAGTAGGAGCATGGGTCCTCCGTATCCTGACCTCACAGGCAGCTAGAGGACACTGGCGGTGGGTGCAACGGCGCACCCGATGCACGTGCACCTCCAGCCCCACCCTAGTTGTGACCCTGCACACACTTATAAAGACACACACTGACAGACACACACACTGATACACACACCTTTCACACAAATGCACAAATGCAGCCAACCAAGTAAAAACATCACTGATGTAAACTGAAAGTCACCCTCCCCCCTGTATATACATACACACTGACACACACACTGACACATACACACACACTGACACACAATCACACGCTTACACATCCCTGACACATACACACTGACACATACACACACACTGACACACAATCACACGCTGATACAGATACACAGACACTGATACAGACACACACTGACAGACACACACAGTGACACAGATACACACACACACCTTTCACACAAATGCAGCCAGCCAAGTAAAAACATCACTGATAGAAATTGAAAGTCACCCTTCCCCCCGTGGAAGTCCGACCCCCCCATACAGCATTCCGACCTCCCCACCCCCTCCCATCCCTGCAAAAAAAAATTATACTTACCTGGCTGGTCTGGAGCAGAGAGAGCGCCGGCGAAGGAGTATCACCCTGTCACAGTCACCTCCAGTGGCAGCTCTCAGTATAGAGAGAATGGGAAGACTGCCTGGGAGGGGCTGTGCGCTTCTGCTGCAGCTCCCCCTACAGTCCCCCAGCAGCTCCAACAGGCACACATGCAAAACTGCAAAGGACAGCTCTTCAAATAAGAGCTGGGTCGGACTGGACCACAAGGGTATGGGGAAAACCCCGGTGGTTCCCACTGCCTATAAACCCACCCACCTTTTCTAGATGTCAGGCTCCAGACCTCAAATTATAGATCGTTACTCTATTAGACAGTCAGTTACCTGGAGGAGCAGGACCACTGATCAACATGGGGGCCTGGTTCCCTTCAAATAACGGAGGGCTTGAATAAGACAGGAGTGTCTTAAACCAGGAGGCTGGGCTGTGGCCTGGGGTAGTGATCATATGGTTAGGTTCCAACCTATTAAATCCTTAGTGGGTGGAGTGGGACAGAGCTTATATAAGGCCAGGCTTACAAGCCTGTGGCCTCTTTTCTGTTTCTTTTGGGTCAGGTACTGTTGTGCACAAACATGCTTTTTTTTTTTTCCACTCACCTTGCTAAGTCTTTATCTCCATTTCCCTTGTTCTGTCTCTGTCCCTCTCTTCTCTATGGCCCTCATTCAGAGCCGCTCGTTAGCGGCAGTACGCTCGTTCCGAGCGATGTTTGCACATCTGCGCATGCGTACGGTTTTTAGTACGCATGCGCGAACCAGTCAGTGCGGCCGAAAATCGTTGGTACGCAATATAGCGAGGGCCTGCTATTTTGAGTGACAGAATGAGGCGTATGTGGGTGGTAACAGGAGAAGGTGTTTGAAAATGGGGAGTGGAGATCCGAACGCAGGCGTGCTTAAAGGTCAAAACGGGCGTTTTATGGGTGTGCATATTTAAAACAGCAGCGTCATTGACCACGTCACTGGGTTATTTTATAGCCAGAACTGCTCGCAAATTTGTGGTAGCAAACACCAACCACAAGAATAGCGAGCAGTTCATACGCTGGTCGATGTACTCGATTAATCTAATAAATAGCGGACATGACGTAGGATGCGAGCGGCCAGGGGGCGTTTTTAACAAATAAACGAGCGTATGTTTTGCTCGCTCGTTCAGACTTAGAGGTGTGAACAGACTGCAATGTGCGTACGGATCATTTGAATAGCCACCCCTTGTTTTTAAACGAGCGACCACAAATAGCGAACGGCTCTGAATCAGGCCCTATATCTCCTCTATCTGCTATTCTCTCCCTGTGTCCCTGCGCCTGAGCCTGCTCCCCTGTGCCTGAGCCTGCTCCCCTGTGCAGCTTCCCCGTGTCACCAGTGCTGGGCAAGCTGCTCCATGGACCGCCCGCGCCGTTCTACTCACCCTCCTGCCTGCTTCTCTCCCACTCCAGTGGCTGATGAGCTGGGCCCCTCCGTTTTGGTGAGCCCTTCCTCTGCTCCCGCTGAACGGCGGGCGTCGTGGGGCTCACTTAGCCGCGCCCGTAGTGCGGGCGTTACCCGGCGCCAGACCCGGCACTCTGCGAGTGGGAGCAGTGCCTCCTCGCATGTGGTCTCCCCCCGTGCTGCCGGACAATCCCAGGCTGCCATGTTGGGACTTGGCGGGGGGTGGGGCTTAGGTCCGCTAATGTTGCAGCCCCACTTGTACTGCCTGGGCTGCTGCTATGCCCTCTATGTCTGCCACTGGCCCAGGCCCTCTGCCTGTTGCTCCCTCCCCTCTGCTATCAGCTGGTCAGCAGGCATTTGACCCCACTGCTATTATGGGGCTTTTTGTTAATATGGCCACCACCTTGGCTCCAATGTTTGCTGCCTTGCTGCCTGCAACTGCGCAAACAGGGCCAAGCACCCCGGTTGCACCCCCTGCCTCTGCAGCCGCGTCGCGGTTAAATTCCGTGTCAGATGTATGCATGCCTGACAGCGCTTCAGGTGCGGGTCCTCATGGTGGTCCTCCAACAGTTGGGGTCCCACAGCCTTCCCTGGCTCCGGACGGCCTTTCAACATCTATTACAGGTTCCATGGACCCCTCCTGGGATGCTGGTGACGAGGCGGCTTCTGGTTCGCATCAATCCGGTAGCCGTGCTGATCCTATAGCGGGGACGGTTGGTGAGTGTTCATCTAGTTCCTATTCTACATTTAGCGACGTAAGTTATTCTACCTCTGACGACTCCAGTGATAATATCCCCTCCCTGAAAGCTCGCAGGGCACGTAAGCGTGCGGCTAAGTTCGTTAGGATTGAGGCTGACAGGCGTTTGCATAAGCCTCGCCATAAGCGCCACGCCCCGCGTGATGACAAGGCGCCTGCGGATAGTGCTGACTCCGGGGTGGTACGTTGCGCAAACACCACGGTTCTGCGGGGCCTCCGCCCATGCGTTAAAGACAGGATAAGGAAGGGACGTTATGTGGACGTATTCTCCCTTACAGATACCATGTGCAAGGAGTTGTGAGCTGCTAAGCGTAAGGGCGGTATTGGTTTGGACGCCTTCCAGACTACATCATCGCGGAAGCCAAGGTGAGAGCCCGCATTGCTCAATGCTTTCTTTTGTTTGGAGCATGTATGTCTCTGGTCGGTCCCGCGCGGTAGTTTCGCGCACTCTGGCTGGCATTTCTTTCTTTTCAAGACTGAAAGGGTGCGCAGACCTTACGAAGAGCTTTGCAGTTATCAAGGCCCTTAAGGGTTGGGCCTCGCCTCGGCCAGTTGATAAGCGACGACCGATTGATATTTCCCTATTGCTTAAGTTGCTAACTGCAGTTCGCCGTGTGGTGATTTCTCCTTTTGAGGCTAATCTTTTTTGTTTAGCATTTTCAACGGCATTTCATGGTGCCTTCCGTATTTCAGAACTAGTTGCCCCTTCTAGATTAGCGCTTTCGCCCATTTCCTGTTCCGATATCAGTATTGGGGAGGGGGCTTTGCTGTGCAAAATACGACGATCTAAAACTGATCAAATGGGTCGCGGTCGTTGGGTCTCCCTAAAGGCCTGCCTGGATGACCGTGTTTGCCCGGTACATTTGGCTAAGCTTTTCATGCCATTACGGCCTGTAGTTGGCGGCGCATGGTTGCTTCATGCTGACGGTTCGCCTCTTAGTAAATATCAGTTCCAATTCATTTTTAGACGCTGTTTGCTTCACATTGGCCTCTCCCCTGGGGATTTCGGTACCCATTCATGTAGAATTGGCGCAGCTACTTCGGCCTCCGTGGCTGGCTTGTCGGTTCCGCAGATCATGGCTCTAGGGCGTTGGAAATCGGCTTGCTATAAGCGTTACGTTAGGCCGGTGGCCGCTGACTAAACTGCTGTGGCGTTTTCTGTTGATGTTATGTCTGCCTATGTCTCATGTCTCCGTTCGATTTTCTTCATGTTTGTTATGTTTATCTTGTTTTGTCTCCCCTGTCCATCCCACATGCCCGGAGTCTACCGCTGCTGTCAGTGCACAGGCGGTGTCAGGGAGAGAGTAGGGTGCCCCAGATAGGGAATGCACATGCATACCTCCCAACTTTACAAAAGCCGAAGGAGGGACAGTGCGCCCAAAAAATGGGGCGTGGCTTCTAAAAAGGGGTGGAGCTAACTGAAAACGGGGCGGAGCCTCATGGCTTCCCACCGTTTTCGTCACTATAGGGGGCGTGCCCAGCACTCTCCGAGATGCTGGGCTGCCCCCCAGGCTCTCCCTATGCTAGTGAACAGATGCCGTGGGATGCGCACGGCATCTGTTCACCTTCTGCACACCCGCTGCTCTGCTAGGCAGAGCAGCGGGTGTGCTCTCCCCAACTTCCCCCCCCACCGCGGGACACTGCGTCCCGCGGGCGGGACAGCGGGACAGTCCCAGAAAAACGGGACTGTCCCCCTTGAAGCGGGACAGTTGGGATTTATGCACACGGGCCCCCTCCTCACTTAATATGCCCCTGGGATGTAGCAATGAGCAATAACAAAGAGGGAGGAGGCGGTCCCTTCCCATCATCACCCATGGCTCCTCCTCTTTGCCTCCACTGAGCTGAGTCCCATGCTGGCCCTGATGTTAGTCAGCCCTGATGGCATGAATTGAGCGTCAGTCACACAGGAGGAGAGATCACGGTGGCTGTTTCCCTGCTGCTGAGGGGAGACCTGAGCCCGTTGGTGGCACCCAGGACTGGGAGGAGCCTGAGCGGTGAGTCTGGTGCAAATTATCAGTGACTGCAGTGGTTATGTGTGAGTTCTCTGACTGCACTATGCTATCCAGCCGTTTCAGCTGACCACTAAGCTGCTCGTTCATTCCATCATTTCTATCTGGTGATGGATCAAATATTGTGCGCTCCTGGCCAAATCTGACTCTGTGTGTGCTCACACACACCAGCCTGGGGGTGTACAGATGTGTTACATACACCTTTTCTCACATTGATCCAAATAGCTCCATTGGATGTGCTACAGACTTTGCCATTTAGCTGCTAAAAACATCTTTTTCTTTTACTATGCATCTTATTCGCATACCAATTCCTGTGTGACCAAAGTATTCATCTAGTGTCCATGGTATACTGTGAGCGAATCTGTAGGCCGCTACAATGTGAATATGACACAGAATTTAGGAAAAAGTATGAATTGCTATCCATGGCAGATTCATCCAAGTTGCGGCAAGCATCTCATGCTATAGAGTATGTCGCAAAAACGCTATGTGAATGAGGACACAGAGGTCATCTGTATTTGTATACTCAGGGCCTGATTCAGACCCGCTTGCTAAGATGCGATTGCTCACACGATGTGTATGCAAATTGGGTAGGCAGTGTTTAGTGTTTGCGTAGCATTAGCACACTCAGTATTTCTTAGAGAGCAATCTCATAGTGTATGCAGATACCCACCAGCCTGTTTTAAGAAGCCCACTTGTGCACGTCATGTCCAGGAGGTGTATTCAACCATCGGTACATCGGGTAACATCAGATGCTATCGCAGCGCTTGAGGTTGACCATACCCTGCCGCAAGCACTGTGAGCACTTCAGTGTAAAAACAAGCCAGGTGACGTGTACTATGATGCTGTCTTTTATTATGCAAACCTCTAAAACGCCGTTGAGATGGTCAGGCACGCCTGCATTTGTACCTCCACTCCCTCATTATTAATGGCCAGCCCCTGTTAGCACCTACCAAATGGCTTCCCCTGTCAATCACTCTCCTGGGCGGTCTATGTGCAGAGAGCGAACTTTCGCTAAGGTATGCGCACTGCGATGCAAATGTATAGACACCATCAGTAGCAGCGAAAGTATGCATCTTAGCGAGCAGGTATGAATCAGGCCCTCAGGCCTCTTACCAGCTGCTCTTATCTCTTTTTATGCCACACATGGGGGCCTATTCATCATCACTTAATTTTTACAAAAGCACGTTATAATTAACATTTTTACGTGCAATTGTAAAAATTAAGTTATCGGGCCATTCATCATGAGGGTAAAGCAGGAGACAGATATATCTCCTGCTTATCTTTCTCTCACGGAATGGCCCGCTGTCCCCATACACTAATATCACAGATATTTCCTGCTTACCTTCCTCTCGTGGAATGGCCCGCTGTCCCCATACACTAGTATCACAGATATCTCCTGCTTACCTTCCTCTCGTGGAATGGCCTGCTGTCCCCATACACTAGTATCACAGATATCTCCTGCTTACCTTTCTCTCGCAGATGGACCTGCTGTCCCCATACACTAGTATCACAGATATGTCTCCTGCTTACCTTTCTCTCGCGGAATGGCCTGCTGTCTCCATACACTAGTATCACAGATATCTCCTGCTTACCTTTCTCTTGCGGAATGGCACGCTGTCCCCATACACTAGTATCACAGATATATCTCCTGCTTACCTTTCTCTTGCGGAATGGCCTACTGTCTCCATATACTAGTATCACAGATATCTCCTGCTTACCTTTCTCTCGCGGAATGGCCCGCTGTCCCCATACACTAGTATCACAGATATCTCCAGCTTACCTTTCTCTCGCGGAATGGCCTGCTGTCCCCAAACACTAGTATCACAGATATCTCCAGCTTACCTTTCTCTCACAGATGTGCCTGCTGTCCCCATACACTAGTATCACAGATATGTCTCCTGCTTACCTTTCTCTCGCAGATGGGCCTGCTGTCTCCATACACTAGTATCACAGATATCTCCTGCTTACCTTTCTCTCGCAGAATGGCCCGCTGTCCCCATACACTAGTATCACAGATATCTCCTGCTTACCTTTCTCTCACGGAATGGCCTGCTGTCCCCATACACTAGTATCACAGATATCTCCTGCTAACCTTTCTCTCACAGATGGGCCTGCTGTCCCCATACACTAGTATCACAGATATGTCTCCTGCTTACCTTTCTCTCGCGGAATGGCCTGCTGTCTCCATACACTAGTATCACAGATATCTCCTGCTTACCTTTCTCTCGTGGAATGGCCCGCTGTCCCCATACACTAGTATCACAGATATATGTCCTGCTTGCCTTTCTCTCGTTGAAAGGTCTGCTGTCTCCATACACTAGTATCACAGATATCTCCTGCTTACCTTTCTCTCGCGGAATGGCCCGCCGTCCCCATACACTAGTATCACAGATATCTCCTGCTTACCTTTCTCTCGTGGAATGGCCTGCTGTCCCCATACACTAGTATCACAGATATCTCCTACATACCTTCCTCTTCCGGAATGGCCTGCTGTCCCCATACAGTAGTATCACAGATATCTCCTGCTTACCTTTCTCTCGCAGATGGGCCTGCTGTCCTCATACACTAGTATCACAGATATCTCCTGCCTACCTTTCTCTCGCGGAATGGCCCACTGTCCCCATACACTAGTATCACAGATATCTCCTGCTTACCTATCTCTCGCTGAATGGCCCGCTGTCCCCATACACTAGTATCACAGATATCTCCTGTTTACCTTCCTCTTGTGGAATGGCCCGCTGTCCCCATACACTACTATCACAGATATCTCCTGCTTATCTTTCTCTAGCGGAATGGCCCGCCGTCCCCATACACTAGTATCACAGATATCTCCTGCTTACATTTCTCTTGCGGAATGGCCTGCTGTCCCCATACACTAGTATCACAGATATCTCCTGCTTACCTTCCTCTTGCGGAATGGCCCGCTGTCCCCATACACTAGTATCACAGATATCTCCTGCTTACCTTTGTCTCGCAGAAGGGCCCGCTGTCCCCATACACTAGTATCACAGATATCTCCTGCTTACCTTAATCATGTGGAATGGCCTGCTGTCACCATACACTAGTATCACAGATATCTCCTGCTTACCTTTCTCTCCCAGAATGGCCCGCTGTCCCCATATACTAGTATCACAGATATCTCCTACTTACCTTCCTCTCCCGGAATGGCCTGCTGTCCCCATACACTAGTATCACAGATATGTCTCCTGCTTACCTTTCTCTCGCGGAATGGCCTGCTGTCTCCATACACTAGTATCACAGATATCTCCTGCTTACCTTTCTCTCGCGGAATGGCCCGCTGTCCCCATACACTAGTATCACAGATATATGTCCTGCTTGCCTTTCTCTTGTTGAATGGTCTGCTGTCTCCATACACTAGTATCACAGATATCTCCTGCTTACCTTTCTCTCGCGGAATGGCCCGCCGTCCCCATACACTAGTATCACAGATATCTCCTGCTTACCTTTCTCTCGCGGAATGGCCTGCTGTCCCCATACACTAGTATCACAGATATCTCCTGTTTACCTTCCTCTTGTGGAATGGCCCGCTGTCCCCATACACTACTATCACAGATATCTCCTGCTTATCTTTCTCTAGCGGAATGGCCCGCCGTCCCCATACACTAGTATCACAGATATCTCCTGCTTACATTTCTCTTGCGGAATGGCCTGCTGTCCCCATACACTAGTATCACAGATATCTCCTGCTTACCTTCCTCTTGCAGAATGGCCCGCTGTCCCCATACACTAGTATCACAGATATCTCCTGCTTACCTTTGTCTCGCAGAAGGGCCCGCTGTCCCCATACACTAGTATCACAGATATCTCCTGCTTACCTTAATCATGTGGAATGGCCTGCTGTCACCATACACTAGTATCACAGATATCTCCTGCTTACCTTTCTCTCCCAGAATGGCCCGCTGTCCCCATATACTAGTATCACAGATATCTCCTACTTACCTTCCTCTCCCAGAATGGCCTGCTGTCCCCATACACTAGTATCACAGATATCTCCTACTTACCTTCCTCTCCCAGAATGGCCTGCTGTCCCCATACACTACTATCACAGATATCTCCTGCTTACCTGTCTCTAGCGGAATGGCCCGCTGTCCCCATACACTAGTATCACAGATATCTCTTGCTTAGCTTTCTCTCGCGGAATGTCCCGCTGTCTCCATACACTAGTATCACAGATATATCTCCTGCTTACCTTTCTCTCACGGAATGGCCAGCTGTCTCCATACACTAGTATCACAGATATCTCCTGCTTACCTTTCTCTCGCGGAATGGCCCGCTGTGCCCATACACTAGTATCACAGATATCTCCTGCTTACCTTTCTCTCTCTGAATGGCCTGCTGTCCCCATACACTAGTATCACAGATATCTCCTGCTTACCTTTCTCTTGTGGAATGGCCCGCTGTCCCCATACTCTAGTATCACAGATATCTCCTGCTTATCTTTCTCTCGCGGAATAGCCCGCCGTCCCCATACACTAGTATCACAGATATCTCCTGCTTACCTTTCTCTCGCGGAATATCCTCCTTTCCCCATACACTAGTATCACAGATATCTCCTGCTTACCTTCCTCTTGTGGAATGGCCCGCTGTCCCCATACACTAGTATCACAGATATCTCCTGCTTACCTTTCTCTCGCGGAATGGCCTGCTGTCCCCATACACTAGTATCACAGATATCTCCTGCTTAACTTACTCTTGTGGAATGGCCTGCTGTCACCATACACTAGTATCACAGATATCTCCTGCTTACCTTTCTCTCCCAGAATGGCCAGCTGTCCCCATATACTATTATCACAGATATTTCCTACTTACCTTCCTCTCCCGGAATGGCCTGCTGTCCCCATACACTAGTATCACAGATATCTCCTGCTTACATTACTCTTGTGGAATGGCCTGCTGTCACCATACACTAGTATCACAGATATCTCCTGCTTACCTTTCTCTCCCAGAATGGCCAGCTGTCCCCATATACTATTATCACAGATATTTCCTACTTACCTTCCTCTCCCGGAATGGCCTGCTGTCCCCATACACTAGTATCACAGATATCTCCTGCTTACATTACTCTTGTGGAATGGCCTGCTGTCACCATACACTAGTATCACAGATATCTCCTGCTTACCTTTCTCTCCCAGAATGGCCAGCTGTCCCCATATACTATTATCACAGATATTTCCTACTTACCTTCCTCTCCCGGAATGGCCTGCTGTCCCCATACACTAGTATCACAGATATCTCCAGCCTACCTTACTCTCTCAGAATGGCCCGCTGTCCCCATATACTAGTATCACAGATATCTCCTGCTTACCTTTCTCTCGCGGATTGGCCCACTGTCCACATACACTAGTATGGGGTCATAATTCATCAAGCTTGAGTGAGGTAGCATTTGCCTTCTTCAGAGGGCAAATGCTCCCAGTACCCGCTCCTTCCCTATGGGATGGAATCCTGGGTCGTGAAGAGGGATTTTTTCGGATACATCCATTTCTGTCCATCTCCTTCCGGCGGACGTCGGGTCTCTTGTGCACATGCGTGACCTGAAGGTGGCGCATGCGCACTCCCATCACTTCTCCGAAGGGAACAGTGAAAAGATTCACTGATTTTCGGATCAGCTGTCACCGCGCCGGAGCGCCGGAATCCGCGGCAAGTTAGAATGTTAATTATCGACCCCAATAATTAACTTAATCAATAGGCCCCTAAGGGGCAAATTTATTAAATGTTGATTTAGCTAAATTAAAAACATAGATGGGCTTTCCAAATGCAAATTTTGCATATTTATCATCCGTAGGGTATCATCTTCAATTGGAAATTGAAACCCTACGGATGATGAATATGCAGATTTTGCATTTGGAAAGCCCACTATGTTGATGAGTGACCATATAGATGTACAGGGCTGCTGGCCTAGTCTATTATACAGGTCATGGAACTCTGCATTGACCTCTGATATCTATAGGACTGTACAGTAGGGGGGTATATTGCACCAAATGATACATAAGATTTAATAAAATTTTATAAGAAATAGAACTTGAGGACAGTATTAGCAACTTCTAACTGTTTTATGTTGCTCAATATTTTTAAATGTATAACACTATGGGGAGTTAGATCACCTTTGCGTCACAATTTCTGAACGGTAAAATGCGTTAACTAAATAAACACGACTGCTTGCAAATATAGATTTGCAAAAATTGCAAGATGCCTGTCGGTTTGCGCCTGCATTTGCGCCAGGATTATGTCATACATACATCACATACACTTACTTTTTGTTGTTATAAATTGGTTTATTGCTAATTATATACAAATGTTTTCTTTCTCCTGGTTTTCCTTCTCTATGTTAAATTCTGATAGCACTGAGGGCAGGAGTTAGTTTTGCTCCTACTCATGTCTTGCTCTCTGCAGAGAGTCCATACATAAATAGAGCATGGGGGTTCACCATCGATATTCTTCTTGCACCATCGATAGTCTTGCACAGTGCACTCTCATAAGTCAGCATACAGCTTCTCCCAGTATGTATAAATCGTTTATGCCCAGTTGTTTCTTTATTGGCGCCACCCATTTTGGGAAGTTGGGGCGACAGGGACCATCCATTTTCTGGCTATCATCACCTGCTAGAATAAGTTATTTATCCAGATGTAGATGTTGGTTCCGATTATCCATGATAGAACGCTGACCAACATATAAAGATATGGCTCATCTGCATTCTTACAGCCAATGATGTTTCCTTTTCTGTTGTTATAATTTTTTTCCACAAGCTCCTCCGATTCTTCAACTTCACGTATACTGGAAAGATTTTCTTCCATAGGCTCCTCCGGCTCTTCCTCTTCACGTATACTGGGAAGATTTGGCATAAATGCATAGCTCTTGTATTTGTACATCCTACGTTTGCTATACATTGGTGGGATGGTGATGATTTTTTCAAGAATATCTGCTTCCTCTTCTAACGAGAGATCCATGGATAGGACATTAGAGCAGATGTCAGGATTCTGAGCTACGGCAGACGCAGCATAACCCCCATCATCATCATCATCGTCGTCTCTACAGCATTTGCTTCCGCAACATCCCATTTTGCAATGGAAACTTCTTTCCTCCAGCTCCCTTCAAGAAGTGAGCACCAAGCCAAACAGCTCAGTGTCTATGATCCATATGTGACCTCATAATGGCCAGACTTGGTAATACATTGTGACATCATCAGTCTGTGTAATCAGCAGAAGCAGCATCTATCATACCTACAGTATGTGACTTTTTCTTGGTATCCATGGATTGTAATGAAAAATACTGTCCCCAGTCATTACCAATCAGAGTTGACCAGTGACAAAATCAGCGCCATTAGTCAGTGCTGCCTATGCTTACTTATCAATCTGCCTCCCTTGGAGATAGAAGTAAAACAAGCTGAGCTCCACAGTGATGCTGAATGTACCCATATATAAATATATCGTGAGATGAGAGGGCCGAACTGACACTGATGTGTTGCTTTATTTGACATAGTTTTTGTTATAGGAATAATAAATATAACAAAACTTTTACAATGTCAAGAAACTCATGGAAAGCATGAGATAGCACTGATCTGTTCAATTTAGTTCGAGTGTCTTGGGCGAGTAGACCGACTTCCTTGCTGGTGTGTAAGAACAGTGGCCGGGATAGGATTCCACATGCAGTCACGCAGATATTTAGTATACATGAGCGGATTCTCGCATTACCATAATGTAGTAAGCAGGCAGCCGCAACAGTGACCAGGGATACGTCTCTCTCAGAATCAGCCTTGCCACACCTCTCTGTTCATTGGGTACACCCACTTTGGCAGATGGTCACACCCTTTCAGCGGGCCCCTATCACTGCATTCCCCTGGTGGGCCCTTCATACTCCAGTGCACAGTCCATCACTGCATTGGTGGAGGGTTTGCCTGTATTCAGGCCTGAAGGACACACAGTCATGGCGATCATTACATGTTTTCCCCTATCTCTGGTCAATTTCAAAGAGGAATGAAGAATGACCAATATTGCCCACGCTGGGGAAATGCGGGCATAGAAAAGTAAATGGGTAGAGTTATAGAAGTAAATTTGCCTCCAGAAATGTATAACAGAAGGGCATTCCCACATGCAGTGCACAGGAGGCAGTGCTTCGAGGTTCACATTTTGAACAAGCTGAACTAAGAGCCCAGTAGTGGGGAGGGGACAGGTAGCCCCTATGGTATATATTAATAAACATTGCCCTATAAGAACTAACAGTAAGCATTTTGCAGGAGTAGGATAGTGTCATAAACAACTGGTCAATGGAAAGGGTAGGATTTTTTTTTTATGACCTATGGAGGTACTGGTCATGTATGGAAATGTCCCTGTCTCTCACCAGAGGCTTACACACAAGCAAATCTAGTCTGTTATACCAATCAGATAAGGAAAAGTCAGTAATAACTGAGTGTACTTTGTGCCCAGCAGAGACCGGCCAATGGTAGCCTGGGGGGGTGGGACTCTTAGCATTGACCCAGGAGGAATGGCCAATCTATAGAAGATGACTTCTGGTATAGAACAAAGGGGCTAGCTGTGTCTTGGGAGTTAAAATTCCCATTTTTTCTGGCCCATATTGTATGCGAGGCTATTCTTTTGAGTTTGTGTGGACATCAGACATTTTGAGTCTTCACCAATGGCCTCAGGTTCCCCCTCTCACCTTATTTTGGGATTTCTATGTGATTATACACTCAATGAAAATAGAGATGAGCGGTTCGGTTTTGTCTCGGATCTGCCCGCCAAGTTCAGACTTTAGAACAAGGCAAAACGTCATCTTTCATGGACAAAAATTATGTTCTTCCTCATTTTGGGATGTGAACTTGGTGGGAAGATCCAAGCCAAATCGCTCAATTAAACTGACTTGTGTAAGTATTATTATTATTATTGAATTATGTGGAGACCCATCCGCCCAATTGTTAATCTGACCCTAATCATAAATCGATAGTCAATGTACCTGATTGGATGGAAATGGATCGCAATAGTTTCCGCCATTGATTCTATGGTGTCAGCATCATAGCACCCTTTGTGTATGGGCTGCAACTAAGCAGAGGGGTCACAAGTTCTTGTGACAACCGGTATGCACTCCATATCCCCCTAGTGTGGCAGAGACTCTGTGTTGCTGTAGATTTATTCTTTTGCTTTGGAGTTTACTTTGTTGGCCTATTGACCCTGGGCTGGCGATTCCCTAGCCCTTGGCTTCATGGGTATTGTTGCACCTCATTTATCTGGGTAGGGAATTAGGTAGTTAAGTATAGTTGGGGTGGGGCTTAGTTTGGGGATCAAGATATGACATAAGTTGGGGGCTTAGTCATATAGGGTGGGGGGAAATGGGGGGGTTCTTATAGTTGCTGCCTAATCTGTAGAGACACTGGCTGATGTGCATATTAATTATTTCTGTTTTATGCTTGTTGGTCTGGTTTGGACCACTTTACAAACGTTTCTTTGAGCTGAGTCAATGTGGCCGGGTCTGGTATTGGGAATTGTGGCCAGTGGTGTAACTAGGGTCTTCGGAGCCCAAAGCAAATGTAAGATTTTTGCCGGCCCCCCCCACACACACACAGAAAAATCTGTGTTGCGCACCGCTGGCGCACAGTAATAAATAGGCGTGGTAAAAAAGGGGCATGGCCCCTGCATCTCTCAGCCACACCATCATCTTACTGCAACATCTCTTAGCCACACCATCATCTCCCTCCCTATGTTGTCTCTTCTTATACTCCTTTCAGACACCTCGAGAATCCCGGGTATTTGGCCTGCTTTAGCCAAATTCGCGGGTAGCCACGTCTGTCTGAAAGGTACCTACTCGGGAACACGTTCCCGGGTAGCCGACCCTCAATCGACCAGGGTTTTTCCCGAGACTTAAGTCCCAGGAGATTACCCTGCTTGTGTCTGAATGGTGCTACCCGGGAATTTACTCCCGGGCTTCACCAAAAAGCTCCTGATTGGCCGGATGCGGCTGCGTGTTAATGAGATCAGCAGCAGCAGCCAGACAGTGGAGGGCAGACGCCACAGACACCACACATAGCGCTAAAAGGCAGTGCAGTGCTACAAGACGAATTTAGGTGTCGGAACAGCTGCAGAGAGGCCCGCAACACTACATGGTGAACTTGGTGCTGACAGAGGAGAGAGTGCAGTACCAGGTGTTTGGAGAGTGGTGCCAGGTGTGTACAGGTGGTTGCAGATCAGATCACATTGGAAGGACGAGGAGGTCAAGTGATGCTGGCACACTGTCTGCAACAACGACAGGCACGCCTTCAACAACTACTGAGAGCAGCCAGCAGAGCCCAGCATTATCGCAGGTCCTACTTGATGACCCAGATGAGGACTCATCTAAAACCATTATCATTGAACCAAGCACTGGCACAGATGTGACCTCTCCATCACAAAGGCAAGATTCTGAGTCTGAGCCACAGACCCAGGGAGACAAGCCCGCCCTACGCGGTAACAGTAAGTTTAATTCATTTAACTTATGTTCTGCTGCATTAATCTATGTAATGTTGTAGTTCAATTTCTAGTATATAGTAGGAACCGTATTGTTTCTGCATTCATCTTGTAGTGGAGGATGGGCACCGCATACAACGAGACGTGCTGCTTTTTGAATTTGGACCATTTATTGTTTTGTGTTTCAAATATTTTTTACATCTGTTGCTCATTGTTTTCTCTCTTATACTTTCAGTTTTCACAGTGCCAACACGTAAAAAGAAGAAGAGCAAAATTGATGTTGCTACCAAAGCCATGACAAATATTCTTTGTGAACAACTACGCGACCTAGATTCGGAATGGCAGACACAAGAGGATGCCAGACTGCAGAGGTTCATGGCCAATGAGAGAGAAATGCAGAGTAATTTGCTAACGGAAATGATAGCTATGCAGGAAAGGCTTAGTCGTGATAACCGCTAATTTTTTTCTCAAATCTTGAGCACAATCCACTACAAACCAACACAGTTTTCCACCATCCACCCATTTTGGGCAACAAGCTAATTATCCAAACTCATTTGGGGAACCATCCCAGTATGTGCAACAACCTCAGTCTCCCACATCATTTGAGCATACATCACAGTATGACCAGCACGCTAATTTCCCACAGCATTTGGGCAAACTGCATATAAGTATGCTCAACAAGCAAAGACCCCCACAGCATTTGGCCAAACATCCCAGTATGCACAACAAGTAAAGTCCCCCACAGCATTTGGCCAAACATCCCAGTATGCGCAACAAGTACAAACTACATCCCATATATCCAAACATCCGCAAACACCTCAGTCATCCTCAACATTTACAGATAGTACATTAGATAATGTACTCGAAGGTCAATTTAAAGATACTTTGCCAGCTAATACTCTGTCACAGGAATTTACTCCTGACAAAAACCCAGAGTTTACAGTTTACAGAAATCTGTAACTGTGGTAATCAAATATATCTAGTGATGTTAACTAGACATATCCCATAGGATGATGTTGAAAATGTTATGGTTACTGCTTTTGTCATTTTATTTTTTTAAGGATATTGAGTTGGTGTAAACAAGGATCTACCAAAAAATTCTGGTCCTATTTGTTTCATTTTAAAGGGTTGTTTAATGCCTCACAGCTATATGCGCACTTAACAATGTTCACATTGTCTACGCTTCAACAATATCAATCCATACATACATATGGAGTACTTTGGGTTCTGAAGTTAATGTGCACTTTTATTTATTTTTATACCATTGTTTGGTTTTGAATTGTGTTGTAGTTTGTGCAACATTATTTCCTATGTAAGAAATATGGAAGTAAGGCTTTCAAACTTCGTATGCAACTTAAACAAAAAGCCTTTATTAAAATAAAAGATTTTTTGAACATTTCAAATATTAAGTCTTTGTATTTATTACAATAACACCATTAATTAATGTTTTTTGAAATGGTGCTTCTAATCAATTCTATGTCATTGGTTCGATAAGCAAGTGAGGTTGATGAAAGGGTAGAAGGATCACTCCCAACAGGCTCCTCCACGATGTCCCACTCTGGCAGGTATTCTTCTTGCTGTATCTCACAGATGTTATGCAAGATATAGCATGCCGCTACACCATCAGTAATCAGCCCAATGTCCACATCATTTCTTTTTAACAAGCAGCGCCAACGTCCCTTCAGTCTCCCGAATGCATTTTCCACAACCATTCTAGCTGATCTGAGGGTATGGGTGTAGGCGATCTACTCGTTGCAAAGCTCAAACTGTTGGCTGTACCCTTTCATCAACCACCTTTGTAATGGATACGCAGCATCCCCAATGATGTGGACTGGTACCTCAACTCCATCCACAAGCTTGGACTTCTGCAAATGGAAACAAATATTACAGTTATTATTAAAGGCTTTATAGGTAACAGTGTTGTAATACACTTGGTACAGGTATATCTACTTTCCTCTATTTGTAGATATGCACATTGATTACAATTTGGCAGGAGGTATTTGCCAGACATGCCTTATACATGTCTGTTTAGCAATAATAAGCATGACATAAATGTGTGTATAGTTACCTCACGAGGAAACAGCCAACCATTCTGCCTCTCCTCCGCAATCTTGTACAGATCAGAATTGGCCAGCACATGAGTGTAAAGAGCACGACCAGGCCAGCCAATAAAATCATCAGTGAAGCTGTGAGAGCAAGATAATATCCGGTTAAAACTATACATATAGACCATGTGAAGTAGAATCTGATTGGTTGCTAGGCCCAACATCTCCACTTCAAATAACCCTCACTTTAATAAATAAACCTCTAACTTTTAAATACACTATAATATATTCATTAATTTATTTCTGATAGAAAGCGTATATAAGATCTGGTTACAACTATACATATAAACTTTTTAAACACACAACATTTTAGATCCTTTACTTTGCATGCAGGTCACAATATATATAAATTAAAAGTAATAAATGTGGCTTACAAATACCGATGGTCAACGACGGCTTGTAGAATGATGGAATGCTATCCCTTTCTTTTATAGTAGTCTGCTGAGTTGTCTGTGGGAGCAATTATGGGGATGTGGGTGCCCTCAATTGCCCCAGCACACTGTGGGTAACTGCGGCGCAGGAACCCGGACACTGTCTCATCCAGTCGCTGCCCATGGGGTAGGGCAATAAACCGGTGGTACAAGGTATCCAGGATGGCCTGGGTCACTCCACGCACCAAAACACAAACCGTGGAGATGCCTTACACCAAACAAGCAGGATATTATGCGATACTCGCCAGGGGTAGCATACCACCACAAGACGATTGCAAGTCTCCTGCTCGGGGCAATGGGCTGTCTCCATTGACTAGTGTGCCTGGTAAGTGACGGGGTCAGGAGTTCCAGGATGTAATTAAAGGTGCCTTGCGACATCCTAAAATTTGCAATCCATTGGTTCTCTGTAAACCCCTCTACCGTAGCCCAGAAAGTCTCTCCATGTTGTCGATCTCATGACCATATTGTGCAAGATGACCCTCCGGTCACTCTCAATATGGACGAGATGCTGGACATTACCAAGGCTCTCCTCCAGCGTAGGTAATGTCGGCGCTTGGACGCCCTCTCCACCACAAAATGCTCCCTTCTCAGGATATCACACTGTACAATTATGAACAATGTGAGCAGCTTCAGCCATGCCTCAGTTGCTGTGTAGCACACCAAATCCACCAGACAATACAAAGTCTCCATGCTACACAGATGCTTGGAAATACAGCAATGCCTTATAGGTACCCCTCCCAGTCCCCTTAAACCAAGCCCCCACCTTTGCATGATCTCATTAATGTGTGCCAGCATAACGTCCACTTAAAATGACAAAACTGTGATTTTCTGTGTAAAACTCTGAAAAACCCTGCTCTTGTCTGAATGGTGCTACCCGGGAACTTCCCGGGTAGAAGCTGTAGTGTGAAAGGGGGGTCTCTACCAAGTACCCGGGATTTTGCACAAGAGAAATTCCCTGGTCTGAGGAGGAAATTTCCCGTGTCGTATATGTGAAAGGGGTATTAACCACACCATCGCCTCCCCCGTGTCATCTCTTAGCACACCATCACTGCCCCCCCTGCATCAACTCTCAGTACACCATCACCCCCTGTCAACTCATCAACTCAACACACCTCACCCCCCTGCATCAACTCTGAGCACACCATCACCTCCCCCTGCATTGTCTCTCAACACACAGATGCACACTGACACATATACATACACACACACTGCCACAAACACACTGACACATCAGTCGCGCATGCAGGGGGTTTTCCGAGTACCTAGAAACCCCCCCTGCCCGCCGATTCATCGCCACGCAGCTTAATAAGGGACCCGGCGGAAAATTTATCCACTAACGCCAGTCGCATGAGCCAATCATGGCTCGTGGACTGGCATCCAATCAGGAGCGGCCACATGGCCGCTTCTAATTGGCTGTTGGTCCACACGGCCGGCAACCAATCAATAGCGGCCACGTGGCCGCTCCTAATTGGCTGTCGGTCAGCGCGGCCGGTGCACTATTCTAATGTGCCACCGGGGATCCTAAAGGGAAGGGTGCACACCACTGCGGCGAAGCGAGTCCTGAGAGAAATGCCGGTGAGGTGGCTGTGTGTACTGTGTGTATGCCGATGATGAAGGGGCTGTGTGTACTGTGTAAGCAGATGGTATAGGGGCTGTATTACACAGCCCCTTCACCATCTGCATACACAGTATACACAGCCCCTCACTATCTGATCTGCATACACACAGCACCTTACATCTGCTCTGCATATACACTGTACACACAGCCTTTTCATCATCTGCATACACAGAACACAGCCCCTCACTATCTGATCTGCATACACACAGAGCAGATGTAAGGTGCTGTGTGTATGCAGATCATTTAGTGAGGGGCTGTGTGCACTGTGTAGGCAGATGGTGAGGGTCTGTGTGTACAAATAGTGAGGGGCTGTGTACAAATGTTGAGGGGCTGTGTGTATAGGTAAGGGGAACAGAGTGCTGTGGCGATTGCTGAGGGGAGGGGTGGCGTGAGGTGAGTGGTGAGGGGAGAAGTGAGTGCTGCAGTGAGGTGAGGAGAGGTGAGTGGTCATGTGAGGAGGGGTGTGCTGCTGTGAGGAGAAGGTAGGTGTGAGAAGAGGTGAGTGCTGTGGGGAGGGGAGGTGTGAGGAGAAGTGAGTGCTGTGTGGAGGGGAGGTGTGAGGAGAAGTGAGTGCTGTGTGGAGGGGAGGTGTGAGGAGAAGTGAGTGCTGTGGGGAGGGGAGGTGTGAGGAGAGGTGAGTGCTATGGGGAGGGGAGGTGTGAGGAGAAGTGAGTGCTGTGTGGAGGGGAGGTGTGAGGAGAGGTGAGTGCTATGGGGAAGGGAGGTGTGAGGAGAAGTGAGTGCTGTGGGGAGGGTAGGTGTGAGGAGAAATGAGTGCTGTGGGGAGGGTAGGTGTGAGCATGAGGAGAGGTGTGGGCTGCAGTGAGGAAAGGTGTGCTGCTGCAAAGGGAGAGGAGCAGAGAGGGAGGAAAGAAGACTTCCAGAAGAAAAGAAGAAGGAAGAGCTGGCCAAGAATAGGAGGCGCTGCTGGCCAGGATGGACCTACAGCAAGAAGCTGAGGATCAAGAAGCTGAGGACCGGAGAGTGCTGCAGTGGTGGAAAGGAAAAGACCTAAACGAATCTCCCCACTGCAGCCTCTCCCAGCGCCATGGTAGGCGGCTTCGCCCACTTTCACTTATTTAATCCTCCCTAGACCACCGGGGTTTTTGGACACTAGGCCTGTGGTGGGCATATCCTGAGTGCATATAATAAGCTCTAAGCATAGCTCAGTCTCATACAATCAGATACAGGCAGTGCTCTCCTTGGGTACTCAGTAATCCAAGCTTATTAATCCATTTCTGTGCCATTTTTCAGATGCATTTATTACATATTTTGTCAAGGCATCTGAAAGGTTGCACAGTAATCGATTAACAAGCTTGGATTATTGAGGAGGAGGAGGAGGAGGAGTGCTGCCTGTATGTGTTTAGATTTTTGCCATTGGTTTTGTAACCAAGTATTGGAAACCCCCCTTTCAAAATCCTGCGTTTGCCA
This sequence comes from Taudactylus pleione, assembly GCA_031769625.1. Classification (NCBI taxonomy): domain Eukaryota; kingdom Metazoa; phylum Chordata; class Amphibia; order Anura; family Myobatrachidae; genus Taudactylus; species Taudactylus pleione. The sequence goes on along the minus strand of JAUIMM010000113.1, from coordinate 14,071,276 downwards.
CTGGTCCCTTCCCATCATCACCCATGGCTCCTCCTCTTTGCCTCCACTGAGCTGAGGCCCTGATTCCGAGCCCGAGGCTCTGAGAGAGAGAGAGCTCTGAATCAGGGCGACTTTTGTTTTTTTCTGGAGCGGTATCCTTGCCACTCACATTGCTGTGGGTTGCCACACACAGCTAATGCGAGCGGGCAGGATGATGGTCATGATGGTCAAGACCATCGCGACTTCGGGCTTGCGATGAGACCCTTGTGGTAGGGTCTCGTGGCCGCAAGCCCCAGAGAGCTTTCGGCTCAAACAGAGCCGAAAGCTCTCCCACTGACATCACTTGTGATGTCAGTGGGGCCGCCCCCAAATGGTAGGCGCCTCTGTCTGGGCAGCCACCCCCCTGTCCCACCCACCAAAGGGGACGTGCTGTCACTCAACATCGACAGCACGCCCCCTTTGGTGCGAGACCCAGAGTGACGGATTGCCCGTCGCTATCCGGGTCTCACGCATTCGCACGACGGAGGCGGCTCGGTTGTGCGCATGCGCTCTGGGCCACCATAGACCCGGTTGCGAGCACTCAGCGCTTGCGACCGGGTCTGAATCAGGCCCTGAGTCCCATGCTGGCCCTGATGTCAGCCAGCCCAGATGGCATGAATTGAGCGTCAGTCACACAGGAGGAGAGATCACGGTGGCTGTTTCCCTGCTGCTGAGGGGAGGCCTGAGCCGGGTGCTGTGTTGAGAGCCCGGTTAGTGGCACCCAGGACTGGGAGGAGCCTGAGCGGTGAGTCTGGTTCAAATTATCAGTGACTGCAGTGGTTATGTGTGAGTTCTCTGACTGCACTATGCTATCCAGCCGTATCAGCTGACCACCAAGCTGCTGGATCATTCCAGTTTCCATCTGGTGGTGGATCAATTATTGTGCGCTCCCGCCAAAATCTGAATCTGTGTGCGCCCACAAATAACCAGCCTGGGGGTGTACAGATGTGTTACATACACCTTTTCTCACATTGCTCCAAATAGCTCTATTGGATGCTCTACAGACTTTGCAATTTAGCTGCTCCAAACATCTTTTTCTTTTAACATGCATCTTATTCACATACCAATTACTGTGTGACCAAAGTATTCATCTAGTGTCCATGGTATACTGTGAGCGAATCTGTAGGCCACTACAATGTGAATATGACACAGAATTTAGGAAAAAGTATGAATCGCTATCCATGGCAGATTCATCTGAGTTGGCGGCAAGCGTCTCATGCTATACAGTATGTCGCAAAAACGCTATGTGAATGAGGACACAGAGGTCATCTGTATCTGTACACTCAGGGCCTGATTCAGACCCGCTCGCTAAGATGCGATCACTCGCACGATGTGTATGCAAATTGGGTAGGCAGTGTTCAGTGTTTGCGTAGCATTAGCACGACCAGTGTTTCTTAGAGAGCAGTCACATAGTGTATGCAGACACCCACAAGCCTGTTTTAAGACGCCCACTTGTGCACGTCAGGTCCAAGAGGTGCATGCAACCATCGGAACATTGGGTAACATCAGATGCTATCGCAGCGCTTGAGGTTGACCATACCCTGCCGCACTGAGAGCACATCAGTGTAAAAACAAGCCAGGTGATGTGTACAATGATGCAGTCTTTTAATTATGTAAACCTCTAAAATGCCGTTGAGATGCTCAGGCACGCCTGCGTTTGCACCTCCACTCCCCCATTTTTAATGGCCAGCCCCTGTTACCACCTACCAAATGGCTTCCCCTGTCACTCACTCTGCTGGGCTGTCTATGCACAGCGAGCGAATGCATTGTGAACTTTCGCTAAGGTATGCGCACTGCGATGCATACGTATGTGCACCATCGGCAGCAGCGAAAGATTGCATCTTCGAGAGCGGGTCTGAATCGGGCCCTCAAGCCTCTTACCAGCTGCTTTTATCTCTTTTTATGCCACACATGGGGGCCTATTCATCATCACTTAATTTTTACAAAAACAGGTTATAATTAGGGGTGTGCACCGGCCACTTTTCGTGTTTTGTGTTTTGGTTTTGGATCTGGATCTTTCTTCGTGTTTTGGATCTGGATTGGTTTTGCCAAAACCACCCTTCCGTGTTTTGGGTTCTGGGTTTTGTGTTTTGGATCTGTATTTTTTTGAAAAAAATCATAAAAACAACTAAAATCACAGAATTTGTAGGTTTTTCTGCTCCTATGCTATTATTAACCTCAATAACCTTAATTTCCACTCATTTCCAGTCTATTCTGAACACCTCACACCTCACAATAGTGTTTTTATGTCCAAAAGGTTGCACCGAGGTAGCTGGATGACTATGCTAAGCGACACGAGTGGGCGGCACAAACACGTGACCCATCTAGGAGTGACACTGCAGTGGCAGACAAGATGGCAGTTAGAAAAACTAGGCCCCAAACTGTACATAATGCAAAGAAAAAAAAGAGGTGCAAGATGGAATTGTCCTTGGGCCCTCCCACCCACCCTTATGTTGTATAAACAGGACATGCACACTTTAACAAATCAATCATTTCAGCGCCAGGGTCTGCCACACAACTGTGGCTGAAATGATTGGTTCGTTTGGGCCCCCACAAAACAAGCTGGCAATTAATGTGTCCCTGCACAAACTGGCTCTACGGAGGCAAGATGTCATCCTCATCCTCCTCATCCACCGCTTCCTCACCCTCTTCAGTGTGTACATCCTCATCCTCACAAAGTATTAACTCGTCCCCACTTGAATCCACCACCACAGGTCCCTCTGTACCTTCTGGAGGCTGGTCTCCCTGGAAGAGCTGATAATTCATTTTGATGAACATCATCTTCTCCACATTCTGTGGAAGCAACCTCCTACGCCTTTCGCTGACAAGGTTCCCGGCTGCACTAAACACTCTTTCGGAGTACACACTGGAGGGGGGGCAACTCAGGTAAAATAGAGCCAGTTTGTACAGGTGCCTCCAAATTGCCTCTTTTTCCTGCCAGTACAGGTATGGACTGTCTGACATGCCTACTTGGATGCTGTCACCGATGTAATCCTCCACCATTCTGTCAATGGTGACAGTATCATATGCAGTGACAGTAGACATGTCAGAAATTGTTGCCAGGTCCTTCAGTCCGGACCAGATGTCCAAACTTGGTCCTGCCTGCCCTGCATCACTGCCAGCGGGTTGCTTAGGATACCTAAGTTTTTTCCTGGCAGCCCCAGTTGCGGGAGAAAATGAAGAAGGAGCCGTTGACGTGTCACGTTCCGCTTCAGCTGACAGTGTGTTCACCAGCAGGTCTTTGCACCTCTGCAGGCTTGTGTCGGCTGGAAAGAGAGACACCACATAGGCTTTAAACCTAGGATCGAGCACGGTGGCCAAAATGTAGTGGTCTGATTTCAACAGATTGACCACCCTGGAATCCTGGCAAAGCGAATGAAGGGCTTCATCCACAAGTCCCACATGCCGAGCGGAATCGCTCCGTCTTAGCTCCTTCTTCACTTTCTCCAGCTGCTTCTGCAAAAGCCTGATGAGGGGAATGACCTGACTCAAGCTGGCAGTGTCTGAACTGACTTCACGTGTGGCAAGTTCGAAGGGCTGGAGAACCTTGCACAACACGAAAATCATTCTCCACTGCGCTTGAGTCAGGTGCATACCCCCTCCTTTGCCTATGTCATAGGTGGATGTATAGGCTTGTATGGCCTTTTGCTGCTCCTCCATCCTCTGAAGCATATAGAGGGTTGAGTTCCACCGCGTCACAACCTCTTGCTTCAGGTGATGGCGGGGCAGGTTCAAGAGTGTTTGCTGGCGCTCCAGTCTTCGGCATGCAGTCACTGAATGGCGAAAGTGGCCAGAAATTTTTCGGGCCACCCAAAGCGTCTCCTGCACGCCCCTGTCGCTTTTCAGAAAATTCTGCACCACCAAGTTTATTGTGTGAGCAAAACATGGGACGTGCTGGAATTTGCCCAGATGTAATGCCCGCACAATATTGGAGGCGTTGTCAGATATCACAAATCCCCAGGAGAGTCTAAGTGGGGTAAGCCACTGGGCGATGATTTCCCTCAGTTTCTCTAAGAGGTTGTCGGCGGTGTGCCTCTTACTGAAACCGGTGATACACAGCGTAGCCTGCCTTGGAACGAGCTGGCGTTTCTGAGATGCTGCTACTGGTGACGCTGCTGCTGTTGCTGCGTAAGGTGATACATCTACCCAGTGGGCTGTCACAGTCATATAGTCCTTAGTCTGCCCTGTTCCACTTATCCACATGTCCGTGGTTAAGTGGACATTGTGTACAACGGCATTTTTCAGGACACTGAGGACACTTTTTCTGACGTTTCTGTACAGTCTCGGTATCGCCTGCCTAGTGAAGTGGAATCTAGACGGGATTTGGAACCAGGGACACACTACCTCCATCAATTGTCTAAATCCCACTGCACTAATGGCGGATACTGGACGCACGTCTAACACCAACATAGCAGTCAAGGCCTCAGTTATACATTTTGCTTCAGGATGACTGCTGTCGTACTTCATCCTCCTCGCTAAGGACTGTTGGAGGGTCAATTGTTTAGTAAAAGTAGTGGTGTTCCTACTTCCTCTCTGGGATGATGAATGACTCCCAGCAGCAGCAACAGCAGCAGCGGCAGCAGTAGGCGTAGCAATGCAGGATCCTCCGGAGGAATCCCGGATAGGAGAGTCAGTCATGCCAGTGACATGGCCTGCAGGACTACTTCCGATCCTGACTAAGGAGGAAATTGACGAGGAGGGAGTTGACGGTGGGGTTTGCAGGCGCTTGGATACAACAGGACAACGGGATTTAGGTGTCCCTGGACTGCTTACGGTCTTAGCCAAAGTTTCTGAACTTGACAGTAACTTTTCATGAACGCGCTGCAGGTGCCGTATAAGGGAGGATGTTCCTAGGTGGTTGACGTCCCTACCCCTACTTATTTCACCTTTACATATGGTACATATGGCAAGACAGTTGTTGTCCGGATTTGGATAGAAATATTGCCAGACCAAAGAGGTGGATTGTTTGGTCTTCTGCCCAGGCATGACCGTGATGGGCTTTAACATCCCACGGACAACAAATGTCTCCCCCGGAGCCTGATTTAAACAAACCACATCACCATCAGAATCCTCCTCGCCAACTTCCTCCTCAGCGCCAGCTACACCAGTATCCTCATCCTGTTGTACTTCAACAGTGACTTCTTCAATTTGCATATCAGCAAGTGGACTGTGGGTGCTCCTTTCAGCACTTGCAGGGGGCGTGCAAATGGTGGAAAGAGCCACCTCTTCCCGTCCAGTGCTGGGAAGGTCAGGCATCGCAACCACCACCACACTTGGACTCTCCTTGGGGATTTGCGATATCTTCTTAGAAAGCACAGTTCTTCGCTGTGCTTTTGCCAGCTTAACTCTTTTGATTTTTTTAGTGGGAGGAGGGCTTCCATCGTCATGTGAAGCTGAACCACTAGTCATGAACATACTAGGGATTGACCTTAGCCGTTCCTTGCCACTCCGTGTCGTAAATGGCATATTGGCAAGTTTACGTTTCTCTTCAGCTGATTTAATTTTCCTGAACTTTGCCATTTGGGATTGTATGTGCCCTCTACTATGACATTGGGCATCGGCCTTGGCAGACGACGTTGATGGCATGTTATTGTCTATGACATGACTAGTGGCAGCAGCTTCAGCACTAGGAGGAAGTGGTTCTTGATCTTTCTCTATTTTATTTTTATCGGAGAAAGTTTGGTCCTCCATTTATGTTATATCAATTTGATATATACGTGCGGCTAAACACAGAAAATAATTTTTTTTTTGGTTTGGACTGGAGTGTACTTTCGGGGGTTACAGCACCCTTAACGGTCAAGCCAGCCGGCCCTTTACTTATGACACAGGCGCACGCTTGGCACTACTTTGTTGATGCACGTGCGGCTACTGCGCACACAATTCACAAACACAGAAAATAATTTTTTTTTGGTTTGGACTGGAGTGTACTTTGGGGGTTACAGCACCCTTTAACGGTCAAGCCAGCCGGCCCTTTACTTATGACACAGGTGCACGCTTGGCACTACTTTGTTGATGCACGTGCGGCAACTGCGCACACAATTCACAAACACAGAAAATTATTTTTTTTTTTGGTTTGGACTGGAGTGTACTTTCGGGGGTTACAGCACCCTTAACAGTCAAGCCAGCCGGCCCTTTACTTATGACACAAGCGCACGCTTGGCACTTCTTTGTTGAAGCACGTGCGGCTACTGCGCACACAATTCACAAACACAGAAAATAATTTTTTTTTTGGTTTGGACTGGAGTGTACTTTGGGGGTTACAGCACCCTTTAACGGTCAAGCCAGCCGGCCCTTTACTTATGACACAGGCGCACGCTTGGCACTACTTTGTTGATGCACGTGCGGCTACTGCGCACACAATTCACAAACACAGAAAATATTTTTTTTTTTGGTTTGGACTGGAGTGTACTTTGGGGGTTACAGCACCCTTTAACGGTCAAGCCAGCCGGCCCTTTACTTATGACACAGGCGCACGCTTGGCACTACTTTGTTGATCCACGTGCGGCTACTGCGCACACAATTCACAAACACAGAAAATTATTTTTTTTTGGTTTGGACTGGAGTGTACTTTCGGGGATTACAGCACCCTTAACGGTCAAGCCAGCCGGCCCTTTACTTATGACACAGGCGCACGCTTGGCACTACTTTGTTGATGCACGTGCGGCTACTGCGCACACAATTCACAAACACAGAAAATAATTTTTTTTTTGGTTTGGACTGGAGTGTACTTTCGGGGGTTACAGCACCCTTAACGGTCAAGCCAGCCGGCCCTTTACTTATGACACAGGCGCACGCTTGGCACTACTTTGTTGATGCACGTGCGGCAACTGCGCACACAATTCACAAACACAGAAAATAATTTTTTTTTTGGTTTGGACTGGAGTGTACTTTGGGGGTTACAGCACCCTTTAACGGTCAAGCCAGCTGGCCCTTTACTTATGACACAGGCGCACGCTTGGCACTACTTTGTTGATGCACGTGCGGCAACTGCGCACACAATTCACAAACACAGAAAATTATTTTTTATTTGGTTTGGACTGGAGTGTACTTTGGGGGTTACAGCACCCTTTAACGGTCAAGCCAGCCGGCCCTTTACTTATGACACAGGCGCACGCTTGGCACTACTTTGTTGATGCACGTGCGGCTACTGCGCACACAATTCACAAACACAGAAAATATTTTTTTTTTTGGTTTGGACTGGAGTGTACTTTCGGGGGTTACAGCACCCTTAACGGTCAAGCCAGCCGGCCCTTTACTTATGACACAGGCGCACGCTTGGCACTACTTTGTTGATGCACGTGCGGCTACTGCGCACACAATTCACAAACACAGAAAATAATTTTTTTTTTGGTTTGGACTGGAGTGTACTTTCGGGGGTTACAGCACCCTTTAACGGTCAAGCCAGCCGGCCCTTTACTTATGACACAGGCGCACACTTGGCACTAATTGGTTGATGCACTTGCGGCTACTGCGCACACAATTCTCAAACACAGAAAATAATTATTTTTTTGGTTTGGACAGGAGTGTACTTTGGGGGTTACAGCACCCTTTAATGGTCAAGCCAGCCGGCCCTTTACTTATGACACAGGCGCACGCTTGTCACTACTTTGTTGATGCACGTGCGGCAACTGCGCACACAATTCACAACCACAGAAAATATATTATTTTTTTAGCACTTGGGGGGAGCACCCCTGATGTACAGTGCACCCCCTGGACAACACTACAGCACCCCTTTAGGACTGGGACACTGCACAGGACTTTGGAGTGGACACAGCCCCTATGGAGAACTGACTGCACAACACAGTCCAGCCAGCCCCTATGGACTTTGAAGTAGTGGACACAGCCCCTATTAACAACAGCAGCACAGCACAACACAGCCAGCCCCTATGGACTTTGAAGCAGTGGACAACAGCAGCACTACACTACACTACACTACACAGCCCTAACTCCCACCCTCCCTCTTCACTGTCCACAGCCGAGTGAGAAAATGGCGCCGACGCGGGTACCTTATATAGGATCCAAAACCCGCGAGACTCGGAAGGCGGGATGATGACGTTTTGCCTCGATTTCAGATCCGAGTCAGGCGGGAAAAGTCGAGCCTGACTCGGATCGGACTCGGATCGGGGGGGCTCGGGGGGGTTCGGATTTCAGAAATCCGAACCCGCTCACCCCTAGTTATAATTAACATTTTCACCTACAATTGTCAAAATTAAGTTATCGGGCCATTCATCATGAAGGTAAAGCAGGAGATATCACAGATATACAGTATCTCCTGCTTACCTTCCTCTCGTGGAATGACCCGCTGTCTCTATACACTAATATCACAGATATCTTTTGCTTACCTTTCTCTAGTGAATGGGCCTGCTGTCCCCATACACTAGTATCACAGATATGTCCTGCTTACCATTCTCTAGCAAATGGGCCCGCTGTCCCTATACACTAGTATCACAGATATATCTCCTGCTTACCTTTCTCTAGCGAATGGGCACGCTCTCCCCATACACTAGTATCACAGATTTATCTCCTGCTTACCTTTCTCTCATGGAATGGCCCGCTGTCCTCATACACTAGTATCACAGATATCTCCTGCTTACCTTTCTCTCATGGAATGGCCCGCTGTCCCCATACACTAGTATCACAGATATCTGCTGCTTACCATTCTCTTGCAGAATGGCCCTCTGTCCCCATACACTAGTATCACAGATATCTCCTGCTTACCTTACTCTTGCGGAATGGCCCTCTGTCCCCGTACACTAGTATCACAGACATCTCCTGCTTACCTTTCTCTCACGGAATGGCCTGCTGTCCCCATACACTAGTATCACAGATATCTCCTGTTTACCTGTCTGTTGCGGAATGGCCCGCTGTTCCCATACACCAGTATCACAGATATCTCCTGCTTACCTTTCTCTCGTGGAATGGCCCGCTGTCCCCATATACTAGTATCACAGATATCTCCTGCTTACCTTTCTCTTACGTAATGGCCCCCTGTATCCATACACTAGCATCACAGATATCTCCTGCTTACCTTTCTCTCACGGAATGGCCCGCTGTTCTCATACACTAGTATCACAGATATCTCCTGCTTACCTTTCTCTCACTTAATGGCCCCCTGTCCCCATACACTAGCATCACAGATATCTCCTGCTTAGCTTTCTCTCACAGAATGGCCTGCTGCTCCCATACACTAGTATCACAGATATATCTTCTGCTTACCTTTCTGTCACGGAATGGCCCGTTGTCCCCATACACTAATATCATAGATATCTCCTGCTTACCTTTCTCTCGTGGAATGGCCTGCTATCCCCATACACTAGCATGGGGACAGAATTAATCAAGCTTGAGTACGGGAGCATTTGACATCTTAAGATGGTGAATGCTCCTGATACCCACTGCTTCCCTATGGGAAGGCATCCTGGGTCATGAAGAGGGATTTTTTTCGGATACATCCGTTTCTGTCCGTCTCCTTCCACGAGGCTCTTGTGCACATGCATGACCTGTAGGTGGCGCATGCGCACTCCCATCACTTCTCTGAAGGGAACAATGAATAGCTTCACTGATTTTCGGATCAGCTGTCACCGCGCCGCAGCAATGATGAATTGCTCCGGAGTCCGCGGCGAGTTAGAATGTTAATTATCGGACCCCAATAATTAACATAATCAATAGGCCCTAAGGGGTAAATTTACTAAATGTTGATTTAGCTAGATTTAAAACATAGATGGGCTTTCCTAATGCAAATTTTGCATATTTATCATCCGTAGGGTTTCATCTTCAATTGGAAGTTGAAACCCTACGGATGATGAAAATGCAGATTTTGCATTTGGAAAGCCCGTCTATGTTGATAAGTGACCATATAGATGTACAGGGCTGCTGGCCTAGTCTATTATACAGGTCATGGAACTCTGCGTTGACCTCTGATATCTATAGGACTGTACGGTAGGCGGGTATACTGCACCTTATGATACATAAGAATTAATAAAATTTTGTAAGAAATAGAACTTGTGGACGGTATTAGCAACTTCTAACTGTTTTATGTTGCTCAATATTAATAAATGTATAACACTATGGGGAGTTAAATCACCTTTGCGTCACAATTTCCAAATGGTAAAATGCGTTAACTAAATAAATATGATTGCTTGTAAATATAGATTTGCAAAAATTGCAAGATGCCTGTCGGTTTGCTCCAGCAATTGCGCCTGGATTATGTCATGCATACATCAGATACACTTACTTTTTGTTGTTATAAATTGGTTTATTGCTATTTATATACAAATGTTTTTCTTTCTCCTGGTTTTCCTTCTCTATTTTAAATCCTGATAGCACTGTGGGCAGGAGTTAGTTTTGCTCCTACTCATGTCTTGCTCTCTGCAGAGAGTCCATATATAAATAGAGCATGGGGGTTCACCATCGATCTTCTTCTTGCACCATCTATAGTCTTGCACAGCACTCTCATATGTCAGCATACAGCTTCTCCCAGTATGCATAAATCGTTTATGCCCAGTTGTTTCTTTATTAGCGCCACCCATTTTGGGGAGTTGGGGCGACAGGGACCATCCATTTTCTGGCTATCATCACCTGCTAGAATAAGCTATTTATCCAGAAGTATATGTGGATTCCGATTATCCATGATAGAACGCTGACCAACATATAAAGAAATGGGTCATCAGCATTCTTACAGCCAATGATGATTCCTTCTCCGTTGTTATAATTTTTTTCCACAAGCTCCTTCGGTTCTTCCTCTTCACGTATACTGGAAAGATTTTCTTCCACAGGCTCCTCCGGCTCTTCCTCTTCATGTATACTGGGAAGATTTGGCATAAATGCATAGCTCTTGTATTTGTACATCCTACGTTTGCTATACATTGGTGGAGTGGTGATGATTTTTTCAAGAATATCTGCTTCCTCTTCTAACGAGAGATCCATGGATTGGACATTAGAGCAGATGTCAGGATTCCAAGCTACGTCAGACGCAGCATAACCCCCATCATCATCATCGTCGTCTCTACAGCATTTGCTTCCGCAACATCCCATTTTGCAATGGAAACTTCTTACCTCCAGCTCCCTTCAAGAAGTGAGCACCAAGCCAAACAGCTCAGTGTCTATGATCCATATGTGACCTCATAATGGCCAGACTTGGTAATACATTGTGACATCATCAGTCTGTGTCATCAGCAGAAGCAGCATCTATCATACCTACAGTATGTGACTTTTTCTTGGTATCCATGGATTGTAATGAAAAATACTGACCCCAGTCTTTACCAACCAGAGTTGACCAGTGACAAAATCAGCGCCATTAGTCAGTGCTGCCTATGCTTACTTATCAATCTGCCTCCCTTGGAGATAGAAGTAAAACAAGCTGAGCTCCACAGTGATGCTGAATGTACCCATATATAAATATATCGTGAGATGAGAGGGCCGAACTGATACTGATGTGTTGCTTTATTTTAAATAGTTTTTGTTATAGGAATAATAAATATAACAAAACTTTTACAATGTCAAGAAAATCATGGAAAGCATGAGATAGCACTGATCTGTTCAATTTAGTTCGAGTGTTTTGGGCGAGTAGACCGACTTCCTTGCTGGTGTGTAAGAACAGTGGCCGGGATAGGCTTCCACATGCAGTCATGCGGATATTTAGTATACATGAGCAGATTCTCACATTACCATAATGTAGTAAGCAGGCAGCCGCAACAGTGACCAGGGATACGTCTCTCTCAGAATCAGCCTTGCCACACCTCTCTGTTCATTGGGTACACCCACTTTGGCAGATGGTCACACCCTTTCAGCAGGCCCCTATTACTGCATTCCCCTGGTGGGCCCTTCATACTCCAGTGCACAGTCCATCACTGCATAGGTGGATGGTTTGCCTGTATCCAGGCCTGAAGGATACACAGTCATGGCGATCATTACATGATTTCCCCTATCTCTGGTCAATTTCAAAGAGGAATGAAGAATGACCAATATTGCCCACGCTGGGGAAATGCGGGCATAGAAAAGTAAATGGGTAGAGTTATAGAAGTAAATTTGCCTCCAGAAATGTATAACAGAAGGGCATTCCCACATGCAGTGCACAGGAGGCAGTGCTTGGAGGTTCACATTTTGAACAAGCAGAACTGAGAGCCCAGTAGCGGGGAAGGGACAGGTAGCTCCTATGGTATATATTAATAAACATTGCCCTATAAGAACTAACAGTAAGCATTTTGCAGGAGTAGGATAGTGTCATAAACAACTGGTCAATGGAAAGGGTAGGAGTTTTTTTTTTATGACCTACGGAGGTACTGGTCATGTATGGAAATGTCCCTGTCTCTCACCAGAGGCTTACACACAAGCAAATCAAGGCTGTTATACCAATCAGATAAGGAAAAGTCAGTAAAAACTGAGTGTACTTTGTGCCCAGCAGAGACCGGCCAATGGTAGCCTGGGAGTGGGGGACTCTTAGCATTGATCCAGGAGGAATGGCCAATCTTTAGAAGACGAGTTCTGCTATAGAACAAAGGGGCGAGCTGTGTCTTGGGAGTTAAAATTCCAATTTTTTCTGGCCCATATTGTATGTGAGGCTATTCTTTTGAGTTTGTGTAGACTTCAGACATTTTGGGTCCTCCCCAAATGCCTCAGGTTCCCCCTCTCACATTATTTTGGGATTTCTATGTGATTATACACTCAATAAAAATAGAGATGAGCAGTTTGGTTTTGTCTCGGATCTGCCCGCCAAGTTCAGATTTTAGAACAAGGCAAAACATCATCTTTCATGGACAAAAATGATGTTTTTCCTCGTTTTGAGATGTGAACTTGGTGGAAAGATCCAAGCCAAATCGCTCAATAAAACAGACTTGTGTAAGTTGAATTATGAGTATTATTATTATTATTGAATTATGTGGAGACCCATCCACCCCATTGTTAATCTGACACTAATCATAAATCGATAGTCAATGTACCTGATTGGATGGAAATGGATTGCAATAGTTTCCGCCATTGATTCTATGGTGTCAGCATCATAGCACCCTTTGTGTATGGGCTGCAACTAAGCAGAGGGGTCACAAGTTCTGGTGACACCTGGTACGCACTCCATGTCCCCCTAGCGCGGCAGAGACTCTGTGTTGCCGTAGATTTATTCTTTTGCTTTGGAGTTTACATAGTTGGCCTATTGACCCTGGGTTGGCGATTCCCTAGCCCTTGGCTTCATGGGTATTGTTGCACCTCATTTATCTGGGTGGGGAATTAGGTATTCAAGTATAGTTGGGGTGGGGCTTAGTTTGGGGATCAAGATATGACATCATTTGCGGGCTTAGATATATAGGGTAGGGGGAAATGGGGGGTGTTTTTATAGTTGCTGCCTAAGCTGTAGAGGCACTGTGTGATGTGCATATTATTTATTTCTGTTTTATGCTTCTTGGTAAGATTTTTGCCGCCCCCCCCCCCACACACACAGGAAAATCTGTGTTGCGCTCCGCTGGCACACAGCAAAAAATGGGCATGGTACAAAAGGGGCATGGTTACTGAGAATGGTATGGGCCAACATGACATGCCACCAATTTCTTGTCAGTCTGGGAACATTCTTTTCCTTTCTATTCCATATGCACCTTACCTATACGGTGGTTCACTATTCATGTAGGTCACATCGTCCGGAAGATGCCTGTGTAGGATTATAAACAAGGTCCACATCATACGATAGCGGTTCAACCAGACTCGTCCCCGTGTAACTTCCTTGCCCCTGCGTCTCTCAGCCACACCATCATCTCACTGCAACATCTCTTAGCCACACCATCATCTCCCTCCCTCCCTATGTTGAATCTTCTTATACTCCTTTCAGACATCTCGATAATCCTGGGAATTTGGCCTGCCTTAGCCAAATTCATGGGTAGCCGCGTCTCTCTGAAAGGTACCTACTCGGGAACACGTTCCCGCGTAGCCAACCCTTCAATCGACCAGGGTTTTTCCCGAAACTTAAGTCCCAGGAGATTACCCTGCTCGTGTCTGAATGGTGCTACCCGGGAATTTACTCCCGGGCTTCACCAGAAAGCTCCTGATTGGCCGGACGTGGCTGCCTGTTAATGAGATCATCAGCAGCAGGCGGACAGTGGAGGGCAGACACCACAGACACCACACATATCGCTAAAAGGCAGTGCAGTGCTACAAGGTGGATTTAGGTGTCGGAACAGCTGCAGAAGAGGCCCGCAACACTACGAGGTGAACTTGGTGCTGACAGAGGAGAGAGTGCAGTACCAGGTGTTTGGAGAGTGGTGCCAGGTGTGTACAGGTGGTTGCAGATCATATCACATTGGAAGGACGAGGAGGTCAAGTGATGCTGGCACACTGTCTGCAACAACGACAGGCACGCCTTCAACAACTACTGAGAGCAGCCAGCAGAGCCCAGCATTATCGCAGGTCCTATTTGATGACCCAGATGAGTACTCATCTAATACCATCATCATTGAACCAAGCACTGGCACAGATGTGACCTCTCCATCACAAAGGCAAGATTCTGAGTCTGAGCCACAGACCGAGGGAGACAAGACCACCCTACGTGGTAACAGTAAGTTTAATTCAATTAACTTATGTTCTGCTGCACTAATCTATGTAATGTTGTTGTTCAATCCCTAGTATATAGTAGCAACCGTATTGTTTCTGCATTCATCTTGTAGGGGAGGATGGGCACTGCATGCAACGAGATGTGCTGCTTTTTGAATTTGGACCATTTATTGTTTTGTGTTTCCTGTGTTTCAAATATTTTTTACATCTGTTGCTCAATGTTTTCTCTCTTATACTTTCAGTTTTCACAGTTCCAACACGTAAAAAGAAGAAGAGCAAAATTGATGTTGCTACCAAAGCCATGACAAATATTCTTTGTGAACAACTACGCGACCTAGATTCGGAATGGCACACACAAGAGGATGCCAGACTGCAGCGGTTCATGGCCGATGAGAGAGAAATGCAGAGTAATTTGCTAACGGAAATGATAGCTATGCAGGAAAGGCTTAGTCGTGATAACCGCAAATTTTTTTCTCAAATCTTGAGCACAATCCACTACAAACCAACACAATTTTCCAACATCCACCCATTTTGGGCAACAAGCTAATTATCCAAACTCATTTGGGGAACCATCCCAGTATGTGCAACAACCTCTGTCTCCCACCTCATTTGAGCATACATCACAGTATGACCAGCACGCTAATTTCCCACAGCATTTGGTCAAACTACATATAAGTATGCTCAACAAGCAAAGCCCCCCCCAGCATTTGGCCAAACATCCCAGTATGCACAAGAAGCAAAGTCCCCCACAGCATTTGGCCAAACATCCCAGTATGCACAACAAGTAAAGTCCCCCCAGCATTTGGCCAAACATCCCACTATGCACAACAAGTAAAGTCCCCAACAGCATTTGGCCAAACTTCCCACTATGCACAACAAGTAAAGTCCCCCCAGCATTTGGCCAAACATCCCACTATGCACAACAAGTAAAGTCCCCCACAGCATTTGGCCAAACATCCCAGTATGCACAACAAGTACAAACTACATCCCATATATCCAGGGACAGAACTATGGGAGACAATGGAGGTGCCTGCCACCGGGCTCCAGCTCTGAAGGGGCACCTCCTCCATTGTCCACAACATATTCACCCCACTTAGGGCTGTAACTATTTACCTGGAGTGTACCATCACTGCTGCCCAATACATGGCACCCGTTCCTGGCATCTGAGAAGCCACCATACACTAGTGGAGAGCGCAGTGTCAGACCACCAGCTGCTACCTTCGTCTATCTATAGCCTGTCTAATGTCGCAATTTGCATGCACAGTGTCAGCAGCTGTGACGGGACGGGCACCAAATTTGAACTTGCCTTCGGGCATCTGGGATGAACTTACGACACTGCATATATCCAAGCATCCGCAAATACCTCAGTCATCCTCAACATTTACAGATAGTACATTAGATAATGTACTCAAAGGTCAATTTAAAGATACTTTGCCAGCTAATACTCTGTCACAGGAACTTACTCCTGACAAAAACCCAGAGTTTACAGTTTACAGAAATCTGTAACTGTGATGTTAACTAGACATATCCCATAGGATGATGTTGAAAATTTTATTGTTACTGCTTTTGTCATTTTATTTTTTTAAGGTTATTGAGTTGGTGTAAACAAGGATCTACCAAAAAATTCTGGTCCTATTTGTTTCATTTTAAAGGCTTGTTTAATGCCTCACAGCTAAATACGCACTTAACAATGTTCACATTGTCTACACTTCAACAATATCAATCCATACATACATATGGAGTACTTTGGGTTCTGAAGTAAATGGGCACTTTTACTTATTTTTATACCATTGTTTGGTTTTGAATTATGTTGTATTTTTGTGCAACATTATTTCCTATGTAAGAAATATGGAGGTAAGGCTTTCAAACTTCGTATGCAACTTAAACAAAAAGCCTTTATTTAAATAAAAGATTTTTTGAACATTTCAAATATTAAGTCTTTGTATTTATTACAATAACACCATTAATTAATGTTTTTTGAAATGGTGCTTCTAATCATTTCTATGTCATTGGTTCGATAAGCATGTGAGGTTGATGAAAGGGTAGAAGGATCACTCCCAACAGGCTCCTCCACGATGTCCCACTCTGGCAGGTATTCTTCTTGCTGTATCTCACAGATGTTATGCAAGATACAGCATGCCACTACACCATCAGTAATCAGCCCAATGTCCACATCATTTCTTTTTAACAAGCAGTGCCAACGTCCCTTCAGTCTCCCTAATGCATTTTCCACAACCATTCTAGCTGAGCTGAGGGTATGGGTGTAGGCGATCTACTCGTTGCAAAGCTCAAACTGTTGGCTGTACCCTTTCATCAACCACCTTTGTAATGGATACGCAGCATCCCCAATGATGTGGAGTGGTACCTCAACTCCATCCACAAGCTTGGACTTCTGCAAATGGAAACAAATATTACAGTTATTATTAAAGGCTTTACAGGTAACAGTGTTGTAATACTCTTGGTACAGGTATATCTACTTTCCTCTATTTGTAGGTATACACATTGATTACAATTTGGCAGGAGGTATTTGCTAGACATGCCTGATACATATCTGTTTAGCAATAATAAGCATGACATAAATGTGTGTATAGTTACCTCACGAGGAAACAGCCAAACATTCTGCCTCTTCTCCGCAATCTTGTACAGATCAGAATTGGCCAGCACACGAGCGTCATGAGCACAAAAAGGCCAGACAATAAAATCATCAGTGAAGCTGTGAGAGCAAGATAATATCCGGTTAAAACTATACATATAGACCATGTGAAGTAGAATCTGATTGGTTGCTAGGCGCAACATCTCCACTTCAAATAACCCTCACTTTAATAAATAAACCTCTAACTTTTAAATACACTATAATATATTCATTAATTTATTTCTGATAGAAAGCGTATATAAGATCCGGTTACAACTATACATATAAACTTTTTAAACACACAACATTTTAGATCTTTTACTTTGCAGGCAGGTCACAATATATATAAATTAAAAGTAATAAATGTGGCTTACCAATACTGATGGTCAACGACGGCTTGTAGAGTGATGGAATGCTATCCCTTTCTGTTATAGTAGTCTGCTGAGTTGTCTGTGGGAGCAATTATGGGGATGTGGGTGCCATCAATTGCCCCAGCACACTGTGGGTAACCGCGGCGCAGGAACCCGGACACACTCTCATCCAGTCACTGCCCATGGGGTAGGGCAAGAAACCGGTGGTACAAGGTATCCAGGATGGCCTGGGTCACTTCACGCACCAAAACACAAACCGTGGAGATCCCTACACCAAACAAGCAGGATATTATGCGATACTCGCCAGGGGTAGCATACCACCACAAGACGATTGCAAGTCTCCTGCTCGGAGGCAATGGGCTGTCTCCATCGAGTAGTGACGGGGTCAGGAGTTCCAGGATGTACTGTAATTAAAGGTGCCTTGCGACACCCTAAAATTTGCAATCCATTGGTTCTCTGTAAACACCTCTACCGTAGCCCAGAAAGTCTCTCCATGTTGTCGATCTCGTGACCATATTGTGCAAGATGACCCTCCGATCACTCTCAGTATGGACGAGATGCTGGACATTGCCAAGTCTCTCCTCCAGCGTAGGTAATGTCGGCGCTTGGACGCCCTCTCCACCACAAAATGCTCCCTTCTCCTCAGGATCTCACACTGTACAATTATGAATAGTGTGAGCAGCTTCAGCCATGCCTCAGTTGCTGTGTAGCACACCAAATCCACCAGACAATACAAAGTCTCCATGCTACACAGATGCTTGGAAATACAGCAATGCCTTATAGGTACCCCTCCCAGTCCCCTTAAACCAAGCCCCCACCTTTGCATGATCTCATTAATGTGTGCCAGCATAACATCCACTTAAAATGACAAAACTGTGATTTTCTGTGTAAAACTCTGAAAAACCCTGCTCTTGTCTGAATGGTGCTACCCGGGAACTTCCCGGCTAGAAGCTGTAGTGTGAAAGGGGGGTCTCTACCAAGTACCCGGGATTTTGCACAGGAGAAATTCCCGGGTCTGAGGAGGAAATTTCCCGGGTCGTATATGTGAAAGGGGTATTAACCACACCATCGCCTCCCCCGTGTCGTCTGTTAGCACACCATCACTGCCTCCCCTGCATCAACTCTCAGTACACCATCACCCCCCTGTCAACTCAACACACCATCACCCCCCCGCATCAACTCTTAGCACACCATCACCTCCCCCCTGCATTGTCTCTCAACACACAGACGCACACTGACACATATACATACACACACACTGCCACAAACACACTGACACATATACACTGACAGAGATACACACACACTGATACAGACACACACTAACACACACACTAACACAGATACACACACGCCTTTCACACAAATGCAGCCAGCCAAGTAAAATCATCACAGATATAAATTGAAAGTCACCCTCCCCCCCACGTGGACGTCCGACCCCCCCCTCACAGCAGTCTGACCTCGCCACCCGCTCCCATTCCTACAAAACATTATACTTACCTGGCTGGTCCGGAGCAGAGAGCGCGCCAGGGAAGGAGACTCACCCTGTCACAGTCACATCCGGTGGCAGCTCTCAGTATAGAGAGAATGGGAAGACTGCCTGAGAGGGGCTGCACACTTCTGCTGCAGCTCCCTCTACAGTCCCCCAGCAGCACCAACAGGCACGCATGCAAAACTGCAAACGACAGCTCTTCAAATAAGAGCTGGGTCGGTCTGGACCACAGGGGTATGGGGAAAACCCTGTTGGTCCCCACTGCCTAGAAACACACCCACCTTTTCTAGATGTCAGGTTCCCGACCTCAAATTATAGATTGTTACTCTATTAGACAGTTACCTCGAGGATCAGTACCACTGATCAACATGGGGGCTTGGTTCCCTTCTAGAGAAACTACACCAAGATCTGCCTAATGGTTAGGCAATCATCTGTGGTTGCTTTCCACAACCCCTCTGGTGGATGACCGCACCCTTTAAGCATGGGCCCCTACCACTGCATTCCCCAAGGTGGGCCCTTCATGCACTTCTGCATTTCTGTTAAACACGCAGCTAACAGGCAGCTCTATTGTATTCAGTCCAAATACGACGGATTGCACACACTTGCAGGATGATTGCATACACCATCGACAAATATCATTTTGTCACACACGATTCTTAGTAAATTTGTGAGTTTGTTTGAAACAAATTCACTGGTGTCCATGCAATACCCAGCGTGTTTATGGGTCCAGGGGGGGCCCGCACCGCACACCCTGCACCCATAAAACTTACCTCTCCGGAGTCCCACGTCGGCTCCAGTGTCTGCACCTGTAAAAATGGCTGGAAAATGGCCGCCGCTGCCATTTTTCTGTCGTTTGCGCATGTGCAGTACAGGAAAAATGGCCACCACGGCCTTTTTCCCGGTGACCTGTTCATACACTGTAGACTCTGGCCACACACTAGAGGATGGAGAGGATGGGGCCCATGTTGGAGACTGCACACGGGCCCCCTCCTTTGTAGAAACGCCCCTGAGCAGACGCAATGTAGATATTTTTGCAGATGGAGCGATTGTTAGCTATTGCACATGTACAAACACTGCACTGCACATGGGCAGCAATTGCATTGCGGTTACATAAGTAAAAAAGAGAGTGACAGGTAGTCAGCGTTTGGCGGTGGTAAAGGGGTTGATTAGAAGAACGCAGACGTGTGACACCATTTTAAACGCTGGTACCGATGTTTACACTGTTGCTCATCATTGGGCAGATATGGGAAGGCAGCAGTGGCCGTCCCTATGTTTGGGTAAGATTTGGAAGCATTAGCATATTTTCGCAGCAGCATATCGCATGTGGAATCGCAGCTGAGATTGCATTAGCGTCCGCTGCTGAATCAGGTCCTTAATCCGGCTCTGGGACTGAGCAGAAGAAAGGAGGGATGGAGCAGGGGTGTATTTATAATGGGTGCAGGGTGTGCGTTGCACACTGGTGCCTGTGTCTAGGGTGGGCGAACACGGCATACCCTGCACCCTTACTTTTTAATACTTACCTCTCTGAAGTCCCACGTCGGCTGGAGCAGCGCTACACAAATCGCCTGGAAAATGGCCGCCGCTGCCATTTTTCCCTTTATTTTGCACTAGCACAGTAGGGAAATCACTGGGAAAATGGCTGCCGCTCCATTTTCCCAGTGACCTAGGCAGTAGACTTAGGCTAGTGCCCAGAGTCTACTGCTGCTGTCAGTGCGCAGGCGGCGTCAGGGAGAGAGGAGGGGGCCCCCTCCTCTCTTAATATGCCCCTGGGATGTAGCAACGAGCAATAACAAAGAGGGAGGAGGCGGTACCTTCCCATCATCACCCATGGCTCCTCCTCTTTGCCTCCACTGAGCTGAGGCCCTGATGCAGAGCCGGAGGCTCTGACAGAGAGCTCGCTCTGAATCAGGGCGACTTTTTTTTTTTCTGGAGCGGCCTCCTGGCCACTCGCATTGCTGTGGGTTGCCACCCACAGCTAATGCGAGCGGGCAGGATGATGGTCACGATGGTCAAGACCATCGCGACTTCGGGCTTGCGATGAGACCCTTGTGGTAGGGTCTTGTGGCCGCAAGCCCCAGAGAGCTTTCGGCTCAAACAGAGCCGAAAGCTCTCCCACTGACATCACTTGTGATGTCAGTGGGGCTGCAACCAAATGGTAGGTGCCTCCGTCTGGGCAGCCACCCCCCCGTCCCGCCCACCAAAGGGGACGTGCTGTCACTCAACATCGACAGCACGCCCCCTTTGGTGTGAGACCCAGAGCGACGGATTGCTCGTCGCTATCCGGGTCTCGCGCATTCGCATGAGGGAGGCGGATCCGTTGTGCGCATGCACTCTGGGCCACCATCAACCTGGTTGCGAGCGCTCAGCGCTTGCGACCGGGTCTGAATCAGGCCCTGAGTCCCATGCTGGCCCTGATGTCAGCCAGCCCAGATGGCATGAATTGAGCGTCAGTCAAACAGGAGGAGAGATCACGGTGGCTGTTTCCCTGCTGCTGTGTTGAGAGCCCGTTGGTGGCACCCAGGACTGGGAGGAGCCTGAGCGGTGTCTGGTGCAAATTATCAGTGACTGCAGTGGTTATGTGTGAGTTCTCTGACTGCACTATGCTATCCAGCCGTTTCAGCTGACCACCAAGCTGCTGGTTCATTCCAGTTTCCATCTGGTGGTGGATCAATTATTGTGCGCTCCCGCCCAAATTTGTCTCTGTGTGCGCCCACAAATAACCAGCCTGGGGGTGTACAGATGTGTTACATACACCTTTTCTCACATTGCTCCAAATAGCTCTATTGGATGCGCTACAGACTTTGCCATTTAGCTGCTCCAAACATCTTTTTCTTTTAACATACATCTTATTCGCATACCAATTCCTGTGTGACCACAGTATTCATCTAGTGTCCATGGTATACTGTGAGCGAATCTGTAGGCCGCTACAATGTGAATATGACACAGAATTTAGGAAAAAGTATGAATCGCTATCCATGGCAGATTCATCTGAGTTGCGGCAAGCATCTCATGCTATACAGTATGTCGCAAAAATGCTATGTGAATGAGGACACAGAGGTCATCTGTATCTGTACACTCAGGGCCTGATTCAGACCCGCTCGCTAAGATGCGATCACTCGCACGATGTGTAAGCAAATTGGGTAGGCAGTGTTTAGTGTTTGTGTAGCATTAGCACGACCTGTGTTTCTTAGAGAGCAATCACATAGTGTATGCAGACACCCACCAGCCTGTTTTAAGACACCCACTTGTGCACGTCAGGTCCAAGAGGTGCATGCAACCATCGGAACATTGGGTAAACATCAGATGCTATCGCAGCGCTTGAGGTTGACCATACCCTGCCGCACGGAGAGCACATCAGTATAAAAACAAGCCAGGTGACGTGTACTATGATGCTGTCTTTTAATTATGCAAACCTCTAAAATGCCGTTGAGATGCTCAGGCACGCCTGCGTCTGCACCTCCACTCCCCCATTTTTAATGGCCAGCCCCTGTTACCACCTACAGTACCAAATGGCTTCCCCTGTCACTCACTCTGCTGGGCTGTCTATGCGCAGAGAGCAAATGCATTGTGAACTTTCGCTAAGGTATGCGCACTGCGATGCATACGTATGTGCACAATCGGCAGCAGCGAAAGATTGCATCTTAGAGAGCGGGTCTGAATCGGGCCCTCAAGCCTCTTACCAGCTGCTTTTATCCCTTTTTATGCCACACATGGGGGCCTATTCATCATCACTTAATATTTACAAAAACAGGTTATTATTAATATTTTCACCGACAATTGTAAAAATTAAGTTATCGGGCAATTCATCATGAAAGCAAAGCAGGAGATATCACAGATATACAGTATCTCCTGCTTACCTTCCTCTCGTGGAATGGCTCGCTGTCCCCATACACTAGTATCACAGATATATCTCCTGCTTACCTTTCTCTAGCGAATGGGCCCGCTGTTCCCTTACACTAGTATCACAGATATATCTCCTGCTTACCAGTCTCTCACAGATGGGTGCACTGTCCCCATACACTAGTATCACAGATATATCTCCTGCTTACCTTTGTCTCATGGAATGGCCCGCTGTCCCCATACACTAGTATCACAGATATCTCCTGCTTACCTTTCTCTCATGGAATGGCCCGCTGTCCCCATACACTAGTATCACAGATATCTCCTGCTTACCTTTCTCTCGCGGAATGGCCCTCTGTCCCCATACACTAGTATCACAGATATCTCCTGCTTACCTTACTCTTGCAGAATGGCCCTCTGTCCCCGTACACTAGTATCACAGATATCTCCTGCTTACCTTTCTCTCCCAGAATGGCCCGCCGTCCCCATATACTAGTATCACAGATATCTCCTGCTTACCTTTCTCTCACGGAATGGCCCGCTGTTCTCATACACTAGTATCACATATATGTCCTGCTTACCATTCTCTAGTGAATGGGCCCGCTGTCCCCATACACTAGTATCACAGATATATCTCCTGCTTACCTTTCTCTAGCGAATGGGCCCGCTGTTCCCATACACTAGTATCACAGATATATCTCCTGCTTACCAGTCTCTCACGGATGGGCGCACCATCCCCAAACACTAGTATCACAGATATATCTCCTGCTTACCTTTCTCTCATGGAATGGCCCGCTGTTCCCATACACTAGTATCACAGATATCTCCAGCTTACCTTTCTCTCGCAGAATGGCCCTCTGTACCCATACACTAGTATCACAGATATCTCCTGCTTACCTTTCTCTCAAGGAATGGCCCGCTGTCCCCATACACTAGTATCACAGATATCTCCTGCTTACCTTACTCTTGCAGAATGGCCCTCTGTCCCCGTACACTAGTATCACAGATATCTCCTGCTTACCTTTCTCTCCCAGAATGGCCCGCCGTCCCCATATACTAGTATCACAGATATCTCCTGCTTACCTTTCTCTCACGGAATGGCCCGCTGTTCTCATACAGTAGTATCACAGATATCTCCAGCTTACCTTTCTCTCACGTAATGGCCCCCTGTCCCCATACACTAGCATCACAGATATCTCCTGCTTAGCTTTCTCTCATGGAATGGCCCGCTGTTCCCATACACTAGTATCACAGATATATCTTCTGCTTACCTTTCTATCGCGGAATGGCCTGTTGTCCCCATACACTAGTATCACAGATATCTCCTGCTTACCTTTCTCTCGCGGAATGGACTGCTTTCCCCATACACTAGTATCACAGATATATCTCCTGCTTACCTTTCTCTCGCGGAATGGCCTGCTATCCCCATACACTAGTATGGGGACAGAATTCATCAAGCTTGAGTGCGGGAGCTTTTGACATCTTAAGATGGTGAATGCTCCTGATACCCACTGCTTCCCTATGGGAAGGCGTCCTGGGTCATGAAGAGGGATTTTTTTCGGATACATCTGTTTCTGTCCGTCTCCTTCCGCCAGACGTCGGGGCTCTTGTGCACATGTGTGACCTGTAGGTGGCGCAAGCGCACTCCCATCACTTCTCCGAAGGGAACAATGAATAGCTTCACTGATTTTCGGATCAGCTGTCACCGGGCCGTAGCAATGATGAATTGCTCCGGAATCCACGGTGAGTTAGAATGTTAATTATCGGACCCCAATAATTAACATAATCAATAGGCCCCTAAGGGGTAAATTTACTAAATGTTGATTTAGCTAGATTTAAAACATAGATGGGCTTTCCTAATGCAAATTTTGCATATTTATCATCCGTAGGGTTTCATCTTCAATTGGAAGTTGAAACCCTACGGATGATGAAAATGCAGATTTTGCATTTGGAAAGCCCATCTATGTTGATAAGTGACCATATAGATGTACAGGGCTGCTGGCCTATTCTCTTATACAGGTCATGGAACTCTGCATTGACCTCTGATATCTATAGGACTGTACGGTAGGGTGGTATATTGCACCTTATGATACATAAGATTTAATAAAATTTTATAAGAAATAGACCTTGCGGACAGTATTAGCAACTTCTAACTGTTTTATGTTGCTCAATATTAATAAATGTATAACACTATGGGGAGTTAGATCACCTTTGCGTCACAATTTCTGAACGGTAAAATGCGTTAACTAAATAAACACGATTGCTTGTAAATATAGATTTGCAAAAATTGCAAGATGCCTGTCGGTTTGCGCAAGGATTTTGTCATGTATACATTACATACACTTACTTTTTGTTGTTATAAATTGGTTTATTGCTAATTATATACAAATGTTTTCTTTCTCCTGGTTTTCCTTCTCTATGTTAAATTCTGATAGCACTGTGGGCAGAAGTTAGTTTTGCTCCTACTCTTGTCTTGCTCTCTGCAGAGAGTCCATACATAAATAGAGCATGGGGGTTCACCATCGGTCTTCTTCTTCCACCATCGATAGTCTTGCACAGCGCATTCTCATATGTCAGCATACAGCTTCTCCCAGTATGTATAAATCGTTTATGCCCAGTTGTTTCTTTATTGGCGCCACCCATTTTGGGGAGTTGGGGCGACAGGGACCATCCATTTTCTGGCTGTCATCACCTGCTAGAATAAGCTATTTATCCAAAAGTAGATGTGGATTCCGATTATCCATGATAGAACGCTGACCAACATATAAAGATATGGCTCTTCCGCATTCTTACAGCCAATGATGTTTCCTTCTCCGTTGTTATAATTTTTTTCCACAAGCTCCTCCGGTTCTTCCTCTTCACGTATACTGGAAAGATTTTCTTCCACAGGCTCCTCCGGCTCTTCCTCTTCATGTATACTGGGAAGATTTGGCATAAATGCATAGCTCTTGTGTTTGTACATCCTACGTTTGCTATACATTGGTGGGGTGGTGATGATTTTTTCAAGAATATCTGCTTCCTCTTCTAACGAGAGATCCATGGATAGGACATTAGAGCAGATGTCAGGATTCCGAGCTAGGGCAGACGCAGCATAACCCCCATCATCATCATCGTCGTCTCTACAGCATTTGCTTCCGCAACATCCCATTTTGCAATGGAAACTTCTTACCTCCAGCTCCCTTCAAGAAGTGAGCACCAAGCCAAACAGCTCAGTGTCTATGATCCATATGTGACCTCATAATGGCCAGACTTGGTAATACATTGTGACATCACCAGTCTGTGTAATCAGCAGAAGCAGCATCTATCATACCTACAGTATGTGACTTTTTGTTGGTATCCATGGATTGTAATGAAAAATACTGACCCCAGTCTTTACCAACTGGAGTTGACCAGTGACAAAATCAGCGCCATTAGTCAGTGCTGCCTATGCTTACTTATCAATCTGCCTCCCTTGGAGATAGAAGTAAAACAAGCTGAGCTCCACAGTGATGCTGAATGTACCCATATATAAATATATCGTGAGATGAGAGGGCCGAACTGATACTGATGTGTTGCTTTATTTTAAATAGTTTTTGTTATAGGAATAATAAATATAACAAAACTTTTACAATGTCAAGAAACTCATGGAAAGCATGAGATAGCACTGATCTGTTCAATTTAGTTCGAGTATCTTGGGCGAGTAGACCGACTTCCTTGCTGGTGTGTAAGAACAGTGGCCGGGATAGGCTTCCACATGCAGTCACGCAGATATTTAGTATACATGAGCAGATTCTCGCATTACCATAATGTAGTAAGCAGGCAGCCGCAACAGTGACCAGGGATACGTCTCTCTCATAATCAGCCTTGCCACACCTCTCTGTTCATTGGGTACACCCACTTTGGCAGATGGTCACACCCTTTCAGCGGGCCCTATTACTGCATTCTATAGGTAGCCCCTTTGGTATATATTAATAAACATTGCCCTATAAGAACTAACAGTAAGCATTTTGCAGGATAGTGTCATAAACAACTGGTCAATGCAAAGGGAATGATTTTTTTTTTTTATGACCTACGGAGGTACTGGTCATGTATGGAAATGTCCCTGTCTCTCAACAGAGGCTTACACACAAGCAAATTAAGTCTGTAATACCAATCAGATAAGGAAAAGTCAGTAATAACTGAGTGTACTTGGTGCCCAGCAGAGACCGGCCAATGGTAGCCTGGGGGTGGGGGACTCTTAGCATTGACCCAGGAGGAATGGCCAATCTATAGAAGATGACTTCTGGTATAGAACAAAGGGGCTAGCTGTGTCTTGGGAGTTAAAATTCCCATGTTTTCTGGAACATTTTGTGTGTGAGGCTATTCTTTTGAGTTTGTGTGGATATCGGACATTTAAGTCCTCCCCAATGGCCTCAGGTTCCCCCTCTCACATTATTTTGGGATTTCTATGTGATTATACACTCAATGAAAATAGAGATGAGCGGTTCGGTTTTGTCTCGGATCTGCCCGTCAAGTTCAGACTTTAGAACAAGGCAAAACGTCATCTTTCATTGACAAAAATTATGTTTTTCCTCATTTTGAGATGTGAACTTGGTGGGAAGATCCAAGCCAAATTGCTTAATAAAACTGACTTTTGTAAGTTGAATTATGAGTATTATTATTATTATGGAATTATGTGGAGACCCATCCACCCCATTGTTAATCTGACCCTAATCATAAATCGATAGTCAATGTACCTGATTGGATGGAAATGGATCGCAATAGTTTCCGCCATTGATTCTATGGTGTCAGCATTATAGCACCCTTTGTGTATGGGCTGCAACTAAGCAGAGGGGTCACAAGTTCTGGTGACACCAGGTACGCACTCCATGTCCCCCTAGCGCGGCAGAGACTCTGTGTTGCCGTAGATTTATTCTTTTCGTTTGGAGTTTACATTGTTGGCCTATTGACCCTGGGCTGGCGATTCCAAAGCCCTTGGCTTCATGGGTATTGTTGCACCTCATTTATCTGGGTGGTGAATTAGGTAGTTAAGTATAGTTGGGGTGGGGCTTAGTTTGGGGATCAAGATATGACATAAATTGGGGGCTTAGTCATATAGGGTTGGGGGAAATGGGGATGTGTGTTTATAGTTGCTGCCTAAGCTGTAGAGACACTTGCAGATGTGCATATTATTTATTTCTGTTTTATACTTGTTGGTCTGGTTTGGGCCACTTTACAAACGTTTCCTTGTGGTGAGTCTATGTGGCGGGGTCTGGAATTGGGAATTGTGGCCAGTGGCGTAACTACGGTCTTCGGAGCCCATGGCCAAAGTAAGACTTTTGCCAAACCCCCCCCCCCCACACACACACAGGAAAATCTGTGTTGCGCAACGCTGGCGCACAGGAAAAATGGGCGTGGTAAAAAAGGGGCATGGCTACTGAGAATGGGATGTGCCAACATGACATGCCACCAATTTCTTGTCAGTCTGGGAACATTCCTTTCCTTTCTATTCCATATGCACCTTACCTATACGGTGGTTCACTATTCATGTAGGTCACATCGTCCAGAAGATGCCTGTGTAGGAATATAAACAAGGTCATCATCATATGATAGCGGTTCAACCAGACTCATCCCTGTGTAACTTCCTTCCCCCTGCGTCTCTCAGCCATACCATCATCTCACTGCAACATCTCTTAGCCACACCATCATCTCCCTCCCTCCCTATGTTGTCTCTTCTTATTCTCCTTTCAGACATTTCGAGAATCCTGGGAATTTGGCCTGCCTTAGCCAAATTCGCGGGTAGCCGTGTCTGTCTGAAATGGACCTTCTCGGGAACACGTTCCCGGGTAGCCGACCCTTCAATCGACAAGGGTTTTTCCCGGGACTTAAATCCCGGGAGATTACCCTGCTCGTGTCTGAATGGTGCTACCCGGGAATTTACTCCCGGGCTTCACCAAAAAGCTCCTGATTGGCCGGATGCTGCTGCGTGTTAATGAGATCAGCAGCAGCCGGACAGTGGAGGGCAGACACCACGGACCCCACACATAGCGCTAAAAGGCAGTGCAGTGCTACAAGGTGGATTGAGGTGTCGGCACAGCTGCAGAGAGGCCCGCAACACTACAAGGTGAACTTGGTGCTGACAGAGGAGAGAGTGCAGTAGCAGGTGTTTGGAGAGTGGTGCCAGGAGTGTACAGGTGGTTGCAGATCATTTCACATTGGAAGGACGAGGAGGTCAAGTGATGCTGGCACACTGTCTGCAACAATGTCAGGCACACCTTCAACAACTTCTGAGAGCAGCCAGCAGAGCCCAGCATTATCGCAGGTCCTACTTGATGACCCAGATGAGGACTCATCTAATACCATTATCATTGAACCAAGCACTGGCACAGATGTGACCTCTCCATCACAAAGGCAAGATTCTGAGTCTGAGCCACAGACCCAGGGAGACAAGCCCACCCTACGCGGTAACAGTAAGTTTAATTCAATTAACTTATGTTCTGCTGCATTAATCTATGTAATGTTGTAGTTCAATTTCTAGTATATAGTAGGAACCGTATTGTTTCTGCATTCATCTTGTAGTGGAGGATGGGCACCGCATAAGACGTGCTGCTTTTTGAATTTGGACCATTTATTGTTTTGTGTTTCCTGTGTTTCAAATATTTTTTACAGCTGTTGCTCATTGTGTTCTCTCTTATACTTTCAGTTTTCACAGTGCCAACACGTAAAAAGAAGAAGAGCAAAATTGATGTTGCTACCAAAGCCATGACAAATATTCTTTGTGAACAACTACACGACCTAGATAAGGAATGGCAGACACAAGAGGATGCCAGACTGCAGCGGTTCATGGCCAATGAGAGAGAAATGCAGAGTAATTTGCTAACGGAAATGATAGCAATGCAGGAAAGGCTTAGTCGCGATAACCGCAAATTTTTCTCTCAAATCTTAAGCACAATCCACTACAAACCAACACAATTTTCCACCATCCACCCATTTTGGGCAACAAGCTAATTATCCAAACTCATTTGGGGAACCATCCCAGTATGTGCAACAACCTAGGTCTCCCACCTCATTTGAGCATACATCACAGTATGACCAGCACGCTAATTTCCCCACAGCATTTGGGCAAACTACATATAAGTATGCTCAACAAGCAAAGGGACTGGCTACCAACTGTACCCACTTTTCAGTTCCCTGTCGATTGATGGGATAACCAGTGGGATATTTCTCCCTAATTGTGAATTGTAACCAAGCGCAGGTTATGTGACTCAATTTTCTCAATGTCCACATTGTTTCTTTTTAACAAGCAGCGCCAACGTCCCTTCAGTCTACCGAATGCATTTTCCACAACCATTCTAACTGAGCTGAGGGTATGGGTGTAGGCGATCTACTTGTTGCAAAGCTCAAACTGTTGGCTGTACCCTTTCATCAACCACCTTTGTAATGGATACGCAGCATCCCCAATGATGTGGACTGGTACCTCAACTCCATCCACAAGCTTGGACTTCTGCAAATGGAAACAAATATTACAGTTATTATTAAAGGCTTTACAGGTAACAGTGTTGTAATACACTTGGTACAGGTATATCTACTTTCCTCTATTTGTAGGTATACACATTGATTGCAATTTGGCAGGAGGTATTTGCCAGACATGCCTGATACATATCTGTTTAGCAATAATAAGCATGACATAAATGTGTGTATAGTTACCCCACGAGGAAACAGCCAACCATTCTGCCTCTCCTCCGCAATCTTGTACAGATCAGAATTGGCCAGCACATGAGCATCAAGAGTACGACCAGGCCAGCCAATAAAATCATCAGTGAAGCTGTGAGAGCAAGATAATATCCGGTTAAAACTATACATATAGACAATGTGAAGTAGAATCTGATTGGTTGCTAGGCGCAACATCTCCACTTCAAATAACCCTCACTTTAATAAATAAACCTCTAACTTTTAAATACACTACAATATATTCATTAATTTATTTCTGATAGAAAGCGTATATAAGATCCGGTTACAACTATACATATAAACTTTTTAAACACACAACATTTTAGATCCTTTACTTCGCATGCAGGTCACAATATATATATCAAATTTTACAGTAATAAATGTGGCTTACCAATACCGATGGTCAACGACGGCTTGCAGAATGTTATAGTAGTCTGCTGGGTTGTGTGTGGGAGCAATTATGGGGATGTGGGTGCCATCAATTGTCCCAGCACACTGTGGGTAACCGCAGCACAGCAACCCGGACACTGTCTCATCCAAAGGTGCCTTGCAACATCCTAAAATTTGCAATCCATTGGTTCTCTGTAAACCCCTCTACCGTAGCCCAGAAAGTCTCTCCATGTTGTCGATCTCATGACCATATTGTGCAAGATGACCCTCCGGTCACTCTCAATATGGACGAGATGCTGGACATTACCAAGGCTCTCCTCTGGCGTAGGTAATGTCGGCGCTTGGATACTCTCTCCACCACAAAATGCTCCCTTCTCCTCAGGATCTCACACTGTACGATTATGAACAGTGTGAGCAGCTTCAGCCATGCCTCAGTTGCTGTGTAGCACACCAAATCCATCAGACAATACAAGGTCTCCATGCTATACAGATGCTTGGAAATACAGCAATGCCTTATAGGTACCCCTCCCAGTCCCCTTATACCAAGCCCCCACCTTTGCATGATCTCATTAATGTGTGCCAGCATAACGTCCACTTAAAATGACAAAACTGTGATTTTCTGTGTAAAACTCTGAAAAACCCTGCTCTTGTTTGAATGGTGCTACCCGGGGTCTCTACCATATACCCTGGATTTTGCACAGGAGAAATTCCAGGGTCTGAGGAGGAAATTTCCTGGGTCATATATGTGAAAGGAGTATTAACCACACCATCGCCTCCCCCCGCGTCGTCTCTTAGCACACCATCACTGCCCTCCCTGCATCAACTCTCAACACACCATCACCCCCCTGCGTCAACTCTCAGCACACCATCACCTCCCCCTTGCGTTGTCTCTCAACACACAGACGCACACTGACACATATACATACACACGCACTGCCACAAACACACTGACACATACACACTAACAGAGATACACACACACTGATACAGACACACACTGACACAGATACACACATAGATACACACACACCTTTCATACAAATGCAGCCAGCCAAGTAAAAACATCACTGATATAAATTGAAAGTCACCCCCTCCCCCCGTGGAAGTCCGACCCCCCCCCTCGCAGCAGTCCGACCTCCCCACCCCCCTCCCACCCCTGCAAAACAAAAATTATACTTACCTGGCTGGTCTGGAGCAGAGAGAGCACCGGGACGGAGAATCACCCTGTCAGAGTCACCTCCGGTAGCAGCTCTCAGTATAGAGAGAATGGGAAGACTGCCTGGGAGGGGCTGCATGCTTCTGCTGCAGCTCCCTCTACTGTCCCCCTACAGCACCAACAGGCACACATGCAAAACTGCAAAGGACAGCTCTTCAAATAAGAGCTAGGTCGGACTGGACCACAGGGGTACGGGGAATACCCCGGTGGTTCCCACTACCTATAAACACACCCACCTTTTCTAGATGTCAGGTTCCAGACCTCAAATTATAGATCGTTACTCTATTAGACAGTCAATTACCTGGAGGAGCAGGACCACTGATCAACATGGGGTCTTGGTTCCCTTCTAGAGAAACTACACCAAGATCTGCCTATTGGTTAGGCAATCATCTGTGGTTGCTTTCCACAACCCCTCTGGTGGATGATGGCACCCTCTAAGCATGGGCCCCTACCACTGCATTCCCCAAGGTGGGCCCTTCATGCACTTCTGCATTTCTGTTAAACACGCAGTTAACAGGCAGCTCTATTGTATTCAGTCCAAATATGACTGAATGCACACACTTGCAGCATGATTGCATATACCATCGACAAATATCATTCTGTCACACACGATTCTTAGTAAATTAGTGAGTTTGAAACAAATTCACTGGTGTCCATGCAAAACCCAGCGTGTTTATGGGTCCAGGGGGGGCCCGCACTGCACACCCTGCACCCATAAAACTTACCTCTCTGGAGTCCCACGTCGGCTCCAGTGTCTGCGCCTGTAAAAATGGCTGGAAAATGGCCACCGCTCCCTTTTTCCCATCGTTTGTGCATGCGCAGTGCAGGGAAAATGGCCGCTGTGGCCATTTTCCCGATGACCTGCGCATGCCCTATAGACTCTGGAAACACCCTAGAGGACGGAGAGGAGGGGGCCCATGTCGGAGACTGCACACGGGCCTTCTCCTTTCTAGAAACGCCTCTGAGCAGATGCAATGTCGATATTTTTGCAGATGGAGCGATTGTTAGCTATTGCGCACGTGCAAGCACTGCACTGCACATGGGCAGCAATTGCATTGCGATTACATTCGTAAAAAAGAGAATGACAGGTAGTCAGCGTTTGGCGGTGGTAATGGGGTTGGTTAGAAAAACGCAGACATGTGTCACCATTTTAAACTCTGCTACCGTACTGTTGCTCGTCGTTGGGCGGATATGGGAAGGCAGCAGTGGCCGTCCCTATGCTCGGGTAAGATTTGGAAGCATTAGCATATTTTCAGATATTTTCGCAGCAGCATATCGCATGTGGAATCGCAGCTGAGATTGCATTAGCTTCCGCTGCTGAATCAGGCCCTTAATCCAGCTCTGGGACTGAGCAGAAGGAAGGAGGGATGGAGCAGGGGTGTATATATAATGGGTGCAGGGTGTGCGGTGCACACTGGTGCCTGTGTTTATCGGGTGGGCCCACACGGCATACCTTTCACCCATACTTTTTAATACTTACCTCTCTGAAGTCCCACGTCGGCTGGAGCAGCGCTACATAAAATGCCTGGAAAATGGCCGCCACTGCCATTTTTCCCGGCATTTTGCACAAGCACAGTATGGAAATCACCGGGAAAATGGCTGCCGCACCATTTTCCCAGTGACCTGCACATGCCCAGTAAACTTAGACTAGTGCCCAGAGTCTACCGCTGCTGTCAGTGCACAGGCAGCATCAGGGAGAGAGGAGGGGGCCCCAGACGGGGAATGCACATGGGCCCCCTCCTCTCTTATTATGCCCCTGGGATGTAGTAATGAGCAATAACAAGAGGGAGGAGGCGGTCCCTTCCCATCATCACCCATGGCTCCTCCTCTTTGCCTCCACTGAGCTGAGTCCCATGCTGGCCCTGATGTTAGTCAGCCAGGATGGCATGAATTGAGCGTCAGTCACACAGGAGGAGAGATCACGGTGGCTGTTTCCCTGCTGCTGAGGGTTGGCTTGAGCCCGTTGGTGGCACCCAGGACTGGGAGGAGCCTGAGCGTTGAGTCTGGTGCAAATTATCAGTGACTGCAGTGGTTATGTGTGAGTTCTCTGACTGCACTATGCTATCCAGCCGTTTCAGCTGACCACCAGCCTGCTGATTCATTCCATCTTTTCCATCTGGTGATGGATCAATTATTGTGCGCTCCCGGCCAAATCTGACTCTGTGTGCGCTCACACACACCAGCCTGGGGGTGTACAGATGTGTTACATACACCTTTTCTCACATTGATCCAAATAGCTCCATTGGATGCGCTACAGACTTTGCCATTTAGCTGCTCCAAACATCTTTTTCTTTTACTATGCATCTTATTCGCATACCAATTCCTGTGTGACCAAAGTATTCATCTAGTGTCCATGGTATACTGTGAGCGAATCTGTAGGCAGCTACAATGTGAATATGACACAGAATTTAGGAAAAAGTATGAATCGCTATCCATGGCAGATTCATCTGAGTTGCGGAATGGCCCGCTGTCCCCATACACTAGTATCACAGATATCTCCTGCTTACCTTTCTCTCCCGGAATGGCCCGCTGTCCCCATACACTAGTATCACAGATATCTCCTGCTTACCTTTCTCTCCCGGAATGGTACGCTGTCCCCATACACTAGTATCACAGATATCTCCTGCTTACCTTTCTCTCCCGGAATGGCACGCTGTCCCCATACCCTAATATCACAGATATCTCCTGCTTACCTTTCTCTCACGGAATGGCCTGCTGTCCCCATACAATAGTATCACAGATATCTCGAGCTTACCTTTCTCTCCCAGAATGGCCCGCTGTCCCCATACAATAGTATCACAGATATCTCGATCTTACCTTTCTCTCCCGGAATGGCCCGCTGTCCCCATACACTAGTATCACAGATATCTCGAGCTTACCTTTCTCTCCCGGAATGGCCCGCTGTCCCCATACACTAGTATCACAGATATCTCCTGCTTACCTTTCTCTCGCGGAATGGCCCGCTGTCCCCATACACTAGTATGGGGACAGAATTCATCAAGCTTGAGGGCAAATGCTCCCAATACCCGCTCCTTCCCTATGGGAAGGAGTCCTTGGTCGTGAAGAAGGATTTTTTCGGATACATCCATTTCTGTCCATCTCCTTCCGGCGGACGTCGGGGCTCTTGTGCACATGCGTGACCTATAGGTGGCGCATGCGCACTCACATCACTTCTCCGAAGGGAACAGTGAAAAGATTCACTGTTTTTCGGATCAGCTGTCACTGCGCCGAAGCAATGATGACTTGCTCCGGAATCCACGGTGAGTTAGAATATTAATTATCGGACCCCAATAAGTAACATAATGAATAGGCCCCTAAGGAGTAAATTTACTAAATGTTGATTTAGCTAGATTTAAAACATAGATGGGCTTTCCAAATGCAAATTTTGCATATTTATCATCCGTAGGGTTTCAGCTTCAATTGGAATTTGGGACCCTACGGATGATGAATATGCAGATTTTGCATTTGGAAAGCCCATCTATTTTGATGAGTGACCATATAGATGTACAGGGCTGCCGGCCTAGTCTATTATACAGGTCATGGAACTCTGCGTTGACCTCTGATATCTATAGGACTGTACGGTAGGGGGGTATATTGCACCTTATGATACATAAGATTTAATAAAATTTTATAAGAAATAGAACTTGCAGACAGTATTAGCAACTTCTAACTGTTTTATGTTGCTCAATATTAATAAATGTATAACACTATGGGGAGTTAGATCACCTTTGCGTCACAATTTCTTAACGGTAAAATGCGTTTACTAAATAAACACGATTGCTTGTAAATATAGATTTGTAAAAATTGCAAGATGCCAGTCGGTTTGCGCCAGGATTATGTCATGCATACATCACATACACTTACTTTTTGTTGTTATAAATTGGTTTATTGCTAATTATATACAAATGTTTTCTTTCTCCTTGTTTTCCTTCTCTATTTTAAATTCTGATAGCACTGTGGGCAGGAGTTAGTTTTTCTCCTACTCATGTCTTGATCTGCAGAGAGTCCATACATAAATAGAGCATGGGGGTTCACCATCGATCTTCTTCTTCCACCATCGATAGTCTTGCACAGCGCACTCTCATATGTCAGCATACAGCTTCTCCCAGTATGTATAAATCGTTTATGCCCAGATTTTCTTTATTGGCGCCACCCATTTTGGGGAGTTGGGGCGACAGGGACCATCCATTTTCTGGCTGTCATCACCTGCTAGAATAAGCTATTTATCCAGAAGTAGATGTGGATTCCGATTATCCATGATAGAACGCTGGCCAACATATAAAGATATGGCTCATCCGCATTCTTACAGCCAATGATGATTCCTTCTCCGTTGTTATAATTTTTTTCCACAAGCTCCTCCGGTTCTTCCTCTTCACGTATACTGGAAAGATTTTCTTCCACAGGCTCCTCCGGCTCTTCCTCTTCTTGTATACTGGGAAGATTTGGCATAAATGCATAGCTCTTGTGTTTGTACATCCTACGTTTGCTATACATTGGTGGGGTGGTGATGATTTTTTCAAGAATATCTGCTTCCTCTTCTAACGAGAGATCCATGGATTGGACATTAGAGCAGATGTCAGGATTCTGAGCTACGGCAGACGCAGCATAACCCCCATCATCATCATCGTCGTCTCTACAGCATTTGCTTCCGCAGCATCCCATTTTGCAATGGAAACTTCTTACCTCCAGCTCCCTTCAAGAAGTGAGCACCAAGCCAAACAGCTCAGTGTCTATGATCCATATGTGACCTCATAATGGCCAGACTTGGTAATACATTGTGACATCATCATTCTGTGTAATCAGCAGAAGCAGCATCTATCATACCTACAGTAAGTGACTTTTTCTTGGTATCCATGGATTGTAATGAAAAATACTGTCCCCAGTCATTACCAACCGGAGTTGACCAGTGACAAAATCAGCGCCATTAGTCAGTGCTGCCTATGCTTACTTATCAATCTGCCTCCCTTGGAGATAGAAGTAAAACAAGCTGAGCTCCAC
Organism: Taudactylus pleione; assembly: GCA_031769625.1. Lineage (NCBI taxonomy): Eukaryota > Metazoa > Chordata > Amphibia > Anura > Myobatrachidae > Taudactylus > Taudactylus pleione. The sequence goes on along the minus strand of JAUIMM010000113.1, from coordinate 14,034,101 downwards.
AGTGATGCTGAATGTACCCATATATAAATATATCATGAGATGAGAGGGCCGAACTGACACTGATGTGTTGCTTTATTTTAAATAGTTTTTGTTATAGGAATAATAAATTTAACAAAACTTTTACAATGTCAAGAAACTCATGAAAAGCATGAGATAGCACTGATCTGTTCAATTTAGTTCGAGTGTCTTGGGCGAGTAGACCGACTTCCTTCTTGATGTGTAAGAACAGTGGCCGGGATAGGCTTCCACATGCAGTCACGCAGATATTTAGTATACATGAGCGGATTCTCGCATTACCATAATGTAGTAAGCAGGCAGCCGCAACAGTGACCAGGGATACGTCTCTCTCAGAATCAGCCTTGCCACACCTCTCTGTTCATTGGGTACACCCACTTTGGCAGATGGTCACACCCTTTCAGCTGGCCCCTATCACTGCATTCCCCTGGTGGGCCCTTCATACTCCAGTGCACAGTCCATCACTGCATAGGTGGATGGTTTGCCTGTATCCAGGCCTGAAGGACACACAGTCATGGTGATCATTACATGTTTTCCCCTATCTCTGGTCAATTTCAAAGAGGAATGAAGAATGACCAATATTGCCCACGCTGGGGAAATGGGGGCATAGAATAGTAAATGGGTAGAGTTATAGAGGTAAATTTGCCTCCAGAAATGTATAACAGAAGGACATTCCCACATGCAGTGCACAGGAGGCAGTGCTTGGAGGTTCAAATTTTGAACAAGCTGAACAAAGAGCCCAGTAGTGGGGAGGGGACAGGTAGCCCCTATGGTATATATTAATAAACATTGAGTGTACTTGGTGCCCAGCAGAGACCGGCCAATGGTAGCCTGGGGGTGGGGGACTCTTAGCATTGACCCAGGAGGAATGGCCAATCTATAGAAGATGACTTCTGGTATAGAACAAAGGGGCTAGCTGTGTCTTGGGAGTTAAAATTGCCATTTTTTCTGGCCCATATTGTATGTGAGGCTATTCTTTTGAGTTTGTGTGGACATTTTGAGTCCTCCCCAATGGCCTCAGGTTCCCCCTCTCACATTATTTTGGGATTTCTATGTGATTATACACTCAATGACAATAGAGAAGAGCGGTTTGGTTTTGTCTCGGATCTGCCCGCCAAGTTCAGACTTTAGAACAAGGCAAAACGTCATCTTTCTTGGACAAAAATGATGTTTTTCCTCATTTTGAGATGTGAACTTGGTGGGAAGATCCAAGCCAAATCGCTCAATAAAACTGACTTGTGTAAGTTGAATTATGAGTATTATTATTATTATTGAATTATGTGGAGACCCATCCGCCCCATTGTTAATCTGACCCTAATCATAAATCGATAGTCAATGTACCTGATTGGATGGAAATGGATCGCAATAGTTTCCGCCATTGATTCTATGGTGTCAGCATCATAGCACCCTTTGTGTATGGGCTGCAACTAAGCAGAGGGGTCACAAGTTCTGGTGACACCTGGTACGCACTCCATGTCCCCCTAGCGCGGCAGAGACTCTGTGTTGCCGTAGATTTATTCTTTTGCTTTGGAGTTTATTTTGTTTGCCTATTGACCCTGGGCTGGCGATTCACTAGCCCTTGGCTTCATGGGTATTGTTGCACCTCATTTATCTGGGTGGGGAATTAGGTAAAGTATAGTTGGGGTGGAGCTTAGTTTGGGGATCAAGATATGACATAAGTGGGAGGCTTAGTCATATAGGGTTGGGGGAAATGGGAGGTGTTTTTATAGTTGCTGCCTAAGCTGTAGATACACTGGCTGATGCGCATATTATTTATTTCTGTTTTATGCTTGTTGGTCTGGTTTGGACCACTTTACAAATGTTTCTTTGAGGTGAGTCTATTTGGCCGGGTCTGGTATTGGGAATTGTGGCCAGTGGTGTAACTAGGGTCTTCGGAGCCCATGGCAAATGTAAGATTTTTGCCGGGCCCCCCACACACACACACACACAGGAAAATCTGCGTTGTGCGCCGTTGGCGCACAGCAACAAATGGGCATGGTAAAAAAGGGGCATGGCTACTGAGAATGGGATGGGCCAACATGACATGCCACCAATTTCTTGTCAGTCTGGGAACATTCCTTTCCTTTCTATTCCATATGCACCTTACCTATACGGTGGCTCACTATTCTTGTAGGTCACATCATCCGGAAGATGCCTGTGTAGGCAATAGGAATATAAACAAGGTCATCATCATACGATAGCGGTTCAACCAGATTCGTCCCAGTGTAACTTCCTTCCTCCTGCATCTCTCAGCCACACCATCATCTCCCTCCCTATGTTGTCTCTTCTTATACTCCTTTCAGACATCTCAAGAATCCAGGGAATTTGGCCTGCCTTAGCCAAATGCGCGGGTAGCCATGTCTGTCTGAATGGTACCTACTCGGGAACACGTTCCCAGGTAGCCGATCCTTCAATCGACCAGTGTTTTTTTCCCGAGACCTAAGTCACGGGAGATTACCCTGCTCGTGTCTGAATGGTGCTACTCGGCAATTTACTCCCGGGCTTCACCAAAAAGCTCCTGATTGGCCGGACGCGGCTGCTTGTTAATGAGATCAGCAGTAGCAGCCGGACAGTGGAGGGCAGACACCACGGACACCACACATAGCGCTAAAGGGCAGTGCAGTGCTACAAGGCGGATTTAGGTGTCGGAACAGCTGCAGAAAGGCCTGCAACACTACAAGGTGAACTTGGTGCTGACAGAGGAGAGAGTGCAGTACCAGGTGTTTGGAGAGTGGTGCCAGGTGTGTACAGGTGGTTGCAGATCATATCACATTGGAAGGACAAGGAGGTCAAGTGATGCTGGCACACTGTCTGCAACAACGACATGCACGCCTTCAACAACTACTGAGAGCAGCCAGCAGAGCCCAGCATTATCGCAGGTCCTACTTGATGACCCAGATGAGGACTCATCTAATACCATTATCATTGAACCAAGCACTGGCACAGATGTGACCACTCCATCACAAAGGCAAGATTCTGAGTCTGAGCCACAGACCCAGGGAGAGAAGACCACCCTACGTGGTAACAGTAAGTTTAATTCAATTAACTTATGTTCTGCTGCATTAATCTATGTAATGTTGTAGTTCATTTTCTAGTATATAGTAGGGATGTGCGCCGGACCATTTTTGCCGGATTTGGATTTGGTTCTAATTCATCGTCAGGCTTTGGATTTGGATTTGGATTTGCCAAACTGCGGTGACTGGATTTGGATTTGGATTTGGATTTTTTTACAAAAATTGACAAAAAAAGCTAAAATCACATAAATTGGTCTTTTTTTTCTTCCTAGAGTATTATTAACCTCAATAACATTAATTTCCAGTCAATTTAGACCATATCACAGCTCATAATATTGTTTTCAACATTATTGGCCAAAGGTTGCAGTGAGCTGACTGGTTCCTAAGCGACAGAGCAGCGGCACAACGACACAGACACCACAGTATAAAGTACATCTATGACACATTGCCACACAGCAGTGGCAGAAATGAAAAGTAGTGCACCCACCCAGTGGGGTACGGCCAGCAGAGTCACAGTACTTGTTTACATAGTGGGCTACGGCCCAAGGAGTCACAGTGCACAATCTTATTCACATTACACCGCACGTAGGGCCTGATTCACATTACACCATAAAGTAGTGTCTCTTATTTATGTTATGACACGCAGTAGTGCCCCTTTTACACAATGCCCACAGTAGTGACCCTTTTACACAATGCCCACAGTAGTGCCCCTTTTACACAATGCCCACAGTAGCGGTGTTCTTTATACAATGCCCCCAGCAGTGGTGCCCCCTATGCAGTCCCCTTAGTAGTAGGGTCCCCTATGCAGTGCCCCCAGTAGAATGCCCCCCAGTAGTATGCCCCCCATTAGCAGGCCCCCCCAGTAGTATGCCCCCCATTAGCATGCCACCCAGTAGTATGCCCCCCTTTAGCAGGCCCCCCCAGTAGTATGCCCCCCCAGTAGTATGCCCCCCCAGTAGTATGCCCCCCCAGTAGTAGGCTGCCCCCAGTAGCAGGTCCCCCTCAGTAGTAGGCTGCCGCAGTAGTAGCCCCCCTGTAGTATGGCCCCCCCTGTAGTATGGCCCCCCAGTAGTAGTAAGCCCCCCCAGTAGTATGCCCCCCCCAGTAGTAGTAAGCCCCCCCAGTAGTATGGCCCCCCCAGTAGCAGGCCCCTCAGTAGTATGGCCCCCCAGTAGCAGACCCCCCCAGTAGCAAACCCCCCCAGTAGTATAGCCCCCCCCAGTAGCAGGCCCCTCAGTAGTATGGACGCCCAGTAGCAGACCCCCCCAGTAGCAGACCCCCCAGTAGTATAGCCCCCCCAGTAGCAGACCCCCCCAGTAGTATAGCCCCCCCCCCAGTAGCAGGCCCCCCCAGTAGCAGACCCCCCCAGTAGCGCCCCCGGACCTTTGACAAGTAAAAAAACCCAAAAAACAAAACACTTACCTGTATCCCCGCTCCCGCGCCGTCCGCTCTGCTGTCACACGCTGCGGAGGGAGCCGGAAGATGGAGCTCATGTGTGAGCTCCAGCCGGCTCCCTCCGTGCAGCAGCCAATGAGAGTCTGTGTGACTCTCATTGGCTGCTGTAACAGACACACAGCTGCCGCTGGCGGCTGTGTGTTTGTGTCTGTGTAGGGCAGAGTGCTATCACAGCACTCTGCCCTACACAATAGGAGCCTGATGTCGGATTCTCTAGTGAGAATCCGACATAAGGCGGCCGCCGTTCGGCCCCGAACGGGGATCCGAGTCAGGCGGTGAACACCCGAACAGGGTTCGGGTGGACTCGGATCCCCAATGTTCGGAGCGGTTCGGATTCCACAGAATCCGAACCGCTCATCTCTAGTATATAGTAGCAACTGTATTGTTTCTGCATTCATCTTGTAGTGGAGGATGGGCACCGCATGCAAAGAGACGTGCTGCTTTTTGAATTTGGACCATTTATTGTTTTGTGTTTCAAATATTTTTTACATCTGTTGCTCATTGTTTTCTCTCTGAGGGGCCTATTCATTACACCTAAAAATTCTCTAGAGATAATTAGGTTTAGAACTCGCATGGAGTTCTACCTAATTATAGGTGGAATTCACCATTCCACCTCTCCATAAGTATCTATTCCGAAAAGCTGTCATTTTTGCGATGACAGCTTTTCGGGAAATAGATACTTTTCCCTGCATACACTACCTTATCGCATCTGGAAACAGTGCTGCGCATGCGCTGTTACATCTGTAAAACCAGCGCATGCGCAGCACTGCCTACAGATGCGTTAAGTTTGTGTACCCCCCCAGACCACCCCCACCCTTGGTCATAATCGTACAGTGTGAGATACTGAGGAGAAGGGAGCATTTTGTGGTGGAGAGGGCGTCCAAGCGCCGAGGGAGCTCCGTCGTGCGCATGCGCCAGACGCGACAAACGAAGGACTTTCCTTCGCTCATTGTGTCTGATCAAAGGGGGCGTGCTGTCGATGTTGATTGACAGCACGCCCCCTTTGGTGGGCATGCCGGGGGCGTGCCTCCCTGACGGGGGCGTTCCTAAGGGAACGCCTACCGTCAGAAGCCGGCCCACTGACATCACTAGTGATGTCAGTGGGAGTGATTTTCGCTCTGATAGAGCCAAAATCACTCCGGGCCTTGCGGTTGAAAACCTCAACCGCAGGCTGCGGCTCGCAATTTTGATGGTCGCGATGGTCAAGACCATCGTGGCCATCAAACTGCACGCTTGTATAGGCTGTGGGCGGTGACCCACAGCTATACGAGCGTCCAGGAGGATGCTCCATAGTTTTGGAGGACGGCCCTCATTCAGAGCGTGCGCTCTGCTCAGAGCGTACAGCTCTGAATGAGGGCCTAAGGCGTTCAAACTTCGTATGCAACTTAAACAAAAAGCCTTTATTAAAATAAAAGATTTTTTGAACATTTCAAATATTAAGTCTTTGTATTTATTACAATAACACCATTAATGTTTTTTGAAATGGTGCTTCTAATCAATTCTATGTCATTGGTTCGATAAGCAAGTGAGGTTGATGAAAGGGTAGAAGGATCACTCCCAACAGGCTCCTCCACGATGTCCCACTCTGGCAGGTATTCTTCTTGCTGTATCTCACAGAGGTTATACAAGATACAGCATGCCGCTACACCATCAGTAATCAGCCCAATGTCCACATCATTTCTTTTTAACAAGCAGTGCCAACGTCCCTTCAGTCTACCGAATGCATTTTCCACAACCATTGTAGCTGAGCTGAGGGTATGGGTGTAGGCGATCTACTTTTTGCAAAGCTCAAACTGTTGGCTGTACCCTTTCATCAACCACCTCCGTAGTGGATACGCAGCATCCCCAATGATGTGGACTGGTACCTCAACTCCATCCACAAGCTTGGACTTCTGCAAATGGAAACAAATATTACAGTTATTATTAAAGGCTTTACAGGTAACAATATTGTAATACACTTGGTACAGGTATATCTACTTTCCTCTATTTGTAGGTATATACGTTGATTACAATTTGGCAGGAGGTATTTGCCAGACATGCCTGATACATATCTGTTTAGCAATAATAAGCATGACATAAATGTGTGTATAGTTACCTCACGAGGAAACAGCCAACCATTCTGCCTCTCCTCCGCAATCTTGTACAGATCAGCATTGGCCAGCACACGAGCGTCATGAGCACGACCAGGCCAGCCAATAAAATCATCAGTGAAGCTGTGAGAGCAAGATAATATCCGGTTAAAACTATACATATAGACCATGTGAAGTAGAATCTGATTGGTTGCTAGGCCCAACATCTCCACTTCAAATAACCCTCACTATAATAAATAAACCTCTAACTTTTAAATACACTACAATATATTCATTAATTTATTTCTGATAGAATGCGTAAATAAGATCCGGTTACAACTATACAAATAAATTTTTAAACACACATTTTAGATCCTTTACTTTGCATGCAGGTCAAAATATATATCAAATTAAAGGTAATAAATATGGCTTATCAATACCGATGGTCAACGACGGCTTGTAGAATGATGGAATGCCATCCCTTTTTGTTATAGTAGTCTGCTGGATTGTCTGTGGGAACAATTATGGGGATGTGGGTGCCATCAATTGCCCCAGCACACTGTGGGTAACCGCGGCGCAGGAACCAGGACACACTCTCATCCAGTCGCTGCCCATGGGGTAGGGCAAGAAACCGGTGGTACAAGGTATCCAGGATGGCCTGGGTCACTTCACGTACCAAAACACAAACCGTGGAGATGCCTACACCAAACAAGCAGGATATTATGCGATACTCGCCAGGGGTAGCATACCACCACAAGACGATTGCAAGTTTCCTGCTCGGGGCAATGGTCTGTCTCCATCGAGTAGTGTGCCTGGTAAGTGACGGGGTCAGGAGTTCCAGGATGTAATTAAAGGTGCCTTGCGACCTTCTAAAATTTGCAATCCATTGGTTCTCTGTAAACCCCTCTACCATAGCCCAGAAAGTCTCTCCATGTTGTCGATCTCGTGACCATATTGTGCAAGATGACCCTCCGGTCACTCTCAATATCGACGAGATGCTGGACATTACCAAGGCTCTCCTCCAGCGTAGGTAATGTCGGCGCTTGGACACCCTCTCCACCACAAAATGCTCCCTTCTCCTCAGGATCTCACACTGTACGATTCTAAACAGTGTGAGCAGCTTCAGCCATGCCTCAGTCGCTGTGTAGCACACCAAATCCACCAGACAATACAAAGTCTCCATGCTACACAGATGCTAGGAAATATAGCAATGCCTTATAGGTACCCCTCCCAGTCCCCTTAAACCAAGCCCCCACCTTTGCATGATCTCATTAATGTGTGCCAGCATAACGTCCACTTAAAATGATAAAACTGTGATTTTCTGTGTAAAATTCTGAAAAACCCTGCTCTTGTCTGAATGGTGCTACCCGGGAACTTCCCGGGTAGAAGCTGTAGTGTGAAAGGGGGGTCTCTACCAAATACCCAGGATTTTGCACATGAGAAATTCCCGGGTCTGAGGAGGAAATTTTCCGGGTCGTATATGTGAAAGGGGTGTTAACCACAACATCGCCTCCGCCGTGTCGTCTCTTAGCACACCATGACTGCCCCCACTGCATCAACTCCCAGTACACCATCACCTCCCTGTCAACTCAACACACCATCACCCCCCCCGCATCATCTCTCAGCACACCATCACCTCCCTGTCAACTCTCAGCACACCATCACCTCCCCCCCTGCATTGTCTCTCAACAAACAGACACACACTGACACAAACACACTGACACATACACACTGACAGAGATACACACACATTGATACAGACACAAACTAACACACACACTAACAGATACACACACAGATACACACACACCTTTCACACAAATGCAGTCAGCCAAGTAAAAAAATCACTGATATAAATTGAATGTCACCCTCCCCCCCGTGGAAGTCTGACCCCCCTTCGCAGCAGACTGACCTCCCCACCCCCTCCCATCCATGCAAAACATTAAGCTTACCTGGCTGGTCCGGAGCAGAGAGAGCACCGGGGAAGGAGAATCACCCTGTCACAGTCACCTCCGGTGGCAGCTCTCAGTATAGAGAGAATGGGAAGACTGCCTGGGAGGGGCTGTGCACTTCTGCTGTAGCTCCCCCTATAGTCCCCCAGCAGAACCAACAGGCAAGCATGCAAAACTGCAAAGGACAGCTCTTCAAATAAGAGCTGGGTCGGACTGGACCACAGGGGTATAGGGAAAACCCCGGTGGTTCCCACTGCCTAGAAACACAACCTCCTTTTCTAGAAGTCAGGATCCAGACTTCAAATTATAGATTGTTACTCTATTAGACAGTTACCTCGAGGATCAGTACCACTGATCAACATTGGGGCCTGGTTCCCTTCTAGAGAAACTACACCAAGATCTGCCTAATGGTTAGGCAATCATCTGTGGTTGCTTTCCACAACCCCTCTGGTGGATGACCGCACCCTCTAAGCATGGGCCCCTACAACTGCATTCCCCAAGGTGGGCCCTTCATGCACTTCTGCATTTCTGTTAAACACGCAGCTAACAGGCAGCTCTATTGTATTCAGTCCAAATACGACGGATTGCACACACTTGCAGCATGATTGCATACACCATCGACAAATATCATTCTGTCACACACAATTCTTAGTAAATTTGTGAGTTTGTTTGAAACAAATTCACTGGTGTCCATGTAATACCCAGCGTGTTTGTGGGTCCAGGGGGGGCCTGCACCGCACACCCTGCACCCATAAAACTTACCTCTCTGGAGTCCCACCTTGGCTCCAGTGTCTACGCCTGTAAAAATGGCTGCAATTTTCCTGTCATTTGCGCATGTGCAGTACAGGGAAAATGGCCACCGTGGCCTTTTTCCCGGTGACCTGTGCATACGCTGTAGACTCTGGGCACACACTAGAGGACGGAGAGGAGGGGGCCCATGTTGGAGATTGCACACGGGCCCCCTTCTTTGTAGAAACGCCCCTGAGCAGACGCAATATAGATATTTTTGCAGATGGAGCGATTGTTAGCTATTGCACATGTAGAAACACTGCACTGCACATGGGCAGCAATTGCATTGCGATTACATTAGTAAAAAAGAGAGTGACAGGTAGTCAGCGTTTGGCGGTGGTAATGGGGTTGGTTAGAAAAACGCAGACGCGTGTCACCATTTTAAACACTGGTACCGATGTTTACCCATACTTTTTAATACCTCTCTGAAGTCCCACGTTGGCTAGAGCAGCGCTACACAGGATGATGGTCGCGATGGTCAAGACCATCGCGACTTCGGGCTTGCGACGAGACCCTTGTGGTAGGGTCTCGTGGCCGAAAGCCCCAGAGAGCTTTTGGCTCGAACAGAGCCATAAGCTCTCCCACTGACATCACTTGTGATGTCAGTGGGGCCGCCACCAAATGGTAGGCGCCTCCGTCTGGGCAGCCACCCCCCGTCCCGCCCACCAAAGGGTACGTGCTGTCACTCAACATCAACAGCACGCCCCCTTTGGTGCGAGACCCAGAGTGACGGATTGCCTGTCGCTATCCGGGTCTCGCGCATTTGCATGACGGAGGCGGCCACCATCGACCCGGTTGCGAGCGCTCAGCGCTTGCGACCGGCTCTGAATCAGGCCCTGAGTCCCATGCTGGCCCTGATGTCAGCCAGCCCAGATGGCATGAATTGAGCATCAGTCACACAGGAGGAGAGATCACGGTGGCTGTTTCCCTGCTGCTGAGGGGAGGCCTGAGCCCGTTGGTGGCACCCAGGACTGGGAGGAGCCTGAGCGGTGTCTGGTGCAAATTATCAGTGGCTGCAGTTGTTATGTGTGAGTTCTCTGACTGCACTATGCTATCCAGCCGTTTCAGCTGACCACCAAGCTGCTGGTTCATTCCATCATTTCCATCTGGTGATGGATCAATTATTGTGCGCTCCCGGCCAAATCTGACTCTGTGTGCGCTCACACACACCAGCCTGGGGGTGTACAGATGTGTTACATACACCTTTTCACACATTGATCCAAATAGCTCCATTGGATGCGCTACAGACTTTGCCATTTAGCTGCTAAAAACACTTTTTTCTTTTAACATGCATCTTATTCACATACCAATTCCTTTGTGACCAAAGTATTCATCTAGTGTCCATGGTATACTGTGAGCGAATCTGTAGGCCGCTACAATGTGAATATGAATACAGAATTTAGGAAAAAGTATGAATCGCTATCCATGGCAGATTCATCTGAGTTGCGGCAAGCATCTCATGCTATACAGTATGTCGCAAAAATGCTATGTGAATGAGGACACAGAGGTCATCTGTATCTGTACACTCAGGGCCTTGATTCAGACCCACTCGCTAAGATGTGATCACTCGCACGATGTGTAAGCAAATTGGGTAGGCAGTGTTTAGTGTTTGTGTAGCATTAGCACGACCTGTGTTTCTTAGAGAGCAATCACATAGTGTATGCAGACACCCACCAGCCTGTTTTAAGACGCCCACTTGTGCACGTCAGGTCCAAGAGGTGCATGCAACCATCGGAACATTGGGTAACATCAGATGCTATTGCAGCGCTTGAGGTTGACCATACCCTGCCGCACTGAGAGCACATCAGTATAAAAACAAGCCAGGTGACGTGTACTATGATGCTGTCTTTTAATTATGCAAACCTCTAAAATGCCGTTGAGATGCTCAGGCACGCCTGCGTCTGCACCTCAACTCCCCCATTATTAATGGCCAGCCCCTGTTACCACCTACAGTACCAAATGGCTTCCCCTGTCACTCACTCTGCTGGGCTGTCTATGCGCAGCGAGCAAATGCATTGTGAACTTTCGCTAAGGTATGTGCACTGCGATGCATACGTATGTGCACAATCGGCAGCAGCGAAAGATTGCATCTTAGAGAGCGGGTCTGAATCGGGCCCTCAAGCCTCTTACCAGCTGCTTTTATCTCTTTTTATGCCACACATGGGGGCCTATTCATCATCACTTAATTTTTACAAAAACAGGTTATTATTAATATTTTCACCGACAATTGTAAAAATTAAGTTATCGGGCCATTCATCATGAAGGCAAAGCAGGAGATATCACAGATATACAGTATCTCCTGCTTACCTTCCTCTCGTGGAATGGCTCGCTGTCCCCATACACTAGTATCACAGATATATCTCCTGCTTACCAGTCTCTCACGGATGGGCGCACTGTCCCCATACACTAGTATCACAGATATATCTCCTGCTTACCTTTCTCTCATGGAATGGCCTGCTGTCCCCATACACTAGTATCACAGATATCTCCTGCTTACCTTTCTCTCATGGAATGGCCCGCTGTCCCCATACACTAGTATCACAGATATCTCCTGCTTAACTTTCTCTCGCTGTTTGGCCCTCTGTCCCCATACACTAGTATCACAGATATCTCCTGCTTACCTTACACTTGCAGAATGGCCCTCTGTCCCCATACACTAGCATCACAGATATCTCCTGCTTAGCTTTCTCTCATGGAATGGCTCGCTGTTCCCCTACACTAGTATCACAGATATATCTTCTGCTTACCTTTCTGTCGCGGAATGGCCCGCTGTTCTCATACACTAGTATCACAGATATGTCCTGCTTACCATTCTCTAGTGAATGGGACCGCTGTCCCCATACACTAGTATCACAGATATATCTCCTGCTTACCTTTCTCTAGCGAATGGGCCCGCTGTTCCCATACACTAGTGTCACAGATATATCTCCTGCTTACCAGTCTCTCACGGATGGGCACACTGTCCCCATACACTAGTATCACAGATATATCTCCTGCTTACCTTTCTCTCATGGAATGGCCCGCTGTCCCCATACACTAGTATCACAGATATCTCCTGCTTACCTTTCTCTCATGGAATGGCCCACTGTCCCCATACACTAGTATCACAGATATCTCCTGCTTACCTTTCTCTCGCGGAATGGCCCTCTGTCCCCATACACTAGTATCACAGATATCTCCTGCTTACCTTACTCTTGCAGAATGGCCCTCTGTCCCCGTACAGTAGTATCACAGATATCTCCTGCTTACCTTTCTCTCCTAGAATGGCCCGCCGTCCCCATATACTAGTATCACAGATATCTCCTGCTTACCTTTCTCTCACGGAATGGCCCGCTGTTCTCATACACTAGTATCACATATATCTCCAGCTTACCTTTCTCTCACGTAATGGCCCACTGTCCCCATACACTAGCATCACAGATATCTCCTGCTTAGCTTTCTCTCATGGAATGGCCCGCTGTTCCCATACACTAGTATCACAGATATATCTTCTGCTTACCTTTCTGTCGCGGAATGGCCCGTTGTCCCCATACACTAGTATCACAGATATCTCCTACTTACCTTTCTCTCGCGGAATGGACTGCTTTCCCCATACACTAGTATCACAGATATATCTCCTGCTTACCTTTCTCTCGCGGAATGGCCTGCTATCCCCATACACTAGTATGGGGACAGAATTCATCAAGCTTGAGTGCGGGAGCTTTTGACATCTTAAGATGGTGAATGCTCCTGATACCCACTGCTTCCCTATGGGAAGGCGTCCTGGGTCATGAAGAGGGATTTTTTTCGGATACATCTGTTTCTGTCCGTCTCCTTCCGCCAGACGTCGGGGCTCTTGTGCACATGTGTGACCTGTAGGTGGCGCAAGCGCACTCCCATCACTTCTCCGAAGGGAACAATGAATAGCTTCACTGATTTTCGGATCAGCTGTCACCGGGCCGTAGCAATGATGAATTGCTCCGGAATCCACGGCGAGTTAGAATGTTAATTATCGGACCCCAATAATTAACATAATCAATAGGCCCCTAAGGGGTAAATTTACTAAATGTTGATTTAGCTAGATTTAAAACATAGATGGGCTTTCCTAATGCAAATTTTGCATATTTATCATCCGTAATGTTTCATCTTCAATTGGAAGTTGAAACCCTATGGATGATGAATATGCAGATTTTGCATTTGGAAAGCCCACTATGTTGATAAGTGACCATATAGATGTACAGGGCTGCTGGCCTATTCTCTTATACAGGTCATGGAACTCTGCGTTGACCTCTGATATCTATAGGACTGTACGGTAGGGGGTATATTGTACCTTATGATAGATAAGATGTAATAAAATTTGTAAGAAATAGAACTTGTGGGCAGTATTAGCAACTTCTAACTGTTTTATGTTGCTCAATATTTTTATATGTATAACACTATGGGGAGTTAGATCACCTTTGTGTTACAATTAACGAACGGTAAAATGCGTTAACTAAATAAACACGATTGCTTGTAAATATAGATTTGCAAAAATTGCAAGATGCGTGTCGGTCTGCGCCAGCATTTGCGCCAGGATTATGTCATACATACGTCACATACATTTACTTTTTGTTGTTCTAAATTGGTTTATTGCTAATTATATACAAATGTTTTTCTTTCTCCTGGTTTTTCTTCTCTATTTTAAATTCTGATAGCACTGTGGGCAGGAGTTAGTTTTGCTCCTACTCATGTCTTGCCCCCTGCAGAGAGTCCATACATAAATAGAGCATGGGGGTTCACCATCGATCTTCTTCTTGCACCATCGATAGTCTTGCACAGCACTCTCATATGTCAGCATACAGCTTCTCCCAGTATGTATAAATCGTTTATGCCCAGTTGTTTCTTTATTAGCGCCACCCATTTTGGGGAGTTGCGGCGACAGGGACCATCCATTTTCTGGCTATCATCACCTGCTAGAATAAGCTATTTATCCAGAAGCAGATGTGGATTCCGATTATCCATGATAGAACGCTGACCAACATATAAAGATATGGCTCATCCGCATTCTTACAGCCAATGATGTTTCCTTCTCCGTTGTTATAATTTTCTTCCACAGGCTCCTCCAATTCTTCCTCTTCACGTATACTGGAAAGATTTTCTTCCACAGGCTCCTCCGGCTCTTCCTCTTCACGTATACTGGGAAGATTTGGCATAAATGCATAGCTCTTGTATTTGTACATCCTACGTTTGCTATACATTGGTGGGGTGGTGATGATTTTTTCAAGAATATCTGCTTCCTCTTCTAACGAGAGATCCATGGATTGGACATTAGAGCAGATGTCAGGATTCCGAGCTACGGCAGACGCAGCATAACCCCCATCATCATCATCATCATCATCGTCTCTACAGCATTTGCTTCCGCAACATCCCATTTTGCAATGGAAACTTCTTACCTCCAGCTCCCTTCAAGAAGTGAGCACCAAGCCAAACAGCTCAGTGTCTATGATCCATATGTGACCTCATAATGGCCAGACTTGGTAATACATTGTGACATCATCATTCTGTGTAATCAGCAGAAGCAGCATCTATCATACCTACAGTAAGTGACTTTTTCTTGGTATCCATGGATTGTAATGAAAAATACTGTCCCCAGTCATTACCAACCGGAGTTGACCAGTGACAAAATCAGCGCCATTAGTCAGTGCTGCCTATGCTTACTTATCAATCTGCCTCCCTTGGAGATAGAAGTAAAACAAGCTGAGCTCCACAGTGATGCTGAATGTACCCATATATAAATATATCGTGAGATGAGAGGGCCGAACTGATACTGATGTGTTGCTTTATTTTAAATAGTTTTTGTTATAGCTTTAATAAATATTACAAAATGTTTACAATGTCAAGAAACTCATGGAAAGCATGAGATAGCACTGATCTGTTCAATTTAGTTCGAGTGTCTTGGGCGAGTAGACCGACTTCCTTGCTGATGTGTAAGAACAGTGGCCGGGATAGGATTCCACATGCAGTCACGCAGATATTTAGTATACATGAGCGGATTCTCACATTACCATAATGTAGTAAGCAGGCAGCCGCAACAGTGACCAGGGATACGTCTCTCTCAGAATCAGCCTTGCCACACCTCTCTGTTCATTGGGTACACCCACTTTGGCAGATGGTCACACCCTTTCAGCGGGCCCCTATCACTGCATTCTATAGGTAGCCCCTATGGTATATATTAATAAACATTGCCCTATAAGAACTAACAGTAAACATTTTGCAGCATAGTGTCATAAACAACTGGTCAATGCAAAGGGTAGGATTTTTTTTTTTTATGACCTACGGAGGTACTGGTCATGTATGGAAATGTCCCTGTCTCTCACCAGAGGCTTACACACAAGCAAATCAAGGCTGTTATACCAATCAGATAAGGAAAAGTCAGTAATAACTGAGTGTACTTGGTGCCCAGCAGAGACCGGCCAATGGTAGCCTGGGGGTGGGGGACTCTTAGCATTGACCCAGGAGGAATGGCCAATCTATAGAAGATGACTTCTGGTATAGAACAAAGGGGCTAGCTGTGTCTTGGGAGTTAAAATTCCCATGTTTTCTGGCCCATATTGTATGTGAGGCTATTCTTTTGAGTTTGTGTGGACATCGGACATTTTAAGTCCTCCCCAATGGCCTCAGGTTCCCCCTCTCACATTATTTTGGGATTTCGATGTGATTATACACTCAATGAAAATAGAGATGAGCGGTTCGGTTTTGTCTCGGATCTGCCCGCCAAGTTCAGACTTTAGAACAAGGCAAAACATCATCTTTCATGGACAAAAATTATGTTTTTCCTCATTTTGAGATGTGAACTTGGTGGGAAGATCCAAGCCAAATTGCTCAATAAAACTGACTTGTGTAAGTTGAATTATGAGTATTATTATTATTATGGAATTATGTGGAGACCCATCCACCCCATTGTTAATCTGACCCTAATCATAAATCGATAGTCAATGTACCTGATTGGATGGAAATGGATCGCAATAGTTTCCGCCATTGATTCTATGGTGTCAGCATCATAGCACCCTTTGTGTATGGGCTGCAACTAAGCAGAGGGGTCACAAGTTCTGGTGACACCTGGTATGCACTCCATATCACCTTAGCGCGGCAGAGACTCTGTGTTGCCGTAGCTTTATTCTTTTGCTTTGGAGTTTACTTTGTTGGCCTATTGACCCTGGGCTGGCGATTCCAAAGCCCTTGGCTTCATGGGTATTGTTGCACCTCATTTTCTGGGTGGGGAATTAGGTAGTTAAGTATAGTTGGGGTGGGGCTTAGTTTGGGGATCAAGATATAACATAAATTGGGGGCTTAGTCATATAGGGTTGGGGGAAATGGGGGGGTGTTTTTATAGTTGCTGCCTAAGCTGTAGAGACACTGGCAGATGTGCATATTATTTATTTCTGTTTTATGCTTGTTGGTCTGGTTTGGACCACTTTACAAACGTTTCCTTGAGGTGAGTCTATGTGGCCGGGTCTGGTATTGGGAATTGTGGCCAGTGGCCATCATCTCACTGCAACATCTCTTAGCCACACCATCATCTCCCTCCCTCCCTATGTTGTCTCTTCTTATACTCCTTTCAGACATCTCGAGAATCCTGGGAATTTGGCCTGCCTTAGCCAAATTCGTGGGTAGCCGCGTCTGTCTGAAATGGACCTACTCGGGAACACGTTCCCGGGTAGCCGACCCTTCAATCGACCAGGGTTTTTCCCAAGACTTAAGTCCCGGGAGATTACCCTGCTCGTGTCTGAATGGTGCTACCCGGGAATTTACTCCCGGGCTTCACCAAAAAGCTCCTGTTTGGCCGGATGCTGCTGCGTGTTAATGAGATCATCAGCAGCAGCCGGACAGTGGAGGGCAGACACCATGGACCCCACACATAGCGCTAAAAGGCAGTGCAGTGCTACAAGGTGGATTTAGGTGTCGGCACAGCTGCAGAGAGGCCCGCAACACTACAAGGTGAACTTGGTGCTGACAGAGGAGAGAGTGCAGTACCCGGTGTTTGGAGAGTGGTGCCAGGTGTGTACAGGTGGTTGCAGATCATATCACATTGGAAGGACGAGGAGGTCAAGTGATGCTGGCACACTGTCTGCAACAATGACAGGCACGCCTTCAACAACTACTGAGAGCAGCCAGCAGAGCCCAGCATTATAGCAGGTCCTACTTGATGACCCAGATGAAGACTCATCTAATACCATTATCATTGAACCAAGCACTGGCACAGATGTCACCTCTCCATCACAAAGGCAAGATTCTGAGTCTGAGCCACAGACCCAGGGAGACAAGCCCACCCTACGCGGTAACAGTAAGTTTAATTCAATTAACTTATGTTCTGCTGCATTAATCTATGTAATGTTGTAGTTCAATTTCTAGTATATTGTAGCAACCATATTGTTTCTGCATTCATCTTGTAGTGGAGGATGGGCACCGTATACAACGAGACGTGCTGCTTTTTGAATTTGGGCCATTTATTGTTTTGTGTTTCCTGTGATTCAAATATTTTTTACAACTGTTGCTAATTGTTTTCTCTCTTATTCTTTCAGTTTTCACAGTGCCAAAACGTAAAAAGAAGAAGAGCAAAATTGATGTTGCTACCAAAGCCATGACAAATATTCTTTGTGAACAACTATAAGACCTAGATTAAGAATGGCAGACACAAGAGGATGCCAGACTGCAGTGGTTCATGGCCAATGAGAGAGAAATGCAGAGTAATTTGCTAACGGAAATGATAGCTATGCAGGAAAGGCTTAGTCGCGATAATCGCAATTTTTTTTCTCAAATCTTGAGCACAATCCACTTCAAACCAACACAATTTTCCACCATCCACCCATTTTGGGCAACAAGCTAATTATCCAAACTCATTTGGGGAACCATCCCAGTATGTGCAACAACCTAGGTCTCCCACTTCATTTGAGCATACATCACAGTATGACCAGCACGCTAATTTCCCCACAGCATTTGGGAAAACTACATATAAGTATGCTCAACAAGCAAAGGGACTGGCTACCAACTGTACCCCCTTTTCAGTTCCCTGTCGATTGATGGGATAACCAGTGGGACATTTCTCCCTAATTGTGAATTGTAACCAAGCGCAGGCTATGTGACTCAATTTTCTCAATGTCCACATTGTTTCTTTTTAACAAGCAGCGCCAACGTCCCTTCAGTCTACCGAATGCATTTTCCACAACCATTCTAGCTGAGCTGAGGGTATGGGTGTAGGCGATCTACTCGTTGCAAAGCTCAAACTGTTTGCTGTACCCTTTCATCAACCACCGTAATGGATACACAGCATCCCCAATGATGTGGACTGGTACCTCAACTCCATCCACAAGCTTGGACTTCTGCAAATGGAAACAAATATTACAGTTATTATTAAAGGCTTTACAGGTAACAGTGTTGTAATACACTTGGTACAGGTATATCTACTTTCCTCTACTTGTAGGTATACACATTGGTTACAATTTAGCAGGAGGTATTTGCCAGACATGCCTGATACATATCTGTTTAGCAATAATAAGCATGACATAAATGTGTGTATAGTTACCTCACGAGGAAACAGCCAACCATTCTGCCTCTTCTCCGCAATCTTGTACAGATCAGCATTGGCCAGCACACGAGCGTCAAGAGCACGACCAGGCCAGCCAATAAAATCATCAGTGAAGCTGTGAGAGCAAGATAATATCCGGTTAAAACTATACATATAGACCATGTGAAGTAGAATCTGATTGGTTGCTAGGCGCAACATCTCCACTTCAAATAACCCTCACTTTAATAAATAAACCTCTAACTTTTAAATACACTACAATATATTCATTAATTTATTTCTGATAGAAAGCGTATATAAGATCCGGTTACAACTATACATATAAACTTTTTAAACACACAACACTTTAGATCCTTTACTTTGCATGCAGGTCACAATATATATATCAAATTAAAAGTAATAAATGTGGCTTACCAATACCGATGGTCAACGACGGCTTGCAGAATGTTATAGTAGTCTGCTGGGTTGTCTGTGGGAGGAATTATGGGGATGTGGGTGCCATCAATTGTCCCAGCACACTGTGGGTAACAGCGGCGCAGGAACCCGGACACTGTCTCATCCAGTCGCTGCCCATGGGGTAGGGCAATAAACCGTTGGTACAAGGTCTCCATGCTATACAGATGCTTGGAAATACAGCAATGCCTTATAGGTATCCCTCCCAGTCCCCTTATACCAAGCCCCCACCTTTGCATGATCTCATTAATGTGTGCCAGCATAACGTCCACTTAAAATAACAAAACTGTGATTTTCTGTGTAAAACTCTGAAAAACCCTGCTCTTGTCTGAATGGTGCTACCCGGGGTCTCTACCATATACCCGGGATTTTGCACAGGAGAAATTCCCGGGTCTGAGGAGGAAATTTCCCGGGTCGTATATGTGAAAGGGGTATTAACCACACCATCGCCTCCCCTGGCGTTGTCTCTTAGCACACCATCACTGCCCCCCCTGCATCAACTCTCAGCACACCATCACCCCCCTGTCAAGTCAACACACCATCACCCCCCTGCGTCAATTCTCAGCACACCATCACCTCCCCCTTGCGTTGTCTCTCAACACATACGCACATTGACACATATACATACACACGCACTGCCACAAACACACTGACACATACACACTGACAGAGATACACACACACTGATACAGATACACACTAACACACACTGACACAGATACACACACACTGATACAAACTCACTGACACACACTGATACAGACACACACTAACACACACTGACACAGATACACACACCTTTCACACAAATGCAGCCAGCCAAGTAAAAACATCACTGATATAAATTGAAAGTTACCCCCCGTGGAAGTCCGACCCCTCCCTCGCAGCAGTCCGACCTCCCCACCCCCCTCCCACCCCTGCAAAACAAAAATTATACTTACCTGGCTGGTCCGGAGCAGAGAGAGCGCCGGGGAAGGAGAATCACCCTGTCAGAGTCTGGCAGCTCTCAGTAGAGACAGAATGGGAAGACTGCCTGGGAGGGGCTGCACGCTTCTGCTGCAGCTCCCCCTACAGCACCAACAGGCACACATGCAAAACTGCAATGGACAGCTCTTCAAATAAGAGCTGGGTCGGACTGGACCACAGGGGTACGGGGAAATCCCCGGTGGTTCCCACTGCCTACAAACTCACCCACCTTTTCTAGATGTCAGGTTCCTGACCTCAAATTATAGATCGTTACTCTATTAGACAGTCAGTTACCTGGAGGAGCAGGACCACTGATCAACATAGGGGCTTGGTTCCCTTCTAGAGAAACTACACCATGATCTGCCTAATGGTTAGGCAATCATCTGTGGTTGCTTTCCACAACCCCTCTGGTGGATGACCGCACCCTCTAAGCATGGGCCCCTACCACTGCATTCCCCAAGGTGGGCCCTTCATGCACTTCTGCATTTCTGTTAAACACGCAGCTAACAGGCAGCTCTATTGTATTCAGTCCAAATATGACTGAATGCACACACTTACAGCATGATTGCATATACCATCGACAAATATCATTCTGTCACACACGATTCTTAGTAAATTAGTGAGTTTGAAACAAATTCACTGGTGTCCATGCAATACCCAGCGTGTTTATGGGTCCAGGGGGGCCCGCACCGCACACTCTGCACCCATAAAACTTACCTCTCTGGAGTCCCACGTTGGCTCCAGTGACTGCGACTGTAGAAATGACTGGAAAATGGCCGCCGCTCCCATTTTCCCATCGTTTGCACATGCACAGTGCAGGGAAAATGGACGCTGTGGCCATTTTCCCGATGACCTGCGCATGCGCTATAGACTCTGGAAACACCCTAGAGGATGGAGAGGAGGGGTCCCATGTCGGAGACTGCACACGGGCCTTCTCCTTTCTAGAAACACCCCTGAGCAGATGCAATGTCGATATTTTTGCAGATCGAGCGATTGTAAGCTATTGTGCACGTGCAAGCACTGCACTGCACATGGGCAGCAATTGCATTGCGATTACATTCGTAGAAAAGAGATTGACAGGTAGTCAGCGTTTGGGGGTGGTAATGGGGTTGGTCAGAAAAACGCAGACGTGTGTCACCATTTTAAACTCTGCTACCGTACTGTTGCTCGTCGTTGGGCAGATATGGGAAGGCAGCAGTGGCCGTCCCTGGCTGCCGCACCATTTTCCCAGTGACCTGCACATGCCCAGTAGACTTAGACTAGTGCCCGGAGTCTACCGCTGCTGTCAGTGCGCAGGCAGCATTAGGGAGAGAGGAGGGGGCCCCAGACGGGAAATGCACATGGGCCCCCTCCTCTCTTAATAAGCCCCTGGGATGTAGCAATGAGCAATACCGAAGAGGGAGGAGGCGGTCCCTTCCCATCATCATCCATAGCTCCTCCTCTTTGCCTCCACTGAGCTGAGACCCATGCTGGCCCTGATGTTAGTCAGCCCGAATGGCATGAATTGAGCGTCAGTCACACAGGAGTAGAGATCACGGTGGCTGTTTCCCTGCTGCTGAGGGGAGGCCTGAGCCCGTTGGTGGCACCCAGGACTGGGAGGAGCCTGAGCGGTGAGTCTGGTGCAAATTATCAGTGACTATAGTGGTTATGTGTGAGTTCTCTGACTGCACTATGCTATCCAGCCGTATCAGCTGACCACCAAGCTGCTGGTTCATTCCATCTCTTCCATCTGGTGATGGATCAATTATTGTGCGCTCCCGGCCAAATCTGACTCTGTGTGCGCTCACACACACCAGCCTGGGGGTGTACAGATGTGTTACATACACCTTTTCTCACATTGATCCAAATAGCTCCATTGGATGCGCTACAGTCTTTGCCATTTAGCTGCTCCAAACATCTTTTTCTTTTACTATGCATCTTATTCGCATACCAATTCCTGTGTGACCAAAGTATTCAACTAGTGTCCATGGTATACTGTGAGCGAATCTGTAGGCCACTACAATGTGAATATGACACAGAATTTAGAAAAAAGTATGAATCGCTATCCATGGCAGATTTATCTGAGTTGCGGAATGGCCCGCTGTCCCCATACACTAGTATCACAGATATCTCCTGCTTACCTTTCTCTCCCGGAATGGCCCGCTGTCCCCATACACTAGTATCACAGATACCTCCTGCTTACCTTTCTCTCGCGGAATGGCCTGCTGTCCCCATACACTAGTATCACAGATATCTCCTGCTTACCTTTCTCTCCCGTAATGGGCTGCAGTCCCCATACACTAGTATCACAGATATCTCTTGCTTACCTTTCTCTCGCGGAATGGCCTGCTGTCCCCATACACTAATATCACAGATATCTCCTGCTTACCTTTCTCTCCCGGAATGGCGCGCTGTCCCCATACACTAGTATCACAGATATCTCCTGCTTACCTTCCTCTCCCAGAATGGCCTGCTGTCCCAATACACTTGTATCACAGATATCTCCTACTTACCTTCCTCTCCCGGAATGGCCTGCTGTCCCCATACACTAGTATCACAGATATCTCCTACTTACCTTCCTCTCCCAGAATGGCCCGCTGTCCTCATACTCTAGTATCACAGATATCTCCTGCCTACCTTTCTCTTGCGGAATGGCCCGCTGTCTCCATACACTAGTATCACAGATATCTCCTGCTTACACTAGTATGGGGACAGAATTCATCAAGCTTGAGTGCGGGAGCATTTGCCGTCTTCAGAGGGCAAATGCTCCCAATACCCGCTCCTTCCCTATGGGAAGGAGTCCTGGGTCGTGAAGAGGGATTTTTTCGGATACATCCATTTCTGTCCATCTCCTTCCGGCGGACGTCGGGGCTCTTGTGCACATGCGTGACCTGTAGGTGGCGCATGCGCACTCCCATCACTTCTCCGAAGGGAACAGTGAAAAGATTCACTGATTTTCGGATCAGCTGTCACCGCGCCAGAGCAATGATGAATTGCTCCGGAATCCGCGGCGAGTTAGAATATTAATTATCGGACCCCAATAAGTAACATAATGAATAGGCCCCTAAGGAGTAAATTTACTAAATGTTGATTTAGCTAGATTTAAAACATAGATGGGCTTTCCAAATGCAAATTTTGCATATTTATCATCCGTAGGGTTTCAGCTTCAATTGGAATTTGGGACCCTACGGATGATGAATATGCAGATTTTGCATTTGGAAAGCCCATCTATTTTGATGAGTGACCATATAGATGTACAGGGCTGCTGGCCTAGTCTATTATACAGGTCATGGAACTCTGCGTTGACCTCTGATATCTATAGGACTGTACGGAAGGGGGTATATTGCACCTTATGATACATAAGATTTCATAAAATTTTATAAGAAATAGAACTTGCAGACAGTATTAACAACTTCTAACAGTTTTATGTTGCTCAATATTAATAAATGTATAACACTATGGGGAGTTAGATCAACTTTGCGTCACAATTTCTGAACGGTAAAATGCGTTTACTAAATAAACACGATTGCTTGTAAATATAGATTTGCAAAAATTGCAAGATGCCTGTCGGTTTGCGCCAGGATTATGTCATGCATACATCACATACACTTACTTTTTGTTGTTATTAATTGGTTTATTGCTAATTATATACAAATGTTTTCTTTCTCCTGGTTTTCCTTCTCTATTTTAAATTCTGATAGCACTGTGGGCAGGAGTTAGTTTTGCTCCTACTCATGTCTTGCTCTCTGCAGAGAGTCCATACATAAATAGAGCATGGGGGTTCACCATCAGTCTTCTTCTTCCACCATCGATAGTCTTGCACAGCGCACTCTCATATGTCAGCATACAGCTTCTCCCAGTATGCATAAATCGTTTATGCCCAGTTGTTTCTTTATTGGTGCCACCCATATTGGGGAGTTGGGGCGACAGGGACCATCCATTTTCTGGCTATCATCACCTGCTAGAATAAGCTATTAATCCAGAAGTAGATGTGGATTCCGATTATCCATGATAGAACGCTGACCAACATATAAAGATATGGCTCATCCGCATTCTTACAGCCAATGATGTTTCCTTCTCCATTGTTATAATTTTTTTCCACAGGCTCCTCCGGTTCTTCCTCTTCTCGTATACTGGAAAGATTTTCTTCCACAGGCTCCTCCGGCTCTTCCTCTTCACGTATACTGGGAAGATTTGGCATAAATGCATAGCTCTTGTGTTTGTACATCCTACGTTTGCTATACATTGGTGGGGTGGTGATGATTTTTTCAAGAATATCTGCTTCCTCTTCTAACGAGAGATCCATGGATTGGACATTAGAGCAGATGTCAGGATTCTGAGCTACGGCAGACGCAGCATAACCCCCATCATCATCATCATCATCGTCTCTACAGCATTTGCTTCCGCAACATCCCATTTTGCAATGGAAACTTCTTATCTCCAGCTCCCTTCAAGAAGTGAGCACCAAGCCAAACAGCTCAGTGTCTATGATCCATATGTGACCTCATAATGGCCAGACTTGGTAATACATTGTGACATCATCAGTCTGTGTAATCAGCAGAAGCAGCATCTATCATACCTACAGTATGTGACTTTTTCTTGGTATCCATGGATTGTAATGAAAAATACTGACCCCAGTCATTACCAACCGGAGTTGACCAGTGACAAAATCAGCACCATTAGTCAATGCTGCCTATGCTTACTTATCAATCTGCCTCCCTTGGAGATAGAAGTAAAACAAGCTGAACTCCACAGTGATGCTGAATGTACCCATATATAAATATATCGTGAGATGAGAGGGCCGAACTGACACTGATGTGTTGCTTTATTTGAAATAGTTTTTGTTATAGGAATAATAAATATAACAAAACTTTTACAATGTTAAGAAAATCATGGAAAGCATGAGATAGCACTGATCTGTTGAATTTAGTTTGAGAGTCTTGGGCGTGTAGACCGACTTCCTTGCTGGTGTGTAAGATCAGTGGCCGGGATAGGCTTCCACATGCAGTCACGCGGATATTTAGTATACATGAGCGGATTCTCGCATTACCATAATGTAGTAAGCAGGCAGCCACAACAGTGAACAGGGATACGTCTCTCTCAGAATCAGCCTTGCCACACCTCTCTGTTCATTGGGTACACCCACTTTGGCAGATGGTCACACCCTTTCAGCGGGCCCCTATCACTGCATTTCCCTGGTGGGCCCTTCATACTCCAGTGCACAGTCCATCACTGCATAGGTGGAGGGTTTGCCTGTATCCAGGCCTGAAGGACACACAGTCATGGCGATCATTACATGTTTTCCCCTATCTCTGGTCAATTTCAAAGAGGAATGAAGAATGACCAATATTGCCCACGCTGGGGAAATGGGGGCATAGAAAGTAAATGGGTAGAGTTATAGAGGTAAATTTGCCTCGAGAAATATATAACAGAAAGACATTCCCACATGCATTGCACAGGAGGCAGTGCTTGGAGGTTCACATTTTGAACAAGCAGAACTAAGAGCCGAGAAGCTGGGAGGGGACAGGTAGCCCCTATGGTATATATTAATAAACATTGCCCTATAAGAACTAACAGTAAGCTTTTTGCAGGGGTAGGATAGTGTCATAAACAACTGGTCAATGGAAAGGATAGGAGTTCTTTTTTAAGACCTACGGAGGTACTGGTCATGTATGGAAATGTCCCTGTCTCTCACCAGAGGCTTACACACAAGCAAATCAAGGCTGTTATACCAATCAGATAAGGAAAAGTCAGTAATAACTGAGTGTTCTTTGTGCCCAGCAGAGACCGGCCAATGGTAGCCTGGGAGTGGGGGACTCTTAGCATTGACCCAGGAGGAATGGCCAATCTTAAGAAGATGAGATCTGGTATAGAACAAAGGGGCTAGCTGTGTCTTGGGATTTAAAATTCCAATTTTTTCTGGCCCATATTGTATGTGAGGCTATTCTTTTGAGTTTGTGTAAGCATCAGACATTTTGGGTCCTCCCCAAATGCCTCAGGTTCCCCCTCTCACATTATTTTAGGATTTCTATGTGATTATACACTCAATAAAAATAGAGATGAACCGGTTCGGTTTTGTCTCGGATCTGCCCGCCAAGTTCAGATTTTAGAAGAAGGCAAAACGTCATCTTTTATAGAAAAAAATTATGTTTTTCCTCATTTTGAGATGTGAACTTGGTGGAAAGATCCAAGCCAAATTGCTCAATAAAACTGACTTGTGTAAGTTGAATTATGAGTATCATTATTATTATTGAATTATGTGGATTCCCATCCACCCCATTGTTAATCTGACCCTAATCATAAATCGATAGTCAATGTACCTGATTGGATGAAAATGGATTGCAATAGTTTCCACCATTGATTCTCTGGTGTCAGCATCATAGCACCCTTTGTGTATGGGCTGCAACTAAGCAGAGGGTCACAAGTTCTGGAGACACCTGGTATGCAATCCATATCCCCCTAGCGTGGCATAGACTCTGTGTTGCCGTAGATTTATTCTTTTGCTTTGGAGTTTACTTAGTTGGCCTATTGACCCTGGGTTGGCGATTCCCTAGCCCTTGGCTTCATGGGTATTGTTGCACCTCATTTATCTGGGTGGGGAATTAGGTATTTAAGTATAGTTGGGGTGAGGCTTAGTTTGGGGATCAAGATATCACATAATTTGGGGGCTTAGTCATATAGGGTGGGAAGAAATGGGGGGTGTTTTTATAGTTGCTGCCTAAGCTGTAGAAGCACTGGCTGATGTGAATATTATTTATTTCTGTTTTATGCTTGTTGGTTTGGTTTGGACCACATTACAAATGTTTCTTTGAGGTGAGTCTATGTGGCCGGGTCTGGTATTGGGAATTGTGGCCAATGGCATTACTAGGGTCTTCGGAGCCCATGGCAAATGTAAGATTTTTGCCGCCCCCCCCCACACACAGGAAAATCTGTGTTGCACTCTGCTGGCGCACAGCAAAAAAATGGGCGTGGTACAAAAGGGGCGTGGTTACTGAGAATGGGATGGGCCAACATGACATGCCACCAATTTCTTGTCAGTCTGGGAACATTCTTTTCCTTTCTATTCCATGCACCTGACCTATACGGTGGTTCACTATTCATGTAGGTCACATCGTCCGGAAGATGCCTGTGTAGGAATATAAACAAGGTCATCATCATAAGATAGCGGTTCAACCAGACGCGTCCCCGTGTAACTTCATTCCCCCTGCGTCTCTCAGCCACACCATCATCTCACTGCAACATCTCAGCCACACCATCATCTCCCTCCCTCCCTTCCTATGTTGTCTCTTGTTATACTCCTTTCAGACATCTCGATAATCCCGGGAATTTGGCCTGCCTTCACGGGTAGCCGCGTCTGTCTGAAAGGGACCTACTCGGGAACACGTTCCCGGGTAGCCGACCCTTCAATCGACCAGGGTTTTTTTCCCGAGACTTAAGTCCCTGGAGATTACCCTGCTCGTGTCTGAATGGTGCTACCTGGGAATTTACTCCCGGGCTTCACCAAAAAGCTCCAGATTGGCCGGAAGCGGCTGCGTGTTAATGAGATCATCAGCAGCCGGACAGTGGAGGGCAGACACCACAGACACTAGCGCTAAATAGTGCTAAAAGGTAGTGCAGTGCTACAAGGCGGATTTAGATGTCGGAATAGCTGCAGAGAGGCCCGCAACACTACAAGGTGAACTTGGTGCTGACAGAGGAGAGAGTGCAGTACCAGGTGTTTGGAGAGTGATGCCAGGTGTGTACAGGTGGTTGCAGATCATATCACATTGGAATGACGAGGAGGTCAAGTGATGCTGGCACACTGTCTGCAACAACGACATAATCGCCTTCAACAACTACTGAGAGCAGCCAGCAGAGCCCGGCATTATCGCAGGTCCTACTTGATGACCCAGATGAGGACTCATCTATTACCATTATCATTAAACCAAGCACTGGCACAGATGTGACCTCTCCATCCAAAGGCAAGATTCTGAGTCTGAGCCACAGACCCAGGGAGACATGACCACCCTACGTGGTAACAGTTAGTTTAATTCAATTAACTTATGTTCTGCTGCATTAATCTATGTAATGTTGTTGTTTAATTCGTAGTATATAGTAGCAACCGTATTGTTTCTGCATTCATCTTGTAGGGGAGGATGGGCACCGCATGCAACGAGACATGCTGCTTTTTGAATTTGGAGCATTTATTGTTTTGTGTTTCCTATGTTTCAAATATTTTTTACATCTGTTGCTCAGTGCTTTCTCTCTTATACTTTCAGTTTTCACAGTGCCAAAACATAAAAAGAAGAAGAGCAAAATTGATGTTGCTACCAAAGCCATGACAAATATTCTTTGTGAACAACTACGCGACCTAGATTAGGAATGGCAGACACAAGAGGATGCCAGACTGCAGCGGTTCTTGGCCAATGAGAGAGGCATGCAGAGCAATTTGCTAATGGAAATGATAGCTATGCAGGAAAGGCTTAGTCGCGATAACCGCAAATTTTTTTCTCAAATCTTGAGCACAATCCACTACAAACCAACACAATTTTCCACCATCCACCCATTTTGGGCAACAAGCTAATTATCCAAACTAATTTGGGGAACCATCCCAGTATGTGCAACAACCTCAGTCTCCCACCTCATTTGAGCATACATCACAGTATGACCAGCACGCTAATTTCCCCACAGCATTTGGGCAAACTACATATAAGTATGCTCAACAAGCAAAGCCCCCCACAGCATTTGGCCAAACATCCCAGTATGTACAACAAGTAAAGTCCCCCTCAGCATTTGGCCAAACATCCCAGTATGTGCAACAAGTAAAGTCCCCCTCAGCATTTGGCCAAACATCCCAGTATGCACAACAAGTAAAGTCCCCCCCAGCATTTCGCCAAACATCCCAGTATACGCAACTAGTAAAGTCCCCCACAGCATTTGGCCAAACATCCCAGTATGCACAACAAGTAAAGTCCCCCACAGCATTTGGCCAAACATCCCAGTATGCGCAACAAGTACAAACTACATCCCATATATCCAAACATCCGCAAACACCTCAGTCATCCTCAACATTTACAGATAGTACATTAGATAATGTTCTCGAAGGTCAATTTAAAGATACTTTGCCAGCTAATACTCTGTCACAGGAACTTACTCCTGACAAAAACCCAGAGTTTACAGTTTACAGAAATATGTAACTGTGGTAATCAAATATATCTAGTGATGTTAACTAGACATATCCCATAGGATGATGTTGAAAATGTTATGGTTACTGCTTTTGTCATTTTATTTTTTTAAGGATATTGAGTTGGTGTAAACAAGGATCTACCAAAAAATTCTGGTCCTATTTGTTTCATTTCAAAGGGTTGTTTAATGCCTCACAGCTATATGCGCACTTAACAATGTTCACATTGTCTACGCTTCAACAATATCAATCCATACATACATATGGAGTAGTTTGGGTTCTGAAGTAAATGTGCACTTTTATTTATTTTTATACCATTGTTTGGTTTTGAATTGTGTTGTATTTTTGTGCAACATTATTTCCTATGTAAGAAATATGGAAGTAAGGCTTTCAAACTTCGTATGCAACTTAAACAAAAAGACTTTATTAAAATAAAAGATTTTTTGAACATTTCAAATATTAAGTCTTTGTATTTATTACAATAACACCATTAATTAATGTTTTTTGAAATGGTGCTTCTAATCAATTCTATGTCATTGGTTCGATAAGCAAGTGAGGTTGATGAAAGGGTAGACGGATCACTCCCAACAGGCTCCTCCACGATGTCCCACTCTGGCAGGTATTCTTCTTGCTGTATCTCACAGATGTTATGCAAGATACAGCATGCCGCTACACCATCAGTAATCAGCCGAATGTCCACATCGTTTCTTTTTAACAAGCAGCACCAACGTCCCTTCAGTCTACCGAATGCATTTTTCACAACCATTCTAGCTGAGCTGAGGGTATGGGTGTAGGCGATCTACTCGTTGCAAAGCTCAAACTGTTGGCTGTACCCTTTCATCAACCACCTTCGTAATGGATACGCAGCATCCCCAATGATGTGGACTGGTACCTCAACTCCATCCACAAGCTTGGACTTCTGCAAATGGAAACAGATATTACAGTCATTATTAAAGGCTTTACAGGTAACAGTGTTGTAATACACTTTGTACAGGTATATCTACTTTCCTCTATTTGTAGGTATACACATTGATTACAATTTGGCAGGAGGTATTTGCCAAACATGCCTGATACATATCTGTTTAGCAATAATAAGCATGATATAAATGTGTGTATAGCTACCTCACGAGGAAACAGCCAACCATTCTGCCTCTCCTCCGCAATCTTGTACAGATCAGCATTGGCCAGCACACGAGCGTCATGAGCACGACCAGGCCAGCCAATAAAATCATCAGTGAAGCTGTGAGAGCAAGATAATATAAGGTTAAAACTATACATATACACCATGTGAAGAAGAATCTGATTGGTTGCTAGGCCCAACATCTCCACTTCAAATAACCCTCACTTTAATAAATAAACCTCTAACTTTTAAATACACTACAATATATTCATTAATTTATTTCTGATAGAAAGTGTATATAAGATCCAGTTACAACTATACATATAAACTTTTTAAACACACAACATTTTAGATCCTTTACTTTGCATGCAGGTCACAATATATATCAAATTAAAAGTAATAAATGTGGCTTACCAATACCGATGGTCAACGACGGCTTGCAGAATGACGGAATGCCATCCCTTTCTGTTATAGTAGTCTGCTGGGCTGTCTGTGGGAGCAATTATGGGGATGTGGGTGCCATCAATTGCCCCAGCACACTGTGGGTAACCACGGCGCAGGAACCCGGACACTGTCTCATCCAGTCGCTGCCCATGGGGTAGGGCAATAAACCGGTGGTACAAGGTATCCAGGATGGCCTGGGTCACTTCACGCACCAAAACACAAACCGTGGAGATGCCTACACCAAACAAGCAGGATATTTTGCGATACTCACCAGGGGTAGCATACCACCACAAGACGATTGCAAGTCTCATGCTCGGGGCAATGGGCTGTCTCCATCAAGTAGTGTGCCTGGTAAGTGACAGGGTCAGGAGTTCCAGGATGTAATTAAAGGTGCCTTGCGACATCCTAAAATTTGCAATCCATTGGTTCTCTGTAAACCCCTCTACCGTAGCCCAGAAAGTCTCTCCATGTTTTTGATCTCATGACCATATTGTGCAAGATGACCCTCCGGTCACTCTCAATATGGACGAGATGCTGGACATTACCAAGGCTCTCCTCTGGCGTAGGTAATGTCGGCGCTTGGACACTCTCTCCACCACAAAATGCTCCCTTCTCCTCAGGATCTCAAACTGTACGATTATGAACAGTGTGAGCAGCTTCAGCCATGCATCAGTTGCTGTGTAGCACACCAACTCCACCAGACAATACAAGGTCTCCATGCTACACAGATGCTTGGAAATACAGCAATGCCTTATAGGTACCCCTCCCAGTCCCCTTATACCAAGTCCCCACCTGTGCATGATCTCATTAATGTGTGCCAGCATAGCGTCCACTTAAAATGACAAAACTGTGATTTTCTGTGTAAAACTCTGAAAAACCATGCTCTTGTCTGAATGGTGCTACCCGGGATCTCTTCCATATATCTGGGATTTTGCACAGGAGAAATTCCCGGGTCTGAGGAGGAAATTTCCCGGGTCGTATATGTGAAAGGGGTATTAACCACACCATCGCCTCCCCCCGCGTCATCTCTTAGCACACCATCACTGCCCTCCCTGCATCAACTCTCAGCACACCATCACCCCCCTGTCAACTCAGCACACCATCACCCCCCTGCGTCAACTCTCAGCACACCATCACCTCCCCCGCTGCATTGTCTCTCAACACACAGATGCACACTGACTCATATACATACACACGCACTGCCACAAACTCACTGACACATACACACTGACAGAGATACACACACACTGATACAGACTCACACTAACACACACTGACACAGATACACACACAGATACACACACCTTTCACACAAATGTAGCCAGCCAAGTAAAAACATCACTGATATAAATTGAAAGTCACCCCCTTCCCCCCGTGGAAGTCTGACCCCCACCTCGCTGCAGTCTGACCTCCCCACCCCCCTCCCATCCCTGCAAAACAAAAATTATACTTACCTGGCTGGTCCGGAGTAGAGAGAGCGCCGGGGAAGGAGAATCACCCTGTCAGAGTCACCTCTGGTGGCAGCTCTCAGTATAGAGAGAATGGGAAGACTGCCTGGGAGGGGCTGCGCGCTTCTGCTGCAGCTCCCCTTACAGTCCCCCAGCAGCACCAACAGGCACACATGCAAATCTGCAATGGACAGCTCTTCAAATAAGAGCTGGGTCGGACTGGACCACAGGGGTATGGGGAAAACCCCGGTGGTTCCCACTGCCTATAAACTCATCCACCTTTTCTAGATGTCAGGTTCCAGACCTCAAATTATAGATCGTTACTCTATTAGACAGTCAGTTACCTGGAGGAGCAGGACCACTGATCAACATGGGGGCTTGGTTTCCCTTCTAGAGAAACTACACCAAGATCTGCCTAATGGTTAGGCAATCATCTGTGGTTGCTTTCCACCAACCCTCTGGTGGATGACCGCACCCTCTAAGCATGGGCCCCTACCACTGCATTCCCCATGGTGGGCCCTTCATGCACTTCTGCATTTCTTTTAAACATGCAGCTAACAGGCAGCTCTATTGTATTCAGTCCAAATATGACTGTTAGCACACACTTGCAGCATGATTGCATACACTATCGACAAATAGCATTCTGTCACACACGATTCTTAGTAAATTAGTGAGTTTGAAACAAATTCACTGGTGTCCATGCAATACCCAGTGTGTTTATGGGTCCAGGGGGGGCCCGCACTGCACACCCTGCACCCATAAAACTTACCTCTCTGGAGTCCCACGTCAGCTCCAGTGTCTGCGCCTGTAAAAATGGCTGGAAAATGGCAGCCGCTCCCATTTTCCCATCGTTTGCGCATGCGCAGTGCAGGGAAAATGGCCACTGTGGCCATTTTCCCGGTGACCTGCGCATGCGCTATAGACTCTGGGCACACCCTAGAGGACGGAGTGGAGGGGGCCCATGTCGGAGACTGCACATGGGCCTTCTCCTTTCTAGAAACACCCCTGAGCAGATGCAATGTTGATATTTTTGCAGATCGAGCGATTGTTAGCTATTGCGCACTTGCAAGCACTGCACTGCACATGGGCAGCAATTGCATTGCGATTACATTCGTAAAAAAGAGAGTGACAGGTAGTCAGCGTTTGGCAGTGGTAATGGGGTTGGTCAGAAAAACGCAGACGTGTGTCACCATTATAAACGCTGGTACCGTACTGTTGCTCGTCGTTGGATGGATGTGGGAAGGCAGCAGTGGCCGTCCCTATGCTCGGATAAGATTTGGAAGCATTAGCATATTTTCGCATATTTTCATAGCAGAATATCGCATGTGGAATCGCAGCTGAGATTGCATTAGCGTCCACTGCTGAATCAGGCCCTTAATCTAGCTCTGGGACTGAGCAGAAAGAAGCAGGGATGGAGCAGGGGTGTATTTATAATGGGTGCAGGGTGTGCGGTTCACTCTGGTGCCTGTGTTTATCAGGTGGGCCCACACGGCATACCCTTCACCCATACTTTTTAATACTTACCTCTTTGAAGTCCCACGTCGGCTGGAGCAGCGCTACATAAAATGCCTGGAAAATGGCCGCCACTGCCATTTATCCCGGCATTTTGCACAAGCACAGTAGTGAAATCACCTGGAAAATGGCTGCTGCACCATTTTCCCAGAGACCTGCACATGCCAGGTAGACTTAGAATAGTGCCCGGAGTCTACTGCTGCTGTCAGTGCGCAGGCGGCATCAGGGAGAGAGGAGGGGGCCCCAGATGGGGAATGCACATGGGCCCCCTCCTCTCTAAATATGCCCCTGGGATGTAGCAATGAGCAATAACAAAGAGGGAGGAGGCAGTCCCTTCCCATCATCACCCATGGCTCCTCCTCTTTGCCTCCACTGAGCTGAGACCCATGCTGGCCCTGATGTTAGTTAGCCCGGATGGCATGAATTGAGCATCAGTCACACAGGAGGAGAGATCACGGTGGCTGTTTCCCTGCTGCTGAGGGGAGGCCTGAGCCCGTTGGTGGCACCCAGGACTGGGAGGAGCCTGAGCGGTGAGTCTGGTGCAAATCATCAGTGACTGCAGTGGTTATGTGTGAGTTCTCTGACTGCACTATGCTATCCAGCCGTTTCAGCTGACCACGTGGTTCATTCTATCGTTTCCATCTGGTGATGGATCAATTATTGTGCGCTCCCGGCCAAATCTGACTCTGTGTGCGCTCACACACACCAGCCTGGGGGTGTACAGATGTGTTACATACACCTTTTCTCAAATTGCTCCAAATAGCTCCATTGGATGCGCTACAGACTTTGCCATTTAGCTGCTCCAAAAATCTTTTTCTTTTACTATGCATCTTATTCACATACCAATTCCTGTGTGACCAAAGTATTCATCTAGTGTCCATGGTATACTGTGAGCGAATCTGTAGGCCACTACAATGTGAATATGACACAGAATTTACGAAAAAGTATGAATCGCTATCCATGGCAGATTCATCCGAGTTGCGGAAAGGCCTGCTGTCCCCATACACTAGTATCACAGATATCTCCTGCTTACCTTTCTCTCCTGGAATGGTCCGCTGTCCCCATACACTAGTATCACAGATATCTCCTGCGTACCTTTCTCTCCCGGAATGACCCGCTGTCCCCATACACTAGTATCACAGATATCTCCTGCTTACCTTCCTCTCCCAGAATGGTCTGCTGTCCCCATACACTAGTATCACAGATATCTCCTGCTTACCTTCCTCTCCCGGAATGGCCTGCTGTCCCCATACACTAGTATCCTCACAGATATCTCCTGCTTACCTTTCTCTCGCAGATGGGCCTGCTGTCCTCATACACTAGTATCACAGATATCTCTTGCTTACCTTTCTCTCGCGGAATGGCCCGCTGCCCCACACACTAGTATGGGGACAGAATTCATCAAGCTTGAGTGCGGGAGCATTTGACATCTTCAGAGGGCAAATGCTCCCAATACCGGCTCCTTCCCTATGGAAAGGAGTCCTGGGTCGTGAAGAGGGATTTTTTCGGATGCATCCATTTCTGTCTATCTCCTTCCAGCGGACGTCGGGGCTCTTGTACACATGCGTGACCTGTAGGTAGTGCATGCGCACTCCCATCACTTCGCCGAAGGGAACAGTGAAAAGATTCACTGATTTTCGGATCAGCTGTCACCACGCCAGAGCAATGATGAATTGCTCCGGAATCCGCGGCGAGTTAGAATGTTAATTATCGGACCCCAATAATTAACATAATGAATGGGCCTTAAGGAGTAAATTTACTAAATGTTGATTTAGCTAGATTTAAAACATAGATGGGCTATCCAAATGCGAATTTTGCATATTTATCATCCGTAGGGTTTCATCTTCAATTGGAAGTTGAAACCCTACGGATGATGAATATGCAGGTTTTGCATTTGGAAAGCCCACTATGTTAATGAGTGACCATATAGATGTACAGGGCTGCCGGCCTAGTCTATTATACAGGTCATGGAACTCTGCATTGACCTCTGATATCTATAGGACTGAACGGTAGGGGGGTATTTTGCACCTTATGATACATAAGATTTACTAAAATGTTATAAGAAATAGAACTTGCGGACAGTATTAGCAACTTCTAACTGTTTTATGTTGCTCAATATTAATAAATGTATAACACTATGGGGAGTTAGATCACCTTTGCGTCACAATTTCCGAACGGTAAAATGTGTTAACTAAATAAACACGATTGCTTGTAAATATAGATTTGCAAAAATTGCAAGATGCGTGTCGGTTTGCACCAGCATTTGCACCAGGATTATGTCATGCATACATCACATACACTTACTTTTTGTTGTTATAAATTGGTTTATTGCTAATTATATACAAATGTTTTCTTTCTTCTGGTTTTCCTTCTCTATTTTAATTTCTGATAGCACTGTGGGCAGGAGTTAGTTTTGCTCCTACTCATGTCTTGCTCTCTGCAGAGAGTCCATACATAAATAGAGCATGGGGGTTCACCATCGATCTTCTTCTTGCACCATCGATAGTCTTGCACAGCGCACTCTCATATGTCAGCATACAGCTTCTCACAGTATGTATAAATCGTTTATGCCCAGTTGTTTCTTTATTGGCGTCACCCATTTTGGGGAGTTGGGGCGACAGGGACCATCCATTTTCTGGCTGTCATCACCTGCTAGAATAAGCTATTTATCCAGAAGTAGATGTGGATTCCGATTATCCATGATAGAATGCTGACCAACATATAAAGAAATGGCTCATCAGCATTCTTACAGCCAATGATGTTTCCTTCTCCGTTGTTATAATTTTTTCCCACAAGCTCCTCCGGTTCTTCCTCTTCACGTATACTGGAAAGATTTTCTTCCACAGGCTCCTCCGGCTCTTCCTCTTCACGTATACTGGAAAGATTTTCTTCCACAGGCTCCTCCGGCTCTTCCTCTTCACGTATACTGGGAAGATTTGGCATAAATGCATAGCTCTTGTATTTGTACATCCTACGTTTGCTATACATTGGTGGGGTGGTGAAGATTTTTTCAAGAATATCTGCTTCCTCTTCTAACGCGAGATCCATGGATTGGACATTAGAGCAGATGTCAGGATTCCGAGCTACGGCAGACGCAGCATAACCCCCATCATCATCATCGTCGTCTCTACAGCATTTGCTTCCGCAACATCCCATTTTGCAATTGAAACTTCTTACCTCCAGCTCCCTTCAAGAAGTGAGCACCAAGCCAAACAGCTCAGTGTCTATGATCCATATGTGACCTCATAATGGCCAGACTTGGTAATACATTGTGACATCATCATTCTGTGTCATCAGCAGAAGCAGCATCTATCATACCTACAGTATGTGACTTTTTCTTGGTATCCATGGATTGTAATGAAAAATACTGTCCCCAGTCATTACCAACCGGAGTTGACCAGTGACAAAATCAGCGCCATTAGTCAGTGCTGCCTATGCTTACTTATCAATCTGCCTCCCTTGGAGATAGAAGTAAAACAAGCTGAGCTCCACAGTGATGCTGAATGTACCCATATATAAATATATCGTGAGATGAGAGGGCCGAACTGATACTGATGTGTTGCTTTATTTTAAATAGTTTTTGTTATAGGAATAATAAATATAACAAAACTTTTACAATGTCAAGAAAATCATGAAAAGCATGAGATAGCACTGATCTGTTCAATTTAGTTCGAGTATCTTGGGCGAGTAGTCCGACTTCCTTGCTGGTGTGTAAGAACAGTGGCCGGGATAGGCTTCCACATGCAGTCAT
Source organism: Taudactylus pleione (assembly GCA_031769625.1). NCBI lineage: Eukaryota > Metazoa > Chordata > Amphibia > Anura > Myobatrachidae > Taudactylus > Taudactylus pleione. The sequence continues at coordinate 13,996,430 of JAUIMM010000113.1, read as the reverse complement.
GCAGATATTTAGTATACATGAGCGGATTCTCACATTACCATAATGTAGTAAGCAGGCAGCCGCAACAGTGACCAGGGATACGTCTCCGAATCAGCCTTGCCACACCTCTCTGTTCATTGGGTACACCCACTTTGGCAGATGGTCACACCCTTTCAGCGGGCCCCTATCACTGCATTCCCCTGGTGGGCCCTTCATACTCCAGTGCACAGTCCATCACTGCATAGGTGGAGGGTTTGCCTGTATCCAGGCCTGAAGGACACACAGTCATGGCGATCATTACATGTTTTCCCCTATCTCTGGTCAATTTCAAAGAGGAATGAAGAATGACCAATATTGCCCACGCTGGGGAAATGGGGGTATAGAATAGTAAATGGGTAGAGTTATAGAGGTAAATTTGCCTCCAGAAATGTATAACAGAAGGACATTACCACATGCAGTGCACAGGAGGCAGTGCTTGGAGGTTCACATTTTGAACAAGCAGAAATAAGAGCCCAGTAGTGGGGAGGGGACAGATAGCCCCTATGGTATATATTAATAAACATTGCCCTATAAGAACTAACAGTAAGCATTTTGCAGTAGTAGGATAGTGTCATAAACAACTGGTCAATGGAAAGGGTAGGATTTTTGTTTTTTATGACCTACGGAGGTACTGGTCATGTATGGAAATGTCCCTGCCTCTCACCAGAGGCTTACACACAAGCAAATCAAGGCTGTTATACCAATCAGATAAGGAAAAGTCAGCAATAACTGAGTGTACTTGGTGCCCAGCAGAGACCGGCCAATGGTAGCCTGGGGGTGCGGGACTCTTAGCATTGAACCAGGAGGAATGGCCAATCTTAAGAAGATGACTTCTGGTATAGAACAAAGGGGCTAGCTGTGTCTTGGGAGTTAAAATTCCCATTTTTTCTGGCCCATATTGTATGTGAGGCTATTCTTTTGAGTTTGTGTGGACATCAGACATTTTGGGTCCTCCCCGATGGCCTCAGGTTCCCACTCTCACATTATTTTGGGATTTCTATGTGATTATACACTCAATGAAAATAGAGATGAGCGGTTTGGTTTTGTCTCGGATCTGCCCGCCAAGTTCAGACTTTAGAACAAGGCAAAACGTCATCTTTCATGAACAAAAATGATGTTTTTCCTCATTTTGAGATGTGAACTTGGTGGAAAGATTCAAGCCAAATCGCTCAATAAAACTGATTTGTGTAAGTTGAATTATGAGCATTATTATTATTGAATTATGTGGAGACCCATCCGCCCCATTGTTAATCTGACCCTAATCATAAATCGATAGTCAATGTACCTGATTGGATGGAAATGGATTGGAATAGTTGCCGCCATTGATTCTATGGTGTCAGCATCATAGCACCCTTTGTGTATGGGCTGCAACTAAGCAGAGGGGTCACAAGTTCTGGTGACACCTGGTACGCACTCCATATCCCCCTAGCACGGCAGAGACTCTGTGTTGCCATAGATTTATTATTTTGCTTTGGAGTTTACTTTGTTGGCCTATTGACCCTGGGCTGGCGATTCCAAAGCCCTTGGCTTCATGGGTATTGTTGCACCTCATTTATCTGGGTGGGGAATTAGGTAAAGTATAGTTGGGGTGGGGCTTAGTTTGGGGATCAAGATATGACATAAGTGGGAGGCTTAGTCATATAGGGTTGGGGGAAATGGGGGGTGTTTTTATAGTTGCTGCCTAAGCTGTAGAGACACTGGCAGATGTGCATATTATTTATTTCTGTTTTATGCTTGTTGGTCTGGTTTGGACCACTTTACAAACGTTTCTTTGAGGTGAGTCTATGCGGCCGGGTCTGGAATTGGGAATTGTGGCCAGTGGCATAACTAGGGTCTTCGGAGCCCATGGCAAATGTAAGATTTTTGCCGACCCCCCCCCCCACACACACACACAGGAAAATCTGTGTTGAGCGTCGCAGGTGCACAGCAAAAAATGGGCATGGTAAAAAAGGGGCATGGCTACTGAGAATGGGATGGGCCAACATGACATGCCACCAATTTCTTGTCAGTCTGGGAACATTCCTTTCCTTTCTATTCCATATGTACCTTACCTATACGGTTTTTCACTATTCATGTAGGTCACATCGTCTGGAAGATGCCTGTGTAGGAATACAAACAAGGTCATCATCATACGATAGCGGTTCAACCAGACTCGTCCTCGTGTAACTTCCTTCCCCCTGCATCTCTCAGCCACACCATCATCTCACTGCAACATCTCTTAGCCACACCATCGTCTCCCTCCCTCCCTATGTTGTTTCTTCTTATACTCCTTTCAGATATCTCGATAATCCCGGGAATTTGGCCTGCCTTAGCCAAATTCGCGGGTAGCCACGTCTGTCTGAAAGGTACCTACTCGGGAACACGTTCCCGGGTAGCCGACCCTTCAATCGACCAGGGTTTTTTTCCCAAGACTTAAGTCCTGGGAGATCACCCTGCTCGTGTCTTAATGGTGCTACCTGGGAATTTACTCCCGGGCTTCACCAAAAAGCTCCTGATTGGCCGGACGCGGCTGCGTGTTAATGAGATCATCAGCAGCAGCCGGACAGTGGAGGGCAGACACCACAGACACCACACATAGCGCTAAAAGGCAGTGCAGTGCTACAAGGTGGATTTAGGTGTCGGAACAGCTGCAGAGATGCCCGCAACACTACGAGGTGAACTTGCTGCTGACAGAGGAGAGAGTGCAGTACAGGTGTTTGGAGAGTGGTGCCAGGTGTGTACAGGTGGTTGCAGATCATATCACATTGGAAGGACGAGGAGGTCAAGTGATGCTGGCACACTGTCTGCAACAACGACATGCACGCCTTCAACAACTACTGAGAGCAGCCAGCAGAGCCCAGCATTATCGCAGGTAGAATTTGATGACCCAGATGAGGACTCATCTAATACCATTATCATTGAAGCAAGCACTGGCACAGATGTGACCTCTCCATCAGAAAGGCAAGATTCTGAGTCTGAGCCACAGACCCAGGGAGACAAGCCCACCCTACGCGGTAACAGTAAGTTTAATTCAATTAACTTATGTTCTGCTGCATTAATCTAAGTAATGTTGTAGTTCAATTTCTAGTATATAGTAGCAACCGTATTGTTTCTGCATTCATCTTGTAGTGGAGGATGGGCACCGCATGCAACGAGACGTGCTGCTTTTTGAATTTGGACCATTTATTGTTTTGTGTTTCAAATATTTTTTACATCTGTTGCTCATTGTTTTCTCTCTTATACTTTCAGTTTTCACAGTGCCAACACGTAAAAAGAAGAAGAGCAAAATTGATGTTGCTACCAAAGCCATGACAAATATTCTTTGTGAACAACTACGCGACCTAGATTCGGAATGGCAGACACAAGAGGATGCCAGACTGCAGCGGTTCATGGCCAATGAGAGAGAAATGCAGAGTAAGTTGCTAACGGAAATGATAGCTATGCAGGAAAGGCTTAGTCGCGATAACCGCAAATTTTTTTAATCAAATCTTGAGCACAATCCACTACAAAGTAACACAATTTTCCACCATCCACCCATTTTGGGCAACAAGCTAATTATCCAAACTCATTTGGGGAACCATCCCAGCATGTGCAACAACCTAGGTCTCCCACATCATTTGAGCATACATCACAGTATGACCAGCACTCTAATTTCCCCACAGCATTTGGGCAAACTACATATAAGTATGCTCAACAAGCAAAGTCCCCCACAGCATTTGGCCAAACATCCCAGTATGCACAACAAGTAAAGTCCCCCACAGCATTTGCCCAAACATCTCAGTATGTGCAACAAGCAAAGTCCCCCACAGCATTTGGCCAAACATCCCAGTATACGCAACAAATACAAACTACATCCCATATATCCAAATTAGGGGTGTGCACTGGCCCCTTTTCGTGTTTTGTGTTTTGGTTTTGGATCTGGATCTTTCTTCGTATTTTGGATCTGGATTGGTTTTGCCAAAACCACCCTTCCGTGTTTTGGGTTCTGGGTTTTGTGTTTTGGATCTGTATTTTTTATTTAAAAAAGCATAAAAACAGCTAAAATCACAGAATGTGTTGGTTTTTCTGCTCCTATGCTATTATTAACCTCAATAACCTTAATTTCCACTAATTTCCAGTCTATTCTGAACACCTCTCACCACACAATAGTGTTTTTATGTCCAAAAGGTTGCACCGAGGTAGCTGGATGACTATGCTAAGCGACACGAGTGGGCGGCACAAACACGTGGCCCATCTAGGAGTGACACTGCAGTGGCAGACAGGATGGCAGTTTGAAAAACTAGGCCCCAAACTGTACATAATGCAAAGAAAAAAAAGAGGTGCAAGATGGAATTGTCCTTGGGCCCTCCCACCTTCCCTTATGTTGTATAAACAGGACATGCACACTTTAACAAAGCAATAATTTCAGCGCCAGGGTCTGCCACATGACTGTGGCAGAAATGATTGGTTCGTTTGGGCCCCCACAAAACAAGCTGGCAATTAATCTGTCCCTGCACAAACTGGCTCTACGGAGGCAAGATGTCGTCCTCATCCTCCTCATCCACCGATTTCGCTGAATGGCGAAAGTGGGCAGAAATTTTTTGGGCCACCCAAAGCGTCTCCTGCACGCCCCTGTCGCTTTTCAGAAAATTCTGCACCACCAAGTTTATTGTGTGAGCAAAACATGGGACGTGCTGGAATTTGCCCAGATGTAATGCCCGCACAATATTGGTGGTGTTGTCAGATATCACAAATCCCCAGGAGAGTCTAAGTAGGGTAAGCCACTGGGCGATGATTTCCCTCAGTTTCTCTAAGAGGTTGTCGGCGGTGTGCCTCTTACTGAAACCGGTGATACACAGCGTAGCCTGCCTTGGAACGAGCTGGCGTTTCTGAGATGCTGCTACTGGTGACGCTGCTGCTGTTGCTGCGTAAGGTGATACATCTACCCAGTGAGCTGTCACAGTCATATAGTCCTTAGTCTGCCCTGTTCCACTTGTCCACATGTCCGTGGTTAAGTGGACATTGGGTACAACAGCATTTTTCAGGACACTGAGGACTCTTTTTCTGACGTTTCTGTACAGTCTCGGTATCGCCTGCCTAGTGAAGTGGAATCTAGATGGGATTTGGAACCGGGGACACACTACCTCCATCAATTGTCTAAATCCCACTGCACTAATGGCGGATACCGGATGCACGTCTAACACCAACATAGCAGTCAAGGCCTCAGTTATACGTTTTGCTTCAGGATGACTGCTGTCGTACTTCATCCTCCTCGCTAAGGACTGTTGGAGGGTCAATTGTTTAGTAAAAGTAGTGGTGTTCCTACTTCCTCTCTGGGATGATGAACGACTCCCAGCAGCAGCAACAGCAGCAGCGGCAGCAGGAGGCGTAGCAATGCAGGATCCTCCGGAGGAATCCCGGATAGGAGAGTCAGTCATGCCAGTGACATGGCCTGCAGGATTACTTCCGATCCTGACTAAGGAGGAAATTGATGAGGAGAGAGTTGACGGTGTGGTTTGCAGGCGCTTGGATACAACCGGACAACAGGATTTAGGTGTCCCTGGACTGCTTACGGTCTTAGCCAAAGTTTCTGAACTTGACAGTAACTTTTTATGAACACACTGCAGGTGCCGTATAAGGGAGGATGTTTCTAGGTGGTTAACGTCCCTACCCCTACTTATTTCACCTTTACATATGGCACATATGGCAAGACAGTTGTTGTCCGGATTTGGATAGAAATATTGCCAGACCAAAGAGGTGGAATGTTTGGTCTTCTGCCCAGGCATGACCGTGATGGGCTTTTTCATCCCACGGACAACAACTGTCTCCCCCGGAGCCTGATTTAAACAAACCACATCACCATCAGAATCCTCCTCGCCAACTTCCTCCTCAGCGCCAGCTACACCAGTATGCTCATTCTGTTGTACTTCAACAGTGACATCTTCAATTTGCATATCAGCAAGTGGACTGTGGGTGCTCCTTTCAGCACTTGCAGGGGGCGTGCAAATGGTGGAAAGAGCCACCTCTTCCCGTCCAGTGCTGGGAAGGTCAGGCATCGCAACCACCACCACACTTGGACTCTCCTTGGGGATTTGTGATATCTTCTTAGAACGCACAGTTCTTCGCTGTGCTTTTGCCAGCTTAACTCTTTTGATTTTTTTAGTGGGAGGAGGGCTTCCATCGTCATGTGAAGCTTAACCACTAGTCATGAACATAGGGAAAGACCTTAGCCATTCCTTGCCACTCCGTGTCGTAAATGGCATATTGGCAAGTTTACGTTTCTCTTCAGATGATTTAAATGTTTTTTTCAAGGTCATTTTCCTGAACTTTGCCATTTGGGATTGTATGTGCCCACTACTATGACATTGGGCATCGGCCTTGGCAGACGACGTTGATGGCATGTTATCGTCTATGTCATGACTAGTGGCAGCAGCTTCAGCACTAGGAGGAAGTGGTTCTTGATCTTTCTCTATTTTATTTTTATCGGAGAAAGTTTGGTCCTCCATTTATGTTATATCGATTTGATATATATGTGCAGCTAAGGCGCACACAAACACAGAAAATATTTTTTTATTTTTGCTGGAGAGTAGTGCACTTTGAGGGTTACACCACCCTTTAAGAAATGAGCCAGCCGGCTCTTTACTTATGGGACACAGGCGCACGCTTGGCGCTGCTCCTTTGTTGATGCACGTGTGGCTACTGCGCACACAATTCACAAACACAGAAAAACAATTTTTATTTGCTTTGGAGTGTACTTTGGGGGTTACAGCACCCTTTAGCGGTCAAGCCAGCTGGCCCTTTACTTATGACACAGGCGCACGCTTGGCACTACTTTGTTGATGCACGTGCGGCTACTGCGCACACAATTCACAAACACAGAAAATATTTTTTTATTTGGTTTGGAGTGTACTTTGGGGGTTACAGCACCCTTTAACGGTCAAGCCAGCCGACCCTTTACTTATGACACAGGCGCACGCTTGGCACTACTTTGTTGATGCACGTGCGGCTACTGCGCACACAATTCACAAACACAGAAAAAATATTATTTTTTTAGCACTTGGGGGGAGCACCCCTGACGGACAGAGCACCCCCTGGACAACACTACAGCACCCCTTTAGGACTGGGACACTGCACAGGACTTTGGAGTGGACACAGTCCCATGGACAACTGACGGCACAACACAGTCCAGCCAGCCCCTATGGACTTTGAAGTAGTGGACAGCCCCTATTAACAACAGCAGCACAGCACAACACAGCCAGCCCCTATGGACTTTGAAGTAGTGGACACAACCCCTATGGACAACAGCAGCATAGCGCAGCACAGCACAGCACAGCACAACACTACTCTGCACTACACTACACAGCCCAGCCAGCCATAACTCCCACCCTCCCTCTTCACTGTCCACAGCCGAGTGAGAAAATGGCGCCGACGCGGGTACCTTATATAGGATCCAAAACCCGCGAGACCCGGAAGGCGGGATGATGACGTTTTGCCTCGATTTCAGATCAGAGTCAGGCGGGAAAAGTCGAGCCTGACTCGGATCGGCCTCAGATCGGGGGGGCTTGGGGTGGTTCGGATTTCAGAAATCCGAACCCGCTCACCCCTAATCCAAATATCCGCAAACACCTCAGTCATCCTCAACATTTACAGATAGTACATTAGATAATGTACTCGAAGGTCAATTTAAAGATACTTTGCCAGCTAATACTGTCACAGGAACTTACTCCTGACAAAAACCCAGAGTTTACAGTTTACAGAAATCTGTAACTGTGGTAATCAAATATATCTAGTGATGTCAACTAGACATATCCCATAGGATGATGTTGAAAATGTTATGGTTACTGCTTTTGTCATTTTATTTTTTTAAGGATATTGAGTTGGTGTAAACAAGGATCTACCAAAAAATTCTGGTCCTATTTGTTTAATTTTAAAGGGTTGTTTAATGCCTCACAGCTATATGCGCACTTAACAATGTTCACATTGTCTACACTTCAACAATATCAATCCATACATACATATGGAGTACTTTGGGTTCTGAAGTTAATGTGCACATTTATTTATTTTTATACCATTGTTTGGTTTTGAATTGTGTTGTATTTTGTGCAACATTATTTCCTATGTAAGAAATATGGAAGTAAGGCTTTCAAACTTCGTATGCAACTTAAACAAAAAGCCTTTATTAAAATAAAAGATTTTTTGAACATTTCAAATATTAAGTCTTTGTATTTATTACAATAACACCATTAATTAATGTTTTTTGAAATGGTGCTTCTAATCAATTCTATGTCATTGGTTCGATAAGCAAGTGAGGTTGATGAAAGGGTAGAAGGATCACTCCCAACAGGCTCCTCCACGATGTCCCAATCTGGCAGGTATTCTTCTTGCTGTATCTCACAGATGTTATGCAAGATATAGCATGCCGCTACACCATCAGTAATCAGCCCAATGTCCACATCATTTATTTTTAACAAGCAGCGCAACGTCCTTTCAGTCTACCGAATGCATTTTCCACAAACATTCTAGCTGAGCTGAGGGTATGGGGTAGGCGATCTACTCTTTCCAAAGCTCAAACTGTTGGCTGTACCCTTTCATCAACCACCTTCGTAATGGATACGCAGCATCCCAAATGATGTGGACTGGTACCTCAACTCCATCCACAAGCTTGGACTTCTGCAAATGGAAACAAATATTACAGTTACTATTAAAGGCTTTACAGGTAACAGTGTTGTAATACACTTGGTACAGGTATATCTACTTTCCTCTATTTGTAGGTATACACATTGATTACAATTTGGCAGGAGGTATTTGCTAGATATGCCTGATACATATCTGTTTAGCAATTATAAGCATGACATAAATGTGTGTATAGTTACCTTATGGGGAAACAGCCAACCATTCTGCCTCTACTCCGCAATCTTGTACAGATCAGCATTGGCCAGCACACGAGCGTCAAGAGCACGACCAGGCCAGCCAATAAAATCATCAGTGAAGCTGTGAGAGCAAGATAATATCCGGTTAAAACTATACATATAGACCATGTGAAGTAGAATCTGATTGGTTGCTAGGCCCAACATCTCCACTTCAAATAACCCTCACTTTAATAAATAAACCTCTAACTTTTAAATACACTACAAAATATTCATTAATTTATTTCTGATAGAAAGTGTATATAAGATCCAGTTACAACTATACATATAAACTTTTTAAACACACAACATTTTAGATCCTTTACTTTGCATGCAGGTCACAATATATATCAAATTAAAAGTAATAAATGTGGCTTACCAATACCGATGGTCAACGACGGCTTGCAGAATGACGGAATGCCATCCCTTTCTGTTATAGTAGTCTGCTGGGTTGTCTGTGGGAGCAATTATGGGTATGTAGGTGCCATCAATTGCCCCAGCACACTGTGGGTAACCGCGGCGCAGGAACCTGGACACTTGGCCTGATTCAGACCCGCTCGCGAGTGCTGAGCGCTCGCAAGTGGGTCGATGTTGGCTCATTCGCATGCGCACGACCCTTTGGTGGGTGACAGCATGCCCTCCTTGGTGAGTGACAGCATGCCTCCTTTGGTGGGCATACCGGGGGCATCGCTGCCCAGACGGAGGCTTTCCCATGGGAACATCTACCGTCTAGGGCCGGCCCCAATGACATCACAAGTGATGTCAGTGGGAGTGCTCTCGGCTCTGATAGAGCTGTGGGTGGTCACCCACTGCTATGCGAGCGGCGAGGAGGCCGCTCTAAAAATCAGGAAGGACGGCCCTGATTCAGAGCGAGCACTCTGTCAGAGCATCCAGCTCTGAATCAGGGCCACTATCTCATCCAGTCGCTGCCCATGGGGTAGGGCAATAAACCGGTGGTACAAGGTATCCAGGATGGCCTGGGTCACTTCACACACCAAAACACAAACCGTGGAGATGCCTACACCAAACATGCAGGATATTATTCGGTACTCGCAAGGGGTAGCATACCACCAGAAGACGATTGCAAGTCTCCTGCTCGGGGCAATGGGCTGTCTCCATCGAGTAGTATGTCTGGTAAGTGATGGGGTCAGGAGTTCCAGGATGTAATTAAAGGTGCCTTGCGACATCCTAAAATTTGCAATCCATTGGTTCTCTGTAAACCCCTCTACCGTAGCCCAGAAAGTCACTCCATGTTGTCGATCTCGTGACCATATTGTGCGAGATGACCCTCCAGTCACTCTTAATATGGAAGAGATGCTGGACATTACCAAGGGTCTCCTCCGGCGTAGGTAATGTCGGCACTTGGACACCCTCTCCACCACAAAATGTTCCCTTCTCCTCAGGATCTCACACTGTATGATTATGAATAGTGTGAGCAGCTTCAGCCATGCCTCAGTTGCTGTGTAGCACACCAAATTCACCAGACAATACAAAGTCTCCATGCTACACAGATGCTTGGAAATACAGCAATGCCTTATAGGTACCCCTCCCAGTCCCCTTATACCAAGCCCCCACCTTTGCATGATCTCATTAATGTGTGCCAGCATAACGTCCACTTAAAATGACAAAACTGTGATTTTCTGTGTAAAACCCTGAAATACCCTGCTCTTGTCTGAATGGTGCTACCCGGGATCTCTACCATATACCCGGGATTTTGCACAGGAGAAATTCCCGGGTCTGAGGAGGAAATTTCCAGGGTCATATATGTGAAAGGGGTATTAACCACACCACCGCCTCCCCCCACGTCATCTCTTAGCACACCATCACTGCCCCCCCCTGCATCAACTGTCAGCACACCATCACCCCCCCGTGTCAACTCTCAGCACACCATCATCCTCCCTGTGTCAACTCTCAGCACACCATCACCTCCCCCCCTGCGTTGTCTCTCAACACACAGACGCACACTGACACATATACATACACACACTGCCACAAACACACTGACACATATACACTGACAGAGATACACACACACTGATACAGATACACACTAACACACACTGACACAGATACACAAACAGATACACACACACCTTTCACACAAATGCAGCCAGCCAAGTAAAAACATCACTGATATAAATTGCAAGTCACCCCCCGTTGAAGTCCGACCCCCACCCCCTCGCAGCAGTCCGACCTCCCCACCCCACTCCCATCCCTGCAAAACAAAAATTATACTTATCTGGCTGGTCCAGAGCAGAGAGAGTGCCGGGGAAGGAGAATCACCCTGTCAGAGTCACTTCCGGTGGCAGCTCTCAATATAGAGAGAATGGGAAGACTGCCTGGGAGGGGCTGCGCGCTTCTGCTGCAGCTCCCCCTACAGTCCCCCAGCAGCACCAACAGGCACACATGCAAAACTGCAAAGGAAAGCTCTTCAAATAAGAGCTGGGTCGGACTGGACCACAGGGGTACGGGAAAAACCCCGGTGGTTCCCACTGCCTATAAACTCACCCACCTTTTCTAGATGTCAGGTTCCAGACCTCAAATTATAGATCGTTACTCTATTAGACAGTCAGTTACCTGGAGGAGCAGGACCACTGATCAACATAGGGGCTTGGTTCCCTTCTAGAGAAGCTACACCAAGATCTGCCTAATGGTTAGGCAATCATCTGTGGTTGCTTTCCACAACCCTCTGGTGGATGACCGCACCCTCTAAGCATTGGCCTCTACCACTGCATTCCCCAAGGTGGGCCCTTCATGCACTTCTGCATTTCTGTTAAACACGCAGCTAACAGGCAGCTCTATTGTATTCAGTCCAAATACGACGGATTGCACACACTTGCAGCATGATTGCGTACACCATCGACAAATATCATTCTGTCACACACAGTTTGTGAGTTTGTTTGAAACAAATTCACTGGTGTCCATGCAATACCCAGCGTGTTTATGGGTCCAGGGGGGGCCTGCTCTGCACACCCTGCACCCATAAAACTTACCTCTCTGGAGTCCCACGTCGGCTCTGGTGTCTGCGCCTGTAAAAATGACTGGAAAATGCCCGCCGCTCCCATTTTCCCATCGTTTGCGCATGCGCAGTGCAGGGAAAATGGCCACTGTGGCCATTTTCCCGGTGACCTGCGCATGCACTATAGACTCTGGGCACACCCTAGAGGATGGAGAGGATGGGGCCCATGTTGGAGACTGCACACGGGCCTTCTCCTTTCTAGAAATGCCCCTGAGCAGACGCAATATCGATATTTTTGCAGATCGAGTGATTGTTAGCTATTGCGCATGGGCAAACACTGCACTGCGCATGGGCAGCAATTGCATGGCGATTACATAAAAAAGAGAGTGACAGGTAGTCAGCATTTGGCAGTGGTAATGGGGTTGGTCAGAAAAACGCACACATGTGTCACCATTATAAACGCTGGTACCGTACTGTTGCTCATCATTGGGCAGATATGGGAAGGCAGCAGTGGCCGTCCCTATGCTCGGGTAAGATTTGGAAGCATTAGCATATTTTTGCAGCCGCATATCGCATGTGGAATCGCAGCTGAGATTGCATTAGCGTCCGCTGCTGAATCAGGCCCTTAATCCGGCTCTGGGACTGAGCAGAAGGAAGGATGGAGCAGGGGTGTATTTATAAAGGGTGCAGGGTGTGCGGTGCACACTGGTGCCTGTGTCTAGGGTGGGCCCACACGGCATACCCTGCACCCATACTTTTTAATACTTACCTCTCTGAAGTCCCACGTCGGCTGGAGCAGCACTGCACAAAACGCCTGGAAAATGGCCAGAACTGCCATTTTTTGTGGCATTTTGCACAAGCACAGTAGGGAAATCACCGGGAAATGGCTGCTGCGCCATTTTCCCAGTGACCTGCACATGCCCAGTAGACTTAGACTAGTGCCCAGAGTCTTCCGCTGCTGTCAGTGCGCAGGCGGCGTCAGGGAGAGAGGAGGGGGCCACAGACGGGGAATGCACATGGGCCCCCTCCTCTCTTAATACGCCCCTGGGATGTAGCCACAAGCATTAACAAAGATGGAAGAGGCGGTCCCTTCACATCATCACCCATGGCTTCTACTCTTTGCCTACACTGAGCTGAGGGCCTGATTCAGACCAGCTCGCTAGCGCATAGCGCTTGCAAGTGGGTCGATGGTCCCCCACTGCGCTTGCGCACACAGGAGCCGGCTTCGGCGTGCGCATGTGCGAGACCCGGCCAGCGACGGGCGCTCCGTCGTTATGGGTCTCTCACCAAAGCGGGGCAGCTGATGATTGTGAGGACAGCATGTCCCATTTTGGAGGCGGGCAGGGGGGGTGGCTGGCCAAACGGAGGCGTTCCCGAAGGAACGCTTGCAGTTTGGGGGCGGCCCCACTGACATCACTCGTGATGTCCGTAGGTGAGCTTCCGGCTCTATCAGAGCCGAAAGCTCACTGGGGCTTGCGGGAACGAGACCCTACCAAAAGGGTCTCGTCGCAAGCCCCGATGGTCGACCATCGCGACCATCACCTGGCCGCTCGCTAAAGCTGTGGGTGGTCACCCACAGCTTAGCCAGCGGCCAGGAGGCCATCTTTTAAAAAAAACAGGGATGCCCTGATTCAGAGTGAGCGCTCTCAAAGAGTGTCCGGCTTTGAATCTTGCCCTGAGTCCCATGCTGGCCCTGATGTCAGCCAGCCCGGATGGCATGAATTGAGCGTCAGTCACACAGGAGGAGAGATCATGGTGGCTGTTTCCCTGCTGTTGAGGGGAGACCTGAGCCCAGTTCGTGGCACCCAGGACTGGGAGGAGCCTGAGCGGTGAGTCTGGTGCAAATTATCAGTGACTGCAGTGGTTATGTGTGAGTTCTCTGACTGCACTATGCTATCCAGCCGTTTCAGCTGACCACCAAGCTGCTGGTTCATTCCAGTTTCCATCTGACTCTGTGTGCGCTCACACACACCAGCCTGGGGGTGTACAGATGTGTTACATACACCTTTTCATACATTGATCCAAATAGCTCCATTGGATGCGCTACAGACTTTGCCATTTAGCTGCTCCACACATCTTTTTTTTTAAAATGCATCTTATTCGCATACCAATTCCTGTGTGACCAAAGTATTCATCTAGTGTCCATGGTATACTGTGAGCGAATCTATAGGCCACTACAATATGACACAGAATTTAGGAAAAAGTATGAATCGCTATCCATGCCAGAATCAACCAAGTTGCGGCAAGTGTCTCATGCTATCCAGTATGTCGCAAAATCGCTCGCTAAGATGTGATCGCTCACACGATGTGTATGTAAATTGCGTAGGCAGTACTTAGTGTTTGCGTAGCATTAGTACGCCCAATGTTTCTTAGAGAGCAATCACATAGTGTATGCAGACACCCACCAGCCTGTTTTAAGATGCTCACTTGTTCACGTCATGTCCAGGAAGTGCATGCAACCATCGGTACATCGGTTAACATCAGATGCTATTGCAGCGCTTGAGGTTGACCATACCCTTCCGCAAGCACTGAGAGCACATCAGTGTAAAAACAAGCCAGGTGACGTGTACTATGATGCTGTCTTTTATTATGCAAACCTCTAAAATGCCGTTGAGATGCTCAGGTACACCTGCATTTGCACCTCCACTCCTCCATTTTTAATGGCCAGCCACTGTTACCACCTACAGTACCAAACGGCTTCCTCTGTCACTCACTCTGCTGGGCTGTCTATGCGCAGCGAGCGAATGCATTGTGAACTTTCGCTAAGGTATGAGCATGCATTACAAATGTGGACCATTGGCAGCAGCAAAAGTATGCATCTTGGCGAGCGGGTCTGAATCAGGCCCTCAGGCCTCTTACCAGCTGATTTTATCTCTTTTATGCCACACATGGGGACCTATTCATCATCACTTAATTTTTACAAAAGCAGGTTATAATTAACATTTTCAACCTGCAATAGTAAAAATTAAGTTATCGGGCCATTCATCACAGATATATCTCCTGCTTACCTTTCTCTAGTGGATGGGCCTGCTGTCCCCATACACTAGTATCACAGATATATCTCCTGCTTACCTTTCTCTAGCGAATGGCCCACTGTCCACATACACTAGTATCACAGATATCTCCTGCTTATCTTTCTCTCACGGAATGGCCCGCTGTTCCCATACACTAGTATCACAGATATATCCTGCTTAACTTACTCTCGCGGAATAGCCTGCTGTCCCCATACACTAGTATCACAGATATCTCCTGCTTACCTTTCTCTCATGGAATGGCCCGCTGTGCCCATACACTAGTATCACAGATATCTCCTGCTTACCTTTCTCTCACGGAATGGCCCGCTGTCCCCATACACTAGTATCACAGATATCTCCTGCTTACCTTTCTCTCCCAGAATGGCCCGCTGTCCCCATATACTAGTATCACAGATATCTCCTGCTTACCTTTCTCTCATGGAATGGCCCGCTGTCCCCATACACTAGTATCACAGATATCTCCTGCTTACCTTTCTCTCACGGAATGGCACGCTGTCCCCATACACTAGTATCACAGATATCTCCTGCTTACCTTACTCTCACGAAATGGCCCTCTGTTCCCATACACTAGTATCACAGATATCTCCTGCTTACAATACTCTCGCGGAATAGCCTGCTGTTCCCATACACTAGTATCACAGCTATCTCCTGCTTACCTTTCTCTCGCGGAATGGCCCCGTCCCCATACACTAGTATCACAGATATCTCCTGCTTTCCTTTCTCTCACGGAATGGCCTGCTGTCCCCATACAGTAGTATCACAGATATCTCCTGCTTACCTTTCTCCCGCGGAATGGCCCACTGTCCCCATACACTAGTATCACAGATATCTCCTGCTCTCCTGCTTACCTTTCTCTCACGGAATGGCCCACTGTTTCCATACACTAGTATCACATATATCTCCTGCTTACCTTTCTCTCACGGAATGGGCCGCTGTCCCCATACACTAGTATCACAGATATCTCCTGCTTACCTTTCTCTCATAGAATGGCCCACTGTTCCCATACACTAGTATCACAGATATATCCTGCTTAACTTACTCTCGCGGAATAGCCCGCTGTCCCCATACACTAGTATCACAGATATCTCCTGCTCTCCTGCTTACCTTTCTCTCACGGAATGGCCCACTGTTTCCATACACTAGTATCACATATATCTCCTACTTACCTTTCTCTCACGGAATGGCCCGCTGTCCCCATACACTAGTATCACAGATATCTCCTGCTTACCTTTCTCTCACGGAATGGCCCACTGTTTCCATACACTAGTATCACATATATCTCCTGCTTACCTTTCTCTCACGGAATGGCCCGCTGTCCCCATACACTAGTATCACAGATATCTCCTGCTTACCTTTCTCTCATAGAATGGCCCACTGTTCCCATACACTAGTATCACAGATATATCCTGCTTAACTTACTCTCGCGGAATAGCCCGCTGTCCCCATACACTAGTATCACAGATATCTCCTGCTTACCTTTATCTCACGGAATGGCCTGCTGTCCCCATACACTAGTATCACATATCTCCTGCTTACCTTTCTCTCGCGGAATGGCCTGCTGTCCCCATACACTACTATCACATATCTCCTGCTTACCTTTCTCTCGCGGAATGGCCCGCTGTCCCCATACACTAGTATCACAGATATCTCCTGTTTACATTTCTCTCGCGGAATGGCCCGCTGTCCCCATACACTAATATCACAGATATCTCCTGCTTACCTTTCTCGCTGTCCCCATACACTAGTATCACAGATATCTACTGCCTACCTTTCTCTCACGGAATGGCCCACTGTCCCCATACATTAGTATCACAGATATCTCCTGCTTACCTTTCTCTCGCGGAATGGCCCGCTGTCCCCATACACTAGTATCGCAGATATCTCCTGTTTACCTTTCTCTCGCGGAATGGCCCGCTGTCCCCATACACTAATATCACAGATATCTCCTGCTTACCTTTCTCGCTGTCCCCATACACTAGTATCACAGATATCTCCTGCCTACCTTTCTCTCACGGAATGGCCCACTGTCCCCATACATTAGTATCACAGATATCTCCTGCTTACCTTTCTCTCGCGGAATGGCCCGCTGTCCCCATACACTAGTATGGGGACAGAATTCATCAAGCTTGAGTGCGGGAGCATTTGCCATTTTCAGATGGTGAATGCTCCCAATACTCGCTCCTTCCCAATGGGAAGGAGTCCTGGGTCATGACGAGGGATTTTTCTCGGATACATCCGCTTCTGTCCGTCTCCTTCCACCGGACGTCGGGGCTCTTGTGCACATGCATGACCTGTAGGTGGCACATGCGCACTCCCATCACTTCTCCGAAGGGAACAATGAATAGCTTCACTGATTTTCGGATCAGCTGTCACCGTGCCGCTGCAATGATGAATTGCTCTGGAATCCGTGGCGAGTTAGAATGTTGATTATCGGACCCCAATAATTAACATAATGAATAGGCCCCTAAGGGGTAAATTAACTAAATGTTGATTTAGCTAGATTTAAAACATAGATGGGCTTTCCAAATGCAAATTTTGCATATTTATCATTCGTAGGGTTTCATCTTCATTTGGAATATGCAGATTTTGCATTTGGAAAGCCCATCTATGTTGATGAGTGACCATATACATGTACAGGGCTGCTGGCCGAGTCTATTATACAGGTCATGGAACTCTGCGTGGACCTCTGATATCTATAGGACTGTACGGTAGGGTGGTATATTGCACCTTATGATACATAAGATTTCATAAAATTATGTAAGAAATAGAACTTGAGGACAGTATTGGCAACTTCTAACTGTTTTATGTTGCTCAATATTTTTAAATGTATAACACTATGGGGAGTTAGATCACCTTTGCGTCACAATTTCCGAACGGTAAAATGCGTTAACTAAATAAACACGAATGCTTGTAAATATAGATTTGCAAAAATTGCAAGATGCGTGGTGGTCTGCACCAGCATTTGCGCCAGGATTATGTCATGCATACAGTATGTATAAATCGTTTATGCCCAGTTGTTTCTTTATTAGCACCACCCATTTTGGGGAGTTGGGGCGACAGGGACCATCCATTTTCTGGCTATCATCACCTGCTAGAATAAGCTATTTATCCAGAAGTAGATGTGGATTCCGATTATCCATGATAGAATGCTGACCAACATATAAAGATATGGGTCATCAGCATTCTTACAGCCAATGATGTTTCCTTCTCCGTTGTTATAATTTTCTTCCACAAGCTCCTCCGGTTCTTCCTCTTCACGTATAATGGAAAGATTTTCTTCCACAGGCTCCTCCGGCTCTTCCTCTTCACGTATACTGGGAAGATTTGGCATAAATGCATAGCTCTTGTATTTGTACATCCTACGTTTGCTATACATTGGTGGGGTGGTGATGATTTTTTCACGAATATCTGCTTCCTCTTCTAACGAGAGATCCATGGATTGGACATTAGAGCAGATGTCAGGATTCTGAGCTACGGCAGACGCAGCATAACCCCCATCATCATCATTATCGTCTCTACAGCATTTGCCTCAGCAACATCCCATTTGCAATGGAAACTTCTTACCTCCAGCTCCCTTCAAGAAGTGAGCACCAAGCCAAACAGCTCAGTGTCTATGATCCATATGTGACCTCATAATGGCCAGACTTGGTAATACATTGTGACATCATCATTCTGTGTAATCAGCAGAAGCAGCATCTATCATACCTACAGTATGTGACTTTTTCTTGGTATCCATGGATTGTAATGAAAAATACTGTCCCCAGTCATTGCCAACCGGAGTTGACCAGTGACAAAATCAGCGCCATTAGTCAGTGCTGCCTATGCTTACTTATCAATCTGCCTCCCTTGGAGATAGAAGTAAAACAAGCTGAGCTCCACAGTGATGCTGAATGTACCCATATATAAATATATCGTGAGATGAGAGGGCCGAACTGATACTGATGTGTTGCTTTATTTTAAATAGTTTTTGTTATAGGAATAATAAATATAACAAAACTTTTACAATGTCAAGAAACTCATGGAAAGCATGAGATAGCACTGATCTGTTCAATTTAGTTCGAGTGTCTTGGGCGAGTAGACCGACTTCCTTGCTGGTGTGTAAGAACAGTGGCCGGGATAGGCTTCCACATGCAGTCACGCAGATATTTAGTATACATGAGCAGATTCTCGCATTAACATAATGTAGAAAGCAGGCAGCCGCAACAGTGACCAGGGATACGTCTCTCTCAGAATCAGCCTTGCCACACCTCTCTGTTCATTGGGTACACCCACTTTGGCAGATGCTCACTCCCTTTCTGCGGGCCCCTATCACTGCATTCCCCTGGTGGGCCCTTCATACTCCAGTGCACAGTCCATCACTGCATTGGTGGAGGGTTTGCCTGTATCCAGGCATGAAGGACACACAGTCATGGCGATCATTACATGATTTCCCCTATCTCTGGTCAATTTCAAAGAGGAATGAAGAATGACCAATATTGCCCACGCTGGGGAAATGGGGGCATAGAAAAGTAAATGGGTAGAATTATAGAGGTAAATTTGCCTCCAGAAATGTATAACAGAAGGACATTCCCACATGCAGTGCACAGGAGGCAGTGCTTGGAGGTTCACATTTTGAACGAGCAGCACTGAAAGCCCAGTAGCGGGGAGGGGACAGGTAGCCCCTATGGTATATATTAATAAACATTGCCCTATAAGAACTAACAGTAAGCATTTTGCAGTAGTAGGATAGTGTCATAAACAACTGGTCAATGGAAAGGGTAGGATTTTTTTTTCTTTTATGACCTACGGAGGTACTGGTCATGTATGGAAATGTCCCTGTCTCTCACCAGAGGCTTACACACAAGCAAATCAAGGCTGTTATATCAATCAGATAAGGAAAAGTCAGCAATAACTGAGTGTACTTGGTGCCCAGCAGAGACTGGCCAATGGTAGCCTGGGGGTGGGGGACTCTTGACCCTGGAGGAATGGGCAATCTATAGATGACTTCTGGTATAGAACAAATGGGCTAGCTGTGTCTTGGGAGTTAACATTCCCATTTTGTCTGGCCCATATTATATGTAAGGCTATTATTTTGAGTTTGTGTGGACATCAGACATTTTGGGTCCTCCCCCAACCCCCCCCCCCCCACACACACACACAGGAAAATCCATGTTGCACGCCTCTCGCATGCAGCAAAAATTGGGTCTGGTCAAAAAGGGGCATGGCTACTGAGAATGGGATAGGCCAACATGACATGCCACCAATTTCTTGTGAGTCTGGGAACATTCCTTTCTATTCCATATGCACCTTACCTATACGGTGGTTCACTATTGATGTAGGTCACATCGTTCGGAAGATGCCTATTTGTGTAGTAATATAAACAAAGTCATCATCATATGATAGTGGTTCAACCAGACTTGTCCCCGTGTAACTTCCTTCCCCCTGCGTCTCTCAGCCACACCATCATCTCACTGCATCATCTCTTAGCCACACCATCATCTCCATCCCTGTGTGTCTCTTCTTAGCCACACCATCGCCTCCCCCCGTGTCGTCTCTTAGCACACCATCACTGCCCACCCTGCATCAACTCTCAGCACACCATCACCCCCCCTCCTGCGTTGTCTCTCAACACACACACACACTGACACATATACATACACACACACACACTGCCACACACACACATATACACACACTGACACAGATATACACTAGGGGTGAGCGGGTTCGGATTTCTGAAATCCAAACCCAGCCGAGCCCCCCCCGATCCGAGTCAGGCTCGACTTTTCCCGCCTGACTCGGATCTGAAATCGAGGCAAAACGTCATCTTCCCGCCTTCCGAGTCTCGCGGGTTTTGGATCCTATATAAGGTACCCGCGTCGGCGCCATTTTCTCACTCGGCTGTGGACAGTGAAGAGGGAGGGTGGGAGTTAGGGCTGGCTGGGCTGTGTAGTGTAGTGTAGTGCAGAGTAGTGTTGTGTTGTGCTGTGCTGTGCTGCGCTGTGCTGCTGTTGTCCACTACTTCAAAGTCCATAGGGGCTGGCTGTGTTGTGCTGTGCTGCTGTTGTTAATAGGGGCTGTGTCCACTACTTCAAAGTCCATAGGGGCTGGCTGGACTGTGTTGTGCAGTCAGTTCTCCATAGGGGCTGTGTCCACTCCAAAGTCCTGTGCAGTGTCCCAGTCCTAAAGGGGTGCTGTAGTGTTGACCAGGAGGTGCTCTGTCCATCAGGGGTGCTCCCACCAAGTGCTAAAAAAATAATATTTTTTTTGTGTTTGTGAATTGTGTGCGCAGTAGCCGCACGTGCATCAACAAAGTAGTGCCAAGCGTGCGCCTGTGTCATAAGTAAAGGGCCGGCTGGCTTGACCGTTAAAGGGTGCTGTAACCCCCAAAGTACACTCCAGTCCAAACCAAAAAAAATAATTATTTTCTGTGTTTGTGAATTGTGTGGGCTGTAGCCGCACGTGCATCAACAAAGTAGTGCCAAGCGTGCGCCTGTGTCATAAGTAAAGGGCCAGCTGGCTTGACCGTTAAAGGGTGCTGTAACCCCCAAAGTACACTCCAGTCCAAAGCAAAAAAAAAATTATTTTCTGTGTTTGTGAATTGTGTGCGCAGTAGCCGCACGTGCATCAACAAAGTAGTGCCAAGCGTGCGCCTGTGTCATAAGTAAAGGGCCGGCTGGCTTGACCGTTAAAGGGTGCTGTAACCCCCAAAGTACACTCCTGTCCAAACCAAAAAAAATAATTATTTTCTGTGTTTGTGAATTGTGTGGGCTGTAGCCGCACGTGCATCAACAAAGTAGTGCCAAGCGTGCGCCTGTGTCATAAGTAAAGGGCCGGCTGGCTTGACCGTTAAAGGGTGCTGTAACCCCCAAAGTACACTCCAGTCCAAACCAAAAAAAAAATTATTTTCTGTGTTTGTGAATTGTGTGCGCAGTAGCCGCACGTGCATCAACAAAGTAGTGCCAAGCGTGCGCCTGTGTCATAAGTAAAGGGCCGGCTGGCTTGACCGTTAAAGGGTGCTGTAACCCCCAAAGTACACTCCAGTCCAAACCAAAAAAAAAAATTATTTTCTGTGTTTGTGAATTGTGTGGGCAGTAGCCGCACGTGCATCAACAAAGTAGTGCCAAGCGTGCGCCTGTGTCATAAGTAAAGGGCCGGCTGGCTTGACCGTTAAAGGGTGCTGTAACCCCCAAAGTACACTCCAGTCCAAACCAAAAAAAAAATTATTTTCTGTGTTTGTGAATTGTGTGCGCAGTAGCCGCACGTGCATCAACAAAGGAATGCCCAGCGTGCGCCTGTGTCATAAGTAAAGGGCCGGCTGGCTTGACCGTTAAAGTGTGCTGTAACCCCCAAAGTACTCTCCAGTCCAAACCAAAAAAAAATTATTTTCTGTGTTTGTGAATTGTGTGCGCAGTAGCCGCACGTGTATCAACAAAGTAGTGCCAAGCGTGCGCCGGTGTCATAAGTAAAGGGCCGGCAGGCTTGACCATTAAAGGGTGCTGTAACCCCCAAAGTACACTCCAGTCCAATCCAAAAAAAAAATAATTTTCTGTGTTTGTGAATTGTGTGCACATTAGCCGCACATGCATCAACAAAGTAGTGCCAAGCGTGCGCCTGTGTCATAAGTAAAGGGCCGGCTGGCTTGACCGTTAAAGGGTGCTGTAACCCCCAAAGTACACTCCAGTCCAAACCAAAAAAAAAATAATTTTCTGTGTTTGTGAATTGTGTGCGCAGTAGCCGCACGTGCATCAACAAAGTAGTGCCAAGCGTGCGCCTGTGTCATAAGTAAAGGGCCGGCTGGCTTGACCGTTAAAGGGTGCTGTAACCCCCAAAGTACACTCCAGTCTAAACCAAATAAAAAATTTTTTTCTGTGTTTGTGAATTGTGTGCGCAGTAGCCGCACGTGCATCAACAAAGTAGTGCCAAGCGTGCGCCTGTGTCATAAGTAAAGGGCCGGCTGGCTTGACCGTTAAAGGGTGCTGTAACCCCCAAAGTACACACCAGTCCAAACCAAAAAAAATAAATATTTTCTGTGTTTGTGAATTGTGTGTGCAGTAGCCGCACGTGCATCAACAAAGTAGTGCCAAGCGTGCGCCTGTGTCATAAGTAAAGGGCCGGCTGGCTTGACCGTTAAAGGG
Source organism: Taudactylus pleione (assembly GCA_031769625.1). Lineage (NCBI taxonomy): Eukaryota > Metazoa > Chordata > Amphibia > Anura > Myobatrachidae > Taudactylus > Taudactylus pleione. Next base: position 13,973,437 of record JAUIMM010000113.1, on the reverse strand, counting down.
TGCTGTAACCCCCAAAGTACACTCCAGTCCAAACCAAAAAAAAAATTATTTTCTGTGTTTGTGAATTGTGTGCGCAGTAGCCGCACGTGCATCAACAAAGGAGTGCCCAGCGTGCGCCTGTGTCATAAGTAAAGGGCCGGCTGGATTGACCGTTAAAGGGTGCTGTAACCCCCAAAGTACACTCCAGTCCAAACCAAAAAAAAAATTATTTTCTGTGTTTGTGAATTGTGTGCGCAGTAGCCGCACGTGTATCAACAAAGTAGTGCCAAGCGTGCGCCTGTGTCATAAGTAAAGGGCCGGCTGGCTTGACCATTAAAGGGTGCTGTAACCCCCAAAGTACACTCCAGTCCAAACCAAAAAAAAAATAATTTTCTGTGTTTGTGAATTGTGTGCGCAGTAGCCGCACGTGTATCAACAAAGTAGTGCCAAGCGTGCGCCTGTGTCATAAGTAAAGGGCCGGCTGGCTTGACCGTTAAAGGGTGCTGTAACCCCCAAAGTACACTCCAGTCCAAACCAAAAAAAAAAATTATTTTCTGTGTTTGTGAATTGTGTGCGCAGTAGCCGCATGTGCATCAACAAAGTAGTGCCAAGCGTGCGCCTGTGTCATAAGTAAAGGGCCGGCTGGCTTGACCGTTAAAGGGTGCTGTAACCCCCAAAGTACACTCCAGTCCAAACCAAAAAAAAAATAATTTTCTGTGTTTGTGAATTGTGTGCGCAGTAGCCGCACGTGCATCAACAAAGTAGTGCCAAGCGTGCGCCTGTGTCATAAGTAAAGGGCCGGCTGGCTTGACCGTTAAAGGGTGCTGTAACCCCCAAAGTACACTCCAGTCTAAACCAAATAAAATTTTTTTTTCTGTGTTTGTGAATTGTGTGCGCAGTAGCCGCACGTGCATCAACAAAGTAGTGCCAAGCGTGCGCCTGTGTCATAAGTAAAGGGCCGGCTGGCTTGACCGTTAAAGGGTGCTGTAACCCCCAAAGTACACACCAGTCCAAACCAAAAAAAATAAATATTTTCTGTGTTTGTGAATTGTGTGCGCAGTAGTCGCACGTGCATCAACAAAGTAGTGCCAAGCGTGCGCCTGTGTCATAAGTAAAGGGCCGGCTGGCTTGACCGTTAAAGGGTGCTGTAACCCCCAAAGTACACTCCAGTCCAAACCAAAAAAAAAATTATTTTCTGTGTTTGTGAATTGTGTGCGCAGTAGCCGCACGTGCATCAACAAAGGAGTGCCCAGCGTGCGCCTGTGTCATAAGTAAAGGGCCGGCTGGCTTGACCGTTAAAGGGTGCTGTAACCCCCAAAGTACACTCCAGTCCAAACCAAAAAAAAAATTATTTTCTGTGTTTGTGAATTGTGTGCGCAGTAGCCGCACGTGTATCAACAAAGTAGTGCCAAGCGTGCGCCTGTGTCATAAGTAAAGGGCCGGCTGGCTTGACCATTAAAGGGTGCTGTAACCCCCAAAGTACACTCCAGTCCAAACCAAAAAAAAAATAATTTTCTGTGTTTGTGAATTGTGTGCGCAGTAGCCGCACGTACATCAACAAAGTAGTGCCAAGCGTGCGCCTGTGTCATAAGTAAAGGGCCGGCTGGCTTGACCGTTAAAGGGTGCTGTAACCCCCAAAGTACACTCCAGTCCAAACCAAAAAAAATAATTATTTTCTGTGTTTGTGAATTGTGTGCGCAGTAGCCGCACGTGTATCAACAAAGTAGTGCCAAGCGTGCGCCTGTGTCATAAGTAAAGGGCCGGCTGGCTTGACCGTTAAAGGGTGCTGTAACCCCCAAAGTACACTCCAGTCCAAACCAAAAAAAAAAAAATTTTCTGTGTTTGTGAATTGTGTGCGCAGTAGCCGCACGTGCATCAACAAAGTAGTGCCAAGCGTGCACCTGTGTCATAAGTAAAGGGCCGGCTGGCTTGACCGTTAAAGGGTGCTGTAACCCCCAAAGTACACTCCAGTCTAAACCAAATAAAAAATAATTTTCTGTGTTTGTGAATTGTGTGCGCAGTAGCCACACGTGCATCAACAAAGTAGTGCCAAGCGTGCGCCTGTGTCATAAGTAAAGGGCAGGCTGGCTTGACCGTTAAAGGGTGCTGTAATCCCCAAAGTACACTCCAGTCCAAACAAAAAAAAATAATTATTTTCTGTGTTTGTGAATTGTGTGCGCAGTAGCCGCACGTGCATCAACAAAGTAGTGCCAAGCGTGCGCCTGTGTCATAAGTAAAGGGCCGGCTGGCTTGACCGTTAAAGGGTGCTGTAACCCCCAAAGTACACTCCAGTCCAAACCAAAAAAAAAATTATTTTCTGTGTTTGTGAATTGTGTGCGCAGTAGCCGCACGTGCATCAACAAAGTAGTGCCAAGCGTGCGCCTGTGTCATAAGTAAAGGGCCGGCTGGCTTGACCGTTAAAGGGTGCTGTAACCCCCAAAGTACACTCCAGTCCAAACCCAAAAAAAAATTATTTTCTGTGTTTGTGAATTGTGTGGGCAGTAGCCGCACGTGCATCAACAAAGTAGTGCCAAGCGTGCGCCTGTGTCATAAGTAAAGGGCCGGCTGGCTTGACCGTTAAAGGGTGCTGTAACCCCCAAAGTACACTCCAGTCCAAACCAAAAAAAAAAATTATTTTCTGTGTTTGTGAATTGTGTGCGCAGTAGCCGCACGTGCATCAACAAAGTAGTGCCAAGCGTGCGCCTGTGTCATAAGTAAAGGGCCGGCTGGCTTGACCGTTAAAGGGTGCTGTAACCCCCAAAGTACACTCCAGTCCAAACCAAAAAAAAAAATTATTTTCTGTGTTTGTGAATTGTGTGCGCAGTAGCCGCACGTGCATCAACAAAGTAGTGCCAAGCGTACGCCTGTGTCATAAGTAAAGGGCCAGCTGGCTTGACCGTTAAAGGGTGCTGTAACCCCCAAAGTACACTCCAGTCCAAACCAAAAAAAAAATTATTTTCTGTGTTTGTGAATTGTGTGCGCAGTAGCCGCACGTGCATCAACAAAGTAGTGCCAAGCGTGCGCCTGTGTCATAAGTAAAGGGCCGGCTGGCTTGACCGTTAAAGGGTGCTGTAACCCCCAAAGTACACTCCAGTTTAAACCAAAAAAAAAAATTATTTTCTGTGTTTGTGAATTGTGTGGGCAGTAGCCGCAAGTGCATCAACAAAGTAGTGCCAAGCGTGCGCCTGTGTCATAAGTAAAGGGCCGGCTGGCTTGACCATTAAATGGTGCTGTAACCCCCAAAGTACACTCCAGTCCAAACCAAAAAAAAAATTATTTTCTGTGTTTGTGAATTGTGTGCGCAGTAGCCGCACGTGCATCAACAAAGTAGTGCCAAGCGTGCGCCTGTGTCATAAGTAAAGGGCCGGCTGGCTTGACCGTTAAAGGGTGCTGTAACCCCCAAAGTACACTCCAGTCTAAACAAAATAAAAAATTATTTTCTGTGTTTGTGAATTGTGTGCGCAGTAGCCGCACGTGCATCATCAAAGTAGTGCCAAGCGTGCGCCTGTGTCATAAGTAAAGGGCCGGCTGGCTTGACTGTTAAAGGGTGCTGTAATCCCCAAAGTACACTCCAGTCCAAACCAAAAAAAAAAATTATTTTCTGTGTTTGTGAATTGTGTGCGCAGTAGCCGCACGTGCATCAACAAAGTAGTGCCAACCGTGCGCCTGTGTCATAAGTAAAGGGCCGGCTGGCTTGACCGTTAGAGGGTGCTGTAACCCCCAAAGTACACTCCAGTCCAAACCAAAAAAAAAATTATTTTCTGTGTTTGTGAATTGTGTGCGCAGTAGCCGCACGTGCATCAACAAAGTAGTGCCAGGCGTGCGCCTGTGTCATAAGTAAAGGGCCGGCTGGCTTGACCATTAAAGGGTGCTGTAACCCCCAAAGTACACTCCAGTCCAAACCAAAAAAAAAATTATTTTCTGTGTTTGTGAATTGTGGGCGCAGTAGCCGCACGTGCATCAACAAAGTAGTGCCAAGCGTGCGCCTGTGTCATAAGTAAAGGGCCGGCTGGCTTGACCATTAAATGGTGCTGTAACCCCCAAAGCACACTCCAGTCCAAACCAAAAAAAAAATTATTTTCTGTGTTTGTGAATTGTGTGCGCAGTAGCCGCACGTGCATCAACAAAGTAGTGCCAAGCGTGCGCCTGTGTCATAAGGAAAGGGCCGGCTGGCTTGACCGTTAAAGGGTGCTGTAACCCCCAAAGTACACTCCAGTCCAAACCAAAAAAAAAATTATTTTCTGTGTTTGTGAATTGTGTGCGCAGTAGCCGCACGTGCATCAACAATGCAGTGCCAAGCGTGCGCCTGTGTCATAAGTAAAGGGCCGGCTGGCTTGACCGTTAAAGGGTGCTGTAACCCCCAAAGTACACTCCAGTCCAAACCAAAAAAAAAATTATTTTCTGTGTTTGTGAATTGTGTGCGCAGTAGCCGCACGTGCATCAACAAAATAGTGCCAAGCGTGCGCCTGTGTCATAAGTAAAGGGCCGGCTGGCTTGACCGTTAAAGGGTGCTGTAACCCCCAAAGTACACTCCAGTCCAAACCAAAAAAAAAATTATTTTCTGTGTTTGTGAATTGTGTGCGCAGTAGCCGCACGTGCATCAACAAAGTAGTGCCAAGCGTGCGCCTGTGTCATAAGTAAAGGGCCGGCTGGCTTGACCGTTAAAGGGTGCTGTATCCCCCAAAGTACACTCCAGTCCAAACCAAAAAAAAAAATTATTTTCTGTGTTTGTGAATTGTGTGCGCAGTAGCCGCACGTGCATCAACAATGTAGTGCCAAGCGTGCGCCTGTGTCATAAGTAAAGGGCCGGCTGGCTTGACCGTTAAAGGGTGCTGTAACCCCCAAAGTACACTCCAGTCCAAACCAAAAAAAAAATTATTTTCTGTGTTTGTGAATTGTGTGCGCAGCAGCCGCACGTGCATCAACTAAGTAGTGCCAAGCGTGCGCCTGTGTCATAAGTAAAGGGCCGGCTGGCTTGACCGTTAAAGGGTGCTGTAACCCCCAAAGTACACTCCAGTCCAAACCAAATAAAAAATTATTTTCTGTGTTTGTGAATTGTGTGCGCAGTAGCCGTACGTGCATCAACAAAGTAGTGCCAAGCGTGCGCCTGTGTCATAAGTAAAGGGCCGGCTGGCTTGACCGTTAAAGGGTGCTGTAACCCCCAAAGTACACTCCAGTCCAAACCAAAAAAAAAAATTATTTTCTGTGTTTGTGAATTGTGTGCGCAGTAGCCACACGTGCATCAACAAAGTAGTGCCAAGCGTGCGCCTGTGTCATAAGTAAAGGGCTGGCTGGCTTGACCGTTATAGGGTGCTGTAACCCCCAAAGTACACTCCAGTCCAAACCAAAAAAAATAATTATTTTCTGTGTTTGTGAATTGTGTGCGCAGTAGCCGCACGTGCATCAACAAAGTAGTGCCAAGCGTGCGCCTGTGTCATAAGTAAGGGCTGGCTGGCTTGACCGTTAAAGGGTGCTGTAACCCCCAAAGTACACTCCAGTCCAAACCAAAAAAAAAATAATTTTCTGTGTTTGTGAATTGTGTGCGCAGTAGCCGCACGTGCATCAACAAAGTAGTGCCAAGCGTGCGCCTGTGTCATAAGTAAAGGGCCGGCTGGCTTGACCGTTAAAGGGTGCTGTAACCCCCAAAGTACACTCCAGTCCAAACCAAAAAAAAAAATTATTTTCTGTGTTTGTGAATTGTGTGCGCAGTAGCCGCACGTGTATCAACAAAGTAGTGCCAAGCGTGCGCCTGTGTCATAAGTAAAGGGCCGGCTGGCTTGACCGTTAAAGGGTGCTGTAACCCCCAAAGTAAACTCCAGTCCAAACCAAAAAAAAAAATTTTTCTGTGTTTGTGAATTGTGTGCGCAGTAGCCGCACGTGCATCAACAAAGTAGTGCCAAGCGTGCGCCTGTGTCATAAGTAAAGGGCCGGCTGGCTTGACCGTTAAAGGGTGCTGTAACCCCCAAAGTACACTCCAGTCTAAACCAAATAAAAAATAATTTTCTGTGTTTGTGAATTGTGTGCGCAGTAGCCACACGTGCATCAACAAAGTAGTGCCAAGCGTGCGCCTGTGTCATAAGTAAAGGGCAGGCTGGCTTGACCGTTAAAGGGTGCTGTAATCCCCAAAGTACACTCCAGTCCAAACAAAAAAAAAAATTATTTTCTGTGTTTGTGAATTGTGTGCGCAGTAGCCGCACGTGCATCAACAAAGTAGTGCCAAGCGTGCGCCTGTGTCATAAGTAAAGGGCCGGCTGGCTTGACCGTTAAAGGGTGCTGTAACCCCCAAAGTACACTCCAGTCCAAACCAAAAAAAAAATTATTTTCTGTGTTTGTGAATTGTGTGCGCAGTAGCCGCACGTGCATCAACAAAGTAGTGCCAAGCGTGCGCCTGTGTCATAAGTAAAGGGCCGGCTGGCTTGACCGTTAAAGGGTGCTGTAACCCCCAAAGTACACTCCAGTCCAAACCCCAAAAAAAATTATTTTCTGTGTTTGTGAATTGTGTGCGCAGTAGCCGCACGTGCATCAACAAAGTAGTGCCAAGCGTGCGCCTGTGTCATAAGTAAAGGGCCGGCTGGCTTGACCGTTAAAGGGTGCTGTAACCCCCAAAGTACACTCCAGTCCAAACCAAAAAAAAAAATTATTTTCTGTGTTTGTGAATTGTGTGCGCAGTAGCCGCACGTGCATCAACAATGTAGTGCCAAGCGTGCGCCTGTGTCATAAGTAAAGGGCCGGCTGGCATGACCGTTAAAGGGTGCTGTAACCCCCAAAGTACACTCCAGTCCAAACCCCAAAAAAAAATTATTTTCTGTGTTTGTGAATTGTGTGCGCAGTAGCCGCACGTGCATCAACAAAGTAGTGCCAAGCGTGCGCCTGTGTCATAAGTAAAGGGCCGGCTGGCTTGACCGTTAAAGGGTGCTGTAACCCCCAAAGTACACTCCAGTCCAAACCAAAAAAAATAATTATTTTCTGTGTTTGTGAATTGTGTGCGCAGTAGCCGCACGTGCATCAACAAAGTAGTGCCAAGCGTACGCCTGTGTCATAAGTAAAGGGCCGGCTGGCTTGACCGTTAAAGGGTGCTGTAACCCCCAAAGTACACTCCAGTCCAAACCAAAAAAAAAATTATTTTCTGTGTTTGTGAATTGTGTGCGCAGTAGCCGCACGTGCATCAACAAAGTAGTGCCAAGCGTGCGCCTGTGTCATAAGTAAAGGGCCGGCTGGCTTGACCGTTAAAGGGTGCTGTAACCCCCAAAGTACACTCCAGTTTAAACCAAAAAAAAAAATTATTTTCTGTGTTTGTGAATTGTGTGGGCAGTAGCCGCAAGTGCATCAACAAAGTAGTGCCAAGCGTGCGCCTGTGTCATAAGTAAAGGGCCGGCTGGCTTGACCGTTAAAGGGTGGTGTAACCCCCAAAGTACACTCCAGTCCAAACCAAAAAAAAAATTATTTTCTGTGTTTGTGAATTGTGTGCGCAGTAGCCGCACGTGTATCAACAAAGTAGTGCCAAGCGTGCGCCTGTGTCATAAGTAAAGGGCCGGCTGGCTTGACCATTAAAGGGTGCTGTAACCCCCAAAGTACACTCCAGTCCAAACCAAAAAAAAAATAATTTTCTGTGTTTGTGAATTGTGTGCGCTGTAGCCGCACGTGCATCAACAAAGTAGTGCCAAGCGTGCGCCTGTGTCATAAGTAAAGGGCCGGCTGGCTTGACCGTTAAAGGGTGCTGTAACCCCCAAAGTACACTCCAGTCCAAACCAAAAAAAAAAAGTTATTTTCTGTGTTTGTGAATTGTGTGCGCAGTAGCCGCACGTGCATCAACAAAGTAGTGCCAAGCGTGCGCCTGTGTCATAAGTAAAGGGCCGGCTGGCTTGACCGTTAAAGGGTGCTGTAACCCCCAAAGTACACTCCAGTCCAAACCAAAAAAAAAATTATTTTCTGTGTTTGTGAATTGTGTGCGCAGTAGCCGCACGTGCATCAACATAGTAGTGCCAAGCGTGCGCCTGTGTCATAAGTAAAGGGCCGGCTGGCTTGACCGTTAAAGGGTGCTGTAACCCCCAAAGTACACTCCAGTCTAAACAAAATAAAAAATTATTTTCTGTGTTTGTGAATTGTGTGCGCAGTAGCCGCACGTGCATCATCAAAGTAGTGCCAAGCGTGCGCCTGTGTCATAAGTAAAGGGCCGGCTGGCTTGACCGTTAAAGGGTGCTGTAATCCCCAAAGTACACTCCAGTCCAAACCAAAAAAAAAAATTATTTTCTGTGTTTGTGAATTGTGTGCGCAGTAGCCGCACGTGCATCAACAAAGTAGTGCCAACCGTGCGCCTGTGTCATAAGTAAAGGGCCGGCTGGCTTGACCGTTAGAGGGTGCTGTAACCCCCAAAGTACACTCCAGTCCAAACCAAAAAAAAAATTATTTTCTGTGTTTGTGAATTGTGTGCGCAGTAGCCGCACGTGCATCAACAAAGTAGTGCCAAGCGTGCGCCTGTGTCATAAGTAAAGGGCCGGCTGGCTTGACCATTAAAGGGTGCTGTAACCCCCAAAGTACACTCCAGTCCAAACCAAAAAAAAAATTATTTTCTGTGTTTGTGAATTGTGTGCGCAGTAGCCGCACGTGCATCAACAAAGTAGTGCCAAGCGTGCGCCTGTGTCATAAGTAAAGGGCCGGCTGGCTTGACCATTAAATGGTGCTGTAACCCCCAAAGTACACTCCAGTCCAAACCAAAAAAAAAATTATTTTCTGTGTTTGTGAATTGTGTGCGCAGTAGCCGCACGTGCATCAACAAAGTAGTGCCAAGCGTGCGCCTGTGTCATAAGGAAAGGGCCAGCTGGCTTGACCGTTAAAGGGTGCTGTAACCCCCAAAGTACACTCCAGTCCAAACCAAAAAAAAAATTATTTTCTGTGTTTGTGAATTGTGTGCGCAGTAGCCGCACGTGCATCAACAAAGTAGTGCCAAGCGTGCGCCTGTGTCATAAGTAAAGGGCCTTGCTTGACCGTTAAAGGGTGCTGTAACCCCCAATGTACACTCCAGTCCAAACCAAAAAAAAATTATTTTCTGTGTTTGTGAATTGTGTGCGCAGTAGCCGCACGTGCATCAACAAAGTAGTGCCAAGCGTGCGCCTGTGTCATAAGTAAAGGTCCGGCTGGCTTGACCATTAAAGGGTGCTGTAACCCCCAAAGTACACTCCAGTCCAAACTAAAAAAATATTTATTTTCTGTGTTTGTGAATTGTGTGCGCAGTAGCCGCACATGCATCAACAAAGTAGTGCCAAGCGTGCTCCTGTGTCATAAGTAAAGGGCCGGCTGGCTTGACCATTAAAGGGTGCTGTAACCTCCAAAGTACTCTCCAGTCCAAACCAAAAAAAATTATTTTCTGTGTTTGTGAATTGTGTGCTCAGTAGCCGCACGTGTATCAACAAAGGAGTGCCCAGCGTGCGCCTGTGTCATAAGTAAAGGGCCGGCTGGCTTGACCGTTAAAGGGTGCTGTAACCCCCAAAGTACACTCCAGTCCAAACCAAAAAAAAATTATTTTCTGTGTTTGTGAATTGTGTGCGCAGTAGCCGCACGTGTATCAACAAAGTAGTGCCAAGCGTGCGCCTGTGTCATAAGTAAAGGGCCGGCTGGCTTGACCGTTAAAGGGTGCTGTAACCCCCAAAGTACACTCCAGTCCAAACCAAAAAAAAAATTATTTTCTGTGTTTGTGAATTGTGTGCGCAGTAGCCGCACGTGCATCAACAAAGTAGTGCCAAGCGTGCGCCTGTGTCATAAGTAAAGGGCCGGCTGGCTTGACCGTTAAAGGGTGCTGTAACCCCCAAAGTACACTCCAGTCCAAACCAAAAAAAAAATTATTTTCTGTGTTTGTGAATTGTGTGCGCAGTAGCCGCACGTGCATCAACAAAGTAGTGCCAAGGGTGCGCCTGTGTCATAAGTAAAGGGCCGGCTGGCTTGACCGTTAAAGGGTGCTGTAACCCCCAAAGTACACTCCAGTCCAAACCAAAAAAAAAATTATTTTCTGTGTTTGTGAATTGTGTGCGCAGTAGCTGCACGTGCATCAACAAAGTAGTGCCAAGCGTGCGCCTGAGTCATAAGTAAAGGGCCGGCTGGCTTGACCATTAAAGGGTGCTGTAACCCCCAAAGTACACTCCAGTCCAAACTAAAAAAAAAATTATTTTCTGTGTTTGTGAATTGTGTGCGCAGTAGCCGCACGTGCATCAACAAAGTAGTGCCAAGCGTGCGCCTGTGTCATAAGTAAGGGCTGGCTGGCTTGACCGTTAAAGGGTGCTGTAACCCCCAAAGTACACTCCAGTCCAAACAAAAAAAAAAAATATTTTCTCTGTTTGCGAATTGTGTGCGCAGTAGCTGCACGTGCATCAACAAAGTAGTGCCAAGCGTGCGCCTGTGTCATAAGTAAAGGGCCGGCTGGCTTGACCGTTAAAGGGTGCTGTAACCCCCAAAGTACACTCCAGTCCAAACCAAAAAAAAAAATATTTTCTGTGTTTGTGAATTGTGTGCGCAGTAGCTGCACGTGCATCAACAAAGTAGTGCCAAGCGTGCGCCTGTGTCATAAGTAAAGGGCCGGCTGGCTTGACCGTTAAAGGGTGCTGTAACCCCCAAAGTACACTCCAGTCCAAACCAAATAAAAAATTATTTTCTGTGTTTGTGAATTGTGTGCGCAGTAGCCGCACGTGCATCAACAAAGGAGTGCCAAGCGTGCGCCTGTGTCATAAGTAAAGGGCCGGCTGGCTTGACCGTTAAAGGGTGCTGTAACCCCCAAAGTACACTCCAGTCCAAACCAAAAAAAAAAAATATTTTCTGTGTTTGTGAATTGTGTGCGCAGTAGCCGCACGTGCATCAACAAAGTAGTGCCAAGCGTGTGCCTGTGTCATAAGTAAAGGGCCGGCTGGCTTGACCGTTAAAGGCTGCTGTAACCCCCAAAGTACACTCCAGTCCAAACCAAAAAAAAAAATATTTTGTGTGTTTGTGAATTGTGTGCGCAGTAGCCGCACGTGCATCAACAAAGGAGTGCCCAGCGTGTGCCTGTGTCATAAGTAAAGGGCCGGCTGGCTTGACCGTTAAAGGGTGCTGTAACCCCCAAAGTACACTCCAGTCCAAACCAAAAAAAAAAATATTTTCTGTGTTTGTGAATTGTGTGCGCAGTAGCCGCACGTGTATCAACAAAGTAGTGCCAAGCGTGCGCCTGTGTCATAAGTAAAGGGCCGGCTGGCTTGACCGTTAAAGGGTGCTGTAACCCCCAAAGTACACTCCAGTCCAAACCAAAAAAAAAATTATTTTCTGTGTTTGTGATATGTGTGCGCAGTAGCCGCACGTGCATCAACAAAGTAGTGCCAAGCGTGCGCCTGTGTCATAAGTAAAGGGCCGGCTGGCTTGACCGTTAAAGGGTGCTGTAACCCCCAAAGTACACTCCAGTCCAAACCAAAAAAAAAATTATTTTCTGTGTTTGTGAATTGTGTGCGCAGTAGCCGCACGTGCATCAACAAAGTAGTGCCAAGCGTGCGCCTGTGTCATAAGTAAAGGGCCTTGCTTGACCGTTAAAGGGTGCTGTAACCCCCAATGTACACTCCAGTCCAAACCAAAAAAAAATTATTTTCTGTGTTTGTGAATTGTGTGCGCAGTAGCCGCACGTGCATCAACAAAGTAGTGCCAAGCGTGCGCCTGTGTCATAAGTAAAGGGCCGGCTGGCTTGACCATTAAAGGGTGCTGTAACCCCCAAAGTACACTCCAGTCCAAACTAAAAAAATATTTATTTTCTGTGTTTGTGAATTGTGTGCGCAGTAGCCGCACATGCATCAACAAAGTAGTGCCAAGCGTGCTCCTGTGTCATAAGTAAAGGGCCGGCTGGCTTGACCATTAAAGGGTGCTGTAACCTCCAAAGTACTCTCCAGTCCAAACCAAAAAAAATTATTTTCTGTGTTTGTGAATTGTGTGCTCAGTAGCTGCACGTGTATCAACAAAGGAGTGCCCAGCGTGCGCCTGTGTCATAAGTAAAGGGCCGGCTGGCTTGACCGTTAAAGGGTGCTGTAACCCCCAAAGTACACTCCAGTCCAAACCAAAAAAAAATTATTTTCTGTGTTTGTGAATTGTGTGCGCAGTAGCCGCACGTGTATCAACAAAGTAGTGCCAAGCGTGCGCCTGTGTCATAAGTAAAGGGCCGGCTGGCTTGACCGTTAAAGGGTGCTGTAACCCCCAAAGTACACTCCAGTCCAAACCAAAAAAAAAATTATTTTCTGTGTTTGTGAATTGTGTGCGCAGTAGCCGCACGTGCATCAACAAAGTAGTGCCAAGCGTGCGCCTGTGTCATAAGTAAAGGGCCGGCTGGCTTGACCGTTAAAGGGTGCTGTAACCCCCAAAGTACACTCCAGTCCAAACCAAAAAAAAAATTATTTTCTGTGTTTGTGAATTGTGTGCGCAGTAGCCGCACGTGCATCAACAAAGTAGTGCCAAGGGTGCGCCTGTGTCATAAGTAAAGGGCCGGCTGGCTTGACCGTTAAAGGGTGCTGTAACCCCCAAAGTACACTCCAGTCCAAACCAAAAAAAAAATTATTTTCTGTGTTTGTGAATTGTGTGCGCAGTAGCTGCACGTGCATCAACAAAGTAGTGCCAAGCGTGCGCCTGAGTCATAAGTAAAGGGCCGGCTGGCTTGACCATTAAAGGGTGCTGTAACCCCCAAAGTACACTCCAGTCCAAACTAAAAAAAAAATTATTTTCTGTGTTTGTGAATTGTGTGCGCAGTAGCCGCACGTGCATCAACAAAGTAGTGCCAAGCGTGCGCCTGTGTCATAAGTAAAGAGCCGGCTGGCTTGACCATTAAAGGTTGCTGTAACCCCCAAAGTACACTCCAGTCCAAACGAAAAAAAAAATTATTTTCTGTGTTTGTGAATTGTGTGCGCAGTAGCCGCACGTGCATCAACAAAGGAGTGCCAAGCGTGCGCCTGTGTCATAAGTAAAGGGCCGGCTGGCTTGACCGTTAAAGGGTGCTGTAACCCCCAAAGTACACTCCAGTCCAAACCAAAAAAAAAATTATTTTCTGTGTTTGTGAATTGTGTGCGCAGTATCCGCTCGTGCATCAACAAAGTAGTGCCAAGCATGCGCCTGTGTCATAATTAAAGGGCCGGCTGGCTTGACCATTAAAGGGTGCTGTAACCCCCAAAGTACACTCCAGTCCAAACCAAAAAAATATTTATTTTCTGTGTTTGTGAATTGTGTGCGCAGTAGCCGCACGTGCATCAACAAAGTAGTGCCAAGCGTGTGCCTGTGTCATAAGTAAAGGGCCGGCTGGCTTGACCGTTAAAGGGTGCTGAAACCCCCAAAGTACACTCCAGTCCAAACCAAAAAAAATTATTTTCTGTGTTTGTGAATTGTGTGCGCAGTAGCCGCACGTGCATCAGCAAAGTAGTGCCAAGCGTGCGCCTGTGTCATAAGTAAAGGGCCGGCTGGCTTGACCGTTAAAGGGTGCTGTAACCCCCAAAGTACACTCCAGTCCAAACTAAAAAAAAAAATATTTTCTGTGTTTGTGAATTGTGTGCGCAGTAGCTGCACGTGCATCGACAAAGGAGCAGCGCCAAGCGTGCGCCTGTGTCCCATAAGTAAAGAGCCGGCTGGCTCATTTCTTAAAGGCTGGTGTAACCGACAAAGTGCACTACTCTCCAGCAAAAATAAAAAAATATTTTCTGTGTTTAGCTGCACGTATATATCAAATCGATATAACATAAATGGAGGACCAAACTTTCTCCGATAAAAATAAAATAGAGAAAGATCAAGAACCACTTCCTCCTAGTGCTGAAGCTGCTGCCACTAGTCATGACATAGACGATAACATGCCATCATTGTCGTCTGCCAAGGCCGATGCCCAATGTCATAATAGAGGGCACATACAATCCCAAATGACAAAGTTCAGGAAAATGACCTTGAAAAAAACATTTAAATCAGCTGAAGAGAAACGTAAACTTGCCAATATGCCATTTACGACACGGAGTGGCAAGGAACGGCTAAGGTCGATCCCTAGTATGTTCATGACTAGTGGTTCAGCTTCACATGACGATGGAAGCCCTCCTCCCACTAAAAAAATCAAAAGATTTAAGCTGGCAAAAGCACAGCGAAGAACTGTGCTTTCTAAGAAGATATCACAAATCCCCAAGGAGAGTCCAAGTGTGGTGGTGGTTGCGATGCCTGACCTTCCCAGCACTGGACGGGAAGAGGTGGCTCTTTCCACCATTTGCACGCCCCCTGCAAGTGCTGAAAGGAGCACCCACAGTCCACTTGCTGATATGCCAATTGAAGATGTCACTGTTGAAGTACAACAGGATGAGGATACTGGTGTAGCTGGCGCTGAGGAGGAAGTTGGCGAGGAGGATTCTGATGGTGATGTGGTTTGTTTAAATCAGGCTCCGGGGGAGACAGTTGTTGTCCGTGGGATGAAAAAGCCCATCACGGTCATGCCTGGGCAGAAGACCAAACATTCCACCTCTTTGGTCTGGCAATATTTCTATCCAAATCCGGACAACAACTGTCTTGCCATATGTACCATATGTAAAGGTGAAATAAGTATGGGTAGGGATGTCAACCACCTAGGAACATCCTCCCTTATACGGCACCTGCAGCGTGTTCATAAAAAGTTACTGTCAAGTTCAGAAACTTTGGCTAAGACCGTAAGCAGTCCAGGAACACCTAAATCCCGTTGTCCTGTTGTATCCAAGCGCCTGCAAACCACACCGTCAACTCCCTCCTCGTCAATTTCCTCCTTAGTCAGGATCGGAAGTAGTCCTGCAGGCCATGTCACTGGCATGACTGACTCTCCTATCCGGGATTCCTCCGGAGGGTCCTGCATTGCTACGCCTACTGCTGCCGCTGCTGCTGTTGCTGCTGCTGGGAGTCGTTCATCATCCCAGAGAGGAAGTAGGAACACCACTACTTTTACTAAACAATTGACCCTCCAACAGTCCTTAGCAAGGAGGATGAAGTACGACAGCAGTCATCCTGAAGCAAAACGTATAACTGAGGCCTTGACTGCTATGTTGGTGTTAGATGTGCGTCCGGTATCCGCCATTAGTGCAGTGGGATTTAGACAATTGATGGAGGTAGTGTGTCCCCGGTTCCAAATCCCGTCTAGATTCCACTTCACTAGGCAGGCGATACCGAGACTGTACAGAAACGTCAGAAAAAGTGTCCTCAGTGTCCTGAAAAATGCCGTTGTACACAATGTCCACTTAACCACGGACATGTGGACAAGTGGAACAGGGCAGACTAAGGACTATATGACTGTGACAGCCCACTGGGTAGATGTATCACCTTACGCAGCAACAGCAGCAGCGTCACCAGTAGCAGCATCTCAGAAATGCCAGCTCGTTCCAAGGCAGGCTACGCTGTGTATCACCGGTTTCAGTAAGAGGCACACCGCCGACAACCGCTTAGAGAAACTGAGGGAAATCATCGCCCAGTGGCTTACCCCACTTAGACTCTCCTGGGGATTTGTGATATCTGACAACGCCACCAATATTGTGCGGGCATTACATCTGGGCAAATTCCAGTACGTCCCATGTTTTGCTCACACAATAAACTTGGTGGTGCAGAATTTTCTGAAAAGCGACAGGGGCGTGCAGGAGACGCTTTGGGTGGCCCGAAAAATTTCTGCCCACTTTCGCCATTCAGCGACTGCTTTCCGAAGACTGGAGCGCCAGCAAACACTCTTGAACCTGCCCCGCCATCACCTGAAGCAAGAGGTTGTGACGCGGTGGAACTCAACCCTCTATATGCTTCAGAGGATGGAGGAGCAGCAAAAGGCCATACAAGCCTATACATCCACCTATGACATAGGCAAAGGAGGGGGTAGCACAGCACCTGACTCAAGCGCAGTGGAGAATGATTTCCGTGTTGTGCAAGGTTCTCCAGCCCTTCGAACTTGCCACACGTGAAGTCAGTTCAGACACTGCCAGCTTGAGTCAGGTCATTCCCCTCATCAGGCTTTTGCAGAAGCAGCTGGAGAAAGTGAAGGAGGAGCTAAGACGGAGCGATTCCGCTCAGCATGTGGGACTTGTGGATGAAGCCCTTCATTCGCTTTGCCAGAATTCCAGGGTGGTCAATCTGTTGAAATCAGACCACTACATTTTGGCCACCGTGCTCGATCCTAGGTTTAAAGCCTATGTGGTGTCTCTCTTTCCGGCCAACACAAGCCTGCAGAGGTGCAAAGACCTGCTGGTGAACACACTGTCAGCTGAAGCGGAACGTGACACGTCAACAACTCCTTCTTCATTTTCTCCTACAACTGGGGCTGCCAGGAAAAAACTTAGGTATCCTAAGCAACCCGCTGGCGGTGATGCAGGGCAGGCAGGACCAAGTTTGGACATCTGGTCCGGACTGAAGGACCTGGCAACAATTTCTGACATGTCTACTGTCACTGCATATGATACTGTCACCATTGACAGAATGGTGGAGGATTACATCGGTGACAGCATCCACGTAGGCATGTCAGACAGTCCATACCTGTACTGGCAGGAAAAAGAGGCAATTTGGAGGCCGCTGTACAAACTGGCTCTATTTTACCTGAGTTGCCCCCCCTCCAGTGTGTACTCCGAAAGAGTGTTTAGTGCCGCCGGGAACTTTGTCAGCGAAAGGCGTAGGAGGTTGCTTCCACAGAATGTGGAGAAGATGATGTTCATCAAAATGAATTATCAGCTCTTCCAAGGAGACCAGCCTCCAGAACGTACAGAGGGACCTGTGGTGGTGGATTCAAGTGGGGATGAGTTAATACTTTGTGAGGATGAGGATGTACACACTGAAGAGGGTGAGGAATCGGTGGATGAGGAGGATGAGGATGACATCTTGCCTCCGTAGAGCCAGTTTGTGCAGGGACAGATTAATTGCCAGCTTGTTTTGTGGGGGCCCAAACGAACCAATCATTTCAGCCACAGTTGTGTGGCAGACCCTGGCGCTGAAATGATTGGTTTGTTAAAGTGTGCATGTCCTGTTTATACAATATAAGGGTGGGTGGGAAGGCCCAAGGACAATTCCATCTTGCACCTCTTTTTTTCTTTGCATTATGTACAGTTTGGGGCCTAGTTTTTCAAACTGCCATCCTGTCTGCCACTGCAGTATCATGCCTAGATGGGTCACGTGTTTGTGCCGCCCACTCGTGTCGCTTAGCATAGTCATCCAGCTAACTCGGTGCAACCTTTTGGACATAAAAACACTATTGTGAGGTGTGAGGTGTTCAGAATAGACTGGAAATGAGTGGAAATTAAGGTTATTGAGGTTAATAATAGCATAGGAGCAGAAAAACCTACAAATTCTGTGATTTTAGCTGTTTTTATGCTTTTTTTCAAAAAAATACAGATCCAAAACACAAAACCCAGAACCCAAAACATGGAAGGGTGGTTTTGGCAAAACCAATCCAGATCCAAAACACGAAGAAAGATCCAGATCCAAAACCAAAACACAAAACACGAAAAGTGGCCGGTGCACACCCCTAATATACACACACAAAGACACATAAACACATAGTCACACACTGACACAGATACACACACTAGGGCCGAAACTAGGATTTTTGTCACCCGGGGCAAGACAGTAATTTGGCACCCCCTGTTGATTCCCCCATAGTAATGCCCCCTGCAGCAGTGCCCCTTTAGTAATGCACCCTGAGGTAATGCCCATATAGTATTGCCCCATAGTAATGCCCCTGTAGTAATGACCCTATATTAGTGTCCATATGGTAATACCCTCTTAGCAATGTCCTTGTAGTAGTGCCCATATAGTAATGTCCACAATACAGAAGTCACATATAATAATACAGCATAGCAATTACTTATTTCTACAAAAAGGCTGCCAGCTCCGAGGGGAAGAGCTGCCGCAGGAATCCCTCCAGCAACGTCCGCCTCTCCGCCAGATCCCACAGTTCCCCGACCAGCAGGACCTGCTGTGGACCTCCGAATTGCTCCAGCACATCCCGGAAGCGGCTCTTTGTGCAATCCCAAGCCATAGCACTCACCGCGGGAACATGCCAGCAGCAGCGCTCCTATATAGCTGTCCAGCACAGGCTCACGGAGCGCACGCATACCCAGCGCCCATACATTGCGGCTGGGGGCAGCAATAAGCAGGAAGTGGCACCAACTACTGAGGCCGGTTCCTGTACTAATCACATCCCCGGAGTGCCGGCTGCCACATCCCATAGGACACCCGACAACACACCCACACCTCAGTCACCCTTACACCTTGGCGTACACACACCTGTCTGTCACCTTCACTCAGGCAGCGCACACACCGCTCCCCACATGTATTGCTATTGTAGGAGCATGGGTCCTCCGTATCCTGACCTCAGGCAGCTGGAGGACACTGGCGGTGGGTGCAACGGCGCACCCGGTGCACGTGCACCTCCAGTCCCCCCTAGTTGTGACCCTGCACACACTAATAAAGACACACACTGACAGACACACACATTGATTCACACACCTTTCACACAAATGCAGCCAACCAAGTAAAAACATCACTGATGTAAACTGAAAGTCACCCTCCCCCCTGTATATACATACACACTGACACACACACTGACACATACACACTGACACATACACACACACTGACACACAATCACACGCTGATACAGATACACAGACACTGATACAGACACACACTGACAGACACACACACTGACACAGATACACACACACCTTTCACACAAATGTAGCCAGCCAAGGAAAAACATCACTGATATAAATTGAAATTCACCCTCCCCCCCGTGGAAGTCCGACCCCCCCCTCACAGCATTCCGACCCACCCACCCTCTCCTATCCCTGCAAAAAAAAAATGCTACTTACCTGGCTGGTCCGGAGCAGAGAGAGCGCCGGGGAAGGAGAATCACCCTGTCACAGTCACCTCCGGTGGCGGCTCTCAGTATAGAGAGAATGGGAAGACTGCCTGGGAGGTGCTGTGCGCTTCTGCTGCAGCTCTCCCTACAGTCCCCCAGCAACACCAACAGACACACATGCAAAACTGCAAAGGACAGCTCTTCAAATAAGAGCTGGGTCGGACTGGACCACAAGGGTACGGGGAAAACCCCGGTGGTTCCCACTGCCTATAAACCCACCCACCTTTTCTAGATGTCAGGTTCCAGACCTCAAATTATAGATTGTTACTCTATTAGACAGTCAGTTACCTGGAGGAGCAGGACCACTGATCAACATGGGGGCCTGGTTCCCTTCGAATAACGGAGGGCTTGAATAAGACAGTAGTGTCTTAAACCAGGAGGCTGGGCTGTGGCCTGGGGTAGTGATCATGGGGTTAGTTCCAACCTATTAAATCCTTAGTGGGTGGAGTCGGACAGAGCTTATATAAGGCCAGGCTTACAAGCCTGTGGCCTCTTTTCTGTTTCATTTGGGTCAGGTACTGTTGTGCACAAACATACTTTTTTTTTTTTCCACTTTCACCTTGCTAAGTCTTTATCTCCATTTCCCTTGTTCTGTCTCTGTCCCTCTCTTCTCTATATCTCCTCTATCTGCTATTCTCTCCCTGTGTCCCTGCGCCTGAGCCTGCTCCCCTGTGCCTGAGCCTGCTCCCCTGTGCAGCTTCCCCGTGTCACCAGTGCTGGGCAAGCTGCTCCATGGACCGACCCGCGCCGTTCTACGCACCCTCCTGCCCGCTTCTCTCCCGCTCCAGCGGCTGATGAGCTGGCCCTCTCCGTTTTGGTGAGCCCTTCCTCTGCTCCCACCGGACGGCGTGTGTCGCGGTGCTCACTTAGCTGCTCCCACAGTGCGGGCGTTACCCGGCGCCGGACCCAGCGCTCTGCGAATGGGAGCAGTGCCTCCTCGTGTGCGGTCTCCCCCCGTGCTGCCGGACAATCCCAGGCTGCTAGCGGAGGTGGCGCAGATGAAACTGCCTCCGCTGTTAGCGGCCGCCATGTTGGGACTCGGCGGGGGGGTGGGGCTTAGGTCCGCTAATGTTGCAGCCCCACTTGTACTGCCTGGGGCTGCTGCTATGCCCTCTATGTCTGCCACTGGCCCAGGCCCTCTGCCTGTTGCTCCCTCCCCTCTGCTATCAGCTGGCCAGCAGGCATTTGACCCCACTGCTATTATGGGGCTTTTTGTTAATATGGCCACCACCTTGGCTCCAATGTTTGCTGCCTTGCTGCCTGCTACTGCGCAAGCAGGGCCAAGCATCCCGGTTGTGCCCCCCACCGCTGCAGCCGCATCGCGATTAAATTACGTGTCAGATGTACGCATGCCTGACAGCGCTTCAGGTGCGGGTCCTCATGGTGGTCCTCCGACAGTTGGGGTCCCACAGCCTTCCCTGGCTCCGGACGGCCTTTCTACATCTATTACAGGTTCCATGGACCCCTCCTTGGATGCTGGTGACGAGGCGACTTCTGGTTCGCATCAATCCGGTAGCCGTGCTGATCCTATAGTGGGGACGGTTGGTGAGTTTTCATCTAGTTCCTATTCTACATTTAGCGACGTAAGTTATTCTACCTCTGACGAATCCAGTGATAATAGCCCCTCCCAGAAAGCTCGCAAGGCGCGTAAGCGTGCGGCTAAGTTCGCTAGGATTGAGGCTGACAGGCGCTTGCATAAGCCTCGCCATAAGCGCCATGCCCCGCGTGATGACAAGGCGCCCACGGATAGTGCCGACGCCGGGGTGGTACATTGCGCAAACACCGCGGCTATGCGGGGCCTCCGCCCGTGCGTTAAAGACAGGATAAGGAAGGGTCGTTATGTGGATGTATTCTCCCTTACAGATACCATGCGCAAGGAGTTGCGAGCCGCTAAGCGTAAGGGCGGTATTGGTTTGGACGCCTTCCAGACTTATTCTAATTGGCAGGCTGGGATATTCGTCTTCTCGGCATGCTATTTGGAAACCCACCCTGCAGAACACCCCAATATCATTAGGTACTTTCATCTAATTCATAATATGCAGAGGTCAGGCCGAGGGGCTGCTTGGCGCGTTTACGACAAAGAATTTCGACGTAAGCAGGACCGGCTGCACATTATTGATTTTGGCTGCAAGGATGTCGAGGTCTGGCTCGATGTCACCCAGGGTCCCAAATCTTCCCCGGCTGTAGTTGGCCAACGGAGAAAATTCGGCGCTAGCCGGTCGGTCCCATCCAACCATAGTAAGGGTAAGTGCTTCGCATTTAACTCGACACAGTGTTCGTTTGGTCAGCGGTGTCATTTTCGCCACCTCTGTAGCAAATGCGGCGATGCCCACCCAGCTTCTGGCTGCTCGAAATCTATCACTTCCCCAGCTCCCAGAAAGCCTGTCGGCCCCGGGCCTGCTAGTTAAAGCTTTCTCCCCTGTTAACCTTGATGCCATGGCAAAATGGCTCGCTTGGTACCCTGACACAGTTGCGGCGCAGTTTTTAAGTGAAGGCTTTCAGTTTGGTTTTCGTTTGCCGGTAGCTTCAGTGGTGCCTGTGGGTTCTCCACAGAACCTTCGATCTGCTATAGAGCTGCCGCACATCGTTAGGGAAAAAGTCCTTAAGGAGGTGCGGCTTGGTCGCATCATTGGTCCTTTTCTCGTGCCCCCTTTAGCTGTCTTGGTGCTGTCCCCTGTTGATGTGGTCCCTAAGAAGACGCCCGGTGCTTTTAGGCTCATTCAGCATCTATCTTTCCCATCTGGCCGATCAGTTAATGACGCCATTCCGCAGGAGCTTTGCTCGGTCTCTTATCAGTCTTTTGATGAGGCACTTGAGCTAGTCAGGGCTCACGGTCCCGGTGCATTGATGGGAGAGGTGGATGTGGAATCGGCTTTTCGCTTGTTGCCCCTGCACCCGGACTCGTTCAGGTACATGGGTTTTTGTTTGGATGACGGATACTACATAGACAAGTGCTTGCCTATGGGGTGTTCCGTGTCCTGTGCCTATTTCGAAAGGTTCAGTACCTTTCTGCATTGGTGCATTGAGGCTCGTACCGGTGGGCAGGGTGTGGCCCATTACCTGGATGACTTCCTGTGTGTTGGCCATGCTGATTCCCCCCATTGCCATTTTTTGTTAGAGTCCATTCAGGTACTTTTTTCTTTTTTTGGAGTTCCTATTGCCAGCGATAAAACCTTGGGCCCGGTCTCCCGGCTGTCCTATCTGGGCATCGAAATTGATACCTTGGATGGCTGCTGCCGGCTTCCAGCTGATAAAATTCTCAAATTAAAGCATGCCATTCAGGGTTGCCTGGCTGCGGGTAAGGTGACATTGCGGCAAGCTCAGTCTCTCCTGGGTTTGCTCAATTTCTCATGCCGGGTGATCCCCATGGGTAGGGTATTTTCTAGGAAACTACAGCGAGCCACCGCAGGTGTTCGCCGGGCACACCATTTTATTCGGCTCTCAGCCGAAATAAAAAGGGACCTAGCTATTTGGCTCTCGTTTTTAGCCGACTTTAATGGTGTTCTCTTGTGGCTGCCTCCTCCTGTTCCCAGCTGTCAGTTGCAGTTGTTCACTGACGCGGCCGGCTCATCGGGTTTTGGGTGTTACCTCCGAGGGTCATGGTGCGCTGCCCCCTGGCCTGCGGAGTGGTTTTCCAGGTGTTTAACTAAAGATCTAATCCTCCTGGAATTGTTTCCCATTATGGTGGCGCTGGAACTTTGGGCTCATGAGTTGCACGATAGGAATATAGGGCCTGATTCAGACCCACTCACGAGCGGCTGTCCGCTCGCAAGTGGGTCGATGTTCTGGACTGAGCATGCGCACGACGGAGGGAGCTCCGTCGTGCGCATGCGCCAGACGCGACGAGCGAAGGAAAGTCCTTCGCTCGTTGTGTCTGATCAAAGGGGGCATGCTGTCGATGTTGATTGACAGCACGCCCCCTTTGGTAGGCATGCTGGGGGCGTGCCTCCCTGACGGGGGCGTTCCCACGGGAACGCCTCCCGTCAGAAGCCGGCCCACTGACATCACTAGTGATGTCGGTGGGAGTGATTTTGGCTCTGATAGAGCCAAAATCACTCCGGAGCTTGCGGTTGAAAACCTCAACCGCAGGCTCCGGCTCGCAGTTTCGATGGTCGCGATGGTCAAGACCATCGCGCCAATCAAAATGCACACTCGTATAGCCTGTGGGTGGTGACCCACAGCTATACGAGCGTCCAGGAGGACGCTCCATTTTCATGGAGGCCGGCCCTCATTCAGAGCGTGCGCTCTGCTCAGAGCGTACGGCTCTGAATGAGGGCCATTGTTTTTAGATGCGACAACCTAGGTGTTGTTCACGCTGTTCATGGACAGCGCGCCTCTTCCTTGCCTGCTTTGCGCTTGCTCGCGCAGCTAGTGCTGCGTTGTTTACAATGTAACATCTTGTTCAAGGCAATTCACATTTCAGGCTCGGAAAATACAATTGCTGACGCGCTCTCCCGTTTTCAGTGGGATCGGTTTAGGTCACTTGCTCCGGAGGCTTGTTTAGTTGGTGAGCCTTGCCCCCTCTATGTTTGGCAGGTCATCGAGCCGGCATGGAGGGTCTAGCGGAGCAAACCCTTGCCCCAACTACCTTGCGGGCCTATCAGAAGGCTTGGTCCGAATGGGAAAGCTACCTACATCTTCTCGGAAGCCAAGGTGAGAGCCTGCATTGCTCAATGCTTTCTTTTGTTTGGAGCATGTATGTCTCTGGTCGGTCCCGCGCGGTAGTTTCGCGCACGCTGGCTGGCATTTCTTTCTTTTCAAGACTGAAAGGGTGCGCAGACCTTACGAAGAGCTTTGCAGTTATCAAGGCCCTTAAGGGTTGGGCTCATGCCTTGCCTTGGCCAGTTGATAAGCGACGACCGATTAATATTTCCCTATTGCTTAAGTTGCTAGCTGCGGTTCCTCGTGTGGTGATTTCTCCTTTTGAGGCTAATCTTTTTTGTTTAGCATTTTCAATGGCATTTCATGGTGCCTTCCGTATTTCAGAACTAGTTGCCCCTTCTAGATTAGTGCTTTCGCCCATGTCCCGTTCCGATATCAGTATTGGGAAGGGGGCTTTGTTGGGCAAAATACGACGATCTAAAACTGATCAAATGGGTCGCGGTCGTTGGGTCTCCCTAAAGGCCTGCGTGGACGACCGTGTTTGCCCGGTACATTTGGCTAAGCTTTTCATGCCATTACGACCTGTAGTTGGCGGCGCATGGTTGCTTCATGCTGACGGTTCGCCTCTTACTAAATATCAGTTCCAATTCATTTTTAGACGCTGTTTGCTTCACATTGGCCTCTCCCCTGGGGATTTCGGTACCCATTCATTTAGAATTGGCGCAGCTACTTCGGCCGTCGCGGCTGGCTTGTTGGTTCCGCAGATCATGGCTCTAGGGCGTTGGAAATTGGCTTGCTATAAGCGTTACGTTAGGCCGGTGGCCGCTGACTAAACTGCTGTGGCGTTTTCTGTTGATGTTCTTGTCTGCCTATGTCTCATGTCTTCGTTCGATTTTCTTCATGTTTGTTATGTTTGTCTTGTTTTGTCTCCCCTGTCCATCCTACTCGGGTAATACTTGCCACTTGTTGCTTTAAACAAGTGGGGGTCTTGAGGGATTTTATTTTACCTGGCTAGATGGACTAATTCGGCCACACTTACAGTCCCTCAGCAGGTTTTTGGTTTACCTCTCATCGAGTTGATTTGTTTCTTCCTGTTTCCACCCAACCCCCCCCCCCCCCCCTCCCTCCCTGGTTTTCCCCTATCGTTCTCTATTATTGTCCAATGCTAATTTAGATTCAAAACTTAAACTTAAACTTGTTTGTTCAATGTTTTCTTAGGCAGCCAAATTTAAAATGGTTATAAAATTAGTTAATGTCAATTTAAGTAAAAGTGTCCCCAAAGTGCTGGTTATACATCTTGGTGGGAACGTTGGTTCCAGGATTTCCCTTGATTTAAGGCTTGACATAGTGTCTGACCTCCTCATTATGGGTGCTTGGCCTTTCTGTAAGGTGATTTGGTCCTGCATCATCCCTAGGCTGCAGTGGCGTGGCGCTCGTTCTCCTAAAGCTTTGGACGAGGCTCGTAAAAAGATCAATGCTGCTGTAGGGAAGTTTATGCTGTCACAAGGAGGTTTTGTAATTCAACATCCTTTAATTAGGTTTCGTGATAAACATCTCTATAGGCCTGATGGGGTGCATCTGACGGAGGCTGGTTTAGTTTTGTTTGTTGGAAGTTTGTTTGATGGTATAGGTCAGGTGGTCTAGTGCGTATGGTGGTGGGCTGCGGTTCTCTGAGGTAGATCCTTGCTTTGGTGAGAAGTACGGCTTATCATCAGCCCGGGTGTAGAGTGTGTGCATTGGGTGTGCTTACCTTCTATTAAGTTGAGAAGTACTGTACCACCTCTACGGGGGCAGTACAGCCATCTAAGGATGGTTTTGTGTGTGTTAGAAGGTCTATGATTAATACTCATGTGCAGGTTTTGACATCCATAGGGCGGATATACGCCCGCAATGCTGTGTTTTTGTTGAGTTAGCATTGTTGGGCTGCTCTGTGTAAGTGCCGTTCTTCCAGCCACCATACAATATTTAAAGTATTTAAATAATTAAATTAACTTTCTTAAATAAATACCTGACCTATTTTAAATCCATTACTGTCTCCGTGTCTTTATTATTAGATAAGTTTGAAGTGTTTATATTGTTATGGTTAATGATCACATACACTGGGCAAAGCATCAGCCGTTACTAGGTTTATAGAGAACCTACACCAAGATCTGCCTAATGGTTAGGCAATCATCTGTGGTTGCTTTCCACAACCCCTCTGGTGGATGACCGCACCCTTTAAGCATGGGCCCCTACCACTGCATTACCCAAGGTGGGCCCTTCATGCACTTCTGCATTTCTGTTAAACACGCAGCTAACAGGCAGCTCTATTGTATTCAGTCCAAATATGACTGAATGCACACACTTGCAGCATGATTGCATACACCATCGACAAATATCATTCTGTCAAACACGATTCTTAGTAAATTTGTGAGTTTGTTTGAAACAAATTCACTGGTGTCCATGCAATACCCAGCGTGTTTATGGATCAAGGGGGGCCAACACCGCACACCCTGCACCCATAAAATTTACCTCTCCGGAGTCCCATGTCGGCTCCGGTGTCTGCGTCTGTAAAAATGGCTGGAAAATGGCTGCCGCTGCCATTTTCACATTGTTTGTGCATGCGCAGTACAGAGAAAATGGCCGCCATGACCATTTTCCCTGTGACCTGTGCATGCGCTATAGACTCTGGACACACCCTAGAGGATGGAGAGGAGAGGGCCCATGTTGGAGACAGCACACGGGCCCCCTCCTTTCTAGAAACGCCCCTGAGCAGACGCAATATCAATATTTTTGCAGATCGAGCGATTGTTAGCTATTGCGCACGTGCAAGCACTGCACTTCGCATTGGGAGCAATTGCATTGCGATTACATTCGTAAAAAAGAGAGTGACAGGTAGTCAGCGTTTGGGGGTGGTAATGGGGTTGGTTAGAAAAACGCAGACGTGTGTCAACGTTTTAAACGCTGGTACCGATGTTTACGCTGTTGCTCGGCATTGGGAAGATGTGGGAAGGCAGCAGTGGCCGTCCCTATGCTCGGGTAAGATTTGGAAGCATTAGCATATTTTCGCAGCAGCATATCGCATGTGGAATCGCAGCTGAGATTGTATTAGCGTCCGCTGCTGAATCAGGCCCTTAATCCAGCTCTGGGACTGAGCAGAAGGAAGGAGGGATGGAGCAGGGGTTTATTTATAATGGGTACAGGGTGTGGGTGCACACTGGTGCCTGTGTTTATTGGGTGGGCCCACACGGCATACCCTTCACCCATACTTTTTAATACTTACCTCTTTGAAGTCCCATTTTCCCAGTGACCTGCACATGCCCAGTAGACTTAGACTAGTGCCCGGAGTCTACCGCTGCTATCAGTGCACAGGCGGCGTCTTAATATGCCCATGGGATGTAGCAATGAGCATTAACAAAGAGGGAGGAGGCGGTTCCTTCCCATCGTCACCCATGGCTCCTCATCTTTGCCTCCACTGAGCTGAGTCCCATGTGGCCCTGATGTTAGTCAGCCCGAATGGCATGAATTGAGCATCAGTCACACAGGAGGAGAGATCACGGTGGCTGTTTCCCTGCTGCTGAGGGGAGACCTGAGCCCGTTGGTGGCACCCAGGACTGGGAGGAGCCTGAGCGGTGAGTCTGGTGCAAATTATCAGTGACTGCAGTGGTTATGTGTGAGTTCTCTGACTGCACTATGCTATCCAGCCGTTTCAGCTGGCAACAAAGCTGCTCGTTCATTCCATCGTTTCCATCTGGTGATGGATCAATTATTGTGCGCTCCCGGCCAAATCTGACTGTGTGCGCTTACACACACCAGCCTGGGGGTGTACAGATGTGTTACATACACCTTTTCTCACATTGATCCAAATAGCTCCATTGGATGTGCTACAGACTTTGCCATTTAGCTGCTCCACACATCTTTTTCTTTTACTATGCATCTTATTCACATACCAATTCCTGTGTGACCAAAGTATTCATCTAGTGTCCATGGTATACTGTGAGTGAATCTGTAGGACACTACAATGTGAATATGATACAGAATTTAGGAAAAAGTATGAATCGCTATCCATGGCAGATTCATCCAAGTTGCGGCAAGCATCTCATGCTATACAGTATGTCGCAAAAACGCTATGTGAATGAGGACACAGAGGTCATCTGTATTTGTATACTCAGGGCCTGATTCAGACCCGCTCGCTAAGATGTGATCGCTTACACGATGTGTATGCAAATTGCGTAGGCAGTGCTTAGTGTTTGCGTAGCATTAGCACGCTCAGTATTTCTTAGAGAGCAATCTCATATTATATGCAGACACCCACCAGCCTGTTTTAAGATGCCCACTTGTGCACGTCATGTCCAGGAGGTGTATTCAACCATCGGTACATCGGGTAACATCAGATGCTATCGCAGTGCTTGAGGTTGACCATACCCTGCCGCAAGCACTGTGAGCACTACAGTATAAAAACAAGCCAGGTGACGTGTACTGTGATGCTGTCTTTTATTATGCAAACCTCTAAAACGCCGTTGAGATGCTCAGGCACGCCTGCGTTTGCACCTCCACTCCCCCATTATTAATGGCCAGCCCCTGTTAGCACCTACCAAATGGCTTCCCCTGTCACTCACTCTGCTGGGCTGTCTATGCGCAGAGAGCGAATGCATTGTGTACTTTCGCTAAGGTATGCGCACTGCGATGCATATCTATAGGCACAATCAGCAGCAGCGAAAGTATGCATCTTAGCGAGCAGGTCTGAATCAGGCCCTCAGGCCTCATACCAGCTGCTTTTATCTCTTTTTATGCAACACATGGGGGCCTATTCATCATCACTTAATTTTTACAAAAGCACGTTATAATTAACATTTTTACCTGCAATTGTAAAAATTAAGTTATCGGGCCATTCATCATGAAGGTAAAGCAGGAGATAGATATATCTCCTGCTTATCTTTCTCTCGCGGAATGGCCCGCTGTCCCCATACACTAATATCACAGATATCTCCTGCTTACCTTCCTCTCGTGGAATGGCCCGCTGTCCCCATACACTAGTATCACAGATATATCTCCTGCTTACCATTCTCTCGTTGAATGGCTTGCTGTCTCCAAACACTAGTATCACAGATATCTCTTGCTTACCTTTCTCTCGCGGAATGGCCTGCTGTCCCCATATACTAGTATCACAGATATCTCCAACTTACCTTCCTCTCCCGTTATGGCCTGCTGTCCCCATACACTAATATCACAGATATCTCCTGCTTACCTTCCTCTCGTGGAATGGCCCGCTGTCCCCATACACTAGTATCACAGATATA
This sequence comes from Taudactylus pleione, assembly GCA_031769625.1. Classification (NCBI taxonomy): domain Eukaryota; kingdom Metazoa; phylum Chordata; class Amphibia; order Anura; family Myobatrachidae; genus Taudactylus; species Taudactylus pleione. The sequence continues at coordinate 13,944,709 of JAUIMM010000113.1, read as the reverse complement.
TCTCCTGCTTACCATTCTCTCGTTGAATGGCTTGCTGTCTCCAAACACTAGTATCACAGATATCTCTTGCTTACCTTTCTCTCGCGGACTGGCCTGCTGTCCCCATATACTAGTATCACAGATATCTCCAACTTACCTTCCTCTCCCGTTATGGCCTGCTGTCCCCATACACTAGTATCACAGATATCTCCTACTTACCTTCCTCTCCCGGAATGGCCTGCTGTCCCCATACAGTAGTATCACAGATACCTCCTGCTTACCTTTCTCTCGCAGATGGGCCTGTTGTCCTCATACACTAGTATCACAGATATCTCCTGCCTACCTTTCTCTCGCGGAATGGCCCACTGTCCCCATACACTAGTATCACAGATATCTCCTGCTTACCTCTCTCTCGCTGAATGGCCCGCTGTCCCCATACACTAGTATCACAGATATCTCCTGCTTACCTTACTCTTGTGGAATGGCCTGCTGTCCCCATACACTAGTATCACAGATATCTCCTGCTAACCTTTCTCTCCCAGAATGGCCCGCTGTCCCAATATACTAGTATCACAGATATCTCCTACTTACCTTCCTCTCCCGGAATGGCCTGCTGTCCCCATACACTAGTATCACAGATATCTCCTGCTTACCTTTCTCTCGCAGATGGGCATGCTGTCCTCATACACTAGTATCACAGATATCTCCTGCCTACCTTTCTCTCGACGAATGGCCCGCTGTCTCCATACACTAGTATCACAGATATATCTCCTGCTTACATTTCTCTCACGGAATGGCCCGCTGTCCCCATACACTAGTATCACAGATATCTCCTGCTTACCTTTCTCTCGCAGAATTGCCTGCTGTCCCCATACACTAGTATCACAGATATCTCCTACTTACCTTCCTCTCCCGGAATGGCCTGCTGTCCCCATACACTAGTATCACAGATATCTCCTGCTTACCTTTCTCTCGCAGATGGGCATGCTGTCCTCATACACTAGTATCACAGATATCTCCTGCCTACCTTTCTCTCGACGAATGGCCCGCTGTCTCCATACACTAGTATCACAGATATATCTCCTGCTTACATTTCTCTCACGGAATGGCCCGCTGTCCCCATACAGTAGTATCACAGATACCTCCTGCTTACCTTTCTCTCGCAGATGGGCCTGTTGTCCTCATACACTAGTATCACAGATATCTCCTGCCTACCTTTCTCTCGCGGAATGGCCCACTGTCCCCATACACTAGTATCACAGATATCTCCTGCTTACCTCTCTCTCGCTGGATGGCCCGCTGTCCCCATACACTAGTATCACAGATATCTCCTGCTTACCTTACTCTTGTGGAATGGCCTGCTGTCCCCATACACTAGTATCACAGATATCTCCTGCTAACCTTTCTCTCCCAGAATGGCCCGCTGTCCCAATATACTAGTATCACAGATATCTCCTACTTACCTTCCTCTCCCGGAATGGCCTGCTGTCCCCATACACTAGTATCACAGATATCTCCTGCTTACCTTTCTCTCGCAGATGGGCATGCTGTCCTCATACACTAGTATCACAGATATCTCCTGCCTACCTTTCTCTCGACGAATGGCCCGCTGTCTCCATACACTAGTATCACAGATATATCTCCTGCTTACATTTCTCTCACGGAATGGCCCGCTGTCCCCATACACTAGTATCACAGATATCTCCTGCTTACCTTTCTCTCGCAGAATTGCCTGCTGTCCCCATACACTAGTATCACAGATATCTCCTACTTACCTTCCTCTCCCGGAATGGCCTGCTGTCCCCATACACTAGTATCACAGATATCTCCTGCTTACCTTTCTCTCGCAGATGGGCATGCTGTCCTCATACACTAGTATCACAGATATCTCCTGCCTACCTTTCTCTCGACGAATGGCCCGCTGTCTCCATACACTAGTATCACAGATATATCTCCTGCTTACATTTCTCTCACGGAATGGCCCGCTGTCCCCATACACTAGTATCACAGATATCTCCTGCTTACCTTTCTCTCGCAGAATTGCCTGCTGTCCCCATACACTAGTATCACAGATATCTCCTGCTTACCTTCCTCTTGTGGAATGGCCCGCTGTCCCCATACACTAGTATCACAGATATCTCCTGCTTATCTTTCTCTCACGGAATGGCCCGCCGTCCCCATACACTAGTATCACAGATATCTCCTACTTACCTTCCTCTCGTGGAATGGCCTGCTGTCCCCATACACTAGTATCACAGATATCTCCTACTTACCTTCCTCTCCCGGAATGGCCTGCTGTCCCCATACACTAGTATCACAGATATCTCCTGCTTACCTTTCTCTCGCAGATGGGCCAGCTGTCCTCATACACTAGTATCACAGATATCTCCTGCTTACCTTTCTCTCGCGGAATGGCCCGCTGTCCCCATACACTAGTATCACAGATATCTCCTGCTTACCTTTCTCTCGCGGAATGGCCCGCTGTCTCCATACACTAGTATCACAGATATCTCCTGCTTACCTTTCTCTCAAGGAATGGCCTGCTGTCTCCATACACTAGTATCACAGATATCTCCTGCTTACCTTTCTCTCGTGGAATGGCCTGCTGTCTCCATACACTAGTATCACAGATATCTCCTGCTTACCTTTCTCTCGTGGAATGGCCCGCCGTCCCCATACACTAGTATCACAGATATCTCCTGCTTACCTTTCTCTCGCGGAATGGCCTGCTGTCCCCATACACTAGTATCACAGATATCTCCTGCTTACCTTACTCTTGTGGAATGGCCTGCTGTCACCATACACTAGTATCACAGATATCTCCTGCTTACCTTTCTCTCCCAGAATGGCCCGCTGTCCCGATATACTATTATCACAGATATTTCCTACTTACCTTCCTCTCCCGGAATGGCCTGCTGTCCCCATACACTAGTATCACAGATATCTCCTACTTACCTTCCTCTCCCGGAATTGCCTGCTGTCCCCATACACTAGTATCACAGATATCTCCTGCTTACCTTTCTCTCGCAGATGGCCCTGCTGTCCTCATACACTAGTATCACAGATATCTCCTGCATACATTTCTCTCGCGGAATGGCCTGCTGTCCCCATACACTAGTATCACAGATATCTCCTGCTTACCTTTCTCTCGCGGAATGGCCCTCTGTCCCCATACACTAGTATGGGGACAGAATTCATCAAGCTTAAGTGCGGGAGCATTTGCCGTCTTCAGAGGGCAAATGCTCCCAATACCCGCTCCTTCCCTATGGGAAGGAGTCCTGGGTCGTGAAGAGGGATTTTTTCGGATACATCCATTTCTGTCCATCTCCTTCCGGCGGACGTCGGGGCTCTTGTGCACATGCGTGACCTGTAGGTGGTGCATGCGCACTCCCATCACTTTTCTGAAGGGAACAGTGAAAGGATTCACTGATTATCAGATCAGCTGTCACCGCGCCGGTGCAATGTTGAATTGCTCCGGAATCCACGGCAAGTTAGAATGTTAATTATCGGACCCCAATAATTAACTTAATCAATAGGCCCCTAAGGGGCAAATTTACTAAATGTTGATTTAGCTAAATTAAAAACATAGATGGGCTTTCCAAATGCAAATTTTGCATATTTATCATCCGTAGGGTTTCATCTTCAATTGGAAATTGAAACCCTACGGATGATGAATATGCAGATTTTGCATTTGGAAAGACCACTATGTTGATGAGTGACCATATAGATGTACAGGGCTGCTGGCCTATTCTCTTATACAGGTCATGGAACTCTGCATTGACCTCTGATATCTATAGGACTGTACAGTAGGGGGTATATTGCACCTTATGATACATAAGATTTAATACAATTTTATAAGAAATAGAACTTGAGGACAGTATTAGCAACTTCTAACTGTTTTATGTTGCTCAATATTTTTAAATGTATAACACTATGGGGAGTTAGATCACCTTTGTGTCACAATTTCTGAACGATAAAATGCGTTAACTAAATAAACCCGATTGCTTGTAAATATAGATTTGCAAAAATTGCAAGATGCCTGTCGGTTTGCGCCAGCATTTGCGCCAGGATTATGTCATACATACATCACATACACTTACTTTTTGTTGTTATAAATTGGTTTATTGCTAATTATATACAAATGTTTTCTTTCTCCTGGTTTTCCTTCTCTATGTTAATTTCTGATAGCACTGTGGGCAGGAGTTAGTTTTGCTCCTACTCATGTCTTGCTCTCTGCAGAGAGTCCATACATAAATAGAGCATGGGGGTTCACCATCGATCTTCTTCTTGCACCATTGATAGTCTTGCACAGTGCACTCTCATATGTCAGCATACAGCTTCTCCCAGTATGTATAAATTGTTTATGCCCAGTTGTTTCTTTATTGGCGCCACCCATTTTGGGGAGTTGGGGCGACAGGGACCATCCATTTTCTGGCTATCATCACCTGCTAGAATAAGTTATTTATCCAGAAGTAGATGTTGATTCCGATTATCCATGATAGAACGCTGACCAACATATAAAGATATGGCTCATCTGCATTCTTACAGCCAATAATGTTTCCTTCTCTATTGTTATAATTTTTTTCCACAAGCTCCTCCAATTCTTCCACTTCACGTATACTGGAAAGATTTTCTTCCACAGGCTCCTCCGGCTCTTCCTCTTCACGTATACTGGGAAGATTTGGCATAAATGCATAGCTCTTGTATTTGTACATCCTACGTTTGCTATACATTGGTGGGGTGGTGATGATTTTTTCAAGAATATCTGCTTCCTCTTCTAACGAGAGATCCATGGATTGGACATTAGAGCAGATGTCAAGATTCCGAGCTACGGCAGATGCAGCATAACCCCCATCATCATCATCGTCGTCTCTACAGCATTTGCTTCCGCAACATCCCATTTTGCAATGGAAACTTCTTACCTCCAGCTCCCTTCAAGAAGTGAGCACCAAGCCAAACAGCTCAGTGTCTATGTTCCATATGTGACCTCATAATGGCCAGACTTGGTAATACATTGTGACATCATCATTCTGTGTAATCAGCAGAAGCAGCATCTATCATACCTACAGTATGTGACTTTTTCTTGGTATCCATGGATTGTAATGAAAAATACTGTCCCCAGTCATTGCCAACCGGAGTTGACCAGTGACAAAATCAGCGCCATTAGTCAGTGCTGCCTATGCTTACTTATCAATCTGCCTCCCTTGGAGATAGAAGTAAAACAAGCTGAGCTCCACAGTGATGCTGAATGTACCCATATATAAATATATCATGAGATGAGAGGGCCGAACTGATACTGATGTGTTGCTTTATTTTAAATAGTTTTTGTTATAGGAATAATAAATATAACAAAACTTTTACAATGTCAAGAAACTCATGGAAAGCATGAGATAGCACTGATCTGTTCAATTTAGTTCGAGTATCTTGGGCGAGTAGACCGACTTCCTTGCTGGTGTGTAAGATCAGTGGCCGGGATAGGCTTCCACATGCAGTCACGCAGATATTTAGTATACATGAGCGGATTCTCACATTACCATAATGTAGTAAGCAGGCAGCCGCAACAGTGACCAGGGATACGTCTCTCTCAGAATCAGCCTTGCCACACCTCTCTGTTCATTGGGTACACCCACTTTGGCAGATGGTCACACCCTTTCAGCGGGCCCCTATCACTGCATTCCCCTGGTGGGCCCTTCATACTCCAGTGCATAGTCCATCACTGCATAGGTGGAGGGTTTGCCTGTATCCAGGCCTGAAGGACACACAGTCATGGCGATCATTACATGTTTTCCCCTATCTCTGGTCAATTTCAAAGAGGAATGAAGAATGACCAATATTGCCCACGCTGGGGAAATGGGGGCATAGAAAAGTAAATGGGTAGAGTTATAGAGGTAAATTTGCCTCCAGAAATGTATAACAGAAGGACATTCCCACATGCAGTGCACAGGAGGCAGTGCTTGGAGGTTCACATTTTGAACAAGCTGAACAAGGAGCCCAGTAGCAGGGAGGGGACAGGTAGCCCCTATGTTATATATTAATAAACATTGCCCTATAAGAACTAACAGTAAGCATTTTGCAGGATAGTGTCATTAAACAACTGGTCAATGGAAAGGGTAGGATTTTCTTTTTTTATGACCTACGGAGGTACTGGTCATGTATGGAAATGTCCCTGTCTCTCACCAGAGGCTTACACACAAGCGAATCAAGGCTGTTATACCAATCAGATAAGGAAAAGTCAGTAATAACTGAGTGTATTTGGTGCCCAGCAGAGACCGGCCAATGGTAGCCTGGGGGTGGGGGACTCTTAGCATTGACCCAGGAGGAATGGCCAATCTATGGAAGATGACTTCTATGTGTCTTGGGAGTTAAAATTCCCATTTTTTCTGGCCCATATTGTATGTGAGGCTATTCTTTTGAGTTTGTGTGGTCATTGGACATTTTGAGTCCTCCCCAATGGTCTCAGGTTACCCCTCTCACATTATTTTGGGATTTCTATGTGATTATACACTCATTGAAATTAGAGATGAGCGGTTCGGTTTTGTCTCGGATCTTCCCGCCAAGTTCAGACTTTAGAACAAGGCAAAACGTCATCTTTCATTGACAAAAATTATGTTTTTTCTCATTTTGAGATGTGAACTTGGTGGGAAGATCCAAGCCATAACGCTCAATAAAACTGACTTGTGTAAGTTGAATTATGAGTATTATCCGCCCCATTGTTAATCTGACCATAATCATAAATAGATAGTCAATGTACCTGATTGGATGGAAATGGATCACAATAGTTTCCGCCATTGATTCTATGGTGTCAGCATCATAGCACCTTTTGTGTATGGGCTGCAACTAAGCAGAGGGGTCACCAGTTCTGGTAACACCCGGTACGCACTCCATATCCCCCTAGAGAGACTCTGTGTTGCCGTAGATTTATTCTTTTGCTTTGGAGTTTACTTTGTTGGCCTATTGACCCTGGGCTGGCAATTCCAAAGCCCTTGGCTTCATGGGTATTGTTGCACCTCATTTATCTGGGTGGGGAATTAGGTAGTTAAGTATAGTTGGGGTGGGGTTTAGTTTGGGGATCAAGATATGACATAAGTTGGGGGCTTAATCATATAGGGTTGGGGGAAATGTGGGGGTGTTTTTTAATAGTTGCTGCCTAAGCTGTAGAGACACTGGCTGATGTGCATATTATTTATTTCTGTTTCATGCTTGTTGTTCTGGTTTGGACCACTTTACAAACGTTTCTTTGAGGTGAGTCTATGTGGCCGGGTCTGGTATTGGGAATTATGGGTAGTGGCGTAACTAGGGTCTTCAGAGCCCATGGCAAATGTAAGATTTTTGCCGCCCCCCCCGACACACACAGGGAAATCTGTGTTGCGCGCCGCTGGCGCACAGCAAAAAATGGGCGTGGTAAGAAAGGGGCATGGCTACTAAGAATGGGATGGGCCAACATGACATGAGCCCTATTTCTTGTCAGTCTGGGAACATTCCTTTCCTTTCTATTCCATATGCACCTTACCTATACGGTGGTTCACTACTCATGTAGGTCACATCGTCCGGAAGATGCCTGTGTAGGAATATAAACAAGGTCATCATACTACGATAGCGGTTCAACTAGACTCGTCCCCGTGTAACTTCCTTCCCCCTGCGTCTCTCAGCCACACCATCATCTCACTGCAACATCTCTTAGCCACACCATAATCTCCTTTCCTCCCTCCCTATGTTGTCTCTTCTTATACTCCTTTCAGACATCTCGAGAATCCCGGGAATTTGGCCTGCCTTAGCCAAATTTGCGGGTAGCTACGTCTGTCTGAAATGGACCTACTCGGGAATACGTTCCCGGGTAGCCGACCCTTCAATTGACCAGGGTTTTTCCAGGAACTTAAGTCCCGGGAGATTACCCTGCTCGTGTCTGAAGGGTGCTACCCGGGAATTTACTCCCGGGCTTCACCAAAAAGCTCCTGATTGTCCGTACGCTGTTGCATGTTAATGAGATCATCAGCAGCAGCCGGAAAATGGAGGGCAGACACCACGGACTCCAGACATAGCGCTAAAAGGCAGTGCAGTGCTACAAGGCGGATTTAGGTGTTGGAACAGCTACAGAGAGGCCCGCAACACTACAAGGTGAACTTGCTGCTGACAGAGGAGAGAGTGCAGTACCAGGTGTTTGGAGAGTGGTGCCAGGTGTGTACAGGTGGTTGCAGATCATATCACATTGGAAGAACGAGGAGGTCAAGTGATGCTGGCACACTGTCTGCAACAATGACAGGCACACCCTCAACAACTACTGTGAGCAGCCAGCAGAGCCCAGCATTGTCGCAGGTCCTACTTGATGACCCAGATGAGGACTCATCTAATACCATTATCATTGAACCAAGCACTGGCACAGATGTGACCTCTCCATCACAAAGGCAAGATTTTGAGTCTGAGCCACAGACCCAGGGAGACAAGCCCACCCTACGCGGTAACAGTAAGTTTAATTCAATTAACTTATGTTCTGCTGCATTAATCTATGTAATGTTGTAATTCAATTTCCAGTATATAGTAGGAACTAGGGATGTGCGCCGGACCATTTTTGCCGGATTTGGATTTGGATTTGGTTCTAATTCGTCATCCGGCTTTGGATTTGGATTTGGATTTGCCAAACTGCGGTGCCTGACTTTGGATTTGGATTTGGATTTGGATTTTTTTACAAAAATTGACAAAAAAAGCTAAAATCACATAAATTGGTCTTTTTTTTCTTCCTAGAGTATTATTAACCTCAATAACATTAATTTCCAGTCAATTTAGACCATATCACAGCTTATAATATTGTTTTCAACATTATTGGCCAAAGGTTGCAGTGAGCTGACTGGTTACTAAGCAACAAAGCAGCGGCACAACGACACAGACACCACAGTATAAAGCACATCTATGACACATTGCCACACAGCAGTGGCAGAAATGAAAAGTAGTGCACCCACCCAGTGGGGTACGGCCAGCAGAGTCACAGTACTTGTTTACAAAGTGGGCTACGGCCCTAGGAGTCACAGTGCACAATCTTATTAGCATTACACCGCACATAGGGCCTGATTCACATTACACCATAAAGTAGTGTCTCTTATTTATGTTACGACACACAGTAGTGCCCCTTTTACACAATGCCCACAGTAGTGACCCTTTTACACAATGCCCACAGTAGCGGTGTCCCTTACACAATGTCCCCCAGCAGTGGTGCCCCCTATGCAGTCCCCTTAGTAGTACGGTCCACTATGCAGTGCCCCCAGTTGAATGCTCCCCAGTAGTATGCCCCCCATTAGCAGGCCCCCCCAGTAGTATGTCCCCCATTAGCAGGCCCCCCCAGTAGTATGCCCCCCATTAGCATGCCACCCAGTAGTATGCCCCCCCAGTAGTATGGCTCCCCCAGTAGTAGGCTGCCCCAGTAGCAGGCCCCCCCAGTAGTAGGCTGCTCCAGTAGTAGCCCCCCCTGTAGTATGGGCCCCCCCTGTAGTATGGCCCCCCCTGTAGTAGGCCCCCCCAGTAGTATGGCCCCCCCCAGTAGCAGGCCCCTCAGTAGTATGGCCCCCCCAGTAGCAGACCCCCCCAGTAGTATAGCCCCCCCCAGTAGCAGGCCCCTCTGTAGTATGGCCCCCCCAGTAGTATAGCCCTGCCCAGTAGCAGACCCCCCCCAGTAGTGCAGACCCCCCCAGTAGTATAGCCCCCCCCCAGTAGCAGGCCCCTCTGTAGTATGGCCCCCCAATAGTGCAGATCCCCCCCAGTAGTATGGCCCCCCCAGTAGCAGACCCCCCCCAGTAGTATAGCCCCCCCCAGTAGCAGGCCCCTCTGTAGTATGGCCCCCCCAGTAGTATTGCCTCCCCCAGTAGCAGACCCCCCCCCAGTAGTGCAGACCCCCCCCCAGTAGTATAGCCCCCCCAGTAGCAGGCCCCTCTGTAGTATGGCCCCCCCAGTAGTATAGCCCCCCCCCAGTAGCAGACCCCCCCAGTAGTGCAGACCCCCCCCCCCAGTAGCGCCCCCGGACCTTTGACAAGTAAAAAAATAAAAAAAATAAAACTTACCTGTATCCCCGCTCCCGCGCCGTCCGCTCTGTCACACACTGAGGAGGGAGCCGGAAGACGGAGCTCATGTGTGAGCTCCAGCCGGCTCCCTCCGTGCAGCAGCCAATGAGAGTCTGTGTGACTCTCATTGGCTGCTGTAACAAACACACAGCTGCCGCTGGCGGCTGTGTGTCTGTGTCTGTGTAGGGCAGAGCGCTATCACTGCGCTCTGCCCTACACGCGAGGAGACCTGATGTCGGATTCTCTAGTGAGAATCCGACATCAGGCGGCCGCCGTTCGGCCCCGAACGGGGATCCGAGTCAGGCGGTGAACACCCGAACAGGGTTCGGGTGGACTCGGATCCCCAATGTTCGGAGCGGTTCGGATTCCACAGAATCCGAACCGCTCATCTCTAGTAGGAACCGTATTGTTTCTGCATTCATCTTGAAGTGGAGGGTGGGCACCGCATACAACGAGACGCGCTGCTTTTTGAATTTGGACCATTTACTGTTTTGTGTTTCCTGTGTTTCAAATATTTTTTACATCTGTTGCTCATTGTGTTCTCTCTTATACTTTCAGTTTTCACAGTGCCAACACGTAAAAAGAAGAAGAGAAAAATTGATGTTGCTACCAAATCCATGACAAATATTCTTTGTGAACAACTACATGACCTAGATTCGGAATGGCAGACACAAGAGGATGCCAGACTGCAGCGGTTCATGGCCAATGAGAGAGAAATGCAGAGTAATTTGGTAACGGAAATGATAGCAATGCAGGAAAGGATTAGTCGCGATAACCGCAAATTTTTTTCTCAAATCTTGAGCACAATCCACTACAAACCAACACAATTTTCCACCATCCACCCATTTTGCGCAACAAGCTAATTATCCAAACTCATTTGGGGAACCATCCCAGTATGTGCAACAACCTCAGTCTCCCACTTCATTTGAGCATACATCACAGTATGACCAGCACGCTAATTTCCCCACAGCATTTGGGCAAACTACATATAAGTATGCTCAACAAGCAAAGCCCCCCACAGCATTTGGCCAAACATCCCAGTATGCACAACAAGTAAAGTCCGCCACAGCATTTGGCCAAACATCTCAGTATGCGCAACAAGTAAAGTCCCCCCACAGCATTTGGCCAAACATCCCAGTATGCGCAACAAGTACAAACTACATCCCATATATCCAAACATCCACAAACACCTCAGTCATCCTCAACATTTACAGATAGTACATTAGATAATGTACTCGAAGGTCAATTTAAAGATACTTTGCCAGCTAATACTCTGTCACAGGAACTTACTCCTGACAAAAACCCAGAGTTTACAGTTTACAGAAATATGTAACTGTGGTAATCAAATATATCTAGTGATGTTAACTAGACATATCCCATATGATGATGTTGAAAATGTTATGGTTACTGCTTTTGTCATTTTATTTTTTTAAGGATATTGAGTTGGTGTAAACAAGGATTTACCAAAAAATTCTGGTCCTATTTGTTTCATTTTCAAGGGTTGTTTAATGCCTCACAGCTATATGCGCACTTAACAATGTTCACATTGTCTACACTTCAACAGTATCAATCAATACATACATATGGAGTACTTTGGGTTCTGAAGTAAATGTGCACTTTTATTTATTTTTATACCATTGTTTGGTTTTGAATTGTGTTGTATTTTGTGCAACATTATTTCCTATGTAAGAAATATGGAAATAAGGCTTTCAAACTTCGTATGCAACTTAAACAAAAAGCCTTTATTAAAATAAAAGATTTTTTGAACATTTCAAATATTAAGTCTTTGTATTTATTACAATAACACCATTAATTAATGTTATTTGAAATGGTGCTTCTAATCAATTCTATGTCAGTGGTTCGATAAGCAAGTGAGGTTGATCAAACGGTAGAAGGATCACTCCCAACAGGCTCCTCCACGATGTCCCACTCTGGCAGGTATTCTTCTTGCTGTATTTCACAGATGATATGCAAGATACAGCATGCCACTACACCATCAGTAATAAGCCCAATGTCCACATCATTTCTTTTTAACAAGCAGTGCCAACGTCCCTTCAGTCTACCGAATGCATTTTCCACAACCATTCTAGCTGAGCTGAGGGTATGGGTGTAGGCGATCTACTCGTTGCAAAGCTCATACTGTTGGCTGTACCCTTTCATCAACCACCTTCGTAATGGATACGCAGCATCCCAATGATGTGGACTGGTACCTCAACTCCATCCACAAGCTTGGACTTCTGCAAATGGAAACAAATATTACAGTTATTATTAAAGGCTTTACAGGTAACAGTGTTGTAATACACTTGGTACAGGTATATCTACTTTCCTCTATTTGTAGGTATATACGTTGATTACAATTTGGCAGGAGGTATTTGCCAGACATGCCTGATACATATCTGTTTAGCAATAATAAGCATGACATAAATGTGTGTATAGTTACCTCACGAGGAAACAGCCAACCATTCTGCCTCTCCTCCGCAATCTTGTACAGATCAGAATTGGCCAGCACACGAGCATCAAGAGCACGACCAGGCCAGCCAATAAAATCATCAGTGAAGCTGTGAGAGCAAGATAATATCCGGTTAAAACTATACATATAGACCATGTGAAGTAGAATCTGATTGGTTGCTAGGCCCAACATCTCCTCTTCAAATAACCCTCACTTTAATAAATAAACCTCTAACTTTTAAATACACTACAATATAATCATTAATTTATTTCTGATAGAAAGCATATATAAGATCCGGTTACAACTATACATATAAACTTTTTAAACACACAACATTTTAGATCCTTTACTTTGCATACAGGTCACAATATATATCAAATTAAAAGTAATAAATGTGGCTTACCAATACCGATGGTCAACGATGGCTTGCAGAATGATGGAATGCCATCCCTTTCTGTTATAGTAGTCTGCTGGGCTGTCTGTGGGAGCAATTATGGGGATGTGGATGCCATCAATTGTCCCAGCACACTGTGGGTAAACGCGGTGCAGGAACCCGGACACTGTCTCATCCAGTTGCTGCCCATGGGGTAGGGCAATAAACCGGTGGTACAAGGTATCCAGGATGGCCTGGGTCACTTCACGCACCAAAACACAAGAGATGCCTACACCAAACAAGCAGGAAATTGTGCGGTACTCGCCAGGGGTAGCATACAACCATAAGACGATTGCAAGTCTCCTGCTCGGGGCAATGGGCTGTCTCCATCGAGTAGCTTGCCTGGTAAGTGACAGGGTCAGGAGTTCCAGGATGTAATTAAAGGTGCCTTGCGACATCCTAAAATTTGCAATCCATTGGTTCTCTGTAAACCCCTCTACCGTAGCCCAGAAAGTCTCTCCATGTTGTCGATCTCGTGACCATATTGTGCAAGATGACCCTCCGGTCACTCTCAATATGGACGAGATGCTGGACATTACCAAGGCTCTCCTCTGGCATAGGTAATGTCGGCGCTTGGACGCTCTCTCCACCACAAAATGCTACCTTCTCCTCAGGATCTCAAACTGTACGATTATGAACAGTGTGAGCAGCTTCAGCCATGCCTCAGTTGCTGTGTAGCACACCAAATCCACCAGACAATACAAGGTCTCCATGCTACACAGATGCTTGGAAATACAGCAATGCCTTATAGGTACCCCTCCCAGTCCCCTTATACCAAGCCCCCACCTTTGCATGATTTCATTAATGTGTGCCAGCATAACGTCCACTTAAAATGACAAAACTGTGTTTTTCTGTGTAAAACTCTGAAAAACCCTGCTCTTGTCTGAATGGTGCTACCCGGGGTCTCTACCATATACCCGGCATTTTGCACAGGAGAAATTCCAGGGTCTGAGGAGGAAATTTCCTGGGTCATATATGTGAAAGGTGTATTAACCACACCATCCCCTCACCCCACGTCGTCTCTTAGCACACCATCACTGCCCCCCCTGCATCAACTCTCAGCACACCATCACCCCCCTGTCAACTCAACACACCATCACCCCCCTGTGTCAACTCTCAGCACACCATCACCTCCCCCTTGCGTTGTCTCTCAACACACAGACGCACACCGACACTTATACATACACACGCCCTGCCACAAACACACTGACACATATACACTGACAGAGATACACACACTGATACAGACACACACTAACACACATACTAACACAGATACACACACAGATACACACACACCTTTCACACAAATGCAGCCAGCCAAGTAAAAACATCACTGATATAAATTGAAAGTCACCCCCCTCCCCCCGTGGAAGTCCGACCCCCTCCTCGCAGCAGTCCAACCTCCCCACTCCCCTCCCATCCCTGCAAAACAAAAATTATACTTACCTGGCTGGTCCGGAGCAGAGAGAGTATCGGGGAAGGAGAATCACCCTGTCAAGAGTCACCTCCGATGGCAGCTCTCAGTATACAGAGAATGGGAAGACTGCCTGGGAGGGGCTGCACGCTTCTGCTGCAGCTCCCCCTACAGTCCCCCAGCAGCACCAACAGGCACACATGCAAAACTGCAAAGGACAGCTCTTCAAATAAGAGCTGAGTCGGACTGGACCACAGGGGTACGGGGAAAACCCCGGTGGTTCCAACTGCCTATAAACTCACCCACCTTTTCTAGATGTCAGGTTCCAGACCTCAAATTCTAGATTGTTACTCTATTAGACAGTCAGTTACCTGGAGGAGCAGGACCACTGATGAACATGGGGGCTTGGTTCCCTTCTAGAGAAACTACACCAAGAACTGCCTAATGGTTGGGCAATCATCTGTGGTTGCTTTCCACCAACCCTCTGGTGGATGACCGCACCCTCTAAGCATGGGCCCCTACCACTGCATTCCCCAAGGTGGGCCCTTCATGCACTTCTGCATTTCTGTTAAACATGCAGCTAACAGGCAGCTCTATTGTATTCAGTCCAAGTACAACTGCATGCACACACTTGCAGCATGATTACATACACCATCGACAAATATCATTCTGTCACACATGATTCTTAGTAAATTTGTGAGTTTGAAACAAATTCACTGGTGTCCATGCAATACCCAGCGTGTTTATG
Organism: Taudactylus pleione; assembly: GCA_031769625.1. Lineage (NCBI taxonomy): Eukaryota > Metazoa > Chordata > Amphibia > Anura > Myobatrachidae > Taudactylus > Taudactylus pleione. The sequence goes on along the minus strand of JAUIMM010000113.1, from coordinate 13,929,637 downwards.
GGTCCAGGGGGGGCCCACACCGCACCCATAAAACTTACCTCTCTGGAGTCACACGTCGGCTCCAGTGTCTGCGCCTGTAAAAATGGCTGGAAAATGGCCGTCGCTCCCATTTTCCCATCGTTTGTGCATGCGCAGTGCAGGGAAAATGGCCACCATGGCCATTTTCCCGATGACCTGCGCTTGCGCTATAGACTCTGGGCACACCCTAGAGGACGGAGAGGAGGGGGCCCATGTCGGAGACCGCACACGGGCCTTCTCCTTTCTAGAAACACCCCTGAGCAGATGCAATGTCGATATTTTTGCAGATCGAGCGATTGTTAGCTATTGCGCACGTGCAAGCACTGCACTGCGCATGGGCAGGAATTGCATTGCGATTACATTCGTAAAAAAGAGAGTAACAGGTAGTCAACGTTTGGGGGTAGTAAGGGGGTTGGTCAGAAAAACGCAGACGTGTGTCACCCTTTTAAACGCTGCTACCGTACTGTTGCTCGTTGTTGGGTAAATATGGGAAGGCAGCAGTGGCCGTCCCTATGCTCGGGTAAGATTTGGAAGCATTAGCATATTTTCGCAGCAGCATATCGCATGTGGAATCGCAGCTGAGATTGCATTAGCGTCCGCTGCTGAATGAGGTCCTTAACCCGGCTCTGGGACTGAGCAGAAGGAAGGAGGGATGGAGCAGGGGTGTATTTATAATGGGTGCAGGGTGTGCGGTGCACACTGGTGCCTGTGTTTATCAGGTGGGCCCACACGGCATACCCTTCACCCATACTTTTTAATACTTACCTCTCTGAAGTCCCACGTCGGCTGGAGCAGCGGTACATAAAATGCCTGGAAAATGGCCACCACTGCCATTTTTCCTGGCATTTTGCACAAGCACAGTAGGGAAGTCACTGGGAAAATGGCTGCTGCACCATTTTCCCAGTGACCTGCACATGCCCAGTAGACAGACTAGTGCCCGGAGTCTACTGCTGTTGTCAGTGCGCAGGCTGCATCAGGGAGAGAGGAAGGGGCCACAGATGGGTAATGCACATGGGCACCCACCTCTCTTAATATGCCCCTGGGATGTAGCAATGAGCAATAACAAAGAGGGAGGAGGCGGTCCCTTCCCATCATCACCCATGGCTCCTCCTCTTTGCCTCCACTGAGCTGAGACCCATGCTGGCCCTGATGTTAGTCAGCCCGGATGGCATGAATTGAGCATCAGTCACACAGGAGGAGAGATCACGGTGGCTGTTTCCCTGCTGCTGAGGGGAGGCCTGAGCCCGTTGGTGGCACCAAGGACTGGGAGGAGCCTGAGCGGTGAGTCTGGTGCAAATTATCAGTGACTGCAGTGGTTATGTGTGAGTTCTCTGACTGCACTATGCTATCCAGCCGTTTCAGCTGACCACCAAGCTGCTGGTTCATTCCATCGTTTCCATCTGGTGATGGATCAATTATTGTGCGCTCCCAGCCAAATCTGACTCTGTGTGCGCTCACACACACCAGCCTGCGGGTGTACAGATGTGTTACATACACCTTTTCTCACATTGCTCCAAATAGCTCCATTGGATGCGCTACAGACTTTGCCATTTAGCTGCTCCACACATCTTTTTCTTTTACTATGCATCTTATTCGCATACCAATTCCTGTGTGACCAAAGTATTCATCTAGTGTCCATGGTATACTGTGAGCGAATCTGTAGGCCGCTACAATGTGAATATGACACAGAATTTAGGAAAAAGTATGAATCACTATCCATGGCAGATTCATCCGAGTTGCGGAATGGCCCGCTGTCCCCATACACTAGTATCACAGATATCTCCTGCTTACCTTTCTCTCCCGGAATGGCCTGCTGTCCCCATACACTAGTATCACAGATATCTCCTGCTTATCTTTCTCTCACGGAATGGCCCGCTGTTCCCATACACTAGTATCACAGATATATCCTGCTTAACTTACTCTCGCGGAATAGCCTGCTGTCCCCATACACTAGTATCACAGATATCTCCTGCTTACCTTTCTCTCATGGAATGGCCCGCTGTCCCCATACACTAGTATCACATATCTCCTGCTTACCTTTCTCTTGCGGAATGGCCCGCTGTTCCCATACACTAGTATCACAGATATCTCCTGCCTACCTTTCTCTTATGGAATGGCCCGCTATCCCCGTACACTAGTATGGGGACAGAATTCATCAAGCTCGAGTGCGGTAGCATTTGCCATCTTCAGATGGTGAATGCTCCCAATACTCGCTCCATCCCTATGGGAAGGAGTCCTGGGTCGTGAAGAGGGATTTTTCTCGGATACATCCGCTTCTGTCCGTCTCCTTCCGCCGGATGTCGGGGCTCTTGTGCACATGGATGACCTGAAGGTGGCGCATGCACACTCCCGTCACTACTCCGAAGGGAACAGTGAAAAGATTCACTGATTTTCGGATCAGCTGTTCCCGCGCCGGTGCAATGATGAATTGCTCTGGAATCCGTGGCGAGTTAGAATGTTGATTATCGGACCCAATAATTAACATAATGAATAGGCCCCTAAGGGGTAAATTTACTAAATGTTGATTTAGCTAAATTTAAAACATAGATGGGCTATCCAAATGCAAATTTTGCATATTTATCATTTGTAGGGTTTCATCTTCAATTGGAATATGCAGATTTTGCATTTGGAAAGCCCATCTATGTTGATGAATGACTATATAGATGTACAGGGCTGCCGGCCTAGTCTATTATATAGGTCATGGAACTCTGATATCTATAGGACTGTACGGTAGGGAGGTATCTTGTACCTTATGATAGATAAGATGTAATAAAATTTGTAAGAAATAGAACCTGTGGGCAGTATTAGCAACTTCTAACTGTTTTATGTTGCTCAATATTTTAAATGTATAACACTATGGGGAGTTAGATCACCTTTGCGTCACAATTTCCGAACGGTAAAATGCGTTAACTAAATAAACACGATTGCTTGTAAATATAGATTTGCAAAAATTGCAAGATGCGTGTCGGTTTGCACCAGCATTTGCACCAGGATTATGTCAGGCATTCATCACATACATTTACTTTTTGTTGTTATAAATTGGTTTATTGCTAATTATATACAAATGTTTTTCTTTCTCCTGGTTTTCCTTCTCTATGTTAAATTCTGATAGCACTGTGGGCAGGAGTTAGTTTTGCTCCTACTCATGTCTTGCTCTCTGCAGAGAGTCCATACATAAAGAGAGCATGGGGGTTCACCATCGATCTTCTTCTTCCACCATCGATAGTCTTGCACAGCGCACGCTCATATGTCAGCACACAGCTTCTCCCAGTATGTATAAATCATTTATGCCCAGTTGTTTCTTTATTAGCGCCACCCATATTGGGGAGTTGGGGCGACAGGGACCATCCATTTTCTGGCTATCGTCGTCTGCTAGAATAAGCTATTTATCCAGAAGTAGATGTGGATTCCGATTATCCATGATAGAACGCTGACCAACATATAAAGATATGGGTCATCAGCATTCTTCCAGCCAATGATGTCTCCTTCTCCGTTGTTATAATTTTCTTCCACAGGCTCCTCCGGTTCTTCCTCTTCACGTTTACTGGAAAGATTTTCTTCCTCAAGTTCCTCCGGCTCTTCCTCTTCACGTATACTGGGTAGATTTGGCATAAATGCATAGCTCTTGTGTTTGTACATCCTACGTTTGCTATACATTGGTGGGGTGGTGATGATTTTTTCAAGAATATCTGCTTCCTCTTCTAACGAGAGATCCATGGATTGGACATTAGAGCAGATGTCAGGATTCTGAGCTACGGCAGACGCAGCATAACCCCCATCATCATCATCGTCATCTCTACAGCATTTGCTTCCGCAACATCCCATTTTGCAATGGAAACTTCTTACCTCCAGCTCCCTTCAAGAAGTGAGCACCAAGCCAAACAGCTCAGTGTCTATGATCCATATGTGACCTCATAATGGCCAGACTTGGTAATACATTGTGACATCACCAGTCTGTGTAATCAGCAGAAGCAGCATCTATCATACCTACAGTATGTGACTTTTTCTTGGTATCCATGGATTGTAATGAAAAATACTGTCCCCAGTCATTACCAACCGGAGTTGACCAGTGACAAAATCAGCGCCATTAGTCAGTGCTGCCTATGCTTACTTATCAATCTGCCTCCCTTGGAGATAGAAGTAAAACAAGCTGAGCTCCACAGTGATGCTGAATGTACCCATATATAAATATATCGTGAGATGAGAGGGCCGAACTGATACTGATGTGTTGCTTTATTTTAAATAGTTTTTGTTATAGGAATAATAAATATAACAAAACTTTTACAATGTCAAGAAAATCATGGAAAGCATGAGATAGCACTGATCTGTTCAATTTAGTTCGAGTATCTTGGGCGAGTAGTCCGACTTCCTTGCTGGTGTGTAAGAACAGTGGCCGGGATAGGCTTCCACATGCAGTCACGCAGATATTTAGTATACATGAGCGGATTCTCGCATTACCATAATGTAGTAAGCAGGCAGCCGTAACAGTGACCAGGGATACGTCTCTCTCAGAATCAGCCTTGCCACACCTCTCTGTTCATTGGGTACACCCACTTTGGCAGATGGTCACACCCTTTCAGCTGGCCCCTATCACTGCATTCCCCTGGTGGGCCCTTCATACTCCAGTGCACAGTCCATCACTGCATAGGTGGAGGGTTTGCCTGTATCCAGGCCTGAAGGACACACAGTCATGGCGATCATTACATGTTTTCCCCTATCTCTGGTCAATTCAAAGAGGAATGAAGAATGACAAATATTGCCCACGCTGGGGACATGGGGGCATAGATAAGTAAATGGGTAGAGTTAGAGAGGTAAATTTGCCTCCAGAAATATATAACAGAAGGACATTCCCACATGCAGTGCACAGGAGGCAGTGCTTGGAGGTTCACATTTTGAACAAGCTGAACTGAGAGCCCAGTAGCGGGGAGGGGACAGGTAGCCCCTATAGTACATATTAATAAAAATTGCCCTATAAGAACTAACATTAAGCATTTTGCAGGAGTAGGATTGTGTCATAAACAACTGGTCAATGGAAAGGATAGGATTTTTTTTATTTATGACCTACGGAGGTACTGGTCATGTATGGAAATGTCCCTGTCTCTCACCAGAGGCTTACACACAAGCGAAACTAGGTTGTTATACCAATCAGATACGGAAAAGTCAGTAATAATTGAGTGTACTTGGGGTCTCATTCAGACCCGCTCGTGAGCGCTGTACGCTCGCAAGCGGGTCGATGGTGCCCAATTGCGCATGCGCACGACGGAGGGAGCTCCGTCGTACGCATGCCCGAGACCCGGCGAGCCACGGAGAAGCCGTCGCTCCGGGTCTCGCACCAAAGAGGGCGTGCTGTCGATGGTGATTGACAGCACGCCCCCGTTGGCGGGCGTGCCAGGGGCGTGGCTGCCCAGATGGAGGAGTTCCCATGGGAATGCCTTCCGTCTTGGTCCGGCCCCACTGACATCACTAGTGATGTCAGTGGGAGTGATTTTGGCTCTGATAGAGCCAAAATCACTCCAGGGCTTGCGGCAACGAGACCCTACCGCAAGGGTCTCGTCGCAAGCCCGATGGTCATGATGGTCTTGACCATCGCGACCATCATCATGGACGCTCGCATAAGCTGTGGGTGGTAACCCACAGCTATGCGAGCGTCCAAGAGGCTGCTCCAATTTTAGGTAAGCCGGCCCTGATTCAAAGCGAGCGCTCTGGTCAGAGTATCCAGCTCTGAATCAGGCCCTTGGTGCCCAGCAGAGACCGGCCAATGGTAGCCTGGGGGTGGGGGACTCTTAGCATTGGCCCAGGACGAATGGACAATCTATAGAAGGTGATTTCTGGTATAGAACAAAGTGGCTAGCTGTGTCTTGAGAGTTAAAATTCCCATTTTGTCTGGCCCATATTGTATGTGAAGCTATTCTTTTGAGTTTGTGTGGACATCAAACATTTTGGGTCCTCCCCAAAGGTTTCAGGTTCACCCTCTCACATTAGTTTTGGATTTCTATGTGATTATACACTCAATGAAAACAGAGATGAGCGGTTCGGTTTTGTCTTGGATCTGCCCGCCAAGTTCAGATTTTAGAACAGGGAAAAACATCATCTTTCATGGACAAACATGATGTTTTTCCTCATTTTGAGATGCGAACTTGGTGGGAAGATCCAAGCCAAATCCAAATCGCTCAATAAAACTGACTTCTGTAAGTTGAATTATTAGTATTATTACTGAATTATGTGGAGACCCATCCGTCCCATTGTTAATCTGACCCTAATCATAAATCGATAGTCCATGTTCCTGATTGGATGGAAATGGATCGCAATAGTTGCCGCCATTGATTCTACGGTGTCAGCATCATAGCACCCTTTGTGTATGGGCTGCAACTAAGCCGAGGCGTCACCAGTTCTGGTGACACCCGGTAAACACTCATATCCCCCTAGCGCGGCAGAGACTCTGTGTTGCCGTAGATTTATACTTTTGCTTTGAACTTTACTTTGTTGGCCTATTGACCCTGGGCTGGTTATTCCCTGGCCCTTGGCTACATGGGTATTGTTGCACCTCATTTATCTGGGTGAGGAATTAGGTAGTTAAGTATAGTTGGGGTGGGGCTTAGTTTGGGGATCAAGATATGTCATAAGTTGGGGGCTTAGTCATATAGGGTGGCGGGAAATGGGGGGGTGTTCTTATAGTTGCTGCCTAAACTGTAGAGACACTGGCTGATGTGCATATTATTTATTTCTGTTTTATGATTGTTGGTCTGGTTTGGACCACTTTACAAACGTTTCTTTGAGGTGAGTCTATGTGGCCGGGTCTGGTATTGGGAATTGTGGCCAGTGGCGTAACTAGGGTCTTCAGAGCCCAAAGCAAATGTAAGATTAGTGCCAGCTCCCACCCCACATGCACAGGAAAATCCATGTTGCACGCCTCTGGCACACAGGAAAAAATGGGTGTGGTCAAAAAAAGGTGGGTGGCTACTGAGAATCGGACGTGCCAACATGACATGCCACCAATTTCTTGTCAGTCTGGGAACATTCCTTTCTTTTCCATATGCACCTTACCTATATGGTGGTTCATTATTCATGTAGGTCACATCATCCGGAAGATGTCTGTTTGTGTAGGAATATAAACAAGTTCACAGCACACCATTGCCCCCCCTGCATCAACTCACAGCACACCATCACCCCCCTGCATCAACTCACAGCACAACATCACCTCCCCCCTGTGTTGTCTCTCAATACACAGACTTACTGACACATATACATACACACACACTGACACACACACTGACACATACACACTGACACATATACACACACACACACAAGTGTACTAAAGGGGAAAATGTGGTAAACCTCCCGAAAATGCAGATTTGGGGTGTTTTACCGCATTCCCCATATGTACTAAGTAACGCCACCTTCAGGTGGTGTTACCCAATAGAAGTCTATGGGCTTCTTAATGCGACACTGCTGGATCCCTCCCATGAGCCCCCGCAGCCCGCATCTTTCTGCACATGCGCAGAAGGACTTCTGGGTGTTCTGGGAAGTCCCTCTGCCCAGCAGCATCGCAAAGGACAGCTCTTATCGGGAGAGCTGTTCTTTGCGAAATTTTTAGTACATACCGTGGTAATGAACCGCGGTATGTTTTGCGAAGTCAGGGGGAAGCGATGCTTAGTAATCTCCCACCACACACATGTCAGATTTATGCCACACACACACCTACCTGTCAGATTTATGCCACATAATACAGTTCCACTTACTCACTTACTTATCTTCTTGAACTTCTTCTTTCTCCCGATAAGCCTCGCCCCCTTTGCTTTCTCCATCTTTCTATAGCCTGCTATGGGTGCAGCCATTTTCTGTTACCCCTGGTGCAGCCTCAGCCTGTCAGATCTCCCACTCATGTTACAGGCACATAAGGCCTGATTCAGACCTGGTCGCAAGCGCTGAGCACTCGCAACCGGGTCGATGGTGGCCCACAGCGCATGTGCACGATGGAGCCGGCTCTGTCGTGTATATGCGCGAGACTCGGCTAGCGACGGGCAATCCGTCGCTCCAGGTCTCGCACCAAAGGGGGCGAGCTGTCGATGTTGAGTGACAGCTCGCCCCCTTTGGTGGGCGGGCCGGGGGGGTGGCTGCCCAAAGGGAGGCGTTCCCAGGAGAACGCCTGCCATTTGGGGGCGGCCCCACTGACATCAGGGGTGATGTCAGTGGAGAGATTCCGGCTCTGTTACAGCCGAAATCTCTCTGGGGCTTGTGGCCACGAGACCCTACCACAAGGGCCTTGTCGCAAGCCTGATGGTCGCGATGGTCTTGACCATCGTGACCATCAACCTAGCCGCTCGTTATAGCTGTGGGTGGTCACCCACAGCTATGCGAGCGGCCAGGAGGCTGCACAAAAAAAAAAAAAAAACGCCCTGATTCAGAGCGAGCGCTCTTTCAGAGTGTCCGGCTCTGAATCAGGGCCATAGAGTGGCTGGGGAGGGAGCAGGAGAACCTGAATCATAAATGACACTAACATTAGTTTGCGCCGATGGCTGGTAAGTCCATCCCTTCGCTGGCCCCTCTCTCTGTCCGTGCCCGGGAATCCAGACCCTGATTCCAAGTATGCACGTTATGCCACACTGTAGAGCTCCCAGTATGCACGTTATGCCACACTGTAGTGCTCCAAGTATGCACGTTATGCCACACTGTAGTGATCCCAGTATGCATGTTATGCCACACTGTAGTGCTCCCAGTATGCATGTTATGCCACACTGTAGTGCTCCCAGTATGCACATTATGCCACACTGTAGTGCTCCCAGTGTGCACGTTATGCCACACTGTAGTGCTCCCAGTATGCACATTATGCCACACTGTAGAGCTCCCAGTATGCATGTTATGCCACACAGTAGTGCTCCCAGTATGCACATTATGCCACACTGTAGAGCTCCCAGTATACATGTTATGCCACACTGTAGTGCTCCCAGTATGCACGTTATGGATACATGCCTACCCTCTCGGTTTTCGCGTGAGGCTCCCATTTTTTTGATTGCGGGTAGCCGTGTAGGGAACAGGGCTTAATGATGCAAATCTCTATTAATCATGTCATATAGCCCCTCCCTCTTTTTAAATTTAAGTCAATTGCAGCAATTTTCCACAAAGGGGGTGGGGCTTAATGACTCAAATCGCCAGGCCCTGCCCCTGTCACAACCCACCTGCTTCTCCTCCCCAGACTTCTCCCAGGGTGGAGAAGCAAAAGATAGGCAACTGTGATGTTATGCCACAGTGTAGTGCACCCAGTATGCACATTATGACAAACAGTGCCTCCAATATGCGCAGTATTTACCTTCCTGTTGTGGCCAGCTCTTTTAGACTCTGCAGCTTGCTCTCCTCCATACAGGGTGCTAAAGTATACAGAGACTGAGAAGCGCTCAGCTCCTTTAAGTGTGGCACCACGGCCGTGAGCCACTCTGCATTCCACGCCCGAGAACAGGTGCCACTGGGCACCTGTTCTAGGGAAGTGGGCCAAACCAACTCGCATGATAGACAGAATCTGACTGGTTGCTATGGACAACAACATACTTTTCAATTTTAGAAGCATTAGTAAATCTACCCCTAAAGGAAATCCTGGTAAATGAGCTCTACTAACTATTTTATATCAGGATAGTGTACAAAAAAGAAAATTGATAGTAAGGGTCTAATTCAGAGATTTTTGTAAACACGATGTTGAGGGCGGCGTTTGAAGGTGGCGTCAGGAATCATCCCAGAAAACGGAGGGTGTCGTCCCCATTTTCTGGGCGTGCTGAAGCCAGATGCCCAGCTTCACTGGCCCGGGCAGTGTGATTTCATTGGACAACCTGAGTAACCTGAGGGTTTCTCAGATGACTGATGTTCACGCAGTTTGATTAATTGCTGCAGCTTTGGATGCAGCAGTGGATAAGAAAAGCCATCAGGAGGCATCTTTTATACTCAGGACACCCCCTGAGGCATATTTTCAACACAGTGGCTGTGTTACCAGCGTCCATCTCTGAATCAGGCCACAAGACATTTTAGTAAGAGATGTGAAGATGCAATAGTACCCTCAATAGGGGTTGGGTATGAGATGCTGGCGCTCGGGATGCCAGCACTCAGAATACTGACACCGGCATCCTGACAGGGTTAGGCTACCGACACTTGTCAGTATCCTAATCCTCCCCCTTTCCCTCCCTCCCTGATGCCTAAACCTAACCTCCTTCCCTAGTGCCTAAACCTAACCTCCCCCTCCCCGCACCCTAAGCCTAACCCTCCCCCCTTAGTGCCTAACCCGAACCTCTAACGCAAACCCTGCCCCTAACACTGCTACTTACCTTTGGGATTCCAGTGGTCAGGATGTCGGTGCTGGGATTCCAGCACCTGCATTCTGAGCGCCGGAATCCCCACATCCACTCAATAGTTGCCAAGGTCTGAACAATTTTGCATACATAAGAAGTCACTTTGGAAGAGCAGCACATTTATAGCTGCATTCTGACCAATGTAATTCATATGCCTGACGCAGACACAAAGGTGACACATTTACAGTGTTGGACTGGCCCATGGTGATACCTGGTAGATCACCAGTTGGACAACAAAAGAGAAACAGTATACTCTCTTGTGGGGGCACTCTTGTATGTATAATAAGCTAAAAGTTAGCTTTTAATTAATTATGATAAAATATATAGAGCACAAAAGCTAGACGCATGAATAACAAAAAACATAAAAATAATAGAAAAAGAAAAAAAACACTGTTGATAATATACGGTATCTCCTCTATTAAAAAATAGTAAAAATCGCTGGAGAAAAACAAGGTAATCATAACACAGTCATAGTAATCATAAATGTGTAATGCCCAAATGGCCGCAGCCTATCAATCAGGCTAAAGCTCAGGGGGGACTGCGACCGTGATGACCGGATCCTTTCTGCACATGCGCAGAACAGGTCTGAAAAAGTCATCTAATACAAAGTCCATGAAAGTATCCAGTACTGGTTAAGGGCCTGATTCATCAAGGATCGCTGATGCGTAATTATGCAAATGACTGCGATCGCACTGCCACCACAGCACAACATAAAGACAGCCACTTCCCTTTACTCACATCCGCAATACCTTGCAAGTCTGCGAAAACATCGGTACCATCGGAGCCTTAGGTAAGACCTCACTCACAAACTGCTAAACTTCCTGTCGGTATCTAGAGCTCAGGCTGCATATACCGTTGCAGGGGCTTAATTATGCAGGCCCCTGTAACAGCGTTGAAACGCGCTGTCATGCCTGCATTCTGCCGACCACCCCCGTTACCACCCCCAAACTGCGTAGTCACTGTGTCCCAATCGCAATAGCTAGTTTGCGTCCGCACACTGCACAGAAGGAAACAATCGACTGGGTGCGTGTGTTTTTGCACTTGCGTCCTTGCTCAATCGGTCCCTAAGTTCAGTGATGACAGTAAAAGAAGAATACCCGTAGAGATTATTCCATTTTCTACTCACTATGTATTTTGTGTTTAGTTATTGGGCAGGGCGGGGAATCAGGTCTACTGTAACTACTACTGTATAGTGTAGAGGGGTAATCTCCTCCCGACCCCTGGTGCACCTCCCCTTTCATTGGAGAAGTAAGGAGACTCTGATTGAGACATCACGTAGAAGAGAAACCATTGTCTAAGTACTGTGAAACTAGTAGAACAGAACTGCGTTAACCTCTGAAGAATGTAATATATGCGACACATATAGCAGCAAATTGTCCACTAATGGTAGAATGACCACACCCCAGTGTAATTTCTGAGTATGGGTTTATTTTGATGTATATGTAACCCTGGTCACGGGTTATGGAGATATATATATATAATTGTATGCTGTAAAAAGAATATATTTGGCAATGTAGATGCCGACGTTTCAGAGCTGCGCTCTTTTTTTAAGGCAGCCAAATATATATATACATCATAAAAGATGTATACGTCATTTGTGATGTATATGTATATTTAGCTGCCTTGAAAAAAGAGCGCAGCTCTGAAACGTCGGCATCTACATTGCCAAATATATTCTTTTTACAGCATACAATTTGGGAGTGCCGCAGCTTTCTTCTCTGGTGCATTTTTTGTGCTGAGGGCACCCAACTACATTTATATCTACAGCAGCGAGTGCCAGTCCTCTCCCATACTCTACTCTATATATATATATATATATATATATAAATATATATATAAAAATATAATTCATGTATAAAATATTTAATAATGTGTATCTAATGGAATATGTAATGTATAGGTCATGTCTTTGTACAGTATGTAGTTCACTGTGATTGCCTGAGGTAAATGTGGAACAAGCTACAGCAAGAGAGGGGAAAACCCCATAGTGGACATGGGGCAACTAAGGGCGCCCGCTGTTGGAGAGAATTCATGAACCAGCATGAGGATCAGTGGCTCGCGCTTGCAGACGGGAAGGACAGGTTTTCACGTCCAGAGTAAGGGTTGCGTGGCCAAGGAGGTAAGGGGTATAAATAAAGCAGCCGGCAGCCATTGCCGGACAGTTTGGAGTTCCCCTCCTTGGGTGTCCACCTCCCTGTGGCCTTGGCAGCGGAGCCATAATAGGCTCCCGGGCACAGGGGGTGGAGCCAGAGAGGAGGCATCAGCGGTGGCTGTCAGCGGAGGAAGCTTACTGCTGACAGCAGGCGAATCATCGCAGCAGAGGTCCCGGCAGTTCGCTGGTCTGACCTAGCTCCGGTGGGGCTGTCACAGAGTCCCGGCAGCGGAACCACACAAAGGGACCAGTGGCGGCCAGAAAATGTGAGCATTGGCCGGGAGTCTCTGGAGTCGGAGCCCATGTGAGATGGTATAGGAATCTGAGCTGAGTGGTGGTCTGGGCAGCCAGTCTGTGTCAGCTTGAGCGGCAGTAGGTGGTACCCGGCTGTACGGTGGCAGTGAGCAGCAGGGAGCACAGCAGCGCCAGCAGAGTCTGGGCTGTCAGCCTGAGCAGCTGACGTTAGAGTACAAGCTGCTGTTTCTGATTAGGAGGGGAATGGACAGCTCTAGCTCCAACAGCCAGGATGAAAGCAGCGACTGCCAGAACTGGATTAAGGCTCGAGGCACCTAAGACAGGGGGGCCCTAAAGTCTTCCCCATTGATTTAACCAAATTGCGTGCAAACCTACCTGGACACGTCTTACATCAGCTGACCGGGTCACAATGCAGGACGGGAGACCAGCTGACCAAATTAAGGTGGGGAGGGGGGTTGCGGGGGGGCGTATTGAGTTGACTGTATGTTTATGTAAAAGTTCACTGTGCTAGGGACAGGTAATTTATTGCAGATCAGAACAAGAGCACAGTTATTCAAAGCCGACCAAAGAGCCATTTAAGTTTGGACTCTTAAGCAGCCCATACACGGTGCGATTTTCAGTTGGCAAGATGTGTAGTACGATTGCACTTGAAATTCTTCCCTTGAAATTCTCTCTATGATGATTACAAATGGTGTATGATTGGACGTACAATCATACGATCCAATTTCAAATAGTAAACAATGCATTGTTTATTGCTAAACACCTCACAATAGATCTTCTGGAATTTGAATAGGGGAGGACTTAGCTAGGGAGTATAAAAGGCAGCATCCATTTTAGATCTGTGCACACTCTGCTCCTCAGTGACTAGTGAGGCTTGGTTTTATACCCTGCTGAATGTTGTACTTTGCTAGTGTGTATTCCTTTACAAAGTGTGTGTATTCTTCTTTCTGATGGATTACTATTGCCATAAGCTTCTGCTAGCCTATGGCTATCTGAGGCTGAAAGGTGTAGGACCTGAGGAGAGGAGGAGGATGCGGATGGATGACACCACATTCCAGGAGTTGCTGCATCTGGTGACCCCCGAAATCCAGAGGCAGGATACCAGCATGAGGATGGCCATTCCTGCTGAGGAGAGGTTGGTGGCTACCCTGAGGTACCTTGCTACAGGGAGGTCGTTTGAAGACCTGAAGTTTGGGACCCTCATTTCCACCCAGGCATTGGGGCGCATCATCCCGGAGACCTGTGAGGCCATTGTGAAAGTCCTGAAGTTTAAGGTACTTCAAGGTGAATAAAAACACAACAATGTATTTTTGTGTATTTATTTTTTTTTAAAATATGAAAACACATATGTAACAACCAACATTGCTGTATTTAACGGTGTGTATCCATTACTGTTTATTAGGGGTACAACAAAACCAACATGGTCTTTATATTAGCCAAACTAGTATATATCCTGCTTTAAGTACTGGCTGATACAGTGACTAGGAAATATTCCTTCTGGTAATTTTTTTCCTTTATATGAACACACATATAAATGTCACATAAAATAACATGGGCATCAACCAGTTTTTGGATGCCCAATAGATAGCCAGCTGCAGGGTATAGGGTGTGTCAGATGATGGGTTGAAGAGTGCAAGAAGCGCATGGCGCAAGTGCAGATTGACGCCCCCGGCAAACCACAATCTGTCCTTGCGCCATGCGTTTGGTCGCCCTCTCCAAACCACATCGTCCGCACCCTATATCCTGCAGCAGGTATTGGGCAGCAAAAAAATTGCTGAATGTTTAATTTAAGAATAAGTTTGTAAATGGGGTGCCTCCTCAACCCCAGACAACATGGCATGATGAAGCCCCTCTGAAGAGGAGGATGATGAGGGGTAGGATACCTCAGGCATACTGTAGGTGGGGGGGGGGGGTGTATGGGTTGGGATGGTGTTTGGGCCATTCTTCCAGTGTCCTGGTAGGTTGGTGGTGGAAATAAAGGCTCTGCCATATACCCATGGCCCGTATTGGTTGCAGAGGTGAGTATCAGCTCCTTTATCACCCTGGAAGAATTTACAAGTTGTTTCCTTTTCCCTTGCATGATGATGTCAAAGATCAGCCTTTCAGCGTGAAGTTGCTGATCCAGGGCGTAAGCTCATCCCAGACGCCCGGAGGTAAGTTATAATTTGGTGCCCCCCTGTCGCAGCTGCTGACACTGTAATGTAGCAATTCACATGCAGACAGGCTATAGATAGATGAAGGTAGCAGCTGATGGTCTGACATGGAGCTCTCCACTAGTGTGTTGTGGCTTCTCAGGTGCCCGGAAGGGGTGCCATGTATTGGGCGGCCGTGACGGTACACTCCGGGTACATAGTTACAGCCCTAAGTGGGGTGAATATGTTGTGGCAAAATGGAGGAGGTGCCCCTTCAGAGCTGGAGCTCGGCGGCAGGTGCCTCCATTGTCTCCCATAGTTCTGCCCCTGTGCTGATCAACATCCATGGCACGGAGAGTGTTTGTCACATGTGAACCCAGACTATCAAATTGATCTGGAGGTTTGGCTAGGGCCTGCTTTACCTGCTGCAATAGGGGATCAGGGGCTGGCAGTGGCAGGTTACGGTGTGCCGTTCTTCGGATACGGCGTGGTGGCTGTGCCACTTCGGGCACAACTTCAGCAGGCTGGGTTAACTGTGGGCTTGCTGAAGTGTCAAACTCTGACGTAGCAGACTATAGGAGGAGAGATATGAAAATGTTAGTTTATTGTCTTTTTTTAAATTAATTTGTATTTTTATTTGTTTTTTAGTTTCCAACATCGATGGAGGACTGGAAGACCATTGGCAATGAATTTGAAAATCTGTGGAATTTCCCAAATTGCGGAGGAGCATTATCCCGCCTCCCCACAGCGGCTCCTTTTAATGCATCCGAATACTTGAATAAGTTTGAGGATAGATAAGCACCCTGTTTGATATGTAATTTTGTTAGGTAAATTAAGGGTTAAAAGCTGGGGGGGGGGGTCAGTGATTGGTCACTTGAGGAGTATAAGCCTATGGTAGGATTTATGGGAGGGCTTAGAGGTCCCATATAAATAGCCTGGTGAGGGGAGCCATCTTCCTCTTTCCAGTTTATTCAAATGTCAGATGGTTTTTATAAATTTTCTTTTGTTGGATTGTGCATTCTCTGTGTTTTTTCCCAACAGATAGAGGTACAGCCTGGCGGGAAGCAGTGCTCCTCGGTGGCCTATTATTAGCGCAGGAGTGCCTGTGGTAGCATCTTTCCTTTGAGAGCGGCAAGTTTGGTCACCGCCTAAAGGGGGGACCTGGTCTCCGTTCCAAGGGAGGGGCAAAGGCCGTGCCAATTAGGGGAGGATGGTACTGCCCCAGGTCAGGCTGCGCAGGGCGGGAATCCGCCCCTATTATTTACTATAAATATCCATCCGGCTGGGGCCTCGGAGCACTGCTTTCTTCTTGCCACCTATTCTAGAATTTCAATTTGATCAATAAATTCTGGCTGTGACCTCTTTTAATTCCATATACATGTGTCAGTGTGTTTATTTCTAGGTTTAGGATTAAGTTAAGTTAACAAAAAGGAATAATAAAACAAATGGGTGACTTATTTCAATTATAAGGGCTTTCACAGTATTGTGTTAATGGCGGTGGTAAATTTATTTTCTTGAAAGTGGAGAAAAATGGCCGTGCCTCCTATGGTGGTTCCTTTAAGCTAACAGAATTTTATGACCGGCTCACCACTAACCGTCTAAAATTGCCCACAACAGCGGATACGAAGCACGGCCTGAACTATGTGTTTGTGGCAGACAGGGCATTTGCTCTTCATGAGCATTTAATGAAGCCGTATGGATGGACAAAGGGGACTGACCATCGAAAAATGCCTTTTCAAATATCGCCTATCCAAGGCGCATATATATGGCACATAGTTGAATGCTTTTGGAATTATGGAGCTCATTCAGACCCAGTCGCAAGCGAAGAGTGCTCACAACCGTGTCGATGTTTAGGCCCTGCGCACACGCAGCGGCCGCACTGCGCGTGTGCAAGCCCCAGAGCGAGAGAGAAATTTTCTCGCTCCGGAGCTTACTACAAAAGGGGCGGCTGTCGATGTTGATCAACAGCTCGACCCGTTTTGTAGGCGTGGTGGGGGGGGTGGTTTCACAAACGGAGGCATTCCTTAAGGAACGCCTGCCGTTTTGTGGGCAGTCACACTGACATCAGCAGTGATGTCAGTGGGGAGCTTCCTGCTCGATCAGAGCAGGAAGCTCCTTGGGGCTTGTGGTTGCCGAGACCCAACCTAAGGGTCTCGTCGCAAGCCCCAATCAACCTGGTCGGTCGCTAAAGCTGTGTGTGGTAACCCACAGTTTAGCTAGCGACCAGGAGGCCGGACTTGAAAAGTCAAGTGGTCGCCCTCATTCAGAGCGAGCTGAATGAGGGCCTATGTGTAGTCAGTTCCGGATATTCCATACAGCTATAAACCTTCGTGTGAACAAAATTTATTCTGTGGTCATGGCCTGTTGTGTCCTACACAAGTTTTTGCGGGCCAAAAAAACCTACCAACTTGAACCAACGGCTATGAACATGTATGAACAGGAACAACGACATGAGGTTGGCCAAATGCCCTCTGTCGCAACACCCACAGTGAGGGAGATTCTATCAACTGCACAGGCAAAACAGGTCAGGGAGGAATACCTGGCCTACTTTAATGGAGTGGGGGCAGTACCATGGCAGGAGGACAGCATACGATAAATAAACGTACCAGATCTGGAGAGGATGGTGGGTCACTCCCTGGGTTCTCAGAAGACTCCTCCTTAGGGACCGTGTCCACTAAAAGACTTCTGGATTCACACTGGGGCTCCACTTCATGGAGGAACTCCAGTTGTTTGTAGTACCATAACGTACTAGTATAAATATCATCTGCCCCTGCTCCAGATGCCCGGGAGTCTGTTTCCTTCTTCCGCTCCCTAAACTGTCCGCAAGTTCTGGATCCTCAGTTTGACCCATTTGGGGTTGCCTCGTCGTGATACCTGAGGCTGAAGGTCACCATTTCGTCAACAGCAGCTGACTTTTTTTGCTTATTCATATAATCCTTGGTCTTAATTTTCCATAGACACTCATGGGCCCTGTACAACTCCAAGAAGCCCATGATGAACTGCCGTTCTCTAATGCTTGTCATTTCTGGTGAAATAAAAAAGACTGCGTAAACATATAGCCTTTGACATTCAAAACTGTATAAAAATCTGGTTTAACACAGTTTGTTTGAAAATGTTTATGACGGTTTCAGTTTACAGTTTATAAAGTTGATTAGTTCTAAAATTAATAAAAAAATGTAAATAAAAAAATGCGCCTTAATATCGAAACATTGGTGGCACAGTGGCATAAACAAGGGTGTGCCCGGGTCCAATAAAACATTGGTGGCACAGTGGTATAAACAGTGTGCCAGGGGAATAAACATTGGTGGCACAGTGGTATAAACAAGGATGTGCCAGGGTATAATAAAAATTGGTGGCACAGTGGTATAAACAACAGTGTGCCAGGGGAATAAACATTGGTGGCACAGTGTTATAAACAAGGGTGTGCCAGGGGAATAAACATTGGTGGTACAGTGGTATAAACAAGGGTGTGCCAGGGGAGTAAACATTGGTGGCATGGTGGTATAAACAACAGTGTGCCAGGAGAATAAATATTGGTGGCACAGTGGTATAAACAAGGGTGTGCCAGGGGAATAAACATTGGTGGCACAGTGGTAAAAAACAAGGGTGTGCCAGGGGAATAAACATTGGTGGCACAGTGGTATAAACAAGGGTGTGCCAGGGGAATAAAACATTGGTAGCACAGTGGTATAAACAAGGGTGTGCCAGGGTACAGTAAAACAATGGTGGCGCAGTGGTATAAACAATAGTGTGCCAGGGGAATGAACATTGGTGGCACAGTAGTATAAACAATAGTGTTCCAGGAGAATAAACATTGGTGGCACAGTGGTTACAGGGTAGCCTGTATAGTACATAGATACTAACTTGCCAAGGCTCATGATGCACATGATGCTGCTAGCTGTTCTCCGTTCTGTCGTCTCTCAAAATGGAGAAGGGGAGTGGCCAGGGAGTTTGCAAGACCTCGTACATCGTACATCGGATCGTATATACACAAAAACTACTACCATGTGAGTCACATCATACACAACATGTCGTCATCTTACGGTTTTACCCAGTGGTCGAAGTGGGGCAGTATACGGCGGTATGACATACCGCCACTTCCCGGCCCCACTTCATTTTAAATGCAGAGGAGAATGTACCAGCGCTGGGATCCAGTATGGGATCCCAGCACTGGAACAGTGGCGGCAATGTGTAGAGATGTGTCCCGCAGGGGACACATCTCGATCGGGGCAGCGGAGGCTCTGGCATGTAGCCAGATCAAATTACCGGGTCCCGGCTGCACTAGAAGCACCACCACCACGCACTGGGGGGCCGCCAGCCAATGAGGAGGCTCGCGGCCACCAGCCAATGAGGTGGCTCGCGGCTGCCAGCCAATGAGGAGGCTCGCGGCCGCCAGCCAATGAGGAGGCTCGCGGCCGCCATCCAATGAGGAGGCTCCCGGCCGCCAGCCATTTAGGAGGCTCGCAGCCGCCAGCCAATGAAGAGCTGCTAAATGGCAGCTTCTCATTGGCACGCATCGGCGCCAGAGGCTCCCGGTGGCTCCAATCCAGCAGGTCAGAGGGAATTAGAGAGAGGGGAGGGTGTGAGAGAGGGGCAGACAGAGGGAGGCAGGCAGTTAGTATTGTAGGGGGTGAAAGAGAGGGAATCAGTAAGTGAGAAGGGCAGGGTGTGAGAGAGGGGAGCAGGCAGGGAGAAGTTTGTGTGGAAGGGGGGGTGAGACGTACAATGGGGTGTTATGGAAGCAGGGGCCCAAAGGGGGGTGGGATTCAATCTCCATACCCCCACCTCTAAATTCCCACTTCGAGCACTGGTTTTACTATAAGATGTACGATGCAGATCTACGACGGTGGGGACGCGCATCATAATCATAAATCGTCCACATCGTGTAAAAAAATCACACCGTGTATGGGCCGCTGCTCAGCAATTTATTTATATAAGCATTTAGCATATGGAAAGTACCGATGGAAGAAAAGAAGCTACAGTAACTTACAGCCAGGAGCATACTGTAACTGATAGAATATACCCAGGCTCGCCAAGAGTCGCGGCTGGGGCCCGGGTAACAGGGGGCATGGCCTAATTGTGGTAGGCGTGGCCACGCCCCCTTCAGAAGAAAATGGCAGTGCCGCCAAGCGGTGCTGCGCTGGCGAGGGGGGCACTCTGAGCTGCCTCAGCCCGGCGCAAAGCCAGGGAGCGCATGATCAGTGTGATCGCTGCCCCCCCAATGGCATAGGAGACTGCTGTGGCCACGAGCAGTCTCCCACTGCTCGTGGCCACAGGATATACAAGGGAATTAGTAGAAAAAGCAGAACAGGAAGTAAATGCCATTGATAGAAATGATACTCTTAAAGAGAAACTTAAGAGAAATGATGATATATCAAAATGGGCCTTCATATCAGATTTTGGATCCAACTATAAGGAAAAAGAAAAAATAATAAGAAAACATTGGCATCTTTTGCTAAGAGATCCCGTATTGAAAGATATGATATCTAGTAAACCAAGGTTTATTTACAGAAAAGGTCTGAACTTAAAAAATAACCTTGTATGTACCTTGCAATATGATTCTGGAAACCCTCTAAGATCTAAAGGGTTCCATCGATGCGGATCTTGCATTGCATGTAGGGCAGTTCCATCAAAGGAGAGTATAAACACGAAATTTACCATGAAAGACACCACTTACGAGATTAAAGATTTCATCACATACCACACATTAAATGTAGTTTATATAATAGAGTGTGAATGTGGCCTTATATATATATAGGCAAAACAGGTAGAGCCCTGAAAACTCGTACAGCGGAACATATATGAAACATAAGGAAAGGTCTTAGAACACATTCTCTCTCCGATCACTTTTTTAGTAAACATGCATGCTCTCCATCAAAAATGTCAAAATTTGTCGGTATTCAACAAGTTAAATCTAATTGGAGGGATCAGGACATAGAAGGCAATCTTGCAAGATCTGAATCAGTGGATTTTTAAATTGAAAAGCACAATACCTGGAGGCCTCAATTCTAATTTTGAGTTGAAGTGGTTTTTAAATTAGTTTATATTATTTTATCCCATTTTATCTTCTTTTATCATATTTGCAAAAGATTAGTCTATCATTGTGTTATCCATTTCACCGTATATTGTTATGTTGAATCCTTTTTAAATTTTCAAAAAATATTTATTGTTATCATGCAATGATTATCCACTCCATGTGTCATTGTAATTATCCTCAGTGATATCTTAATTAGGTGATTAATGTGATATATTGAACTGAGTTTAAAGAAATATGTATCTCCTTTTATGTAATATCTTAACTTTTGTTTGATATATTTTACACTGATTAGTGAATCCCCTATGGAAGACTGAACTTGTGCATTCATGCTCCCTATATTAGCGGGACCAATAATATGTGTATTGGGCATACAGGGAACTGTACATTATGCACATCCCGGCTAGATGGAACGCAGGTGGAACGCAGAATTTCCGGTTTGCGTCATCCAGACTTCCGCTGTTTGTTCGGGTCCTGCTTTCAGCGCCCAACCATAGGTCCCTTGGTGAACGCTGATTAGGTACACTGAACTCAGCCGTCGCCCTAAAGGTAATCGGAACTTACAACATATGTATTGGGCATACAGGGAATCACATAGGATGCACATCTCATCCAGGTGGAACACAGAACTTCCGGTTTGCGTCCTCCTGATTACCACTGTTTGTCCAGGTCTCGGTTTTTTTTCAGCGCTCCACCATAGGTCCCATGGTGGACATCTCTTAGGTATATTGAATTCATTTTATTGCCCCAAAGGTATAGGATGAAGGAGTGTATCGTTATAGAATACACTCCGTTATTAACTAATTACCTCACTTCCGTCACAAGATATAAATACCTCAGGAAGCCCGGGCTCGGGTAATTTGTACCCGCCCTCCCCTTCCCTCTCGGCGCCCCTGAATATACCAACTATTTGTCTGGAACGCATACAGTAAGAACGGCTGGACATCATAAACTACTGTACATCACTACAACTTGTTCTACAAAGGGATACTTCTGGGAAAGGATTTGGATATATTGTTCTTAGAAAGAGACACTACCTATCATACTAATTTGTGTACATTCTCTGAGATATTAAAGGGAATAAGTTTATTTATGTAATATATTGTTCAGTTAAGGAGTAGTATGTTCAATAAGTGTAACAGAGTATTAATGTATTGTTATTAATATGCATTTACCTATATCTATATAAAGAAAAGGTGTTAAGATATCTAATATTGTCTTACTTACCTGGAGGAGCGATGAGGGGAATCTGATGTCACCAAAATCCAAAGAAACAGATGGTTTGTTATTATAACTGTACAATTGTATGTTGGTAACAGTATGCAATACACACAGTATCCTACACGATAGGAGATAGAGGGTATAGTACTAGGTACTTGGCTTACTCAGCGAGCACGGTGAATAGAATACCAGTTAGTACAGCTTGGGTGGAGGCACTGACAGAGAAAAGTACAGCACTTAAGAGAGAGGTTAAGGGTGGATACATTATACTACATGGGAGTCAGTAACCTGGTGTCCCTATAGTGGTAAAAGGGGGGTTACATATAATAGCCTTTGAAGAGGATAGAATATGTATCAGATGCAGAACATGTGAGCGTTTGATATTCAGACAATTTGGTCTTTCAGTTCCATTTACAGTAAATAAATATACAGGAATGATAAAAACTATTGAAAATATTTTTTGAACTAGTCATATGTTTACATTAAAACATAATTTTAATCTAATATCACCTTGAGAAAAGAATGGAGCAACGGTTGATATATAGGCTATTGTCATGAGCTATAGTCATGCATTCATGGGTAAGCCTTTCTCAGATAGAGGTGTAGTGTGTAGCCATGGTGGCAAGAGCATGTGCATTCTACAGGGCCGGATTAAGGTATGTGGGGGCCCCTGGGCAACAAACATGTGGGGGTCCCTATTAAATGTGAACAAACTCGGGGTATGCGCAATGGGGACCTCATGCAGAGCCCACAGCAGTGGTGCCCCTTCTGCAGTGAACCGTATGCAGAGCCCACAGTAGTGGTGCCCTTTATGCAGTGCCCCAAGGAGTGGTATTCCTTATGCAGTGCCCCCTATACAATACCTCCATTAGTAGTGCCCCCAGTAGTAATGCCCCCTGTACTCATGTCCCCAGTAGTAATGCCCCCTGTTGTAGTGCCCCAGTAGTAATACCCCTAATGCCGCCAATAGTAATGGTCCCTGTAGTACTGCCCCAGTAGTAAGTCCCCAAGTAGTAATGTCCCCTGAGTAATGCCCCCCAGTAGTAATGCTCCCAATAGTAATGCCCCCCAGTAGTTATGCCCCCTGTTGTAGTGCCCCCAATGGTAATGCCGCAGTAGTAATGCCCACTCTATTACTTCCCCCTGTATAAATGCCCCCAGAAGTAATGCCCCAGAAGTAATGCCCCCTGTATAAATGCTCCCAAGTATTGCCCCAAGTAGTAGTACCCCCTGTATAAATGCCCCAGTAGTAATGCCCCCAAGTATTGCCCCCAGTACTTGTGCCCTCTGTAGTAATGCCCCCCCCCGAGTATTGTCCTCCAGTACTACCTAATACTTACCTTGAGCCTCGCTCCCGCTGCCGTCCGGTCCACTCGGCTGCTCCAGCTCCTTTGCACTATGGGAGAGACATCATGACATCTCTCCAGTAGTGCTCTGCGGAGCCAGAAGCCGGAGCTTGAGCTCCAGCCTCCGGCTCTGAATGCCACTGCGGGGAGAGAGCCGGGCGCCCGCTGGATACAAAATCTCAGCGGGCGCCTGCCAAATAGAGCCTCCTTACGGTGCCGGGCCGGGCAGGAGGAGGCGGAACAGGTTCCGTCTCCTCTAGCCCTTTATGTGTGGGAGCCTTTTACGTGTGGGGGCCCAGGGACGACTGCCCCTGTTGCCCCCTCGTTGATCCGGCCCTGGCATTCTATGACAAGCCCCACCTCCTTGTCCTGCAGTATGCCAGGAAACAAGCATGTCCAGGATGTGAGGGGAAGTTAAAGGGAAATTAAATATTGGGGGCAGTATTGGATTATAATCCTTTGCGCCCCTAGATATTGTATCCATTCAGCCTCTCTCCCTTATAAATAATATTGCCTCATTGCTTTATAAGTGATTTGACTCATGGTGCAACAATCTTTCTGCTATCTCTGTTACTCAATGCTGCACTGTTGCTCAGCTAGGGAACTTTTTGGGGCAGTTGGATCATGTGCTCATGCCTCTGCTTTGATAGAGGGAGTCAGGTGCGTGCAAATGCACCCACTGCGCATAGCTGTCAACATTCATGTTGCACCACGAAACTGCCTGGGAATGTGTAGCCAGGAGCATGCAGGTGCACCTGGCCACATGTGGCTGTTCTTGGTGGCAGCCGTGGTATGGAGGTAGCGCAATGACAAGCAGTTGTTAAAGTACCATGTCATTGTGTAGCGGTAGATGGCAGTGTCTGGGTAGGATTGCCTGTATTTTGCCCACCCCTAGGCTATGGGAACCAAGCCAGGGGAAGGCAGGACAGAGCAGAAGGGAAGAGGGACAGAGCCACAGGGAGGTGGGACAGAGCAGAAGGGAGGAGGGACAGAGCCAGGGGGAGGTGGGACAGAGCAGAAGGGAGGAGGGACAGATCCAGGGGGAGGTGGGATAGAGCAGAGGAGGCTGGCAGCCAGTGAATTCCAGACATCTCTGCTTTGTACTGCCTGGGATTGAGAAACGATCTCCTGTGGTCAGTGATGGGTAGAGGAAACGAAGAATGCAGCCCGGGCATCTCCCCTGGCCGAAGCAGGCATCCGGAGTATGAGATCCACTGACTCACTATGCCCCTGTTCCCAAAGTCAACATATTCAATCTGTCCTCAATGCTGCTGCTCGGCTCATCTTCCACCCCATCTCCTACAAGCCCTCCACTTGCTCCCCTTCCCCTGATTACTTCCTCCCACTCCCGCCTCCGACTTTGTCCGTGCTGCTTCCTTCCTCTGGAACTCTCTCCCATTCCCCATCAGACTCTCCACTTCTCTACAAATCTTCAAACGGTCTCTCAAGACCCACGACTTTAATCGAGGTCTTATAAGATTGCCTTGTAGATGACATGAGTCGTTTTTCCTCCTGACGTCAACACGAAAAGATTTAAGGCCTGATTCAGAGCCGAATGCTATTTGCGCTCGCTCGTCCAGAAAAAGGGGCTGGCTATTTAAATTGACCGTTCGCTCTTTGCGGTCTGTTGACGCCTCTATGTCTGAACGAGCGAACAAAACATGCGCTCACTATTTTGTAAAAAACGCCCCCTGACCGCTCGCATCATACGTCCTCTCCGCTATTTATTAGATTAATCGAGTACATCGAAAGGCGAATGAACTGCTCGCTATTCATGTGGTTGCATTTTCCTACCGCAATCATGCGAGCAGTTCTGGCTAAAAGATACCCAACTGACGTGGTCGATGACGCTGCTTTGTTAATTATGCACACCCTTAAAACGCCCGTTTTGACCGTTTGGCACGCCTGCGTTCAGATCACCACTCCCCGTTTTCAAGCACCTTCCCCTGTTACCACCCACAAACGCCTCATCCTGTCACTCAAATTAGCAGGCATTCGCTATTTTGCGAGCACACGAATTTCGGCCGCACTGACTGGTTCGCGCATGCGTACTAAAACCCATACGCATGCGCAGATGTGCGAACATCGCTCGGAGCGAACGAGCGGCCGCTTACGAGCTGAATCAGGCCCTTAGTTTTGACGTGACACACAAAAGGGCCACGTAAAGTTGTCCACTTAGGTCAACTCCAGCCACGTTAAGTGTCTGTCCCTGTGCTTTATTCATTGTCATGCCAAAGCCAACTCTTACCTGGAATTGGACTCATAAATGAAATAGGAACGTTAAAAAAAGGCAAAAACTGAACTTTTGTATCAGTAAACGGCTTACATACATTTTTCTGGAGAAACTGGATAATACGTATCAATCTCTACATGGTATAAAATAAAGTCCATCATTGTGATATATCTTTAAAGGGAATCGGTAGGTAATGCCGGCAGCTATTTAGCCACCGGGTCAAATACGGTCAGCGGCAGCCCTGCGGGTCGAAATCCCGACAGCTGCATGTAAGTACCCTAACCATCCCCTCTCCCCACCCTAACCCTTCTTTAGGGGTGCCTAACCCTATACTCCCCCCCTAGTGCCTAACCCTATCCTCCCCCCCTAGTGCCTAACCCTAACCTCCCCCCCGCTAGTGCCTAAACCTAACCTCCCCCCCGCTAGTGCCTAAACCTAACTCCACCACACCCTAAACCTAACCCTCCCGGGGGATGACTAACCCCCCCTTCCACTACCCTACCCTCCTGGGGGGTGCCTAACACTAAGATCCCCCGGGAGTCCCTAAATCTAACCCTCCCCCCCGTGGCTAGATGCTAAGACACCCGGAATACCTTAGTTTGGTATGCCGGGTGTTGGGATTCCATAGTGGGGCTAATGATAGGCGTCGGGATTTAAGTGTCGGGATATCGGCGGGCGGGAAAGTGCCCGCTGGTATCCTGACTGTATCCCCTTTAAAGGTTTAGACAGTGTAAGCCAAGAAAGCGCTCGGACGTCGGTTTTTTCATTGACTTGCTTTACTAAAATCGTCACTGCTCAGCTCCCTTTTCTCTTGCATTAATGTGTCATACACCTAAACTATCCTCAGCAATGCCATATAGAACAGTGATAGCTGCATCAAAATACGTCCAGTGGTTCTCGAGATTAGCCCGAACAGACAGACAGACGCTACCAGGGTCTTTATTTTATACTATGTATAGATAGATTTTGGTAGCAGTTGCACCCCAATAAAACATGTTCTGTTAATGGTTTGTCAGGCTGGTATTATCAAGAGAGACAACCGAAAAAACAATATTTGTTGCTTATTAACTTATTTTCTCCAATGCAAGTCTATAAGTAATGAACATTGCAATTAATTTTCAGGAGGGAGCAGTAATATAATACTGTAGATCTATATTACATATATCTTATATCTGCCATTATGTTCATAAATATTAAGAGGGGTATTCAATATGAAACGTTAACCTCGGCGTCAAAGTTTTCACCACACATCGGAGCTTTTGCCGGCGAAAAGTATTGTGCGCGTCCCCAATTATACCCGTATTCAATATGAAATCGTCGAAAATGGCACCCGGCGAATGTGAAATCAGTGAAAACTTCGCTGATTTTTGGGGAAATGACCCTAACGTCCCCAAAAAGATGCTATGACATGGGGGATCACTCTGGATACCCCTGATTAGCCCTGCTGAAGGTTTTTGGGGTCTTTAAACTGGCTCAATAGCAGCTATTTTGGGGATTTGGGAAGGTGGTGAAGAATAGTATTTAGAAGTTTTTTTGCAGAAAATAAGTAGTCCCAGTAAATTTGGGGTGCTTGACAATGGGGCTTGAGCATATTTAAAAGTTGCTAAAGTGAAGTTTTAAAAACGTGAAAAAACCACCTGCCGCAAACACCTGCAATGAAAAAAACACCTGGGGTATACTTGGGGACCCCCCTAGATTGTAGTTCTCTGGTTTTTAACTTTGAACCCCCCAATTTTTTTTTCGCCCCCAAAATGAAAGTGCTTTTTTGGGGTCCTCTGAGGTATTTTTTTTTATTTTTTGACAGTTTACCTTTGGGGGACTGTCTGAAGGTTGCAGGGTGGTTTCCGAAATGTTGCACCCCAAAACCCCAATCAATTCTGCACTTTTTTTCGCCACCCATTCCTTGGTGATACTTTTCCGCAGGGTCGAATGCAATATACTTTTCGCACCGGCGAAAAGTTTTCAAATTGAATACGGTGTAAAAGTAAAACCGGCGAAAATGACGTCATCTGAGCGAAAACCTCGCAAAAACTGCGTTTTCGCTCCATATTGAATACCCCTATAATCTTGGAGTGACTAAGAACTCTCAGACAATCACAAGTAATTTGCCATTTTAGCAACTAGGGATTGCCTAGTGGCAAAAGGATGGTAATTCAGGTGGGTGTCATTACGTGACTGAGATTCATAGCCTGTAGCTCCAGTTGTTATGTGGTTTTTTCTCACTGTGGGTGAGATGTATCAAATATTTAAGTGAGATAAAGCGAAGTTGCCCATAGCAACCAATCAGCTTCTGTCATTTCATAGACTGTGCTAGATAAATGATAGCCAGAAGCTGATTGGTTTCTTGGGTAACTTCTCCACTTTATCTATCGCAAAGGTTTGATACATCTCCCCTACAGGTTTGCAAAGGCAGGACTCTAGTTTTACAGCCGTGCGCTTAGATCAAGGTGCACACTGATGATTTTTTTTTAAGTGCATGGCTGTATGAACTAAACCATTGTTATGTGTAATGACTCGAATGTGCTTATCAAATGACCTTTACAGTACATATTTACTAACAATCCCAATAACTTCTCCTGTAGGGATAATATATATTTTAATCACCCTGCCCTTTCACACACATTTTTACTATGTAACATTTAACATGGTTAAAAATAAGTATCTCCTGATTATGAAGTGTGCTAATCTTTTAGTAGGACTGTGAATTATTCCTAACTTTGATGAAATAACAATTATGAGACAAGGAGTATTTTGGGAATTGTATACAACTATATACTAGGTCAAATGTCTGCAGAATGGCTCTTACTCCAGCTATGTTTTACAAATATTCTTACAGTTCTTTAACATAGTTCAATTCAAAACAGTTAAAAAATGTGCAGTTTGGGACTTCATAAACTTTTAAGTAAAGCATTAAATAAACATATTGTATAGTGGAACTTGTAGAAGTGCCTCATTAGCTTTATGGAACAGACCTGGTGCTATCAGTGTGCACTGGAATATTCCTCAGGTCCCAGCCAGGTAAATCTGATCAACTAAACAGATACGTCTGCCCAGGCTGAGCTAATCAGTATTGCAGCCATGTGTTACACGGGAAGCATCCCTCTTTACCCAAAATGAGCCATCTCATCGCTGGCCCCCAGCCAGGGCTCTGCAAAAACAGCTGAGCTGGTCCTGTCCTTACAATGACAGTGATTTGGGAGGGGAGGGCGGACTGGCCCACTGACCTCAGCTTGCAGCCCGCCCCGTCCACACTGGCTGTCAGGACAGGGAGCAGCCACTTTATAAGGACTCCCTCTGCCCTGCGCTGCCTCCAGCACTCTCCCCATCACTGCTCACATCCATATAACCCATCATGGTGGATCAGTTCGTGGGCACCTGGAAGCTGTGCGACAGCCAGGGCTTCGATGAGTACATGCAGAGTCTGGGTAAGGACTTTCTACGCTCTATTTCTCCCGTGCACCTGCGTAAGTGCTGCGCGTAAAGGGGCATTCCAGTTGTGCGGATGATACGTTAAAAATTGTAAATGGTATAAATGTTTCATTTTTATTTTTTTTTAATGTGAAAATACAAATTTTACACTAATCAAACGTTTTTGTCATTGCTGCAAAAATAAATCTCAAAAGCAACATATTCATTATGTAAATATATTGTTTATATATATATATATATATATATATATATATATATAGTATGCAACACATTTTCATTAAGTTTTCATTCATTGGAAAATGCAAATACAAGTGAAGTGTACCCTGCTGTCAATTCCAGCTGCTGCCTTTATGGGAATACCTATAAGAGCAATGCAGACTAGTGTGGGGTCCCAATTGCAGTAATCTAAGGAGACCTGTGTGTTATTAGTATATGAGATTATAGGTCACCAGAAGTAAATAAGCCTGTACACTGAAAGCTGCTGTGAAACACTAAATCCAAACATGCAGCCCCAGCCATTGGCTTTAACAGCATTCTGGGGCTTGTAGTTCCCCCACCAGCAGGAGAGCCACTGCATGCCTAAACCTGTTTTAGGTGTTTTTTTTGTAGCTAATAACCTATTAAACTAATGTAATAGAAGTAAATGTAAACATGCTTTTATATTTATTAACATTTACTTATAAAGTTTTAGCATATTATGTTGCACTTTACAATTATATACACACACAAACGATTTTTGCATATTCCCTTAATGAAAATCATTCAGTTGGTCAGTCTGACTGAACTATAAACTACAAACGTGAACGCGCATGAACGATAATTGTTCATCATTTTAACTCAGAAAGTGAACGATTTTTACAATGATTGCATGATAAACGATATCGTTAACGATAATCGTTCAAAAAATCGTATGTGTATGCACCTTCACTGTTTACTAACTTAATGTAGTTTGTTTGCTATGTTAGAATACATTTGATGTAACCTCTACTTTATTATTGTTTTTTTTTTCTTCATTTATTTGTGATCTAGTGAATGGTTAAATCATTTACAAAATTAAGAATGAAAATGTTGAAAGTGTATTTTTATTGTTACCCTTATCAGTGCATTCTGCTCACTAGCATTCCGCAGTGTATCACAGCATGTACTTGGCACTGAGTGCAGGAATACATCCCCCATGTATACACATCTGTAGCATCTTTCTTTCCTCACCAGCCTGATCTCTCCTCTGCAGGAGTTGGCTTTGCCACAAGAAAAGCCGGTGCCATGGCCAAGCCAAATGTGATTATTTCTAGAAATGGTGATGAAATTTGCCTAAAAACAGAAAGCTCCTTGAAAACTACAGAGATGAAGTTCAGACTTGGAGAGGAGTTTGATGAGACCACAGCAGACAACCGGAAAACAAAGGTGAGGTGGGCAGGCTGGCATCAAACACACATGTGCATGAAAAACATTAGTTGTTAGTTGTTTTTGTCTTTACTATGGGAGAAAACTTCTGTAAACCTCAGGATTATCTATCATTAGAGATGTAATTTGATAAACGTTGGGGGAGGAGCTACGAGATCCAATCACTACTACTAGGGGGTGATTCAATTATAAAGTTCACCCTATGGGCCATATAGAATTAGTCACGAAAAGCTGCATTCTGGCGAAAAGTGTTCGCAGGTGCGAACTTTTTGCACAAAAATGCGTATCGCACAATCCTATTCCCAAGGTTATCTCACGTGCGAATTCTCCATAGACAAAAAACGGCGAACCGTTTTCACCATCTCACAGCAGGTGAAAAATGTGCAAAATCCCTATTTTTGCTTACAAATGTGGGGACTTGTTTCAGAACCCCTAGGACCTCCCCACCCCCTAATGATAAATCATTCAAAAAGATTTTTTTAATTAGCTTCATTTGGCCAATGATGAAGTCATTTTTGTGATAAAAAAACTAAGTGTTGAAAAATGGGTTTAAAATAGTAGGCCTCGTATTTGGGGCACTGTATGCCTGGGACATGTGTTTTAAACATTCCAGGTGTCTGCACCAGATGTATTTTAAAAAAGTGCACCTTTAAGACACAAAAATATACTTGCACCCATTTTCATGTAGCCCTAATTTAACTGCAGCATTTATTTTGGCCAAAAATATGCATATAACAGCCATTTGACACAATTTAAAAACCCCAAATACTTTTATTAGAGCCACTAATGCACTTCTAAATTAATTCTCTATGTCAGTTAGGCTTTTTATGGGGTACAGACAGATTTCCCCAAATCTTGCTGTACTTTTCGCAGGTTTCTTCACTAACAGTTTTCGTGCACATGCATTTTTGCGTCTTTTGTAACAGGATAGTGTGAAAAACGGAAGCGTGCATAGACAAAAGACGCAAATTGTGCAAAAACTCTTCCAAAGTTACGTTTTCACTTTTTCACTGCTAATTGGATATGGCCCTGTGTGTTAAACTGTTTTTTGGGAATAGTTTGAGGTCTTAAAAGATTCCATCCGCAAATCTGTGTTCTCTCCTATAGCAAGTTGTCATAGGAAACCTGTAACAGGCTGTCTGATATCGGTGTTATATGTGTATGTATGTGGGTTGTCAGGACACCTGTTGTTAACCATAATGAAATTGAAACCTATTTATCAAGCCATTTTTGTTATAAAATTTTGTAGAAACTGCAGTTTCTGCATAATTTCATGACTTGTTGATATGTACTAATAACACAATGTAGGAGATATCACAGAAATCTGGAAACAGAGTGCTAATTAGCAGTGCAGATCTCAGTCAACATTAATATCAATGGTTGACTATGATCTCATCCATATGTACCAAATTTCAGGGTTTGGCCACGTTAGTTTACACCATTATCAGATGACGTAAACTGCTTTAAGCCTATGAGGCTTACGATCAGGTGAGAGATCTTCCGATTTCTCTCCCACAGTCTCTGGCTGGCAGCGGAAACTGGCACTGTGCGCATGGGTAGTGTCAGCTTGCACAGGAGACGTCTTTTACAAACGTGACAAACCTCTGCAAAATGGCGGGGATTTAACACGCAGTGAGAGCGGTTACTGCAACCACTGTCCCTGCGAGTTTCCCTTAGTACACAGCGAAGATACTTTCATTAGAAATAAAAATATCCACCGCAAAATGGATCTTTAATAATCTCGTCAGCTCCGCAATTGTTAATACATAGGCTCCTAAGTACTGAAGGGCATGGGAATAGTGTGACCTAGGACAGAAATAGGCAACATTTTGCTCTTCGGCTTCCAGACATTTAACATTCCAAGCCAAGTTTCTGGAGTGCCGTCACCATTACAACACACATAAACTTGCAAAAGTAATGGATGGGTACTAAAAATGTTAGTGAGTCTACTGTCTGTCTTTGTTTTTTAAGCTGGTTAGGCTGATACTCTGCAGTATGGGGACAGACATGTATCAGAATTTTGTACTGTTATTAGACTGTGAGCAGGACTATCTGGTAGGGTTCACTCACCAGAGTCTGATGCCTCTACGGATCTGCAAGTCGCTGCTGGGTTCTCCACTCTGGAAAGGGTCTAGCATGCTGAAAAGGTCTCCTCTGCCAGGGAAAGAGGGGATGCAGCAGAGGAGAAATAGCACTGTATGAGTAGTATGAAAGGGTCGGACCCCTTGGATGCCACTCAGAAACCTTTACGTGCTACCTTGTGGCACTATTGCCAAGGGTTGCCTATGCATGGCCTAGAACATGCTTGTTTATGTTGTGTAATAACACATGTAAATGTATCATGTTTCCTACCTAAATTGTAATGGGTTTAGTTAATTATTACTGTGTCTCCATGTCAGACTGCATTTATAGGGCTTTGGAGCAGGCACACCTATTAAAACCAAAAGCAATCCTGCAGGAGTGGGCTATTTCTCTGTAGCCCACCAATTATATGGATTGCAGGGAGCGTATTGAACACCACAAATCTTTCTAATATTGTATTGGACATACAAGAAATACAGCAACACATACAAGTCCTGCAGCTATATTTACTAATAAGGCAAAACAGAAAAGATGTATATACATTATTTTATTTGAATAAGCAAAATACCTACATACACCTTTTCATTGCCAAAACCACACCTAGTTGTCTGCACCAAATTCAAACACCATGTTATTATTGTACTACTTTGTAAGGAGGTGCTCATTGTATCCAGATGCACACGAGTCATTTAAAACATTTCACCACTGAGCAAAGATGCGTTATGTATATATTCACTCGTTATATTTCTCATAGGTTTTGGGGTGGAATGGATTTTTTATTATGCACCTGTGTTCTATTGGCAGGAGATGAAAATGCCAACTTTGGGCCAGATTTGGCAAGGATCGCAACTGCGATTACACACACAATCGGCCGATGTTCACGTTCTGCCTATGCATTGCAGTGCGCGTTCGCAAGTGGCTCACTGCTAACAGGAAAGCGATTGCAGAGATCACGCAGATTAATTGTAAAGTTATTGACAGGAAGTGCAGTTTGTGGGTGGTTATGGGGAGTGGTCAGCCGAATGCATGTGTGCCAATGGTACTCGATATTACCGATGTTTCAGCTGGATTGCAAGGTATTACGTATGTGTGAGAGGGGAAGTGGGTGCCTGCATGTTGTCCGTGCAAGTGCTTTGCAATTGCAAACATTAGCATACTCTCGTAGCAGACTTGCATACGCGATTGCAACCACAATCGCATTAGCGATCCTTGCTGAATCAGGCCCTTTGTTCTTAATTGAATCCCCATTGTAATATAATGCATATGGGTAAAAGAAGATGTAAATCCCTTCAAGCATTGGTAATAAGTGGATGTAAGCACAACAGTCAGTTTATACTGTGCACTAAGCAGTGTTTATTGGCTCTGTAATATTCCTAAGGTATTGTCCCCAGAAAATGTGGTTGGTTAGTACCGCCAAATATATCTGCCAACATGGAGAAGTCGCCCCCACCAAGCTGCATGCATGGCTCTGTCAAAATCCCCCGTGCCCCAGGCGTATCTATAATGGGTGCCCATGGGTCCAGGGGTACACACACCCTGCACCAATAACCTATAGTTGCCTCCCTGCCAACACCACTGTAATCACCAAGAGAAATCATTGGGAAAACGGCTCGGGAGGCATTTTCTCAGAGTTCTGTGCAGTAGACTTTGCACTGGTGATATAGGGGGGATGGCCTCCACAGAGATTGCACAAG
Source organism: Taudactylus pleione (assembly GCA_031769625.1). Lineage (NCBI taxonomy): Eukaryota > Metazoa > Chordata > Amphibia > Anura > Myobatrachidae > Taudactylus > Taudactylus pleione. The sequence goes on along the minus strand of JAUIMM010000113.1, from coordinate 13,895,303 downwards.
GTCCCCCTCCTCTCTTATAATGCCCCTGCCTCAGGTTCAATAATAAACATAAGTATATTGTCTAAATTAAATTCTAAGGTATTAAACTTGTATTGCATGTTGGTTAGCTTGCGTTTTCTCTGGGAATCTGTATCAAATCCAAACAGCGGCTGCCCGACATGGGTGGAAATCCTGATCGTCCCCAGGTAAGTATTTACTAACCTAACCTCCCCCCCTAACCCTAACCCTCCTTAGGGATGCCTAACCCTAACCTTTCCCCCCAGTGCCTAACCCTAATCCCCCCTACAAGTGCCTACACCTAAACCCCCCCCTTCCCTGCCGCCTAAACCCCGGGGGGGGTGCCTAGCCCTAAGTCCTCCCCGGGGGTGCCTAACCCTAACCCTCCCTGCCCCTAGCCTAACCCTAACCTCCCGGGGGGGTGCCTAACACCAAGTCCCCCCCGGGAGCCCTAAACCTAACACCCCCCCCGCGGCTGTCCGCAGCGGCGCCCAGCATCACTTCGATCGGATGCCAGGCGCTGGTCTCCTGGCATCGGTAAAATGACTGGCGTCTAGATTTAGATGCCTGTCATTTAATCCTGGCCGGGATAAAGCAGTCGGGAAGCCGGCCGTCGGGATTATGTCCACCGGCTTCCTGACTGCATACCTTTTCTCTGACAAGGGGTGAAGCTTTGCTTTCTTTCATCCAAAGTAAAGACTCCTCTCGGCCCTCCCACACTCCTTCTTGATAGTTGTGATTGCTTGCGCCATTTGAGGTGGCATGGCCACACCTACTGTGGTGGCATGGCTGGCCACACCGCCACACTGCAAAGTAAGCAGCTGAGAGGAGGAAAATGAAGGAGGATGTGAGCCGGACTGAATACCGTGTAACCATCACTGAGCTGGGCACCAGTACCTCTGCCGGATGCCCGCCCCAACCACATACATCTGGCACCCAGAACATGCCCCCTGCTGTCACCTGTCTCCACTGCTCTGACATAATACTGGTCCGTAGAATAACCCTGTGGCTGTTGCTGGTATTCAAGGAGTATATTTTGCTAATGTTCTATAAGACCTTATTGCCAAATCTCTCTCAAGTTCAACTAAAAACTCAACTTATAACATATTAACACAAAGAGAAAAAACTACAAAGCTTAGAGGAAGCATACTAGTAAGAGTTACAGAGCGAGGGAACATATGCAGTGCCCACAGTGGTAGTGTAACTTATGCAGAGCCCCCATTAGTAGTGCCCCCTGTAGTCATGTCCCCTGTAGTCATGCCCCCATCAGTAGTGCCCCCAATAGTAATGGTCCCTGTTGTAGTGTCCCCAGTAGTAGTGTCCCCAGTTGTATTGCCCCCAATAGTAATGCCCCCTGTAGTAGTGTCCCCTTTATAAATTCCCCAGTATTAATGCCCCTGTATTAGTGCCCCCAATAGTAATGCTCCCTTTGTAGTAGTGCCCCAAGTAGAAAAGCCCCAAGTAGTAGTGCCCCCAGTAGAAGTGCCCCTGGCCCCTGAGTAATGCACCCAGTAGTGGTGCCTCCTTAGCAATAACCCCAGTAGAAGTGCCCCCCGAGTAATGTCCCCAGTAGTAGTGCCCGGGTGCCCCCAGTAGTGGTGTCTCCCCCAGTAGAAGTGCCCCCAGAGTAATGTCCCTAGTAGCTGTGCCCAGGTGCCCCCAGTAGTGGTGGCTCCCCCAGTAGAAGTGCCCCCAGTAGTAGTGCCTCCCCCCAAGTATTGTCCAGGCTGCCTGCACACACAAAAAAAACCAGTAACACTTACCTTCAGCCCCGCTCTGGCGTCCGCTCCGCTCAGCTGCTCCTCTCTCTGCACTATGGGAAAGACGTCATGACGTCCTCCCATAGTGCACATTGTGGGAGCCGGAAGCAGGAGCCTCCGTCTCCATCTCCGTCTCCAGCTGCTCTGCCGGGCGCCCGCTGGTAACTGAATCTCAGCGGGCGCCCGGCAGTTAACATGCTGTTTCTACAGCAGGGGTAGGAGGCAGCGCGCCCCGTGCGATTGCACGGGTCGCCTGCCCCTAGAAACGGCCCTGGTGCCAGCCAATCAGCTCCCAACTGTCATTTTTCAAACACAGCCTGTGAGATGACAGTTGGGAGCTGATTGGCTGGCACCTTATCACTTTTCACTTCTCCTAACGCTGCTTAGTAAATAGACCCCTTAATAGCTTTGCAAATGGGGGTGATCTTCTGGCAGCTACAGCACATATCCAAAATAAGCAAAGAAAAAGTATAATGAAAAGGTGCACAAATCATATAAATGTTGTATATCATTAAAATATAACTTGTATTTATTACATATAAAAATTTATGATTCTAAATAGAATGGTGAAATATTTATTTTTATTTTTAATAAAATCTGGGTCGAAGACAGTGTGTTCTATAGAAAAAGGATTTAGTGGTTTGGTATGCCAAAAAGTATCACAATAAAGAATATCTTATTATATTTTGAAGTATATATCTTTATTGTTCTCAGTATAGAAAATAAAGTGCATATCATTTTAGCAGGTTTTAGAGTTTGGAGAGTTCAACCAAACAAATTACAATGCTAATACAGGATATTGCAACATTGTTTAATTGTTGAACAGTGGTTGAAATAGTTGCCAAATACATTATGAAAGATTCAGATAGAATCAAATAAGCAAATTGTGATACTTATTGGCATACCAAACCACTAAATCCCTTTTCTATAGAACACACTGTCTTCCACACAGACTTAGTAAAAATAAATATTTCACCTTTCTTTTTAGAATCATACATTTTTATATGTTAGATTTTAATGATATACAACATTTATATTATTTGTGCACCTTTTCATTATACATTTTCTTTGCTTATTTTGGATGTCTGTTTATAGTGGGTAGCTCCTCTCCTATATGTGATGAATGAGGAAGATATATATGTGAATTAGTATTGGAGAGTACGTTGTATACAGTATGAAACTGGTGGGGTTGTATCTCTAAAATTTTATAAAGCTGCAACACATATACAGAAATGTCCCTAATGTTTATCTGTATCCCACCTCATTAAAGATTAGAGATCTCTGAGGTAAATTTTTTACAGTCTAGATGGAACATAATACCCCCTATAGAAAAGCTTATAACTATAAGCATTCTCATTTATACATACACAAATGGAGCCATTTGCCACGTGAGTACGTATATCCTCCCAGTCTTCATTGTCTATGGTTTCCCCTAGGTCATCCTCCATTGCCAACTCCCTCAGGTTCGACCTGTAAAGCTTACGTTCTGTATACAGGGTGAAAATAAGACCCTCCGTGCTAGCACTCCTCAGGGCCAATTGTTCACAAGTAGTTAAAGATTCTATCTGTCAATTGATTCTTTACCGTGGAGTGGAAGTGTCGCAGTTGCAGGTATTCATAAAAGTGTTTGTGTGGGATGGAGAGCTTGGCCTGCACGTCTGTGACTATAGGCTGGCAAATGTGTATTATTCATTTTAAATATGCTTTGTTTTGCAGACTGTTATAACTTGTAATGATGGAATACTAATGCAGGTGCAGAAATGGGATGGCAAAGAGACCACTATCAAAAGGGAACTGAAGAATGGACAGCTAGTGGTGGTAAGTTTGGAATTCTACTTTCTTTTTTTCCCCCATGCAAAAATAAATCGCTTTCAGGTCTGGATCTATAATCTGGTTATAATTTAATTTTCCAAAATGACTAATGTGCCTGATGGTATTAGAGGGGTTAAAAGCTAGCATATTTGAGATAATAGGATTTGCTCATTCATGGTGCCGGCAACAAAAACTAATTGCAGCCTGTGCTTAGCTTGTGATACATTATAAGAATTTCTTCTCCACCGCTGACACGGGGGACAGATATTTGGCATTAAGGGACAATGTTACCCAGTTAGTGAAAACCATTATTAAAAGTCAGAAGGTAACCGATGGGTCAGTCTTCCTTACTCATTATAGAGCTATATATTAAATAAGAGTTTGTCCATTCTTTAAAGAATTCACTTGAAATGTGAAAAAAGTGAAAAGTATTATTATTATTTTTTTTTATAAGAATGAAAGTGACAAAAAAAAACATATTGCAGATAGACAATTAAATTCCAAGGGATGTTTCTTTTTCAGTTTACAGTTTCAGTAATAGCAAGGTGAAGTGTGCACATGATCCGTGACATGCATTGCAGAGTGACATTTTGTAAGAATACTGGCCCTGATTCAGAGCCGGGCGCAAGTGGCTGCTCGTTCGCTCCGAGCGATGTTTGCCCAACTGCGCATGCGTACGGATCGTAAAACGCATGCGCGAACCAGTCAGTGCGGCTGAAAATCGTGTGCTCGCAAAATAGCGAATGCCTGCTATTTTGAGTGACAGAATGAGGCGTATGTGGGTGGTAACAGGGGAAGGTGCTTGAAAACGGGGAGTGGAGATCAGATCGCAGGCGTGCTTAAAGGTCAAAACGGGCGTTTTATGGGTGTGCATAATTAAAACATCAGCATCATTGACAACATCACTGAGTTTTTTTTTAGCCAGAACTGCTCGCAAAATTGTGGTAGCAAAAACCAACCACAAGAATAGCGAGCAGCTCATACCCTGTTCGATGTACTCGATCAATCTAATAAATAGCGGACATGACGTAGGATGCGAGCGGCCAGGGGGCGTAGTTTCCCAAAAAATGACCGCAAGTTTTGTTCGCTCGTTCAGACCTAGAGGCGTGAACAGACCGCAAACAGCGAACGGTTCATTTGAATAGCCACCCCTATTTTCTTGATGAGCGAGCTCAAATAGCGACCGGCTCTGAATCAGGCCCATTATTTTTTTTTATTTCATTTTGTGTGTTTTTTTTTCCACTGGTTTTTTCTTCATTTTTTATTTTTTTATTTTTATTATTTCCATCTTGCTATTACTAAAACTGTAAAACATCCCTTGGATTTTAATGATTTTCATTTCTGCAACAGGAGTAACACTAACTTCAGAACACTGTAAATCTGTTTTATTTATTTATTTATTTTGGTTATTTCAATAAAACCTCTAATATTTCAAGTGAATTCTTTACAGAATGGGCAGTCTCTAATTTCATACGGTATATAGTTCTTTTCTGAGCAAGGAAGACTGAACTATCGGATATCTTGTTACTTTTAATTGCGGTTTTCAATAATTGGGTAACATTGACCATTTAATACAAAATGTTCCCTTTGTCAATGCCGGAAATTTGTTGTACTGTATGTCTTTGAGGGGTTTATTATGATGCAAGGCTTCTCCTTGTCACCCTCGCCCCATCACCCAATCCCTGTCACCCACTGCCTCTCCCTGTCACCCACTGCCTCTCCCTGTCACCCACTGCTTCACTTTGTCACCCTCTGCCTTTCCCTGTCACCTTCCTCCTGTCACCCACTGCCTCTCCCTGTCACCCACTGTTTGTCACTTGACCCCAGTCACGCTCTGCCTCTACCCTTCATCCTCTGCCTGTCACCCACTGCTTCTCCGTGTCAACCTCTCCTCATCTCCCTCTTCCTGTAACCCTCTGCCTGTCACCCTCTCCCTGTCACTCACTGCTCGTTACTGTCACCCTCTGCTTGTCACCCACTCCACATCACCCTCTGACTCTCCACATCACCAATTGCCTCTCCCTTTTTACCCTCTCCCTGTCACCCACTGCTTCTCACAATTATCCTCTCCCCGTCGGAATCAGTATAACCTAACTTCCCCCCTAACCCCAACCCTCCCTTAGGGGTGCCTAACCCTAACCTCCGCCCCAAGTGCCTAACCCTAACCCCCCTCTAAGTGCCTAAACCTAACCCCCCCCTTCCCCACAGCCTATCCCTAAGTCTCCCGGGGGGATGCCTAACCCTAACCTCCTCCCGGGGGTGCCTAACCCTTCCCCTAGCCTAACCCTAACCTCCCGGTGGGGTGCCTAAGCCTAAGTCCCCCCCAGGTACCCCTAACCTAACCCTCCCCCCCTGCGGCTGTCCACGCCTGGCACCCGGCTTACCTTCGATCGGCAGGCCCGCTGAGAGCCGTGGCGGGCCTGGATAATAGGGGGCGTGGCCTAATTGCGGGAGGTGTGGCCACGGCCCTTCCCGAAAAAAAAAAAGATTTGCAATGCCGCGAAGCGTCACTGCGCGCTGGGGAGGGGGGCGCTCTGGGCCCCCTCAGCCCTGCTCAAAGCCAGGGGGAGCGCGATCAGTGTGATCGCTCACCCCTACAGGCATAGGAGACTGCTGAGGCTGCTGCTCAGCAGCCACAAGCAGTCTCCACTGCAGCTCAGCACACGCTGTTTGCTGGGCTGCTGTGAGGGAGGGGGAGGGGCACCGGACCCGGGCCCCCGCCGGCCCCTCAGGAAGCCTGGGCCCCAGTAATCTGTACCCGCTCCCCCCCCCACTCGGCGCCCCTGTCGATCGGTAAGCCGGGTGTCGGGCTCCCGGCATAGGTCTAATGACAGGCATCAGGATTTTGACACCTGTCATTAGACACTTGCCGGGATTAGACAGTCGGGAAGCCGGCGGTTGGGATTTCGTCCGTCGGCTTCCCCACTGCTTCCCTCCCCATCACCTCTACCTCTCCTAATCACCCTCTGTCTCTCGCTGACACCCTCTGTCTTTCCCTGTCACACACTGCTTCTCCCTGACACCTTCTGCTTGTCACACTCTACCTGTCACCCTCTGCCTCTCCCTATCATCTTCTCCCTGTAAACCACTGCTCCTCCCCATCACCCTCTCCCCGTTACCCACTCCCTGTTACCCTCTCCCATCACCCTTTCCCTCTTCCCCACTCTACGTCACCCTCTGCCTCTCCCTGTAACCCTCTCCCTCACCCACTGCTTCTAACTGTCACCCTCTATCTCTCCCTGACAACCTCTTACTCTCCCTGCCACTCTCTGCCGTTCCTTAGCACCTTCTCCCTGCCATTCACCTCTCCTCCCTGTCACCCTCTGCTTGTCACCCACTGCTTCTCCCAGTCACCCTCTGCTTTTCACCGTCTCCCTGTCACTTTTTCCCTTTCATCCACTCTCCATCACCCTCTGCCTCTCCCTGTCACCCTCTCCATGAAATCCTCTTCCTATCACTCTCTGCCTCTCCCTATCACCTTCTCCCTGTCACCCACTGCCTGTCCCTGTCACCCTCTGCCAGTGTCGTAACTAGGGTGTTGCGACATGTGCCATGGCACAGGGCACCGCAGCGAAAGACACGCTGCTCGGGCCTGTCAATTTTCTATTTATAATCATTCTCACTTGTAGCTTCCTTTTCTTTTATCTTTGGCATCTCCTGGCCGCCCCTATCACCTCCCTGGCCGACTACCCCTCCATCTGGCCACCTCACCAAGAACCTTCAGTGGAATCGGTATGAAATACTGACGGCTGAATAGCCGCTGGTTATCATACTGATGCCGGAAGCCCGAAGGGAGGACATCCCAACAGCGGCTCATAAGTATGCTAACCCTCCCCTGTCCCCCCGTAACCCTAACCCCCCTTGGTGTCTAATACTAAAACTCCCAGGGTGATGCCTAACCCTAAATCCCCCCAGGGTTGCCTATACCTAAACCTCCCTTCCCACACCCTAAACCTAACCCTCCCAGGGGGTGCCTAACCCTAACCCCCTCTTCCCCTAGCCTAACCCTAACCCACCCCGGTGAGGTGCCTAACCCTAAGTTCTCCCGGGTGTACCTAAACCTATTTAAGACACACATTTCAAAATACTGTCATACCTAGGACTCAAACCTATCACCTCTCACCTGGCAGTTAACAACTTACACATGGAGCTACCTGCCCCACAATTCTTGATGGCAGCCTTAAACACAGCCATCAATTCCCATCCCTGGTGTTACCAGCACACCTCAAGTACCTTTGCCGGTGTGTTCAGCTGCCATTGCATGGTATACACACGGAAACCCGGCGCTGATGTTTGATATATATATATATATATATAACTACAAGTAGCACTCTTTCTATACCTTCAGTCGGTGTTCTGATGATAAATTCTTCACCAGAGCTATGCTACACCTAGAGCTGGTGAGTTATACTGCCTTATTATTGTCTATCATCGCTGCAGCAATTGGATTCACGCTGTACTTTGCCAGTGACCTGGAATTCAGTGGTACAACAGGAACGTTACCCTTTCATATTGTATGGGTCAAATCAGATTTGTCATGCCCCTTCCTCATGTGGCCACACCCCTTTTTTAGACATGCGTCTTATGTCCCTATTTAAAAATGGGGGGTGCCAATGCTCTTTGTGGCCCAGGGCACCAAAGAGTCTAGTTATGGTTCTGCCCTCTGCTTGTCACCCTCTCCCAATCACCCTCTCCCTTTCACCCACCCTCTATCACCCTGAGCCTCCCCCTGTAACCCACTCTCTGTCAGCCTCTGCTTGTCACCCTCTCCCTGTCACCCACTGCTTCTCCCTATCACCCTCTCCCTGTCACCCACTGCTTCTCCCTATCACCCTCTCCCTGTTATCCTCTGCCTTTACCTGGCACCTTCTCCCTGTCACCCTCTACTTGTCACTCTCTGACTCCCCGTCAACCTCTCTCTCTCTCTCTATCACCCTCTACCTCTCCTTGTCACCCACTGCTGTGTGGCATATTGTGAACTTGGGGTGGGGCGGTGGTGGGGGGCTCAAAGCATATGTTTGCACCTGGGCCCACCACTCACAAGTTCCTCCACTGCCCGTCTGTACATTGAATTCTGTGGATGGGAGCAGCTAATGAATGCAATTGATTGGCTTGTCTACCGCTCCAATTTCAACTATAAGGTTAAAAAATCTGAAGCTTCACAAAAATGTTTGGGGCATTGTGTAACCCTGTCTAGACACTTTCCCAACTTATTTCTCACACTTATTGTATACAGTGGCGTAAGTTCATCCCAGACGCCCGGAGGCCAGTTATAATTTGGTGCCCCCCTGTTACAGCCTCTGACAATGTAATGTAGCTATGCACATGCAGACAGGCTATAGATAGAGGAAGGCAGCAGCTGATGGTCTGACATGGAGCTCTCCACTAGTGTATGGTGCTTCTCAGGTGCCGGGAAGGGGTGCCATGTATTGGGCAGCTGTGAGGATACACTCCGAGTACATTGTTACAGCCCTAAGTGGGGTGAATATGTTGTGGACAATGGAGGAGGTGCCCCCTTCAGAGCTGGAGCCCGGCGGCAGGTGCCTCCATTGTCTCCCATAGTTCTGCCCCTACTTGTATAGTTATTACACTGTGATTGCCATGTGCTTGGTCATCAAAAGGATCTCGGCTATTCCATTTTTTATGACCCTGTATACTGAATTCCACTTATGTGGCGCAATGTATCCATAAATTAATTATTTATATTAGGTAAGAGAATTTGTGCAATGTTTTGTAATAAATCTTTGTTGCAGTACATTGTCCCAGAAATACAGGAGTTATAATAAATTTTGTGGCATACCAAAAAAAAAATATTATTTTTTTTCTCATAAAATCTATTGCTTTGTGCACCACTTCTATGTATGGCCGACCTCTTGTATACAAATTTGCACCTATCGCTGGTTTTAATGGTTCATTCTGGTTGTTGAAAAAAATAAATATATATTTTTCATGTTATCTTGTTCTTTGTGCTAAATACAATTATCAGTGTATGTTCTCATGCTATATGCTAAATAGATTATCGCTTATTACTACATCATGACTGCATGCTAATCCTCTCCTAGACTTTACAGTAAGGTGTATTGTCCTTATGTCGGCATAGAGTGCACCTCACAATGATCTTGCATTTCAATATAAAAATGTTTATATAAATAGATATTATGACCTACTGTAGTTTGGATTGGAAAAGCAGTAATTTTAACCAACTTCTAGATAAATCTGCTAGAGCACAGGTGAGTCACTAAAGAGCCAGGATTTAATGATACCTTCGGATTAATGAATTTGGTTTGTTTATTTGTATAACGCTCCAAACAGGTAACAGATAGGAAAGCGCAATGAAAGAATTAATTTAGAAAACAGTGTAAGTGTTATTTTCTTGCACTGTTGCCCGAGTCATATGTACATTTGGAGTCTGTCTCAACAACACACACATTGTACTAATGATTAGTGATATCTGTCATGTTGTAGTAACACTTTATTGTTTGCAATGAGATGTGAATAAGTGCTGATAACATACTTGCCTACTTTTGAAAAAGCATTTCAGGAAAGTTGTGAAAGTAACACCTGAGCGCAGCGGTAAAGTGGCCGTGTACTGCTACGTCTGAGGGGCGTGTCATAAAATGGACTTACAGTACATCCAAATGTAAACGAGCTTTTCAGGACTTGCTCATGTATTGTGTTTTAGAAGTGGTTTCATATATGTGTCCAAGAGAAACCTTATATTAAAATTCATGTAGCCATAGGGATCATTGGCCCTCATTCAGAGCCGTACGCTCTGAGCAGAGCGCACGCTCTGCATGAGGGCCGGGCTCCTTTTTCATGGAGCGTCCTCCTGGACGCTCGTATAGCTGTGGGTCACCACCCACAGGCTATACGAGCGTGCATTTTGATGGCCGCGATGGTCGTGACCATCGCGACCATCGAAATTGCGAGCCGGAGCCTGCGGTTGAGGTTTTCAACCGCAAGCTCCGGAGTGATTTTGGCTCTATCAGAGCCAAAATCACTCCCACTGACATCACTAGTGATGTCAGTGGGCCGGCTTCTGACGGGAGGCGTTCCCGTGGGAACGCCCCCGTCAGGGAGGCACGCCCCCGGCCCCCGGCACGCCCACCAACATTGACAGCACGCCCCCTTTGATTGGACACAACGAGCGAAGGAAAGTCCTTCGCTCGTCGTGTCTGGCGCATGCGCACGACGGAGCTCCCTCCGTCGTGCGCATGCTCAGTGCAGACCATCGACCCACTTGCGAGCGTACAGCCGCTCGCGAGTGGGTCTGAAAGGCCCCTTGTGCCTTATAAGTTATAATAACCAATGCAGGGAAATGGCACTGATACCATATGAATGTATAAATCTCTGATTTCTTTTTTCCCCAAGTATATAACAGCTACATAATGGGGGTGAGGTGCAATCAGGGAGATTGCTGGACTCTTCAGGGATTCAGGGAGATTACTGCTATTTCACGGAATCTCCCTGACAATCAGGGAGAATTGGCAAGTATGGCTCATAACCAGGGCAATGCAACTACTGCTGCCATCCAGGGCTCATGGCCTAGGGGAGTGCATGGTCACAGCCATGATGGCTTCCATGATGTCTGTAGAGGCGATGGGCACTTCCTTAGGACGCGCCCAGCTTCCTGCTTACAGCCACTTCTGTGATGTCACATGTGCTGGAGGGCAGGGGGCCAGTTCAGGGTGTAGAAGTGTTCTTGTATGGTACTGATCATTACCCACATTAGGGATGGCCATTGGTGTATCTACCATCAATGGTTACTATCGATGGTGATATAGCAAGTGGCCATCGATGCTTACAAACTATGCAATGAATGATCATCGTTGGTTTCACCAACTGATGGTCATCCTTGTTCTTTGACTGACTGGCCTGTGGGCCAATCAGAACCTGGCTATTGAACTTCACGGGTGTCGGGGGTGTAGCTATGCTGTGTCTCGGCACCTTGTTAAAAAAAAAACATTCGGTTATGCTGTTCCATCTGGTTCTCCCCAATTGATGGTAAAAGCATTTGACATCGCCCGTACACCATTGATTATTATGAATCATCGATGGTCGATGGCTACCCCTCACCCACATGTCCTGAGGCCTTAGTGGCAGTCTGAGAGAACTGTTGTTGGATATACATGTTTGCAATTACATATCTGAAATTCAAATGCAATTAACAATTGTACAGTGTCTATCTGCTAACATAGGTCTTATTCTCATTCCAGACATGCACCATGGGAGACGTGAAGTGTGTCCGTATGTATGACAAGGTGAAGGCTTGAATTTCAGTCAAGCAATTAGACTGAAACCGGAAAACAGCTCAGTTCAATGAGCATCGCTCAGCTACACTACTCTGCCTGTCTGTATTTGTATTCCTTAATCAGATGAACTCCACTATTATGTAAAATGATGCATGGAAACAGTAGTGTACCTAATCTGAACCTGCTGTATATCCCAAATAAAATCCTCACACACCCTGGCTGAGATGGAGTATTGTCTGTGCGGGAAGTGAGGGCATGCTGGGACCTGTAGGTCTATAGCCGTTACAGAGAGAGTTATTCCTTCTGAGCGCTGTTGTAACAGCTGTTATTAATGTGTCACATTGTGCAGTGTGTGCATGGGAAATTCCAGATTATAAAAAGAAAGTGGTACAAAAGACTTATATAAGGGAACAGTGTATATTGATATTTGATCAAGCATTGTAAACATTGTTTTGCTTCAAACAAAAAGATCTAAATGTCTCACAGATAAATATGAACTTGGCAGAACACATCATATACCTAGCTCTCAATAGGGTCTATCTATGTACTAAGCCTTGGAGAGTGATAAAGTGGAAAGAGATAAAGGGCCTGATTCAGCACGGATTGCATAGCTGCGTTCGCACGCACCCACTCATTGTGAAAATATGCTAACGAATGCAATTGCACGGCAACCGCAGCACTATACCCAGATGCCCATCACTGTATAAAGCCGCCCACTTCCCATGACATGCATCCACAAGTCAGCGAAAACATCGGTAACATCGGAACCATTCGCACAGTTGTGGTTGACCCGACTCTACCTCACAAACTGCTAAACCATCTAGACCTCTGCCAGGAACTGCAATCAATGCGCAGGTACGTCTGCGTACCGCCGACCATTGCCCCTCTCTACCCCCAAATGGTCACTTCATGTCAATCACTCTGTGATATCTCTGCGTTCTCACTGCGATCGAATCCCGATCGCAGTGGCCGGCTCACGCACATGTACTGCACAGAATGCAAACATTGAGCGAGTGCGTGCGAATGCAGCCTTGCCATCCAGCCTGAATAAGGCCCAAAGTACCAACCCATCAACTCCTAACTGTCATATTTCAAACACAGGGCCTAATTCAGACCCGCTCGCGAGTGCTGAGCGCTCGCAAGCGGGTCGATGTTGGCCCAGTGCGCATGCGCATGACGGACCCGGCTCTGTCATGCGCATGACCCGGATAGCGACGGCCAAGCCGTCGCTATGGGTCTCGTACCAAAGGGGGCGTGCTGTCGATCGTGAGTGACAGCACGCCCCCTTTGGTGGGCGTGCCGGGGGCGTGGCTGCACAGACGGAGGCGTTCCTATGGGAACGCCTACCATCTGGGGCCGGCCCCACTCTCTCACAATTGATGTCAGTGGGAGTGCCTTCGGCACTGATAGTGCCGAAAGCACTCCAGGGCTTGCGGCAACGATACCCTACCACAAGGGTCTCGTCGCAAGCCCGATGGTCGCGATGGTCTTGACCATCGCGACCATCTTCCTGGCCGCTCGCTATAGCTGTGGGTGGTCACCCAAAGCTATACGAACGGCCAGGAGGCCACTCTAAAATTAAGTAGGACGGCCCTGATTCAGAGCGAGCGCTCTGTCAGAGCGTCTGGCTCTGAATCAGGGCCACAGCCCGTAAACTGACAGCTAGGAGCTGATGGGTTAGTACTTTATCTCTGTCTACTTTATCTCTCTTACCAAGGCTTAGTACATAGACCCCAATGTTTGATCTGCAATGCAAAGTGAGTATTTTTTGTTTGTTGGAGAACTAACCCTAAGAGGTCTATTTATTAAGGGGAAGATAGACCTAAGATCCAGAGAAAAATGAATATTATTGCTGTAGAAAGCGTTTCTCCTAGTTTAAGAAAATCTACCAGTTCAGCAATAGCTGCCTCTAGCCTAAAGGTTTCCCCATGGTGATGCCTATATAGGAAGGACCATGGTGCCAATCCTCTTATTTATTTTCCTCATTCCACTGAGCAAGAGACACCAAGACCAGTATCGCTGGAAACCAGAGCATGGAATATTTTCTGTCACTGTGATGAGCAGTGATAATGTCTCAGGAATCCTTGGCAGCTGCATATGCTACTATGGATATTGTTAAGCCACTGACTGCAGGTACTGTAGTATGAATCCAGCTATTCTCTCTGGTTTGCCATGGAGGCAGTGAACATTTGTCAGTAAAATAATTTATTTGTATGTAACCTATGAGGAATTATCCTCTTCTACCTTGCAGTACCACCCAGCAGCAGTTCAATGCCTCTTATATCTTACGGTTCAGTAGTTACATTTTTTTTTAATAATAAGCACGAGAAAACCAGGTGAATTCAACGTATAGGTCTATCTTGTCACTCTACCTCTGCTGCCTCTCTAACCAGTGGCATCACTAGGTGGGTGCAGACCGCTCTGGGTGTCAACCTCCGAAAATCTGTCACCAAAATGCCAGCTTCTCCTCAATGACCACGAGCCGAGTACTGAACTGTGATGTTATTGTGCAGCGCCTAGCACCCATTGAGGAGGAGCTGGGAGAGTCTCTGAGGGCAGCCTGGCATCTCCAGGTGTGCTGGACCCGCTCCCAGAGTGATGAAACTGGAGGGGGATGCCACGCCCCTATCCTGTGATGTTACGCCCACTTTTCAGATACACGCAATCACGCAATTGGTCTATCTCTAACTCCTGTGGACTTATGCATTTGCCTGTGTTCTTTACCCCTAAGTACGGCACTGCAGAACTTTGTGGTTAAATATAAATAAAAAATAATAATAGGGTATTTAATTTAATATAATTCTCTAAGTATACTGTGCATAATTATTTGTCTATTATACCATATATACCTGTAAGTCAATTGTGTGGCAAGTGTGTAGATTCTGGGTTCCAGAGCCTTTTCCTGTTCCCAGTTACCATGTAGTGGAACATTTTTAATTTGCCTCTTAAATGTCACAGATGCTCATTGTCTTTAATTTATGGATCAGGAAAAAGCACTTTAGTGAAAGCGGAAACTACCAGATGTTGTAGATCTTGTTTTCCCACAAGGAAAGCTACGGGACCTGTGACATTTTTATGGAAACTTTCCTTCCTACTACAAAATGAACAGGGTTAAAATAAATAATGGTATAGTTGATGTGTGAGAATGTGATTATCAGCTGGTGTTCGGACTCTGTATAGTTTATGATCACCGTTGGATTACAGTATGTATGATCTTCCACATGCAGAATATATTTTACATTTTAGTTGTACTTGTTGACTTTATACTGATAATCTCTGAGTTATCCTGTAGGCAGAGGCCCCAATAGGAGGTGCGGGGTCAGGGACGTTGCCCTGAGAAATAGCAACGAAATGCATTAACAAGCCCACAGGCCATCCCCTTCTCTGAGGAAGTGAGCAAGATCCGGCAGGTTGGTCTTCTCTCCCAGGAGTCTGAAACAGCTCCCCAAAATTGAGCAATAGGAAAGTAGGGTTATAGGGTTTATTTTGGAAATTTGCAAACTTCAAAACAATTTGAATGGCTAAAAAGGAATGTATAAGAATTATGGAGCTATTTGTTTCTTCAAATGTTCAAACATCTAAGCAGAACTCAAGATACAAATCAACAATTGACTGTGTCAGTAACATCTGGGGATATTCTGCATGGAAAAGGGGGAGCATTTGTGTTGCAAGAAAAAGAATCATTACTCTTTATGCTAATACTCTCCCTGTCTAGGGGGCCTGAGAGAGCAGGGGAGGCGGAATCTCATGATTTATGGGAGTGTTGGGGACATGGTTCTAAAGCAATTTGTGCCTGTTTCTGATGGATCTCTTGCATATTCTGTAACATGGGGCTGGTGCAAGTGCAGATAATAATGATGGCGGTTGCGGCGACTGCTGTGGAATGGGATGGTATTCTGCCTGCATAACGCAAACCCCTGCATTAGGGATGGGTACAGGATGCCAGCGTTCGGAAACCTGACAGTCAGAATCCTGATGCCAGCATCTCGACAGGGTTAGAACACCGACACTTTGTCAGTCAGTATCATATCCCTCCACCTCTCCCTACCCTAACCCTCCCTTTTTGGTGCCTAACCCTAACCTCCCCCCCGGTGCCTAAACCTAACCTCCCCCTCCCTGCACCCTAAACCTAACCCTCCCCCCTTAGTGCCTAACCCTAACCCTCCCCCTAGTGCCTAACCCTAACCCCTCTATTTACCTTCGAGATTCCAGCAGTTTGGATGCCGGCTCCAGGATTCTCACAGTTTTCGGGATTCCGGCGCTGGCATTCTGACTTCCGGATTCCCCTCCCTGTCAGGATTTATAACCGCATCCCCTGCATTAAAGCCTATGGATTATTACATTACTATAATACTGCCACTTTGCGTGCTACTCACAATCAGCCCCCATGTGCATATTCTAGTATAATGACATTGTACAAAGATCTAGTATATGGTGATAATGTTGAGCCCCTTTTCCTCAGCCAGGGGGTCTCAGCTACTTAACAAAAATGTGATCCAGCTCTGTAAACGTAACATTCCTTATCGCCACATATCATTTTACACAGCTTGGCAAATAGGTGCCAGATTGCAGCCCCATTGACAGTTATAGAGACCAGTCTGCAGCACTAATTAGCCCTTTGCAGGACATATCAGTGATATCTCACACCTTAGGTTATTGTTAAACAACCAGGTATTTAAAAGGGGCTTGATAAACAGACCTCTAATATAGTAACTTGTGCTAGATATATGAAAGGCTAGGCAACCTACAGTATAATAGGAGGAGCATTACTATTTGTGGCCCCCACCCCCACAGAGCGAGTTGAACATGTGGGGGCAATCTGCCTGTGTTTTAGTTATATACTTATCTTACTATTATGGCATGTGAGAAGTGCTTTATTACATCAAAAGTATAGGATGATACCCGGTCTTCAGCTCTGAGCTAGTGCAGGTCCTGGTGCAGAAGGCTTGGGGCGACTCAAATTGCAACTCTCAATCACAGGAGAAGTAATGAATTCATTTGGAAAGACAGCCGATATCTGGGGCCTGATGTTTATTCACCAACTAAGATTTGGGTGGATGAATTATAAAGGCACCAGACACCTGGGGTTTGAGTAGTAAAAGACTGGACCACAGTATATATAGTAAGCCTCCAGAGATTTGGGGACTCAAAAAGTACATTTGATCAGCATACAAATGTACTTGATGAGCTCTCCTCTGAGAACCAGGATCTTTCATTGCCTGGGCTTCATAATGAGTAGCCCAGGTCTGCCTTGTAGCCACCACCCAGCTCTGAATTCAACTTTCACCTTTCAGCAAGTACCTCTCAATTATTCTCCCTAAAGTCCATAACCGCTGGCTTATACTTTGTTCCATGTTATCAGATCCACAGGTGTGTGACTGCCTTGGTTACTCATCTGCTTTCGGCCTAGTCGTCCAGTGCGCCAAGCCTTAATCCTGCAACAGCCAGATCAAGCTCCTCAACCCTGGGGCTCCAGCTGGGACTATTGACTGCTGCCAGCACCACTCTCTTTCCATGTGTGGCTCCTGCCACCTCCATCGCTCCATAATTGTCTGTTGTGTGGCTTCCTCGCACCCGACCAGGCCTTGGTCTAATCTATTCTGTGCCGGGATCATCAGTGACTACCAGACTGGCAGAAACCAAATAGTACACAGCTTCAGGTTCGGCTGTGTTGCATTTGCCCATATTTCAATGGCTATATAATAAAACCACACCTCAGGGGCAGAACTATGGGAGACAATGGAGGCGCCCACAATATATTCATCCCAATTAAGGCTATTCTTTATTTGTGTTTTGTGCATATGTAATAGATAGATAGATATGCACCATATTTATTTTCCCTTTTTTTAGGGGCGGGGGAACAAAATTATAACTTGCCTCCGGGCGTCTGTGATGAATTTACGCCACTGCCACACCTGCCCATTTGTACATTGTGGCACACTGTAAATAGTAGCAAGAGACCAAGCACAAATAATCTACAAACTTCTAAAAAGTCATTTGCAAGGGTCAAAGTGGTAAATACAAAGTTACAGTAAAATGTGTGGGTTAAAGGGTATTAGTGACATAATTATGTTTTCTCGGGGTCCACATTTAAATGATGGGATCAGTCAATACCGACAGGAGAAGCCCGACAGGAGGAGATCCCTATGATGGCTGGTAAGTACTGTAACCCTCCTCTCTCCCCCCTAACCCTCCCTTAGGGGTGCCTAACCCTAAAACTCCTGTGGTGGTGCCTAACCCTAAGTCCCCCAGGGGTGCCTAAACCTAACCCCCCCTTCCCACACTCTAACCCTCCCGGCGGGGTGCCTAACCCTAACCTACCCCTGGAGATTGCTAACCTTAACCCTCCTCCCTAGGGGTGCCTAACCCTAACCTTAACCCCGCTACACTCCCTAAAACTAACCCTCCCCCCCCCCTGCGCTAAGGACGCCCCAGACTTACCTCGATCGGATTGGCGTCCACCTGTCTATAAACTGCATCCCTAAATGACATATACATGCAATAACAATACAAGTAGTTTCTAAAATATCCAAATAATAGTTTTAGTACATAACATTTGCATAGGGTTCCAGTTACCCCTATAAATGCTTATTTCCAATTCCCTACGTATCTAAAACATACACAGTTGCACTAATATAGCATTGTTCCAATGAGCTAAACAACAGGCAATTGCCAATAGAACCCATCCTCCATGCTTAGTATTATTATATCCATAGGGTATATTATATTCTGGGTGGATTACAACAGGAAACACCTATAAACATCCTGTGAAAAATATCTGCCCATGTTTACTCTATTCTGCGATGCTAGATATAAAGTGGAACACAGTGAACTTTTCTTTGCATGATGTTTTTTTAATTCATCCCATGAGCCTTTGACTTTATTCAGAACCGGACAGGAGCAACTCCTGTAGATAAGGTTGGCGTAATACCCAGCCAAACAGAAGTAAGACATGCCAAATAACACAAGGATATTATCTGGAGCTGTAGAACCCTCTCTCTACACACATACTTCCCATAGCTTCTCAAACGCTGAGGTCACAATACTCCAGGAGGGGACGTTAATTGTGAACTTGAATAACCTAAAGCTGCATATTAGGATCCAGTAAGATAAAAAAAAACAAGGCGTTTTCTTTAGCTTGTGGATTTATATGCACAGGAGATGTAGCATGACTATATTTTATTATACAGCCAAACACAGAATCCGTTTGCAGAATATTCTGCTGAACGGGATCCAAACTGAAATTGCACTGTTTTTCAACACTATAAACATGTTCATCATTGTAATGCTGCATTTTGCCTATATTAGGTCACAATTAAATATGTTGTATATAGGACATACTTGAATACAAAAGGTTTCTCAGCTCTCAGTTCATTTCTTATGGTTAAAACTAGAGATGAGCGGTGCGGTTCGGTTCTACCCGGTTACATTCGGATCTGGATAATGGCATCTTATTGGCTATTCGGCTCTCACGTGATTTTGATAGCTAATAAGTTAAATACGAACTTGCGCTAATTTGGCAAAAGAACCGAACTACTGATCTCTAGTTAAAAACACTTTTTACATAAATATTATTAACTTATTATTTGTTCATTCATAACAAAAAAATGCTTTATCAAGAATAAAGTTTTTTTTTATATTTAGTTCTGTTATTGCCACAGAGCAGGTATCAGGGAGGGTTTCATTCGCATATGCCTACTGTCCCAGGAAGTCCTCGAGTTTTACGAAATCGGGAAGTCCCCATGGAGGTGGCCGCCTTTCTCCAAAACAAACACCTCATGTTTTAATGGGATGGATGTAGGATACCGCATCATCATCATCATCATCATGCAATTTGCAACCTAGGAAGATAAAAATAAAAGTAAACAAGTATGGTTTGTGTTAAAAAAATATTGTGTCAGTGTTTTTTAAGAGTATTTTATTTCTGGTGTAACCGCACACATTGTTTGCACACATGCAGGGTACCTAAAAAATTAATCCAAGTTTACATAAACACCTTAATGTATCAGGCAGTAGAAACCCTAAAGAAAAAGATGCTTTGTCGAGGCTACTAGCTTGAACCAAATAGATCACAATTTAAAAGTTCAAATGGAGGAAAGTATATGAGGTATAAAAAGAACACAATTATTGCACTTGTTTTTACAATTGTAATTATTTGTATATATATATAGAGAGATGTGCGCCAACCACTGTGTTTTGGATCTGTATTAACTGCGTGTTTTGGTTTTGGCAAAAACGCCCTCATGGGTTTTGGTTTTGGATCTGTAGTTTTTATTTTTTTTAAATGATAAAAACAGCTAAAATTACATAATTTGTGCTTGTTTTTGTTCCTACAGTATTATTAACCTAAATAACATAGTTCTTTTGTATACTATTGTTTCACGCTATAATCTAATTATTGTATACCTTTGATGTTTCAATAAAGAAAATAATAAAAAAAAAATACCCCAATAACATTTTATTTCCAGTCAAATTTGACCACCTCACAGCTCACAATATTGTTTTCATTTAATTTAGGCCAAAAGATTGCACCGAACTAGCTAGCTAACTAAGCTAAGCAACAACAGTGGGCGGCACAAACATGTGGCAAGTCAACTTCCAACATGGCACATCTAGGAAAGAGAATGCCACTGCAGTGGCAAACAGGATGGTAGTGTAATAAACTACACAACCCCATAGAAAGAACCCAAGAATTATTAACCAAGAGCTAGGTCATAGGCCCAATGGAGATGGAGTATGTATGTAGTTGAAGGCATGGAAAGGAAGGGTTGATTCATAGTAAATGTAATTAAAGTTTTGGATTGCAAAGCAAATTTATAGGGAGGGGAGGCATTTACAAAGAAAATTTAATCATTCACATCAGTCCTTGCCCCAGTGGAGGTCTTTGGTGGTTCAAATGGGCATGAAGGAGATGCTGTCTGGACATTTTCTGCATTTATCAACCGCATGTAGAAGATTTCAGCAGCTGTGGTAGTTCAACTCCAACATGGACATCTATGAAACAATTACAGAAAAAAGAAAAAAAGTTTCCCTCCAGCACACTGGCATCTCTAACGCTGCATAATAATAGCACCAACTCTAGGTCATATAATTGCATACTGTGCCACATCACTTTCTGCATCTCATGCATGCCCTTACTGTCCTATTTACCTCTGCTTCATGCAGTGATGTAATTAGGGTCAGTGGTGTTACCTGCTGTGGCCAGAAGGGGGTGTGACCTCATGGGAAGGGGTGTGACTACATTACTCTTGGGGAGCGCCCAGCACTACAAGAGATGCTGGGCTGCCCCAGCGACTCTCCCTTTCCCCCAGTGGTTCCACTTTTGTTGTTTTCCCTATTTTTCTGTTTTAGCAGTAGTGTTTACACATTTGGCTTTTTTTCCTAGTTTGCAGCAGCCTTTTTAAAGGGAAATCTGGCAGGTGACAATGATAAGGTATAGTGTTTCTTTACTTTTGGATTATTTTTCCTGGTCGGATAGGATTACCTTTTCAGCCTTGATGTATTTATTATTTTGCTAATGTTGTTAGCTCTCCTGTTATGTAATTATAGCAACATTTTAAGAAAAATCAGATGATGACATCCGATGTGTTCCACAGATTCTGCACCCTCCTAGTGATGCCAATGGCTCCGTGGCACCCTCCAGTCCCCAACAATGTATTGCTTCCAGCCTCTCACCATCATTACATTATGTCAGTGATGCTGTTGGGAATTTGAAATCCAGTCGCCCTTTTAGATGTTGAGAACAATTAATACATCGATGGTGCAGAGGCAGTAAAAAAAAAAAAAAATTAGTAAGTACACCCGCGCTGCTGGGACCAGCATAGGCACCAATTAGGTGCTGATTTACAGTTGGGGGATCGATCTCCCTGCACCCCCTTGGCTATGCCACTCTTTGTGTCTTGATTGTCCCTATTACTCCTGTCGCTCTCTATCCCCTTTGTTTTTGTCTTCAATTCTCTATGTGTTTCCCTCGTATGGTCTTCGACAGATCAATTAGGCTTGTTAAGTGGCCCCCCAGTGGAAATATAGCCCACCCCTGATTTAACCACTAGCAGAATGCCCATCATACTAGTGACGGATGTCTGATGTCTGGTATCAGTGATGTTCTCAGCTGCGATGGGGAGGGCCCCGTACAAACATTTTGCCTGGAACCACATAAAGACCAATGGTTTTATATTTTGAAGGCTCTGGTGGAACAATTTTATCCTATTCCAGCCTGGCACAAAGTTGCTTTGGAAAGAGTAGTTTTGCGCACACAAGATGCAGCTCTGTGTCTGTAGGTGGGTTTTAGGAGTTTACAAGCACATTTTTTACCTGTACAAGAAGCAGATTGATGCTGGGTACACATTATACCATGTATCGTACAATATATTGTTTCGATGTATATCAGAACGATATACCATACACATCATATAATATGTATGCCCGATTCATCGTTCACAATAATCATTCATACCATTGTCCCATCTGCTGTTCTGCATAGCAGATGGGACGATGCAAAGAAACTACGCGGCGCTGTTACCTGCAGCATGTAACGAATCATCATGTAGTGTAGTGTAGTGTAGATGTAGCGTTACATCGCATTGCACCATCGCTGGGTCACACAATTGTATAATGTGTGTACCCAGCTTAAGATGTGACTGAGGTGCGGTCCTTATGTCAGGTGTAGGGATCTTAGATCTACTCCTGTCATACGGTAGAAATGTACTGTATACTGCACACACCCACTGTATCACATCGTAGTCAGATAGTATATGTATCTCTGTATATTGGTAAAAATACACTCAGGTGTAATCAGGGCCAGATTAAGGCTTGTGGGGGGCCCCAGGGCAACTAATTTGGGGGGGGCCCTTCAAGCCACACAGAGCCGAGCCCAGCCATGCCCCCATTAGCAGTCCCCCCTCAACAGTAGTCCCCCCAGGAGTACCCCTAGTAGTGATCCCCCTCTATGCTGTGTCCCCCAGTAGTGGTCCCAGCAGTGTGCAGTGCCCCCAGTAGTATACCCAGCAGTGCCCCTAGTAGTACCCCCAGCAATGCCCTTAGTAGTAGTCCGTTCCCCCCCCCAAGCAGTACCTTTAGGAGTAGTCCGTTCCCTCTCCAGCAGTGCCCTTAGTAGTAGTCCGTCCCCCCCAGCAGTGCCCTTAGGAGTAGTCTGTTCCCCCCCCCAGCAGTGTCCTTAAGAGTAGTCCGTTCCATCCCCAGCAGTGCCCTTAGGAGTAGTCCGTTCCCCCCCCAGCAGTGCCCTTAGGAGTAGTCCATTCCCCCCTCCAGCAGTGCCCTTAGGAGTAGTCCGTTCCCCCCCCAGCAGTGCCCTTAGGAGTAGTCCATTCCCCCCCCCCAGCAGTGCCCTTAGGAGTAGTCCGTTCCCCCCTCCAGCAGTGCCCTTAGGAGTAGTGCGTTCCCCCCCCCCCAGCAGTGCCCTTAGGAGTAGTTGTCGTCCCCCGGCTGGCGAGACACACACACAGGAAAAAAAGAAAAATCTCCACTTACCTTAATCCCGCTCCGGCATCTGCTCCTCCGTCCAGCGTCCTCCCGGGTCGGCCCGCTCTGCATGATGGGAGAGACGTCGACGTCTCTCCCATCAGCCACTGCAGGAGCCGGAAGACGGAGGCTCCGGCAGTGGGTCGCAGCGCAGCAGCCGATGAGAGTGTCTGACTCTCATCGGCTGCTAAAACAAACACACAGCTGCCGGCGCCGGCGGCTGTGTGTTTGTGCTGTGTAGTGCGGACGGCACTTATGTGCCATCCACACTACCGCCCTGCCCCAAGCTGATGCAGCAAGCACTGAATGTGCTGCTGCATGCAGTAGTGTGGGGGCCCTCTGTGTGTGGGGGCCCAGGGACGACCGCCCCTGTCGCCCCCCCCCTTAATCCGGCCCTGGGTGTAATTTACAGTTGATTTGTATTTGTCTCTGCATGGGCCCCGTCATGTATAAGAATACAATACTATAGCCTGACATGGCCTCTGGTATTAGGGGAATATAAATGGGCAATGTGTAACCTGTCCTACAGGAGAATGCTTCCCTGATGTTTGGTTGCTGACAAACATGTAATATTTGTAACATTCTGAATTTCAGATTTGTTGAACGTGTAAAGAATTGGCGCCCAGTATTCAGGTATGTAATATGTATCCTTTACACAAATGTATGTGTTTCCTGCAAAATCATGCAAAAGTAGGAAATAGGGGATATATTTACTAAGCAGCACACAGTGGGCCTCATTCAGAGCCGCTCGCAAGCGCATGGCACTCGCAAGTGGCTTGATGTTTATGGTCTGCGCATGCGCCGCGTCTGGCGTGCGTGAGCCCCGATGAGCGACTGAGCTTCAGTCGCTGCGGGGCTCGCTACAAGATGGGGCGGCTATCGATGGTGAGTGACAGCTCGCCTCCTTTTTGTAGGCGGGTAGGGGGGGGGTGATGGGGCAAACGCAGGTGTTCCCAAAGGAACACCTGGCATTTGAGGGTGGACCTACTGACATCACTAGTGATGTCAGTAGTGGACTTCCTTCTCTATTAGAGCAGGAAATCCACTCGGGCTTGCGGGAGCCGAGACCCTACCACAGGGTCTCGTCGCAAGCCCGATGGTCGCGATAATCGCGACGGACTCCAGGCCGCACGCACAAGCTGTGGGTGGCCACCCACAGCTTTGCGAGAGGCCTGGAGAAATAAATAGAAAAGGAAAAACACGCCGTGATTCAAAGCGAGCGCTCGCCTGCAGCGAGCGGCTCTGAATCAGGTCCTGTGCCTTCTGCGGTTTCAGCTGTTGAATTTTAAGGTGGCAACAATATCAAATAGTTTAGTTTTTATTTATACTGCCTCTGATAATTAAGTATCCAACTTGCTGTGAGTATCAGCGGTGGATAGAAAATCGCCAGAGTAATTCATAATTTGATAAAGAGCAGCAGTCTCCGCGAACCCTAACACTGCTCCTTCCGTAGCAGTGACACTGTGCTAGTGCGCATGTTGGAGCTTGGGTTCACGCATGTGCAGGAAGCCCCGACGTCTGGCGGAGGGAACTGAACAGGATCTCTCTTCACAAACCTGGGACTCCTTCCCACAGAGAAGGAGCAGGGATCCGGAATCAGCGCCATCTGCAGATGGCGAAGGTTCCCGCTGTCAAGCTCCGGAAGTTTTGTATTTTTCTAAGCTTGATGAATTTTGTCAGCAGGAGATATCCATGATATCTCCTGTGTTACCTTTATAAGGAATGGCCCCGATTCTTAATTTCTACAAGAGTACTGTAGGTGAAAATTTTTATTTAGTAAAAAATAAAGGGATGATTAATAGACCCCAAAGAAACAATTCGCCATAGAATAATTAGTACTTTGGATTTAATACATTTATTATAAAAAATGTATTACAGCAACAAATGCTCTGCAGTGTATTGTTAGTAATGAGACATTGGGCCTGATTCAGAGCTGAACGCTCTGACCAGAGCGCTTGCTCTGAATCAGGGCCCTCCTACCTTTTTTTGGAGCGTCCTCATGGACGCTCGCATAGCTGTGTGTTACCACAGCTATAGCGAGCATCCATGATGATGGTCGCGATGATCAAAGACCATCGCGACCATCGGGCTTGCGACGAGACCCTGCGGTAGGGTCTCGCTGCCGCGGGCCCAGGAGTGATTTTGGCTCTATCATGGGAACGCCTCCGTCTGGCCGCCACGCCCCCGGCACGCCCACCAAAGGGGGCGTCCTGTCAGTCACCATCGACAGCACGCCCCCTTTGGTGCGAGACCCCGAGCGACGTATTTCTCGTCGCTCGCTGGGTCTCGCACATGCGCACGACGGAGCTCCCTCCGTCGTGTGCATGCGTATTCTCACAACATCGACCCGCTAGCGATCGAACTTTGCTCGCGAGCGGGTCTGAATGACCCCCATAATGTCTATGCCACATCCAACAGCTACTGTGACCAATTCTCCAGTCAGGAAAACTATGAGGTCTGCGTGGGGTCCAAGCTGGTTTTCTAGTAGAACAACAATCTCATCTCAATGGGGCTTTACTGAGTTTGTTAGGTCTCTTTGGACCCACACACAGGGCCTGATACAGGGCTGCATGCTAAGCTATGTTTGCGGATCTGAGTGATTTTGTTATACTGCACATGAGTGTGAGTGGCACTGTGCATGCGCCAAGTCAGATTACTGACGGGGGGCGCAGTGAGGACACAGTTTGATTGACAATCAATGAGTGTCTGTCGGGGGGTTATGGGGGGTGGCGAGACAAATGCAGATGTGTTGAGACTGTTTGAAGGTGTGTCTCCGCTAGCAAATGTGAATTTGTACGTAGTGGTAAAGGCTATGGCAGCTTAGTTGCAGCTGACATTCCGAGTGACTTTAAGGTTGCTCAGAAGATCGATGGTGTGACGATGTACAACCGATGATGCGTCTTTGTACGCAAGCAACAGATTTCAGGCGGCACTAGTGGGTGTCTCAGTACAAATTCCTGCGGCTGCGTCATTTTAATATTTTCGCACAACCACTGCATATGGAATCATAGCCACAACAGGATTTGCTGCACCTCTGAAATAGGACCACAGATGAGCCATAGGCAAATGCAGGGGGGGGGGGGGGGCTAAGATTGGCTGGAAACCCCCCTCCCTAGCCCACACCATGATGAGCACAATAGAAATAGCATATAATACTACAGTTGCATGTTTTTTAAAATCCCCTCAGCGTCCCAAATGAAATAATTAGCACTACCTGTTGATATTTTCAAATGTGTCAGCCAGTAATGAATATACTTGTGTATCAGATAGGAGATCTGGAAAACATGCACTGTTATAGACTATTTAGCACAGTTTCTCAAACTCCATTCTCAGAACCCCGAACAGTGCATGTTTTCCAGGTCTTCTCACAGAATCGCAAGTGAGATAATTAGCTCCACCTGTGGATCTTTTAAAATGTGTCAGCAAGTAATGATTGCACCTGTGCAGCTGCTGGGTGACCTGGAAAACTTGAACTGTGTGGGGTCCTGGAGACCGAGTTTAGGAACGAATGATTTATAGAGTCAGTTATTAATTAGGGATGTGAGCCGGACCATTTTTGCCGGGTTTGGATTTGGTTCTAATTCGTCATCCGGTTTTGGATTTGGATTTGCCAAACTGTGGTGAGTGGCTTTGGATTTTTTACAAAAAAAGCTAAAATCACATAAATTGGGCTTTTTTTTCCTTCCTAAAGTATTATTAACCTCAATAACATTAATTTCCAGTAATTTAAAGTCAATTTAGACCACCTCACAGCTTATACAGGTTGAGTCTCCAATATCCAAATATTCCGAAATGCGGAATATTCCGAAATACGGATTTTTTTTGGCATGACTGAGATGATGAAACCTTTGATTTTTGATGGTTCACTGTTCACAAACTTTGTCTAAGGCACAAAATTATTAAACATATTGTATAAAATTACCTTCAGGCTGTGTGTATAAGGTGTATATGAAACATAAATGAATTTCATTTCTGTACACAATCTTTGTTTGAACCACAAAATTATTGAATATATTGTATAAAATTACCTGCAGGCTGTATGTATAAGGTGTATATAACGCATACATGCATTCTGTGTGTATATTTGGGTCCTGTTCCCAAGATCTCTCATTATGGTATGCAATTATTCCAAAATACGGAATATTCCGTTATCCAAAATACCCCTGGTCCCAAGCATTTTGGATATGGGAGACTCAACCTGTAGTATTGTTTTCACCATGATTGGCCAAAGGTTGCAGTGAGCTGACTGGTTACTAAGCGACAGAGCAGCGGCACAGAAACCACAGTTTAAAGCACATCTACAGTATGAAACATTGCCACACAGCAGTGGCAGAAATGAAAGGTAGTGCAAGATGGAATGGTTCTTGGACCCTCCCACCTGCCATGGGGTGGCAACAGATATCATGGGTCCCGGTATGCCCATTGTTTTAGGGGCCCCCCATCCTCAGGTCCCTGGCAGATACAGGCCAGTCTTCACACTATAATGACCCATAAATGCCCCCCTCCTCATTCAATTATGTCTCATAACTGTCCCCCCACCATATTATATATATAATCAGTGGTGGTCTGGGTGGGGGGGCAGGGTGCCATGTGCCCCCCGGGCCGCAGCGCCATGCGGGCCGGGGGCAGTCTGTGTCTCTGTGACACAGGCTGCACCGCGTGTGTAGCACTGACCGGACGGAGTTCGATTAGCGCCACACTGACTAACACACAGCCGCCGGCTCCGGCAGCTGTGTGTTTGTTTTGATCAGCAGCCTATGAGAGTCTGTCAGACTCTCATTAGCTGCTGCTGCGCCCAGTGCAGGAGCCGCTTCATCTTCCGGCTCCCGCAGTGGGTAATGAGAGAGGCGAGGGGGGGACTACTACTACTGGGGGCACTACAAGGGGGGGCACTACTACTACTGGGGGGAATACAATGGGGGGGCTACTACTACTGGGGGCACTACAAGGGGGGGACTACTACTACTGGGGGCACTACAAGGGGGAGACTACTACTACTGGGGACACTACAAGGGGGGGACTACTAATAGGGACACTACAATGGGAGGGCTCTATATAAAGGGGGCTCTATATAAAGGGCAATACTGGGTGTACTGCATAGGGGGAAGACTACAACTGGGGCCACTATTTAAGGGGCACTGCATAAGGGTTATCACTATTGGGGGAACTGCATGGGGGGTGGACTGCTACTGGGGGCACTATATAAGGGGCACTGCATAGGGGGTACCACTATCGGGGGCACTATATAAGGGGCTTACTACTGGGGGCAAAAGGGGCACTGCACAGGGGGGACCACTACTGGGGGCACTGTATAAGGGGCACTGCATAGGGGGGATCACTACTGGGGGCACTACTGGAGGCCTGCATAAGGGGGTCCTCTCCTGGGGCAAAGCAGAGGGGCACTGCATATGGGCACGACAGGGGACTGCCCTTTATTTTTACTTTACATTAATCCCATATGGACCCACCTCCTCCTTAGAACACTTGAAGGGGGGGCGCCGTAGCACGCACGTTCTTCGGGCACCCTGGCTACACGCTACTCCTCTGCCAGGGCCGCCTGCATGCATTTGCCCCCCAGGCTAAAAGTTGCCAGTCAGCCCCTGATTCTAATTATGTCCCATAACTGCCCCCTCCTCCATCAATTATGTCTGTAAATTGCCCCCATCTCAAACAATTGTCCCATAATTGCTCCCCCTCCTCATACAGCTATAACCATGATATCCCATACCACTACCCCTACCTACCTCCCTGCAAAAAGAATCCATTTAAATTCAGACCTCAGATCTATGAGGGTGGCCATCTCCTCCTTCTGTGCTGTGCTGTCCCCTCCGGCTCTTCCTCTCCCAGTGCATTTGCAGTTTCCTCTGATTGGTGGATAGCTACAGCCATCCACCAATCAGTTCTTAGATACTTCCAGAACAGTGATTGGTGGATGACCAGCGTCATTCACCAATCAGGAATAAATCATCCAAAACAGTGTACAACACTGTGCTCACTGTGTGCCTGATTCAGACCCGCTCGCGAGCGCTATGCACTCGCAAGCGGGTCGATGTTGGCCCAGTGCGCATGCGCTCTGTCATGTGAATGCGCGAGACCCGGATAGCGACGGGCAAGCCATCGCTTCGGGTCTCGCTACAAAGGGGGCGTGCTGTCGATGTTGAGTGACAGCACGCCCCCTTTGGTGGGCTGGCAGGGGGCGTGGCTGCCCAGATGGAGGCGTTCCCATGGGAACGCCTACCGTCTAGGGCGGGCCCCACTGACATCACAAGTGATGTCAGTGGGAGTGCTTTTGGCTCTGTCAGAGCCAAAAGCACTCTTGGGCTTGCGGCAACGAGACCCTACCGCAAGGGTCTCGTCGCAAGCCCGATGGTCACGATGGTCTTGACCATCGCGACCATCTTCCTGGCTGCTTGCTATAGCTGTGGGTGGTCACCCACAGCTATGCGAGTGACCAGGAGGCCGCTCTAAAAAAAGAGAAGGACGGCCCTGATTCAGAGCGAGCGCTCTGTCAGAGCGTCTGGCTCTGAATCAGGGCCTGTGTCAGCAGAGCAGCTTGGAGGTGCAGCAGCATCATGTGACTGAAGGGCGGCTGCCCGGCCGCATTGATCTGTTTGTGGCCGGGCAGTATCCTCAGCAACTACAAGCTGTGGCCCTGCTGGACGAACCCTGGACCGCTACCTGTGTTGCTGCTGCAGTGATCTGCAGGGAACCCGTACATGCCTGCACCCTGCTGATCACTGCAGCAGCAGCGCAGGAAGCAGTTACACTCCAGGGCCCCCTAGGACATCGGGGCCCGGTACAGTTGTACCCCTGGGCCCACCCTATCGCCAGGCCTGCACCCACCCAGTGGGGTACGGCCAGCAAAGTCACAGTACTTGTTTACACAGTGGGCTACAGCCCAAGGAGTCACAGTGCCTAATCTTATTCACTGCCCCTGATTCACATTACACCATAAAGTAGTGTCTCTTATTTATGTTATGACACACAGTAGTGCCCCTTTAACACAATGTCCACATTAGTGACCCTTATACACAAAGCCCACAGTGTCACGGCCAGGGTATTTCAGCATGGCGCTAGGCGAGTGTTACCTGTGAGGTCATTGTGGCGCGGGCTGTCTGGTGGCGGAGCTGGTGTCTGGCGGGGGGCCTTGGCTGCGCGCGTTGTTGTGCGGGCCTGTTGTCACTCTGCGCTGGTAAGGCCTGGCGGCGTCTCCGTTCCATTTGGCATGGGCGCCGCCATCTTGCCTTCTGGCCATGTGATGCGGCTGGCCAATCCTGGTGAGTCACATGTTCCCTCCGGCCAGTAACAGCACGGCATGGGGTATTTAGGAAGGGTCAGTGCCTTCCTTCTTTGCCAGTGCAACGTGTATCTCAGCCTAGCTGAGAGGGAGTTCTCTGTGCTTTCCTGTTCCTGTGAATTCGCTGTCTGCCAGTCTGCCTGTCAGCTCCTAGCTCCCACTGGACTACCCTGCTTCCTCCATCACCCTTGCCCATACCTGAGTGCCTGAGCCTGCTGACATCATATGCTTCAGTTCACTACCTGCAAACCTGGCTTGTTTATTTTCAGTTCACTATCTGCAAACCTGGCTTGATTATTTTCAGTTTCACTACCTGCACACCTGGACAGCTCTAATTGTTTCTACTTGGACATTAACCCTTTTGCTCCCACCACAGAACTCTTGTGCACATTTATATATTCCTGGACTTTTATTTACTGCCACATTATATGTCTACTCAAGCACTTATTAAAGATCCTAGTTTTATTTTCAAATCTGCTTCTGTGATCGCTCCTGCTACCACCCCGGGTCCACAAACAACCCAGAACATAACAGTTTGCACTGGCCCCATGGAGCCGGCCACGGATCAGGAGTCAGGAGTGGATTTGTTCAGGTACATTTCTGGTCGTTTAGAAAATCTGGAAAACATGCAGCATCAGATGGCTAAATTTCTGCAAGAGATGTCCAAGCGACAGGATAGTTTGCAAACTTCCTTTTCTACCCCTGAAGTACCAGCATCTACATCCGCATCAGCGTCTGGGAATACAGGAGGCAGATCATCTCCCCGCTTACATCTTCCTTTACCAAGTAAATTTGACGGCAATCCTAAACTCTGCCGAGGATTCCTAAATCAGTGTGACATACATTTTACCCTGCAGCCTGACAACTTTCTAACTGCAAGAACTAAAGTGGCTTATATAGTCTCCCTGTTATCCGGGCAGGCCTTGGAATGGGCTTCCCCACTCTGGGAGCGCTCAGATCCGCTGCTGGATAATTACGCAGGCTTTGTGTCATCCTTCAGGAGGATTTTCGATGAACCTGGGCGTACTGTATCAGCATCATCAAACATCATGACACTGAGACAGGGAGTCCGTCCTGTCAGTCAATATGCCGTGCAATTTCAAATTTTAGCATCAGAGCTCAAATGGAATGAGGAAGCCCTCACCTCGGCCTTCTGGCATGGGTTGTCAGACCGACTAAAGGATGATCTAGTCACTCGAGAGCTTCCTACTAATCTGAACGACATGATTTCGTTGTGTATCAAAGTTGACCTACGCTTCAGGGAACGTCAGGCTGAAAAAAACAGAACTGACCGGCAAAGGTCATTTACCCCCTCCATTTCTACCCGACCCATTCCTTCTCCTACTGAAGAGGAGCCTATGCAGGTGAATCATACACACCTCTCCAAAGAAGAACGTCAGAGAAGAATGCAAAAGAACCTCTGTCTGTACTGCGGAGAGTCCGGTCACCTGCTGATCTCCTGCCCCCGTAAACCGGGAAATGCCAAATCCTAACTGACCCTGGAGACATCAAGTTAGGAGTTATGAACCCGTCTCCAAAAATTAAAGATTTCACGATTACCCTAGCCTTGGATCTTAAACCCAAACCTGTCTTTGCTACTGCTCTACTTGACTCGGGAGCAGCCGGAAATTTCATAACGTCTAGTTTCATAGATAAATTTCAGATTCCTTGTTTGTCTCTCAACCATGCCATCTCTCTGACTTCTATAGACGGACGTCCTCTAACTAACGGGATAGTCACCAAAGAGACTCAACCAGTATTGGTCCAAATTGGAGCACTTCATTCTGAGTCCTTAAAATTCTTGGTGATATCAGAGGCCTCTCAAGAAGTGGTTCTTGGTCTACCCTGGTTACGTCAACATAATCCCAGGATTGATTGGAGTTCTATGCAGATTCTGTCATGGGGTATGGACTGTCAGAAATCCTGTCTTCCAAAAATTCGACCTGTGAGAAAGACAGTTCCATTAGTTTCTTCTGCCATTCCCAAGGAATATCAGATGTTCGCCGATGTGTTCTCTGAGCAACAAGCAAATATCTTACCCCCTCATAGGGAATGGGACTGTCCAATTGAAATGATACCTGATAAGATACCACCTCATGGTCGTACCTATACGCTGTCCTTGCCTGAGACTCAAGCCATGACCGAGTACATCCGGGACAACCTGGCAAAGGGGTTCATTCGCCCCTCTACTTCACCTGCCAGAGCTGGGTTTTTCTTCGTTGGCAAGAAGGACGGTGGTCTAAGACCATGTATCGATTATCGAGGCCTTAATGACATTACTGTAAAGAATCGATACCCTCTTCCCCTGATTACTGAGTTGTTTGATAGGGTCAAGGGCTCTGTCATTTTTTCTAAATTAGATCTGAGAGGGGCTTACAACCTCATTCGTATCCGAGCTGGCGATGAATGGAAGACCGCTTTTAATACCAGAGATGGACATTTCGAGTATTTAGTAATGCCTTTTGGATTGTGTAACGCCTCTGCTGTCTTTCAAAGTTTCGTTAATGAGATTTTCCGGGATCTGTTATATGTTTCGGTTGTTGTCTATCTGGATGACATACTGATTTTTTCACCCTCTGTGGCTAAACATCAAGAACATGTTAAAGAAGTTCTGACCCGTTTGAGAGAAAACCACCTTTACTGCAAACTAGAGAAGTGCGTCTTTGGAGTGCCCAGTGTACCTTTTCTCGGCTATGTAATATCTGGCTCCAGTTTAGAAATGGACCCCAAGAAGGTACAAGCAATTCTGGATTGGACCCGACCTCAGACACTGAAGGCCATCCAGAGATTGTTGGGCTTCGCCAATTATTATAGACGCTTCATTAAGGGATTTTCTACACTGCTGGCTCCCATTACAGCCTTGACCCGCAAAGGTGCTAATCCTGCCCAATGGTGTCCTGAGGCAGAGTCTGCCTTTCATCTTATAAAACAGGCCTTTATCTCAGCACCAGTTCTTCGACAACCAGATCTGGACAGGCCTTTTTTGTTGGAAGTGGACGCATCATCTGAAGCTGTGGGAGCAGTCTTGTCTCAACGTTATGAGGACAACCGAGTCCATCCATGTGGGTTCTTTTCTAAAAAATTCTCTCCTGCCGAAAGGAACTACGCCATAGGTGAGCAAGAACTACTAGCTGTAAAGTTGACGTTGAAGGAATGGAGATATTTGCTAGAAGGCGCCAAGTTTCCTTTTACTGTATTTACGGACCATAGAAATCTCCTATTTCTCAAAAACCTCCAATGTGTGAGTCCTCGTTTGGCCCGCTGGGCAATATTCTTTGCCAGATTTCAGTTCACCCTGACCTTCCGGTCTGGAGCACTTAATCAGAATGCTGATGCCCTATCGAGATCTCTCCTCTGTGATGATCAATCTGAAAATCAAAGCAATACCCCTGTCTTGGAATCAAGAGTTTTTGCCTCATTACAAGTTCAGCCTCCTACGGGAAAATCATTTGTGGCCCCGGAATTAAGGAAGCAGCTTCTCACTTGGGCACATTCCTCTCGCTTCGCAGGGCACTCAGGCACTCGGAAGACCTTGGAGTTCCTGAAAAGACACTATTGGTGGCCTTCTATGAAGGCAGATATAATGGAGTTCATCTCTTCCTGCTCCTCCTGTGCCCAGCATAAATCATCACGACAAGCTCCAGCTGGGGAATTGCTTCCATTACCTACTCCATCACGTCCATGGACGCATCTCTCCATGGATTTCGTCACAGACCTGCCAGTCTCTCAAGGTTTCAACACTATCTGGGTTGTAATAGACCGATTTTCTAAGATGGTCCACAATATACCGTTGAAGAAGTTACCTTCTGCCCCTGACCTGGCACAGTTGTTTGTCCAACACATATTTCGTCTACATGGCCTTCCTGTTGAAATTGTCTCTGACCGTGGTGTGCAGTTTACTGCAAAATTCTGGAGGGCTTTGTGTTCTGTTCTTCAAGTGAAGTTAAACTTTTCCACGGCCTACCATCCGCAAAGGAACGGCTCCACCGAGAGAGTTAATCAAGATCTAAAGACTTTCTTAAGAATTTTTATGTCATCTTCCCAGGACAATTGGGCTGCCTTGCTGCCGTGGGCTGAGTTTGCACATAATGCTTCCTACCACTCGTCAACTAACCAAACGCCATTTCAGGTTGTATATGGCCTTCATCCTCGTGTTCCCGAATTTCGAAGCCTGCCTGTTTTCGATGTTCCGGCCGTGGAGGACACGGTGCGGAATTTTGCTGCCATCTGGACTCAAGTACGGTGTGATTTGTTGAAGGCATCCTCTCGCTATAAGATCCAGGCCGATAAGAAGCGTAGAATAGTTCCACGCATGCAAGTTGGAAGCCAGGTCTGGTTATCCACCCGGAATCTTCGTCTGAGGGTTCCTTCTATGAAATTTGCACCACGCTTCATCGGTCCCTTCTCCATAACAGAAGTCATTAATCCAGTGGACTATCGTCTACAGTTACCCCCATTCCTAATAATCCCTAATTCCTTCCATATTTCCTTATTGAAGCCCCTGGTCCTGAATAAATTCCATAGTGCTCTACCTGCTTCTCCTCGAGTCCAGATGGAGAGAGGAGTTGAGTTTGAGGTCGCCCAGATCTTGGACTCTCGTCTACGCAGAGGTCATCTACAGTATTTGCTGGACTGGAAAGGTTACGGTCCAGAGGAACGTTGCTGGACCGATGCTCGTGATGTCCACGCTCCCGCGCTCATCAGGAGATTCCATTCTGCCCATCCGGAGAAGCCTGGTGAGTGTCCTGAGGCCACCCCAAAAGGGGGGGGTACTGTCATGGCCAGGGTATTTCAGCATGGTGCTAGGCGAGTGTTACCTGTGAGGTCATTGTGGCGCGGGCTGTCTGGTGGCGGAGCTGGTGTCTGGCGGGGGGCTTTGGCTGCGCGCGTTGTTGTGCGGGCCTGTTGTCACTCTGCGCTGGTAAGGCCTGGCGGCGTCTCCGTTCCATTTGGCATGGGCGCCGCCATCTTGCCTTCTGGCCATGTGATGCGGCTGGCCAATCCTGGTGAGTCACATGTTCCCTCCGGCCAGTAACAGCACGGCATGGGGTATTTAGGAAGGGTCAGTGCCTTCCTTCATTGCCAGTGCAACGTGTATCTCAGCCTAGCTGAGAGGGAGTTCTCTGTGCTTTCCTGTTCCTGTGAATTCGCTGTCTGCCAGTCTGCCTGTCAGCTCCTAGCTCCCACTGGACTACCCTGCTTCCCCCATCACCCTTGCCCATACCTGAGTGCCTGAGCCTGCTGACATCCTACGCTTCAGTTCACTACCTGCAAACCTGGCTTGTTTATTTTCAGTTCACTATCTGCAAACCTGGCTTGATTATTTTCAGTTTCACTACCTGCACACCTGGACAGCTCTAATTGTTTCTACTTGGACATTAACCCTTTTGCTCCCACCACAGAACTCTTGTGCACATTTATATATTCCTGGACTTTTATTTACTGCCACATTATATGTCTACTCAAGCACTTATTAAAGATCTTAGTTTTATTTTCAAATCTGCTTCTGTGATCGCTCCTGCTACCACCCCGGGTCCACA
Organism: Taudactylus pleione; assembly: GCA_031769625.1. NCBI lineage: Eukaryota > Metazoa > Chordata > Amphibia > Anura > Myobatrachidae > Taudactylus > Taudactylus pleione. The sequence continues at coordinate 13,859,164 of JAUIMM010000113.1, read as the reverse complement.
AACAACCCAGAACATAACACACAGTAGTAATGCCCCTTATACAGTGCCCACAGTAGTAGTGCCCATTATACAATGCCCACAGGAATAGTGTCCCTTACACAATCCCCCCAGCAGTGGCGTCCCTTACACAATCAGGGGCGCCAAGAGGGGGGGGGGGGGAGCGGGTACAATTGGCCCGGGCTTCCAGAGGGGCCCGGCGGGGGCCCGGGTCCAGCGTCGCCCCCCCCTCCCTCCTCACTATCTCCCAGCACACAGTGTGTGCTGAGATGCATTGGGAGATTGCTGTGGCTGCTGCTTAGCAGCCGCGAGCAATCTCCTATGCCTGAGGGGGGAGCGATCACACTTATCGCGCCCCCCCTGGCTTTTCGCCGGGCTGATGGGCTCGCAGCACACCCCTCCCCGGCGTGCAGCTGCAAATGTATACTTTTTTGTACTTTTTTATTCGAGGGGGCGTGGCCACATCTCCCGCGATAAGGCCACGCCCCCTCTTTACCGGGGCCTGACAGTGCTCTCAACGGCCCTGTACACAATGCCCTCAGTAGTAGAGTCCCCTATGCAGTGCCCTCAGTAGTATGCTCCCATTAGTAGTGCCCCTAGTAGTATGCCCCCAGTAGTAGTGTCCCTAGTAATATGCCCCCAGTAGTTGTGTTCCTAGTAGTATGCCTCCACTAGTAGTGCCCCCAGTAGTATGCCCCCACTAGTAGTGCCCCCAGTAGTATGCCCCCACTAGTAGTGCCCCCAGTAGTAGTGCCCCTAATAGTATGCCCCCATTAGTAGTGCCCCAGTAGTATGCCCCAAGTAGTATGCCCCCACTAGTAGTGCCCCCATTAGTAGTGCCCCCAGTAGTATGCCCCCATTACAAGTGCCCCCAGTAGTATGCCCCCATTACAAGTGCCCCTAGTAGTATGCCCCCATTAGAAGTGCCCCCAATAATTGTGCCCCCATTAGTTGTGGCCCTAGTAATATGCCCCCATTAGAAGTGCCCCCAATAATTGTGCCCCCATTAGTTGTGCCCCTAGTAGTATGCCCCCATTAGTAGTGTCCCCAGTAGCGCCGCCTTACACACAAAGAAAAAAACTTACCTGAATCCCCGCTCCTGCTGTGATTGCAGCCGTCCGCTCCTCTCTGCACTATGGAAGAGACGTCATGACGTCACTCCCATCACCCGCAGTGGGGGGAGCTGGAAGAAGGAGCTCATGACTGAGCTCCAGCTCGCTCCCTCCGGGGACGCAACAGCCAATGAGAGTCTGTCTGTCTCTCTTTGGCTGCTATAACAGCAAATGAGAGTGTTTGTTTCTGTGTAGGGAAGACTGCTCTCACTGCGTTTTGCCCTACACTAGTGGGGCCCTCACGTCGGATTCTCTCACGAGGATCCGATATCAGGAGGCCACCGTTCGGCCTCGAAGTGGGATCCGAGTCATGCAGGGAACACCCGAACAGTGTTCGGGTGGACTCGGATCCCCAATGTTCGGAGCGGTTCGGATTCCACAGAATACACTATAAAGGAAATAAGGAGACCAATCTTTACATCTATATCCAGGGCAGTGCAAGGTTCTATTACTGTCCCCCCCTCAGATTACTGAACTTGCTAAAGTGATCTGGAATGGAACCTGCATCTGAAATAAAAACATCCATCTCAGGCATATAATGGCATACTATGATCACTGGTCCTGTCTATGTCAGAATTATTTCATACCTTCATATGATATATTTTAACTGGTTAAGAGCATTTTATGCCCTCTTCATGTACTGGCCACACTTGCTTTAATATCAAGCATTTGGAACCCCTCTGTAGAAATCCTGCGTTTGCCACTATCAGCATTGAGCAGAAAATGACCAAATTGTCCAACTTGCTTACATATAGAAAATATTTTCAAATTCGGGACACTGGTAAATTAAGGACATGTTTGAGCGTCCTCATTATGGGGAGGGAAATAGAGAAAGAAATAGCAATTTAAATTCATGTACTAATCTGGGCTAAATTCTTATTATAGATGATACTGTTAGCAGGGCCGAAATTAGGATTTTTGTCACCCGGGGCAAGACAGTAATTTGTCGCACCCCTGGTAATTCCCCTATAGCAATGCCCCCTTCAGCAGTGCACCTATAATAATGCACCCTGAGGTAATGTCCCTGTAGTAGTGCCCATATAATAATGCCCCTGTAGTAGTGCCCATAGAGTAATATCCCTGTAGTAGTGCCCATATGGTAATGCCCCCTCAGTAATGCCCCTGTAGTAGTGCCCATATGGTAATGCCCCTGTAGTAGTGCCCATATAGTAATGCCCATATAGTAATGCACCTGTAGTAGTGCCAATATTTTAAGCTCTCACGAGCAGGGCCCTCATCCCTCACGTGCTTCTCCTCCCCCTACTTATAGTATAATTTACTCCTAACTCCCCACAATGGCACCTAACACCTGGTTGCTCATGTCCTGCTGCTTGTGGTATGCAGCAATGTTTATAAACCATGTCCTTATCCTGCATTGTTTTGTATTACTATTAACTGTTTTTCTTGTGTGCTCATTTATGTACTATGTAAGGCGCTGCGGAACCTTTGTGGCACCATATAAATAAAGGATAATAATAATACCCCTGTAGTAGTGCCCATATCGTAATACCCCTGTAGTAGTGCCCATATGTTAATGCCCATATGGTAATGCCCCTGTAGTGCCCATATGGAAATGCCCCTGTAGTGCCCATATAGTAATGCGCCTGTAGTGCCCATATGGTAATGCCCCTGTAGTGCCCATATAGAAATGCCCCTGTAGTGCTGCTTACAGAAAAAACAAAAAAACATTACTTACCTTTAACCCCGCTCTGACGTCCGCCGCCGTCCGGTCCGCCCGGCTGCTTCTCGGAACTATGGGAAAGACATCATGACGTCTCTCCCACAGTGCCCGTGTTGCAAGCTGGAAGCTGGAGTTCAGGAGAGAACTCCAGCCTCCAGCTACAATGGCGCTGCAGGGAAGGAGCCGGGTGCCCACTGGTAATAAAATGTCAGCGGGCGTCTGGCTTGGAGCTGGGCTGGAGGACGCTGGCAGCAGATGCAGCGGCGCACCGTCTGCACGTGCACCTCCAGCCCCCCCCTCCCCCCAGTTGCAGCCCTGCTGATAGTAGTTATTAAATTGGCCAAAGTGATAAAACCTCTCACAGGGTCTTATTTTATTTTTTATTTTAGTGGACAATACAGAGAACCAATGTGGATAATTTTTATTATTTTTAAATTACATTTTTATCTATTTGTAAACAGTGTTTTTCTTGCCTGTGCATGAACTGGCAACATAGAAAAGTGAGAAGATGAAAGTGTAACAAAAGTTGGTGGGGTAAAGTCAGCACTAGTCACTACTTCTGGGGAAAGCCTGGAGATAAAGATGTTGGTGGCATGTTGGTTCTCTCTGGGATGGCAAATGTTGCATACAGCACCAATACCAAGTTACCGAGTCATCGTACATAGTCACATGTGCAATATACGGTGACACCTTTTTATAACGTGAACCATTAGAGATACCTGGTTAGTGGCACTGAGAGCATTGGGTCTCATTCACTGCACCAACTGTGACCATGTTCTGCCCTTAATCTGACAGCACTGTATTTGTGTCTCCCTGATGTACAGTACAATGTACTATACAAAGTATAACACAGATGCCCCCCTCCCAGTTACCACCAGAGATGGCACTGTTACCCCACCCCCATCCAGGGCTCCTATCTCTGATCGCACTGTCCATACTCCACTCGCTGCACTGCTGAGTTAGTAGGACGGATGATTTGGGTATTTTTCCACCATTAATTGATTGCAGAGAGCAGCTGATAAACAGAGTATCGGATGATTGGTCAGGGGGTGGGAGAAGAAGCAATATAGGAGTTAGAAGATCCTTGGCTCTGTTGCTCCTAGGGCTGTGCCTCCTAGACCAGGTTCTCATCTCACCTCATGGAATGAACAGCCCTGGAGTTAGCAGCAAGTGGACCCAGAGTACTTTTTTGTTTGCAGAGCTCTGTAAGGGATTGTATGATTTTACACTATAATATTCTCAGCAATTGTTCTCCGCTTAGTCAGTTATTAATGTGGTGTCTTCTTCCTTGGAGAAATTAGGGCACCTGGCCGGGTGTGTGGGAAACATCTGTGGTGGTTTTGTAGTAGGGTCACTAAATCGTTCCTATGCAGAGTTCTTCTCCAGGTTCCCAACTTACCATGTACAAAGCTGGTTGCGTCCTGTGAAATGTTCATTGCCTTATATTTTGCCATTGTCTGTAATGATTTTGCAGTGGCGATCCTTAATAAATTGTATTCTGACACTGAAGATCTGGATGGGGATGATGGGGATGAGTGGGCTGAAGAAATCTATATATTAGAAATAGAAGATGAAGGTAAGGACAGAAAGTGGGAGCAGGACAAATGTGGTGTGGTATGACTGGTTGATACTTACAAAAGGTTGACATTTTACATGTTGACATAAAATTGTCAACATATGAATTTATTATTTTTTTAGTCTAACCGGAACCCCTAGCCATAAATCTAACCCTAATCCTAAACCTAACCTTAACACAAACTATAACCCTAAAAATCATCAAAAAAACCATATGTTGACATTTTTGGGTCAACATGTTAAATGTCAACTTTTTGAATGTGTCAACCATTCATCCATGTCGACCTAAATACATGTCTACATATTGATGGTCGACTTAATGACCAGGTCGACCTCCTGACTTTTGACATTCAGAATGTGTCGACCTTCTGAATGTCAATCTTTTTACTGTCGACCAATCAACTGGATACTGACAAAAGTCACATTTCTATCATATTACTTTTAATTCCCAAATTCTGCCACCATCAGGTTTGTGTCCATGGCTGAGCTCTTACAGGAAGCTTTGGTGACTCCCTACCCTGTGTCACAGAGTTATCATCACACAGAATAATCTCCTATATCATATCCAAACTATCTAGCACATGAAGTTAGTAAGAGCACAGAGACAGGGCCAGGTGTAATAGCTTCTGATTTGGCCAAGTGTAAATTTTTTTAGACATTTTACCATGGAATTTAATGATGGGATTGTTTTATTAAAGTAAAAACCAACCTAGTTCTGCATTTAAAAAATTGTCCCTATTAAATCCAGTGACGCGATTCGCCGAATCGAGTCATATTAGCCCCGCACCCTGCTGCACAATGATGGAAATTTCGCCAACTCCGCCCACAAATGCCAGTCACTCCCCCCGATTTTGCCAATCTGGCTGCCCCCTCCCGGAAGGGGCAGCCAGAATGTCGGCATCTATGCTTTGTCCTATTCTCCCATTTCACCTACTCCAGCTCAGCCGGTCCTGACTGCTGACAGTGAAAGCAGAGCCCAGAGTAGGCTTCTGTGATCAGCCTGTGTGTCTGATGCAAAATTGGGCGTATTTATTACATCTGCATTTGAGATGGGGATTGTGATAAATATGCCCCTTAGTGCACACTTTAGTCAAACTGCAAATACCCCATCAACCGCGACGAGATGACCTCATTCAGGTGACTATGGGCCTGATTCAGAGCCGGACGCTATTTGCGGACGGTCATTCCAAAAAACGGGCCGGCTATTTAAATTGAGCGGTCACTCATTGCGGTTTGTTGACGCCTCTATGTCTGAGCAAGCGAAAGAAAAATGCACTCACTATTTTGTAAAGACGCCCCTTTGCCGTTCGCATCACACGTCATCTCCGGTATTTATTAGATTAATCGGGAACATCGAAAGGCTTCTGAACTGCTCGCAGTACTTGTGGTAGGTTTTTCCTACCGCAATCACTGCGAGCAGTTCAGGCTAAAAGACAACCAAGTGACGTGGTCGATGACGCTCCTTTACTAATTATGCACTCCCATTAAACGCCCTTTTTACCATTAGGCACGCCTGCGTTTGGATCTCCACTCCCGCGTTTTCAAGCACCTTCCCCTGTTACCACCCACAAACGGTACATTCTGTCAATCAAATTAGCAGCCCCTCGCTGTTTTGCGAGCACACGATTTCCGACCGCAATTACTGGTTTGCGCATGCGCATTAAGACCCATACGCATGCGCAGTTGTGCGAACATCGCTCATAGCGAACGAGCGGCCGCTTACGAGCGGCTCTGAATCAGGCCCTATGTATACTAACAATTACTTTAACAGTGTACATACCCACATACCTCCCAAAATGACCCATTTCAGGAGGAACAAAATGCTCTGTTCCTGGACGCCCCTCTGAATTTATGATTGCCATCACCTGTGGAGAAACACCTTTCTTATCATTTAACTAATTCAACAATTTAGGTATAAAAGTGGTATAACATTATGCAGAAACTGTAGTTTCTGCATAATTTTAAGTATTGTTCTTATGTACTAAAAGCACAATGGAGGAGATTTCCCATAAATCTCTGGCAAAGTGTTAATTAGAGCTGCAGATCGCAGTGCTCATTATTATCAATGGGGACTGCGATCTGACCCCTATATACTAAACTCCAAAAAGCAAATGGTGTAAACTGCTGTAATCCTATGGAGGGTCCAGGTGCAGGAGAGAGATCTCTCTCTCGCAGCCCCCAGCTGGCTCTAGAAGCTGACACTGTGAGCAGGGGCATCTTTAGAGAGGAGGAGGCACGTTTGCATCCCCTGTCACGGGCCCACTCCTCTCATTCAGGTGTCCGGCAGCCGACTGACGCCATTTGGCGACTCTGGGTCTATTGCCCAGAGTCTATTGCGCATGTGCAGATTGCCAGGGAAATGGTGCGGCTGCCATTTTCCCAGCGATCTTCCCATAGTGCATGTGCAAAACTGGCCGCGGAAGCCATTTTCCGGCATATGAACAGTGCTGGGAGACCCGACGCAGTACTTCAGAGAGGTAAGTATGACAAAGTATGGGTACATGGTGTGCAGTGCGGGCCCCCGCTGGACCAGGGGGCCCGTGTGCACCGCACACCTTGCACCCATTATATATAAGCACCTGACTGTGAGCATGCACAGTGTCAGCTTCCCCCGGAGAAGTCTCTCACTTCTGTGAAAGTCTTCTCCAATTTGCCAGCAGGGATAAAACTCGTAGGGACAGTGGTTACCGAAATCGCTGTCCCTTCAAGTTCCCCTTTCTACCAGCGGGGATATTTTCATTAAAAATTAAAATATCCCCTTCGATATGGTTAGATCAGTGGTTCTCAAACTCGGCCCTAAGGACCCCACACAGTTCACTTTTTCCAGGTCACCCAGCAGGTGCACAGGTGTATTCATTACTCACTAACATGTTCTAAAAGATCCACAGGTGCAGCTAACTGTTTCACTAGTAATAATGTGAGGAGACCTGCAAAACATGCACTGTTTGGGGTCCTGAGGACCGAGTTTGAGAACCTGTGGGATAGATAATAGACCCTTTAGTCCTCAAACATAAATTATTCAAATGTTATATAGCTATGTCGTTAGTTACTGAAAGACCTGCAATTAAGAGTTATTTAATGCAGCTACAGAGACACTGCCAGTACCCTGAGCTGAGCTGGGAATTAATGTGTCAAGGTGCATACACACACAATGATTTTTTTGAACGATTATCGTTTAACGATATTGTTTAACGATAATCGTTTGAAAAAAATCGTTCACTTTCTGAGTCAAACGATGAACGATTATTGTTCATGCGCATTCACGTTTGTAGTTTGTAGTTCAGTCAGACTTGTCAACTCAACAATTTTCATTGTTAATATGCAAAAATCGTTTGTAGTTCATAAAAATCGTTCATTACATTTAAATGAACATAGTAAATGAACAACTTTATTAAACGATTTTAGTTCATTTTTTCAAGGTAGAAAATCGTTTACTAAAATCGTTCATTAACTCAATCGTTGTGTGTGTATGCAGCTTCACACCTGCTCATTTGCCAGGTATAACCAACAACCTAATGATGGAATGGAAAAATAATATGAAAAAAAAATACACACTTTTCTTTTCAATCAAAGGTATTGTTCCGAAATGGCGAAATGACTGGGTACTAAATATTCCATGTAAAATTTGTAATAATTAAATTTGATCTTGTAATTTAAACTAAAATCTAGCAATTTAAAATAAAATCTTGCATGAAAAAACAAACCTTTTGAACAGCTGAAATTGTTACACGAATAAATCTACCTTGCCAACACCCCCATGGCAGTGTTCTAAGAGAAGAGAGCTTCCCGCACCTGCCAACTATTTCATTATAAAGCACAAGTATGAATTGGGGATTATTTGGGTATTAAGCACACACATTACAAATTCTTTTCTTTGCCTCAATGGAGAACAAACCGGCCCTTTATAGATAACATGAACAAACTAAATAAATGTAAATAATAAATTAAACTTTCACACATATGCTTGTTCTGATTTGTCTCTGTATTGGACCAGGGGCCTGACTCACTACGGATCGCAACTTTGAATGCAATTGCGATTACGCACGCAATTCACTGAAAAAGTATGCTAATCCATTGCGATCGCTATGCCGTCGCAGCACAACATAAGGAGGCCCACTATACCTTACACACATCCGTAATGTTTAGCAAGACTGCGAAACCATCGGTAAATAGAGTACCATCGCAGCCTCACGCACACTTGCACAAGCTCTGACCTTACTCAGGCTGTGTAGGCCATCGCAGTGGATCATTTATGCACGCCCATGCAACGGAGTTCAGACGCACTGGCCCGCCTGCGTTTCGCTGAACACCCCCTGTCACCATCCACAAATGGCACTTCCTGTCAATCACTCTACGATGGGTCTGCGTAGTCACTGTGATCACAGACCCGATCACAGGTCACAGTGGAGTGTTCACGTACGCGCAATGCATGCGCAGCGTGCTTATTAGTAACTGCGATCCAAGCTGAATCAGGCCCTACGATCACAAGAGCCTTATTCCTGTTTTTTATCCCTATAAAGGCTAGAAAAATATATAAATAGACCTAATGGGCAGTGTAAGATTTGGGGCATATTCAACTGGGCGCAAGAAGTAGCGAGAAAAAAAAAACGCGCCCAATTTTGGATTACCACGGGTATGGGTAAGCGTGTTCCCGATACCCGCAGTTTCCAATTAAAGAAAAGTGGTTGTGAGGTTTTCAGAGCTGAAAACCCTGCGCCGCGAAAATTTTTAAAAAAATAAATAAATACCCTTACCTGCTCGGGGGTCTCCGGTTGTCTCTGTGGCTCCCGGTGGCCTCCCCATCATCTTCTCACTGGTGAAGGGGCTGCTGGGACGTTCCAGGGGTTGCAAGGAGGCACAATGGATGCTGGGAGATGAAGTTCTCCCAGCGCCCATTTCGGGGGGCATACTCACACTGGGGGGGGAGGACTCCGGGGGTCACAGACACACTCATGCACACACACACACACTCATAAACACTGACATACTCACCGCTGCTGCAGGAGACCGGGTCCCGACGCTGGATGCAGAAGACAGCACTTCAGAAGGTGAGTAATTACTGACTAATTAGGCTATTTGGAAACTTCCAGTTGCTTAATTAATCATTAGGAGGGGTGTTGCCGGGATCCCAGAGCATTTCCCGACCAATTTATGTAAAATTGGGGCTTTTAGGAAAAATTTGTCATGCTCTGGAGGTGCACAAAAATAAACCTCCCGGCGCTCAAAATAGGTAAAAACAGTGCACCTAATTGAATAGCAAAAATCCCGCACCTGCAGGAAAAACATTGCAGGTGCGGGATTTTTGCTGTTCTCGCACCCAATTGAATATGCAACTTGGTGTTGCTTTTTACTCCCAACCATACTTACCAACTTTGAGGTACTTGGCTGTTGGAGGTCCAGGAAAAGGGAGGTCCAGATAGGCTGAAGAGAACATGGTACCGTAAATCCTGTAATTGCGGCCCACCACCATGTGATGTCTTGCAGTAATTACTAGATTGCGCCGTATGACCCACAACTAGTTGAACTGACAGTCCTATATCAGGGACCTTGGGAAAACTGTTCTCCAAGCAACAAGATGTCTGAGGCTAGGCCTGCCGCCTGGGAGGAGTACGACGGGGAGTTGTCGGTGAGGGGAGGTGCCAGACGTGTCACACTGACATAAGAATCTGCTGAGTAACAGCGAAACTGATGAGTAGGGACAGGCTATAGCTATTACGGAGGCAGCAGCTGATGGTGTGACATGGAGCTCTCCACTAGTGTATGGTGGCTTCTCAGGTGCCATGTATTGGGCGGCCGTGACGGTGCACTCTGTGTACAAAGTTACAGCAAGGGCATATTATGAGAGGAGGGGGCCTGTGTGCAGTCTCCGTCCGGGACCCCCTCCTCTCTCAGGCGGCTGGCAGCGCACTGAGCCCTGCGCCACAGCAGTAGACTCTGGGCATTAGTCGGTGGCCATAGTCTATTGCACATGTGCCGTTCACCCCGCCATTTTCTCGGTGATTTCCCTAATGCACATGCGCAAAACGCCGGGAAAATGGCTGCAGTGGTCATTTTCCAGGTGATATATACAGCGCTGATAAGGCAGACGTGGGACTCTGGAGAGGTAAGTATTAAAAATATGGATGCAGGTGTGCGGTGTGGGCCCCCCTGGACACCCTGCACCCATTATAGAAATGTCCCTGAATTACAGCCCAAAGTGGGGTGAATATATTGTGGGCAATGGAGGAGGTGCCCCTTCCATGCTGGCGCCCGGCGACAGACGCCTCTATTGTCTCCCATAGTTTTGCCCCTGCTGGGTACACACTAAACAATGTGTACCCAGCACGACATTGCCGGCTGCGGGACCCGGCATGTGGCATACACACTTGCCGATGTGGGGGAGGTACGTGTGCGTTCTGCAGCATGGAATAATTAGCAGCATCCCCTGTCGGCCCTGCAGTAGGGTCAACGGGCGATGTCGCTAGCGACCCGCGGGAACGCGCATATCATGGGTACACAGGGCCTGATTTAGACCCGCTCGCGAGCGCTGACCGCTCGCAAGCGGGTCGATGGAGCCCTAGTGCGTATGCGCATGACGGAGGTAGCTCTGCCGTGCGCATGCGCGAGACCCGCATGGCGACGGCCAAGCCGCCGTTATAGGTCTCGCACCAAAGGGGACGTGCTGTCGATGGTGAGTGACAGCACGCCCCCTTTGGTGGGCGTGCCGGGGGCGTTGCTGCCCAGATGGAGGCGTTCCCATGGGAACGCCTACCGTCTGGGTCCGGCCCCACTGACATCACTAGTGATGTCAGTGGGAGTGCTTTTGGCTCTGATAGCACTCCTGGGCTTGCGGCAGCGAGACCCTACAGCAGGGTCTCGTCGCAAGCCCGATGGTCGCGATGGTCTTGACCATCGCGACCATTTTTTTGGCCGCTCGCATATGCTGTGGGTGGTCACCCACAGCTATACGAGCGCCCAGGAGGCCGCTCCAATTTTAGGTAGGAGGGCCCTGATTCAGAGTGAGCGCTCTGGTCAGAGCATCCGGCTCTGAATCAGGCCCACAGTCACACTAGACTATGTACCCGATATTTTGCTCCGTCCACGGGATCGGAATACATATTGTCTAGTGTGTACCCAGCTTTAGGTGAACATCTGATGCATTTTATAAGTTTGTCATACAAGGAGCAAAGATTAGGGAATATTTGATTAGTACAAATCTTTTTGTATTAGGCCCCTGTTGGTCTGCGGGGTGACACAGGTGAACATACCTCTGGGATGCTTCCATGCCCCACCCAGGTCTGGCTCAGCCCTCTGACTAGATACAGTGGGTAGTGAACTGGGCAGGTGCCTCACACAACATGTAGTTTGTAACAAGAGAGTTGTGTGTGAAGCTGACACAGGCATGGTAGCTAAGTACAATTACAGTTGACAAACGAATAGGTGCAAGACTTTGAGAAAAACAATCTATTTTATTATATATAATTATAATTTATTATATTTAATTAACAGTAATGATAGAATGGCATAGTTCATTTGTGCTGAATTATTCTCCTCTTTCGCTCGTCTCCATCTCTCCTCTGCCCATTTTCCTAGTACCTGTCACAGCTCTTGCTGTTGCTCTCCCAGCTGAAGAGTTTGCAGCTTTTGGAGAGTTTCCTGTCGTTTTTTTTATACTTCTATTTGCCATCGGTTCTGTTCAGAAAGGCCAAAACTTTACAGCTGCAAAAAATGACGGACAACGACCTCAGGTTTCAATGCGGAGCAGCAGACCGGAATCTGCTGAAAGGTAAGTAAAATTAATTATGGGTGCAGGGTGTGCGGTGTGGGCCCCTCTGCACCCAGGGGCCCGTGTGTACTGCCCACCTTGCACCCATTATAAAGATGCTCATGACTATTAGTATGTAAAAGCTGCCATCTTTCCACTGCACTAACAAACACCCTACTCACTCCCTACCCCAGTGCTCCTGGACAGGCGCTGTCAGCAGACCACACATGCGCAGTAGCACGGCCAGCCTCTAAAAATAAAGTGATCATTAATATATATATATTTCAATGAAGTATATGAAAGAGTCCTACAAAGAGAGAGGCACCATTTTGCAAAATCCAGCCCCCTACAACAAAATGTAGCTGGACCACAAATGTAGCTGGAACAATGCCTCTCTCTTTCATATATAATCCCTTGGATTTAAAACGCCAAAACCAATGATGAGAACTGAGTGTAGATGTATACTAAGCTTTCAAAGAAAGAGAATTCTACACCCTAAGATCTTATAAATGTATTTAATTGTCTCAGAGGGTGACTGCAGGTTTAAACTTGACCGTATGTAGACAGAGAATTCAGGCTGAATAGCTCCCCTGCTTTCTCCCTGGCGTCACACAGTGAGCAGAGGACAAAACTCCAGCTCATTCCACTCATAACTTTATTTCTATTTTCAGAGATTGGCATTGCTTGAGCATGTGGAGACACAAATAATCATTTATTTCCTTTCAATGTCCCCTCTGTGAATATTTCTGTGTATGATGATAAAATTAGTATTCACTGAAATAAAACCATAAAGTCCCCATCGCCTGATGAAAGTCCCCTCCTAACAGTGCAGGGTAAACCATCAACCATAGTCATAATGAAATAAGGACACAGAGACTTGTGTAAGGAGTAAGGAAGGTCAGCTTTATGTATTTTTAAACTAATTAAACTTATTAATCAGAGCTGTAACTAGACTTTTTGGTGCCCTGTGCCAGAAAGAGCATTGGCGCCCCCCTAATTTTTCAAAGGGACATAACACACCCAAAAAAGGGCCATGGCTTCATGGGGAAGGGCCAGGGAAGAGATAGGAGAGGCCAGGAGATGCTGGGGATGAAATAAGAGGAAGCTACAAGCAAGAATGATAATAAACAGAAATTTGACAGGCCCAAACAGCGCCCCTTGTCCTGTGGTACCCTGTGCGATGGCACCGGCAGAACTACCCTAGCTACGGCCCTGTATTTAATATATAACTGAACTAACTAATAGAAGAAGAAAGAAAGACAGACAAAGTATGGTGGCGCAGAAAGAATGGCCCCACAATGCAACATCACCAACTGCATACTCACACCGATCTTCTAAATGGGAGGCGAGCAGCCAGCCCATTACCACGCCCAAGGTATCCACCTCCCACCCCAATGACACAACGTGAGGCCCACCAGGTTAGGTGGTTGCCGCTGACCCCAGTAGGGTAAATTCAGCAGCCATGTATTGGAAGGGAGAGCGCCTCAAGCTCCAAAGACAGATGGCGACTGCTACCGTTTTTTCACGCCACAAGAAAAGCCGAGACCAAACAACTCAATGAATAAGGGAGGGACGTCGGGAAACAACCGACCAGAGAAATTTCTATGAAATGGCTGCCAAGCAGCAACTCTGACATAACACTGAAAAAGCCCACCCCCTGCCAATCCTATAGGCTAACCATACCTAACCCCACCCCACAACACTATCTCACTAAACAACTAGCCCCTTCTTGTCTAGAGGCCGACACCCACAGGCTCGGGTGTTTAATTAACTCCTTGCATATGAAATGCACTCCGTCCTACTAACAATAAATATACATAAATGTGCTTTAGAAACAGTGACAAGTAAAACAAAATTCTCCTATGGCTATACATAAATATTCCAGTTGTTTTAGCCATCCCTTAAAAAGCAGTGCAGCAATATAAAACAGCAACGAAGGGAGATGAGAACAACAGGAGGCCGAGTAGTTAAGATGAATGCTATTTCTCTAGAGATCGTTTTGGTGCAGAAAGTAAATGCACCTATCTGTCTGCTTCGCCTATAGCAAGGAGCATGCCCACATCATGTTTATTTGGAATTAGCTCAGTCTGCCATATTTGTTTAGGATTTTCATAATCTCTGCAGATGTCTAAAAAAAATAATAACCCCCCCCTCTTGCCTGGCTTGCTGGAGGGGTCCGCTGGGGACCTGGGACCGCCATCCCCTCCTCCCTCCCAGTCCTGTCAGTGGCAGCAGCGCAGTGAGTACAGGAAGGCTGAAATCCAAACATATTGGACAACCTGATTCCACGATTCAGATCACTTTTTGGTTGGAATCGGCAATCAGTGAGCCCCATAAATTGACAATTTTTTAATGCAATCATCTGCAAAACACAGAAGTACCCCAATTAATTGCTGATGTACAGTATGAGCCCCATTACTTGTACTTTTTGTTTTTCTTCCAACTTAGAATCAGCTCCATAAAGCATCTACTTTATATGTAAATAATTGCAAATACATACTACTACAAGGGGTGGGTTTAAAAATTAGTTCAGAAAGGCAATCTCTCTGTTTTTACAAATAAAACTGAGATAGGAGTGCCAAGAGGGATAGGGAGAAGTGCTTTGCTTACCAGGGTGTGGCTGCGCACCCTTCTGTAGGGGGCACCTATGCTAGATCATGCTCCCTTTAGTGGCGGCTCTGCCTGTAGCTGACAAGCAGTTAATGCATACCATACTTTCCCATTCTCCTGGAAGTTCCAGGAGGCTTACAAATTTGGAGGAGAGTCTGCTGGCTCCCGTTAAAGTTGGCAAATCCCCTGTATCCGAACAGCTGACCACGGAAGTGGGCGGGATGTGTGTCTTGATAACACGATTTGCTATGAATCATATCAGCACAGCTCCACCCCCGGGAATTGTGTCGCTCCATCCTTGTCTTGCGGCACATCTGAGTGCTGGCAGCCACACTCTTTCTGCGTGACGTCATGCACTTAGAGGGATTGTGCCGGCACAGGGTGCTCCAGAGCCTTGCTACGGCACTGCAATCCAGGCACACATGCTTCCATATGTTTCACTATGCACTTATAAGAACACCTCAAAACTTTTGCATCCCGCCACTCTTCGCATGCATGCTGGCGTTAATTACGCTGGTACGCATGAAGAAAATCTGGGAAGAGCTGTCCTCTGCGAGTGAGGGACTTCGGGGTCTATGACCGAGAAGTCCTTCTGCGCATGCGCAGAAGGACACGAGTGCCATGGGGTGAGGCTGGGAGGAATACGATTAGATTCCTCTCTTTGCGATTAGGAGCCCATAGGCTTCTATAGGGTAACGCCATCCGAAGATGGCATTGCCCACCGCAACCAAACTGGGTGCATATGAGAAATGCGGTAAAACCCCTGAAAACTGTATTTTCGGGGGTTTGATTGCATTCCGCCCACTATGCTGTAAATTCAAGGTTGCTTTACTATGACATCACACAGTACCACAAACCTGGTCACTGCCGAACATCTTTGCTTAGGTTCTTAGCGAAAGCTTTTTTTTTTTTTTCAATCCCTTAAATTACTGTAATGTAGACTTGAGAAACAAATCTGTTTGTTTTGTAATGTTTCAGGAGCACGGTGCTAGCGTGACTGTGTGCTCCAGAGCTCTCTGCACCTGGGGAGCAGTAAAAGATCCCTTTGTATTTCCTTGCCTTTATGATAATAATGCACCTGTTCTCCCTATATAAACATCTTGTTCGGCTCATACAGAAAACACATTTCAGAATCACGTGACTTGACTTAAAGGCTGAAACATTAGATTTCCCTTAAATACTATGCTGTTATATAGGAAAGCAAATCCAGAGCCTTTATTACTAAAACACAGACATAAAGGTGCAAAATGGGGCAACTCACTCACAATTGTCCTACAAGTTCTCTTTCTCGTGTAAAAAAATTATTTTGAATGAGTTAATGTGACACAGGCTTCATAAAGCAGTGTCTGCCACAGAGAACAAAAGCATAGGCCATAATGATCAGCACTAAGCCCCAGGGTCTGAAAGTCCCACTGAGAACAGATTTCTTCACTGGGACCTTTAAACCTGGTGGCGTCAGCTGCCTGGCTAAAGATGAGAGGTTCCCCATGGGAGGCTATGCAACACCCAGCAAGGAGAAGCAGCTGTACCTAAGAAAAAGAAGCAGACAAGTTAGTATGGACATCAGATTGGTGCAAAACTATAAGAGAAATATTATGGGTAGATTTACTAAAAATGAATAGTAGATGTATTGCCCATATCAACCAATCAGATACTGGCCATCATTTTCAAGAATGTACTAGGTAAATGAAAGATGCTATCTGATTGGTTGATATGGTTCAACGTGCTGTGTATTAAGACTCAGAGATGATCTTCATGGCTATACTAGGTTGCATTAGGTATCAGGAACTGTATTTCATTGTCAATACATTTGTTCGTGTTGTGTGATGACAAGGTTTTTCATCATTATTATTATGTTTTATTGATAAGGCACCAAAAGGATTCCGTAGACACGGCCCACAAAGGGGTACGTGAGTTGCTTTCACTGTCCTGTCAGCTTGAGCCTGACCCTTGTCCTCTTACTTCTCTCATTAGTAAGACATTTTTGCCCACAGAAATGAGCTCACTGGATGTTTCTTGTGTGTTTATCATTCTCTGTAAACTCTAGAGACTGTTATAAGTGAAAATCCCAGGAGGTCAGCAGTTGTGAGATAGTAAGCTGGAGGGAGGGCTCCCGAACTAGTGGGTGTCTGGAGGGCAAAGTGCCCCATGTTGCGCTAGGCTCCTTTATTTCTTCAGCGGACTGGTGAGTGGTACATCTCTGATGCATAGAACCAACTCGCCACACTTACACTTATTTGCCAGTACTGGTCTTGCCTCCCCCCATTTAGGAAAAGCAGTTGAGCCCAACGGGAATTACCCCAGTCCCAACCTGGAGAGGCTCAAGGACAGCTGTTCTGATTTTCCCTCCTGGTGGCGGGCAATGCTTGCTAGAATAACTGTGCACAGTGCTGCTACTATACTGTAATTACATTCAGGGCCACTAAAATTATAACGGGTAGCCCTAAATTTCTTCCTCACCCAGGGCACTACTGTAGTTGATTTTGTAGAAGATGGATAACGCTACTGCAGATATTGAATATTGGAACCTCCAGGGAGGTTTTACTGCCTTACCAGGATGGCCGCTGAACCTAGTACTGCACATGCGCGGCACCATCTTGTTCACTGTGTTAGAGAGCCACAGTGGGAGACACAATCCTCCACTTAGCTCCGTGAGACCTGCGGTATAATGCCTTATACAGCCATCCTCTGCTACCAGAAAGTCTAGTTCCGGCTGCACCGCTACCCGCATACACTCACCTGCTGGTGAGCTGTATGACACTCAGCTCCGCTCCGTAATCAGTGTGGATAACTGAGAGTACGCATTAGAGTGATGTGTTTCCGTCCGACGGGGCGAACATGAAAACTACATTGCGGTCGCTTGTACACACTGAACTCTATGCGATATATCGTTAAGTGGCTGCATTCAGGAGCATGCGGTCATACACGATATCTTCTGATATCGAGGTGCAGCACAGCAGATCAGAAGATGTCATATAGGATCCGCGGGAGTGCTCAGTCGGGCGTACACACTGCGATCCGCACAATATGTCATTCCAATTTGCCTGGAAACAACATATCGCCCTGATATCGCTCTAGTGTGTACCCAGACGAACTCTGCCACACTGACTTGTACATACATATTTCAAAAAGTTTGAAAGTTAATCTGAGCATGGTATATTGGTGAATAACTGAAAACCATCGCTTAAAAGTATAAAGAGAGATGCATTAAACCTTCAAAAGAGATAAAGTGAGGAAGTTGCTCATAGCAACCAATCAGCTTCCAACTGTCAGGGAACTAGCACACATCGGGGTCTATTCAGCAATGATTTTTTTACATATACAGTACATAAACTATGATTTCCATAATTTTTATGTAAATCCCCTATTCAGCAATGGGATAATGGAGAAGATAAATAGTATCAAGTTTCTAAGTCCAAAAAGCCTCAATCTCCTCCTCTGCTTGGTGGTGGCACCCAATCGATAATTACACATTTGAGACAGGCTAATGGATGTTTCATTTCACAGAAATGTCGGGCGACCGGTTTATCAGAAGTCCCATTTATAAGAGCAGATCTAATAGATAATCTGTGGTTTGCCATTCGCTCGTGAAATGATCTTATGGTTTTGCCAATGTAGTATAATGAACAAGGGCAGATAAGAGCATATACTACATATTCAGTAGTGCAGGTAACTCTATGGTGGATCGAGAATTTCTGACCTGTCCGCGGATGACAGAACGTCTGGCCAGTGAGCATGCTTCTACAGGTGGTGCATCCAGCACAACAATAACATCCTGGTTTAGGAGCACTAAGCCAGGTCTGTAGAGTACCTAAATTCGACCGATCAGGCCGCATCAGGATATCCTTCAAATTTCGCCCCCTCCTGAAACTCATTAGGGGTCTTTCAGGTATATGTCCTTTGAGAACTGGATCTGACGCTACCACATGCCAAGGTTTGCGTATAGCTCCAGACACTATAGGCTCTGCTGTGTCAAAAGTAGTACAGACAACAAAAGGATCCTGTCCTTGTTTATTTCGTGGGTTATGACCATCTTTGAAGATCTGTCTAACTCTTGTAAGACATTTATTGACAATTTTCACAGAATATCCACGAACAATAAAACGATCATACATCTCCTTAAGCTGAATCTCAGCTGTTATTGAATCAGAATTATTTCGGAGTACTCTGATGAACACTTGTAGCTTCCTCTAATTTCATCCCCAGCATCTCCTGGCTGCCCCTATATTCTTCCCTGGCCCTTCCCCATGAGGCCATTCCCCTTTTTTGGGTGCATTATGTCACTTTGAAAAATGAGGGGGGCGCCAATGCTCTTTCTGGCACAGGGCACCAAAAAGTCTAGTTACGGCTCTGGCCTCTTTGGTTAAGGATCTTTGAAACAGGATCAGGCTGAGTAGCTTTGCCTTTTAGATAGGATGTGCACTTTGTATTCCCACATTTTACCATACCTTCCCTTTCTTCCCCTTTGTATTTTAACCTCAGTGCATTCCCTTTCATCCCACTGCACCCCAACCACGTTTCTCCCCCCCCCGCCGTCCTGATGTTTGTCTTGTTATTAGTTTCCACATGGGCCAACCCCCCTCCTCCCTTACTGCTCTATCTTCCTCGGGGCTGTGCGGTCTTCTGACTCTGCAGCCCCGTCATATCACTCCTCCGATGCGCCACCCTCCTGTGCCACCCCCCTCCTTCCTTACCTGCTCTTGTCTTCCCCGGGGCTGCGCGGTCTTCTGACTTTGCAGTCCCATCAGCCCACTGGCCCCACTGTCCAGCGGGAGCTCCCGCTGAGCTCTCTGCGGTCACCCCCCTGCCTCCTCCGGCGGCTAGCGGCGTCGCACATGCCCCAGATGATGCGGCTAGGTCTCCCACCATCCCAGTGTGGTCCCGGCTCCCTGCTCTAATGGCGGGCCTGGCGGCCATTTTAACACCCCGCTGGCCATTTTGTTTAGTGGTGCTCCTCAGCACTGCCCGCTATGTGCAGCATCTGGCCTCCCTTATATCAACCCACATGTCGCTTTGTGCACAGTCACTGGCCTCTGTCAGATACCATCTCCCCATTCCATGTTACTCCTCCGCATGGCCCTGGCACCTCCACCCCTCTCCCCCCCCCCCCCTTTTTTTTTTCTTTTTTCCCCCAACCCCCCGTCCCTTCGGGCGTCCTTCCACTTCCATCACCCGCTCCGGCCACTCACTCCTTCACACATCCCCACTTCCTCAGCAGTCCCTCCTTTGCTTTTTCCTCACTTGTCTCCTGTAGTTGCAGATTACGTTTTTGCGGGAAGATTGTTTGGAGAAGACTCGGACTCGAGCAGCTGATGACCCTGCGCGCGTAGAGGCGGCCCCAGCAGTCAAGACTGCGGCTCCTCTGCGAGAAAGCTTTGTGGGAGGAGGTTTTGGGACCACCTGATTCTGGTGAGTATGATTGTTTCACAAATGTTTGCTGAATTCATTTCTTACTGTCATTTTCCGTTACCTGGCGCGCCCGCATAAAATGGCAAGAGGGTTGCGCAGCGTTTATTCAAGAGGTTAGGTGATAATGGTAGGAAGGATGATGACGCCGGATATTAGGAAACAGACATTGGGCTCTATTTACTACAATCCGCATATTGAATGCAGATTGTAGTGAGATTTTAACGATATCAGGCAATATAACAGGGATTTACTACAAATCCCTTGCAGGGACAGAGCTTGCGATAAAGCTCTGTCCCTGCGAATCCCATCCGCACACTAGTCACGGTATTTTCGCAAAAATTACCGTGACAAACTGCCCGTGCATGCGCCGACCGGCCGCTGCTTCCCCCGCGCTAAGCCCCACCCCCGGCACTAAGCCCCGCCCCCACTATTACGGACCCTCTGCGACCCCTTCCCCCCCGCAACACCCCCTCCCTTAATTACACTTACTGCATGATCTGGGCCTCCGGTGATGTCCTCCATGACTCCGATCAGGTGATCTCCCATATTGCACTGGGACCCGATCACCTGATGACTGGCCCCCAGTGCAGCATGGGAGACCAGCTGACCAGAGGGGAGTCATCACCAGAGCCCCGATCACCGGTCCATGGAGTCAGGTAAGTGAATTTTTTTTTTTACTTTTTTTTTTTTGTGCAGTGATCAGCTTGCGGTCTGTTTAGACCACACAGCTGATCACTGGGGCCGGCTCCGGGCTCTGCTCTGCCTTTTAGAGCAGAGTAGGAGTCCAGTAACTGGCGGAGACCCTGGATAACGCCACCTCCAAGTGGCGTTATTATCACAGGGCCTCCCTAGGTATTTTTTCCACAATTTATTTTTAGTAAATAACAGACAGATCACATTTCCCATTACAATTATGGGAAATGCGATCTGATTACAAAAAATAAGTGATACTTAGGGGTTGGAGTAGAATTTTACGAATTCTACTCTAATTGCCCTGTAATAACTATAGGTGATACTATCTTAGTAAAAATAATGTCAATAAATAGAGCCCATTGTGTGAAATCAGTTTTTCTGCACGGTTGCGCTTCAGCGAGGAAAGAGTAATGTAGTAGGGGAATTCAGGCTAAGAAGAAGAGAGCGACGTGGGTGAGACTAAATTTTTGACAATAATAATTGGTTTAAATGCATGCTCATCTTCACCGAATGCTATTGGGTGAGAGGGCTGATGAGCATGGGTATTTTATTGATACATCTGTTTGGTGCGTTGTTTGTCCGGTTCATATTTGGCATGGGGGGAATTTGATGCCCAGTTCGGGCGGAACTAAGACGGCTGGGTGGTAGGCCTTTTGGGAGTTACAGAGGCTTAGGTTTGGTCGCAGTGGCGTCGCCCCGCAGAGCTTATTCTGCTGGTAAGTCTAGTGTATGGAGGTGGCGGGAGGCTGATGTTCGCCTGTTATGATTCTCGATGCTCTCGGGGGTTGGGCTGGTCGTTTAATTTCTCCTGTCGCCTCTGCGTGGGCGAGCTCCTGGCCTAGGATTGCCGACGTTAAGCTGGGCTTAGCTCCCGACTTAGGGTTCAGCTACAAGGAAGCCAGCTAAGGCTTAGTCACCGTTGTTTGGCTACTTTTTTTTGTGGTTATAGCTAACCTGGTGGTAGAAATTTTATTGTAGTAGCAGGTTTTTCATTCGGATTACTTTTGGACGTTTGTTGAGTCTGTGCTGATCAGGGCACCCCGTAGCTTACGCTCTGTCAAGGTCTATTAATGAGTTTTGTGGGCCTAGGTTGGAACGTTCCCCCTTGCAGGATCTCTTTTCCTCTCCGGTGGGGTGATTCCCACACAGGTGGCATGTTAGTTTCCGGTTCAGTGCAGCATTTCTCCTAGGCATGTAGAGTCTGTTAATTATGACCCTGTAGGTCCTTTCAGAAAAATTTTCTACATTTTGTCGAATTTTGGTTTTAGTACGCAGTATGCCTTGGTGGTCACGTTTGATTCTGGGTCGGTTTTAAGTTTGTGGTCTGCACTACAAGGCCGTGCCATTCATGGTGATTTCAGTGGTTTTCAGGTGTTTTTTAGTCACATTGCGGGTTGATTAACGGTTGGCACAATCTGTAGTGAGCGTGGGTTGTTAGTTGATTAGATCTTTTAATTTACTTTTCTATATCTTCCCATGGTTTGATTTGTATCTAGGATGGGGAGCGGGCCAATGCCGGGTATAGCCAGCCTCATCATCATGTTTGTTTGTCGCGGAGGGCAATGAGGCACTCCGTAGTTGGGCCGGTTTTCTTATTTTTTATTTTTCAATTTAATGGCAACCGCATTTGGCCTTGGCCTTCAGGGCAAATTAACAAGGCCACATTTCACCAGTGCAGCTGGCTCGTCCGGGTTTTTGGCTCCTAATTTTGATGGGATTTTCTGCCCGACTACTTGGATTCGGGTTTAGCGTGAGGTAGTGTAGGTCTAACGAGTTATTTGTTGCTGTTTGGAGCTGTTCCCAAGTGTCATGGCCATTGTTCTTTGGTCCGTGAGACGGAGTTGTTGACTTTTTAATTTCTGGTGCGACAAAATTGGGTTTAGTTAATGCCATCAACAACCAATGTCAGTCGTCAATATTTGTTGCGTTGCTGCGGCATTTATTTTTGTGCGTTTCGGTGTCGATGTTTTAGATTTTAACATACAGTTGGCGCTGCGGTCTCTCATCATCTCTAATCGTCTGTCTGGCAGGTGATCAGCCATCTACGGAGGGTAAGTCTTAGAATATTTGCTTTGCTCCTTTGTTTGGAACCTTTAGTTGCAGGGTCGGTCCAAGGACCGCCTGGTGGCGGCACCAGCGGGGATCTCATTCTATTGTGAGATTGGAAGTAGTCATGACCCAACCCAGTCATTTATGGTTGATACACTATTACAAGTTGGAGAAGGGGTTCCCCATTCGTGCCATCCCCTGGCGGCCTATTGACATGCAGTTTTAAAAGTGTTGCTTGTGTTAGGAGTCAGGTGGTTCTGGCGGGATTGAGGCCTCTCTTTTCCATTTGTCCCTTTTGGCAGCAAATTTTGGGGCGTTGTAGGTGGAGAGAGTTGGTGGCTGTCAATAAGGCTTCTTCATCGTAAGGGCTTTTGTTTTAAATATTTTGTCTTTGGATATCACGGGGTTAGAGGAGACTGTCATCTATTATACAGGGTAGAGCAGGTATGGGGGCCTCCTGTATACACGCATCATATGATTATCTCATATACAGTTTACTCAATCAGTCTGTGTCTCCTGCAAAAGGTAGATAGTTTTCTTTGCTCAACATCCTGAGGTTTACTTGCCCGGTATGCCCTTTGGTGCATTATGTAGGTGGAGCCCTGCTGGTAGGGCACAATGGTGGTTTACATCCCAATCTTATCCTGCTTTACAAATTTTAGTTTGCTACGGTTTGGACGGGGTTTGGTTGGGTGAGGTTCGTATGCTTCAGCTTTTGGTATTCATTTCTTTCAAATTGTGGCAGCTATTGGCGCAGCGTTTACGGGGGCATCTCCCACGTACATGCAGATTTTATGGCGTTGAAATCAGCTGACTACGAGACTTCTACTTTAGGACAAGTAGTAGTTGTGCACCTGGCGCCAACCTGAAACGTTGTTTATCAGCCAATCGTTGAACGTCTAGCGTTCAACAATTGGGGGGTTGTGAAGGGATTTTTAATTTTTCCTCCCGGGAGCCTTGATCTGACCCAATTGGTTACAGGTAAGTTTTTTAGTTTTTCCTCTTCATTTCGGGTTACCTGTTTCCCCTCTAATGCATCCCTGCTAGGTAGTTGCTATGTGTTTTTCTCAAAGTTGTGTCGGGATGGTTGGGTTTGGTGAGGTACTCATGGTACGGAATGTTGTTTTTCACTGAAATTGCTGCAGTTGACAGCATGGTGGGCTTGTGGGCCACTTTTATAATTTTGGGCTTGAGCGACATGGATAGGTTACGCGGCAGTTTTGTTTTTTTATGGGTGACAGGTTGTAGAAGGGTGTGCGAGGTTTAGTTTTGAGTTTCGTGCTTGATCCTTGGTGGTCACATTGGGTGTTCTTGGTGAGTGGGGTTGCCTGTCGGGAGCAGTGACGTGGTGCAGCTGAAAGGTGTGGAGTTGATTGTTCGTGGTGAGAGGTTTTGTTCGAATAAAGACCGGATGGGAGGAGTGTGTGGTCAAAATGGTGCCTCGTTTTTTGACTTGGATAGTGGCGCGTAAACATGGTGTGTTGGTTAGGGCGAGACTAGGGTGAACGTGTCAGTAACCAGTTGTGCTGTGTTGCTGGGTAGCTTGGTTCTGTGTCATAGCTTTTTGTTTGCAATTCAACTTGGTATTTTCCGTATGGTCAGAAGGCATCTTAATTGGCCTTGGTCTGTGTGCGCGATAAGGATTTGTGGTTCTGGGGCTCGGTCATTTTGGGTGGTGGGACAGTTTCCTTTGGAGTCTGGCTTTGGTGGGAGTACGCTGCAGCTCAGTGGCTTTATGTTGCGTAAGATAACTTTGTGGGGGCACTTGCCCTCGATGAACCTGGCAAATTTGTCTTTCTCCGTGCGGGGAGACCCGGGTGCTTTTGTACAGAAGCATCTCGGATTGGTCAAGGGGGAAGTGGGACCCTCGCATCGTTAGTGCGTCTTGAGGGGGGGACGTTTCAGTCGTACCCCGAGTATTTGAGTGAGGTGAAAGCTGGAACTGAGCCTGCAGTGTCTTTTGCCGGAATCGGTTCGATTCCCGGCAGCGCCTGGCCGACCAAAGCAGAGATCCCGGCAGCGGAAGCCCGACAGCTCTGGAAATCCCGATCGTCGATAGGTAAGTACTGACTAACCTAACCCTACTTAGGGGTGCCTAACCCTAACCTCCTCCCCAAGTGCCTAACCCTAATTCCCCCTCTAAGTGCCTATCCCTAACCCCCTCTTCCCCGCTGCCTAAACCTAAGTCCCCCAGGGGGGGTGCCTAACCCTAAGTCCCCCCCGGAGGTGCCTAACCCTAACCCTCCCTCCCCCTAGCCTAACCCTAACCCTTCCGTGGGGGTGCCTAACCCTAAGTCCCCCCCGGGTGCCCTAAACCTAACCCTCCCCCCCCGTGGCTGTCCGCTCACGGCGCCCTGCATCCCTTTTATCAGGATGCCGGGCGCCTGCCTCCCGGCGTCTGGGAAATGTCAGGCGTCTACATCTAGACACCTGGCATTTCACCCTCGCTGGGATATGACAGTCGGGAAGCCGGCTGCCGGTATTAAGGCAGCCAGCTTCCCAATTGTATACCCGTTTGCCACCCTGGTTAGGTTAATTAATTAATTATAAATAAAAGAAGTGAGTAAGCTAGACAAGGTTGTTAAGAGTTAGAAGCAATAAACAAATGTATTATCTTAAGAAATGTTCAGTACTTTACATTGCTGGGGTGATAAGGAAAGGCCTTTGTTATTCTTCGCCATAAATACATTAGAATAGTCTTTTTCCCACAACTTAGCTCAGGGATGCTGAATGCAATTTTACCATGGGGACACATTTTGGGAACATGACCATTGTTCAATATGTAGTGTAATCGAGTTCATATTCAGCGGAAGAACAACATCTGTGGCTAATATTCCCAAGAATGTGCATTTGAGTAGCAGGAATGATTGTCAGTTCTTGGGGGCCAGCAGCAAGCCATCTTGTAAACATTTGCAAAGATGTGTATTGATGGATATCTTTATACTGTCATGCTTTTGTACCACACCCGGTTTGCTCTTTGAGCCTCACTATGGTTTGTTTTATTACCACGTCATATGCATTTGTATTGTTTCTGTGTACTAAATTCTACATGTTGTACTTAAGTACTACTCAATACAAAAAGTCTTGATGCTATATAAAGTATAGAGGATATTGTACTCTACTGAAAATTATATGGACATTAAAAGTCTCTAAAGAGTAATTTTAATACACATAGGCTAACACATAGACACATACATACACATACAGACTGGGTCATATATTCATACACACATACAGGCAGGGTCACACATACATACACCCTAACCTCCAACACGACTCCTCCCATCAGGTACAAAATATTCTACTCCTGGACTTCCACCTAATTTATGATTGCAGTCACCTGTGTTGAGCTAGTTAATTGATGAAAAGTGTGTTGCAACACAGGTGACTGCAATCTTCAATTAAGAAGGAAGTCCAGGAGCACAGCATTTTGTACCTAATGTAACGGGTCATGTTGGAGGGTCTGTGTGACAGGCAGGGTCATACATACACACAAGCAGGGTCACACAGACATACATACATACTAACACACAGGCATGGTCACACAGACATACACACAGGCTGGGACACACACATACATACATATACATACACACACGGTCACACATAGGAGTTAAAGTGGGCCAGAACGGGGCGGAACTGCGTTGCGTCACTTCTCTTTGGAGACGGAACCAGTTCCGCCTCTTCTGACCCACCTCAGCCTGGCGCCGCAGGGAGGCTCCATTTGCCTGGCACCCGCTGAGATTTTGTTACCAGCGGGTGCGGCTCCCAACCCGCATCGCCAGCACCAGCCGGAGGCTGGATATCACTCTTGAGCTCCGGATCTCCCCACGGACACTATGGGAGAGACGTCATGACGTCTTTCCCATAGTTCAGAAGAGCAGCCAGGCGGACCGGACGCACGCAGGAGTGGGGCTTAAGGTAAGTATTGTCTTATTTTTTTGTGTAAGCAACTTCACTATAGGGAGCATAACCTCTGGGGGCACTGCTACTGGGGGCATTACTTCTACAGGGGGCATTACTACAAGGGGCACCATTCCTGGGGGCACTGCATAAGGGGCACTACCACTACTGTAAGCTCTGTATAAAGGGTCACTTCCACTGTGGGCACTGCATAAGGGGCACTACCACTGTGGCCACTGCATAAGGGGCACTACTACATTGGGCACTGCATCTTCCACTACTAGGGGCACTGCATAAGGGGCACCACTATTGGGGGCACTGATTAAGGGGCACTATCACTGTGGGCACTGCATAAGGGGCACTTCCACTGTGGGCTCTGCGTAAGGGGCACTTCCACTGTGGGCACTGCATAAGGGGCACTACCACTACTGGGAGCACTGCATAAGGTGCACCACTACTGATTGCACTGCATAAGGGGCACTACCACTACTAGGGCCACTGCATAAGGGGCACTACCACTACTGGGGGCATTGCATAAGGGGCACTGCATCAGGGGCACCACTACAATGGTCAAATGCATAAGGGGCACTACTGCTGTGGGCATTATGTGTAAGGGGCACTACTGCTGTGGGCATTGTATAGGGGACACTAATACTGTGGGCATTGTGTAAAAAATACACAAATGTGAGCATTGTGTAAAAGGGGCACTGCTGTGTGTTATACATGAATAAGGAACACTACTATGTGGTGTAATGTGAATCAGGGGTGAATCAAGATTGTGTTACTGTGTGGTGTCATTTGAATTGGGAATACTATTGTGTGACCACGCCCCTTTCTTTTGAGATCACACCCCCTTTTCCACCGCGCGCCTACGGAGCGTGGTGTCCCTTTTTTTAAAAAAGCGCCGAGGAAGGGGGGTGAGTCCCACCATTTCTCTAGGACCACTTTAAGCACTGGTCACACAGACACATACACACACATACAGGCAGGGTCAAACAGCCAAATACATACACACAGGCAGGGTCACACAGACACATGTACACACACGTAGGGCCACATGACATACATACATACACACAAGCAGAGTCACACATATACACATACAGACATACATATATCAGGGTCCCACATACATAAACATGCAGGCAGACTGTGGTACCCCTATCACCTTACTTGATGTGGAGCCAGCAGCTCCTTCCTCCATGCTATACTCCCATCCTCTAGGCTGGGGTCAGAGGAACATGTGCTGAGCTCCACCAATCAGGGCTCAGCACATGCTCCCCTGACCCTGAGTGTCACCAGCATAGAGCAGCAGGAAGGAAGATCTGGAGCTGCCTGCTGCTCTGTATCCCGGCCGACACCCGGCCCCCACCTAATGCGGTTCTCTCAAAACTGGGAGAACCGCATTGCTACAGAGCATGGCTAGGGAGAACTCATTGCTCTCCCTATAGCCTGAAAAAAAGAATATTATTAAACGCCCGGCAGTAGACGTGCTCGCGCGGCACCCCAGAGTGCCGCGGCACACAGTTTGGGAGACACTGCACTAGGGTTATTTTCTGTAATCAGAATCCAATTAATCTGCCAGTAAGTTTTTGGATTGTGGGAGTACACAATGGAGACTCGCATAAAACATGGGTAGAACATATTAACTCCCCAGCCTAATAACCTTGGTAGGAGTCAAACCCAATACCTCAATGCTGTGAAGTAGTATTACTAATCATTAACCATGCTGCCCACATATAATTGCTGAGTGCTTACAGGAGTTTATTTATATATAACTAGTGTACTATATTATATATAGGGACTGTCACAAAAGTCACCCTTACCCTGTTCGGTGGTGCTTTACCAAGGTGGGCCATCTGTCCCAGTGCGCTGTCAAACCATTCCCTGAGGTTTATGGGTGCAGCCATGTTGTCTCTGATCATGTGAGCACCAGTATCCAGTCTCTACTTGTCTCATGCGCTCACATGACCACCTCATTCTATCCCTGACAAGAGCACCCTATTTAAGCCTGCACCTGACACTACCACCTTGTCGGAACAATGTGGTTCTTTACCTTCCAGTGATCTCACTCACTAGTGAGTAAGTGCTACCTCTGATCCACTGCCCGAACCTGCACTACTGGATTCCTGCAAGATGCTGCATCTGAGGCTTCTCCATCCAATTTGCAGCACTGCGCTGTATGCTACTTCCAAACTGCACCTACAAGCCTGTGTTCAAGCTCAAGTTCAAGCGGTCCAGCTTAGCTACTGTTACTCTCACTGGCCCCAAGTCAGCTCAAGCCCGCGGTCCCACTCCAGCTGGCCACTGCTATCACCAGTCCCACCTTGGTTCAAGCCTGCGACCCCACTCTGACTTTCTGCTACTACCTCCAGTCCCACTCTGGTTCAAGCTTGCGGTCCCACTCCGGCTGGCGGCTGCTATCTCTGGTCTTACTCTGGTCCAAGACTGTAGTTCCACTCCGGCTGGCTACTACTCTCACCGGATCCACTCTGATCCAAGCATGTGGTTCCACTCCGGCTGGCTACTACTCTAACCATTTCCACTCCGGTTCAAGCCTGTGGTTCCACTCCAGTTGTCTGCTACTCTCACAGATTCCACTCTGGTTCCACTCCAGCTACTTTGCTGTTACCTCAGGTTACATTCGTCTCCTGGGCATTACAAAGACTATCCTAGTGCTTCCAGTGCCAAGTCTTCTGCCACAGTGACATCATGTGCAAACTAGTCCCCTGAGTATATCTCTCCTGCTCATTGCAAGTTCAAGTGGACTTTATTTTTATTGCACTTCAGTTTACTTCTGTCCTACATTATAGTGCAAGACTATTCTGAGGATATGCAGGCGACAGCGAATGTGCACTGAGACCCGTTTTTGGGCTCCACTGGACAATCAAATGCCAGAACCAAGCATACACAAGTATAATTTTTGCTGGGCTTGTGCAGAATCATTTTGCTACAAAAATGGGCATATACCCAGCATTGGATCAGTCACACAAATAGCAGCCATGTAAAGTGCTGTATGTCGCACTGCTCTAACAAACTGTGATTAAATAAGGTGCAGCGGACTCTGAGTGGCACCTTATAAATAAAAGATATTAATAATTATAATAATTCCAGAATAATAATTGTACTCCATATTCAACACTTTTGTTTTTGTGTTTTCAAAAATGTCCATTGTTTCAATATGTATCAACCCTTTTGTATTCCTGGCCAAAATCAGTATTTTGTGTAAATATTTTGAGATGAATAATTATACCGCAGGGAATAGTCCATTATCCAGTGGTTATTTTGGATACTGTAACGATGTTACTAGAGACTTTTCCATCTGGACTGAACTGGCTCTTGACCAGACTTTTGTATCGTATGAAAGAACAGCGGATGCACGGAACAAATACTTTAAACATGGCAAGGTCATGAAAAGTGCTTTCTATGGTGACAGTGTTAACAGGCCTGACAATTTGCCATTTAGTTAAAAATGTACTAAGAACAATAGAGATTTAGGGCCTGATTCAGACCCACTCGCGAGCGGCTGTCTGCTCGCAAGTGGGTCGATGTTCTGGACTGAGCATGCGCACGACGGAGGGAGCTCCGTCGTGCGCATGCGCCAGACGCGACGAGCGAAGGAAAGTCCTTCGCTCGTTGTGTCCGATCAAAGGGGGCGTGCTGTCAATGTTGATTGACAGCACGCCCCCTTTGGTAGGCGTGTCGGGGGCGTGCCTCCCTGACGGGGCGTTCCCACGGGAATGCCTCCCGTCAAAAGCCGGCTCACTGACATCACTAGTGATGTCAGTGGGAGTGATTTTGGCTCTGATAGAGCCAAAATCACTCCGGAGCTTGCGGTTGAAAACCTCAACCGCAGGCTCCGGCTCGCAATTTCGATGGTCGCGATGGTCAAGACCATCGCGGCCATCAAAATGCACGCTCGTATAGCCTGTGGGTGGTGACCCACAGCTATACGAGCGTCCAGAAGGACGCTCCATTTTCATGGAGGCCGGCCCTCATTCAGAGCGTGCGCTCTGCTCAGAGCGTACGGCTCTGAATGAGGGCCTTAGTTTTTATGGTCTTTTACAAAAAAAAGTTTTACTAAAAAAGGTAAAGATTAGTTATCATTCGATAAATGTAAAACAGAAGTTGATACTAAGGCCCTCAATCAGAGGCGGTCAGAGGATGCAAGCGGTCGCTCAGAAACTGGGCGGCCGCTTGCATCCTGACCGTCGCCTCTGTTTCGGTCGTTAGACTGTGGGTTTACACCCACAGCTCTAACAACCGCTAGGGTGATGGTCGCGATGGTCATAGACCATCACGACTATCGGGGCTTACGACGAGACCCTAGGGTACCCATGGGAACGGCTCCGTTTGGGCTGCCACCCCCCCGGCCCGCCTTCCAAACGGGGCGAGCTGTCAATCAACATCGACAACATCGACAGCTCGCCCCCTTTGGAAAGAGACCCGCTACGACCGGCGCTGGACAAACATCGAGGCGGCCGTGCGGTCGTAGACTGTACGGCCGCCTCTGAATGAAGCCCTAACTTACAAAGCTGAATAAGTGTGGGCCAGAAGTGCAAATGCCAGAGCCGTAACTAGACTTTTTGATGCCCTGTACCAGTTTTGATTTGTCCCATACGATGATGAAGGGGTAACGAACCCTTTGCACCCTTGTTATCCAGGGGACGGGTATGGGAAGCCGGCGCTCGGGATTCTGGTGGTCAATTTCCCGACTTCAGCATTCTGACAGGGTTAGGATACTGACACCTGTCGGTAGGTATCCTAACCCTTCCCCTACCACCCCCCCCTAGTGCCTAACCCTCCCTGCCTAGTTTCTAACCCTAACCTTCCCCCCTAGTACCTAACTTTGCCCCTAGTGCCTAACCCTAGCCGGTGCTGGGATTCTGACAGGTGATCTAAGTGCCGGCATCCAATGTGCCGGGATTGTGACTACATCCCGTTATCCAGGTGTCATTGCCAAATACAGAGTGGACCTAATAGCTGCATTGATGATGCCAGGGAGGAGATAGGGGCAGCCCGGAGACGTCCGGGGATACAAGAAGAGGAAGCTACAAGTGAGAAATATTATACACAGAAAATTGACAGGTCCAAACATGGCACATATCACACCACACTAGTTATGGCCCTGGCAAATGCAACACTTTATACAGGAAGTGCATGGATCCGCATATTAATAAAGTGTTTCTGTGGAGGAGCAGTCCAAGCTATTGCAGAATTGTGCACCATTTTCTTCATTGTTTGGTTCCCAGATCAAGACTGATCCATCATTTTGTGGCTGACCTGACCAACTGATTGGTCCATGACTGAATCACTATCTGCACTTGTGGTATGGTGAGATAACTCCCAGGTTGCATTGCCTGAGCTGAGAAAAAAAACCATCACAACATTCAGCAACAGCTCTCAGGGGGAAATGTAATAGAATATGCTTTTTGTTCCAAACATGTAATTCATGAAAAACATAAAATTGGACATAAACCATAGTGCAATACAGTTAATACATTTATTCCTTCAAAAATTAAAATACGAAATTTTCCAAAAGTTAAAACACCAACATGCCGGGATGTGAGCTGGGGAGATGCAAGGATGTGAGCTGGGGAGATGCAGGGGAGTGAGATGGAGAGACACTGGGGTGTGAGCTGGAGAGATGCAGGGGTGTGAGCTGGAGAGATGCAGGGGTGTGAGCTGGAGAGATGCAGGGGTGTGAGCTGGAGAGATGCAGGGGTGTGAGCTGGAGAGACGCATAGGGGCATGAGCTGGAGAGATGTAGGGGTGTGAGCTGGAGAGACGCAGGGAAGTGAGCTGTAGAGATGTAGGGGTGTGAGTTGGAGAGATGCAGGGGTGTGAGCTGGAGAGAGGCAGTGTTGAAAGCTGGAGAGATGATGCTAGCTGGTCTCGCAGCACCCAGAGTGGCCCACCCTGCCAAAAATAACTAAACCCGGATGAATATAATGTCGGAATGCAGTAGAACGCCACTAACCAAGGGATTAGATATCCCCATCGTATAAGCCAGCAGAAGCCGCAGATGAAGCAGCTCCTATTCTAAATGAGTGATTACCGAACTCGCCCGGCTCGAGCTCTGAAAAAGCTAAACAACGCTGCAAAAACATGACAACACTGGTATTTCGTAACCGGGGATACATCCTTGTGTATCAACCATGTCCCATCCCATCATCATGCATCTGCTCAAAGATGCGCGCCAGTGCCACCAAACAAACTGCAGGAATGGGTGCTGTATAAGGCCTAGAATCGCTTCCAGACAAACAAATTACATACGCAATAGTGAGCGGTGGGTCAGCCCTCTTAAAGGGGACAACTAATTTGTAGACCCAAAACGTTACATGAAGCATTATGGCAAAAACCTAATTGAAACAGCATGCATTCAAAGCTGAAAATAAAACCAAACGGAAGTGACCGCAGTCACCAAGTAAAGCAACATGGACATATCAATGGGACACCTGCAGTCAATCGCTTTAGGGGTCGACCTGGACCAACCCCTGAAGTTATGAAGGACCTAAAACGGCCAGGCCTGTCATACAACGCAGAGAAAATAGACACGCCTGCTAAAATATGCCATACCACAGCCAGCGACTCTCTCCAAGCTCTTACGTGCCTGAGACACCGAAACCAGAAAAAAAAACGCTCCCATTACAGCCAACCCAACTGCTAACAGCACAAAGTCCCGGAGGCAATGGCCCTCAAAGCTAATTCCAAAATGCCGGCCTGATGAACTGCCAAACATAAGGAGGACACCACAAAGCGGCCTGAGGGCGTTAATTCCTTGAACGGCAACAGTGCATCCGCAATCCTAATCTGTATACTAGGCACATGCCTGGCAACAAAATGGACATTAAGCAGCATACAACACAGAACAATTCATCCTAGCAAACAAACAACCGGAAGAGAGGATGAACTCTGAGGTTAAGCGCATGCAATGCTCCCAGGTTGTCGCAACAAAATCATACTCACGTTACCCAAGCGGTCCCCCTAGAGTTCTAAAGCAACCACAATGGGGAACAGCTCAAGCAACAGCATGTTCTTAGTGAACCCCTATGCAACCCACATGAACGGCCAAGGTGAAGCGCACCACGAAACCCAGTCGCGACAGCAGCGTCAGTAAAATTGGAGCTGAGTGTTACTGCAGGACTACTGAGCCACTTCCCTAAGGGTATATAGCCATAGCCAGTGCCACATACGTATAGGGGATGACGCCATACGAAGATCCACCAGCGACAACTGGGGGCAATACCAGATTCGGCATGGAAGCAAGCCTTTTTAGAATGAGGCCCCTCCCTTTTTTTATTATCTTAGATATTGTATGCAGGTGCAGAACTATGGGAGACAATGGAGGCGTCAGCCACCGGGCGCCAGCACTGAAGGGGCATCTTCTCCATTGCCCACAATCATCCCACTTAAGGATAGATAGATAGATAGATAGATAGATAGATAGATAGATAGATAGATAGATAGATAGATAGATATGCACATATTTATTGTCCCTTATCTTTTTAGGGGGGGGGCACCAAATTATAACTTGCCTCCAGGCGTCTGGGATGAACTTACGCCACTGAGTCAATGACATTCAAATGTTCAAATATAAAGATCCCGGCTTCCAATTATGGTAAGAGCAATAGGCCTCCTCACCCATGCCCCCACCTTTTCGCCTAGCTGTCCCAAACGCCTTCCTAGCTGACGAGTTGAGGGTGAAAATATCAACAAATTTCCTCTTGTTTATCCTGACATGAAAACCTTTGACACAGCCCCCCAGAACGGTCACATTATCGCAGTGCACTACCCCAACTTTTAGATACCACAGAGGAAACTGAACTAACCTTGCTAGAGGAACTGGACCTCCTAGACCTGCACCAAGAACGGCGCCGGCTGTGAAATAAACATTTTTTGCCCCTACCCACAGAATCTGAGCTGGAGGAAGAGGAGGAACAACAAACGTGCATGCTATACTTTCGCGCAGGCGCAGTGGACTCAACAAGAGGGCCGGAACATGCATCACCAGCCACCTAATGACCGGCCACAGTAGGCTCATACACCACGACTGCCAAAGGTATACCCGTCAGAACATCATCAACACCAGAAGACGTGGTAGCTGCAAAGAGTAGCAATAACAGGGTTGGAGGAAGAACGGGGATTTGAACACCCAGAGTAGCAAGACACTGGCCAGCCAATGGGCCCAGCTGCGTCTCAACATGAGAAGGCAATGTGGAAGCAGCAACTTCTGATGACTAATCAATTGATGACTCAGGCATGGAACCCGATCCGGGTCTGATTTGGATTGGAACCCTTGGCCTGATTCAGACCCGCTCGCTAGATGCGTTCGCATGCAGCCAATGTATGCAAATCCTGCGATCGCACAGCAAAGCATTAGCACACCCACTATGTCTTGGCGTGCGATCGCGGTGTGTATTTAGATGCCCACCAGCCTGTCTTAAGATGCCCACTCAAACATGTCATCTCCAGGATGTGTATGCAACAATCGGTAACATCAAGTACCATCGGTAGAGTACGCAGCATTTGTGGCTGACCATACCCTATCACAAGCACTGCGAGTGCTTCAGTGTCTAAGTCCCCCTGGAATCTATTTCACTAGTTTTTAAGTTTGTCCCCCAACTTTGGATTTTTTCGCCCCCAAAATTAAAGTACTTTTTTGGGGTGATCTAATGAATTTTCTTAACATTTGATGCAGTTTTCCTTTGGGGTACTGTCCAAAGGGTACAGGGGGGTTCCCGCAGCTTTGCACCCCAAAACCCCAATTCTGCACATTTTTCCGACACCTCTTCATAGGCAAAACTTTTTCGCAGGTCCCATTGCATTGAGTTTCCGCACCGGCTAAAAGAGTTCGGAATTGAATACAGAGGAAACTTTTCGCAAGGCAAAATGACGTCACTCACGAAAAAGAAGGTGAGGGGGGGGTTAACAGGGGGGGCATCAATTGGCACTAGGGGAGAGGGGGGGTTGTGATAATTAAGGGTGGGGGTTAATATTGCTGGGGATTTTTTATACATTGGGGGGCTATTTTTGATGGGGTGGGTGGGAAATTAAATTTCAGTTGGGGGCCTTGGGACACAGGGATTGGGAGGGTGGTGCATCACACCCGGTAAATATTTTTTATATTACATATTTAAATATATTTTTAATATATTTTAAAACTACTCTTTAAACCAAATTACATTTTAAAAAAAAACAGTTTCTGTGCGGTTAATAAGGTTAGGTCTCTCTCTTTATATAGAGAGATGTCACATTCATGACATTAGTAAGTGACCCATATGCTCTTTAGGTTTCAAATTTATGTGACCACTTATACCCCTTTTACGTCAACCCGTGATTTTAGTCTGTGTAAATGGATCCACCTGGGGATCCAACTCGGGTACTTTAAAGGGTTGGCCACGAGTCGTTCCCATAGCATCCTGCAGTGTAAACGGCGGGATCCAGGTCACGATTACCTGGATCATGCTGCATGCCGCCTGATTGGTCGGCTTCAGTGGAGATTAGAGATGACATATCTCAAAGTGTCCACTGCAATGCCAGAAGAGCCGGGTGACTGCAGACCCAGCTCCGGGGTGAATGGTGCAGATTCGGGAAAACCCTGGATTGGCGCCGCAGTATGAAAGGGGTAAGTTCCGGGTCTGATCCGGATTGGAACCCTGGGCACGATTCAGACCTGCTTGCTAGACGCGTTCGCATGCAGCTCAAAGTATACAAATCCCACGATCGCACAGCAAAGCATTAGCATGCCCACTATGTCTTGGCGTGCGATCGTGGTGTGTATGTAGATGCCCACCAGCCTGTCTTAAGACGCCCACTCATACATGTCATCTCCAGGAAGTGTATGCAACATCAAGTACCGTCGGTAGCGTACGCAGCACCTGTGGCTGACCATACCTTACTGCAAGCACTCCGAGTGCTTCAGTGTCTAAATCAACCATGTGACGTGTACTATGACGCTGCGTCTTAATTATGCACGCCTCTGAAATGGCGTTAAGACGCTCAGGCACGCCTGCGTTCGCACCACCACTCCCCCATTTCCATCGACCAACACCTGTCACCACCCACGAATGGCTCGTCCTGTCACTCAAGC
Source organism: Taudactylus pleione (assembly GCA_031769625.1). Taxonomy (NCBI): domain Eukaryota; kingdom Metazoa; phylum Chordata; class Amphibia; order Anura; family Myobatrachidae; genus Taudactylus; species Taudactylus pleione. The sequence continues at coordinate 13,822,298 of JAUIMM010000113.1, read as the reverse complement.
TAGCGAGGCGTCTATGCATAAGGGGTGAACACTGGTGGACTGGTTCGCGCACATGCGATGAGTAGACATGCGCACGTTGCAAACATCGGCAGGCTGCGTGCAAACGCATCCTAGTGAGCGGGTCTGAATCGGGCCCTATGTTCCAACCCCCAGGTCACACCCAGAACTTTGGTATAAAAGTGATATAAGTAACATTTTTCTTTTTTTATCATGTTAACAAAGGGGGTTTCCCAATGTTTGTAGACTGTCCCATTACACTGTTAATATAGGCAAAGTAGGGAGGGCAATTGAGGTGATTGAAGGTGCTAGCCACAGAACATGATGCAGGTCACACCCCCTGTGTAGATCATACTCCCACAGCACTGGCCATGTCCCCCCTACATCACCAGTCACACCCCCTGTGGCCCTTCATAAATTTCAGCTCCAGGCCCATGTGGACCTTAATCTGGCACTGCCTGGTGGCTGTGACATTTCCATATTTTTGCACAGCAGCTGTATACGGGATCACAGCTGCGGTGACAATAGCGTATAGCTCTAAATCAGACCCTCTGTTTTTTGGCTAAAGCCCACTGCAGTCTTAGAAGATTGCAACTTTTTAAATATTGGTCAGTAAAAGAAGAATTAGGAGGTAAGGCTGATTGTTCTTTGTGAATGTTATATAACGATTCCTAAATGTTATTAAACAATTTGTTTATTAACCCTGGGACGGGTCACAGGTCAGGTTCGCTTTTTGTTGCCTCTGATGACCATGTTTGCTTGTGTTGCATGACTACGTGTTATTGGGTGATGTTAGTAGAAGCTACATGCAGGGGGCTGTGTGACCGTACCATCCTGGGTGCGTGGCTACACCTCGCCAGCAAGCCTGGGCCTAAATATCCAAGCCACCCAGACTCTTGATGATCCTGCCCATATCTGCTCTTATGCACTTTGTAAATGACCCTAGTAGTGAGAAGGAGCAGTGACCTGTTTATTGAGTACTTAATGACAACATACTGTACTGAAAGAGTAAATGCAAAAAATGTTTAATCTGTCTAAAATGTCGAATCTTCGATAAAAACACACCTAGAAACAATGAGTACTTGCCAATGTGAATTTTTGTTTTTTAGTACCATGTTTAACATTCAAAACAATAAATAAAAGCAAGTACTGTAGGACATGTTCCAGAATGTTTGATTTATAATTACACAATTACAGTATGAAAACATGAATCTCTGGTTTCTACAATGTATGCAATCAAAGCAGAACATAAATTAGTCAGAATAAACTTTAGAGTAATGCCAAAACCCACAGGCATAAAAATATAATTTCTAACAAAGATAAGTTACAAATTTAAATTAACCTATTTTTTTTTTGCCCATAACAGGGCCGCCATTGGGGTGGACTGCGGGAATTGGAGTCCCGGGCCCGGACACTCATCAGAAAGGTGAGCCTGCCCGCTCCTACCACCTTGAATGAAAGGGAGGCCCACTACTACCACCTGCCGGCCTGCACTACCTCGAGTGAAAGGAGTAGCGCACGCTCCAACTGGCACGCGCTGACTACCTAAGGCTGAGTTGAATGAATAACAGTGCTGCCCCTTTGTTCCCCCACCCGCCCCATTGTTCAATAACGTTTTTTTTGGAGTCGGCTGGAAGGAAGGTCAGAGGGCCCATGGCATGTGAGGAGCAGCGACAGACAGCCAGACCAGGAGAAGAAGCGCAATGGAGCCTTCTTCAAGAAGATAAGGTAAGCGGGGAGAGAGGGGGAAGGGCCTATTTTGTCAGTCCCGACACTTAATAATAGGTATTTTATAACACTCAACAATACTCACATTACATAATGTATTTAAGCTTTATTTTGCATTATTACACCATTTACCACAGACTATATCATTGTCATAGCTCTCATTTAAATAATGAATAGGGATGAGTAGGGATTGTAAATCTGCTCCATAGTGTCTGATATGAAATAAAGTATCTTACTAAGTAAAGTCCCTTTGAGCTCCTCTCAGCATGACAGAGGCAGAGAGCAAATGCAGTTCCGATAAACGAAATGACTGTATAGGAGTGGAGAGGGTTAAACTTCCTAGGCTGGGGGCAGACCAGTGTGGGGAATCATGTGATAATTAGGGCCTATGGGTTCTTAGGATTGTAGGTTTTAGCAGGGATATTAGAGTTTGTTGGAGGCGGAGTCAGCCTCTTTTGTTCCTGTCTTCAGAGTTAGTAAGTGTTATTACTGAGCTCTGTGTTGCTGGGCAGTTTATATCAGAGTCCTACTTCTGTAACCTCCCCCCATTTGCCTGTGTTTCTTTCTTTCTTTAATTCCACTTCCTATCTCTATTGTGTTAAAAGAATATCCTGTGCTCCCTATTTTTGTGACCCTGATTTCTTTGCCCCACAATTACAACCCCCCCCATTTGTGTCATGCCCCGCCCCAGGCACGCAGCGCGGACCCCTGCCCGTTACCGGGTACCGGAGGCTAATGCTGGTGCCATAGTGGGAGCTCTTGATCGGCAGGATGGTACTGAGGTGGCCAGTGGGGAGTCCCCGGCGCCACAGCGGCGGCAAAGCTTAGGCGTGGCTGCACTGTGCAGCCGCGAGCGGGGGTCAGGTGCGGTGGCTCAGAGCCTGATAAGACCCTGCGAGTGGGCAGAGCCGCCGCAATGAGGCCGGTGACTGCTCGCCCGCAGAGGTTAGGCGCAGCGGCTCTGAGCAGCAGTTAGTGAGCCCGCGGGCGGGCAGAGCCGCCGCAGGGAGGTAGGTCAGCGGATGCTCGCCCCCCGCGGGTGCAGAGCCTACAGGGGTGCGCACGCTCCTTTAGAGGAGGTGTAGGGAGTAGGGCTAGTGCCCGGATGGGCAGCGGGGATCATCCCCGCAGTTCAGGTAGTGAGGGAGGTGAGAGACCTGGCCCTGTCAGTAGTGTAAGGGCTAGGTCAGGCAGGGAGGCTGGCGACCATTACAGGGCAGTAGGAGCAGGCATAGGAGGGGAGGGGCTAGGAGACAATATGGAGGATGATTGGCAGGCTGTGCACAGCTCTGATGGCAGCAGCCTGTCTGGTCCTGTTGTACAGCCTGAATCCACTGCTGCTGGTCAGCGCTCAGCGTGTAGGGGCGGGAGAAGCATTCCTGCGGTTGCAGTTTCCGGCTCGGTGGATATGCAGTCCAGTAGTGGGCTTCCTAGTCAGGCTTTTGACCCTGCAGCGTTTGCGGCCATGATGTTATCTATGGCATCTGCATTTGCTCCCATGGTGGCGGCATTGGGTCCTAACTATGCAGCTAGTGTGGGAGTAGATCAAGGGCAGCGTTCCATTCCTGCTAATCTAGGGCCTGCTGTAAATCAGTTCATGCAGGCTTGTAGAGCTATGGCTGCTGCTGCGGCTTAGTTGGCAGCTGGTCCGGAGATGTCTGTGGTGCCTACTGCTGTTTCTTCTCTTGCCGTGTTGGCTGAGTCCGGGGTTTCGGCCCTGGGGCCAGCTTTACTGTCTTTTTCAGATGCTGTTGATGGCGGGACTATGGAGCAGGATTACAGCGTCGAGGAGGTGTCATCATCGGCAGCTTCCGGGGGTGACAAGGCTGGGTCGTCAGGTGTGACCTCAGAGGTTTTTGATGATGATATTTCTGATTCTGCCTCCTCTTTCTCCTCTGTTTCGGACTTGTCATCGTCTTCTTCCTCCTTGGCTTCTTCAGCCAGCAGCGCGATGAAGGCGCGGATGAGGGCTGCTAGATATGCACGACGAGAGGCGGCAAGGCGCGATAAGAGGGCAAAACGATGGCGTAAGGGGAATAGTTTGCGTAAGTCCAGGTAACGCCAGTGTCAGCCAGGTGTGGTGTATTGCGGCAATACAGCGGTTTTGCGGGGTTTGCGTGCTTATTGCAAGAAGAAAATTAGGAAGGGCGATTACGTGGACATGTTTATCTTAACTGAGCAAGCCAAAAAGATTTTAAAGCAGCTAAGCTTAAAGGCGGTGTGGGGGTGGAATATTTTCGCTCTTATGATAACTGGCTGGCTGGGTTTTTGCGTATTCGCGGCATGCTACCTGAAAGATCGCCCAGGGGAGCACCTGAACGTAATACGGTATATCCACCTGATTCACGGGATGCAGCGTAAATCCAGGGGCAACGCCTGGAGGACCTTTGATGGGGAGTTTAAGCGCAAGCAGGACGGATCAAAAAACTTAGATTTCGGGTGCAAGGATGTGGAAGTGTGGCTTGACGTCACAGAACCACCTAAAGGTGGAGCGGAGGAGTCTCGGGCAGGCGGGGATACTAATAAGGGGGGGTCTGGTGCGTGGCACCCAAATTCTGATCCCTTCCCTGGGCGCCGGCAGACGGGCCCCGGGCGGCTTTCCGGGCAGACGCTTGTTAAGGGTAAATATTTTGCTTTTAATAATGCCACCTGTCCCCGGGGCCAACGGTGTCGTTTTCGACACCTTTGCTTGCATTGTAATGGATTGCACCCCGCCTCTAATTGCTTCCGGTTGTCGGCCCAACAGTGATCCAAGTCGGGAGGAGGAGCTATTCCCAAAGCCGGAGGTAGCGCAGGCGCTAAATAGGGCCCCAACACCTATCCGTTTGGATGCTATGTCCAGGTGGCTAGGGTGGTACCCTAATAGACAGGACGCTGAATTTCGTTTTTCGGGTTCGAGTTGGGTTTTAGTTTACCCGTTATAGGCAAAGTTTGAGTCTGTTCCCCTAGGAATTTACAATCTGCTCGAGTTTTTCCTGAAGTCCTTCAGGCAAAGATCGAGAAAGAAGTTCAGTTAGGACGGATGGCGGGTCCCTTTGCACATCCTCCAGTGGGGAACCTGATTCTTTCCCCGGTGGGGGTGTTGCCCAAGAATACTCCAGGAAAATTTCGGCTGATCCGGCATCTGTGTTATCCATCGGGGTCCTCAGTTAATGATGCTATACCTCCTGAACACTGTTCAGTGAGGTATCAGTCTTTTGATGATGCTTTCAGTATCGTTAGGGCATATGGATGTGGGGCCCTCATGGCTGAGATGGATGTTGAATCAGCCTTTTCGTTTGCTCCCTTTGCGACCTGAATCGTTTAGGTTCAGGGTTTTCGCATTGGGGGGGAATACTTCATAGTAAGTGCTTGCCTATGGGGTGTTCGATTTCCTGCGCATTTTTTGAAAGTTTAGCACCTTCCTTCATTGGTGCATGGATTTTTCTTGTGGGGATCATGGGATAGCGATGACTTCCTCTGCGTGGGCCCCGCTGGTTCAGAGCGTTGTAACGAGCTACTTGGTTCCATGAGAGCGCTGTTTTTTTCTTTTTTCTTGTACCAATGGCAGATGAGAAGACAGAGGGTCCCCTCTCGTGTTTGTTGTTTTTTAGGTATCAGGATTGATACCTTGTCCGGCTCCTGTCGTCTTCCGCGATGATAAAGTTGACAATTTGCGAAAATCCATTTCAGAGAGTTTGGTTGCGCGTAAAATTTGTCCCAATCGCTTTTGGGTTGAATGAACTTTGCCTGTAGAGTTATACCAATGGGTATAGCATTTTGCCGAAAGCTAGAGAGGGCCACAGCGGGGGTTTCCAGACCGCACCATTTGATCGGTTTATCATCAAAAATAAAAAGAGACCTGAAAGTTTGGGTTTCCTTTCTGGCGGATTTTAATGGGGTCAGGGTCTGGTATCCCCTCTTGTGGACAATGTGGATTTGTAGCTGTTTACTGATGCAGCAGGATCTTCGAGGTTCGGTTGCTACCTGAAGGGATCCTGGTGCATCGCAACTTGGCCGGAGGAGTGGGTTCGTACAGGTTTGACAAGGGATATGTTGCTCTTAGAGTTGTTCCCAATAATGGTGGCCTTGGAGGTCTGGTGCGAGCGCATCTGCAATCGCAGCATTTTGTTCAGATGTGACAATCTGGGCGTGGTGCATGCGATAAATGGTCAGAGAGCAAAGTTTTTGTGGGTTTCGCGTGTGAGAGTGGGAAGTTTTTTCCGTGGACAAGGCCTCGGTGGTAAGGGTCAGCATCAGTTGATGCTTTCTTTTATTTGGCAGCTGTACATATCTGGCAGGTCAAGAGCAGTAGTCTCACGATATTTGGCAGGTATTTCGTTTTCTCCAAATTGAAGGGAATCCCTGACCTTACAAGGAGTTTTGTCATCACAAAGGCCTTGAAAGGATGGGCGCACGCTGAGCCAGTTACCCCCGATAAAAGACGGCCCATAGACATTTCCTTGTCACCGTCCATCCTAGGAGCAGTTGCGGACGTGGCGGTTCCGGTTTCGAAACGCTTTTGTTTGAGTTAGCTTTCTCCATGGCTTTTCATGGTGCTTTCCGGGTGTCAGAATTAGTTGCTCCCTCCAAATGGAGGGATTCAACTATGCTTCGTTCGGATATGAAGGTGAGTGAGAGGTCCTTGCTGTGCAGATTGCGTCGTTCTAAGACTGATCAGCTAGGCAGGGGTTGCTGGATAACATTGGTCCCCTCGGCGGATGGTCAAATTTGTCCGGTCGGCTTGGCCACTCATTATGCATCGGTTAGACCTTCAGCGGAGGGCTCATGGCTGATGCATTGCGATGGGCTTCCACTGACAGAATTTCAGTTTAGCTGGATGCTGCGGCGATGTCTTTGCAGCGTGGGCCTCTCACCAGGGGAATTCGGCACGCAGTCATTTCGAATCGGTGCTGCCGCTTCCGCCGCCACTGCGGGATCAGATTCAGGCTTTGGGCAGGTGGAAATCAGCCAGTGATAAGTGTTACATTCGGCCAAATCGTTGAGGTTTAATGTCGGGCATGCATGTTAATTATGGTTTGTTATGTGTTTACTAAATGTCATTGGTCCTGGTCTTGTCTGTTCTTCCCTTGTCTTTCCTACTCGGGGATTAGCTACTCACCATTGATTTCAGTGGGAGTCTGGAGAGTTTTGACGATTTTTTTTACCTGATCTGACAGACTTAATTCGGCTATTTGATTCACTATGATAATTATATGTCCCTCAGCAGGTTTTACGTTTTCTCTCCGGTCGAGTTCATTTGTGTTATCCCTAACCCCTCCCCCCCCTGCCATTTTATTGTTTTAACTTATCCTCTTGTGTCTTCATGTCGCTTCAGATTGGCACAGAAGCTTGTTGATCTTTAAAGATTCAGAACAAAATTTTTCTTTTTGGCAGATCCTCACTAATATGTTCCCCGTTAGATATACATTATTAAATATGCTAAGATTTTTACAATAACTTTAATCTTTTCATTGTTTTTCCCTCATTTATAGGAATGGCTAGTGATGATTGTACTGTATGGATAGTTGGCCATTCATTTGTTTTTGGGCAACTCAGTTCATGACCGCGCAGGAGGCGCCATTGTTTCCGGGATCTAGTGGAGTTAGATGGCTAGGGATCAGAGGTATGTTGAGGGAGAGCCTTAAGCCTACACTCTTGCAGCAGCTTTAGCGGTATGGCTTGCCAAGAGTCTTGGTGATACATCTAGGCGGGAATGTTCAGGGCAAGGGACATCTCTGGAGTTAAGGCATGCGGTGGTGGATGCGGTGGTGGATGATTTGGGTCAGATTATGATGGCTTGGCCATCTTGCAAAATAGTCTGGGCTTTCATGGTCCCTAGATTGTTGGCGTGGTGTGGTTATCGGCAGAGCCATTGATAAAGCTCGGAAAAAAAGTGAACTTGGCTGTTTCAAAATATGTGTTGAGAAATGGCGGGGCGGTGGTCAGACATACTAGGATTAAATTTAGGTATACTTACCTTTTACGGTCTCACGGGGTACACTTAGCTAAGGAAGGTTTGGTTCTTTTTCTTGAGGATCTGTTTGAGGTTGTGGTTTCTGTGCATTAGTTCTATGGTGGCGGTGCAAGGTTTCTGTTAGCAGAACCTTGCTTTTGGCGGGAAAGAACGGCAGGTTACCTATTAGCACTGTGAATATTGGTTTACTTTTTGTTTCGCTCACCTTCGTTGACTGTTAAAGTCTGCTGGACCACCCCGCCGGGGGCAGCATCATCACCTTTCCGGGTGGGTAGTCAAGGTAGAAGGCTTGAGCGTATTGTGTTGTGGTTAGAGTGTTTATAGTGTTAGGTTTGGGCTGTTGATAGCCGTTCTTTCTTTGCCACCATATTTCAATTAATTTAATTAATTTTAGTAATTAATTCATTATCTGTTAATTAAATAAAATAGCTAACAATTCTGCCAAATACAAGTCTCTGTGTCTTTATTTCAATTGAGTATGTTTTATTGTCAATGATTCACGCACTGGTCAATCCTCAGACGATGGGAGGTTTAGATAAACGAAATGACTGTATAGGAGTGGAGAGGGTTAAACTTCCTAGGCTGGGGGCAGACCAGTGTGGGGAATCATGTGATAATTAGGGCCTATGGGTTCTTAGGATTGTAGGTTTTAGCAGGGATATTAGAGTTTGTTGGAGGCGGAGTCAGCCTCTTTTGTTCCTGTCTTCCCACCCTCCCTCCCTAAATTTTATGTTATGTGCTCTCTTTGATTTGGGTTTGGTGATTTCTTCGTTGGCTATTTTAGGCAGGAAAGAACGGCAGGTTACCTATTAGCACTGTGAATATTGGTTTACTTTTTGTTTCGCTCACCTTCGTTGACTGTTAAAGTCTGCTGGACCACCCCGCCGGGGGCAGCATCATCACCTTTCCGGGTGGGTAGTCAAGGTAGAAGGCTTGAGCGTATTGTGTTGTGGTTAGAGTGTTTATAGTGTTAGGTTTGGGCTGTTGATAGCCGTTCTTTCTTTGCCACCATATTTCAATTAATTTAATTAATTTTAGTAATTAATTCATTATCTGTTAATTAAATAAAATAGCTAACAATTCTGCCAAATACAAGTCTCTGTGTCTTTATTTCAATTGAGTATGTTTTATTGTCAATGATTCACGCACTGGTCAATCCTCAGACGATGGGAGGTTTATTATAATCTCAATGAGATCTGATAAAGCGTCTGCAGTCATTTTAGCTGCTGTGATATAAATGTTCCTGGCCTTATATGTGATCCACCAATCTGTGCAGTGCATATGTGCTGAGCAAGTCTGCAATCCTACCAGTCCATCTCTGTCTGCGCTGTCAGAGAAGCACCACCTTCCACACAGAGAGGAGAGCATAGTGGTCATAAAGACTTGAATTGTGTCATGTATTTTATGCAGTTTTAAAATTCATATCTCTTGAAATGTTAACAAAAGAGACAGGGCTGTCTTAACAGCAGTGTGGGCCCTGGGCAAAGCAATGCACTGGGGCCCCTACCCACCCTTTCACAGGGAAAAAATGTAAATCGTCATATATGCTGCCCAGAACAATATGACACAGCCACCATATAGTACACAAGAGAGCCTGCTACCCGTATTGGGAATCAGTATGAATGACCGACGCTGGTAGACCATCGCCGCTGAGTCCCTTATTATCAATGTGGATAATGGTGTCCACCTGAGCAGTGTCCTATTCCCCTGGGCCCCACTCCCAATATCTCTCCCCCTTACCCCCAAAGCAGTGTCATAAACATGCCGAGTCCCCACTCCCCATGTGTTTCTGCCTTCTGCCCTCCCCCCAATAGCAGTGTCCTCAGCCCTGACCTCCCATACACCCTTTTCTCTGATTGCCCCTCATAACAGGTCATCAGCCCCCACATATATCTGCCCTCCTCCCCCATAGCAATATCATCAGCTCCCTGAGTCCCTACTCCCCATGTATTTGTCTCACCCTCCCATACCAGTGCCATCAGCCCCCACTCCCCATATGTATCTGCGTCCCCCTCCCCCATAGCAGTATCATCAACTCCCTGAGCCCCTACTCCTCATATGTCTTTGTCTCCTGCCACCCCACCCCCCAAATGTATCTGCCTCCCCTGTTCCAACTCTTACCTTTATCCTGTGTGGTCTGTCAGCAGCTCAGCGGGTGTTGCCTGGCTTCTCCTCTGCACTCTGCAGTAGCTCGCGTCAGCCTCACAGGCAGAAAGTGAAAGTGAAACTAAAAACACTTCCTGCCTGTGTGAGTGCTCTGCTGCTGCTGCTGCCTGATCTCTCCTGCAGGCTGCCTCGGATTGCCGCACCAGAGCAGCTCAAAGAAGAAAAAAAAGACCGGCCCTGCTGGCAGGCCCCTTGATGCTTCGGGCCCTTGGGCAACTGCCCAACAAGCCCAATGGAAAAGATGGCCCTGAAAAGAGAAGCAAGTGAAGATTATGTCAACCTAGGACATAATCTTCACTTGTTACAAATGTTGTTAATACAAATGAAGTATGCAGGGGGACATGATGTTCAATCAGGGGGACATAATATTAACTTGATCCACAAAAAAATTTAAATAAATAAAATAAATAGCTATAACATTTTAGAATCATTGTTTTTTCATATAAGGCAATTTAGAATTTATAATGACAGATTCAGTACAAGATATAAGCAAAAGAGCTGGGTTTACAATGCTGTGAAATAGAGTTCTTGTTGACCAAAAATAAATGCATTTTCAATTATGGGAATGCAACTAAAACAATCTGGCCTCTCTTCTATGTTTCCCAAGTAGTACACGCCTCCCATCCTAATCCTATGCAGAATTAATCTAAATATTCAATGCCAAACAGACACATCTACTATTATGTGCCGGTGGCTGCAATTATTATTATTGTCATTTATTTGTAAAAAGCCAGTGCTCCGCAATGCTGACAGTGGGATAAAGAGAGCATACATAAAACTAGAGGTGTGCACCGGCCATTTTTCGTGTTTTGTGTTTTGGTTTTGTATCTGGATCTTTCTTCGTGTTTTGAATCTGGATTGGTTTTGCCAAAACCACCCTTCCGTGTTTTGGGTTTTGTGTTTTGGATCTGTATTTTTTTTTTTTAAAAAGCATAAAAACAGCTAAAATCACAGAATTTGTGGGTTTTTCTGCTCCTATGCTATTATTAACCTCAATAACCTTAATTTCCACAAATTTCCAGTCTATTCTGAACACCTCACAATAGTGTTTTTATGTCCAAAAGGTTGCACCGAGGTAGCTGGATGACTATGCTAAGCGACACGACTGGGCGGCGCAAACACATGGTCCATCTAGGAGTGACACTGCAGTGGCAGACAGGATGGCAGTTTGAAAAACTAGGCCCCAAACAGTACATAATGCAAAGAAAAAAAAGAGGTGCAAGATGGAATTGTCCTTGGGCCCTCCCACTCACCCTTATGTTGTATAAACAGGACATGCACACTTTAACAAACCAATCATTTCAGCGCCAGGGTCTGCCACACAACTGTGGCTGAAATGATTGGTTCGTTTGGGCCCCCACAAAACAAGCTGGCAATTAATGTGTCCCTGCACAAACTGGCTCTACGGAGGCAAGATGTCATCCTCATCCTCCTCATCCACCGATTCCTCACCCTCTTCAGTGTGTACATCCTCATCCTCACAAAGTATTAACTCGTCCCCACTTGAATCCACCACCACAGGTCCCTCTGTACCTTCTGGAGGCTGGTCTCCCTGGAAGAGCTGATAATTCATTTTGATGAACATCATCTTCTCCACATTCTGTGGAAGCAACCTCCTACGCCTTTCGCTGACAAGGTTCCCGGCTGCACTAAACACTCTTTCGGAGTACACACTGGAGGGGGGGCAACTCAGGTAAAATAGAGCCAGTTTGTACAGGGGCCTCCAAATTGCCTCTTTTTCCTGCCAGTACAGGTACGGACTGTCTGACATGCCTACTTGGATGCTGTCACCAATGTAATCCTTTAACAGACAGATGCACGCTTGTCGCTGCTGCTTTGAGGATGCAGGTGCAGCTACTGCGCATACATTTCACACACAAACACAGAAAAAAAGAAGATTATTTTATTTTGGTTGGAGTGCACTTTGGGGGTTACACCACCCTTTAACAGATAGACACACGCTTGTTGCTACTGCTTTGAGGATGCAGGTGCGGCTACAGCCCACACAATTCACAAATACAGAAAAAAGAATTTTTTATTCTTTGTGGAGTGCACTTTGGGGGTAACAGCACCCTTTAACGGACAAGCCAGCCGGCCCTTTACTTATGACACAGGCGCACGCTTGGCGCTACTTTGTTGATGCATGTGCGGCTACTGCGCACACAATTCACAAACACAAAAAAATATCTATTTTTATTTTTTTTGGAGTGCACTTTGGGGGTTACAGCACCCTTTAACGGACAAGCCAGCCGGCCCTTTACTTATGGGACACAGGCGCACGCTTGGCGCTGCTCCTTTGTTGATGCACATGCAGCCACAGTGCACACAATTCACAAACACAGAAAATAATTTTATATTTTCTTTGGAGTGCACTTTGGGGGTTACACCACCCTTTAACGGACGAGCCAGCTGGCCCTTTACTTATGACACAGGCGCACGCTAGCCGCTAGTTTGTTGATAACCGTGCGGCCACAGTGCACACAATTCACAAACACAGAAAATATTTTTTTATTTTGTTTGTAGTGCACTTTGGGGGTTACACCACCCTTTAACAGACAGATGCACGCTTGTCGCTGCTGCTTTGAGGATGCAGGTGCGGCTACTGCGCATACATTTCACACACAAACACAGAAAAAAAGAAGATTATTTTATTTTGGTTGGAGTGCACTTTGGGGGTTACACCACCCTTTATCAGACAGACGCACGTTTGTCGCTGCTGCTTTAAGGATGCAGGTGCGGCTACTGCGCACACAATTCACAAAGACAGAAAAAAGAAGAATTTTTTTTTTTTTGTGGAGTGCACTTTGGGGGTTACAACACCCTTTAACGGACAAGGCAGCCGGCCCTTTACTTATGGGACACAGGCACACGCTTGATGCACATGCAGCCACAGTGCACACAATTCACAAACACAGAAAATATTTTTTTATTTTGTTTGGAGTGCACTTTGGGGGTTACACCACCCTTTAACAGACGAGCCAGCCGGCCCTTTACTTATGACACAGGCTCATGCTTGGCGCTACTTTGTTGATGCACGTGCGGCTACTGCGCACACAATTCACAAACACAGAAAAAATATTTATTTTTTTTGCACTTGGGGGGAGCACCCCTGATGGACAGAGCACCCCTGGACAACACTACAGTACCCCTTTATGACTGGGACACTGCACAGGACTTTGGAGTGGACACAGCCCCTATGGACAACTGACTGCACAACACAGTCCAGCCAGCCCCTATGGACTTTGGAGGAGTGGACACAGCCCCTATGGACAATAACAGCACAACACAGCCAGCCCCTATGGACTTTGGAGGAGTGGACACAGCCCCTATGGACAACAGCAGCACAGCACAACACAGCCAGCCCCTATGGACTTTGGAGGAGTGGACACAGCCCCTATGGACAACAGCAGCACAGCACAACACAGTCAGCCCCTATGGACTTTGGAGGAGTGGACACAGCCCCTATGGACAACAGCAGCACAGCACAACACAGCCAGCCCCTATGGACTTTGGAGGAGTGGACACAGCCCCTATGGACAACAGCAGCGCAGCACAACACTACTCTGCACTACACTACACTACACAGCCCAGCCAGCCCTAATTCCCACCCTCCCTCTTCACTGTCCACAGCCGAGTGAGAAAATGGCGCCGACGCGGGTTCCTTATATAGAAGCCAAAACCCGCGAGACCCAGAAGGTGGGATGATGACGTTTTGCCTCGATTTCAGATCCGAGTCAGGCGGGAAAAGTCGAGCATGACTCGGATCGGCCTCAGATCAGGGGGGCTCGGGAGGGGTTCGGATTTCAGAAATCCGAACCCGCTCACCCCTACATAAAACAAGGACATACAGCATATACAAACATGTCATGTATAGTAAGAAAAGGGTGAGCTGGAACAAGAGAGGGATGTACAACTCAAGGTGCAGATTGGGCTAGCAAAGGTAGTTTACTAGTGTGATTAGTATAGGTTGGATTAGGTAGTTTACTAGTGTGATTAGTATAGGAGGAATTAGGTAGTTTACTGGTGTGATTAGTATAGGTGGGATTAGGTAGTTTACTAGTGTGGGTAGTACATGTGGAATTGGGTGGTTTACTAATGTGAGTAGTATTGGTAGATTTGGGTAGTTTACTAGTTTGAGTAGCATAGGTGGAATTGGGTGGTTTACTACTGTGAGTAGTATAGGTAAGTTTGGGTAGTTTACTAGTGTGAGTAATATAGCTGGGATTGGGTAGTTTACAAGTGTGAGTGGTACAGGAGAGAATGAGTAATGTATTAGTGTGAGTAGTATAGGAGGGATTGGGTAGTTTTCTAGTGTGAGTAGTATACGGTGGGGTTGGGTAGTATACTAAAGTGAGTAGTATGGGTGGGATCAGTGTGAGTAGTATAGGTGGGATTAGGTAATCTACTAGTGTGAGTAGTATAGGTGGGATTAGGTAGTCTATTAGTGTGAGTAGTATAGGTGGGATTAGGTAGTCTACTAGTGTGAGTAGCATAGGTGGGATTAGGGGTGCAATAGATATGTTCACATGGTCATAATGTCGATGTTGACCATGTCAACATTCATCATGTCGACATGTTAGTATGTTGACGTATCATCCTTACTGGCCCAGCAGTGATTTACATTGCTCCTGATGGCTGCAGTGACCCCAATGTGGTTTCCAGGGCATGTGACTTCCCCGATCAGAGCTGTGATCCTCTGGCATTTCTGGTATTTCTCTCCTATCCCTAGCCCTAACCCCCCCTTCCCCCAGTAGCTTAACGCTAACCCTCCCGCCAGCAGCCTAGTCCTAATGCCGACATGTAGCCTGCCAAAATTCCAATGATGTTGATACGTTGCCTGTCTACATTTTAACAATGTCAACATCATAACTGTCGACATAGTGGTGTGGACATTATGAATGTTGACAGGGTCATTTTCCATCTTTTGACTACATCCCGGGAATAGGTGAGCTCGAGTAGAAAGGTGGTTTTTCAGAGAGTATTTAAAATAAAATAAAGGATGTAAGAGAGTCTAATCGGGCCTGTTAGGATATTGCAACCAAGGAAGAAGTAGTTCTCAGCCTCAAACCCTCAAGTTTTCCCTACAGGTCATGTTTTCAGGATTTCTGGCTGTGTAAGCAAGTGGGATAATTACTGACTATTAACACACCTGTGTATGATTAAAGTAAATCACAAAACATAACCTGTTGGTGGTACTTGAGGACTGGATTTGAGAACCCCAGTTGATTGTAGATGGAAGTATGGAGTGGTTACCAGAGTGGAGATGATGTGCAAATCAATGCCAGATCAAAGAGGATGTGATGGAGAGTATTTGGAGATAGCAAAACACTGATAAGCTAAGGCCTATACAATCCCCCAGTCTACACTTACCTCGGTGATCGGTGAGCTCTTTCCTGCGGTCAGCCGGTCGCAGGGGCTCCTGGTCTATGACCCTGGTCAGCTGTGCTGTAAATCGAGATGCCGGTTTACAGCACAGCTGACAGGGGTCACAGTGTAGGAGCCCCGTCAACAAGCTGGATGCAGGAGAGAGCTCACCGATCAGTGGACCCCCGGCTGCAGGTGTTTGCTTTGTTGTTTTTTGTTACTTTTTTTTTTACAGTAATCACCTTGTGGTCTATTTAGATCACAAAGCTGATCACAGGGGAATGGCTCACGGCTCTAGTCTACCTGTCAGAGCTGAGCAGGAGTTGGGGAACCTGGGAGAACCCTGCTTAACGCCATCTCCAGATGGCATTATTATACAAACAAATCTCAGATGCACAACTCGAAATTATTGATAATATATAAATGCAATAAAATTTTTCAATCAATAGAGGTTTTTAGCATAATCATGGCCAAGATTATGGGCCTACCCACCATATCCAGATTTAGTGTGTATGCCTGAATTATATGTAGTTCGGATCTGCATGATGCTGCATGCACGGATCAGGAATATCTGTGATAGATGCATCAAGACACAGATGTCCACATGGACCAGTGAGATCAGTATGGCAAGCACCTGTGATAAAAGACACAGATGAGGGACAGATTAGTGAGATCCGTCCATGCATCTGTGTTAAAAATATGTAAACAAAGTGAAAAATCTAACGAAAAAAAAAAGGCTTGCCCCCCATCTCCAAAGTACAACTAGCCCCGGGGCATTCACGGCCAGTCCTGGTTGTGTTAAATACAGGGGACAAACGACGTTGGGGTCCCCTGTAATTTGCACAACCAGCACTGGGCTCAGCTGAGCCGGTCCTGGTTCTGGAAATACAGGGGACAAAAAGCATAGAGGTCCCCTGTATTATCCGTAACTAGCACCAGACCCTTTCTAGCAGGGGAATAATGCCACAGCCAGGGGAACCATTTCACTGGGTTCCCCGGCCAAAGCATTACCCCTGACCGCTAGTCAGCCCAGGCCGAGAATCCCTGGGGAGTTGGAGACCCCCCCATAAAGGAGTCCCTCTCTCCAGGGCACCCCGGGCTTAGGCTGATAGCCTGGGGCTATCCCCAGCACCCCTGGAGCGGGTTGATTATGTACAAATGTGGTGAATTTGAAATAGGGGTGTGCACCGGCCACTTTTCGTGTTTTGGTTTTGGATCTGGATCTTTGTTCGTGTTTTGGATCTGGATTGGTTTTGCCAAAACCACCCTTCCGTGTTTTGGGTTCTGGGTTTTGGATCTGTATTTTTTTGAAAAAAAGCATAAAAACAGCTAGAATCACAGAATTTGTGGGTTTTTATGCTCCTATTCAATTATTAACCTCAATAACCTTCATTTCCACTCATTTCCAGTCTATTCTGAACACCTAACACCTCACAATATTGTTTTTATGGCCAAAAGGTTGCACCGAGGTAGCTGGATGACTATGCTAAGCGACACGAGTGGTAGGCCAAACACGTGGCCCATCTAGGAGTGACACTGCAGTGGCAGACAGGATGTCAGTTTGAAAAACTAGGCCCCAAACAGTACATACTGCAAAAAAAAAAAAAAGAGGTGCAAGATGGAATTGTCCTTGGGCCCTCCCTCCCACCCTTATGGTTGTATAAATAGGACATGCACACTTTAACAAACCAATCATTTCAGCGCCAGGGTCTGCCACATGACTGCGGCTGAAATGATTGGTTCGTTTGGGCCCCCACAAAACAAGCTGGCAATTAATGTGTCCCTGCACAAACTGGCTCTACGGAGGCAAGATGTCGTCCTCATCCTCCTCATCCACCGATTCCTTGGATAAAATAGGAAAAAGGGATTTAGGTGTCCCTGGACTGCTTACAGTCTTAGCCAAAGTTTCTGAACTTGACATTAACTTTTTATGAACGCGCTGCAGGTGCCGTATAAGGGAGGATGTTCCTAGGTGGTTAACGTCCCTACCCCTACTTATTTCACCTTTACATATGGTACATATGGCAAGACAGTTGTTGTACGGATTTGGATAGAAATATTGCCAGACCAAAGAGGTGGAATGTTTGTTCTTCTGCCCAGGCATGACCGTGATGGGCTTTTTCATTCCACGGACAACAACTGTCTCCCCCGGAGCCTGATTTAAACAAGCCACATCACCATCAGAATCCTCGCCAACTTCCTCCTCAGCGCCAGCTACACCAGTATCCTCATCCTGTTGTACTTCAACAGTGACATCTTCAATTTGCATATCAGCAAGTGGACTGTGGGTGCTCCTTTCAGCACTTGCAGGGGGCGTGCAAATGGTGGAAAGAGCCACCTCTTCCCGTCCAGTGCTGGGAAGGTCAGGCATCGCAACCGCCACCACACTTGGACTCTCCTTGGGGATTTGTGATATCTTCTTAGAACGCACAGTTCTTCGCTGTGCTTTTGCCAGCTTAACTTGTTTGATTTTTTTAGCGTCATGTGAAGCTGAACCACTAGTCATGAACATAGGGAAAGACCTTAGCCGTTCCTTGCCACTCCGTGTCATAAATGGCATATTGGCAAGTTTACGTTTCTCTTCAGATGATTTAAATGTTTTTTTTAAGGTCATTTTCCTGAACTTTGTCATTTGGGATTGTATGTGCCCTCTACTATGACATTGGGCATCGGCCTTGGCAGACGACGTTGATGGCATGTTATCGTCTATGTCATGACTGGTGGCAGCAGCTTCAGCACTAGGAGGAAGTGGTTCTTGATCTTTCCCTATTTTATTTTTATCGGAGAAAGTTTGGTCCTCCATTTATGTTATATTGATTTGATATATACATGCGGCTAAGGCGCACACAAACACAGAAAATATTTTTTTATTTTTGCTGGAGAGTAGTGCACTTTGTAGGTTACACCACCCTTTAAGAAATGAGCCAGCCGGCTCTTTACTTATGGGACACAGGCGCACGCTTGGCACTGCTCCTTTGTTGATGCACGTGCAGCCACAGTGCACACAATTCACAAACACAGAAAATATTTTTTTATTTTGTTTGGAGTGTACTTTGGGGGTTACAGCACCCTTTAACGGACAAGCCAGCTGGCTCTTTACTTATGGGACACAGGCGCACGCTTGACGCTGCTCCTTTGTTGATGCACGTGCGGCTACAGTGCACACAATTCACAAACACAGAAAATATATATTTTTTTTGTTTGGAGTGCACTTTGGGGGTTACAGCACCCTTTAACGGACAAGCCAGCCGGCCCTTTACTTATGGGACACAGGCGCACGCTTGGCGCTGCTCCTTTGTTGATGCACGTGCAGCTACAGTGCACACAATTCACAAACACAGAAAATATTTTTTTATTTTGTTTGGAGTGCCCTTTGGGGGTTACAGCACCCTTTAGCGGTCAATCCAGCGGGCCCTTTATTTATGGGACACAGGCGCACGCTTGGTACTACTTTGTTGATGCACGTGCGGCTACTGCGCACACAATTCACAAACACAAAAAAATATTTTTTTTTATTTTGTTTGGAGTGCCCTTTGGGGGTTACAGCACCCTTTAGCGGTCAATCCAGCCGGCCCTTTATTTATGGGACACAGGCGCACGCTTGCCGCTGCTCCTTTATTGATGCACGTGCAGCCACAGTGCACACAATTCACAAACACAGAAAAAATATTATTATTTTTTGCACTTGGGGGGAGCAACCCTGATGGACAGAGCACCCCCTGGACAACACTACAGCACCCCTTTATGACTGGGACACTGCACAGGACTTTGGAGTGGACACAGCCCCTATGGACAACTGACTGCACAACACAGTCCAGCCAGCCCCTATGGACTTTGAAGTAGTGGACACAGCCCCTATGGACAACAACAGCACAGCGCAGCACAGCACAACACTACACTGCACTACACTACACTACACAGCCCAGCCAGCCCTAACTCCAACCCTCCCTCTTCACTGTCCACAGCCGAGTGAGAAAATGGCGCCGATGCGGGTACCTTATATAGGATCCAACACCCGCGAGACACGGAAGGCGGGATGATGACGTTTTGCCTCGATTTCAGATCCGAGTCAGGCGGGAAAAGTCGAGCCTGACTGGGATCGGCCTCGGATCGGGGGGGCTCGGGGGGGTTCGGATTTCAGAAATCCGAACCCGCTCACCCCTAATTTGATAGAATGCATGCTGGTACTTGGAGAACCACAAGCACCAGCATGCAGGGCATTACGGGCCTGCTGGTACCTGTAGTTCACCTGCACAAAAAATATTTAAAAAATGACAATACACACTGTGAAAGTAAAAGTTTATTAAAACATACATGCACACACACATGCACACTCACTATCTCACATACTCACCTATTTATCCCTGAAGCCAACCACGTCCCCTTCTCCAAGAAGATAATCCACGAGTACCTGTAAAAAAAATTCCATACTCACCTCACCTCCTATGCGTGGATCAGTGCAGCAGAGTGCAGACAGACTGTTGGAGGTGGGGGGCGGAGCCAAATACTGGCAGACTGCAGGAGGCGGGGCTAAAACTTGGCCAATCGGAGCCTGCAGACAGAGTGAATGACAGACTGTGGGAAGCAGAAGGCGGAGCCACACGCAAGCCAGCCGGAGACTGGAGAAAGTGACAGACTATCTGGTGGGGGCAGAGCCAAATGCCGCGCTCATGGACGGAGGTCAGAACTCGTCACGGGGGGGGTGTGTGTGTGGAGGAGGAGCAAAGCGGAGGACTACAGTGCGCCGACGGCCAGCATTAAAGAATATCGCTAATTCAGTAACTGGCCGCGGCTGCAGGGGAGTGGGTTGGTGGGCCCCTAGAAGCATCAGGTCCTTGGGCATCTGCCCAACAAGCCCAATGGAAGAGACGGCCCTGTCAAGGGATGACACCAAAGTGCCGACTCCTCCTCAGTGACAGGATCCGGTTCCTGCACCGTGGCATTATGCACACAGTGAGGGAGCTGGAACTGCACACAGGCTGGTCCCCGCATCTTCGGACCCCCGGAGTGACTAAAATGGTGGTTCGGGCCGTCAGGCCACACCCTCTGCCGCAGGGCCGCACCCCTTTTTTACCACCACTACTATTCTCTGCGGGGCCCAAACCTGGTGTAACCAGGGAGAGTGACGCCACTGGTTTTAGTGATATCCATGCTTCAGCACAGATTGTTAAATCGAAATAATTGAGATACTAGTTAAGGGCGATTCAGAGGTGGACGCTATTGCAATTCACACGCAGACTGAGCGATTGTTTGCTATTGCGCATGTGTATGCAACACAGTGCGCATGCATGAAGGCAGCTGTGCGATCCTGCAGAGATCGCCGTGCAAGTCCGCAGACCACGGATGCCCATTGTAGATTGATTGACAGGAAGTGACCATTTGGGGGTGTTGACGGGGGTGTTTAAGTAAGCGCAGGCGTGTCTTCGATGTTACCAATATTTATGCGTGCTTGCGATCGCACATGCAAGTACGAAGGCAGCATTGGGCATCTTTATGCTCGGGTGATCTTTGCTAACATTAGCATATTTTCACAGCTGTGAGCATGGGTATGCGCGGCTGCGTACGCATTACTGTCCACCTCTGAATCAGGCCCTAAGTCACTTGTGCTCAAGTACTGTATGGCTATCCTTAAAACCTGGACTGTTAAGCTGGCCATACACCAGACCAACTTTCCTCCAACCATCCAACTAGTTGGTTTGTTGGAATGAAAATCCGAAAATGCTTTGGAGCAAATCTGTTTGATTTAACCAACTTCTCTGAACAACAGCTTTCACCTGTTTTCCGGTGTTTGGGAGCAAATTGCTGATTGTCATTTGCTCCCATGCATTACCGGATTTTCATTCCAACCAACCAACTAGTTGGATGGTTGGAGGCAGGGTCATAATTAGGGTGGTGCGACCTATGCCATGGCACAGGGCACCAAAAGACAGGGGGCGCTGTTCGGGCTTGTACACAGGGCCGGCCCGAGACCAATTTTTTAGGTAAGCGATTATCATTTTTGGAGCCCCCAGTGGTACTGTTGCGCACACCCGAAAAAGATAAAGGAATGGGATGGGGTAAGAGAGACAGCAAGAACATGAGGGTGGAAGGAGGAAAGAGGCAGAGAGATAGAAGGTGGGTGGTGTAGAAAAGAGACAGATATCAAAAAGATATAAAGCATTTTAAATAAACTAGATTAAAAATATTTTACAATGTAGTGGGTAGAAAACATGGGTAGCTGAGTTAGGGAGTTACAGGCACAATTATGGCACCAACAATAGACATTTATGAGCTTGGTGCTGCACAAAGAGGTTGACAACAGGACAGCATGCATGTTTACAGCCAGCAGAGGCACATACCATCTCTGTGACAGTGCAGCTCCAGCTTCTCCTTCTCCCTCCCCCATTCCCTGGCATCGGCAGAGGGCTGGGGAGGCCATTCACCTAAGCAGGGGACGTTGAAGTAGCGTTCCTCCATCACCGTGGCCGCCCCTGGCCCAGCTGCAGCCTTAGCCATGCTCTCTCCAATCTCCCCCCACCTGAGAACCGCAAGTGACAAAACCGGAAGCTGTGTGCTCAGGGCTGCCAGACGCTCCCAGTCAGAGCAGTCTCCTGGGAGGTGGAGCTATGAGTGCAAAGCCTCTGAATAGCGGAACAGCTGTCTGCCTGTCAGAGGAGTCTGTCAGCGTCCGGTGAGGGCGCCTGCGAGACCAAGTGAGTAACAGTTACTCACTGTATGTGACTGCCACGGCTCCCTCCTCTGTCTGGTGCTCTACGTGGCCGCGTACCTGGCGTAACGGTCGGGCCGCCCCTCACCTCATTCTCACTTGTTGCTTCCTATTATTTTATTCCCAGCATCTCCTGGCCTCCCCTATCTCTCCCTGGCCCTGCCCCCATGAGGCCATGCCCCTTTTTCGGGTGCGTTATGTCCCTACTTGAAAAATAGGGGGGCTCCAATGATCTTTCTGGCACAGGGCACCAAAAGGACTAGTGACAGCTCTGCTTGGAGGAAAGTTGTTCTGGTGTATGCAGTGGCGTCATAAGGGGGGGCGGACAGTGACAGGAGCTGGGTGCTGCAATGTGACATTCTCCTGTAGCACCCGGCTCCTGTCACAGAAGATGAGCCAACCAGTGGCGGAACTATGGGAGACAATGGAGGTGCCTGCCGCCGGGCGCCAGCATTGAAGGATCACCTCCTCCATTGCCCACATTATATTCACCTCACTTAGGTCTGTAAATATGTACCTGGAGTGTACCGTTACGGCCACCCAATACACGCCACCTCTTCCTGGCACCTAAGAAGCTACTATAATCATATACTAGTGGAGGGCTCCATGTCAGACCATCACATGCCACTTCCATCTATCTATAGCTTGTCCCCACTCATTAATGTCGCTGCTCCTCAGCAGCTTCTCATGCCAGTGTGACTCGGGCATCCCCCCTCACCCACAACTCCCTGTCTCACTCCTCCCTGGTGGCAGCTCTAGCCGCGGACTTTTGCGGCGGGCCCCAGCATGTGTGGCTGCAGATGATGGTCGCGACCATCAAACTTGCGTCGAGACCCTTTCACTCGTGATGTCAGTAGGGCCGCCCTCAAACGGCAGGCGTTCCTTTGGGTACGTCTCCGTTTGGCCAGCCACCCCCCCTCCCCGCCTACAAAACGGGGCGAGCTGTCGATGGACAGCCGCCCCGTTTTGTTGCAAGCCCCGGAGCGAGTGATTTCTTGCTCGCTCCAGGGCATAGCCCTTGCGAGTGGGTCTGAATCAGGCCCTCAGTCCTCAAAGCCCTCACACCAGTTGGTTTTCTGGGCTCCCCACCCTACATCAGTTGGCTTTCGCCTCCATCAGGAGGACTCTGAGCCTCATGCTAATTGCACCATACAGGTCACTATTTTATCTGGGACTAATGCATAGCTGTATATACTGGAAAAAGGGGGGGATATCCTCCAAATTTACTTTAGTATATAAGCCTAATAGAAACATTCACATATTCTATATTAGTGTATAGATAGATAGATCGATCGATCGATCGATAGATAGATAGATTAGATATGCACCATATTAATTTTCCCTATTTTTAGTGGTGGGGCACCAAATTATAACTTGCCTCCGGCGTCTAGGATGAACTTACGCCACTAGTGCCAATAGTGCAGACTGCCCAGTCTCCAGGGGCAGCCTAGCTGGGCTATCGGGATCCCTCACGAGACCACACCCCCTTTATTTAGGTCACACCATTTTTTTCAGGGCACACAGGGCATATCCAGAGTGCGCACCAGGTGTAACCAGACCCGGTGACGCCTCTAGGTGTATGGCCAGCTTTAGTGTGCCTTCAGGACCGTAGTTGGGAACCCCTGCTCTACACCGTTGCAACATTTAAAGAAAATCGGGCATACAACAGACTCTTAGAAACTTGCGGATCCTTACTAAAAATAAATCTCTGTTTGTTGCTACTTAACAAAGGGCCTGATTCAGCAAGGAACACAGGGCCTGATTCAGAGCCGGACGCTATTTGCGGACGGTCGTTCTAAAAAAGGGGCCGGATATTTAGATTGAGCCCACGCTCTTTGCGGTGTGTTGATGCCTCTATGTCTGAGCGAGTGTTCAAAAAATGCGCTCGCTATTTTGTAAAGACGCCCCTTTGCCGTTCACATCACACGTCATCTCCGGTATTTATTAGATTAATTGGGATTATCGAAAGGCATCTGAACTGCTCGCAGTGGTTGTGGTAGGATTTTCTTACCGCTATCACTGCGAGCAGTTCAGGCTAAAAGACAACCAAGTGACGTGGTCGATGACGCAACTTTACTAATTATGCACTCCCATTAAACGCCCTTTTGACCGTTAGGCACGCCTGCGTTCGGATCTCCACTCCCCCATTTTCAAGCACCTTCCCCTGTTACCACCCACAAACGGTACATTTTGTCAATCAAATTAGCAGCCCCTCGCTGTTTTTACGAGCACACGATTTCCGACCGCAATGACTGGTTTGCGCATGCGCATTACGACCCATACGCATGCGCAGTTGTGCGAACATCGCTCAGAGCCAACGAGCGGCCGCTTCCGAGAGGCTCTGAATCAGGCCCACAGTTGCTAATGTGCACGCAATCGGACGATTGTTGCGTACTGCTCATGCGTATGCATTGCAGTGCATGTGAACGAACCGGCTACCGCAGCGGCTACACAGAGCCATTGCAGAGTGATTGACAGGAACTGCCGTTTGTGGGTGGTGACGGGGGGTGGTCGGTGAAAAGCAGGCGTGCCAGTGCGTTTGGTCAGCGTTGCAGGGAGGGTACATAAGTTTTCCACTGCGATGCCTTACGCAGCCTGAAGCCTGATATTGTGCGCTGAAATTAGCAATTTCTGAGTACGGTCAGAGCTTGTGCAAGTGTACATGAGGCTGTGATGGTACTCGATTGTACCGATGGTTTTGCAGTCTTGCTAAACATTGCATATGTGTGTAAGGTAAAGTGGGCGCTTTTATGTTGTGCTGCGACGGCATAGCGTTATCGTAGTGAGACTGCGCGCGTAATCGCTATTGCAATCGCAGTTGCAATCCTTACTGAATCAGACCTAAAGTCTTGTAACCATATCAGCTTAATGCTGCAAACAGTATTAAACATTCTTTGATAAAGAACCGAGACTACCGATAATGACAGTAGGTACAAAGCTTTCCCGAAAAGGAACACTATTATTGTAACACACCTCAGTCTAAGGGCTCTGGCAGAGGGCTCGCTCTGAATCAGGGCCGGTCTATTTTTTTTTTTGAACGGCCTCCTGGCCGCTCGCATAGCTGTGGGTGACCACACACAGCTATAGCGAGCGGCCAGGAAGATGGTCGCGATGGTCAAAACCATCGCGACCATCGGGCTTGCGACGAGACCCTTGTGGTAGGGTCTCGTTGCCGCAAGCCCCAGAGAGATTTCGGCTCTAACAGAGCCGAAATCTCTCCCACCGACATCACTCATGATGTCAGTGGAGCCGGCACCAAACGGAGGCGTTCACATGGGAACGCCTCCGTTTGGGCAGCCACTCCCCCGGCCCGTGCTGTCACTCAACATCGACAGCACGCCCCCTTTGGTACGAGACCCGGAGAGACGGATTGCCTGTCGCTATCCGGGTCTCGCGCATGCGCACAACGAAGCCAGCTCCATCGTGCGCATGCGCACTGCCCCACCATCGACCCGGTTGCGAGCGCACAGCGCTTGCGACCGGGTCAGAATCAGGCCCACTATTTATTATCATTATTTTTAGTAAAATAAAGTGAAAAAGGGTGTTTTCACACCCTTTTCACATTATTTTAGTATCACCTATAGTTATTACAGGGCAATTGGAGTAGAATTCGTAAAATTCTACTCCAACCCCTAAGTATCACTTATTTTTAGTAATCAGATCGCATTTCCCATAATTGTAAAGGGAAATGTGATCTGGCCAAAGTTACTAAAAATAAATGTGAAAACAATATCGGGGAAAGCCCTGTGATAATAACGCCACTTGGAGGTGGCGTTATCCGGTTACCAGGCTCCTACTCTGCTCTAACGGGGAGCAGAGCCTAGAGTCGGTCCCAGTAATCAGCTATGTGGTCTAAACAGACCTCAAGCTGATTCACTGCAAAAAAAAGAAAGAAAAATTGGTAAAAAAAAAAAATTCACTTATCTGACTCCAGGGACCGGTGATCGGGCCTCCGGTGATGACTCCCCTCCAGTCAGCTGGTCTCCCATAGTGCACTGCTGCCCGGTCATCAGGTGATCGGGTCCCAGTGCAGTATGGAAGATCACATGATCGGAGGCATGGAGAACATCACCGGAGGCCCGGATCATGCAGGTAAGTGTAATTAAGGGAGTGGGGGGGTCGCGGGGGGTCCGCGATCGTGGGGGGCGGGGCTTAGCACCGGGGGTAGCAGTGGCGGCCGGTCGGCGCATGTGCAGGCACTTTGTCGCGGTATTTTTTGCGAAAATACCGTGATAAGGCTCCGAAGGGGATTCGCAGGGACAGAACTTTATCGCAAGCTCTATCCCTGCAAGGGATTTGTAGTAAATCCCTGTGATATTGCCTGAATTCGCAATGCGAAATCAGTCATTAATATCACACTACAATCTGCATTCGATATGCGGATTGTAGTAAATAGAGCCCTAAGTGATATAAGCGAGTCATTCACAACTTTTTACAGAATATTCTTAACTTCCAGTCAGATTTCCACAGTGGATGTGGTCTCATACAGCACCATAATGATGACTGTGGAGTGTGATTTCTATTCCCTAATGAGCACTAGTTAAGCCCTGCATTCCCGCAGCGATTAGCGCACCAGACAGAGATGCTCACAGTGGGAATGGAATGCAAGACCAATAATTGCTGGGAAACACACATGGCACATTTACTGTCACCTGTTCTCACCTTTACAGATGTAACTGTGAGTAAAAAGTACAACATGTCATTCCATTAATTCATTAAAAGGGCTGATAAACTGATCAAAGTAACACCACTGACGGCTCAGTGTGCTATTGTATTGTATTAACCAACAGTGAAGCTGGGGCCAAATCAAATTATCCTTTGTTATTTTAATTCATTCAAAAATGCTCCCAACCTTACATCAGATACAAAATGCTGGGGTGATCTTCTTAATAGGAAAGCAGTATTGTAAGATACATTTAAAGTAGGGGTGTGCACCGGCCACTTTTCGTGTTTTGGTTTTGGATCTGGATCTTTCTTCGTGTTTTGGATCTGGATTGGTTTTGCCAAAACCACCCTTCCGTGTTTTGGGTTCTGGGTTTTGTGTTTTGGATCTGTATTTTTTTGAAAAAAAGCATAAAAACAGCTAAAATCACAGAATTTGTAGGTTTTTCTGCTCCTATGCTATTATTAACCTCAATAACCTTAATTTCCACTCATTTCCAGTCTATTCTGAACACCTCACACCTCACAATAGTGTTTTTATGTCCAAAAGCACCGAGGTAGCTGGATGACTATGCTAAGCGACACGAGTGGGCGGCACAAATACGTGACCCATCTAGGCGTGATACTGCAGTGGCAGACAGGATGGCAGTTTGAAAAACTAGGCCCCAAACTGTACATAATGCAAAGAAAAAAAAGAGGTGCAAGATGGAATTGTCCTTGGGCCCTCCCACTCACCCTTATGTTGTATAAACAGGACATGCACACTTTAACAAACCAATCATTTCAGCGCCAGGGTCTGCCACACAACTGTGGCTGAAATGATTGGTTCGTTTGGGCCCCCACAAAACAAGCTGGCAATTAATGTGTCCCTGCACAAACTGGCTCTACGGAGGCAAGATGTCATCCTCATCCTCCTCATCCACCGATTCCTCACCCTCTTCAGTGTGTACATCCTCATCCTCACAAAGTATTAACTCGTCCCCACTTGAATCCACCACCACAGGTCCCTCTGTACCTTCTGGAGGCTGGTCTCCCTGGAAGAGCTGATAATTCATTTTGATGAACATCATCTTCTCCACATTCTGTGGAAGCAACCTCCTACGCCTTTCGCTGACAAGGTTCCCGGCTGCACTAAACACTCTTTCGGAGTACACACTGGAGGGGGGGCAACTCAGGTAAAATAGAGCCAGTTTGTACAGGGGCCTCCAAATTGCCTCTTTTTCCTGCCAGTACAGGTATGGACTGTCTGACATGCCTACTTGGATGCTGTCACCGATGTAATCCTCCACCATTCTGGCAATGGTGACAGTATCATATGCAGTG
This sequence comes from Taudactylus pleione, assembly GCA_031769625.1. Lineage (NCBI taxonomy): Eukaryota > Metazoa > Chordata > Amphibia > Anura > Myobatrachidae > Taudactylus > Taudactylus pleione. The sequence continues at coordinate 13,794,396 of JAUIMM010000113.1, read as the reverse complement.
ACAGTAGACATGTCAGAAATTGTTGCCAGGTCCTTCAGTCCGGACCAGATGTCCAAACTTGGTCCTGCCTGCCCTGCATCACCGCCAGCGGGTTGCTTAGGATACCTAAGTTTTTTCCTGGCAGCCCCAGTTGCGGGAGAAAATGAAGAAGGAGCCGTTGACGTGTCACGTTCCGCTTCAGCTGACAGTGTGTTCACCAGCAGGTCTTTGCACCTCTGCAGGCTTGTGTCGGACGGAAAGAGAGACACCACATAGGCTTTAAACCTAGGATCGAGCACGGTGGCCAAAATGTAGTGGTCTGATTTCAACAGATTGACCACCCTGGAATCCTGGCAAAGCGAATGAAGGGCTTCATCCACAAGTCCCACATGCCAAGCGGAATCGCTCCGTCTTAGCTCCTCCTTCACTTTCTCCAGCTGCTTCTGCAAAAGCCTGATGAGGGGAATGACCTGACTCAAGCTGGCAGTGTCTGAACTGACTTCACGTGTGGCAAGTTCGAAGGGCTGGAGAACCTTGCACAACACGGAAATCATTCTCCACTGCGCTTGAGTCAGGTGCATACCCCCTCCTTTGCCTATGTCATAGGTGGATGTATAGGCTTGTATGGCCTTTTGCTGCTCCTCCATCCTCTGAAGCATATAGAGGGTTGAGTAGAGTTCCACCGCGTCACAACCTCTTGCTTCAGGTGATGGCGGGGCAGGTTCAAGAGTGTTTGCTGGCACTCCAGTCTTCGGCACGCAGTCGCTGAATGGCGAAAGTGGCCAGAAATTTTTCGGGCCACCCAAAGCGTCTCCTGCACGCCCCTGTCGCTTTTCAGAAAATTCTGCACCACCAAGTTTATTGTGTGAGCGAAACATGGGACGTGCTGGAATTTGCCCAGATGTAATGCCCGCACAATATTGGTGGCGTTGTCAGATATCACAAATCCCCAGGAGAGTCTACGTGGGGTAAGCCACTGGGCGATGATTTCCCTCAGTTTCTCTAAGAGGTTGTCGGCGGTGTGCCTCTTACTGAAACCGGTGATACACAGCGTAGCCTGCCTTGTAACGAGCTGGCGTTTCTGAGATGCTGCTACTGGTGACGCTGCTGCTGTTGCTGCGTAAGGTGATACATCTACCCAGTGGGCTGTCACAGTCATATAGTCCTTATTCTGCCCTGTTCCACTTGTCCACATGTCCGTGGTTAAGTGGACATTGTGTACAACGGCATTTTTCAGGACACTGAGGACACTTTTTCTGACGTTTCTGTAAAGTCTCGGTATCGCCTGCCTAGTGAAGTGGAATCTAGACGGGATTTGGAACCGGGGACACACTACCTCCATCAATTGTCTAAATCCCAGTGCACTAATGGCGGATACCGGACGCACGTCTAACACCAACATAGCAGTCAAGGCTTCAGTTATACGTTTTGCTTCAGGATGACTGCTGTCGTACTTCATCCTCCTCGCTAAGGACTGTTGGAGCGTCAATTGTTTAGTAAAAGTAGTGGTGTTCCTACTTCCTCTCTGGGATGATGAACGACCGCAGCAGCAACAGCAGCAGCGGCAGCAGGAGGCGTAGCAATGCAGGATCCTCCGGAGGAATCCCGGATAGGAGAGTCAGTCATGCCAGTGACATGGCCTGCAGGACTACTTCCGATCCTGACTAAGGAGGAAATTGACGAGGAGGGAGTTGACGGTGTGGTTTGCAGGTGCTTGGATACAACAGGACAACGGGATTTAGGTGTCCCTGGACTGCTTACGGTCTTAGCCAAAGTTTCTGAACTTGACAGTAACTTTTTATGAACGCGCTGCAGGTGCCGTATAAGGGAGGATGTTCCTAGGTGGTTGACGTCCCTACCCCTACTTATTTCACCTTTACATATGGTACATATGGCAAGACAGTTGTTGTCCGGATTTGGATAGAAATATTGCCAGACCAAAGAGGTGGAATGTTTGGTCTTCTGCCCAGGCATGACCGTGATGGGCTTTTTTATCCCACGGACAACAACTGTCTCCCCCGGAGCCTGATTTAAACAAACCACATCACCATCAGAATCCTCCTCGCTAACTTCCTCCTCAGCGCCAGGTACACCAGTATCCTCATCCTGTTGTACTTCAACAGTGACATCTTCAATTTGCATATCAGCAAGTGGACTGTGGGTGCTCCTTTCAGCACTTGCAGGGGGCGTGCAAATGGTGGAAAGAGCCACCTCTTCCCGTCCAGTGCTGGGAAGGTCAGGCATCGCAACCACCACCACACTTGGACTCTCCTTGGGGATTTGTGATATCTTCTTAGAAAGCACAGTTCTTCGCTGTGCTTTTGCCAGCTTAATTCTTTTGATTTTTTTAGTGGGAGGAGGGCTTCCATCGTCATGTGAAGCTGAACCACTAGTCATGAACATACTAGGGATCGACCTTAGCCGTTCCTTGCCACTCCGTGTCGTAAATGGCATATTGGCAAGTTTACGTTTCTCTTCAGATGATTTAAATGTTTTTTTCAAGGTCATTTTCCTGAACTTTGTCATTTGGGATTGTATGTGCCCTCTACTATGACATTGGGCATCGGCCTTGGCAGACGACGTTGATGGCATGTTATCGTCTATGTCATGACTAGTGGCAGCAGCTTCAGCACTAGGAGGAAGTGGTTCTTGATCTTTCTCTATTTTATTTTTATCTGAGAAAGTTTGGTCCTCCATTTATGTTATATCGAATTGATATATACGTGCGGCTAAACACAGAAAATATTTTTTTATTTTTGCTGGAGAGTAGTGCACTTTGTGGGTTACACCAGCCTTTAAGAAATGAGCCAGCCGGCTCTTTACTTATGGGACACAGGCGCACGCTTGGCGCTGCTCCTTTGTTGATGCACGTGCGGCTACTGCGCACACAATTCACAAACACAGAAAATAATTTTTTTTTTGGTTTGGACTGGAGTGTACTTTCGGGGGTTACAGCACCCTTTAACGGTCAAGCCAGCCAGCCCTTTACTTATGACACAGGCGCACGCTTGGCACTACTTTGTTGATGCACGCGCGGCTACTGCGCACACAATTCACAAACACAGAAAATATTTTTTTTTTTGGTTTGGACTGGAGTGTACTTTCGGGGGTTACAGCACCCTTTAACGGTCAAGCCAGCCGGCCCTTTACTTATGACACAGGCGCACGCTTGGCACTACTTTGTTGATGCACGTGCGGCTACTGCGCACACAATTCACAAACACAGAAAATAATTTTTTTTTGGGTTTGGACTGGAGTGTACTTTGGGGGTTACAGCACCCTTTAACGGTCAAGCCAGCCGGCCCTTTACTTATGACACAGGCGCACGCTTGGCACTACTTTGTTGATGCACGTGCGGCTACTGCGCACACAATTCACAAACACAGAAAATAATTTTTTTTTTGGTTTGGACTGGAGTGTACTTTCGGGGGTTACAGCACCCTTTAATGGTCAAGCCAGCCGGCCCTTTACTTATGACACAGGCGCACGCTTGGCACTACTTTGTTGATGCACGTGCGGCTACTGCGCACACAATTCACAAACACAGAAAATAATTTTTTTTTTGGTTTGGACTGGAGTGTACTTTTGGGGGTTACAGCACCCTTTAACGGTCAAGCCAGCCGGCCCTTTACTTATGACACAGGCGCACGCTTGGCACTACTTTGTTGATGCACGTGCGGCTACTGCGCACACAATTCACAAACACAGAAAATAATTTTTTTTTTGGTTTGGACTGGAGTGTACTTTGGGGGTTACAGCACCCTTTAACGGTCAAGCCAGCCGGCCCTTTACTTATGACACAGGCGCACGCTTGGCATTACTTTGTTGATGCACGTGCGGCTACTGCGCACACAATTCACAAACACAGAAAATAATTTTTTTTTTGGTTTGGACTGGAGTGTACTTTCGGGGGTTACAGCACCCTTTAACGGTCAAGCCAGCCGGCCCTTTACTTATGACACAGGCGCACGCTTGGCACTACTTTGTTGATGCACGTGCGGCTACTGCGCACACAATTCACAAACACAGAAAATAATTTTTTTTTGGTTTGGACTGGAGTGTACTTTGGGGGTTACAGCACCCTTTAACGGTCAAGCCAGCCGGCCCTTTACTTATGACACAGGCGCACGCTTGGCACTACCTTGTTGATGCACGTGCGGCTACTGCGCACACAATTCACAAACACAGAAAATAATTTTTTTTTGGGTTTGGACTGGAGTGTACTTTCGGGGGTTACAGCACCCTTTAACGGTCAAGCCAGCCGGCCCTTTACTTATGACACAGGCGCACGCTTGGCACTACTTTGTTGATGCACGTGCGGCTACTGCGCACACAATTCACAAACACAGAAAATATTTTTTTTTTTTGTTTGGACTGGAGTGTACTTTCGGGGGTTACAGCACCTTTTAACGGTCAAGCCAGCCGGCCCTTTACTTATGACACAGGCGCACGCTTGGCACTACTTTGTTGATGCACGTGCGGCTACTGCGCACACAATTCACAAACACAGAAAATATATTATTTTTTTAGCACTTGGGGGGAGCACCCCTGATGGACAGAGCACCCCCTGGATAACACTACAGCACCCCTTTAGGACTGGGACACTGCACAGGACTTTGGAGTGGACACAGCCCCTATGGAGAACTGACTGCACAACACAGTCCAGCCAGCCCCTATGGACTTTGAAGTAGTGGACACAGCCCCTATTAACAACAGCAGCACAGCACAACACAGCCAGCCCCTATGGACTTTGAAGTAGTGGACAACAGCAGCACTACACTACACTACACTACACAGCCCTAACTCCCACCCTCCCTCTTCACTGTCCACAGCCGAGTGAGAAAATGGCGCCGACGCGGGTACCTTATATAGGATCCAAAACCCGCGAGACTCGGAAGGCGGGATGATGACGTTTTGCCTCGATTTCAGATCCGAGTCAGGCTGGAAAAGTCGAGCCTGACTCGGATCGGACTCGGATCGGGGGGGCTCGGGGGGGTTCGGATTTCAGAAATCCGAACCCGCTCACCCCTAATTTAAAGGGGAGTTGCTTTTGAAAGAGGATTGCACTACTGCTCAGACTCCAATATTCCTGCCCATCCAGGTAGACTTCCTGCCCCATTCCAAAATGGTCGCAGAGATCACTACTGATGACATGATAACGCTGTTCCAGATCCCTGTACCGCCTCTCGTTTGCAGCATGCACTCACTGGCTGGTGAACTGTATAGAACTCCGCCCGCTCCATTAACTGTGCATGTAACAGTGAGTACGACTGTACCTGCAATCTATCATCAAACCAACACCACCAGTTAAGTAACTGGGCTGTTCATAGTTTGAGTCATCCGCTGGTGTGTGCCTATTTAACTCTGCAATACACAGTTCAAGGGCTAAATGTAATAGAGTGTGAGCCTGCGCTGCTGCAGGAAAACATACAAGTATACCTGTTTTTTTTTTAAAACAGCAAGCATGTTAAAGGCAAAACCAGCTTGGTCTTGCCTTTAATATGCTTGCTGTTTTAAAAAAAAGGGAATACTCGCATGTATTCCAGCAGCGGTGCTGACACTCACTCAATTACATTTAGCCCACAATATTTAACAGTTTCTATTTCGGGGGTTTTACACAAACCTTCCCCTTCTCCAGGGAGATGTGGTAGCTCTATACCAAGCTTTGCGTGCTGTGTGTGCATGTGAATGGGGAAACAGTGCTTCTCTATGTGTCTGGACAATAAAATAAATATGTACACTCTCCATGTTTTTCAGATTATGCTTTTTTAAATTAAATACAAGCTGCTTATGATCAGAAGGCTAAGAGGTAGGTTTACTGTCCAGTGCATTTTCATAGGCGGCTTTAACTGATCTGGACATGCCTGATGTAGCATTTAGTTCTATTGCTGTTTTAAATCCCTCCGTCAAAGCCGCCGATGATTGGCAGCTATGAAAATACACTGGTTGGTAAATCTACCCCATAGGGGCACATTCAATAATGTCACACTGTGGGATATCAGGGTAGGAGCACAGTCTAATATTTTATCGTGTTCCATAATTTAATCTGCCTCTATAAATTGATGTTGCATGTAAATATATCTTCTTATGGATAATGTACTGAACTAGAGGAGCAGCTTGTGCATTACAAACTGGAGGTGTTCCAGCCTTTTCTTCAGCTTGAGATAGCCATGTGTCTCCACCTTGTGACCCCCCCATCCAATCCAATCTTCTGGGGTGCTCTTCTCAGCTGGAGTCATTGGAGAAAGTGGATGGTGATGACTACACAGTCACTGGTGCCTCTCGGTCAATGCAGGGGGACATGCACATCAGTTCTCCTTGGTAGAACATTATTGGGTTGTTTGCGGTGATGCTGAATATTACTTTGATAACCTTTGTAATTACGAGAAGCATACATTTTCTGGGGGGGGGGGGTTTGCTGCTTGTTTTCCTAATGTTAGTCACACCCCTCCAAACAACTAATAAAGTATATTGTACAGTAAAGAGAGCTTGTTCTGCCTCCATGTTTTTAGGAATCAGCAAAAAGCCATGCAATGCTTTACAGGTCTAAAAAGTGTCAGTCTAAGATCAGTACCAGCTCAGAATAGCAATAATGGATTAAAAACATTTACAAAAAAAAAGAAATGTTTAGTTTCTTGAATGCTGCCAATGCTTGTATCATCAAGGTATTGCTGGCTACTGGGGACCAGAAGTAACTAAGGATTAGTTAAATAAAGTACATTTTTCCCTGTCGAATTAGATTTGTTTGAGTATGAATATTAAGAATTTTCCTTTTAATTAAAAGGAGATTTGTTCATGAAGGACTTGTGCGATTGTGAAGCTACACAGATGAAAATCGAGTTAGTATTAAAGTTTGCATTATATTTTATAATACCACATCGTCAATTTATAACTGATTGTTCAATCGGAACTCCATATACAGCAATATAAATTCCAGTATACTAGAAATCTAAGCTCCACTATCACCTAGTAAAACACTCTTTGCAACCGTATTTCTCTGGGCTGTTCTGGCTGAAAACCTGAGGTGCCTCGGAGGAAGAGAGGGGTGGGTGGTGGAAGGAGCCATCAGAAGCAGCAATGTACGTAGTTTGTGATTGGTGCTCATGCCCTTTCTGTATTGCAGAAATATCACCACCCTGGGAAAATAAGCTTTGCAGCAAAATCATTATTGCTACAGCTAGGGCGAGGGGGCACCTTAACACAAATCTTTTACTTAAGTGTTACTGCAGCTTGAATAGATGAACACATACATTTGTTATGTATATAACACTCTGAAGAGATCTCTTTAAGTTCTACAGTGAGGGGCATGTAGGAGGTCCTTTTAGAGCAATTCATGATACGTAACCAAATCACCTATGATCACTTTCTCAACCCTCATTATTGTCACAATAGAAATATAGCTTAATGTTAAATAATGGAATAGCAATCATTTAGGAAACTGAAAAACTAAACTAAATATATATAAACCTCAGAAAGAACACACTGCCAGTGGCGTAACTATGGAGGGTGCAGGGGGTGCGGTTGCTATGGGGCCCGGCGGCTTAAGGGGCCCGCCAGCCCAGCAATCGCACCCCTTGCACCTTCCATTTGCCGGGCGCCCACTGAGATTGTGTTACCAGCGGGCGCCCGGCTCCTATTCAAACCCCCGGCGGCAGCCGGAGGACGGAGCTTACTCCGTCTTCCGGGTCCCGCAGTGCACTATGGGAGTGACATCATGACGTCACTCCCATAGTGCCGAGGAGCGGGCGCCGTGGACGGACGGCTGCAGGCTCTGGTTTAAGGTGTTTTGGTTTTTTTAAAATTTGTGTGTGCATGTGCGCGCGCGCGGGGGGCGGGGGGAGGAGGGCAGCTACTGGGATCTCACTACTGGCCGGGGCAGCTACAGGGGGCAGCTACTGGGATCTCACTACTGGCCGGGGCAGCTACAGGGGGCAGCTACTGGGATCTCACTACTGGCCAGGGCAGCTACAGAGGGCAGCTACTGGGATCTCACTACTGGCCGGGGCATCTACAGGGGGCAGCTACTGGGATCTCACTACTGGCCGGGGCAGCTACAGGGGGCAGTTACTGGGATCTCACTACTGGCCGGGGCAGCTACAGGGGGCAGCTACTGGGATCTCACTACTGGCCGGGGCAGCTACAGGGGGCAGCTACTGGGATCTCACTACTGGCCAGGGCAGCTACAGGGGGCAGCTACTGGGATCTCACTACTGGCCGGGGCAGCTACAGGGGGCCCACTACTGGGGGCAGCTACAGGGGGCTCATTACTGGGGGCAGCTACAGGGTGCTCACTACTGGGGGCCCACTACAGGGGCTCACTACTGGGGGCAGCTACAGGGGGCTCACTACTGGGGGCAGCTACTGGGATCTCACTACTGGCCGGGGCAGCTACTGGGATCTCACTACTGGCCGGGGCAGCTACAGGGGGCAGCTACTGGGATCTCACTACTGGCCGAGCAAGTTACTGGGGGCTCATTACTGAGGGCAGCTACAGGGGGCTCATTACTGGGGGCAGCTACAGGGGGCCCACTACTGGGGGCAGCTACAGGGTGCTCACTACTGGGGGCAGCTACAGGGTGCTCACTACTGGGGGCAGCTACAGGGGGCTCACTACTGGGGGCAGCTACAGGGGGCTCACTACTGGGGGCCCACTACAGGGGCTCACTACTGGGGGCAGCTACAGGGGGCTCACTACTGGGGGCAGCTACTGGGATCTCACTACTGGCCGAGGCAGCTACAGGGGGCAGCTACTGGGATCTCACTACTGGCCGGGGCAGCTACTGGGGGCTCATTACTGAGGGCAGCTACAGGGGGCTCATTACTGGGGGCAGCTACAGGGGGCCCACTACTGGGGGCAGCTACAGGGTGCTCACTACTGGGGGCAGCTACAGGGTGCTCACTACCGGGGGCTCACTACTGGGGGCAGCTACAGGGGGCTCACTACTGGGGGCAGCTACAGGGGGCTCACCACTGGGGGCAGCTACTGGGGGCATTACAGGGGCTCACTACTGGGGGCAGCTACATAGGGCTCACTACTGGGGGCATTACAGGGGGCTCACTACTGGGGACTTATTACAGGGGGCTCACTACTGGGGGCATTACAGGGGGCTTACTACTGGGGGCATTACAGGGGGCTTACTACTGGGGACATTACAGGGGCATTACTACAGGGGGTTTTATTACTACTGGGGGCACTGCGTAAGGGGCACCATAACAGTGGGCATTGCATAAGGTGCACCATTACAGTGGGCATTTAATGTTTTAGGGGAACTACTGTGGTCATTGTGTAAGACCTTAGTTAGGGGGGCCCCTTAAAAATGTTGCTATGGGGCCCAAAAAGTTCTAGTTACGCCCCTGCACACTGCTTATGTAACATAAACTGAGTATATTTGGTACACATGCAGGGATTATGAGAAAAGATAATAAGGGCAGCAGAGAAATGGGAAATTAGTAGGCCTTTTCCAAAGGACAGTAGTAGCCTTGTGCCCAGGTATAGTAGTAAGCCTGTTCGGCTGTTCCCAAAGACAGTAGTAGGCTGTGTCCAGGGACAGTAGTAGGCCTAAGTCTAGTGACAGTAGTAGGCCTGTGCCCATGGACAGTAGTAGACATGTGCCCAGGGACAGTGGCAGGGCTGTTCCCAGAGACAGTAGTTGGCCTGTGCCCAGTGACAGTAGTAACCCTGTGCCTAGTGACAGTAGTAGGCCTGTCCCCAAGGACACTAGTAGCACTAAGCCCAGTGACATTTGTAGGCTTGTGTTCAAGGACAGTAGTAGGCCTGTGCCCATGGACAGTGTGCCCAGGGACAGTAGTAAGCATGTTCCCAAGGATAGTAGTAGGCCTGTCCCAAGGATAGTAGTAGGCCTATGCCCAGAGACAGTAGTTGGCTTGTGCCCAGTGACAGTAGTAATCCTGTGCCTAGTGACTGTAGTAACTCTGTGACTAGTGACATAAGGAACCCAGGGGGTGATACAGACCCGGACACTAAGCTGCGATCGCTCGCATCCAAAAGGGGCCGGGTATGCAAATTCTGGTGTAAGGACGCCCTCTTTGTCTTAGAGAGCGACGGCAGAGTGAGCGCACGCCGGTATAAAGACGCCCACTTTTCTTACTTAGCACACGCCATCTCCAGGAAATGTTAATTAATCAGAACCAACGAGAAACATCGGAGCTGCCCCACCGCAAGCACTGCGATCACTGCAGGCTGAAATACAACCAAGTATCATGTACAATGACGTCTCCATGCTAATTATGCTCACCCATAAAACTCTGTTTTGACGGCCAGACACGCCTGTGTTCGCAGCACCACTCCCCCTTTACAAGCACATTCCCCTGTCACCACCCACCAATGGCGCTATCTGTCACTCAAAGTAGCGCTCAGTCTTTGTGCTACGAGCGCACGATTCCCGATCGCAGTGACTGGTTTGTGCACGTGCACTGCGATGCATACGCATGCACAGACAGGCGACAATCGCCCATAGCGAGCGATCACGGCTTAGCGTCCGGGTCTGAATCAGGCCCCCTGTTCCCAAGGACAGTAGTAAGAATGTTCCCAGGGACAGTAGAAGGCGTAAGCTAAGTGACAGCCATAACCCTGCAGACAATCTGGGAGAGTATGCAAGTATGGCCTGTTCCAAGGGACAGTAGTAGGACTAAGTGCCAACTCTCCCTGTAGGCCTGTGCCCAGGAACATTAGTAGGCCGGTGCCCATGGACAGCAGTAGGCCGATGCCCATTGGCAGTTGTAAGCTTGTGTTTAAGGACAGTAGTAGGCCTGTCTCCATGGAGAGTAAAAGGCCTGTTCTCAGGGACAGTATTAGGCCGGTGCCCAGGAACAGTAGTAGGCCGGTGCCAGTGGACAGTAGTAGGCCTGTTCTCATGGACAGAGGTAGGCCTGTTCTCAGGGACAGTAGTAGGCTTAAGCCTAGTGACAGTAGTGGGTTTGTGTTCAAGGACAGTAGTACTGTAGGTCTGTGCCCAGAAACAGCATTAGGTCTGTGTTTAGGGACAGTAGAAGGCCTAAGCCCAGTGAGAGCAGTAGGCCTGTTCCCAAGGATAGCTGAGCCTTAGGATCATTATTAACATTTTATCAATTTACACAAATTTTCCCAGATAGCTAACATCTATTTTCATAGCTATGCACCATGATAAGGAATGTAGAATTGGGGTTATTTATTATCATTTTCATTTGTGGGACAACTGCACTGATAAGCAGCTGCCCAGCGAATGGCAAAATCTGTTCTTTATATTACACTACCAGAGTTTCAGCATAAAAGAGCTGAGGAGGAGCAGAGGGGTTCTTCACTCTCTGATGGCTTTTGCCATATGAACAAGCTGCTAGTGCTATCTGAGGATGGTGTCAGCTATGGAGACAAGCTCTAAAAACCTAAGCGCAGGGGCGTATCTATAATGGGTGCAGTGTGTGCGGGGCACACGGGCCCCCGGGTCCAGGGGGGCCCCGCACCCTGCACCCATATAATTTAAAACTCCCCTGTCCATGGTCCAGCTTCATGTGTCAGCACTGCACAGAACACTGGAAAATGTCCGCTGCGGCCATTTTTCCGGCGTTCTGCGCATGCGCAGTAGACTCCGGGTACACTCGGAGTGTACTGCTTCTGCGGTGACCGGACATTCGCGTCAATCAGCTGCTGGCCGCCAGGGAAAGAGGAGGGGGCCCTGCACATAGAATGCACACGGGCCCCCTCCTCTCTTAAGACGCTCTGCCTAAGCATTTCTGAGCTTGCTACATTAGGCTAAATTGCAGTTACCTATAAGAATAATGGGGTCTGTGGCCTGCAGCCTTAGTTTGCCTAACACAGGAGATATCTTACATGATGTTTGCTTAATAAATAAGCCTCTTAGTGAATGATCTTCCCTACATGCTGTTTATGTCACACTTGTTTTTTTTCCACATACTGTATCATTGTCTCCCAAGTGGTGCATAATAGCACTAAAGTGGCTGGGACCAAAACATTTACCATCTTCCCATCAGTTTGCACACTGCTAAATGTACACTCCGAATAAAATCAGTCTGTATGAATAAAGAGAGAAGTATGTGTCACTAAAGTTGGGTACACACTAAGCAATGTGTACCCAGCACGATGTCGCTAGCGACGGGACCCGGAGGGGGTGCCAATGCCGGCGGAGCCAGAACGACGGCGGGGCCATGCTGCATTCGGCAGCATGCCCCGGCTAAGGATAGGGTTGGGTATGGGATCCCGGCGGTCAGGATGCCGCTGGTCAAAATAACGACAGCAGCATCAGTGGCAGAACTTGTGAGTGGTGGGCCCAGGTGCAAAAATTTGCTTTGGGCCCCCCTCCTCCGCCCTACTCCATGTTCAAAGTGCAGTGGGTGACAAAGAGAGGTAGAGGGTGACAGGAAGAGGCAAGAGGTAGGCAAAGAGAGGCAAGAAGGCAACAAGGAGAGGGTGACAGGGAGAAGCACTGGGTGACAGGGAGAGATAACAGGCAGTGGGTGACAGAGAGAGGGAAGAAGCAGTGGGTGACAGGGAGAGAGTGATAGGGATAGGTGACAGGCCGTGGGTTACAGAGAGGGAGAAGCAGTAAGTGACAGGGAGAGGGTGACAGAGAGAGGGAAGAGGCAAGGGAAGTAGTGGGCAAGGGAAGTAGTGGGTGACAGAGAGGGTGACAGGGATAGTTGACAGGCAATGGGTGAAAGCGAGAGGGGACAGGCAGTGGGTGACAGGGAGAGAGCGACAGGTAGTAGTGACAGGGAAAAGCAGTGGGTGAGAGGGAGAGGGTGACAGGGAGAGGGGAGAGGGTGACAGGCAGTGTGTGACAGGGAGAGGGTGAGGCAGTGGGTGACAGAGAGAGGGAGAGGGTGACAGGCAGTGTGTTACAGGGAGAGGGTGAGGCAGTGGGTGACAGGGAGATGTAGTGGATGTCCGACACATTATACCACTCTGTAGTCCCCACACATTATGCCACCTCTAGTGCCCACACATTATGCTACACTGTAGTCCCCACACATTATACCCACTGTAGTCCCCACACATTATGCCACCTCTAGTGCCCACACATTATGCTACACTGTAGTCCCACACATTATGCCCACTCTAGTCCCCACACATTATGCCACCTATAGTGCCCACACATTATGCTACACTGTAGTCCCCACACATTATGCCACCTCTAGTGCCCACACATTATGCTACACTGTAGTCCCCACACATTATGCCACCTCTAGTGCCCACACATTATGGTACACTGTAGTCCCCACACATTATGCCCACTCTAGTCCCCACACATTATGCCACCTGTAGTGCCCACGCAGTGTACTCACCAGCAGCATCCTCAGGCAGCCGGCAGAGCAGCAGTCACAGCCTCACAAATGAGTCACACCCATGAGTCTGTGCTGCTGCTGGGTTTGAGGAGCATGTGATGGGCTCCTCCAATCAGAGCTCAGCACATGCTCCGCTGACCCCACTGAAGAGACTGCTGGGATTTAATACCCAGTAGTACACTGCAGTGCTCAGCCTGACTGCACTGTGCTCCGGTCCCCTACGTTTAGCTGCCGGCTGGGTCAGTCACAGCCTTGATGACTGCCCAGAAAGCAGCTGCACTGCCCATGCCATACAGGCAGTGTGGAACCCTATATTGCGGCGGGCCCGTCTGCACCACCGGTAGTTCCACCTCTGAGCGGCATCCCGACAGTGAGAATCCCAACTCCCTTAAGGTAAGCACCCTAACACTCCCCCTCTCACTACCCTAACTCTCCTTTTTTTGGTGTCTAATCCTAACCTCCCCCGAGTGACTAACCTTAACCCTCCCCTCTAGTACCTAACCCCTAAACCTAACCCTCCCCTAAGCCCTGGCAGTCAGGATTCTGTGGCCGGGATCCCGATGCTGACGGGATTCCGCCACCAGTATTTCAACTCTTGGATCCCTCTCGGGGAATTCTCTGAAAAGAAGTCCATAGGCTTTTATTATGTAACATAGATGGTGTAGCCTATCAGGTGCAAGTTTCACTTTCCGGAGCCTGATACATATTGGGAATGCGGTTTGACCACCTTTTAGTGTTAGTATGTCCTGCCCTAGGGGATATGTATCAAACCTTCTAAAGAGGACAAGAGTGTTACCCATAGCAACCAATCAGCTTCTAGCTATCATTTTATAGAATGCACTAGATAATTGATAGCTACAATCTGATTGGTTGCTATGGGCAACTTCCCCACTTGTCCTCTTTAAAAGGTTTGATACATTGCCCCTACCGCATTCCCCATAATTTTCAATAGGGATTGAAGTCTGGCCAATTTCGCTCTGAAAAATGGAACTTTTTGGAACTTGGCTCCAACATCTTCATACTGCGTTAGACGCTGTAGCCTAAGGAGAAAGCATCGCTGGAAAGGGAGTCTCTGAACCCCCCCAATAGGCTCCATGTTTCTCTTCTTCCTCCTGAAACCTTTCACTGGCAACAAGTTTCATCATTAATAGCCCTGAAAAATAATTTCTGATCACTGAGATATGTGGCTGTAAGAAAATATATAAAGTACACAGATGGTACTTCCACTACCAAAGAAAAAGTCCTTGGCACTATAGAAGTATGTTCCACCTAAACCGCTGCTGACCAAATATAGATAATTGCTATAATTCACAACTACAGAAAAAAATGGATATTCCCTCCAGCACACTGCAGCAATATCAACAAAAATACTTGAATCCTACATGATAATAGAAATTCAGAGATATTAGTAGCATACATTTGCAAATATATGATTAAGCGCCGGGCCAACGTCAAGGCTCCTCTATACTGGCGTCCCTAACATTAATGGGTTCACGTCTGAGGCGCAGGGCACCCCAAATTAATCCAGCCAGGGACCATCCCCAGGGCATCACACGAAAAAGGGAAAAAATGTGATAGTGAAGTGTAAAGTATAGATATGTAAAGATAATCAATAAGTGTTAATATAATGAGAAAGAATTACAATTACATAATGAACAAACAAATAGAAAAGTGATGAAAAAGTATCTATGTGAATTAAGTGGTGATGTCCTGAAAAAGGCCCAGCCAGAGCAACTCCGGGGGCCCCACGCCCAAACGCTCACCCCAAAATAATTATTGCTACCTAATAGTAGCACCCACTCTGGGTCATATAATTACAAATTAATGTACTGCATAATAACAGCACATGTATAAGCTGACTCACCTAGGAGGTACCCCAGAAACCTCCAAATGGCACAATACGGACCAGCACATCCTCCCAATGCTGGCTCCTCTCAAAACTGCAAATAAAAAGTATGGTGATCGCTCACATCAGCTTAATGGTTCAGTGTAAACCCCGCTATTTACAATCACCTGTGCTATATCATTAAGCTGATGTGAGCGACCACCATACTTTTTATTTATAATTCACAACTATTAAGCTAGAAATCTGCATCAGACACTGGCAGTGCTGGTAAATGGTCTCATATAAATCTATAATACAATGTTTTCTATAATGACACAAAGAGATGGTACATAAATATATAATATAAAATATATACAAATATCATTTTGCGAACCATCTCTCTGCGTCATTATAAAGGTTGCTGTATATATTATAGATTTAGATGAGACCATTTACCAGCACTGCCAATGTCTGGTACAGTTTTCTAGTTTAATACTTTGCAAAATGTCATAAAAAAAAGATTTCCTATATGGCACTAGACATGAAAGACGTCTTTAATGTCTTCCCAATGAATACTAACTCATTGATATACTATAAGCTATACAATATTAACACAAATGCTATATATATATATATATATATATATATATATATATATATATATGGAATATATTGAATTATATGCAAAAAATTCCTAAATAAAAAAATAAATAAATCGTTTGGCATCATAAATGACAGTGAGCTTAGGCCCTCATTCAGAGCCGCTCGTTAGCGGCAGTACGCTCGTTCCGAGCGATGTTTGCACATCTGCGCATGCGTACGCTTTTTAGTACGCATGCGCGAACCAGTCAGTGCGGCCGAAAATCCTTTGTACGCTATATAGCGAGTGCCTGCTATTTTGAGTGACAGAATGAGGCGTATGTGGGTGGTAACAGGGGAAGGTGCTTGAAAATGGGGAGTGGAGATCCGAACGCAGGCGTGCTTAAAGGTCAAAACGGGCGTTTTATGGGTGTGTATATTTAAAACAGCAGCGTCATTGACCACGTCACTGGGTTATTTTATAGCCAGAACTGCACGCAAATTTGTGGTAGCAAACACCAACCACAAGAATAGCGAGCAGTTCATACGCTGGTCGATGTACTCGATTAATCTAATAAATAGCGGACATGACGTAGGATGCGTGCGGCCAGGGGGCGTTTTTAACAAATAAACGAGCGTATGTTTTGCTCGTTCGTTCAGACTTAGAGGTGTGAACAGACTGCAATGTGCGTACGGATCATTTGAATAGCCACCCCTTGTTTTTAAACGAACGACCGCAAATAGCGTCCGGCTCTGAATGAGGGCCTTAATTCCTAAATTGGCTGTGTCCGACAGTAGTCTTCAGCATTTATTTTTACCAGGTCAGTTGCTCTCATTTCCTGCTGACCAGTAAAGCAAAGCCCTGTATTCTGTGTACCATAATACTACCAGTGTTATACAGTGTAATCATCATATTCTGCCAGCACTCTTCCATTCACAGAGTATCCTTGTCACTATCCCACACATTGGCTCCAGCATTGTAACTGCAGTCAGCAAAACCCCAATGGAAAAAAATAATACTACGCTGTTCTATCAAGCTACCAAACATTTTCCAAGGTTCTGTCATGTATAAAATAAGTGCATAGTACAAATTAGCAGTTATGGCAATGAACGGAATCGGTATGTAATGCTGGCGTTTATCCGCCGGATCAAAAACCTCGAGGTAAGTACACTAATCCTCCCCTCTCCCATCCCTAACCCCTTAGGGGTGCCTAACCTTAACCTCCTCCCTGACTGCCTAACCCTAACCTCCCCCCATGGGTGCCTAAACCTAATCCCCCCCTCCCCGGACCCTAAACCTAACCCTCCCGGGGGGGGGAGGTGTGCCTAACCCTAACCTCCCCCTCTATTGCCTAACTCCCCCTTCCACTAGCCTAACACTAACCTTCCCCGGGGGGGAGGGGTGCCTAACCCTAAGTCACCCCGGGGGTCCTTAAACCTAACCCCCCCTTCCCGGGCTAAGCGTATACTTACTCGGCATTCTCAGCGTAAAGGCGTCGGGATTAACATAGGTGTCGGTATTTCGACGCCTATGTTAAATCCCTTGCCGGGATTATTCTGTTCATTGGGGATAACTACATCCCCAATGAACATGCTAAAATGAAATAATGTTCTGCCCCCTCTCAGTCTTTCTGAAGTACAGCATGCGTAATCCAAAAACAGTGTCTGACAGCGGAGCGGATTACGTAGCATCACAGCTGCAGTGGTTTGTGACTTTTACGCCCAGTAAATCTATTGTTCGGATCACGGCCTGGAATTAATGCTCATTAGGCTTGTGGTTGTGGCATGTGCACTGTGTAAGAAGTGGGGGAAAGGTGACGTTGTCACACAGAGTTAATGTAACTTGCTGATTCCGAAACGCTTTGATCTTCACTGAGTATGGAGATGAATTATCAGAATGTAGAAATTCCTTTCTATATTACCATTCAGAATATGTTTCACACAGGAAAGCATTTCACTTAATTGAACAGTGTTTAAACAATGTTTTCTTTATATAAACCTGAGTAGTCAGACCATTCAGACACACTGTAGTCAGCAAGTACCTTGACAACATCACAGGCTACTGTAGGACATCACTTTTTAAATAATATTCATGAGCTATTGCTTAAACAGTATGGGCGTGATTCAGAGTCAGCAGCAATTAAAAAAGGAACAAAGATGGAGCAATTTGTTCCTAGAACTAACCATATTGCACTGCAATAGGTACAAATGCATTTATTTTTTGCATACAGAGTAAATATTGGCTGCTTTTGCCTGTAGCCAACAAATACTAGAAAGCTTTATTTTTACACTGTAAATTAGAATCAGGCTAGGAAATGCCCATTGGCAACTTTAAATCTATCTGCTTATTTTAAATCTGCCCCACCTGCAGTGCAATATGGTTTTACTAAGGTGCAAGTTGCTCCTTTTTTTATTTGCTCCTAACTCTGAATAACACACCCAGGGGTGGGTTGGCAGGGCTATTGCCCTGGGTGCTAAGGCCGCTGCCATCACCAATCCCCCGTTGCCTCGACTACTGCTGGCCAACAGCTGGCGGGCACTAGGACCCAGAGGCTCTCAGTGCAGGTGCATCTTCTGACATGCGCCTTCTGTGCCAGAAAGAAAGAAGATTAGTGACGGGGCAGGAGGCCGGAGTGACAAGGCTGGAAAGATGGGAGGCTGGACAGACACAAGGGGCATGAGTCTAGAGATACACAAGGGGCAGAAAGCTGGAGGGGACATGGGGCAGGAGGTGCTACAGGTGGCACAAATCTGGTTGAAACTATGAAAAGTCAGGTGACTGGAGTGACAGGACAAGGGGCTGGATTGATGAGGCAGAAGGCTGGAGTGACAGGGGGCAGGAGGTTGGAGTGACGTGGCAGGAGAGACAGGAGGGTGGAGTGACATGGGGCAGGAGGCTGGAGTGAAAGGAGGCTTGAGGGAACACAGGAGGCTGGAGTGACAGGGGGCAGGAGGTTGGAGTGACGTGGCAGGAGAGACAGGAGGGTGGAGTGACAATGGGCAGGAGGCTGGAGTGAAAGGAGGCTTGAGGGAACACAGGAGGCTGGAGTGACAGGGCAGGAGGGGAAAGGGCACAAATCTGGTTGAACCTCTGTTTTAAATTGATACACAAACAGGCATCTTCCGGACCATCTGATCTCCTACATGAATACTGAATACACAAAAACACAACAATAACAGTCTCAATGTCTGGGGTTCAAAACCATTGTCACCCCTCGGGATTCCATAAATTATAATACAAAAGAAAGTAATAGCGTGCACTCACAAGGGACTTTTATAAACCAACTTTATCTGTAAAAGTGGTATAACATCATAGTGCAGTCAGCGTTCTCGCCATAACTGGCCTTCCTCAGGACAAAGCCCACATCAAATAAGGAGCAACAAACTCGGTAAAAGTATTTTCTATCAACCACCATCACTATAAAACTCATCAACCACCACCACTATACACATATGCCAGGATATAACCCTAAACTGGGTGCTTATATATGCCAAGGGCTGAAACAGTATTCTTGGTGCTGATGCTGAGTTAAACGTGACAGTTTGCAGTGTTGCACATGTAAATCGCACAAATTCACATAAGGGTGCACACATATGTTCCACTGCAGATAGTGTGTACTGTTATTTGGCCAGTAAAAGCTGCTAAGGTCCACCTTGATGGCTCTCATATATTTACCAGCTAGTTTCCATTTTGCATCTGACATCTCAGAATGGTAAGAGGATAGTTGATGCTATAGACAGAGCAACAGTTATCTGAAATGGTTTTTCTCAGGTTGTCCAGGATAACTGGTCTCTGAAAGCATTTACATTCATTTGCTAAACTGTACATCTGGGTGTCAGATTAGTATCCTATAAGATAGACTGTTTTTGTTGCAGGATAACAAATGCTCCATCTGTTTTAACCAAATTGGAATTTATTGCAACTTCTGCTGCTGCCATGTACTCTTATGACACTGATCACTTATGTTGAGAATTCTATAATTAGATCCTTGTTTAAGAACCTTTGGTTTCTGCAGTATGAGTCTGATTCTGCATCTAAAGCATCAGCGGCCGACTTTCTGTTTGGCCACGGCAGGATACATTCGCATTGGGACTTGCGCCTGACTATGGTATGGCTTGTTTGATGAATGCCCCTTTCTGAAATATGGCGGCTGATTCTGAGTCTGATTTAATGCGAGAATCTATAGAGCTAGTGCAGAGACCTATGCCGCCCATTGTTTTCACACCAGCTGCTGCAGCCATCATTATTAGTATTATTATTATAGGCACCTGGTACAGCTCCATGCTAGGTGGAAGACATCCATCCAGGGGAGTTTCTAGAGAGGAGGGGGCCCGTGTGCAGTCTCCAACATGGGCCCCCTCCTGTCCGCCCGGCGGCCGGCAGCACACTGAGCTGTGCACGGCCAGCGCCAGAGTTATAGACTCTGGGCACTACAGTGTGCCCTTAGTCTATAGTGTATGTATGCACAGGTCACCGGGAAAATGGCCACGGCGGCCATTTTCCCTGTACTCCGCATGCACAAACGACGGAAAAATGGCTGCCACGGCCATTTTCCAGTCGATTTACAGCACCGGACGCCAGCGCCGACATGGGACTCCAGAGAGGTAAGTAATATTATGGGCGCAGGGTGTGCGGTGCCCCCTGGACCCAGGGGCCTGTGTTTCCCGCACACCCTGCACCCATTATAGATACGCCCCTGCATCCATCAGAAACTGACTTCCCTTCCCTGTAAGCACAACTCAGAATCGCACTGAACCTTTGATACAAGCCCACGACACTCCTAACAAGTCAAGGAGGTTCCATTCGCTCACATTGTTGCTGCCCTGAAATACCAAATGTCATGGAAAGACAGATCTGGCTGAGCTCCGCATGATACAGAACAAGACAGAAATACGCAAAAATGCGTAAATTTGCACCTGCCCATGCGCTGTATGCAAACACTCGCTACTTGCATCCGTGCACAGAGGACCTGATTCAGCAGGGTACGCAGCAAATGCAATCGCAACTGCAATTGCTTACAAATAAATAAAATGTGCGAATGCCTGCCAAAGCACAGCCGACATAAAGACGTCTACTGCTGCCTTCTCATATCCGTCCAATGTCGTTCTTCTGCATAAACATCGGTACCATCGACGTACATCAGGCAGTAACGCAGCATTTACAAAAAGTCTGACCAGTTAGAAACACTGCAAGTCTCCTCACACGCAGAGAGCTCTCATGCTGCGTACTGTATGCATGCCCATGTAACGGCGTTCAACGGACAGACACACCTGCGTTTTTCTGACCACCCCCCCCTGTCACCCCTCCAAACGCTGAGAGCCTGTCAATCACTTTGCGATGGATTTGTCTGTGCATCCGAAATCGCTATGCGATCGCTGAACATGAACAGTGCGGTTTATAGGCATGCGCAATGGCAAACAATCGCTCGATCTGAGTCCGTAATCGCCATTGTGTTCACTGCTGAATCATCTAACTCGCTGTGGTCATATTACTATTTTATCATATACCATGGCAGTACTGCTCTATGGGAGACAATATGCAGTTTATTTGTGCATTGCAAGCCAGATGTCAACTATGTGGATAAATATTTTTGACACTATATTGTCTGCACTTTGGCAGTAAATTCCTGGACCTTTACCCTAGTGTATTAGCAATACCATAATTCATACACTTGCCTGAGATTAGAACTGCAGATGTTGGGAAATGAAGCAATCTGACGCTTGCTCTACATCTTCTCATGAGTCACGTAGTTTTGTTTCATTATTTGGAAATAACAAGTTGCATTCGCAGACGTTCTATGGGATTTGGGATGTGGGTTAAAAAAAAGTCTCAAGCACTTATGTCCTAATTACCTTTCAGACAAATACACAATGTGAAACTGGAATTAGTGACACATCTTTCCCACCCATTTCATCCGGGAAATATATGTGTCTGTAACACAACGTAACACATCTGTTTATAATGGTATAGCCACCTACATATCATATTTGCCATTTGGCATGTGTGTGTTCAAGGCAAATGTATTAATACAAGTATTTATTTATCTTCACTAATCCTGATCCCAGAGTTTTGATTAGGGGTTAGCGGGTTCGGATTTCTGAAATCCGAAACACCCCGAGCCCCCCTGATCCGAGTTGTATCCGAGTCAGGCTCGACTTTTCCCGCTTGACTCGGATCTGATATCGAGGCAAAACGTCATCATCCCGCCTTCTGGATCTCGCGAGTTTTGGATTCTATATAAGGTACCCACGTCGGCGCCATTTTCTCACTCGGCTGTGGACAGTGAAGAGGGAGGGTGGGAGTTAGGGCTGGCTGGGCTGTGTAGTGTAGTGTAGTGCTGTGCTGCGCTGTGCTGCTGTTGTCCATAGGGACTGTGTCCACTCCTCCAAAGTCCATAGGGGCTGGCTGTGTTGGTCTGTGCTGCTGTTGTCTATAGGGGCTGGCTGGGCTGTGTTGTGCAGTTAGTTGTCCATAGGGGCTGTGTCCACTCCAAAGTCTATAGGGGCTGGCTGGGCTGTGTTGTGCAGTGTCCCAGTCCTAAAGGGGTGCTGTAGTGTTGTCCAGGGGGTGCTCTGTCCATCAGGGGTGCTCCCCCCAAGTGCAAAAAAAATATATATTTTTTTCTGTGTTTGTGAATTGTGTGCGCAGTAGCCGCACGTGCATCAACATAGTAGCGCCAAGCGTGGCCCTGTGTCATAAGTAAAGGGCCGGTTGGCTCGTCCGTTAAAGGATGCTGTAACCCCCAAAGTGCACTCCAAAAAATATTTTTTTTTTCTGTGTTTGTGAATTGTGTGCATCCTCAAAGCAGCAGCGCCAAGCGTGCGTCTGTCTTTTAAAGGGTGATGTAACCCCCAAAGTGCACTCAAACAAAAATAAAACATTTTCTTCTGTGTTTGTGAATTGTGTGCACTGTACGTGCATCCTCAAAGCAGCAGTGCCAAGCGTGCGTCTGTCTGTTAAAGGGTGGTGTAACCCCCAAAGTGCACTCCAACAAAAATAAAAAAAAATTTCTGTGTTTGTGAATTGTGTGCACTGTACGTGCATCCTCAAAGCAGCAGCGCCAAGCGTGCGTCTGTCTGTTAAAGGGTGGTGTAATCCGTCAGTAGCCGCACGTGCATCAACAAAGGAGCAGCGCCAAGCGTGTGCCTGCTGTACCATAAGTCTGTTAAAGGGTGGTGTAACCCCATAGTTCTCCAAAAATGAAAAAACATTTATTTTCTGTGTTTGTGACTTGTGTGCGCTGTAGCCGCACGTGCATCAACACAGTAGCAGCGCCAAGCGTGCGCCTGTGTCATAAGTCAAGGGCCAGTTTGGACATCTGGTCCGGACTGAAGGACGTGCCAACAATTTCTGACATGTCTACTGTCACTGCATATGATACTGTCACCACTGACAAAATGGTGGAGGATTACATTGATGACAGCATCCAAGTAGGGATGTCAGACAGTACGTACCTGTACTGGCAGGAAAAAGAGGCAATTTGGAGGCCCCTGTACAAACTGGCTCTATTTTACCTGAGTTGCCCCCCCTTCTGTGTGTACTCCGAAAGAGCGTTTAGTGCAGCCGGGAACCTTGTCAGCGAAAGGCGTAGGAGGTTGCTTTCACAAAATGTGGAGAAGATGATGTTCATCAAAATTAATTATCAACTCTTCCAGGGAGACCAGCCTCCAGAACGTACAGAGGGACCTGTGGTGGTGGATTAATACTCTGTGAGGATGAGGATGTACACAACACTGAAGAGGGTGAAGAATCGGTGGATGAGGAAGACATCTTGCCTCCGTAGAGCCAGTTTGTGCAGGGACAGATTAATTGCCAGCTTTTCAGCCACAGTCGTGTGGCAGACCCTGGTACTGAAATGATTGATTTGTTAAAGTGTGCATGTCCTGTTTATACAACATAAGGGTGGCTGGGAGGGCCCAAGGACAATTCCATCTTGCACCTTTGGGGCCTAGTTTTTCAAACTGCCATCCTGTCTGCCACTGCAGTGTCACTCCTAGATGGGCCATGTGTTTGTGCCGCCCATTCGTGTCGCTTAGCATAGTCATCCAGCTACCTCGGTGCAACCTTTTGGACTAAGAACAATTTTGTGAGGTGTTCAGAATAGACTGGAACCCACAAATTCTGTGATTTTAGCAGTTTTTATGCAGTTTTTATGCTTTTTTTTTTAAAAATACAAAACACAAAATTCAGAACCCAAAACACGGAAGGGTGGTTTTGGCAAAACTAATCCAGATCCAAAACACAAAGAAAGATCCAGATCCAAAATCAAAACACGAAAAGTGGCCGGTGCACACCCCTAGTTTTGATCCTATCCGCCGCCATAGTTGGTCTGTCAATGAGTACAGAATGCTCACACGACCTAGCAAATCTTTTTCACTTATCTATCAAATTCTCGTGCTAAGTGCAAGTATGGAACAATATATCACATCAGCTGTACACACTGTACGATACTGCAGCACAGCAGATGGGATGATGCGATGAACAACGACCGCACAGCTCGATCAGGCATACATACTATACAATCCGCATGATATATCTTTCTGATTGGGTCGGAACGGTGTATTGTAAGATGGATCGCATAGTGTGTATCCAGCTTAAGGAGGACAGTTGCCAAATTTGCCCATCCCCATACAGGTCTGCCAGTGCTCCTTATTAACCACAGTTCACAGGTTCAGAGCAGTGAGGACCACCACAGGATGCAGTAGTGATGTGTACACTAGAAATGAACGCAGATCCCTTCATATTTTGGTTTTGGTTTGGATTCGATTTTGGATTTCTTTAAAAATTTATAAAAACAACTAAAATCATGTAACTTGGACCTGTTGTTGTTCCTATAGGATTATTTACAGCAATAACAGTCATTTCCAGTCAATTTTGACCATCTCACAGCACCTGAAATCACGAGAGAGGGACTTAAATGCACTTAAAAAATTTGCATGATCCAAATTGTGAGAAGAACCGAGTCTGGACTCGGTTCTACTCAGAACTCCAAAGTAAATCCCAACTGGGATTCGGTTAGACTCGGAACCCCAAAGTTCAGGTGTGTTCGGGTTTGTCAAACAGCGAACCGCACATGAATTTACTTACAGTAACGATTACCCTACACCAAATACTGTAGCAGTAAAATTGAACTAGCAACTAGATGGAGATAAACTTTATGTTAACTTGGGCTTAATTAATTAACAAACAAGGGCCCTCATTCAGAGCCGTACGCTCTGAGCAGAGCGCACGCTCTGAATGAGGGCCGGCCTCCATAATTATGGAGTGTCCTCCTGGACGCTCGTATAGCTGTGGGTCACCACCCACAGCCTATACGAGCGTGCAGTTTGATGGCCGCGATGGTCTTGACCATCGCCACTGCGAGCCAGAGCCTGCAGTTGAGGTTTTCAACCGCAAGGCCCGGAGTGATTTTGGCTCTATCAGAGCCAAAATCACTCCCACTGACATCACTAGTGATGTCAGTGGGCCGGCTTCTGACGGTAGGCGTTCCCTTGGGAACGCCCCCGTCAGGGAGGCACGCCCCCGGCACACCCACCAAAGGGGGCGTGCTGTCAATCAACATCGACAGCACGCCCCCTTTGATCAGACACAACGAGCGAAGGAAAGTCCTTCGCTCGTCGCGTCTGGCGCATGCGCATGACGGAGCTCCCGCCGTCATGCGCATGCGCAGTGCACAACATCGACCCACTTGCGAGCGGACAGCCGCTCGCGAGTGGGTCTGAATCAGGCCCTTGGTGCACAATACTTACATTAGGTTATATATTTGCATATTTCAGCAGTTATATATTTTAATTAACATAAGAATAATTCAGCTTTTATATATGTAATTTGGCTACAAACGTATATTAACTCCACTAGTAGATACAAAAAGAAAAACATTTGTGCTACATACTGTACTTCTAACTTCAATCACTACATTTGGGTGGTGTGAATTGGTTACCCATGATTGCCTTTACCACAAACTCGATATGTATGAAGTCGCAGCAAAAGTTGCACAAATTTAGTTTTGCTCAACAAGTTATCCTCACAGATGTACAGTTTGGCAAAACAATCTTTATGGTTTGATTTTTCTTCCCTATTCAGCAAAACATCAATCAGTATTTGTAAGTTCCAATCTTGTAGGTTTTATAGCTCAACGCTATAACAAACATCTTAACTGTTGGGAAGCTTGGAACTACAGTATCTATTAGACTTTGTACCTAAAATTAGATTTTTATCTTTTTATTAATAAAATCAATGTTCTAACCTCTAATCTGCAGGAGGGTACGTCCTAGTTCAACTCTAAATCACGTTGTAAAGATACAGCTGACCAATAATTGGGTGCAACAGTTCATGCAAAAACCAGACAGTACTTATCCCTGAAAGTAAAAAGAAAAATAAATTTTCACCTTTTTCATCGCAACATGGTATACCAAAAGCATACCCTCTATGGGCCTCATTAGAGTCAGAAGGCATTTGCACACTGAAAGTATATAGGAATAGATGCACATCAGACCCTCCAACATGACCCCTCCCATCAGGTACAAATTGCCCTGCTCCTGGACTTCCAACATGATTTATGATTGCAGCCACCTGTGTTGAAGCTCTTTTCTCATCAATTAACTAGTTCAACACAGGTAGCGGCAATCATAAATCAGGTGGGAAGTCCAGGAGCAGGGCAATTTGTACCTGATGGGAGGGGTCATGTTGGAGGGTCTGGCACTTATGTGTATAGGTTAAGTGAAGCACATCTTACGCTGGGTACACACTATATGATGTGTGACCCAGCCAGTACAATGTGATAACGATACATCGCTCGTGCAATACACACTGCATGATCCGGTGTATGACGGTACAATGTGCCGTTACATGCTGCATGTGCTTGTTCACCACATCGTCCCACCTGCAGTACAGCACAGCAGATGGGATGATGTGATGAATGACCGTCGTGCACGTGCAATCGGGAGTACACACGATCTGTACTATACATTGTTCCAATTCGCGTCAGAATGATATATCATATACTGCAGTGTGTACCCAGCCTTAGCAGTACCAGTGAGCATACATGTGTCCCACGATAGCATAAATACAGAGCTTGGTGTAAATGCTAAAGTTACATTACCCTATTTGTACACTATATAATCAGGCAATGAAGAATCTTACACACAAAAGAGAATCTTAGCTTGACAGTTATTAAAAAGTACTAAAGTTGCATTTTCAATCGAAAGTTTAATGAAAAAA
This sequence comes from Taudactylus pleione, assembly GCA_031769625.1. NCBI lineage: Eukaryota > Metazoa > Chordata > Amphibia > Anura > Myobatrachidae > Taudactylus > Taudactylus pleione. The sequence goes on along the minus strand of JAUIMM010000113.1, from coordinate 13,767,493 downwards.
ACTCAAATTGTTTAATCCCTCTAATAATAAAATGGGAATCTTCTCCAAATGGAAAACCAATTAATGCAAATAGACATCCACAACGTCATACAATATATTCTCCACACTAATGGTTTATATGCTGGAGGGGTCACTATGCAGACTGCCAATCAGAAGTGGCTGGTTACATACGGACTCCTCCAGCTGGCCACCATCATTGTGTCTCTTTACACCAGCCCTCCAGCACTTGAGATATGCCCCTCAATAACTATATATGTGTCTGCATCCAGATCTACTTTAGTTGCAATTACTTGAAAATGCCATTACTGTACTATGCCTACACTTGCCTGCCAGGAATACATGGTTTTATGGTTTTATGCATATAAAGGAGACAGACAGTACTTCCAATCCTACAGGCTCAATACAATTAGGAGTGAGTTTGCAAAAGCGAAACACGCATACAACGCACACATGCGCACAGCCTAAAAATGCGAGATCCAATTAGGAATGCTAATTCACTGTACTCACAATGAAGGTGTGTGACTTTTCTACAAGATGTGACCCAGGAGAAGTGCATAAAGTAATGGGGAAACCACCATGGGCAACTAAAAGAATGACAACTGAGATAGCAGGCCATATAGAAGACTGTCAGTGGCCATAAGGAAATGTCTACATGTGCCCTCTAATTCTATGATCAGTCAACCATGAATTTGATGTCTGTTGTTCCCCTTATCCAGGGTGTTCCCAAATAAAGTTTACTGATTATGGACTATTGCATCCAAAGAGTAGCTATACCAAAAGTATTTAATAAAATGAAAAGAAATTAAAACTGGGGCACAGGAGGGATGTGACCAGTGACCAGTGACATTTAGAAGGGACAAAAATATGTATAACATATAATTGTATTAATAGGTCAACACATACTGTAGTTGAATGTAAGTCTGTTTCATAAGAATTTTGCTACATCTATACTATATGCCTATTATAGTTAATCATGATATCATTTAATTCTTAAGAAGAGTATAATCTTGGATTTACTGACTCATCTTAAAATGAATTCCCTGGGTCAATACAAAAAGAATTAAAGTGATCTTTAACCATATTACTAGTGTCATTTTCTGTCTTAGTGGGTAGGAACTCTTGCCTCTCTGGTTTGGTGTGGGAAAATGCAACAAGTAATAGCACAGCCTAGTATGGAGTGCTGGAGAGTGTAAGAGGATTCTCCTACAACTCACCCTAACCAGATAATACCCACAATGTAGAACAAGTCCAACATATGACAGCACCTTTTAAGCTATCCGGGGTATAACATAGGCACACTTCACAGTACAGGTGTTATGTTACCTATAATCCACACAACACATCACTGACCCACATTTTTTTCTTTTCAAAAATTTATATTGACATCTATAATGTTGATTTAGGGCCAATTCATCTGACTCACTGGTGTTGCATCTTCTGTTAGAGCATATGAGAAATACTAATAGTACAGACAATGTTTAACTTATGTCTGGGAAAAATATGTTTCTGTTATCATAACATGTCTCTTTTTATTCCATACTGTCAACTCTATTTTCTCCAAGCCAAGCTTTCGCAACATGGCCTTGTCATTTTATACAATGATAGGTTTCTCCCATTCTACATCCATTTAGACCTCAACCCACCACTGCTATAGTTCACTAATTTCTATATTAACTGTCCCTCTTGTGAAGACCTATTTGACGCACAAATGGTGCATCTGACACCAATACACAACAGGTAAGGACATTTTATGTGCTCAACTAATGTTCTTGAGAATGCTTCATATTTGGAACATATTGTGTTTCAATTATGTCACTCTTCACTAGGGAACAGATAGCCTGCATGGACATTGGCTTAGAGAGTGACTTTCCTTACTGTGTGCAGGAGGCAGGTGCCCTCTAAGGTAATAATGCCTATGTTTATTTTAAATATTAATCTAATTGAAATGTAATTTCATTTTTTACTGAGAAGCTTTGCTTTTCTTACACTTCTACATTAATACAAGGAGAGGAGACAAACACAAAAATACTTCAAAAGAAAGAAAATTGCACAACAAAAGCATGATCTTCTCATAATGACCCCTCAGTACTACGATCAACACAATGTTACAGCAATAAAGATGCATCTTAGTAAACCGTATCCTAAACATGGAAACAATGTTGGGCTTCAGTTTTGATTTTTACAATCCCTTGGGTGTGTCTCTCCAATTTGCCGTTGGTCATGTAACGTGCTCAGCCAGTTTAGGTGATACCTACTCTCTTCCAAGAATAATGCTGAGTCTTGTTCGAGACGTCTTGTAGTAGTGTATAATTAATAATTTGTGGTTTGTCATAGACCTAAGGTTACTAAAGTACAATGTGTTAAGAAACATTGAACCAAATCTTTATTTACTTTACAAACATGATTTTATTCATATTGATCTTGCTGAAAATAACAACGTCTGAGAGATACCGTCTACAGATGTTACCGTTTGTCACACATCGTCCATAGTAATTAGTAACTTTATAACACCAGGAACTATGAACTTCTGTTTTTCATGTTATTAAAGTGGACCTGTCACCTATACACAACAGGGCTGGATGGCAATTGGGCCTTTGCGCTCTCACATTGCGTGTACGGTAACAAAAGCATATATTTTTTAATGTGTGCAGCGTTGTACATGTCTTGCAATGCTCCCGCCCCTTATCTATACGCTTGGTTTGCTAATAGACATGATCATCACTGGGCGTCTGCACCAAGATGCACTTATGTCCAACTCTGCATGGCCAGCAGTTCATTTTCCAACATCCAACCTTGCATTAGGTCCATCTAAGCTCACACCTTTATATCGGCAATTTAGCCATCTAAGGGCCATATTCACTTTGAGGCAAAAAGTCAGTTGCCGGACTTTTTGCTGTCATCGGAGGTTTTGCAAGTGAAAAGTTATCGCGCGCATTCCCGTATTCAATTTGGAATCGGCAAAAACGGGACCCGAAGAAAAGGTAATGTGCGAAAAGTCCTGTCATTTTTGAGGAAATCAGCCTGACACCCCCCCTCCCCCCGGATGGTCTGACTTGGGGGATAACTATGGGTACCCCAGAATAGCCCTGCTAGAGGTATTTGGGTTTTTTAAATGGTCTCAATAGGTGCTTTTTAGCGCCTTTGAGATAGTGGTGAAGAATAGCATTTAGTAAAATTGTTTGGGAGAAATAAGTAGTCACATCAAATTTGGGGTACATGAAAATGGGTACAAGCATAATTTTAAGTGGCTAAAGTGAAATTGTAAAAATCGTGAAAAATCCACCTGCCGCAAACACCTGCAATCAAAAAAAACACCTGGGGCATACTGGGGGACCCCCTGGAGTCTATTTCGCTAGTTTAAAAGTGTGTCCCCCAATTATTATTTTTCTTACGCACCCAAATGAAAGTACCTTTTTTGAGGTATCCTATGGTATTTTTTAGAAGTAGTCTGCACCCCAAAACCCTAATTCTGCACTTGTTCTCGCCACCTGTTCAATGGGGATACTTTTTCGTTGGGTTCGAACCTCTGACTTTCCGCACCTGCGAAAAGTCATCCAAATTGAATACAGAGATAAGTGAGAATAGCGAAAATTATTTCATCGGCGATATAGTATCGCCGATAACTGGTTTTCGCAGCCTAATTGAAAATATTGCCCTAAATGCTTATGAGTATTAATGCGAATGTGCTCATTATATGTACAGGCATGAGTATGTTTACTATAATGCTTAGGCACTTTCTCTGACTCTAAATGATCACATGAGAGGGGTGCGGCTGCTGGAGGGGGCACGGCTATTCCATATGTTGTATACATTATTATGACGCGCGCTGCCACAAAGCGCATTGGTGAGCATGATCTGCAAAGACAATATATTCCTGATACTGCTTCACCGCCCGCTGCTGCTGGTGTCCTGGGTGATTTTGCAGGGTATGGTAAAATTCAGGTTGGGAGCTATATATGACTACTATAACACTGCTGTTGTCACAGATACTGCCGCTGTTCACTAGAGTTCGTTATGGGAACTAGGAAATATAAGAAGCTTAGTGGGTATCATCAGCTGCAGTAGTGGGTCTCCCCTATAATGAAATTGGCCTGGCCAATAAGGGATTTTCTGATCTTCCTCTACACGCTCCACCCCTCCCCCCTGTCCAGGGCAGTAACTAGGGGTGTGGAAGCAGTGCACTGCTGCAGAGCTGCCCGGAACATCCAAGGGACGCTCCATCAGACACCCTGCAGCCAGTGGAGCTGCCCGGAGCGTCCTTAGGATGCTCCAGGCAGTGCTCTACTCCCTAGAGCCAGCTACACCGCTCCCAAGATGTGACATCATGACGTCACAGGTTTAGGGAGTGAGGGCGGCATAGAGCCCTGTTCCAGTACTGCTCCTTGTATTAATGTTTCTACGTATAATTTTACTTTAGTAAAGTTTGAGGATAGTTTTGAAAACTCAGGGGAATACCTAAATACACATAGGCCTGCTCATATAGGCTCTAGGGAGTGTCCAGGCCTTTTCCATGCTTGGCAGTAAAATTACCGGTTCCGCCAGCATTCTGGGAGCTGAGAGTGTCAGTGAGTGACTCTAAGATGTAGCGCTCAGCAGTACCCCCTCCTTGCCTAAGTATCCTTACCCCAGAGGAGCTAAGGACTGAGCCGTGCAGTGAGTAGTACATGTGCTAGATATAATATACCATCCAATTTGGCATAATATGAATTTTGAGAATTACTGTGTGACCTACTATGGTCATAGGTAAGTGAGGTGATGGAGTTGAGGGGATTGATGGGAGATATAATGATATGGGGGAGAAGGCTTGGGGCATGATTTGGGGGGACATGATGATAAGAGGGGGTCTGATGACATTAAAATAGAACTAGACACACCCCTGGGTGGTGATTACAGTACCTCAGCGCAGAGTATCCATTTCAAGATTTCCCTGGGTGCAACAATGTAGATACGAGCACAGTTACTGGGAACCGGCATCTTTTTCTGTCAGCACAGAGAGTAATCATCACAGGTGCAAATGCTCAGTCTATTTACGCATAATATATGAAAATTACATATATAGCAAACCGTATCTATTCTAGTGGCTTCGGAAATCAGATCATCTAATCCTTACTATGACGTATGTTCTAGGACATATGTGGGATTGTTGTACTCATGAAACATATTTAACTCGTATGCTTATGGCTGTAGTATTAAGAGTTTTAAAGTTGATCAATTCCTTGTTTGTAACTACGTGCATGACGGAAGAAAAGCGGTAAGTGTAGCGTTAGCCTCCATTGTCTAATTAAGCACTTGGCACTGAACAGTATGTGTGCTGATTTTGTCCTGACAGGTTGGCTTAGCCATGCGTATAATTGTAATGTCGTTAAGCTTCAGGAGCTTCACCTTGATTGTTATCTGCATTAAATTACAGCGGCAACGTGTATTATAAAGTGATTCAGTGTCTTGACAAACAAATGTAAATCGTTTTTTAAAACCTTATCATACAGTACATATCTTTTTTTTAGTAGTACAATATATTGGCATATCCCATCAGTAACAATGCCACTGCCTAGTGTGGAGTTTTATCCTTCTTTAGCACAAGTAATGTACGAAATATACAGAGTTGATCGGAGATAAACAACAAAGTAATTAATAGCACCAATTTGGCAATTGCTTGGCGCTCAGCTAGTATAATCTTGCATCGAGAAGTTCCCTCCCATAATAATATAGTGTAAGTGCCAAAGTTAACCACAATTAAATGTCACCTGCTGCAAATGATTTTTTTTTTAAATTTGTATGTAAATCCACACGTCAGCTACACAAGGAAATGCACACTACTGATGAGAATGCAGCCTAGCAATTCAGCAGGGAACAGTGGGCCTGATTCAGAACCGCTCGTAATCGGCCGCTCGTTCGTTCCGACCGATGTTCGCACAACTGCGCATGCGTACGGATTTTAATACGCATGCGCGAACCACTCAGTGCGGCCGAAAATCGTTTGTTCGCTAAATAGCGAATGCCTGCTATTTTGAGTGACAGGAGGAGGCGTATGTGGGTGGTAACAGGGGAAGGTGCTTGAAAACGGGGAGTGGAGATCAGAATGCAGGCGTGCCAAACAGTCAAAACGGGCGTTTTATGGGTGTGCATAATTAATACAGGAGCTTCATTAACCACGTCACTGGTTGATTTATAGTCAGAACTGTTCGCAAGATTGTGGTAGGAAAAACCAACCACAAGAATAGCGAGCAGTTCATACGCTGTTCGATGTACTCGATTAATCTATTAAATAGCAGACATGACGTATGGTGCGAGCGGCCAGGGGGCGTCCTTTTCAAAATTACGACCGCAAGTTTTGTTCGCTCGTTCAGACATAGAGGCGTGAACAGACCGCAAAGTGCGAACGGTTCATTTGAATAGCCACCCCTTTTTAATGAACGAGCGAGCGCAAATAGCGTCCGGCTCTGAATCAGGCCCAGTGTTTCATAAATTTTGGTCAGGAGGTATCTCTTTGATTATTGTGGTGAATTGATAGCGCCTGCCTTCTCATGTGTATTCTCATGTGAGTCCAGCCTGATCTTTGTCTGTGTGGAGTTTGGGCCCGATTCAGACCCGCTCACGAGCGATCGCAAGCGGGTTGATGTTGCCCAAGTGCGATTGCGCACGATGGACCCGGGTCCGTCGTGCACATGCGCGGGACCCGAATAACGACGGCCAAGCCGTCGTTATGGGTCTCGCACCAAAGGGGGCGTGCTGTCGATGGTGATTGACAGCACGCCCCCTTTGGTGGGTGTGCCAGGGGCGTGGCTGCCCAGACGGAGGCGTTCTCATGGGACGCCTACCGTCTGGGGCCGGCCCCACTGACATCACTAGTGATGTCAGTGGGAGTGCTTTTGGCTCTGATAGAGCCAAAAGCACTCCAGGGCTTGCGGCAGCGAGACCCTACCGCAAGGGTCTCGTCGCAAGCCCGATGGTCGCGATGGTCTTGACCATCGCGACCATCATTTTGGCCGCTCGCTATAGCTGTGGGTGGTCACCCACAGCTATGCGAGCGGCCAGGAGGCCGCTCCAAAAAGGAGCAGGGACGGCCCTAATTCAGAGCGAGCACTCTATCAGAGCATCCTGCTCTGAATCAGGGCCTTTGTGTGCTCTTCCCATTTTTCCGTGCATATCCTCTGTGAGGTGTGGTTTCCACACTCCAAAGGCCAACTGGCTCCAGAAGAGTGTCCCCCTATGGTGTGTCTGTGAAAGTGATGGATACACTACACTATGGTGTAGATGTAGTTAGCCAGGGCCGGCTCCAGGGGAAGTCACGCCCTGTGCAGGATGGGCCTGTTTCCTGCGTGTGGCTTTGCTGTGCACGGCCGGAAAGGTGGGTGTGGCCTAATTATCATAGACCTCCCTCCTTAAATGATGTTATTTGGAGGCGTGTCCGTTTGGCACACCTCCCAGTAGCGTCAGGCTGGGGGCGAGCCCAGCACTACGTCAGTAGCTGGGCTGCCCCCAGCTCTCTTTCTGCACTGAATGGATGCCACGTGCATGCACGCACCATCCACTCCTTTTCTCCAGGGTCCGGCACCGCCGCAGCTGAAGGAGTCTGAAAAATCATTCCACAGAAAAAAATTTCCAGCCGACCCACGGCACATTAATTTGGCATATAGGGTGCCTGGAACGGCACCGCGGCCTGTAACACTGGTGCACTGGTCCAGAGCTGCCCATTAGATACACGCTGCAACCTGTACAGCCGCCCAAAGCGATCTAAGGGCGCTCTGGGCAGTGTTGTACTTCCTGGTGCCAGCGATCCCGCCCCCTCGGCGTGATGTCATGTGTTCGGGGGGGCGGGGGGGGGGGGGCTCTGGACCCGGCTCCAGCACTGTTGTACAGTACTGAAAAATTCAGCACACATAAAAATTCAGGACGTGTGTCCTTTTGAAGATTTAGGTCATCATAGCAAAAGTTCAAATAACAGAAGACAATGTTGTAAATGATATATGTCAAATGCCATGTACTACTGAATGGAATAATATGAATTAAATAGCTGGTGTGTTATAATAACTAAATACTGTACGCCCCATTCTTTTACTCCTCTGTCGCAGGTTTCCATTGTAGGAGGTTAACAGGCAGAGTATGACAGTATTGTAGACTTGCTATGAAGACCAAAGCATACGTGTTATTATTACTCACAAAACAATTCATCTGTTGAGTGTTTGTGTGATAGTTAGTAATAAGAAGGGGTAATGCAGTTGTTACTTGCTTAAAAAAAAGAAAAAAAATCATAATGATTTAGTGTGAGTGTGCGCTATATACTGTCATATCATATAACATGTTACATTCAATCAGTCTTGCAGCTACAGTATCTGTGTGTTAAAAGTGCTGGCTTGTTCCCTAATTGCACAAATGTACTTCTTGGTAAAGAACAATGAAAAGGTTGAAAGGTTGGTTGTTCTTTCATCCTTAACTAGTTTTAGCTCAGCAGCAAACTTCCTGTGTTTGTGTCTTTTCTGTATTACTAATTATTTTTATGAGCGCTATATGTCAATGTAATGTCACTTAACAATGTCCCTAAAATAACATAGCGGCATAAACTCATTGATAAACTGTTTTGGTGCATACACAAGGTCCGATTTTTCTTCAGATCTGAACGATAACGATTTAAAAAATCGTTCAATCATTCATATCTGAAGGAAAATCTGATATATCTGACATGTCTGAACGATGAACGATAAATGATGCGCGTTCCCGATGGTGAGATAACGATATCTGACATCTGATGTGTTTGCAGTCAGTTTTGGACGATTTCAGTCACTTTAATGTAGTAAAAAATCGTTCATAGTTGAAATCGTTCAAATCGTTGGGCAAATCATTCATCAAATCGTTTAGATCATTTAATCATTCATCTGACACATCTGACAAAACTGACCGTGTGTATGCTCCATTAAGTTCAAATTGTAAAGCGTAACGGAATTGGCTGCACTATGTAAGAAACTGTTAATAAATAAATAATAAATAAGTGTAAACAAAGAAAAACAACAACAAGAAAACACGATAGGTCTTTATAGCAGATAGCAGAAATGAATAAGGGTCCTGATACAGAGATAGACACTAATTCCACCGCAGCTGAGACTTTGAACCATCGGATCTCTGCCATCAATGGAAATACCATCAACAATCGGTGGCAAACCATCGATGGTTACTAACCATTAATGTTTGATGACAATCCATAACAGTTTTCCTCAATTAAACATTATTACTGGGGCTTATCTCTCACAGCTAAACACAGCGCTGTATTTTTCCAGTCCAGTCGAAATAAGTTCTTGGGGTGCTATTATTAACCCAGCAAAATCAAGATACACCGGTATGTTTAAATAAGAAATTCTTTCTAGTTACAATTAGCACAGATGGTGTAGTGGTAGCATTACTACTGTACCTCACAGTGCAGATAGAAATTGCACACAGAGAGATTGGTTTTCAGTGGACATTCCTGGGATGTGACAGGGATCTGAAGACACAGTAGGCCTTACACAGGAGGCCATGTTCAGACAATGCAAATACACCTGCTACAGGGTTGGTGTAATCTTCGATGGTGTAATGATGGTGCGTCCAAGGGGCATATTCAATTAGACGCGAAAAGCAGTTTTCGGTGGAAAAGTATCGCAGATTACGTCATTTCGCCAGGCGAAAACTTATCCCCGTATTCAATTCCAAAGACTTTTCGTGTACGCGGAAAGTGAATGCATTGGAATAGGCAAAAAAGATTCGCCTATGAAAGGCAGGCGGAAAAAAAAGTGCAGAATTGTGGTTTTGGGGTGCAAAGGTGGGGAAACCACCCTGCACCATTGGGACAGGCCCGTGAAGGTTAACTGCATCAAAAAATCCCCCCAAAAATTGAAGAACACCCCAAAAAATGATTTTGAAAAAGGGGGTAAAAAAGTACAAAGTTGGGGTACAAATGTAAAAACTAGTGAAATAAGCTTTTGGGGGGGTCTGCAAGTATCGGGGAGGTGTTTTTTTTATAGCAGGTGCTTGAGGAAGGTGCGTTTTTATGGTTTAATAAAACGTCACTTTTGCGATTAATAACCATGCTACCACCCATTTTCATGTACCCCAAATTTGCTGGGACTAGTTATTTCCTCAGAAAAAAACTGCTAAATGCTATTATTCACCACTTGTGCAAATATGCAAATTAGAAGCATTTAAGTACCCAAAATCAGTAGAGCTCTTTGGGGGCATCTGCCATGATCCCCAATGTTAGTGCATCTTTTGGGGGGTGTCAGGCTGATTTCCCCAAATCTGACAGCACTTTTCGCCTGTTTGAGTTTCGCCGGGTTCCGTTTTCGCTTCCTTTGGAATTGAATAAGGCGAAAAGCGGGGCCGCACACGAAAAGTTTTAGCCTCCAAAACACGCAAAGTCGTCGAAAAGTTTGGCAGGCGAATCCTTTCCGACTTTTCACGTCTAATTGAATATGCCCTTAAGAGCACACTGAGATGCAAGAGCACTGCTGACAGTGGGTGTCTCAGTAGGCTGAGAATCGGTTGCGGAACTAGCATAGAAACAGACACCGTTGTGGAAATACACGCAGCCGCGTCTGAGTACGCCTCTTAATCAGGCCCATTAAGTACACATGTATATACAGCTCACGAGCAGGGACCTCTTCCCTCATGTGCTTCTCCTTACACTGTCTTCTACTCCTTATGGAGCATACACACGGTCAGATCTGTCAGATGAACGATTTGAACGATTTTACCAAAGATTTGAATTATTTGAACGATTTTTGACTGCATTAAAATGAATGGAATCGTCCAAGTCTGACTGCAAACACATCAGATGTCAGATATCGTTATCTGACCATCGGGAATGCGCATCGTTCAAATCGTTCATCTGACAGATATGTCAGATTTTCCTTCAGATATGAACGATTGAACGATTTTTTAAATCATTATCGTTCAGAGCAGAAGAAAAATCTGACCGTGTGTATGCACCATAACTCCTCATAAGGGCACCTAATACATCTCTGCCAACTCCCTGCTGCTTATTGTGAGTGTTTTAATCACTATTGCAGCAATGTATATAATGTCCTTCACTGTACTGTAAGTTACTTGTTTTTTTTTGTTCACTTATTAGTTTTAAGTACTATGTAAGGCGCTGCGGAACACTTGTGGCACCATAAAAATAAAGGATAATAATAATAATACAGAATATAGCATCTTATCTCTGACAAGCCAGTTCAAACATTCAAGGTGCGTACACACATAACGATTTTTTGAATGATTTAACTATAACGACGTTGTTATCGTTAAATCGTTTGTAAAATTGTTCATCTTTTTAAGCTGAACAATGAACGATAATCGTTCATGCGCGTTCACGTTTGTAGTTTGTAGTTCATCGTCCATTCTGACTGTCCAACAAACGATTTTTGTTCAGAAAATCATTCATGTTGTGCAGAATGAACAATAAACGATGAACGATTTTCATTCACTGTATGCATGATTAAAAAATCGTTCATCGTTTTTGAAAATCGTTCATTATTTTAGTAACCAACGATTTTTAGTGAACGATTTTCATTCACTTTTTCAAGGGAAAATCTGAACGAAAATCGTTCACTAAAATCCTTGGTTACTAACATCGGTGTGTGTGTATGCAGCTTCAGTTGTACATTTTAGGGAAGACATTCCTCACAATTAACTTTGGGCCTGATTCAGAGCCACTTGTAAGCGGCAGCTCGTTCGCTCCGAGCGATGTTTGGCCAACTGCACATGCGTACGGATCGTTATACGCATGCGCGAACCAGTCAGTGCGGTCGAAATTCATGTGCTCGCAAAATAGCGAATGCCTAATAATTTGAGTGACAGAAAGAGGCGTATGTGGGTGGTAACGGGGGAAGGTGCTTGAAAACGGGGAGTGGAGATCCAATCGCAGGCGTGCTTAAAGGTCAAAACGGGCGTTTTATGGGTGTGCATAATTAAAACAGCAGCGTCATTGACCACGTCACTGGATTTTTTTTTAAGCCAGAACTGCTCGCAAAATTGTGGTAGCAAAAACCAACCACAAGAATAGCGAGCAGCTCATACCCTGTTCGATGTACTCGATTAATCTAATAAATAGCGGACATGACGTAGGATGCGAGCGGCCAGGGGGCGTAGTTTCCCAAAAAACGACCGCAAGTTTTGTTCGCACGTTCAGACCTAGAGGCGTGAACAGACCGCAAACAGCGAAGGGTTCATTTGAATAGCCACCTCTATTTTCAGGACGAGCGAGCGCTATTTGCGTCCGGCTCTGAATCAGGCCCTTTATCTTTACATTAAACATCGCCCTCCAGTGGTAACAAAATAAATATCATTTTTTAACAAGCTACGGTGCCTCTCTGTAACAGCCAATAATACAGTTTTGTGTGTGCTTGCTGGAAAAGGGTTGGTGTCATTATTTTATCACTATTATTATACTTAGCCCCCATCTAGCCCATTTCTATTGCATTTTGAATAATACAAAATACATACAAAATGTGGTAGACGTACTCTTAAAACCAAATAGAATAATTTTTTACTCTTCGAATGCAACTTTTATCACTTATATATATTGTATATAGATCATAAGCTTGCGAGCAGGATCTTTTTACCTCTTTGTCTGTCTGTTATTATTACCATGGGGCCTATTCATCATCGGAGGCCATATGGCCTCCGATGATGAAGTATTGAACTCGCTGCGAGGGATACTTAAGTATCTAACTTGCAGTGGGGGAAATGTGACACCAGAACAATTCATCATTGCTCCCGTGCGGGGACAGCTGCTCCGAAAAGCATCTGTCCCCGTGGTTAGTATCGCAGCTATTTACCTGCCTCCAGTCGTCTTGGGTACACATGCGTGACCTCAGGTCACGCATGTACAAAGCCGCCGGGGAGGTAGTGAGGAGGCGGCGGAGGGATCCGCTCAGATCCCTCTTCGCATCCTCGGAACTCCTTCCCATAGGAAGGAGCGGGGATCCGAAAACAAGCGCCGTCTGAAGATGGCGATTGTTCTCAGAAGCAAACTACGAAAACTTTCAGAATATCAGGAGGTAGTATCGGACCCCTGATGATGAATAGCCCGGTAACCTAAATATGCGGAAACTAGCATGGTTACCGGGCCATTTATGGTGAATTTGCCCCCCATCCATGTTTCATTACACTTTGATCCCAATTGTAAATTGCAATGGAATATGCTGGCACTATATAAGTAACTGCTAATAATAATATTTAGTGTAGCAGACTGGCATAGAGTAAGAACGGCGACTGATGCACTGCCCCAGGCTTCCAGTCTTGTCTGTGTCCTTCCTCTTTCTATTACCTTCATTGGGACATTAATGTTTATCTTTGTTATGGTTAGTGGCACCAAATAACCAACAGGAGACTTTGGGGAGGTGCTGACCTCTGCTGCCAATGCCAGCGCTACAGAAGACCTGACAGAAAAGGATCTGGAAGCCCAGTGAGATCACCGTTGTATTCAGCCAACACTGAAAGATGCTGCAAAAAAATTTAAAGCACATCAAGAGCGCCCTCTTGTGTTCCTAATGTACATATCCCATGTCTCTAGTTCTCTTTGCTTTCTGTCTTAAGGTGCCCACACAGTGGACGAATCGCAAAAGATGCAATGTCGTCAACGATTTTCCGGGCAACTCACCGGCACTCCACGATATCTTGCTAAACTATGACCAATGACCTATAGTGCGTCCTTAATGATTTCCAGTGCATCGTTAAGGAGATTGCCAGATCTTACCTGCAGTAGGTAAGATCTGAAGATACGACAAACGACCTGTGGGACCACGCATCGGATAGTTATAGTTAATGGAAGCTGCACGTTTTTAAACAATGAATCGTCCGCTGCATCATTTTCATGGAAATCGTGCCTAAAATCGTCCAGTGTGTGGGCACCTTTACACCTGACACGTACCCATCGCCTATTCTCAGTGGAGGCCGGTATTTTGTGGGCTAGGCCAATAGTTATCCTGTCGATTAATTAGGGATGTGTGACCATACTGGGGCATGCGTGACACCACTACAGCTGGCACCACTGCAAATACGTGATGGGTACACTTGAACCTTAGGTAGTGACCTATTTTGCACTAAATGGGTTGAAAAGCATGTTCTATGTTAGTATAGTTGTCCCAATAATGTGTGGTGGGTGGGAAAGAGAGATCAATTTTTAAGCGTAATACTCTGCACATTACTCCTTTATATCTGCCAAAATGTGTTACACTGGATTGTTAAGTTACTGTGTAGAAGCTAATGAGAGGTAAAATAAATATGTGCGGTAATAATTGCACTTAATCTGTATTGCTGCCAGCTCTGTGATTTCCTCATGTTCAGAAAACAACGTTACTTTCATACTTTGGCGCTCAGAAATGACCGTTCTACAACTGCTGTAATGTAGCAAGGGGTAAGGTTATTTACTCAATATATATTTTATGTGCTAATTAACTTTTAGACTTCTATTATGATTATCTGATTATTTTCAATATGTGTAAAATATGGAAGGGAGATTTATAGTGGGAAAAAATATCATAAGTTTGTCCAAGATGATTGGAATCAGGGGACCCCGAGCAGTATAATGACTTAGGGGCCTATTCATCATCACTAATGGGTCTGTTTCCACATGTTTTCAGTAGCATTCTTTATTAGGGGTCTGATGGGGAATCCTAATATTCTGAAAACTCCAAAAACTGAAAGTTTTTGGAGTATGCCTGCAGGAACTTATGCCATCTTCAGATGGTGTTAGTTCCCGGTGCCCAGTTCTTTGCAATGGGAAGGAGGTCTGGGTTGTGAAGAGGGATCTGACTGGCACAGTGTGCCCTCTGGCAGTGCACTAGCATGGACTTAATTCACACATGCATACTAAGTTATACCCCTTTTCCACCAAAACCCCCTGTCCAACCCAGGATTTTAGACATGGTTTCCACCCGGGTCAGACTCCATTTACACTGCACCTTCGACCCAGGTTATTCCCGGGTCCGCCCCATTTACACTGAGCCAGGGTCTGCCCTGCAAAACCTATGGATGTCATAAAAATGACCTTTTTCAGGCCCACAAAGATAGGGTCATAAAATGGCGGATGAGGACTACTCACTGCAGCTCCAATCAGCGTCTTTTGCAGTGATGCGGGTCGGACCGATTATACTGCAGTAGTACCCGGGTCATTCCCGTGTCCAACCCTGGTCGCTACCTCGACCCAGGTTATTTTTTTGAGGACCCTTTTCCACTGAGCCATGACCTGGGTTTACCCGGCAATAACCCAGGTTTTTGCATCAATGGAAGAGGGGTATAACACTGCCGTGTAAAGTTTGTGGAAAACAGTGGCCAGGCAGCAAAAAGTTCAGAGATAGCATCAGGCAATGAGTTCTCGCAGCTGTAACACAGATAATGGAGTGCTGACAACAGGTGCCTTAAATAAACAAAATAACAGAGTTACAGGTAATGAGGTATGATGTCATAGCCACAAGCCAAATACTGTCACTCACAACAGCTGCATCGACAAACATTTAAAGTCATGACATACCGACATCAGCCGCACCCAACGCGCTATGTTGGGGCTTAGTGGTGATGACACCGTTTTTGGGAGTATGAATGGCTCCACACTGGGAGCTGGACCCAGTAAGTTAGATCCTATTACATAATGTTAGTTATGTTACTGTTATGAGACCTGAGTTGATTATACCATGTAAAATTGTATTTATGGCAGGTCAGTTTGGTTCCAGCTGTAGGACGGGCACAAGATATATTGGCAGATCAATTGATCGGCCAATATATATGCCAGTGTGTACCCAGCATTAGCTTGGTTGCAATAACATTCCTCAAATACACACTTTCCATACCCGAGAAAATAAGCAATAACCTATTTGAATTTCTATTTGACGTGGAAATAACAGACACAACTATTAATGAATCAGCAGTGTTAGGGGTCATAGGGATACAGCTGTTTTTCAGAGCAGCTGCCCCTGTACCAAACAATCTTGAATTGCTCCAGTAATATGTTATCCGATGCTGCAGATCACAGCTAGTCAGATATCAAACTATCGGGGCACTGTAAGGAGGGCATATTGATGCCTATGTCCCTTAGGGGCCTATTCATCAACACTTCAATAACGTTTTTAAGGACATTTTCCTTAATTACCGTTATTTTAGTATTCATGAAGACACTTAGCCCAGGAGATATCACTGATATCTCCTGATTAAGTCCACCTGCGTTAATTTCCACACTAATGGAAATTAGGTTATTCATCAAATTCCAAAAATTATGTATTTTCGGAATTTGATGGAGTTACTATACGCCACTGTCAGGTGGCGTACAGCGGGTTACACTTACCTGCTGTCAGTTGGGCAGGTCCTCCGCCGGCTCTCTCCATCACTCTGCTTGCTTCTCAGGCTCTGTCTGCTGTGCTGACACTGTGTTCTCCCGGCAGAACACAGTAAAGTTTAGAAGAAAAAAAAAGTTGTTTTTTTTCTTCTAAACTTTACTGTGTTCTGCCGGGAGAACACAGTGTCACCACAGCAGACGGAGCCAGAGGCGGCTGCAGTGACCAGGTAAGTGGGGGACAGGGAAGGGCTGAGTGGAGGGGGGAGTGAGGGTTGGGGGGGACACATTTACCGCAGCTGTAGGCAGTGCTGCGCATGCACTGCTTTTACGGATGTAACGGTGAATGCGCAGCACTGAGTCAGGGGCGTTTTAAAAGAGGAGGGGGCCCGTGTGCACTCCTCGTGCGGGGCCCCCTCCTCTCTCCCTGGTGGCTGGCAGCCGACTGACGCAGCTTGCCAGCCACAGGAGCATTAGTAGACTCCGGGCACTAGTGTGTGCCGGAGTCTACTGCGCATGTGCAGAGCTCTGGAAAAATGGCCATGGCGACCATTTTCCGGCGTTCTGTGCATGCACAGTAGACTCCGGGCATACTCTAGTTTCCGGTGTCTACTGCGCATGCGCAGAACACCGGAAAATGGCCACGGCGGCCATTTTTCCAGTGTTCTGAGCAGCAATGACAACCGACGCGGGACCTCGGACAGGTAAGTTTAAAAAAAATATTGGTGCAGTGTGTGTGGTGCGGGGCCCCACTGCCCCGCACACACTGCACCCATTATAGATACGCCACTGCACTGAGTACAGCTGCGGTAAGTTAGTGTAGAGAGGGAAAATTATCTATTTCCCGGAAAGCTGTCATCGCAAAAATTACAGCTTTTCGGAATAGATAGTTATGGAGAAGAGGAATGATGAATTCCTCCTGTAATTAGGTAGAACTCCATGCGAGTTCTAAACATAATTACCTCCAGAGAATTTTTAGTTATGATGAATAGGCCCCTTATTGTGTAAACGGGAGAGATTGTACATGGGGTAAAGAGCACATATCACTTTTCCAGTATCCCTGAGACTACAGCTCATCCGTTCCTTGGTTCTTAGTAACCCAATAATCTGAGCATGAATCAGGGGCGTATCTATAATGGTGCAGAGTGTGCGGGGAACAAGGGCCCCTGGTTCCAGGGGGGCCCCGCACCCTGCACCCATAGTATTACTTACCTCTCCGGAGTCCCACATCGGTGCGGGCGTAGGGCACTGTAAAACGACTGGAAAATGGCCACGGTGGCCATTTTCTCGTCGTTTACGCATGCGCAGTACAGGGAAAATGGCCGCCGCGGCCATTTTCCCGGTGACCTGTGCATACACCATAGACTCTGGGCACACTCTAGTGCCCAGAGTCTATATCTCCGGCGCTGGCCGTGCACAGCTCAGTGCGCTGCCGGCCAGAGAGGAAGGGGCCCGTGTCGGAGACTGCACATGGGCCCCCTCCTCTCTAAAAATGCCCCTGGCATGAATATTGCTTCAGCCCACAAGAAGACTGCCGCATCTGATAAATATGATCAGCTTATAGAGCATCTCCTATACTGTAACTTTGCTTTCTGGCTTCTTTCTGAGTCTATCTACAAAGCCTTTAAGTTTATATCACCTACAGTAGCCACAGCTGTTTACATTTTTTCATCTTGATTACTGTAGAAACTGCTCTTGATACATACATGCTTACTCTCCCGGGAGCCGCGGGAGGCTCACGATTTTTCGGGTAACCCGCCCCCCCCAGCACCCCCGAAAGAGTAGGCATATCTCCCGTATCCTGCCCACTTCTTAAGTGGGCAGGATGGGGAGATTTTAGGACAAATGTGTAGGTCCATATGCAGCGGGCGCAGCTAAACAATGCAAACCTAATTCAGAGATGGCCGCAGTGCCAGTGATTATGCAGTTGAGTGATGTTTTGCTACTGCGCATGTGTGAAAGGTCTAGAAAACCCTTACTGCGCACATGTGAACCTATGTGTGTGATACCATTTGCAATTGTGTATGGAATCGCTGAGAAGGAGGTTTGCGATCCCTGGGTGTATAAGGGTGGAGACTGGGAGGTGACCTAAAGTGATATAAAAAAGGGGTCATTTCAAAGGTGTGTCATGGGCGTGACTGGGAATGCTGCTGCATTCCCAGTCACAAATCCACAGCTTCAGAGGCCATGTTTAGTTGGATTTGAGGAGGGTAGCTCTAGGCTACAGCAAATGTCAATGCAACCTATTTTGCGTCGATATTGGTGTGTTTGCAATCTCCATCGCAGATGCACAGACAGTGCAGCCTGAAGGTGGGAGTCTCACGGCTCGTACCCTCCATTGCATCGTCCCAAACAAAAGGAAGGCTGAGATTAGCATTTGCATATTCCCACAACTGCTATTGCAAGAGAGGCTGTGACCGGAGATGCATTACCAACCATCTCTGAATAAAGCCCAGAGCTCTCATATCCAAAGGCAAAAAAATTTAAAAATCTCTGCTGCCGTAGAAAGAAACAAGAAAGCTAAAGCATTGCATTTGGTAAAGTTTATAGCAGGTTTTGTACCAACAGGGCCAGATTACCCATAATGTGATAAAGGTGGTCAGCCTATCAGCCCAAGCCTGGGGTACTCTGGAGAGGGGGGATCCCTTTACTGGGGAGGTCACCACCTCCCCAGCATGGAGTAGAGTGGGATGCTGAATGCTTTGGTCGGGGGACCCTTTGAAGCAGGTCCCACAGCTGTGGCATTACACCCCCGCAAAGAGCCTGGAGCTGGTTGTGGATAATACCGGGGACTCCTAGGGGTCTATTTACTAAGCAGTGTTAGGAGACAGAGTGAAAAGTGATAAGAAAGTGATAAGGTGCCAGACAATCAGCTCCCAACTGTCATTTTTCAAACACAGCCTGCGAGATGACAGTTGGGAGCTGATTGGCTGGCACCTTATCACTTTTCACTCTGTTTCCTAACAATGCTTAGTAAATAGACCCCTTACTCTATTTGTCTTCCATATTTCCACAACCAGGACCAGCTCACTGAGCCTGGTGCTGGTTGTTGAAAAAACGGGGGGTCGCTATGTTTTTTTCCCTGTATGTTCACAGCCAGGATTGGCTCACATAGTCCAGTGCTGGTTGTGCTTTTAGGGGGGGACCATATGTCACTTTTTTATTTTATTATTTTAACCCTTTAGTTTTTACACACAGAAGCCTTCACGGATTTCACTTATCTGTGAATTCTTCTGTGAAATACGCACCTGCTTAGGTTAAAATCAGTAGCCTGAAACAGGTCTATTATTTTGCAAGTTTTTTTAAGTAGTTGTGTGCGAGTTTAAAACACGCACTCTTTTACATTGGCCGAGTTGTATGTTTTCAATGGGAAAACATCTGGATGCAAGTTTGACCATTGCGAGTTGCGGAAATTACATGTATGAGTAGTAAAAAAAATGGGAGTTTAGCACTAAACTCGCATTTTTTTTTACAACTTGTACCCTATTACATTTAGCCCTTATTGCCCAAGTTTTATTATATGCAATGAGTGTTAAAACTCTTTGCATATGATAAATGGTGCTCAAGCCAATCAGCTCCCAACTGTCATTTTTCAAACAGATGACAGTTAGTAGCTGATATGGCTGGAGCACCATTATCATACGCAACAAGTTTTATCTGTCGTTGTGTATGATAAACCTTGTTGATAAATGAGGCACAAAGTCTTTGGATGTGCTTTACCAGTGAATGGTCTTGAAATGGACCACACTTTTGAAGGCTGAGATGTGAAAAGAATGTAACTTTAGTTTTAATGTGGTATACTAAAGGGGGAAAGCTTTGACAAGGAACTCAAAAGTCATTCACACCTGGATAACCATGCAATTTAGGAGTAAATGACAGTGCTGGCAGGCATATTATCTGACTTACAGGACAGAAACCAGCATAGCTTCCCAAATCACTACGGTTTCAGAAATCAGTGCAGAACAGAAAACAGTGCAGAACAGAAATCTCTGCAGACCAACATTAATGACCATGGCATATGAAAATGTGCTTGGAGGAAATTAGTAACTGTCAGTGCAGGTGCAGTGTGACAGTTGATCCTCCTACTCACTGCTCTTCCGTTGGAGCTCTGCTATATTGTGAAATTTACCAGGCTCCAGAATTGCTTGGCTCCAGTAGCTTATGCCATCTTTAGATGGCCATTGTAGCTACATATCCCACAATTTACTGGGAGAGGGACACACAGGGTTCCTTCTTAATAATAGCCGCTCGCATAAGTGCAGTCTGATGACCGCACATGCGCAGTAGAGCGTTCTGGGGGTTCATAGCAGAAAGTAAACTGATCGCATCAGCAATCACTTTACTTTGTACATTGCCAGGATGGGTTCCTATCAGAGCCTCTATCCCTGGATGTGCTTCTTAATACATCCGGGCAGAATATAATTACACATTGATGCGAAAAGCTGCAATAAGAAATTATACTCATTGGGTCTAAAACCTGATAATTAATAAATATGCCCTAAGGACAGCACTGTTAGACGCCTCTGCAGGGTTGGAGCATGACAACTATAATGTATGACCTTATGACGTTGACAACAGGACAGTGTTGGATAAATACAAAATCTCACACCTACTGGGACAGTACTGTTACTGGGAACTGGGTGCTCTGACTGGGGAATTTTGGTGAGTGCTGGGACTGTGGGGGCGATTTAGACCCGCTCGCTAATATGCAATTGCTTGGTGCATGACGTAGCATGTGTATTAAAAAATGCAATCGCACAGGCAATCGCTGATCAAACATGCAGACGCCCATCCACTACTAAAGTCCACCCACTTCCCTCTATGAACGAACGGTGAGACGCCGCTACATAAGGGGAAAATCGGTACCATTGTGCACCATCGGACCCATTCGCACTGCTAAGGTAGACCTAAGGCTACCGCAAGCACTGCGAGAGCTGCTGACTTTAATCCAGCCCTGTCAGGTTAATGCTGGTGATGCGTGTTAATTATGGACGCCCATGAAACTGCGTTCAGCCGCTCTGACATGCCTGCGTTCACTCAAACACTTCTCCGTCAACACCCCTTAATGGCATCTAATGTCACTCAAGCTTGCGGGCCTTTGGTGTGCTACGAGCGATTGCTTCTTGAACACTGTGATAGGTTTGCGCACACGCACTGAGTTCTTTATGCACGCGCAGTACTTAAACATCTCCAGCTAGCGGACACCCGCTTGCGAACGGGTCTGAATCACCCCCTGTGTTCCTAATTACATCCTTTAGGCTCCGTCTCCTAAATTCCAGTATACTTATATTGTGGAATGTCCCATTTTGACTCGTGTGGAGTTGTGAGAGAATTATATTGTGCTTTAGCAATTACGTTTGTTTTTATCTGATACTATTATTAATAAATGTTAACACTATTATTGTCAAAATGTATCACGCTCCAGAATAGTTTGGCCCTGGTCGCTAACGCTATCTTTATGGGCCATTATAGCATATAGGCTACATATCCCACAATTTACCAGGAGAGGGATCTGTAGAGTATTAATAACTACTAACACAAGCGCAGTCTGATGACCTCTCATGCTTAGTAGTTTGCCGGAGGGTCCTGTAGCAGAAAGTAAAGTGATTGTATCAGCAATCACTTTACTTTGCACATTGCAGGGAAGGGCACTTATCAGAGCCCCTGTCCCTGGATGTGCTTCTTAATACATCCAGGTGGAACATAATTTGAAATTGCCCCAACTTTTCCCTTATGTCAGTCATGCAGATGACCAACCTCAGACCAGAAATAACCAGTCTTGGTCAGTCTGGTGAGGTGAGTGAGGTCGTACTGTGATGTCATAATGGTAACTGCCTGTATCAGAGCTTTGTTGTTGCTGCTTCTTAGACACATCCAGGACACTGACAATGCACAGATAACAATAAAAGATACTTGTATAAGGTTAGTAACTCCACAAAGACCAAGGGACATATTAAACAAATTTTGCGGCAAATCCCCTCAAAACTGATGTTTTTGAAGGATACCCGCAAAATGTAAGAGCATCATCAGAATATATTCTGGGAGTTCTGCGCAGATATCAGAAAATTCTGCGGTGATTCATCTATTTCTGATCGCAGTAGGAGCTCCCCTCTATGAGGGCTGCTATACTGTGACATTTACCAGGCTCCAGAATTGCTTGGCCCCGCTAGCTTACACCATCTTTAGAGGGCCATTGTAGCTACATATCCCACAATGTACTGGGAAAGGGATCCAAAGGGTCCCTCCTCAGTAATAGCCACTTGCAGAAGCGCAGTCTGATGACCGCACATACGCAATAGAGCATCCTGGGGGGCAGGAAGTAAAGTGATCACATCAGCAATCACTGTGCTTTGCACATTGCCAGGATGGGCTCCTATCAGAGCCCCTGTCCCTGGATTTGCTTCTTAATACATTCGGGCAGAACATAATTTCTTATTGATGCGAAAAGATGGAATAAGAAATTATACTCATTGGGTCTAACACCTGATAATTAGTAAATATGCCCTAAGGATAGCACTGTTAGAGGCCTCTGCAGGCTTGGAGCATGACAACTATAATGTATGACCTTATAACGTTGAGGACAGGACAGTGTTGGATAAATACAGAATCTCACACCTACTGAGACAGTGCCACTACTGGGAACTGGGTGCTCGGACTGGGTAACTTTGGGGAGTGCTGGGACTGTGGGGGTCATTCAGACCCACTTGCGAGCGGCAGTACGCTCGCAAGTGGGTCGATGTTCCCCACTGCGCAAATCACTCCTGGCCTTCTTACTAGAAAGTGGGCTGCTGGGAGTCCCGGGGGCTCCTGGGAGGCTCCATGGGCTGGTGGGAGAGGCAAAGGCTGCTGGGAGATGTAGTTTACTAGGGGGAACACTGGTAGTGGGGGTCACACACACACACAGTCACTCATACACACTTACAAACACCACACACACTGACACACTCACCCTGCTGCAGAAGAGCAGGCTCCCAACGCTGGATGAAGAAGACAGTGCTGCCCAGGGGGGCAGGGTGCCATGTGTCTCTGTGACACAGGCTGCATCGCGTTTGTAGCACTGAACGGACGGAGTTCGGTAATGGGAGAGGCGTCATGACGTCATATGATGTCTCTCCCATAATGCAGAGCGGCCCGGCCCGGGAGGACAGACGGAGGAGCGGATGGCGGCGGTGGGAGCGGGGATTCAGGTAAGTTTTTTTTTTTTATTATGTGTGTCTACCTGGGGGGGAGGGCTGGCACTACAAGGAGGGAGACCACTACTGGGGGCACTACAAAAGGGGGGACTACTACTACTGGGGGCACTACAAGAGGGGGGGACTACTACTACTGGGGGCACTACAAGGGGGGACTACTACTGGTGGGGGCACTACAAGGGGGGCTTCTACTACTTGGGGCACTACAAGGGGGGGACTACTACTACTGGGGGCACTACAAGGGGGGGACTACTACTACTGGGGGCACTACAAGGGGGGGACTACTACTACTGGGGGCACTACAAGGGGGGCTACTACTACTGGGGGCACTACAAGGGGGGCTACTACTACTGGGGGCACTACAAGGGGAGGAACTACTAATAGGGGCACTACAAGGGGAGGGGACTACTACTAGGGACACTGCATAGGGGGGAGGGGACTACTACTAGGGGCACTACATATGGGGGAGGGGACTACCACTGGGGGCACTGCATCGAGGGACCACTGCTGGGGGGCTGTATATAAAGGGCAATACTGGGGGTACTGCATAGGGTGAAGACTACAACTGGGGCCACTATTTAAGGGGCACTGCATAAGGGTTACCACTATTGGGGGCTCTGCATGGGGGGTGGACTGCTACTGGGGTCACTATATAAGGGGCACTGCATAGGGGGTACCACTATTGGGGGCACTATATAAGGGGCTTACTACTGGGGCACAAGGGGCACTATACACGGGGCACTATATAAGGGGCTTACTACTGGGGGCACAGGGGGGACCACTACTGGGGGCACTGTATAAAGGGCACTGCATAGGGGGGATCACTACTGTGGGCACTACT
Source organism: Taudactylus pleione (assembly GCA_031769625.1). NCBI lineage: Eukaryota > Metazoa > Chordata > Amphibia > Anura > Myobatrachidae > Taudactylus > Taudactylus pleione. The sequence goes on along the minus strand of JAUIMM010000113.1, from coordinate 13,743,162 downwards.
GGAGGCCTGCATAAGGGGGTCCTATCCTGGGGCACAGGGGGGCACTGCATATGGGACCTACGACAGGGGGCTGCCCCATATCTTTATTTTACTTTACATTAATCTCATATGGACCCGCCTCCTCCCTGGAACACTGTAGCACGCACGTTCTTTGGGCACCCTGGCTACACGCTACTCCTCTGCCAGGGCCACCTGCATGCATTTGCCCCCCAGGCTAAAAGTTGCCAGCCCCTGGCGCTGCCGAACGTAAGTAATTATGGACTAATTAAGCTAACTGGAAACTTCCAATTGCTTAATTAGTCCTAAAGGGGGATGCAGCCGGGGTACCAGAGCAAGTCCCGATTTTTCCTAAAATTAACGTTTTTAGGAAAAATCACGCTTGCTCTGGAGGTGCATGAAAAAAACCTCCTGGCGCGTACAAAAAAAACACCCACGCACCTAATTGAATATCAAAATAACGGCACCTGCAGGAAAAACCTCACAGGTGCGGGTTTTTTGCTATTCTCGCACCCAATTGAATATGCCCCTATATATCATACTTTGGACTCCATTTAACCTCTTCCTTGTGGAGGATGAGCCCCACTCCTCTTCATTGGTGGGTATAATGTCCCCTGCTACTGCTGGATCTGGAAGTTCCGGCACCACATGCATGCGCACCAGCAGCTCTATTGGGAAAAAATGAATGAAAATGGTAAAGGGGCGAACTTTAAGTTTCTCTATCTCCCCCACTATATAATGTAGACAGATGGGGTTACCTACCTAAAAGCTAATGTCTGGTGATCACACTGGGAATCATTAATGAGCACCAGACAATGTTACCCCACTATACGGAAGAGCACTATGTGGGGGGCCTGGATAAACTCTGCATAGCCTCCTAATGCCCAGAGGGACTCTCCTGAGTGCTGACGGATGATTCTTTGTGAGTCATGAGGCTTCCACCATCTTGTTTCTCTTATAGGACAAGTTTGTAAGAATTCCCTATTTTATAATACAGAGAAAAAAAAGTTGCATTTTACTTGTGATTAAAACTATAAATAAATGTATTTTTTTTCAGTATATTTTGTCATTGTCTTTATTCTTAATTAAAGGTGAAGAGATAAGAATAAGTGGGGAGGCTGATAGGGTGAAAGTTCAGCTTAGATAAAGCATAAGAAAAGCTGAGAGTTCTGTAACTTGAGAAACTAGAGATGGAGATAATAATACAGATGAAGAGGGTTTATGGAGAAATGATGAGAATAGATACGGTAGATGCCTCTAATATATATGTGATCAAGAATTGGTAGGGAAACATTATATTTGCATGTATGTAAGAGATAAGTCAATAATAACATCATATACAGGTGATAAACTCCTGATAAGTACACAGAATCGGGAATATGGTCTAAAGGGCCCCATACTGCATGTCAGCGATAAATTGGGCCAATATCCTGATTCCAAGATGCCAGGGTTGGGGCATTGGTGAAATCCAACATGTAGGATTTCCCTGATGTGCAATCACGATCAAAATATGAAAATTTGGGATTTTTAACATGAAGAATTTCACAGATTCCCAGGCAGATTGGTGATCATCGATGGCTGATGATCGGCATTTCTTACCAGCAGATCAGCGGTTCCGGTCGGATTGGAGAATCGGTGGAATGGCCGCCTGATGTATGGGGCCCTTTACTCTATAATTCCTTTTATCCATTTTGCTCCTTTACAACAATTTTAAAGTGAGTTGAGGGGAAAATATCAAAAGAGGATGCAGTCACATTTCAGAATAATTTACTTTAAAAAAATCTGACCGATTAAATAAGAATATTATTATTATTATTATTATTATCATCATTTATTTATATGGCGCCACAAATGTTCTGCAGCGCCTTACAAAGTACATAAACAAGTTGTAGACAAGCGACTTACAGAACAATACAATACAGGACCAGGCCATGGATTATATATATTGCTACATTAGTGACCATAACACCCAGATAAGCAACAGAGCATAAGCAGCCAAGTGTTAGGTGCCCTAGTTGTGAGTAAGAAGTAGATGAAACTAAAGTAGGGAGAAGTACAAGAGGTTAGAGGGCCCTGCTCATAAGAGCTTACATTCTAAAAGGGGAGGGGAAGACAAACAGGGGTGACACAGATGGGGAGGAAGGTGTATGTATCAGGGAGTTAGAATGACAGCTGGAAGGCTTTGATGAAATAATGGGTCTTGAGAGCCCGTTTGAAGGATTGCAAAGAGGTGGAGAGTCTGATGGGGAGTGGGAGAGAGTTCCAGAGGTTGGAGCAGTGCGGGCAAAATCTTGGAGGCGGGAGTGGGAGGAAGTAATCAGCTGGCTTGAAAGGCGGCGTGCATTAGTTGAACGAAGAGAGCGGAGAGGAGAGTGAAGGGAGATGAGATCAGAGATGTATATGGGAGAAGATTGGGTGAGGGCTTTGTAAGTGAGCGTGAGAACCTTAAATTGGGTTCTAAAAGGGAAGGGGAGCCAGTGGAGGGCTTGTAGGAGAGGGGAGGCAGATGTAGAGAGTTTGGACAGGAAGATAAGCCGTGCAGCAGCATTAAGGATAGACTGGAGAGGAGAGAGATGGGATTTGGGGAGGCCAGATAGGAGGAGGTTACAGTAGTCCAATCTGGAGATGACCAGTGAGTGTATGAGGGTTTTTGTAGCATCCTGGGTGAGATAGGGTCTAATCTTAGAAATATTTTTGAGATGGAAATGACAGGACTGTGAAAGATTCTGGATATGTGGTTTGAAGGAGAGGGATGAGTCCAGGATAACTCCAAGACAGCGCACTTTGGGGCTAGATGAGATAGTTATACCATCAATTGATAAAGAAATAGTCGGAAGTGACGTTATGTGGGAGGGTAGGAAGACAATCAGCTCTGTCTTAGACATATTGAGTTTAAGAAATCGCTGGGACATCCAGGAAGAGATGGCAGAGAGACAGTTGGAGATACGAGTCAGAAGAGAGGGGGAGAGATCAGGGGAGGAAATGTAGATTTGAGTATCCTCAGCATATAGATGATAATGGAGGTCAAAAGAGCTGATGAGTTAACCTAGAGAGGAAGTATAGAGGGAGAATAGAAGAGGTCCAAGAACAGAACCTTGAGGGACACCTACTGTAAGAGGCTGTGGGGGAGAAGAGGAGTCATGAGAGGAAACTGAGAAAGATCGGTCAGAGAGGTAGGATGACAGCCAGGAGAGGGCAGTGTCACATAGACCAAGGGAGTGAAGGATATGCAGCAGGAGAGGGTGGTCCAGTGTCAAAAGCAGCAGAGAGATCAAGGAGAATGAGAAGAGAGTAGTGGCCCTTGGATTTGGCAGCAAGGAGGTCGTTGCTGACTTTCGTGAGGGCAGTTTCAGTGGAGTGGAGAGAACGGAAGCCAGACTGAAAAGGGTCAAGGAGGGAGTGGGAGGAAAGAAAAGTGGTAAGGCGTTTGTAGATAATCCGCTCAAGGAGCTTGGAGGCAAAAGGGAGGAGAGAGATGGGTCGGTAGTTAGAAAGAAGGTTAGGATCAAGGGTAGGTTTTTTAAGAATGGGGGAGACAAGGGCATGCTTGAATGCAGAAGGAACAGTGCCTGATGAGAGGGAGAGGTTAATGAGGTGGGCAAGATGGGAGCAGGCAGAAAGAGAGAGGAAGCGGAGGAGGCGGGAGGGGATAGGATCAAGGGGGGAGGTGGAAGGGGGGGGACCGGATGAGGGCCATGACTTCCTCTCCAGAAACAGGGGAGAAGGATGTTAGAGTTGGTAAAGTTGATTGGGAGGGGTGATCTGGGAAAAGAGGAGGTGGAGAGCTGGGGGACTGATTGGATATGATGTCCTGATGTATGGAATCAATTTTAGATATAAAGTAGGTAGCAAAGTCAAGGGCAGAGAGCAAGGAGGGGAGACGAGGAGGGGGTGGGCGAAGGAGGGAGTTGAAAGTGGTGAAGAGACGCTGGGGATTAGAGGACTGAGAGGAGATGAGGATCTTGAAATATGACTGTTTAGAGAGGGAGAGAGCAGCACTATAGGATGGGAGCATAAATTTGAAATGGAGAAAATCTGCCTTAGAGCGTGATCTTCTCCACTGTCGCTCGGCGGTTCGTGAACACTTTTGCAGGTATCTGGTGCATTTGGAATGCCAGGGTTGAGGAGTAGATCTTCGAGTGTGAGTAGTGATCGCCGGAGCAACAGAGTCCATGGCAAAAGCAAGGGAGGCATTGTATAGGGAAGTGGCTTGGTCAGGGCAGGAGAGAGAGAGGATAGGGGAGAGAAGAGAGTCAAGCAGGGAAGAAAAGGAAACTGTGTCGATAGCGTCAACGTTACACTTAGTGATGGTGGCTTTTGGAGGTAGAGAAGGGGAAGGAGAGAGGGACAGGTTAAAAGAGAGAAGGTGATGGTCAGAAAGTGGGAAAGGGGAATTGGAGTGATCAGAAATATCACATCGGTGAGTGAAGACCAGATCAAGTAAATGGCCACTCACATGGGAGGGTGAGGAGGTCCATTGGGAGAGACCAAGTGAAGATGTGAGGGTGAGGAGTTTGGAGGCAGAGGATTCTGTGGGGATATCAATTGGAATACTGAAGTCACCTAGGATAATGGAGGGAAGGTCTGAGGAGAGAAAGTGAGGGAGCCAGGAAGCAAAGTTGTCAAGGAACTTGGAGGGAGGGCCAGGGGGACGGTAAATGACAGCTACTCTGAGGTGTACTGGGTGGAAGAGGCGTAAAGCATGGACTTCAAATGTAGAGAATGTAAGGGATGGTTCAGAGGGAATGGGTTGGTATGAGTAACCAGGGGATAGGAGGACCCCAACATCACCACCATGGCGACCCCCAGGTCGTGGGGTGTGAGAAAAGGTGAGGACCCCAGAGGAGAGAGCTGCAGGAGAAGTGGTGTCAGAGGGTAAAATCCAGGTTTCAGTAATGGCTAGGAGATTCAGGGAGTTGGAGATGAAAAGGTCATGAGTTGGGACCAGTTTATTACAGACTGACCTGGCATTCCAGAGGGCACAGGATCGAGGGACAGAGTTTGTTGTAGAGATTTGGATGAGATTATCAGGGTTGCTATAGCGTGGAGGTGAGATTAGTTTGGGAGACCGAGATGAATAGAGTGTAGCAATGGTGCGGTCTCCAGTGCAAGAAGGGGAGCCAGCAGAAGGTGGGCAGGAAGGGAGCTTAATGATATGTGGAAGGATGTGGGGTGAAGTGACATGGAGAGGGGGGTGGGAGGAGGGATTAGCAGTGAGGTTGTAGGATCCTGGTGGTGTATAAGAGAATGAAAGTGGAGTAATGGGAGAAGATGGGGAGGAAGGTAAACAGAGGAGAGGAGATAAGGGGAAGAGGAAGTGGAGGAGACAAGGGGGAAAGGATAAAAGGTGGAAGCAAGGGGCAGAACAAAAGATTAGGTAGACACTGAGTAAAGGTGGGAGTTGAAGAAAACATGGTAATAGTAAGGATGATGTGAATAGGGGAAGAAAAAGTTGAAAGTAGGAATGAAGAAAGAATGTAAGAGAGAGCAGATTCCCAGAAATGTAAATAAGTACAGTGTGGGAAAAGTGTGTATGTAAAACAAAAGTTTATTATTGAGTATAATAAAAGTGGAGATTTGGTGGGAGCAGAAATTAAATAATAAAATATACAGTGGTTGGAGCTAGATGATATAAGAGTTAGGGCTCTATTTACTACAATCCACATTGGTAATGCAGATTGTAGTGTGATATTACCGAGTGAATTCGCATTGCGAATTCAGGCAATATCACAGGGATTTACTACAAATCCCTTGCAGGGACAGAGCTTGCGATAAAGCTCTGTCCCTGCTAATCCCCTTCGGAGCCTTATCACGGTATTTTCGAAAAAAATACAGTGATTAAGTGCCCGCGCATGCGCCGACCGGTCGCCGCTGCTACCCCCCCTCCGGCACTAAGCCCCACCCCCGGTGCTAAGCCTCGCCCCCGCAATTGCGGACCCCCTGTGACCCCCCTCTCCCTTACTTACACTTACCTGCATGTTCTGGGCCTCCGGTGATGCTCTCCATTCCTCCGGTCAGGTGATCTCCCATACTGCACTGGGGCACGATCACCTGATGACCGGGCAGCAGTGCACTGTGGGAAACCAGTTGACCGGAGGGGAGACATCACCGGAGGCCCGATCACTGGTCCCTGGAGTCAGGTAAGTAATTTTTTTTTTACTATTTTTTTTTTTCTTTTTTTTTACAGTAATCAGCTTGCAGTCTGTTTAGACCACACAGCTGATTACAGGGACCGACTCCCGGCTCTGCTCTCCCCGTTAGAGCAGGGCAGGAGGCCGGTAACCGGGGAAGATCCTGGATAACGCCACCTCCAGGTGGCGTTATTATCACAGGGCTTTCCCCGGTATTTTTTTCACATTTATTTTTAGTAACTTTGGTCGGATCACATTTCCCATTACAGTTCTGGGAAATGCGATCTGCTTTACTAAAAATAAGTGATACATAGGGGTTGGAGTAGAATTTTACGAATTCTACACCAATTGCCCTGTAATAACTATAGGTGATACTAAAATAATGTGAAAAGGGTGTGAAAACACCCTTTTTCACATTATTTTAGTAAAAATAATGTTGATAAATAGAGCCCTTAGAAACAGAGCTAAGGTAAAAGTACATGATCATAGAGGTAAACTGACATAACACAGATAAGTATGCATTAGGATTATATGTAAAGCACAGAGCCAGCAGCAATAGTAGGAAGGGAAGCACCAGGTTTATGCAGCCACCAGACAGGGAGTTCAGTGATGAATGTCCTGGTTATGTATCCACAGGAGCTAGTAGTAGGGAGACTGTGACCTCACAATTGTTCATTCCACTTTATCCAATTAATGTTTGGTTGCTGTTTGATTGTTGATCGGTGGGTTTCCCTTGTTTCACTTCTGTTTAACGCTGATATAACGCCAATATTCGATTTAAAATGTAATTGGCACTTCTAAGATAGGGCACCAGACAAAGGCTAACCAGCCTTACTATGAACCTTACATAGGAGACCTGGCATGTGAGGCCACTGATTACTAACTACCCCCAAAACACTCCCACTAGTATGGCCAGCAATAAATTACCTTAAACAAACAAATAGCACATACCATTAAGCTAGCATCTGGGTCTATATATCTAAAAGCTAACAAAGGACACAAAAACATAAAAAACTATATTCCAAACCATCATCTACAGATAATATGCATTGATAAACTACTTAATTTAACATTACTTCTAAGTTAATTGTTCAGAGCAGTAGTCAAATACCTAGTACAGCTGAGGCAGGGACATACAATTACAATAACCCATAAATAAAAAGAATTGTAATAATTCTGTGATATTCAGAAAATGGTAAACTCACTAAATGCTGAATTACATATAATATGTGTATAAAGCCCACATAGATTACTGACACCGCAGGGGGATGTGATAACTTTGGGCTATGGTAAGGGTTCCAATCCTGTAACTAGGGTCAAGATTTTAAAGGGACTTCAACAATGTATTTTTTTTCCTTTTGTATTTATCTAATATAACTATTAAGGGATAAATGCATTTATAGATTCTTGTTACATTACTTTATGCAATTCCTATGACGGTGATACTAAGGCTGCTTGCCGAGCTCACTATTACTACACTTCCATTGTTCTGCTTCTCTCCCCCAGAATCTGTAATGCCTCCCAGTACTCTCCTGTCAGTATAACTGAGTACTGATAATCTCACTATACAGAAGTCTATGGGTGTGGGCTAATGGCAATGTGTGGGATATAAAGGTAGAAATGATGTCACTGAGGGGTGTGGCCAAGTCCAAAATAGACACAACAAATATGACAGAGAGCAGGTAAAGGACTAGCAGACACATTATCTAACGTTTTCTTACAGCCTGTGTCAGGGCCGTAGCATGGCAAAATTCTGCCTTGTGCTGTCCCCGTACCCAAACTTGTGCTGCCCGCTGGTACCAGATAGTGTCCTAATGACCCTCCTATTGGCTCCTGTTCTGGACAAACTTAAGTGAGGAAAATTGGGAATGTCACAATCGGTTTTAAAGGCTATCACATCCAAGTTGTATTATTTAATACCTTCACCCATAAAGCTGGGCAGCAAGTGGGGTGTACCCACAGAAGAGTGAGACACATGAGTGCATCACATATCACATAACTGGCCCATATCCACTCACAGACATTTGCCTGATGCTATGATCCTGCTGCTACGTTTGAAAAGGAAGGTAGGTACTTCATGTATACAGATAATTTAGTTACGGTCCTAAATAAACCACTGCTGCTTAAGAGAGCAGACTTCTGGGAAATGCAATTTACATGGCGGCTCCTCTCCAGAGCGTGAGGTGGGCTATTGCTGAGGTGGATTTCTATCTACAGACAGAGGAGATCATTTACATAGTTCAAATCATCAGCTGAGCAGCTTTATTTCTTCCTAGTCTACTGTGAATAGGTAGATATCATACAATATACAATGGAAGAAAGCTTTTATAGGGGGTTTAATGTAGAGATGCAGCTCTGATTAACAAATTTAGAGCCGTCCGGATTCAAGCTAATCCGGACTGCTCCGAACTTGTTAACCAGAGCCGCATCCGAGTCCTGGCTCGGATGTCAGATCGAGGCCTAACGTCATCCTCCTGACGTCGGATTCTCGTGGGTTTTGGATCTCACATAAGGAGCCGCGGCTGGGACTCAGCGCCATTTCACTCCAGTCCAGTTATGCTTTGGCATGCTGTGCTATGCTCTGCTGTGTCCAAGTGTGCTGTTGGGGTTGTGTCCATGTCTAAGGGGCTGTGCTATCACTGTGTCCATTTAAGTGGCTGTGCTGTGTCCAACCACAAGCTGTATCCAGACCCTTTAGTCTAATTAGTCTAATTCCATCAAAGTGGTGCTGCACTGACTCTGCAGGCCGCACCCACTGGGTTCACTGTCTCACACCATATTTGTTATAAAAAAAAATTGAAACATTTTATTTTTTTTTAAATTGTTGTATTTGTATTGCGCACTGCACCCCAGTATGCTTTAGTACCCCTCAGCGTGTGCGTAAAAGTGTTCTGACTTCCCGCAGCTCTGAGGTGGTCAAGATTGACTGAAAATGACTGGAAATTAATGTTATTGAGGTTAATAATACTCTAGGAACAAAAAAAGGCCCAAATAATGTGATTTTAGTTTTTTTTTTCAATTGAAAAAAATGCAAATCCAAATCCAAAACAAGTCATGGCGGTTTGGCAAATTCAAATCCAAATCTAAAACCGGACAAAGAATCAGAGCCAATTCCAGCAAAAATGGTCCGGCGCACATCTCGTTTAATGATGCTTACTTATGATTAATCACTTCATCCCTGTGTCTATGAAGATGCTCTTGGTTTAGCTGTATATGGGAGATTGTTATTGTCTTTTCAATATAGTAATATTGAGACAGTGGCACTGATGCAGAGCCGGATGCTCTGAAAGAGCGCTCGCTCTGAATCAGGGCGTTTTGGTTTTATTTGGAGCGGCATCCTGGCCGCTCGCATAGCTGTGGGTGACCACCCACAGCTATTGCGAGCGGCCAGGATGATGACCATCGCGACCATCGGGCTTGCGACGAGACCCTTGTGGTAGGGTCTCGTGGCCGCAAGCCCCAGAGAGCTTCTGGCTCTAATAGAGCCGGAAGCTCTCCCACTGACATCACTGGTGAAGTCAGTGGGGCCGCCCACAAACGGTAGGCGTTCGCATGGGAATGCCTCCGTTTGTGAAGCCACCCCCACGCCACGCCTCCAAAACGGTGCGAGCTGTCGATCAAAATCGACAGCCGCCCCCTTTTGGTGCGAGACCCGGAGCGACGGAGCGCCTGTCACTAGCCGTGTCTCGCGCATGCGCACGTCGGACCCGGCTCTGGCGTGCGCATGCGCAGTGGCCTAACATCCACCCGCTCGCAAGCGCATAGCGTTCGTGAGCGGGCCTGAATCAGGCCCAGTGTTTGCACAGCCCCAGTGAAAAGCTGAACTTTAAATCTATATGTATTCTTTTATTATGTATAGTAATGACTGTACTCTTCAAGTATAATTTGTTATTTTAATGATATGATTATCCCTACCACAAGCAATTACAATGTTACATGGTCCAATATTGCAGTGTGTGTATTATGCCAATATAGCACCAATATATTATGCATAGCTTTACATAGAATATAATGATTCCCATAACTACCTCCCCTCAATGTGTCTTTTTGTTTATATTCTCTTAAACAAAGTAACGATAATCTACCAAACTTTAGCACCCAGAGGAAACCTAAGTAACACGGAGAGAACATATAAACACCACAATGAGTTTCCAAGTCAGATTGAACTCATGGATTTGGTGTTGTGAGGCAGTAATGCTAGCCTCTGTGCCTCAAGAATAAGTGCCACCATCAATTATATTATGATCGAATGCTTAGCAAGTCTGTTATTAAATGCAGCATGAAATTGACTAAAAGTCTGTGTGTCATCTTCCAGCTGTAATAACAGGCCCCATATGTTCTGATCACATGGCCTTAGCACCACAAACTGGCCCTCATTTACCCACCAACTTATACGGCCAAATGGGAAAAATTGACTGGCTGCGCAACACTAAGGTAGCCAGCTTAATAGATGGGTACAAGCAGTATATGGTTTAAAAAAATACAATTAACTCTCTTTCAGTATTAAAAGTGTAAATTGCCATTTAACAGACCATATTACTTGCTACCACTGTTTGCAAGTTTAGATTTTGCGATTATTACTTTAGATTATGCGTTGTTACTGTATGGTACTAGCTTTTCAATAAGTCACCCATTTGTTTTACCATTCCTTTTTGTTAACTTAACTTAATCTAAGCCTAGAAATTAACACACTGACAACTGTATGCGATTAAAAAAGGTCACAGACAGAATTTATTGATTGAATAGAAATTAGAAATAGGTGGCAGAAAGAAAGCAGTGCTCCGAGGCCACAGCCCTATGGAAATCAATAATAAATAATAGGGACTGATCCCCACCCCGCGCAGCCCGACCTAAGGAAGTACCATCCCACCTTAATTGGCACAGCGTCGGCCCTTCCCCTGGACAGGGACCAGGTCCCCCCTTTGGGCGGTGACCAACTTGCCGCTCTCAGAGGAAAGAATGCTCCCCAGGCACTCTTGCGCTAATAATAGGTCCCCAGGAGCACTGCTTCCCAGCAAAGCCCAGTTCATAGAACCAGGCCCGCCACCAAACTGTGACCCTCTGAGACCTACAGGAAACTGCAGAGGTCGCTGATAAAGAGCTCTAGCCCCACTCCTGTGAGGTGTACCCCGTCAGGCCTATAGAAGCTCTCCTCCTTGTAATGTAAACGTGGGTGCCGTATGACGCGGCCCCCCACGCTAAGGACAAAACGGCCAATTGCCATATTGACCTTCCAGCGAACTCCATCCAATGCCTTGCCACTCTGGGGTCCACACCAAAATTGACGCGGGACAATGTCCGACCATGCGATGCCGACGTTGGGCCAATGGTTAACAAGCACTTGCAAGTCGCTCCTAATAGAGTGTATCAGCTCAATGCCCTTGCACGTGCCCAAATCGTTTCCCCCCAAGTGAAAGACCACCCAGTCAGGGGTCCCAAACTTATCCTCTGCCGCCCATAAGGCATCCAGCAGGCACTTCCAGCGCATACCACGGAAACCCAGCCAACGGACGTCACTTGCACCCAACAAATGCGAGGCCTGCAATGCTAAGGGGTGCTGACTAGCCCAAAATATGAATGAATGCCCCACAAACCACACCCGACAGTTAGCATTCCTGGGCAACCCTGCAAGAAAAGTTACCCAGTCAGAAATTAATTCTTACATAATAACAAACTAACCAGAAATGAATTCTTACATAATAACAAACTAACCCGCGGGAAGGGAAACAAATAGTTGGGTGACCCATCTGAAGATGAAAAACAGCAAAACCTCTTTGAGGGCAAAAGCTGAAAATCCTTTCAGAATCCCTATCGGCAGTGAGCATAAGGCCCCTGGGTTTCCCAACAAACTTGCAAAAAGCGCAGCTACTTAAGCAACTTATCCCCCTGTAAATAAGTTTTATAAGCTGATGACTTCCACCAACCCAACTTTTGTAAGGTGTCGACCGAAGCACCATCAACCGCTGCGCAAGTTGCTGCCCCTATACTAAATGAATGCGTCCCGAAATGCTCTGTGAGCAAACCCAAAGTGATAAGACAATTCTGAAACTGCCTTGTAAACTGAAACCTGGACAAAGGTGTAAGATTAACATGGATAAGCCACTGCGCGCCCCCTGGCAGGCGAAGAGTATTAAATCGCCTTGCCAGAGCAACTGGACAAATTACTGCATCTGAATGTTCCGTGATAGAAATCCAATGCCCCTTGCCAAGTTGATCTGTATTTTACACAATATCAATGCCGGCTTAATTATCACGTGTTTAGACATTAGACCAGTTGACGTGGAAGTCTTATTAGAAACCACGAGCTCGCTGATTCTAAACTCCCCAAAATATGCCAATGAAAAAGCTAAATTAAAAAGGGCCGATTCGTATTTGCCTAATGCAACCCCCGATACTGCCACAATCAAATCTTTAAGTAAGCCCGGGTCAATTGGTCTACGTGTATCGCCTGCGCTAGGATGCTCCTTCGCCCACCCTTCATCTAAGGCGGCTATGTCTGCAGCGCTATCTGGTATCGCTTACTTTTCTAAGTTGCATGGTATGGCAGATCCCACAAAAGCGTTCATGTTAATCAAGGCGATTAACATGAATGCTTTTGTGGGATCTGCCATACCATGCAACTTAGAAAAGTAAGCAATACCAGATAGCGCTGCAGACATAGCCGCCTTAGAATGACCCCTTCATGCCAGCTCCAAACAAACTCTGCCATACAGTCATCAATCGTCTTGCCTCCCCCACGGATAGAAGCCAAGAAACCCTGCCAAGCGTCCCAAGCCGCCGTGTAGGTCTTTAGAGGTTTATTTATCAAGCAGTGAAAAACTTAGTGAAGTGGACCAGTGGAGAAGTTGCCCATGGCAACCAATCAGCTCCTACCTATTATTTTATAGACTACTTAATAAATGTTACTTCAAAGCTGATTGGTTGCCATGGGCAACTTCTCCACTGGTCCATTTCACTAAGTTTTTCACTGCTTGATAAATAAACCCCTTAATGTGCTAGGGGCCAGAGACTTCAGTGCAAGGACTTTGATGCCGGCACGATAATCTGCCAGACATGGGAGGGGCAGGTTAAACCATGAAGAGAAGCGAAAGGAGCGAGAGAACGAAACCTGTCCCACTGTAGACGAGATAAGGAGTCTGCTATCTCATTTGAAACATGCTACACCCTAAACTCAATATTCCTTCGCAGGCAAAGAAGTGTCAAGTGCCTCAACAACTTCAAAGTCAACGGAGAATCCGCCCTCTGATTGTTCACCGCCTGGACCACGCCCAAATTATCGCACCAGAAAAGGATTCGCCTGTTACAAAATTTGTGAGCCCATAGCTCAACGGCTACTACAATTGGGAAGAGTTCCAGAAGCAGGATGTTCCTATTAAGGCCTAGAACCCCCCAAGCTTCTGACCAAGGCTCTGCGCACCACTCCCCTTCCAAAAATCATCCGAAACCGACGGAAACGGACGCATCCATAAATAGTTGACGCTCGGAATTAGCTACAGGGGCCTGGAGCCATATCCGTACTCCATTGAAATCACGCAGGAACAGCAACCAAATGCGAAGGTCCTCCCTCAGATCTTGCGATATGCGAACGAGGTGATGGGGCTTCCTAACACCGGCCATAGCTCTTTCCAGCCGCCTACAAAAAACCCGGCCCATAGAAATGACTCTACAGGCGAAATTTAGGAGGCCTAGCAACGACTGCAACTGCTTCAGTGAGACCTTTTTTGCTAAAACAAATGCTTCCAGTAACTCCCCCAAACGTCGCACCTTCTCAATCGGCAATCGGCATTGCCTTAGTACGGTATCTATTTCTATACCCAAATACGATAAGCGTGTAACCGGACCTTCCGTCTTGTCACGGGCAACCGGAACACCGACAACTGCGAACAAGGCCTGCAGGGAAAACAGTAAATCATCGCAAACCTGGGTGTCTGCTGGCCTCACCAACAGAAAATCATCTAGGTAGTGGGACACACCAGCTTGCCCGGTACCCGCCACGTAAGCACCATTGCAAAAAGGAGCTAAAATATTCAAAAAAGGAACACGAGATGGAACATCCCATCGGCAAACATCTATCGACATAATAGAGCCCCGCAAATCTAAAACCCATGTACTTAAAAGAGTCAGGGTGAAGGGGCAACATCCAAAAAGCGGACTTGATATTCACCTTGGCTAATAAACCCCTCCTACCAAAACTCTGTACTATTTCTAGAGCCTGCTCAAAGGATTGGTAAACGACCCGGCAATCCGACGGCTCTAGCGTGTTGTTGACAGACCTTCCCTCTGGGTAAGAAAGATGCTGTATCAGCCTAAATTTACCCAGTTCCTTCTTTGGCACGACCCCTAAAGGCGACATGAACAAACCTTCCAAAGGGGGGGAAGAAAAAGGGCCGCACATGCGCCCCAATCCGACTTCCGCTTCAATCTTAGCTCAGACTATTTCTGGGTGAACACGGGCCGATTTAAGATTTCTTTTACCTACAACCGAGTCCTCCCGTGTCACAGGTAACCGAAAACCTTCACTAAACCCATGTAACAAAAAGGACGCTTCCTCCTTTAGAGGATAACGACCCAACCAACTCCCCAAAGCCCCTAGGTCAACCGGCGACGATGCTTTACTTAACACCGGCACGCGGTTCGTCGCCTTGACTCGCCTTTGCACCGCCGGGATGCCTGCAATCTTTAGCCAGGTGCCCACTCCCACAGAGCATGCACATGTGTCTATACCGACATCACGACCCTTTATTACATTGCGCGTTATTATACGCGCAGCATTTCCCTCTGCCAGCTCCGGCACCACCTGGGCGGGCCAGAAAGGGCTGCTTACGCACCACCGAGGGGTCCGAAGGCACGCGATGCAGCTGATTGACTTCAAGCCAAACCTCTACATCCTTGAAGCCGAATTGAAAAACCCCCGGCCCTTCCTGCTTTTTACGAAATGTCTCGTCGTATTGCCTCCAAGCTGTACTCTTGCCTGACGAGTGCATGCCGTGCACCATATGCATATACTTGAGGACATTCATGTACTCCCCCGGGCGTGACTCAAGGTAGCAAGCTGCAAAAACAAACATCCCTGCTTCCCAATTCTGGAACGAATGGAAGTTTTCTTCAGCGACCGCACCAGCTGATTTAGCCCGATCTAAAGCCTTTTTTGCATCAGCCGTAATCCAAAACATATCTACAAATTTTAAACCCCTAAGGATGGCTGTGTTCACGCAGTGCACCATATCCCCCGTAGCATCTGGAACCTTAGTGTGATGTTCTGAATTTGTTGTGGACCCGGGATGGTGATAGAAGCAGACACAGGAGCAGACTTAAATGAAAAAGTGGGGTTTTTAATAAGTGACTGAGAAGACATGGGAATGGCAAACAAAAAAGTCCAGGTATAGCACTAAAGTGCACTTGATAACTGTAGTAAGGGTTAATGAACAAATGTCCAGATAGTGACAGGCAGGAACAGTCCAGTATAAGTATGGTGAGCTAAAACAGAATGCAGGTATGATGAGCTGTAACAAAATGAAGGCTTGATGAGCTGTAAGTGAATGCAGGTTTGGTGAGCTGTAACTTATGCAGACAGAGGTAGTGAAGTCCAGCTGGGAGTGAAATGAAGCAGGGTGCAGGGAGACAGCAGGTTCATATGGGTGGCTTGGGAATAGGCAGCTGCAGGGGCCTGGGGCAGAGAAAAGGGGGCTGCAGGACTTGGTAATGTGGGGTAAAACCTTGTGAAAGGGGGGCGGGCCCAGGGGGCGCTGCGGGGGAGCGTACTGGAACAGAGTGGGGGGTGGCGGCTGGTGGTACATGATGGGGGCAGAATGGTAAGTGGCTGGGTTTGAAAAATGGGGGGGGGCAATGGGGGCCGGGAAATATGGGGACCAGCCGTACTGCTGAGCCGCTAATGGGTTGAAAGGGGGGGTTGGAGTTGTTGAAAACTAACAATCCCCCAAGGCAAAGGGGTGTAACCCCCACTTCTGGATGCAGGGGGGGCAACAGACAATAAATTGCTGGGAGGGACACCTGGGGCCCCAGAGATGATGGACCCTGTAGTAGGGGTGAGCGGGTTCAGATTTCTGAAATCCGAACCCCCCCGAGCCCCCCCGATCCGAGGCCGATCCGAGTCAGGCTCGACTTTTCCCGCCTGACTCGGATCTGAAATCGAGGCAAAAAGTCATCATCCCGCCTTCCGAGTCTCGCGGGTTTTGGAACCTATATAAGGTACCCGCGTCAGCGCCATTTTCTCACTCGGCTGTGGACAGTGAAGAGGGAGGGTGGGAGTTAGGGCTGGCTGGGCTGTGTAGTGTAGTGTAGTGTAGTGCAGAGTAGTGTTGTGCTGTGCTGTGCTGCGCTGTGCTGCTGTTGTCCACTACTTCAAAGTCCATAGGGGCTGGCTGTGTTGTGCTGTGCTGCTGTTGTTAATGGGGGCTGTGTCCACTACTTCAAAGTCCATAGGGGCTGGCTGGACTGTGTTGTGCAGTCAGTTCTCCATAGGGGCTGTGTCCACTCCAAAGTCCTGTGCAGTGTCCCAGTCCTAAAGGGGTGCTGTAGTGTTGTCCAGGGGGTGCTCTGTCCATCAGGGGTGCTCCCCCCAAGTGGTAAAGAAAAAATATTTTTCTGTGTTTGTGAATTGTGTGCGCAGTAGCCGCACGTGCATCAACAAAGTAGTGCCAAGCGTGCGCCTGTGTCATAAGTAAAGGGCCGGCTGGCTTGACCGTTAAATGGTGCTGTAACCCCCAAAGTACACGCCAGTCCAAACCAAAAAAAAAATGATTTTCTGTATTTGTGAATTGTGTGCGCAGTAGCCGCACGTGCATCAACAAAGTAGTGCCAAGCATGCGCCTGTGTCATAAGTAAAGGGCCGGCTGGCTTGACCGTTAAAGGGTGCTGTAACCCCCAAAGTACACTCCAGTCCAAACCAAAAAAAAAATTATTTTCTGTGTTTGTGAATTGTGTGCGCAGTAGCCGCACGTGCATCAACAAAGTAGTGCCAAGCGTGCGCCTGTGTCATAAGTAAAGGGCCGGCTGGCTTGACCGTTAAAGGGTGCTGTAACCCCCAAAGTACACTCCAGTCCAAACCAAAAAAATATATATTTTCTGTGTTTGTGAATTGTGTGCGCAGTAGCCGCACGTGCATCAACAAAGTAGTGCCAAGCGTGCGCCTGTGTCATAAGTAAAGGGCCGGCTGACTTGACCATTAAAGGGTGCTGTAACCCCCAAAGTACACTCCAGTCCAAACCAAAAAAAAAATTATTTTCTGTGTTTGTGAATTGTGTGCGCAGTAGCCGCACGTGCATCAACAAAGTAGTGCCAAGCGTGCGCCTGTGTCATAAGTAAAGGGCCGGCTGGCTTGACCGTTAAAGGGTGCTGTAACCCCCAAAGTACACTCCAAACCAAACCAAAAAAAAAAATATTTTCTGTGTTTGTGAATTGTGTGCGCAGTAGCCGCACGTGCATCAACAAAGTAGTGCCAAGCGTGCGCCTGTGTCATAAGTAAAGGGCCGGCTGGCTTGACCGTTAAAGGGTGCTGTAACCCCCAAAGTACACTCCAAACCAAAAAAATATATATTTTCTGTGTTTGTGACTTGTGTGCACTGTGGCTGCACGTGCATCAACAAAGGAGCAGCGCCAAGCGTGCGCCTGTGTCCCATAAGTAAAGAGCCGGCAGGCTCATTTCTTAAAGGGTGGTGTAACCCACAAAGTGCACTACTCTCCAGCAAAAATAAAAAAATATTTTCTGTGTTTGTGTGCGCTTTAGCCGCACGTATATATCAATATAACATAAATGGAGGACCAAACTTTCTCCGATAAAAATAAAATAGGGAAAGATCAAGAACCACTTCCTCCTAGTGCTATTGCTGCTGCTGGGAGTTGTTCATCATCCCAGAGAGGAAGTAGGAACATCACTACTTTTACTAAACAATTGACCCTCCAACAGTCCCTAGCGATGAGGATGAAGTACGACAGCAGTCATCCTGAAGCAAAATCTATAACTGAGGCCTTGACTGCTATGTTGGTGTTAGACGTGCGTCCGGTATCCGCCATTAGTGCAGTGGGATTTAGACAATTGATGGAGGTAGTGTGTCCCCGGTTCCAAATCCCATCTAGATTCCACCTGCATCCTCAAAGCAGCAGCGACAAGTGTGCATCTGTCTGTTAAAGGGTGGTAACACCCTCAAAGTGTGCTACACAAACAATAAAAATATTGTTCTTTTTTTTCTGTCTTTGTGAAATGTGTGGGCTGTAGCCGCACCTGCATCCTCAAAGCAGCAGCGACAAGCGTGCGTCTGTCTGTTAAAGGGTGGTGCAACCCTCAAAGTGCGCTCCACAAACAATAAAAATATTATTTTTTTTTTTCTGTCTTTGTGAATTGTGTGGGCTGTAGCCGCACTTGCATCCTCAAAGCAGCAGCGACAAGCGTGCGTCTGTCTGTTAAAGGGTGGTGAAACCCTCAAAGTGTGCTACACAAACAATAAAAATATTGTTCTTTTTTTTTCGGTCTTTGTGAAATGTGTGGGCTGTAGCCGCACCTGCATCCTCAAAGCAGCAGCGACAAGCGTGCGTCTGTCTGTTAAAGGGTGGTGCAACCCTCAAAGTGCGCTCCACAAACAATAAAAATATTCTTTTTTTTTTCTGTCTTTGTGAATTGTGTGGGCTGTAGCCGCACTTGCATCCTCAAAGCAGCAGCGACAAGCGTGCATCTGTCTGTTAAAGGATTACATCGGTGACAGCATCCAAGTAGGCATGTCAGACAGTCCGTACCTGTACTGGCAGGAAAAAGAAGCAATTTGGAGGTCCCTGTACAAACTGGCTCTATTTTACCTGAGTTGCCCCCCCTCCAGTGTGTACTCCGAAAGAGTGTTTAGTGCAGCCGGGAACCTTGTCAGCGAAAGGCGTAGGAGGTTGCTTCCACAAATTGTGGAGAAGATGATGTTCATAAAATGAATTATCAACTCTTCCAGGGAGACCAGCCTCCAGAACGTACAGAGGGACCTGTGGTTCCAGCGGGGACGAATTAATACTCTGTGAGGATGAGGATGTACACACTGAAGAGGGTGAGGAATCGGTGGATGAGGAGGATGAGGATGACATCTTGCCTCCGTAGAGCCAGTTTGTGCAGGGACAGATTAATTGCCAGCTTGTTTTGTGGGGGCCCAAACGAACCAATCATTTCAGCCACAGTTGTGTGGCAGACCCTGGCGCTGAAATGATTGGTTTGTTAAAGTGTGCATGTCCTGTTTATACAACATAAGGGTGGGTGGGAGGGCCCAAGGACAATTCCATCTTGCACCTCTTTTTTTTCTTTGCATTATGTACAGTTTGGGGCCTAGTTTTTCAAACTGCCATCCTGTCTGCCACTGCAGTTTCACGCCTAGATGGGTCACGTGTTTGTGCCGCCCACTCGTGTCGCTTAGCATAGTCATCCAGCTACCTCGGTGCAACCTTTTGGACATAAAAACACTATTGTGAGGTGTGAGGTGTACAGAATAGACTGGAAATGAGTGGAAATTAAGGTTATTGAGGTTAATAATAGCATAGGAGCAGAAAAACCTACAAATTCTGTGATTTTAGCTGTTTTTATGCTTTTTTTTCAAAAAAATACAGATCCAAAACACAAAACCCAGAACCCAAAACACGGAAGGGTGGTTTTGGCAAAACCAATCCAGATCCAAAACACGAAGAAAGATCCAGATCCAAAACCAAAACACAAAAAGTGGCCGGTGCACACCCCTACCCTGTAGGTGATGCAAAACTGATGGGGGAAGCCCTATTGCTGAATAGCAATGGTGAGGGCTGAGGAGGAGGGGGCCCCCTTGCTCCTGGGGTAGTGGAGGTGGGGGGGTGGTGGTGGTCCAGGGCTGTGCGGGGCTTTTTGTGCATCTCCATGGTCTAAAATGGCCGCCGCAACCCTGTGGGCGTGGCCAACCGATGCAGGGCGCGGGCTGCCCGTTAGATGTGGGGACTGAGCTGGAGCTCTGAGGCCACCCGCGCTGCTCGCGGCACCGCCCGGAGAGCCAAGCGGCCATGAGCTGAGGGGAGGCAGCGGGGCTGGACAGGGCGCTGGAGCTGGAGGAGGGTGCGTGGCAAGTGCGCGTGTGGGATCGCGGCCTACCGCCTGATGCGCACCTCTCCTGGCTGGGGGTGAGGCCGCAGATGTGAGGGGCCTTGAAGCCTCCATCAAGCGGCGGGGGGGGCTGAACGGCGGGGCCTGGGCATGTTGAATTGCGGGGATGAGGGAGGGGGGGGTGAATCAAAGCAGAGGAAAGGGTGACAAAAGGAAAGAGGAGAAGGAGCAGAAAGGAATTAATTAAGTCTGAAAGGAAGGATTAATGGATGGAAAGAGAGGATGTAAGAAAAGGGGGAATAGGACCAGAGAAAGACAGCTATATTAAACAATATTTTGACACTTAGCCAGCCTGGTTTGAAGAAAACTGGAAAAGGGGAAAATGGCTCCTCACACTAGGCTATATATATGGGTAATCTGAACCCTCCCACAAATCCTACTAATCCTTAACTAACTAACAAAACTACATATCAAACAGGGTGCTTATCTATCCTCAAACTTAATTAAGTATTCGGATGCATTTGCAGCCCTATAATAAATATCAGCTATGCTCAGTGGCAGACGGAGCTCACAGGGGAACGCGATAATAGAGGCCCACAAAGGGGTGTGGCCAGTCACTGCAGGGAGTCCAACTATAATGGGAGAAAGTATTGGTATAATTTATGACCCTTTTATATACTAAAACATCTCTCTCTCTCTCTCTCTCTATATATATATATATATATATATATATATATATATGTTAGTGGGCGAAGTCAGTGATCTACTCCTGTGCATGGCAGTCAGTTATGTGGGCAAGGGAGGTTGTGGTGGGCATGGAGTGGTCATGTAGACAGTGCAGTGTTTGGTATGGAGGGGCCAGGCAGATAGTACAAACAGCAGAGAGATAGTGTTTGGTATGGAAGGGCCAGGAGAGTAGTGCAAATAGGTAGTGGTGAGTATGCAAAGATCACTGAGGAGCCACCTGTAGAGCCCATACATTATGCTATTCTGTAGTGCATCCACATTACACCACACTGTAGTCCCCACACATTACGACACACTATAGTGCCACCCACACTATACTACACTCTAGTGCCCCCACATTATGCCACAAATACCACACTGTAGTGCCCCCCACATTATGCCACACTGTAGTGTACACAATTATGCCACCTCTAGTGCCCACACATTATGCCACACTGCAGTGCCCACAATGTACTCACGAGAAGCCACACCAGCCCCAGGCAGCTGGCATAGCAAAAGCAGGGTAGTGGATAGATCCCCTTCCGTAGATGTACTCTGATGTCATCAGTTACTGTTGAACGTTATTCCCTAGTATCCACATGGACATATAGGGGGAACATAATCCTGTGGCGAGCAAAGCGAGCCACTGTGTCCGAAGCGTTGCGAGCAAAGCAAGCCTGCGAGGGTACAAGTTTCCTCTTTTGGTGGCCTTTAAGGGCATGGAACCACACTTCCGCCCTCACTCCACATAACTTCCAGGTACAAATACTGAAGGGGATCTATTCACTACCATAGTGTTAGGATATGAGGTTAGCAGATCATCTTGGTGGCAGTTCTCAGTCATAGTTACTCCTGGGACACTGCATCATGTCTTGTCCTTGTTCCGGTTGTTGCAGGCAGCTGGAACTCCTGTCTAGTCTGTTTTCAGCTAAGCTGTATTCTTGTCTGTCTGTCTGTGTGCAGACTTCAGCTGCCCACAATTATTAAAAGTCTATCTGTGCTGAACCCAGCTGCACACTTCTCTGTCATTAGGGAGGCTTGCAGGGTTTTTCTCTGATTGGATCCTGCATCTGTTAAGTAACAGCCAGCCCTTCTCTCCATGCCGGTTATACTGCCTGGCTTCCAGAGTATGTGGTCATGTTCTCAGTAACCTGAATTCTAGCCAGTTTACCTAGTTCTGCTGTTCCAGTTCCCAGTGCCTGTTTGTCAGATCTGGATCTGCCTGTGCATCATCCAGTCTGTATTCCTGCCATGTCTGAGTGCACCTGTCTGCCATCTGGTTCCTGCATCTCAGCCTGCTAGGCCGCATCACAGCCTGCATATCCATTGACTATCAAGCCATGTCTGTTTATGTCCACTAGAGTCAAGTTTGCAGTGTTTTCATCTGCGCTGCTTCCAGTCACTGTTCCTGCTGTGTCTAAAGTTCATTTGTTTTCTGTCCTGTCTCATTCGCATCATCTAATTCCAGTCACATCATGGCCCTCATGGCCGCTCCTTCCTGTCTCAGTCACTGCACCTAGTTCCAGTCATCGCAGCCCTCAAGGCCGCTCCATCCTGTTCCAAGTTGCACATCGGCCCTCAAGGCCGCATAACCAAGTTCCAGTCGCCATGGCCCTCAAGGCCGCTCCATCCTCATCAAAGTTGCACATTGGCCCTCAAGGCCGCTCAAGTCCAGTCTTAAGTCGCACTTCAGCCATCAAGGCTGCATCGTCTAGTTCTTGTCTCACCACGGCCCTCCCGGCCGTTCCGTCTTGCCTCAAGTCGCACCTCAGCCCTCTAGTCCTGTTTTGTCCTTGTCAGTCCAGTCACGCCTGTTTTGTCCTTGTCAGCCTAGTCTTGTCTGAAATCCTGCATAGCCTAGTCCTGTTCGCTCCTGCCTTGCAGCTCATACCCTGTGTCAAGTCAGTCCCTGTCTAGCATCCTAGCTGCATTATAGTCCCTAGACATTTCTTATACCATAGTGACCTGCCGCTGCTTGTGTTGTGTCATCTTTCTGCAGCCTCACTCCAGCTATCTCCAGTTGTGGAAGGACTGCCACACCTCTATACAGTCTTGTCCGTTGTCAGCAGTCCTGCGATCTCATCATTGAGTGAGATTCGTAACACATAGCAGCAGTCACATCCTCACAATGTGTCACTCCCATGAGGATGCGCTGCTGCTGATCTTCATGGGTCAGAGGAGCATGAGATGGGCTCCTCCAATCAGAGCCCAGCACATGCTCCTCTGACCCCTCTGCTGAGACTACTGGAAATTATTACCCAGTGGTGCACTGCAGTGTTGAATCTGACTCATAATTGTCAACTCTCCCTGGTTGTCAGGGAGACTCCCTGAAATAGTAGCAATCTCCCTGTCTCCCTGAAGAGTCTAGCAATCTCCCTGATTGCACCATACCCCCATTATGTAGCTATAATATACTTGGAAAAAAAGATATATACATTCAAATGGTATTATCAGTGGCATTTCCGTGCAATGGTTATATATAAGGCACAATAATGTATCAGTGTATTTTCATCAACAACTAGATCTTACTGAGCAACAACTGCTGCTTTGGGTCTCGTTTACATTTGGATGTGAATCAATTTTATGACACGCCTCCCAGATGTAGCAGTACATGTCCATTTTAACACTGCGCTCATAGGTGTTGCTTTCACAATCTCCCTGAAATGCTATCTCAAAAGTAGTCAAGTATGATCTGACTGCAGTCAGTGCCTGCTCCTCTCTGTGTAGCTGCCGGCCAGGTCAGTCACAGTCTTGATGACTGTCTGGCAAGCAGCTGCACTGCCTGCTATACAAACTGCGCCGTAGGCCACGCCCTCCTGTGATAGAGAGCGTGGCTACAAACTAGTGGGGCCAGCCCACAGGGGATTTCACCTGGTGGCCCAGTGCGAGCCTGACTATGCTGATGCTCATGATGTGGTGTAGAATAGGGTCAGTGGGTACTGAAACAATGAAGCACCAACATCACCATGGCATATTTAGTGAAGCTAGGTACAAAACTCTGGCCGTGCATAAAGGACAAGCAGACAGACAAACACACACACACACACACACACACAAGTTCTCACTTATTATATAGATATGTTTCATAAAATCTTTAATAGGTCTAAGAGGTCTATTTACTAAGCCTTGGAGAGGGAAAAAGTGGAGAAATATAAAGTACCAACCAATTAGCTCCTGTCATTTTTCAAACACAGCCTGTAATGTAAGAGTAGGAGCTGATTGGTTTGTACTTTATCTCTCTCCATGGCTTAGTGAATAGACCCCTAATTCTTTCAAACTCACAAGAATCTCAAGCATATAACTAATGCAGCTAGAGCGGTTGTTCCAATACACTGGTGTTCAGCGGTAGCCCCTTGTATATGGGAGTGGTGTCAGCGTTTATACTTGAATATGGAGGATATTACCCAACCCTAAAGAAGCACTCAGATTTTGCAGCAACTTGGTTTAGTTGGATAGAGTACAAGTCTTCTCCCTCATATCAAGCCCTAGTCCCTAGGAATCAAATGTAGATATGTTTATCTCTGTTCCAGTCTTCATTTTCTTTTTTGACCATTATATATATTCTTACAGTCATCTGATCCACCATTGCGTCTACTTGTTCTCCCCAAATCCTGCACTTTCCTTTCCCCTCCTTCAGTGGCGTCCCTCCCCACGGTGTCAGCCGGTGCGGGGAGGGATGCTGAAGCCCCGCGCCACCGAAAAAAGGTCTGGCCTTGTGGACAGGGCGTGGCCATGCGAACAGGGGCGTGGCCCGAACCCCAGTGGTCCTGTCACTGTGCTTATTACTGACCCGTCACTGTGCTTATTACTGGGTGGCAGAACGTGCGGACTGCCCTGTGTGCAGTGCCGGCCGGCTCCCTCTCAGTGTCAGGAGTAACCTCTCAGTAACTTTGTGTGTTTGCTAGGTGGGAGCATGCATAGGAGAGGAGTCAGGGTGGAGCTAAGGCACAATCTGTAATGAGCTTATTACTGTGCTGTCGGTGCACCACTCTTTCCCTTCCTCCATGCTCCAGGAGAATGATTAGGTCAGCTCTAATTTTGAGTACAAGCGCAAGAGGCAATACAATTGGGTAAACAAACAATACAATGATGCACTTAATTATACAGTGCAGTACCCCATGGCAGGTGACACCCGGGTGCGGCCCACACCCCCCTTGTGGCCCCACTGCCTTCCTTTGTCTTGTCTTCCCCTTCCTCCCCCTGGTAAAAGTTTGAAGTATATGTCTCTTTTTGTGCTGGAGTTTTGGACGTATATTGGTTTGGATCAAAAATAAAAACTTGTTATCCCTTCGATTTTACTAATGTGATATTGACATGTAATTATTTTTGTATGAATGCCTGAAAAGCAAAAACATATTTAAAACATCTGTAAAATTAGGTTTTGTTACTCACCTTATTGTATTATGGATGCCTGGAGAGGGGGAGCTGTGTATCCAATGTCCAGAGACGATTGCTGGTGGTGCGGATGGCAGGACTGTAACTAGGGGTGTGCAAGCGATGACACGAACAGTGCAGGGCTTTGTGGGTGGCACCGTCGCTGCCCCATGGCCCTTCTTTCTGGCTACTAGTGTGCCTGTACAGCCAGGCGTGTCCTCAGTGTTGAGCATTGCAGGGCTGGCAGCCCCACCCCCTTGGTGTGAAATCATGACATCATTCGGTCAGGGGGGGGCGTGGCAGTGCAGACTAGTTTACGACACTGGCGAATGGGGCACATTGTCCCTGACTCTTTCAATTACTCTATGTTATTTTATTCTACTGTTCCCAGCTGGTATTATGGGAAGTGCAAAAGACCTCAAAATACATAATATATAAATATCTCTATAGTCTACATACTTTTTTTTATTTCCCTTAATAATTGTACTGCAAGAGGCCTCCAGGTGCTGTGGTCAGTGGCTGCAACTGCAGTTTGCCCCAGACCTACAGACGGGATGCAGTGAGGAAGCTGACGGTTGCAATGCCGACTGCTGGCTTCCCGACTGTCAAATCCTGGCAAGGTACTAATGACAGGTATAGAAATCCTGATTCCTGTCATTAGACCTACGCCGGGAGCCTGACACCCGGCATACGGATCAGAGGTAAGCCGGGCGCGGACAGCCGCGGAGGGGGGGGGGTTGGTTAGGGGCCCCCGGGGGGGACTTAGGGATAGGCACCCCCCGGGAGGGATAGGGTTAGGCTAGGGGAAGGGGGGGTTAGGGGTAGGCACCCCCGGGGGAGGTTAGGGTTAGGCACCCCCCGGGAGACTTAGGTTTAGGCTGCAGGGAAAGGGAGGGGTTAGGTTTAGGAACTATGGGGGGGTTGGGGTTAGGCACTTGGGGTGGAGGTTAGGGTTAGGCACCCCTAACAGAGGGTTAGGGTTAGGGGGTAGAATAGGGTTAGTTGTACTTATCTTTTTTAGCTTCGGGATCTTCACCCCTGCCGGGCTTCCGCTGTCGGCCGGCGGTATATCATACTGATTCGCTACAGACAAGATAACATTAAGGACCACAGCAATATAGAAGCTGGGAACTGACTGTCACTGGTAGCTGATAGGCTGTCTTACCTGCACAACAACGTCTCTTTCCCTAGTGATGAGAATACCTTTGAGCTGTAGGGACCATGGCAAATATGTAATACTGTAGGTAGGGCACAGGCAACTCAGTAACTTGTGTGTTTGCTAAGTGGGAGCATGTCTAGGAGAGGAGTCATGGTGGAGCTAAGGCACAATCTGTAATGAGCTTATTACTGTGCTGTCGGTGCACCACTCTTTCCCTTCCTCTATGCTCCAGTAGAATAATTAGGTCAGCTCTGATTTTGAGTACAAGCGCAAGAGTCAATACAATTGGGTAAACAATACAATACCAAATATAAACAGGGATCTGTTACGCCTGAGTGTTTGAGTTGGTTGGAACAGGCGTGGGAGGCTTAAGTGGAGCTTAGAAAGGCGTGATTGAATCTGGGTGGCTTGCGCCATGACTTCCTCATGCAATGAGGGAACATAGGAGGCAGTGTAACCGCTGGAGGTGATCAGCCCAAAGGCCCAGTAGGGAACAACTTTATTAGACTGGAAATTTAATTGGAACTGCAATGGTAGAATCGGATAGGAACCGATGTAGTAGAATTGATGATATGGAATTGATGAAGAAGGATCGGACTGGAACCGATGTTGTAGAATCTATTAAATACATTCGATGATATGGAATTGATGCAGCAGGATCCGTTTGGAACCAATGTTTGCAGACAGTCGGATTGGAACCAATGTTTGGAGACAATCAGGGTGGAACTGATGTTTGGAGACAGTCAGGTTGGAATTGATGAATTGAAGAACTGGATCGGTTTGAGACCGATGATGATGAATTGAAGTACTGGACTGGTTCGGAGATATCGGCTGGGACTGATGATTAGATTCAGACTCGCTCGCTAGATGCGTTCGCTCATAGCGAGCCGATGTTTTGCAATCTGCGCATGAGTATAAGTCACAGTGCGCGTGCACGAACCAATTTGTGTGATCGCAAAGCGATTGCCCCTTGTACACAGACGCCTCACAAGAATGAGTGACAGGACGAGCCATTTGTGGGTGGTGACAGGGGTTGGTCGATGGAAACGGGGGTGTGGTGGTGCGAACGCAGGCGTGTCTGTGCGTCTTAACGCCAATTCAGAGGTGTGCATAATTAAGACGCAGCGTCATAATACACGTCACATGGCTGAGTTTCACACTGAAGCACTCGCAGTGCTTGCGGTAGGGTATGGTTAGCCACAAGTGCTGCGTATGGCTCTGATGGTACTCGATGTTACCGGAATACACTTCCTGGAGATGATTAGGGGTGTGCACCGGCCACTTTTCGTGTTTTGTGTTTTGGTTTTGGATCTTTCTTCGTGTTTTGGATCTGGATTGGTTTTGCCAAAACCACCCTTCCGTGTTTTGGGTTCTGGGTTTTGTGTTTTGGATCTGTATTTTTTTGAAAAAAAGCATAAAAACAGCTAAAATCACAGAATTTGTGGGTTTTTCTGCTCCTATGCTATTATTAACCTCAATAACCTTAATTTCCACTCATTTGCAGTCTATTCTGAACACCTCACACCTCACAATAGTGTTTTTATGTCCAAAAGGTTGCATCGAGGTAGCTGGATGACTATGCTAAGAGATACGAGTGGGCGGCACAAACACGTGGTCCATCTAGGAGTGGCACTGCAGTGGCAGACAGGATGGCAGTTTGAAAAACTAGGCCCCAAACTATACATAATGCAAAGAAAAAAAAGAGGTGCAAGATGGAATTGTCCTTGGGCCCTCCCACCCACCCTTATGTTGTATAAACAGGACATGCACACTTTAACAAACCAAACATTTCAGCGCCAGGGTCTGCCACACGACTGTGGCTGAAATGATTGGTTCGTTTGGGCCCCCACAAAACAAGCTGGCAATTAATCTGTCCCTGCACAAACTGGCTCTACGGAGGCAAGATGTCATCCTCATCCTCCTCATCCACCGATTCCTCACCCTCTTCAGTGTGTACATCCTCATCCTCACAGAGTATTAATTCGTCCCCGCTGGAACCACAGGTCCCTCTGTACGTTCTGGAGGCTGGTCTCCCTGGAAGAGTTGATAATTCATTTTATGAACATCATCTTCTCCACATTTTGTGGAAGCAACCTCCTACGCCTTTCGCTGACAAGGTTCCCGGCTGCACTAACACTCTTTCGGAGTACACACTGGAGGGGGGGCAACTCAGGTAAAATAGAGCCAGTTTGTACAGGGACCTCCAAATTGCTTCTTTTTCCTGCCAGTACAGGTACAGTCTGACATGCCTACTTGGATGCTGTCACCGATGTAATCCTTTAACAGACAGACGCACGCTTGTCGCTGCTGCTTTGAGGATGCAAGTGCGGCTACAGCCCACACAATTCACAAAGACAGAAAAAAGAAGAAGAATATTTTTATTGTTTGTGTAGCACACTTTGAGGGTGTCACCACCCTTTAACAGACAGACGCACGCTTGTCGCTGCTGCTTTAAGGATGCAGGTGCGGCTACAGCCCACACATTTCACAAAGACAGAAAAAAAAAGAACAATATTTTTATTGTTTGTGTAGCACACTTTGAGGGTGTCACCACCCTTTAAAGGACAGACGCACGCTTGTCGCTGCTGCTTTAAGGATGCAGGTGCGGCTACAGCCCACACATTTCACAAAGACAAAAAAAAAAAGAACAATATTTTTATTGTTTGTGTAGCACACTTTGAGGGTGTCACCACCCTTTAACAGACAGACGCACGCTTGTCGCTGCTGCTTTGAGGATGCAGGTGGAATCTAGACGGGATTTGGAACCGGGGACACACTACCTCCATCAATTGTCTAAATCCCACTGCACTAATGGTGGATACCGGACGCACGTCTAACACCAACATAGCAGTCAAGG
This sequence comes from Taudactylus pleione, assembly GCA_031769625.1. NCBI lineage: Eukaryota > Metazoa > Chordata > Amphibia > Anura > Myobatrachidae > Taudactylus > Taudactylus pleione. Next base: position 13,713,865 of record JAUIMM010000113.1, on the reverse strand, counting down.
CCTCAGTTATACGTTTTGCTTCAGGATGACTGCTGTCGTACTTCATCCTCATCGCTAGGGACTGTTGGAGGGTCAATTGTTTAGTAAAAGTAGTGATGTTCCTACTTCCTCTCTGGGATGATGAACAACTCCCAGCAGCAGCAACAGCAGTAGGAGAAAGTGGTTCTTGATCTTTCCCTATTTTATTTTTATCGGAGAAAGTTTGGTCCTCCATTTATGTTATATTGATATATACGTGCGGCTAAAGCGCACACAAACACAGAAAATATTTTTTTATTTTTGCTGGAGAGTAGTGCACTTTGTGGGTTACACCACCCTTTAAGAAATGAGCCAGCCGGCTCTTTACTTATGGGACACAGGCGCAAGCTTGGCGCTGCTCCTTTGTTGATGCACGTGCGGCTACTGCGCACACAATTCACAAACACAGAAAATAATTTTTTTTTTGGTTTGGACTGGAGTGTACTTTGGGGGTTACAGCACCCTTTAACGGTCAAGCCAGCCGGCCCTTTACTTATGACACAGGCGCACGCTTGGCACTACTTTGTTGATGCACGTGCGGCTAATGCGCACACAATTCACAAACACAGAAAATATATATTTTTTTGGTTTGGACTGGAGTGTACTTTGGGGGTTACAGCACCCTTTAACGGTCAAGCCAGCCGGCCCTTTACTTATGACACAGGCGCACGCTTGGCACTACTTTGTTGATGCACGTGCGGCTACTGCGCACACAATTCACAAACACAGAAAATATATTTTTTTTTGGTTTGGACTGGACTGTACTTTGGGGGTTACAGCACCCTTTAACGGTCAAGCCAGCTGGCCCTTTACTTATGACACAGGCGCACGCTTGGCACTACTTTGTTGATGCACGTGCGGCTACTGCGCACACAATTCACAAACACAGAAAATAATTTTTTTTTTGGTTTGGACTGGAGTGTACTTTGGGGGTTACAGCACCCTTTAACGGTCAAGCCAGCCGGCCCTTTACTTATGACACAGGCGCACGCTTGGCACTACTTTGTTGATGCACGTGCGGCTACTGCGCACACAATTCACAAACACAGAAAATAATTTTTTTTTTGGTTTGGACTGGAGTGTACTTTGGGGGTTACAGCACCCTTTAACGGTCAAGCCAGCCGGCCCTTTACTTATGACATATGCGCACGCTTGGCACTACTTTGTTGATGCACGTGCGGCTACTGCGCACACAATTCACAAACACACAAAAAATATTATTTTTTTAGCACTTGGGGGGAGCACCCCTGATAGACAGAGCACCCCCTGGACAACACTACAGCACCCCTTTAGGACTGGGACACTGCACAGGACTTTGGAGTGGACACAGCCCCTATGGAGAACTGACTGCACAACACAGTCCAGCCAGCCCCTATGGACTTTGAAGTAGTGGACACAGCCCCTATTAACAACAGCAGCACAGCACAACACAGCCAGCCCCTATGGACTTTGAAGTAGTGGACAACAGCAGCACAGCGCAGCACAGCACAGCACAACAATACTCTGCACTACACTACACTACACTACACAGCCCAGCCAGCCCTAAATCCCACCCTCCCTCTTCACTGTCCACAGCCGAGTGAGAAAATGGCGCCGACGCAGGTACCTTATATAGGATCCAAAACCCGCGAGACTCGGAAGGCGGGATGATGAAGTTTTGCCTCGATTTCAGATCCGAGTCAGGCGGGAAAAGTCGAGCCTGACTCAGATCGGCCTCGGATCGGGGGGGCTCGGGGGGGTTCGGATTTCAGAAATCCGAACCCGCTCACCCCTAGAGATGATATGTAATACTAAGGGAAAGTTGGCATCTTAAGACTAGGGATGAGCGTGTCCGGTTCTCCGGGAACCGGACCCACCCGAATTTCAGGGATCCGGGGCAACCCAAGACAGAGCTCGGATCCCTCTTTCAAGCAAAACCTTGCAAATCCACTGTCGGAGGTTTTGCAACGAACGGGATCAACACTTATTGGCTGAGAGAGCCGTCTGTCACGGCTCTCAGCCAATCAGCATTAAGCCCATTGAATATGGGCACAGGAAGCAGGAAGATGCCGCCCATCCCCCTTACCTGACATCGCCGGCACCCCCTGCTGCCGTCCACCACTGGCAGCATCCCCAGCTGCCAACACCCCCACTGGTACCCTGCATTGAGGACACCACTGGCACCCCTGCACTGCCTACACTATCGGGACCCCCACATTGAAGACACAGCTGGCAACCCCGCTCTGCCGACACCCTGCACTGAGGACACTGCCAGCACCCCTGAACTGCTGCCCCACGTACTGAGGACGCCGTCTGCAACCCCACACTGCCGACATTGCCGGCACTCCTACTCTGAGGACACCACTGGCACCTCTGCACTGCCGACACTGTCAACACATGTGCACTGAGGACACCGCTGGCACCCCCACTTTGCTAACATCCTGCACCGAGGACACTGCCAGCATTCCTGCAATCCCCACGTACTGAGGACACCGTCAGCAACCCCACATTGCCGACACTGCCGGCACTCCCACACTGAGGGCCCCACCAGCACCCCTGCACTGCCGACATTGTCAGCACACGTGCACTGAGAACACCGCTGGCACCCCCGCTTTGTCGACATTACCGGCACCCTGCACTAAGGACACAAAGGACACTGCCAGCACCCCCGCACTACTGACCCATGTATCGAGGACACCATCAGCGAGCCCACACTGCTGCTACTCCCACACCGAGGGCATCCCCGCACAGTCGACACTGTCAGCACTCCTGCACTGAGGACACCGCTGGCACCTCCACTCTGCCGACACTATGCACTCAGGACACTGCCAGGACCCCCACTCTGCCAACATTGAGGACACTGCTGGCACTCTCGCATTGAGGACACCGCCAGCGCCCTGCACTGCCGACACTGCTATCACAGTAAGTACACTATTGGTGTATCCAACCCAGGGCCGGCCCTAGCCAAAAATGTTTGGTAAGCGAGTAGGTTTTTTGGCGCCCCCCCTATGCAGTGCCCGCGGTAGTGGTCCCCCCTGTGCAGTGCCCCTTGTGCCCCCATTAGTAAGCTTATATAGTGCCCCCAGTAGTAGTCCCCCTATGCAGTGCCCCCAGTAGTAATCCTCCCTTCTAGTGCCCCCATTAGTAATCCCCCCTTCAAGTGCCCCCAGTAGTAATCCTCCCTTCTAGTGCCCCCAGTAGTAATCCCCCCTTCAAGTGCCCCAGTAGTATTCCTCCCTTCTAGTGCCCCCTGTAGTAATCCCCCCTTCAAGTGCCCCCAGTAGTAATCCTCTCTTCTAGTGCCCCCAGTAGTAATCCCCCCTTCAAGTACCCCCAGTAGTAATCCCCCCTTCAAGTGCCCCCAGTAGTAATCCCCCCTTCTAGTGCCACCAGTAGTATTCCCCCCTTCAAGTACCCCCAGTAGTAATCCCCCCTTCAAGTGCCCCCAGTAGTAATCCCCCTTGTAGCCCCCCCCAGTAGAGACAGACGTAATAAAAAAATAAAAAAAAAACACTTACCTGAACCCCCGCTCCTGCTCCCGCCGCCGCTATCAGCTACTCCCTACCATTCTCCAGGGCCGCTTTGCATTATGGGAGAGACTTCATGACGTCATGAAGTCTCTCCCATTACCCACTGCGGGAGCCGGAAGATGGCTCCCGCAGTGGGAGCAGCAGCAGCCGATGAGAGTCTGACAGACTCTCATCAGCTGCTGAAACAAACACACAGCTGCCGGCACCGGCGGCTGTGTGTTTGGCACTGTGTAGCGCTGACCGAACTCCGTCCGGTCAGCGCTACACGAGCGGTGCAGCTGTGTCACAGAGACACAGTCTGCACCGCAGTAAGCCACTGATAATTCTGCATGGTCGCGGCCGCGGCGCCGTTCACTATGTGGCGCCTTACGCGGCCGCGTACCATGCGTAACCATAGAACCGGCCCTGATCCAACCCACAGTGTATAAACACACTGTATCTGTGTTGGAAGCTGTACTGCCACATGTTAGTGCCGCCCACTGCTGTCGCTTAGCTTAGTCAGCCAACTAGCTGGATGCAACCTTTTGGCCCTAAACTAGATGAAAAAAATCAATATTGTGAGGTGGTCAAAATTGATTGGAAATGACTGCAAATAAATGTTATTAAGGTTAATAATACTGTAGGAACAAAAACAGACCCAAATTATGTGATTTTAGGTGTTTTTATGATTTTTAAAAAAAAAATACAGATCCAAAACCAAAAACAAAACACGCAAGGGCGGTTTTGACAAAACCAATCCAGATCCAAAACAAGAGGAGATACAAATCCAAAACCAAACCCAAAACATGGGGGTCGGTGCACATCTCTACTTAAGACAAGCTGGTGGGTGTCTATATACACACTGCGATCGGACGCCAAGACATAGTAGGCGTGCTAATGCCTTGCTGTGCGATCGCGGGATTTGCATACTTTGGCAGCTGATGGCTGCGAGCGAACGCATCTAGCGAGTGGGTCTGAATCAGCCCACTGTTCTAATCAGGACTAGTTCACAGACAGAAGGAATCTCTGGTGAATAATCAGCCTAGAAGGAATAGCACAATCTCATGCTAACACTGAAGGTGTTGCCAGTGGCGTAACTAGGGCAGGGCGAGCGGGGCGCGTGCCCTGGGCGCTGTGGGACCGGCGGAGCGGGGGCCCCCCCCCCCACCGCCGGCCACGGTACTGGCCCGTCCTAGTTTGCCAGTGTAGTGCCCACCGCAGTGAGTGCGGTCAGCACTACACATTTACACAGGAGTGGCACTAGGCTTCCCAGCACCGGTCCTGTTCTGCACTGCCGAGCCCCGTCCCTTTCCCTGAGCGCTTGCCCAATAGTGCCAGGAGGAGGGTGGCAAGCGTGCTCATGCTGTGCATAGCACACACATTGCCGCCAGCGCTGGCGGGGATGTGTGTGTTAATCAGCAGCCAATGAGAGTCAGACAGACTCTCATTGGCTGCTGCTGCTGCACACACATCTCTGCCAGCGCAAGCGATGTGTGTGTTAAACAGCAGCCAATGAGAGTCAGATAGACTCTCATTGACTACTGCAGCGCCCACTGCAAGAGCCGGCTCCCTTCCGGCTCCTGCAGTGGGTAATGGGAGAGACGTCATGACGTCTCTCCCATAATGCAGAGCGCGCCAGCCTGGGAGGACTGACGTGCGGACAGCGGCGGGAGTCGGAGCGTGGATTCTGGTAAGTATTTTTCTTTTATTTATTGCTTAATTTCAGTGTGTATTTGTCAGGGGGAGCACTTATACTGGGGGCACTGCATCGGGGGGACTATTACTAAGGAGGGGACTACTACTGGGGGGCACTGCTTCGGGGGGGGCTGTTACTAAGGACGGGACTACTACTGGGGGCACTGCTTCAGGGGGGGACGACTACTGGGGACTACTACTGGGGGGGATACTACTGGGGGCACTGCATTGGGGGGGACCACTACTTTGGACTACTACAGGGGGCACTGCATCAAGGGGGACTCCTACTGGGGGCACTATATAAAGGGCACTGTATAGGGGGGACCACTACTGGGGACTACTACTGGGGGCACTGCATCAAGGGGGACTCCTACTGGGGCACTATATAAGGGGCTTACTACTGTGGGCACTGCACAGGGGGGACCACTACAGGGGGCACTGAAAAGGGAGAACCACTACAGGTGGCACTGCATAGGGGGATAACTACTGCGGGCTTGCATATGGGGGATCACTACTGGGGGCCTGCATAAGGGGGGTCACTCTTGGGGGCCTGCATAAGGGGGGTCACTCCTGGGGGCACTGTATAAGGGGCACTGCATATGGGGGATCACTACTGGGGGCCTGCATATGGGGGATCACTACTGGGGGCACTGTATAAGGGGAACTAATGGGGGCTGCATAAGGGGGACCACTACAGGGGGGCACTGTGTAAGGGGCACTGCATATGGGGAACCAATACTGGGGGCCTGTATAAGGGGAACTAATCGGGGGCTGCATAAGGGGGACCACTACTGGGGGTACTGTATACAGGGTCGTCTCTTCCATTGGGCTTGTTGGGCAGTTGCCCAAGGGCCCAAAGCTTCTAGGGGCCTGCCAACCCACCCCCCTGCAGCCAGCACACTGTATTTTTGACTTGTGATATTTTAAAAAACTGGCCTCCGGCACTCTGTATTCCGATCTCCCCCCCCCCATCCCCGTCATGATGAGGACTCACCTAAGTCTCCGGTTACACTTCATCATCTGCCGACTCCGCTTCAGACGGAACGTATTAAGGGCGGAGCACACGCTCCAGGCGCAAGAACCTGTTGTGGGCGCCAAAGGTAGTGGAAGGCTCTGTCCGGCACCGATAGTATTGGAGGGTACTCACACAGTGCCCGAATCTCTTCCTGCAGGATGCAGCTGTCAGGTCACGGTCATGTGATTCTGTGTGATGCTGCTTTCCACAGTGAGCCGAGGAGGCAGAGCAGGGACGGGAGGAGCTGGATTTTACAGCTTGATTTCCCACAATGTACAGGAGCAGAGAGTTCTTCTACTGCTCTTTGCTTGTAAGTTCCAAATGTGTTTTGAAATTGTTTGTGGGGTTATGGAGATACAGCGCAATACAAAATGAGGGGGGGACATAATACAATAGGGAGGGTTGGGGGAGAAAACCACTTTATACAAAACAGGGGAGCAGGAGAGTACACTGCATCATACATAATGGGGAGTAGGGGTTGCTACATAATACAACACAAGGAGGCTAAAGAATACTGCATAATACAAAGTGACGGAGGTGGATAGAATACCACAAATACAAAGTGCAGGAGAGAAGAGAATGTTACATAATACAAAACAAGGGGGTAGAAATATACTACAGAATAGAAAATGGGAAGGGGGGACGTGGATAAGTGTAATGGTATACCAGGTGCATGTGGCGGGGTGTTATTACATAAAAGTCTCATATTGAGGGGTCTCATGGCACAAAAGGGACATGCGGACAAGTGTAATAACTTACATTGTGGAGAAGTCTCAGGGCATTTAAGGGGCATGTGGAGGTGTTTGATGGCATCAAATTTGTATGTGGACGGGTCTGGTGGCATAAAAGGTGCACGTAGAGGATTGTGGTGACATAAACAGGATATGTGGATGGGTCTGATGGCATAAAATAGGCATGTTGATGAGTCTGGTGGCATTACAAGGGGCATTTAGAGAAGTTCAGTGGCATAAAAAGGGCATGTGGAGAAGCGTGATGGCATATTAGGGGCAATGGACAAATACATATGTTCTAGATCTGACCTTTCCTCTGCAAGTTCTTTGGGGATGTAAACGTGCAACCTATATCTGTTTTCATCTCTGCATATACTGTATTTGTCTCACTCATAACATTTATCAAATATAAAACTAATTAAATAATTATTGTGCATGTATTATACACAGAAACAGGTCTAACATGCTAACATGCTTGCCACGTCCCCTATGGTGAAATTCTGTATAGGAGGATGGGGGCAGGGGCGCGGTTGCGTAGGCATGCTCCAGGTGCCTTGGCTTCATGCTACGCCTCTTAAATAAATTGCATGATCTCGCTGCAAATGACGTAATAGGGAATCAGCCCAGTCAGACAGAGTCTCTCTGCGTGTGAGAGACGTGACTGCTGACTGGTTGATGCGCGAGCAGCAGCAGCAGCTCCGCCCTAACCAGGCAGCTTGAGTGTTGCCTTTCCTTGAGAGCTGCTGCTGTGTGTGCCGCTCAGCCGCTGCTGCGTAGACTCTAATCCAGGAGACTCGTGTGCCACTGCCTCTGTCCCGACTCCTGACCCGGCCATAGGCGCACCCACCCGCACCGCAAAGGTAAGGGCAGCGCTGCGGCCGAGTTGCACAGCATGATTTAATGACTGAGCAATCCTATAATTATATAACCCGACAAAATCTCACTATCATGTGGTATTATTGCAGCGATAAGCCCCGGGGCAGTGTGAGAGACACGACTGCTCATACACAATATACATACATTTTTTTTCCCGTGAATGGGTGGGTAGGGGCCCCAGTGCATTGCTTTGCCCAGGGCCCACACTGCTGTTAATACAGCCCTGACTGTATAAGGGGCACTACTGGGGGCCTGCATAAGAGGGACCACTACTGGGGACATTGTATACTGGGGGTACTATATAAGGGGTACTACTGGGGGCCTGCATAAGGGGGACCACTATTAAGAGCACTGCATAGGGGGGACTGTATAAGGGGCACTGCATTAATGTGCAAATGGAAAAATGTTCCCAGTGACAAGAAAGGGGTGTGTGTCATGTTGACACGCCCCATTTTTCAGTGACCACGCCCATTTTTCCCCCTCTTTTTTATATATTTTTTTTGGGGGGGGCTTCATTTTAAAATTTGCCCTGGGCTCCAAATACCCTAGTTACGCCACTGGGTGTTGCAGCCTGCATGCTGAGCAGACTTCCCAGGCAAATTAGCATATCCTGATCCACAGGACAAGTCCAGAGGTAAGACACGAGACAACTAAATTACAGAAACAAATGAGAGAAATAGTCAGAATTAGAACAGGATCATACAGACTTTACAATTGGCAAAAGCCAGACAGTGAAATATTAATCCAACAGAAAAACATACAATTATGACAGGAGAAATTAGTGACCCCATGCTTGTGTGATACCCGTTGCAATATAGGAGGGTGCCACCAAGGTTACACAGCAAAACTGAGACAATCCAGCAACAGGACAGTGTGTTTGTGGGGTGAGCTGTCGCATGTCTGCTGTAAGAGACAAGAGACTGGGAAAAAATGGCTGACATTTACATATATTTTTAAAAAAAAATCAGTTAGTTAAACAATGTCACAGGTTGTCATCAATTAACTAATTAACTTTATACAAATTAATGCTTATTGTGCTTGGGACCATAACCTATTAACTTAAGACTTCTGGACTGTATCCTGGTCCCATAACCTATGGGTAGAATAGCCTAGCTATGTGGAGTGCAACTAAATGTAGCTGGGTATATATTTATTATCAGTGGCGTAACTATGGAGGGTGCAGGGGGTGCGGTTGCTATAGGGCATGACGTCATGACGTCACTCCCATAGTGCTGAGGAGCAGGCGCCGTGGACGGACGGCTGCAGGCTCTGGTTTAAGGTAAGTGTTTTTTTTATTTTTATTTATGTGTGTGTGTGCTCGCGCGGGGGGGGGGTGTGAGGACAGCTACTGGGCTCTCACTACTGGGGGCAGCTACTGAGATCTCACTACTGGCAGGGCCAGCTACAGGGGGCCCACTACAGGGGGCAGCTACTGAGATCTCACTACTTGCAGGGGCAGCTACAGGGGGCCCACTACTGGGGTCAGCTATAGGGGGCTCACTACTGGGGGCAGCTACAGGGGGCTCACTACTGGGGGCAGCTACAGGGGGCTCACTACTGGGGGCAGCTACAGGGGGCTCACTACTGGAGGCAGCTACAGGGGGCTCACTACTGGGGTCAGCAACAGGGGGCAGCTACAGGGGGCTCACTACTGGGGGCAGCTACAGGGGGCCCACTACTGGGGTCAGCTACAGGGGGCTCACTACTGGGGGCAGCTACAGGGGGCCCACTACTGGGGTCAGCTACAGGGGGCAGCTACTGGGGGCAGCTACAGGGGGCTCACTACTGGGGGCAGCTGCAGGGGGCCCACTACTGGGGGCAGCTACAGGGGGCCCACTACTGGGGGCAGCTACAGGGTGCTCACTACTGGGGGCAGCTACAGGGGGCCCACTACTGGGGGCAGCTACAGGGGGCTCACTACTGGGGGCAGCTACAGGGGGCTCACTACTGGGGGCAGCTACAGGGGGCTCACTACTGGGGGCAGCTACAGGGGGCCCACTACTGGGGGCAGCTACAGGGGGCCCACTACTGGGGGCAGCTACAGGTGGTTCACTATTGGGGGCAGCTACAGGGGGCTCACTAGTGGGGGCATCTACAGGGGGCCCACTACTGGGGGCAGCTACAGGGGGCTCACTACTGGGGGCAGCTACAGGGGGCCCACTACTGGGGGCAGCTACAGGGGGCCCACTACTGGGGGCAGCTACTGAGATCTCACTACTGGCAGGGGCAGCTACAGGGGGCTCACTACAGGGGGCAGCTACTGAGATCTCACTACTGGCAGGGGCAGCTACAGGGGGCCCTCTACTGGGGGCAGCTACTGAGATCTCACTACTGGCAGGGGCCCACTACTGGGGTCAGCTACAGGGGGCTCACTACTGGAGGCAGCTACAGGGGGCTCACTACTGGGGGCAGCTACAGGGGGCTCACTACTGGGGGCAGCTACAGGGGGCTCACTATGGGGGCAGCTACAGGGGGCTCACTACTGGGGGCAGCTACAGGGGGCCCACTACTGGGGGCAGCTACAGGGGGCTCACTACTGGGGGCAGCTACAGGGGGCTCACTACCGGGGGTAGCTACAGGGGGCTCACTACTGGGGGCAGCTACAGGGGGCCCACTACTGGGGGCAGCTACAGGGGGCTCACTACTGGGGGCAGCTACAGGGGGCCCACTACTGGGGGCAGCTACAGGGGGCTCACTACTGGGGGCAGCTACAGGGGGCCCACTACTGGGGGCAGCTACAGGGGGCCCACTACTGGGGGCAGCTACTGAGATCTCACTACTGGCAGGGGCAGCTACAGGGGGCCCACTACAGGGGGCAGCTACTGAGATCTCACTACTGGCAGGGGCAGCTACAGGGGGCCCTCTACTGGGGGCAGCTACTGAGATCTCACTACTGGCAGGGGCCCACTACTGGGGTCAGCTACAGGGGGCTCACTACTGGAGGCAGCTACAGGGGGCTCACTACTGGGGGCAGCTACAGGGGGCTCACTACTGGGGGCAGCTACAGGGGGCTCACTATGGGGGCAGCTACAGGGGGCTCACTACTGGGGGCAGCTACAGGGGGCCCACTACTGGGGGCAGCTACAGGGGGCTCACTACTGGGGGCAGCTACAGGGGGCTCACTACCGGGGGTAGCTACAGGGGGCTCACTACTGGGGGCAGCTACAGGGGGCCCACTACTGGGGGCAGCTACAGGGGGCTCACTACTGGGGGCAGCTACAGGGGGCCCACTACTGGGGGCAGCTACAGGGGGCTCACTACTGGGGGCAGCTACAGGGGGCCCACTACTGGGGGCAGCTACAGGGGGCCCACTACTGGGGGCAGCTACTGAGATCTCACTACTGGCAGGGGCAGCTACAGGGGGCCCACTACAGGGGGCAGCTACTGAGATCTCACTACTGGCAGGGGCAGCTACAGGGGGCCCTCTACTGGGGGCAGCTACTGAGATCTCACTACTGGCAGGGGCCCACTACTGGGGTCAGCTACAGGGGGCTCACTACTGGAGGCAGCTACAGGGGGCTCACTACTGGGGGCAGCTACAGGGGGCTCACTACTGGGGGCAGCTACAGGGGGCTCACTATGGGGGCAGCTACAGGGGGCTCACTACTGGGGGCAGCTACAGGGGGCCCACTACTGGGGGCAGCTACAGGGGGCTCACTACTGGGGGCAGCTACAGGGGGCTCACTACTGGGGGTAGCTACAGGGGGCTCACTACTGGGGGCAGCTACAGGGGGCCCACTACTGGGGGCAGCTACAGGGGGCTCACTACTGGGGGCCCACTACTGGGGGCAGCTACAGGGGGCCCACTACTGGGGTCAGCTACAGGGGGCTCACTACTGGGGGCAGCTACAGGGGGCTCACTACTGGGGGCAGCTACAGGGGGCCCACTACTGGGGGCAGCTACAGGGGGCTCACTAGTGGGGGCATCTACAGGGGGCCCACTACTGGGGGCAGCTACAGGGGGCTCACTACTGGGGGCAGCTACAGGGTGCCCACTAGTGGGGCAGCTACAGGGGGCTCACTAGTGGGGCAGCTACATGGGGCCCACTACTGGGGGCAGCTACAGGGAGCCCACTACTGGGGGCATTACAGGGGGCTCACTACTGGGGACATTACAAGGGGCTTACTACTGGGTGCATTACAGGGGCATTACTACAGGGGGTATTATTACCACTGGGGGCACTGCGTAAAGGGCACCATTACAGTGGGCATTGCATAAGGGGCACCATTACAGTGGGCATTTAATGTTTTAGAGGAACTACTGTGGTCATTGTGTAAGAGCTAAGTTAGGGGGGGCCCTTAAAAATGTTGCTATGGGGCCCAAAAAGTTCTAGTTACGCCCCTGTTTATTATACACCTGGCCAGAGTATATGTGATGTTAGATGTGTTTGCACAGTTGTCTGGTGCTAGTGGCAGGTAGTCCACACATGGTACAGCTTAACCAGTTCTTAGGTTTATTGAACCAGGTAGAACAACAAGTAGCATAAGACACTGGGATGTAACAGGTATACCAGCAGTGTAGAAGCAGTCTGGAGCATATGGGTATTGCTGGGTGTTATTGTGCGCCAGGCGTCTGTGTTGTAAATGCAACAGCTGATGTAAGCACTATGCCCCTCACTACAGCAGTGGTGGTGGAGTATACTTGTAACAGCTATAGAGGCTGCGCACATAGCAAACAGATGGAGAGTCCATGAGGACTGTTTGTTGGTGGCGTGTTTTACAGGCTAGTCGTTTACAGGCTAGTCCTTAGTTAGGGGGAGATGTATTAATGGCGACATCGCCGATGCGGTACATCCCCCTTGATTTCGCGTACATACCACGGTTCATTACCGCGGTATGTACCAAGGATTTCGTAAAGGACAGCTCTCTCGATAAAAGCTGTCCTTTGCGATGCTGCCGGGCAGAGGGACTTCCGGGTTGAACACCCAGAAGTCCTTCTGCGCATGCGCAGAAGGCCGCGGGCCGCGGGGGATCATGGGAGGGATCCGTTCATGCTAAGAAGCCCATAGGCCTCTTTTGGGTAACGCCACCTGAAGAATGCGCTTAATACATACGGGGAATGCGGTAAAACCCCCGAAAACTGCATTTTCGGGGGGTTTACCGCATTTTCGCCGATGATACATCTCCCCCTTAGTGTGAATGGTTTGTTGCAAAAGTAATCTGGGTGATCTCAGATCCAGGACCCAGTGTTTCCCCTGTAAAGATCACTGAAAATTTGAGATTCTGGACCTGGAACCTGGTAATTGCTAGAAGGTTGGGTGGCCTGGGTTACTCTATTCTACTCTATCAGAACATGTTCTGGGCTGATCTACCTATGCTGGTTACTGACCTATGTACAGCACATGCAGCAGTCAGTGATGCTCTGGGGCAAAGCTGGGGAGTATACAATTGATAGGGGGTCTGATTCAGAGATGGACACTAATGTGATCGCAGCTGTGATTTCGTATGCAGTGCAGCTGCGAAAATATGCTAATACTTCCAAAGCTTACCCGAGAATAAGTACGCCCGCCGCTGCCTTCTCATGTGCATACGACGCCGCTTACCTGAGCAAATATTGGTAACATCGACATACATCGAGCGGCCATCTTGCCCTTGCAGCAGATTAGACCTGCCACAGACTTGGCAGCTCTCCTGACACGCAGAGGGCTTTCATGCTGCGCCCATGTAATGGCGTTTAAACGGTCAGATACGCCTGACTACCCCCCTGTTACCAACCCCAAACACTGACAACCTGTCACTCACTCTGCATTGGATTCCTCTGTGTGTCCGTAATCCATACTTGCCTACACTCCCGGAAGTCGCGGGAGCCCCACGCGCCCCCGGAAGTGTAGACAGATCTCCCACATCCCGCCCACTTCCTAGTGAAGCGGGCAGGATGGGGAGATTTAATGGGGAATTTGCGGGTCCGCGATGAGGGGGTGGGCCAAACGCTGCGATTTGCCTCATTTAGCCCCACCCCCTCTTCACGGACCCACGAATCGCAGACTTTTCTAATGAAAGGGGTGGGGTCTAATTACATCACCAGCCTGCAGTAGCAGCTTTCCAGGCTGCTCCCGGGAAGCTTACCTACAAGGTAGGTAAGTATGCCGTAATCGCAATATTGCTGCACAGACACAGGGCCTCATTCACAGTCTCTCGCTAGTACTGTGCGCTCGCAAGCGGCCCGATGGTTTGTGTACGTGCATGCGCACACTTCGTGCAATGTTTTAATACACTTCCTGGAGATGATGTGTGCTGGTGGGCGGTTCTGCCTGTGCGATTGGGCGTACGCTGGTCACTCACTAAGACATGGTGGGCGTGCTTATGCCTTGGCGAGCGATCGCTTCCCGTGGCGTCACTTTGACAAATTTGCATAAGCTGGGTGCGAGCGATCGCATCTTGCGAGAGACTCTGAATGAGGTCCACAGTACAGCTTATATGCATGCACGATGGCAAACAGTCGCTCGACCTGTGTTCATAATCTCCATTGCGTCCATTTCTGAATCAGGCCCAGTGTTACGGGAAGGATTGGAAGTGTGCCAATTTAATTTCATGGTAGGGAAAGTCCCCAGGAATCCTGTATACGTACAGGTGAGTTTCACTACTAGCCAGGAAGTTTCCGTTTGGTTATCTAAGTTTCTGTTTGCCTTGCACTCCACGGACACCAACAAAACAAAACAAAAAATATCAGTCTGTATTGTAAATTTTGGAATTTTAAGTGTGTCCTTGTTTTACAAATTCCCTGCCAGCATTTTGGTTGATGGACAGATTGCCACATATATATGAACAATACATGGGAGAGTTATATTATACCACTTTACCAGTTGATTGTCAGGAGAGAATTGTACCCCTTTTCCACCAAAAACCTGGGTCCGACCTGTGGGTCTCATTCAGACCCGCTCGCGAGCGCTGTACGCTCGCAAGCGGGTCGATGGTGCCCAAGTGCGCATGCGCACGACGGAGGGAGCTCCATCGTGCGCATGCGCGAGACCCGGCGAGCGACGGGGAAGCCGTCGCTCCAGGTCTTGCACCAAAGGGGGCGTGCTGTCGATGGTGAGTGACAGCATGCCCCCTTTGGTGGGCATGCCGGGGGCGTGGCTGCCCAGACGGAGGCGTTCCCATGGGAACGCCTACCGTCTGGGTCCGGCCCCACTGACATCACTAGTGATGTCAGTGGGAGTGATTTTGGTTCTGATAGAGCCAAAATCACTCCTGGTCTTGCGGCCACGAGACCCTACCGCAAGGGTCTCGTCGCAAGCCCGATGGTCGCGATGGTCTTGACCATCATTATGGACGCTCGCATAAGCTGTGGGTGGTCACCCACAGCTATGCGAGCGGCCAGGAGGCCGCACCATTTTCAGCTAGGCCGGCCCTGATTCAGAGCGAGCGCTCTGGTCAGGGCATCCGGCTCTGAATCAGGCCCTGTGTTTTCGAACATGGGGTCTGTTTCATCAAGGATCACAACTGATAATACACACGCAATCGTCCAATTGTCAGTACTGCGCATGCATCACAGTGCGCGTGCCAACCACTGCAATTGGATCGCAGTGACTACGCAGACCCATCGCAGAGTGATTGACAGGAAGTGCCATTCATGGGTGGTGATGAGGGGTGGTCGGTGAAACGTAGGCGTGCCAGTGCGTTTGAACGCCGTTGCAGGGGCGTGCATAAATTATTCACTGTGATGCATTACGCAGCCTGAGTACTCATAGCGTGAGATGAAGTTAGCAATTCCTGAGTAAAGACAGAGGCCCTGATTCAGAGCCGGACGCACTGACAGAGCGCTCGCTCTGAATCACTCTGAATTTAAGAGTGGCCTCCTGGCCACTCGCATAGCTGTGGGTGACCACCCACAGCTATAGCAAGCGGCCAAAATCATGGTCGCGATGGTCAAGACCATCGCGACTATCGGGCTTGCGACGAGACCCTTGTGGTAGGGTCTCGTTGCCGCAAGCCCTGGAGTGCTTTTGGCTCTATCAGAGCCAAAAGCACTCCCACTGACATCACTAGTGATGTCAGTGGGGCTGGCCCCAGACGGTAGGCGTTCCCATGGGAATGCCTCCGTCTGGGCAGCCACGCCCCCGGCACGCCCACCAAAGGGGGCGTGCTGTCACTCACCATCGACAGCACGCCCCCTTTGGTGCGAGACCCATAACGACGGCTTGGTCGTCGTTATTCGGGTCTCGCGCATGCGC
This sequence comes from Taudactylus pleione, assembly GCA_031769625.1. Taxonomy (NCBI): domain Eukaryota; kingdom Metazoa; phylum Chordata; class Amphibia; order Anura; family Myobatrachidae; genus Taudactylus; species Taudactylus pleione. The sequence continues at coordinate 13,697,868 of JAUIMM010000113.1, read as the reverse complement.
ACGACGGAGCCGCCTCCGTCGTGCGCATGCGCACTTGGCCAACATCGACCCACTTGCGAGCGCTCAGCGCACGCGAGCGGGTCTGAATTAGGCCCAGAGCTTGTGCAAGTGTGCGTGAGGCTGCGATGGTACTCGATGTTACTGATGGTTTTGCAGTCTTGCTAAGGATTATGGATGTGTGTAAGGTAAAGTTGGCATCCTTATGTTGTGCTGCGGTGGCGTAGTGATCGCAGTGGATTAGCATACTATTGCAGTGAGATTGCATGCGTAATCACTATTGCAATCACAGCTGCGATCGATAGTGAATCGATAGTGAATCAGCTCCATGATTCCAACCCGTGTCAGAGCCGGGTCAGGCCCCATTTACACTGCACCTTGGACCCAGGTTATTCCCAGGTCGGCATCGTTTACACTGAACCCGGGTCTGCCCTGCAAAATCTCTGTATGTCATTAGAAATGTCCTTTTTTAGGCTCACAAAGATGAGGTCATAAAAAGTGAGTAGGGACTACTCAATGAATCTCCAATCAGCAGCTTTTTCGCGTGACCCAGGTCGGATAGACCCAGGTCGCGCTGTTTACACTGCACCGTTACCCGGGTCCTTCCTGGGTTCGACCCGGGTAGCTACCAGGGTTAGATTCCCTGGTCACTCCTACCTGGGTTATTTTTTAAGGACCCTTTTACGCCATGCCGTGACATGGGTAGACCCGGCAATAACCCGGGTTATTTGGGCAGTGGTAAAGAGGTATTAGAGACTCCCTCAAACATTCCATGTGGTACAAGCATAGATTGTTGCTGGATGAACTTGGCATACTAATTAATGGATAACGATTGACAACTAAAGGTGCCCATCCACTAGATGATTTAATTGAGCGATTGAACGATAACAATATCATTATCGTTCAATCAATCAATATCATCTCAGAGAGTGCTGGGCACGCCCCCAAAGTGAAGAAAACGGGAAGCCGCGAGGCTCCGTCCCGGTTTCCGTAGACCCCACCCCTTTTTACACAAACCATGCCCCCTTTCCTGGTGCGCGTGCCGCAGGCGCGCGACCTGTCCCTCATTGGTAAGTAAAAATGTTGGGAGGTATGGTAATGTGAGTGTTAAGGCCCCCGTACAATAAGAAAACCACATTTGAACAATTTGACGATTTGTTGCATAATATAATGATTTCCCAATATAACTGCAAATGATGGGTTAGAACTGCGCTCTGCTGTATGGGCAGATGGGATGTGAGATGTATTGTTTGTGTCGGGGTGCTGCACCTTCCTAAAAGCAGGAGTACCGGGTCCTGTGTAACGATATAATGGGGTAGAGGGTGCGGAGGGTGCGCTCGCCCTATGGGTGTAATGCTGGAGTAATAGTGTGTTGTGGTCTTTTGTGTTCGATGTTGTTTGTGGAGTGATGGGGTGTAGGGAGGGAAGGGGGTCTAATGGACTGGAGGTGGTGGGTGAGGAAATGAAGACAGAGGCAGAAATGGGGGCCAAAGGGTTTATTGGAAAAAAACAGTACTAATCCTGTTTGGTCCCAGGCACCCAGGTGGGGTGAGCGATCCACTTGGGGGTGTGTGTGGGTGGAGACTGGGGAGGTGAGTGGACCCTTTTAGGGGGCTCCTTTCCGTGCAGTTCAATAGACCGGCACATTACCCCTGCTGGACCTTTGGTCAACAGTCTTAGGATGTCTCGGGGGGAGGGGAGTGGTGGGTTGGCAGCGGGTCTGGTGGTTGTGGATGTACACCCTGGCGGCGTCCCGCGCAGGGGTATAAGTCTCGGAGTCACTTACCTACCGGTAGGATTTGTTGGTGAAAAAGGCTTGGGCTGCTGGTAGCTGGTGTTAGTTTCCTTTTGCAGATGCGGTGTTGGATGGCTGTTGCGGTGTCAGCGGTTGGAGGAAGCTCTGTGTGTGGTAGTGGCTTGCTGGTGCACTGTGGGGCTTGGTGCACCGCGTTGCTGGCGTTCTGTTCCCGCTGCCTGGTGGGTGCCTGCTGGTGTGGATCGCTTAGGGATTGCTGCTGGACGAACAGCTGTGAGTGGAGCTGGTGTTGGTTGCTCCCAGGGGGCGGTGCGTGGTCGCCTGGGTCTAGCAGGTGGAGTGGTGATCAAGAGGGGTGCGAAGGGCTTTGCTAGGTGTGATGCCCAGCGCGGCCCTGCGGGTGGTGGGTAGAGAGGGTTCTGGAAGCAGCAAGGCTCGACCGAGTTCTCCGCAGGAATGAAGAGCTCTGGTGTAAGCTGGCTGTGGTGTCAGAATGTAGGGGGTCTCCAACGCGTTTCGGCAGGGGCTCTGCCTTCTTCTTACCTCCTTGAAGAAGGCAGCGCCCCTGCCGAAACGCGTTGGAGACCCCCTACATTCTGACACCACAGCCAGCTTACACCAGAGCTCTTCATTCCTGCGGAGAACTCGGTCGAGCCTTGCTGCTTCCAGAACCCTCTCTACCCACCACCCGCAGGGCCGCGCTGGGCATCACACCTAGCAAAGCCCTTCGCACCCCTCTTGATCACCACTCCACCTGCTAGACCCAGGCGACCACGCACCGCCCCCTGGGAGCAACCAACACCAGCTCCACTCACAGCTGTTCGTCCAGCAGCAATCCCTAAGCGATCCACACCAGCAGGCACCCACCAGGCAGCGGGAACAGAACGCCAGCAACGCGGTGCACCAAGCCCCACAGTGCACCAGCAAGCCACTACTACACACAGAGCTTCCTCCAACCGCTGACACCGCAACAGCCATCCAACACCGCATCTGCAAAAGGAAACTAACACCAGCTACCAGCAGCCCAAGCCTTTTTCACCAACAAATCCTACCGGTAGGTGACTCCGAGACTTATACCCCTGCGCGGGACGCCGCCAGGGTGTACATCCACAAACGCCAGACCCGCTGCCAACCCACCACTCCCCTCCCCCCGAGACATCCTAAGACTGTTGACCAAAGGTCCAGCAGGGGTAACGTGCCAGTCTATTGAACTGCACGGAAAGGAGCCCTCTAAAAGGGTCCACTCACCTCCCCAGTCTCCACCCACACACACCCCCAAGTGGATCGCTCACCCCACCTGGGTGCCTGGGACCAAACAGGATTAGTACTGTTTTTTTCCAATAAACCCTTTGGCCCCCATTTCTGCCTCTGTCTTCATTTCCTCACCCACCACCTCCAGTCCATTAGACCCCCTTCCCTCCCTACACCCCATCACTCCACAAACAACATCGAACACAAAAGACCACAACACACTATTACTCCAGCATTACACCCATAGGGCGAGCGCACCCTCCGCACCCTCTACCCCATGATTTCCCAATATAGCAAGCTGTGCCCATACATTACAGATCTTTTTCAGTGATTTACAGATCATTATCAGGAAAGACAGATCTGCCAATCTTGAAAGGCTCAAATTTTACTAGTAACGGTCTGCAAATCGGCTGATTTTTACCATACACTAGTTATCTACAGCCCAAATTGATCTGTGAAAACCAACATGTTGGACAACTCGATTTGGCGAATGTGATCACTTTTTAATCTCAATCGTCAATCGGGGAAGCACATACATTGGCGATTTATTGGGACAATCATCGCCAAATCAACAAATTGCCCCAGGCCATCATTGTTGTATGAGTTGTCAACCATTTAACATCGATTAGTATGGGGGTGGTCCATTACCCTTTCGGCTTGCTTGAATTCATCACACGACCCCTCTGTTATCCTGACCCATCCTCTCTTTGATCTTAGTAGTTTATAAAGTATAAATCGCAGTCATAAGAGTAGGCTGGGCTTACATGTGTGATAGTGTCTCCCAATTTGCTTATTAATGTTCAATGTACTGTGATGTTAATGTGTTGACACTCTTTGGGCTCTATTTATTAACATTATTTTGACTAAAATAAAGTGAAAAAGGGTGTTTTCACACTCTTTTCACATTATTTTAGTATCACCTATAGTTATTACAGGGCAATTGGAGTAGAATTTGTAAAACTCGACTCCAACCCCTATGTATCACTTATTTTTAGTAATCAGATCGCATTTCCCATAATTGTAATGGGAAATGTGATCTGACCAGAGTTACTAAAAATAAATTGTAAAAAAATATCGGGGAAAGCCCTGTGATAATAACGCCACCTGGAGGTGGCGTTATCCAGGGTCTCCCCCGGTTACCGTACTCCTGCCCTGCTCTAACGGGGAGAGCAGAGCTGGGAGTCGGTCCCAGTAATCAGCTGTGTGGTCTAAACAGACCGCAAGCTGATTACTGTAAAAAAAAAAAAATTGGTAAAAAAAAAATGTACTTACCTGACTCCAGGGACCGGTGATCGGGCCTCCGGTGATGCCTCCCCTCCGGTCAGCTGGTCTCCCATAGTGTACTGCTGCCCGGTCATCAGGTGATCGGGTCCCAGTGCAGTATGGGAGATCACCTGACCGGAGGCATGGAGAACATCACCGGAGGCCCGGATCATGCAGGTAAGTGTAATGAAGGGAGGGGGGGTCGCGGGGGGTCCGCGATCATGGGGGGCGGGGCTTAGCACCCGGGGTGGGGCTTAGTGCCATGGGGAAGCAGCGGCGGCCTGTCGGTGCATGCGCGGGCACTTTGTCACGGTATTTTTTGCGAAAATACCGTGATAAGGCCCCGAAGGGGATTCGCAGGGACAGAGCTTTATCGCAAGCTCTGTCCCTGCAAGGGATTTGTAGTAAATCCCTGTGATATTGCCTGAATTCGCAATGCGAATTCAGTCATTAATATCACACTACAATCTGCATTCAATATGTAATAGCCTACGTTATGTGGACACCGACACAGTAAAGCTGCTATATTTAAAGCAGCGAATAATTTTAAGTTGCTTGCGGTACAAGTGCCAGCATGCCAACACAGTCAATGGGTGCATAAAGTACTATAGACAGTATCTAAGGGCCTGATTCAGTACGAATCGCAATTGCGATTGCAGCTGCGATTTCGTACGGAACGCAGTGGCGAAAATAAGCTAATGCTTGCCAAAGCTCAGCCGTCATAAAGACGCCCACTACTGCTTTCTCACATCTGCCCAATGTCGCTCTTCTGCGTAAACATCAGTACCATCGACGCATATTGACCACTCACGCAACATTTACAGCAGGTCTGACCTGCCGCAGACACAAGTCTCCTCGCACGCAGAGGGCTCTCATGCTGCGTATGCAATGGTAGTGGCATGCACGCTCAGGAAACGGCGTTTAAACGGACGGGCACACCTGTGTTTTACTGACCACCACCCAGTCACCACCCAAAAACGCTGATAGCCTATCACTCACTCTGCGAAGGATTTTTCTGTGTGTCCGTAACTGTAGTGCGATCACTGCGCACACTCAGTGTGGCTTATACGCATGTGCGATGGCAAACAATTGCTCGATCTGCATCCGTAGTTGCACTTGCGATTGGTACTGAATCCGGCACTATGTGCTGCTGTTAAAAGGTATTATGCCCAATTTTCCTGATCGCCAAACCCTGCACTTTTTACTCAGTCCAGTGAGCAGAGACTTGGATTTTATATGGGCATACTTGCCGTCTTTTACAAAGGCCCCTCCGGGAGAGTCTCAGAGTGGACAGCAATGTTCGAGGTGCAGGGAGCACGGTGCTGCGTTTGGGTCATTGTGGCTCCTCCACCTGTGGTGCAAAGCTGCAAGTGCATCATGAAGTCTCCATGCCGCCCACTTCACTCAGGAAGTGGGCATAATACGGGACACTGGGCCTGATTCAGAGCCGGACGCTATTTGCAGGGACCGGATATTTAAATTGAGCGCTCGTTCTTTGCGGTCTGTTGACGCCTCTATGTCTGAGCGAGCGTCGAAAAATGCGCTCGCTATTTTGTAAAGACGCCCCTTTGCCGTTCACATCATACGTCATCTCCTGTATTTATTAGATTAATCGGGAACATTGAAAGGCTTCTGAACTGCTCGCAGTGCTTGTGGTAGGATTTACTTCCCACTATCACTGCGAGCAGTTCAGGCTAAAAGACAACCAAGTGATGTAGTCGATGACACTGCTTTGTTAATTATGCACACCCATTAAACGCCGTTTTGACCGTTTGGCACGCCTGCGTTCGGATCTCCACTCCACGGTTTTCAAGCACCTTCCCTTGTTACCTCCCACAAACGCCTCATTCTGTCACTCAAATTAGCAGTCCTTCGCTGTTTTACAAGCGCACGATTTCCGACCACAATGACTGGTTGGCACATGCGCATTACGACCCATACACATGCGCCGTTGTGCGATCATCGCTCGGAGCGAACGATGGCCGCTTACGAGCGGCTCTGAATCAGGCCCACTGTTCCACTTTCTTCGGGAGTCTGAGAGAGCCCCCTTCCCCGATATTGGGAACTCTCTCGGACATTAAGGATGTCCAAAGCATGTGATAGGGAATGCTTCCAACATGATAAGTGGATGAAAGGGTGCGCTACTTTCATCTCCATGAAAAGGTCCACATATAACATTAAAGTAAATGGTCACCTCGTGGAGATCAGTTTCCCTGCTCATCTTGATCACTGAAAACAGGACACTCCGATTTCCATAGATACCATTTATCACATATTTATAGAAATACACAAACCAGTGGCATAACTATAATGGCTGCAGGGTGTGCGGTGCACATGGGTCCCTCGGTCCAAGGAAGACCCCATTGCACCAGAGCCTGATTAAGACCCCACGGGCCCCTAGGCAACATACTGGTTTGAGGCCCACACCCCAATACATTCATACAATGTATATCTTTTCTAGACAAACTGGAACTTAAACAAATCTTACCCTCTACCACTACAGAAACAAAAAGCAAATTACTGTACAAAGCAAACTAATCCATATAGAAATAAAGAAACCATAGGGGTCTACTAAGCGATAAGCAGTAATAGGTAACATTTTCAATCAACAGTGCTTGTCAATAACCACCATATAATACAGAGAGCACTGACTGCCGTATAATACAGAGCATGTGAATGACTGCCATACACTGAAGTGTCAAAAGTCATGGGATAGGTGTCTAGTATTGTGTAGGACCCCTCTAGCACAGCAAACTGCAACAACTCAATGTGGCATCGATTACACAAGTGGACGAAAGACCTCTGGAGAGATGTTGACCCATGCCGTCTAAATAGCTACCCACAGCTCCCTGATATTTGTAGGTGCAGGATCTTGGGTGCAAATGGACCTCTTCACCACATCTTATAAATGCTTTGATGGGTTCAGGGCAGGTGAACGTGGTGCCCCATTCGTTGGAACTCTCCAGAATGCTCCTCGACCCAATTCTGAATACGGTGCATTATCCTACTGAAATATTCCATAATTGTGGAGGTACATGAAGTCCATGAAGGGCTGCAAATGATCATCAATAAAAGAAATGTACAGTAGCTGTTACTAGTCAATGAGTAGCAGACCCAACCCATGCCACATGAATACACCCCCACGCCATTATGGAACTACCACCAACCTGCATGGTGCCTTGTTGACAAATGTGGTCCATGGCCTCTACCATCAGCCTGAAACAACTGGAAACTTGACTCACTGACCACGTCACATGATGCTAGTCCTCTAGGTCCAATTAGCGATGTTACAAGCCAAGGTGAGGTTCTGTGTCCGGTGTCATAGTGTTAACAAGGGCCCTCTGGTGGGTCTTCTGCTCCAATATCCCATGGAAGCTAAAGAATGCTGCACTGACCTGCTGGATATACCTCCTGCATTGAATGTGATTTGAGCCAGTGTCACATGCCTATTACCACAAACAATTCTGGCCAGATGCCGCTGATCAAGATCATTAAGCACCCGTGGTTGGCCACTGTGCAGTCCACGGTGGGTGATAATCCCTTTCATTAAGTATTCCCGATACACACGACACCGTAGATAGAGGAATTTTGAATGACTGCACAATTTCGGAAATGGAATGTGAAATCCGTCGGGCACCCACTATCATGCCCAGCTCAAACTCAGATAAATCACGTCGCCTTGCCATGAGCAGCCTAGCCGATATTCAAACTGACTCACGAGATTTAAAATTACAACTGATGCAGGTCTGGGCATTTTCAAGATGTCACAGTATGGTGACACCACCTCCCAGTACTTTTACATACTGCTTTCCCATGACCGCCATATAACACAGAGAATATGTCAATGATCCCATATAATTCAGAGAGCATGTGAGTGACTGCCATATAATACAGAGAGCATGTGAATGACCACCATATAATACAGAGAGCATGTGAATGAGCTCCATATAATACAGAGAACATGTGAATGACCAATATACAACACAGTAGTTTTGAGACTGCCACACAATATTATCCATTCATCCTAAAAAAAATCCATCCTAAAAAAATCATTCACTACTTCAGGATGATAACAGCAGCCCCGTTAACCACAATGACCCCCTTCCCCTATAAACAGTCCATTATTCACATCAGTAATTCCATTCACAGTCACTACTTTAACTCCATCTTATTAAAAAAAAACCTTCATGTTAATGAACCCCCCAAAATGCATCCTATCATTACTGAGCCTCATAATAAAACTCATACACAACTTACTTATAAACTTTTCCCAACTTTACCGATTACCCCTCCCCCTTCTTCCTATCCCACCAACCCCCCAGCTCCACTTACCTGTTGCTTTATTCTCACTCACTGTGAGTCTCTCATGAGGCTGTTGCTGCTGCTGATCTCCATGGGTCAGAGGAGCATGTGATGGGCTCCTCCAATCAGAGATCAGCACATGCTCCTCTGAGCCTTCTGCAGCATCTCTTGCAATTTACCCAGCAGTGCAACACCACTCCCCATGGACTGGGAGACTGTCTGCATCACTCACAGACACATGGCAGATTCTTTCTGAGTCTGAAACTGTCTGTGAGTGACACAGTCAGACTCTGCTCCTGCTGGCACCCGCGCTCACGGTCACCCCCTCCTCCACTTACGGACACCTCCCCATCCTGCTTGCAGCCCGACCTCCCCCATCAGTTGCTTCTGAACCCCTTCTGCTCGGCAGCAGACGGGCCCCTAGGTCCTACCGAGCCCAAGAAGGCCACCTGTATAGCCTCGTGCATAATCCAGCTCTGCCCTGCAACCTTCTCTTCATTACTTACCTCTCCGGAGTGCCTCGTTGGCAGTGCTGCACAGGGAAAATGGCCATTGTGTTTTGCGAATACGCAGAAGTCAAATCGTGGGGCAAATGGCAACCGCGCCATTGGACTCTGACACAGCACTAGCGGCTCCTGCAGTGCTTGATAGAGAGGGGTGTGGATTAACAGATAGATAGTAAAAAGGTAGACAATGACTAGGTAGAAACCAGATGTTAGACAGGCAGTAGGTCGACTGGGACAAAAGGTCGACCCTGTCACGCTGGGAGGTGGGTCTTTGAAAGCCGAGGCCTGAGGCTGCGGGAAGATACGAAGGCGAGGGGCCTGGATGTACGATCTCCGCATCCACGGGTCTTGGTCGTTGGCGAGACCTAGTCAAAGGTGGGGAATCTAACCCACGGGGTGGTGTTCACCAGTGACCCCCCCAAGTGGGATATGGGCTTGAGCTGCACCCCGTAAACAGGTTGCGGTCCTTTGACTAGGTGACCAAGCCCCGCGGGAAAAGGAGAAACAAACACCTGTGGCCCAAGGGCAAGGTGCCAGTAGGAGGCACGTAGGAACTGGGGTGGAACCCCCGGTTCAGGATACTGTACTTGAGGTACAAGGGAGTGTGCACTGCGGAGTGTGACTGCGCACGTACCCTACTGGGTTGCCGGTCGGTAAGAATGCACCACGGTGCAATAACGTGTGAAACAGGTAGCGACCACGGAGTCCAGTAACGAGGTGGGTAGTGGTATTGGACCCGGACTGTGGTGGTAAGTACTGGAGAGGTGGATATATATCGCTGCACTCAGGCTGTGATGGTAAAGCACTGGTGAGATGGATGGTATACTGCACACAGGCTGCGGTGGTAAAGCACTGGTGAGATGGACGGTATACTGCACACAGGCTGCAGTGGTAAAGCACTGGTGAGATGGATGGTATACTGCACACAGGCTGCGGTGGTAAAGCACTGGTGAGATGGATGGTATACTGCACACAGGCTGCGGTGGTAAAGCACTGTTGCTCGTGGAAAACTGACACGCTGGGATTAGCTCCCTGGAAGCAAGGGAACCTGGAATGAGAGACCACTAGTAACACTAGCAGCAACAATGGTTGTTCAGGCAATTACCTGATACACAGGAGCCGGATGTATACCCCTGGAAGCCTGCTGATTGGTCCACAGCGTCTGCTGACCGGCCAGACTGTCAGGGAAGGAAGGCAAGTCACAAGGGGAAGTGTCATGGCGCCGCCCATAACGAAGACTCCGATCCCCATTCACCAGCATCAGGGAGAATGCTCAGCAACTGCCACGTCGCCCGACTGCCCGGAAAGTCAGAGGAAACCGGCGGGACAGTAAGGGACAGCCAATCCCTGGCTGAGCTCTGACAGTACCCCCCCCTTTCAGGGTGGACCCACCAGGCTTACCAGGAAATTTAATATGGAAGGCTCGAACCATTTGAGGCACGTGAACATCTGTGGCTCTGATCCATGCCCTTTCCTCAGGGCCATACCCCTTCCAATCAATGAGATATTGGAGGTTGTTAGACCTAAACCGAGAGTCTAGAATCTTCCCCACCTCGAACTCTGTACCTTGTGAGGTTTGCACTTGAGGTAACTTGGGAGCAGAAGTCTGAAAACGATTCAACACTAGAGGACGTAGCAGAGAAATATGAAAGGTATAGGATATTCTTAGTTGAGGAGGGAGTTCCAATTTATACACAACTGGGTTGATGACTTTGTGAACACGGTAAGGACCAATGAAGCGTGGGGCTAGCTTCATACTGGGTACTTTTAATCGAATGTTCCTGGAGGACACCCAGACTTTAACTCCAACTCTCAGCAGTGGAACAGAGACACGACGTCTATCTGCAAATTTTTTATAATTCTTAGACGATTGCTTCAAAGAAGAATGAGCCCTCCTCCAAATGGTTGCAAAAGATTCTACCAAGTTAGAAACTGCAGGAACCTCTACTGCGGGTAAATTTTGAAAATCTTGGACTCGAGGATGTCTCCCGAACACCGTGAAAAAAGGAGTGGCTTTGGAGGAAGTGTGATATTTGAAGTTGTGCGAAAATTCGGCCCAAGGTAGTAGATCAACCCAGTTGTCCTGTGAGGAAGAAACAAAGGGCCTGATTCAGAGCCGTTCGCTATTTGTGGTCGTTCGTTCAAAAACAAGGGGTGGCTATTCAAATGATCAGTTCGCAAATTGCAGTCTGTTCACACCTCTAAGTCTGAATGAGCGAGCAAAACATACGCTCGTTTATTTGTTAAAAACGCCCCCTGGCCGCACGCACCATACGTCATGTCCGCTATTAGATTAATCGAGTACATCGACCAGCGTATGAACTGCTCGCTATTCTTGTGGTTGGTTTTTGCTACCACAATCTTGCGAGCAGTTCTGGCTATAAAATAACCCAGTGACGTGGTCAATGACGCTGCTGTATTAATTATGCACACCCATAAAACGCCCGTTTTGACCTTTAAGCACGCCTGCGTTCGGATCTCCACTCCCCATTTTCAAGCACCTTCCCCTGTTACCACCCACATACGCCTCATTCTGTCACTCAAAATAGCAGGCATTCGCTATATTGCGAGCACATGAATTTTGGCCGCACTGACTGGTTCGCGCATGCGTATAACGATCCATACGCATGCGCAGATGTGCGAACATCGCTCGGAACGAGCGTACTGCCGCTAGCGAGTGGCTCTGAATGAGGGCCAAAGAGTCTTATAAAGGTATCCAGCTCTTGGTTAACTCTTTAGGTTTTGCCCATTAGTTTGTGGATGATAGGCAGATGAAAATTTTAACTTAGTTCCGCAAGTACTACACAAGGCCCTCTAGAATTTAGCTACAAATTGGACTCCGCGGTCAGAAATGATCTCTTTTGGAAGCCCATGTAACCTGAAAATCTCTTTAACAAAAATTTTTGCCAACTGAGGAGCAGAAGGGAGACCTATCAATGGAATAAAGTGTGCCATTTTTGAAAAACAATCTACCACTACCCATATGGTATTGTATCCTTTGGAGCATGGGAGTTCGGAGATGAAATCCATGGATATATGGGTCCAAGGAGCATCCGGAGTGGATAGGGGTCGTAGGAGACCTGCTGCCTTCTTACGGGAAACCTTATGCTGAGAGCATTTCACACAAGATAGTATGAATTCTCGAATTTCCCCTTTCAGTGTGGGCCACCAATAAGAACGCTGAAGGAATTTGTACGTCTTGAGGATACCTGAATGACCAGCGAACAGAGAGCTATGAGCCCAGGTTAACAATTTCTTCCGTAGTTCAGGGGTCACAAAACATTTTCCTGGAGGAGGAGTCAGAATTTGAGTGGAGACGAAGACCATAGGATCTAGAATTGGTCGGGAACGTTGATGATCCTCTTCTTGAGTGTTGAATAAAAAAGACCATGAGAGGGCATCAGCCTTCTTGTTTAGACTGCCTGGACGAAATTTAAGTTTTAAATTGAATCTTGAAAAGAACAGGGACCAGCGGGCCTGTCTAGCATTTAAACGGTGAGCCGTTTGGAGATAGATTACATTTTTATGATCCGTAACAACGGTAACTGGAAAGTTGGCTCCTTCCAACAAATGCCGCCATTCCATTAAGGCCAACCGCATTGCCAGTAACTCTTGATCGCCAATTGCATAGTTTTTTTCGGCAGAGGAAAATTTACGAGAGAAATACCCACAGGGATGGTTCTTTCTGCCACTTGAGACTTGAGACAGAACTGCCCCTACCCCTACCGAAGAGGCATCCACCTCAACTGTAAATGGTTTGTCCAATTGAGGTTGACATAGAATAGGTGCAGTGGAGGCTTTTTTTAATTTTTGAAAAGCTTGTATGGCAGTATCCGGCCAAAGAGTGGGGTTGGCACCCTTTTTTGTGAGACTAGTAATAGGTGACACCAGCGTGGAGAAATTCAGTATAAACCGTCTGTAATAGTTTGAAAATCCTAAAAAGCATTGAGTAGCTTTCAAGGATTTGGGTAGCGGACAATCTGAAATGGCTTTTAACTTCTCCGGATCCATCCAGAGGGTCTTCCCAGAAATTATATGTCCTAAGAAAGGAACCGAGGTTTGCTCAAAGAGGCACTTGGATATTTTTCCATAGAGATGGTGCTTCTGGAGACGAAACAAGACTTCACAAACATGCTGGTGGTGGATTCTTAGAGAAAATTAAGATGTCATCCAAGTAGACAATGACAAAACTATAGAGAATGTCCCGAAAGAATTTGTTCACATAACCTTGGAATATCGCTGGGGCGTTGCAGAGTCCGAAGGGCATTACAAGATATTCGAAGTGGCCGTCCCTTGTATTTAAAGCGGTCTTCCACTCATCTCCAGCTTTAATACGTATTAGGTTATATGCCCCCCGTAGATCTAGTTTGGTGAAAAAATGTGTCCCGCGAACCTTGTCAAAAAGCTCCGGAATTAAAGGCAGTGGGTATCGATTCTTTACCATAATCGCAGAATACGTCGGCAAAGTCTTGATAAGCTGCTGGTAGACTGGACACAGAGGAGTTTTTTGGTTTGTCAGACGGGGAGGAACTTCCACTTCCACTGGGGAGAACAGCGTGGGTGCGTACAGGGAGTACTTGGGTGAGACATCCACGGCAACAACTTGGATCCCATTATAAAATTTGCATACTGGACCACTCAAAAGTAGGATTGTGCTTTCTTAGCCAGGGAAGGCCTAGAACTAGCTCATAAGCTGAGTTAGGAAGTACAAAAAATTCAATTGCTTCTCGGTGCAGACATCCAACCTGGAGGGACACAGGCAGGGTATTTTGAGGAAATAGATTCCCCTAGCACGGTTTTGCGATCCACACCAGAGAGCAGTAATTTGTTTGGCAACGGAACCACTGGAATGCCTAGAGTCTGAACCAGTGGTTTAGAAATAAAATTCCCGGCAGCCCCGGAATCTACAAGGGCTTTAATTGTCCTTGTCCTGGACTGGTAGGAGGAGCGACACGAGCCATAAACTGTCAGTTATCTGGGAGGATTCTGAAATAACCCCTAATTGAATGCTCCCAACATCAACTAGGGTTTCGCGTTTCCCGCCAGTAAAGGACAATTCCTTAATATGTGCTCCGGAGCAGCACAATACAAGCACAGCTTATTTTGAAAACGCCGGTTACATTCGGCTGTACTTAACCTGGATCAGTTTATCTGTATCGGCTCCTCGCTGCTAGAGAGAGAAAGAAAGGAATGACTTCCCAAGGATGGGCGATCCCGAGAACGATCTCCACGCCCCCTATTTCCCCACCGCTCTCTGTGGCGAAGATCGATTTTTATGCAGAGAGATATAATATCTGAAAAGGTGGTAGGTAAGTCCCTTGACGCCAATTCGTCCTTCATCCTCTCTGATAAGCCATGTAGGAAGGCTGCCTAAGTGCTTCCTCTTTCCACTTCAGTTTGGACGCAAGGGTTTGAAATTGTACTACGTATTGCCCGACGGACCGGGTACCCTGGCGGACATGAAGAAAATCCGAAGAAGCAGAGACAGATCTTCCGGGTTTATCGAAAATCCTTTTGAAGGCTGCTACGAAGTCTTCATATCTAGATACCACCGGATCCGCTCGTTCCCACAATGGGGAGACCCAGTCCAGGGCTGCCCCAGTTAGTAGTGAGATTACGTATGCCACTTTAGACCGGGAGGTAGGAAAGTTCTGGGTGAGGCATTCGAACTGGATATCACACTGGTTTATGAAACCACGACACTATCATCGAACCTTTCAGGAGTAGCCAGGTGCAAACGAGACTTTTGTGGAATGATCCCAGAAGGTAATGCTGGAGAAACTGCGAGAGCGACAGAAGGCGGAGCGGGAGACATAGATACCAGGGTATTCTGGATGGCCATGAGCTGACCAGATAGTTCTTGTAGGTACTGGGCCACGTGTTGCTGTGCCGCCTCTTGGTTATCCATGCGAGTTATTAGTTCCTGGAGAGTCCCAGTACCTGGGGAGCCTGCGGCTTCCATTTGGCCTGAACAAACTGTCACGCTGGGAGGCGGGTCTTTTAAAGCCGAGGCCTGAGGCTGCGGGAAGAAACGAAGGCGAGGGGCCTGAATGTACGATCTCCACATCCACGGGTCTTGGTCGTTGGCGAGACCTAGTCAAAGGTGCGGAATCTAACCCACGGGGTGGTGTTCGCCAGTGACCCCCCCAAGCGGTATATGGGCTTGAGCTGCACCCCGTAAGCAGGTCGTGGTCCTTTGACTAGGTGACCAAGCCCTGCAGGAAAAGGAGAAACAAACACCTGTGGCCCTAGGGCAAGGTGCCAGTAGGAGGCACGTAGGAACTGGGGTGGAACCCCCAGTTCGGGATACTGTACTTGAGATACAAGGGAGTATGCACTGCGGAGTGTGACTGCGCACGCACCCTACCGGGCTGCCGGTCGGTAGGAATGCACCACGGTGCAATAACGTGTGAAACGGGTAGCGACCACGGAGTCCAGTAACGAGGTGGGTAGTGGTATTGGACCCGGACTGTGGTGGTAAGTACTGGAGAGGTGGATATATATCGCTGCACTCAGGCTGTGATGGTAAAGCACTGGTGAGATGGATGGTATACTGCACACAGGCTGCGGTGGTAAAGCACTGGTGAGATGGACGGTATACTGCACACAGGCTGCAGTGGTAAAGCACTGGTGAGATGGATGGTATACTGCACACAGGTTGCAGTGGTAAAGCACTGGTGAGATGGATGGTATACTGCACACAGGCTGCGGTGGTAAAGCACTGTTGCTCGTGGAAAACTGACACGCTGGGATTAGCTCCCTGGAAGCAAGGGAACCTGGAATGAGAGACCACTAGTAACACTAGCAGCAACAATGGTTGTTCAGGCAATTACCTGATACACAGGAGCCGGATGTATACCCCTGGAAGCCTGCTGATTGGTCCACAGCGTCTGCTGACCGGCCAGACTATCAGGGACGGAAGTCACAAGGGGAAGTGTATTGGCGGTGCCCATGACGGAGACTCTGATCCCCGCACACCAGGCCGCCCGACACACCAGCATCAGGGAGAATGCTCAGCACCTCCCACGTCGCCGCACCAGCCGCCTGACTGCCCGGGAAGTGAGAGGAAGCCGGCGGGACGGTAAGGGACGGCCGATCCCCGGCTGAACTCTGACAGACACACTCTAAAACCGACATGTAAGAAGGCCAACAGAAACAAATGGTCGACGAGGTTAAAAGGTCGACATGACCTTGGTCGACTCAACAATGGCCGACATTATTATTATTATTTTTTTTTTTAGCCCTAATCTTCACCCTAACCCTCCCACCTGGTGCCTAACCCTAACCGTCGGGGTAGGTGCCTGACCCTAATCGTCCCTTCTAGTGCCTAACCCTAACCCTCTGGTAAGTGCCTAACTCTAACCCTCCCTCCTGATGCCTAACCCTAACCATCAGAGTAAGTGTCTGCCCCTAACCGTCAGGATAAGTGCCTAACCCTCCAGTAAGTGCCTAACCCTAAACCTCACCCTAAAAAACAAAATAAATCATGTGTCGACCATATTGGGTTGACCATTTTTGTGTCTATCCTTTGACATTGTCTACCATATTTACATGTCGACTTTTAGCGTGTCAACCTTTTGTCTCTGTCAACCTTTTGTCCCAGTCAACCTATTGACTGTCTAACATCTTGTGTGTATCTAGACATTGGAACTCATTCAGAGGCGGTCGTTAGTTGCAAGCGGTCGCACTGAATCAGGGTGGCCGCTTGCAACCTGAACGACCACCTCCTTGTCGATCGCTAAGCTGTGGGTTAACACCCACAGCTCTAGCGACCGACATGGGTGATGGTTGCGATGGTCAAGACCATCGGCTCTTACGACCAGACCCTAAGGTTGGGTCTGGGCACTCGTAAGCCCCAGGGAGCTTCCTGCTCTGATCGAGCAGGAAGCTCCGGGGCCGCCAACAAACGGCAAGCGTTCCGGTGGGAACGCCTCAGTTTGGGCAGGCACGCCCCCTGCCCGCCTCCCAAATGGGGCGAGCTGTCACTCACCATCGACAGCTCGCCCCGTCTGCTGAGAGACCCCTAGCGACGGAGCATCCATCGCTAGCCGGGTCTCGCGCATGCGCACGACGGAGCCGGCTCCGTCGTGCACATACCCAGTGGGGCAACATCGAGTCGGTTGCGAGCACTCCTCGCTTGCGACCGACTCTGAATGACCCCCATACGGAGAGACTGCACACGGCCCCCTCCTCTCTTAATATGCCCTTGACGCAAACTCTTACATGTCAGCAATATTACCTTAACAACTTAACAATAATTGTGTCATTGTACATGGACTTTGTCCACAGTAGAAAGGCAATAAATAGTTCTACTTACATAAAGTTATTTGTATCATGCTCAGCGTATAAGACATTACTTATGTGTCTGGTGCTACTTTGCATGTTACTTTTTACAATTACTAAACAAACTGTCACACAAAGTATTTTTTATCTGCCATCACCAGGAAGTTTTCTGACAGACAAAACTGTATGAAAACTCCTTGTTCCAGTAAAAGAGAGCTAAGAATGTGCGTGACGATGGGAGGAGGGAACTGTCAGTGCTAGGAGGGACTGTACGCTGTATAATGTTCATTGTTTCCTCTGGTATCCCAATGACAGCTCTCATCTCCACAAGCAAGAGACAAACGGACTAGTCAGGTAATTGTGTTTTGTATTCTCTAATTATATTACATAGCATCTCCTGTTCCGATGGCTACTGACACCCTCTGCTTTCCAGCATTCTCCTATTATGCGCTATGTGCTAATTTTATTACTGTTTATTATCATAAATCTACTGAAATACATTTGTTTAGAGAAAATTAATGTTCATTGAGTGTAAATCTAGTAAGTAATCAAACATTTGTTCACAATTAAGCTAAAAATAGCCAAATATACTGGTCTTTTATATATAAAAATCCTTAGAAATTACTTTGGAGACTGTAAAATGAGTCGTAACTGTGTGAATATGCAAAGTGGCAACTACTGTATTGCACGATGTGTGTAGTTTGTCTCCAGTAACAAATGCATCAAGTTTACTTAAGCATATGTTTTATTTGTGAAATTTGCATTCTAAACCTTTTTAATAGAACTCTGTAATACACAAATAATAAATAAATGACTAAAAACAGACACATAAAATCATAATGGGACCAATTCAATTAGGTTTGATATGCTGTGGAGCATCACTACTTATAGTATCCTCTACATCAGGGATGGGGAACCTCAGGCCCAGGGGACGTATAAGGCCCCCAGAATCATTTGGTCTGGCTCTCTGAGCTTTTTTCTGCTAGCCTCATCTGGCTAGCAGTGTGCTTATAATGGCACCCTGCAGCCAGAATCTATGCAGCAGTGCTGCCTGGAGCGTCCTTAGGACACTTCAGACGGTCACACCGCTGCCCTTACAGCTCCCCGCTCCAGGCATTGCTGCAGGCTTGCCTACCCTCCCGATTTGGTCGGGAGCCTCCCGAATATCGGGTGCCGCTCCCGACCCCCCGGAAAGGCAGGCAAGCCTCCCGGCTGCCGCCTACCCCCCCAGACTACTAGTAAAAAACCCCGCTGCCGAGGGGCCCGATGACGTGATTCGCGCTGAATCGCATCATCGTGGCTCCGCCCCCTGCTTCACAATGCCTTTTTTCCGGCATTGTGAAGAGGGGGCGGGCCACGATGACGTGATCGTGCGGTCACGCCCCCGGGCCCGCCCCCAAAACGGCATCATAGCCCGGCCACGCCCCCCACAGAATGCAGGCATTCAGCTCCCCCCGGAAGGAGGGAGCTGAATGTCGGCAAGTATGTATTGCTGTAATCACTGGCGAGTGTGGCCCCGCCCCTGTGTGACATCACATGTAGGGGGTGTGGCCTACACCGGGCCCAGTGAAAAATGTTATATATATCAAAATGGCCCTCGGCAGAAAAAAGGTTCCCCACCCCTGCTCTACATCATCAATTTTACAGCACACCTCAATTGGTCTGATGCAAATACAGGTCACGAAAAGCGATAAACGGCATATCACGGCCAATTGAATTGACTCCAATATATGCACAAGCAATGATGAAAGCACCTAACATCATCAGTGATGCATTCACAATCAGCCAATCACAAGCAGCTTACTAGTGCTGGTGACTATCATCGTCATCGTGCACTGGCACCTGTCCTCAATTACCAGCAAATAATACGCTTTGAACTGGCCTATATGAATTTCTGTACCGCTCCGCATCAATTCACAATTGCGCAAATACACGCTCGCCTATGCTAGTCTGCCCCTTCTCTTCACTGTCTCACCTCTCCAGGCGTAAGAGGGCATATCATAGTCACGCAAATCTGCATAGATGCATATGTGTGCTATTGTGCGTATTAATCACTACACAAACAGGCACAGATCTCACTCTGCTTAAGCCCCTCTGTCTGTAGTTTGCCTGGTTCTGACCTACAGTTCATATCATTGCGCATACTTGCTGACAATCAGCTCCCTACTTTCGGGAAGTAAAGCTGATTGTCAGCTAACAGCGTGTCCGGGGGTGTGTCCGGACAGCTGTGACACGTTGGGGGTGGAGCCAGGGGTGGGGCCGCATGATTGTGTCATCGTGGTCCCGCCCCCTCTTCACAATGCCGTGTATTTCGGCACTGTGAAGCAGGGGGCGGGGCCACGATGACGCGATTCAGCCCTAATCTCGTCACCGGCCTCCCCGCTGTGGGGATTACTAGTTTATTCTGGGTGGAGGTCGGGAGGGTTGGGGAATGTCGGGAGGCTTGCCTGCCTTTCCGGGGGGCCAGGAGCGGCACCCGAAAATCAGGGGGCTCCCGGCCAAATCGGGAGGGTAGGCAAACCTGTCATTGCGTCATTAATAAAATTATGTAGCTTGACAGGTTAGTCGTCTTTAACATATATTGCGAACCAGAAAAACAGGTTTTCATACCAATAGAGCTAGAAGCTTTGCTTTACTAAGATATAAACTAATAAACTGATTATTAATATTGTTAGAATATATTTCATAGTAAAATCTTAATAAATATAGGGGGAGATGTGTCAAACTTCTAAAGAGGAAAATTAAGTTGCCCATAGCAACAATCAACTGTAGTTATCATTTATCAAGTACATTCTATAAAATGATAGCTACAATCTGATAGGTTGTTATACTTGTCCTCTTTAAAAGAGCACAGTTTGTTTAATGTGGAATCTAAATAAAGTTAATTATAAGTTTTTGATCTGAAAAAGAATCATGAATGGGGGTCTCAAGCCTTAAAAAGAACCCCAGTGTTAAGTTTTACTTCTAATATTAATT
The DNA here is from genome assembly GCA_031769625.1 of Taudactylus pleione. Taxonomy (NCBI): domain Eukaryota; kingdom Metazoa; phylum Chordata; class Amphibia; order Anura; family Myobatrachidae; genus Taudactylus; species Taudactylus pleione. The sequence continues at coordinate 13,677,534 of JAUIMM010000113.1, read as the reverse complement.
TGATGTCATCAAATTAATGTAAACTATTTTGTTTTTAAATGAACTCTTTACATGAGTATAGGATTACAGTGCAAAAAAGGATTTCACCAGAAGATAACTGTAGCACTTTAAGTCATATATGCAAAGGGGGAATTCAATTGTCAGCGAAGGGTGCGAATTGCCATTCCCGCGGCATCTAAACGCTGGCAAGGCCAGTCCGTCTCGCACCCTTCGCCTAACCGGCCAAATGCCTAATTAGCACAAAATGCTCACTACCGTATGGGTTATCGAACACTGTTGTGCAAGATCCTGCTGCTGTAAAGCTCCTCAGTGTTCCCCTCTCTCAGTCCCACCCAGAGCCGGATTTTGACCTCAGGGGGCCCTAGGCAAGATACCGATTTGGGGCCCCATATTATAGTAGGTTTCGCTGGAGCAAGATACACAGATCATATTACATACACACATCCATCCATATATATATATATATATATATATACACACACACATGCAGTGCATATATATATATATATATATATATATATATATTACACACAGTAATGTGATTTGTATACGTTGCTCCAGGGACACCTACTGTAATATATGCCCAGTTATCATTACAGTAGGTGTTGCTAGATCACATTATATTATGTATATATTTATATATACATGGGAGAGGGGGCAAAGATGGAGACAGGAGGAAAGGGGGGAAAATAGGGTGAGGCGGGAAGAAGTGGGACAAACAGAGGTGGATGGGAGTAAAGGGGGGCCGACAGAGGGAAATAGGAGGAAATGTGGATGGACAGAGGGGACGGGAGGAAATGGGGGAAGAACATGATGAGAGAAGGAAAAAGGGAATAACAATGGAGAAAACTGAAGATGGAAGATCAGGCAAGAAAATAAATACCTACATAGTGACTTGGCGAATATACAGTAATATATATATATATATATATATATATATGCACACATATAATTAGAATTTTTTTTATCCTTCGCTCGTTGTGTCTGATCAAAGGGGGCGTGCTGTCGATGTTGATTGACAGCACGCCCCCTTTGGTGGGCGTGCCGGGGGCGTGCCTCCCTGACGGGGGCGTTCCCAAGGGAACGCCTATCGTCAGAAGCCGGCCCACTGACATCACTAGTGATGTCAGTGGGAGTGATTTTGGCTCTGATAGAGCCAAAATCACCCCGGGCCTTGCGGTTGAAAAACTCAACCGCAGGCTTTTGCACGCAGTTTCGATGGTCGCGATGGTCAAGACCATCGCGGCCATCAAACTGCACGCTCGTATAGGCTGTGGGTGGTGACCCACAGCTATACGAGCGTCCAGGAGGACGCTCCATAATTATGGAGGGCGGCCCTCATTCAGAGCGTGCGCTCTGCTCAGAGCGTACGGCTCTGAATGAGGGCCTTATTTTGTTCTGTAGTGCAGTGGGAAGAATATATACAGTACTTATCAACAGGGGTTAAAGTGGGCCAGAACAGGGTGGACCTGTGTTCCGTCAGTTCCATTAGTTCCGCCTCCTCCATCCCACCTTGCCCGGCCACTTGCCCCACGCCGCAGGGAGGCTCCATTTGCCAAGCGCCCACTGAGATCTTGATATTTGTGGGCGCCCCACCTCCTTCCCTACAGCGGCAGATGGAGGCTGGAGTTCACTCCTGAGCTCGGGTGGGCACAATGGGAGAGATGTCATGACATCTCTCCCATTGTACCGAGGAGCGGTGGGACCAGACGGCAGCGGACGCAGAAGCGGGGCTAAAGGTTAGTATTGTGTTTGTGTTTTTAATATTATTTTTTTTGTGTAAGGGGTACTACTACTGGGGGCACTACTACTGGGGGCACTACTACTGGAGACACTACTACTGGCGGCACTACTACTGGCATAGTTCCACCACGTCTCTAGGACCACTCTAAGCACTGCTTACCAGCCATCATAATCCATAGGGAATAAAAAACCCAGAGAGATGAAGCAGATTGCTGGCAAGGTGCTCCTGGTGTAAACCTGCCTACTATATAGATGGGCAACCAGTCAGAACTGGTCTCTCATCCCCCAGGGGACAGGGCCTGATGCTAAGTAGCTATGGGGTCTATTTACTAAGCAGTGTTAGGAGACAAAGTGAAAGGTGATAAGGTACCAGCCAATCAGCTCCAACCAGTGGCGTAAATTCATCCCAGATGCCCGGAGGCAAGTTATAATTTGGTGCCCTCCACCGTCACAGCCACTGACATTGTAATGTAGAAATTCGCATGCAGACAGGCTATAGATAGACGAAGGCAGCAGCTGATGGTCTGACATGGAGCTCTGCACTAGTGTATGGTGGCTTCTCAAGTGCCGGGAAGAGGTGCTATGTATTGGGCGGCTGTGACGGTACACTCCGGGTACATACTGTCGTTACAGCCCTAAGTGGGGTGAATATATTGTGGACAATGGAGGAGGTGCCCCTTCAGAGTTGGAGCCCGGCCGCGGACGCCTCCATTGTCTCCCATAGTTCTTCCCTGCTCCCAACTGTCATTTTTCAAACACAGCCTGTGACATGGCAGTTAGGAGCTGATTGGCTGGTACCTTATCTCATTTCACTTTGTCTCTTAACACTGCTTAGTAAATATACCCCTAAATATGCTAAGTAGCATACACACACATACAAACTGACTCCGACATCCTTCTCCCCTGTGACTGGGGAGGAAGTTAAGGCCCTTATCCAGTCCTCCCTCCCTTCTACCTCTCCCCTCGACCCTATCCCCTCTGCTACCTCTTCTCTTCTGTCTGCTCCCATATTGCCCACCTCCTTAATATCTTCCTCTCTTCTGGCACCTTTCCTTCTGCATTCAAGCATGCCCTTGTCTCCCCCATTCTTAAAAAACCTAACCTTGATCATAACATTCTCTCTAACTACCGACCTATCTCTCTCCTCCCTTTTGCCTAAAAACTCCTTGAACGTATTGTTTACAACCGCCTCAACACGTTTCTTTCTTCCCACTCCCTTCTTGACCCTTTTCAGTCTGGCTTCCGTTCTCTCCACTCCATTGAAACTGCCCTCACAAAAGTCAGCACTGACCTCCTTGCTGCCAAATCCAAGGCCACTACTCTCTGCTCATTCTCCTTGACCTCTCTGCTGCTTTTGACACTGTAGACCACCCTCTACTACTGCATATCCTTCACTCCCTTGGTCTACTTGACACTGCTCTCTCCTGGCTGTCCTCTTACCTCTCTGACTGCTCCTTCTCTGTTTCCTCTCACGACAACTCCTCCCCACCACAGCCTCTTACAGTAGGTGTTCCCCAAGGTTCTGTTCTTGGGCCTCTCCTATTCTCTCTCTCTTTACGTCCTCTCTAGGTAAACTCATCCGCTCTTTTGACCTCCATTATCATCTCTATGCTGATGATACTCAGATCTACCTTTCCTCACCTGATCTTTCCCCTCTCTACTGACTCGTATCTCTAACTGTCTCTCTGCTATCTCTTCCTGGATGTCCCAGCGATTTCTCAAACTTAATATGTCTAAGACTGAGCTGATCGTCTCCCACATAACATCATGTCCCACTATTTCTTTATCAATAGATGGCACAACTATCTCATCTAGTTCCAAAGTGCGTTGTCTTGGAGTCATCCTGGACTCTTCCCTCTCCTTCAAACCACATATTCAGAACCTCTCACAGTCCTGTCATTTCCATCTCAAGAATATTTCCAAGATCAGACCCTTTCTCACCCAGGATGCCACCAAAACCCTCATACATTCATTGGTCATCTCCAGATTGGACTACTGTAACCTTCTCCTATCTGGCCTCCCCAAATCCCATTTCTCTCCTCTCCAGTCTGTGCTCAGTGCTGCTTCTCGGCTCATCTTCCTCTCCAAATGCTCTACATCTGCCTCCCCTCTCTTACAAGCCCTCCACTGGCTCCCCTTCCCTTTCAGAACCCAATTCAAGGTTCTCACACTCACTTACAAAGCCCTCACCCATTCCTCTCCCATTTACATCTCTGATCTCATCTCCCTTCACTCTTCTGTCTGCCCTCTTCGTTCACTTAATACACACCGCCTTTCATTCCAATTGATTACTTCCTCCCACTCCCGCCTCCAAGATTTTGACCGCGTTGCTCCCCACCTTTGGAACTCCCTCCCTCTCCCCATCAGACTCTGCACCTCTCTACAATCTTTCAAACGAGCTCTTAAGACCCACTACTTCATTAAAGCCTTCCAGCTCTCATCCTAACTTGCTTCTACATCTTCCTTCCTCCCCGCCTACCCCATCTGTGTCACTCCTGTTCGTCTGCCCCTCCCTTAAAGAATGTAAGCTCTTTCAAGCAGGGCCCTCTACCCTCTTGCGCTTCTCCCTACTGTAATTTAATTTATCTCTTACTCCCCACTAGGGCAACCAACACTCGGCTGCTTATGTGGGCGTAAAGGTCGCTAATATAGCAATGTTTATTATACATGTCCATGTCCTGCTTTGTATTGTAGTGTAAGTCACTGCTTACTTATTTGTTCATGTACTTTGTAAGGCACTGCGGAACACTTGTGGCGCCATATACTGTAAATAAATAATAATAATAATAATAATAATAATAATAAAGTGTGTGTGTGTGTGTGTGTGTATGGGGGGGGGGGAGGATCATCTTAAATTGCTTCCTCACCTGTCACAGCCACATCTCTTTGTCTGATGGATTATTTTTTTTGCCCCTTCTTTCCAGCAGTTTCACAAAGTGCCCTTTGATAAATGTAGTACTTTGTATTTTTATTATTGGAAAAATGTGATGGCAGTTTAGTCATAGACGCTTTGTAAAATGGTAATTTTTCAGGTGGTTTTCCGGCAGCTTTTACTATAGTAAATCTAGCAGATTAAAAACAGTAAAAAAAAATGCTGGATAAGCATTGGTTTCTACAAGCTTTAGTAACTTTCCTGTCAAAATAATTTTTTTAATTCGCAATTTTATGTAGCATTGTACAGAGATTTGTTCAGCAACAATATCCCAGCCCAATCAAGCTCATGATGTAGGCTTTATCACCACAGCCGTCACAGGGAGACAAATCCGAATTATCCAGGGACACAGAGCTGACACTCAAACCTAATTGTCTTGAAGGGGGTTTCCTTCTGCACAGGTCCAAGGTGAGAGGAACATAACATTTCTTACAGCAGAATATCAAGTCATGTGTACTTAAGGAAATCACCAGATAAGGGTGGGTGATAGTATTAGTGGCGGAGCTTCCTGCAAGTAAATGAATAATAGAAACAAGGATAGACAGTACAGATATCAAACTTGCAGGAGCACTCAGATATACCACTACTAGTGACATTTGTTGAAAATATAGGCATGAATATTAAAACATAACTTTTAATTGAAATATTTAAATATTATTAGCAAGATACAAACAACACACAAACATACATAATAACTAATTTGATTATTAAAGTTGATTATCGAATATTACAAGGGTACAATACTCCGTAAATAGACTGGGCTGAAGAAGCGCCAGTATAGAAGTATATCCCAAGAAACAAATTTGAAAAGGAAAGAAAATGGAATTGTGTTTCCCAAGTCTAATGCTACATGCAATATACTGAAAAGTTGTAAGTTCAACAGCGCTATAACCAATGTATAGTTTCCTTTCACGAGATAGACTACAGCCATGGCCAAAAGTTTTGAGAATGACACAAGTATTGGTTTTCACAAAGTTTGCTGCTTCAGTGTTTTTAGAACTTTTTGCCAGATGTTACTATGGTATACTGAGGTATAATTACAAGCATTTCATAAGTGTCAAAGGGCTCTATTTTACTACAATCCGCATTTGTCAGATGTTACTATGGTATACTGAAGTATAATTACAAGCATTTCATAAGTGTCAAAGGGCTCTATTTAGTACAATCCGCATTTGTAATGCAGATTGTAGTGTGATATTACCGACTGAATTTGCATTGCGAATTCAGGCAATATCACAGGGATTTACTAAAAATCCCTTTCAGGGACAGAGCTTGCGATAAAGTTCTGTCCCTGCAAATAGCCTCTGCACACTTATCATGGTATTTACGCAAAAAATACCGTGACAAGTGCCGATACATGCGCTGACCGGCCGCCGCTAAGCCTCAGCCCCCTCCACTAAGCCCCACCCCCAGTGATCACGGACCCCCCCGCAAACTCCCCCTCCCATAATTACACTTACCTGCAGTTATCGGTGCTCCGGTGATGTCCTCCGTGGCTCCGGTCAGGTGACATCCCATCCTGCACTGAGACCCTGTCAGGTGACGACCGGGCCCCAGTGCAGCATGGGAGACCAGCTGACTGGAGGGATGACATCACCCGGATCCCCAATCACCGGTCCCTGGACTCAGGTAAGTTTTTTTTTTTTACTTTTTTTTACAGTGAATCAGTGTATGGTCTGTTTAGACCATACAGCTGATCACTGGGGCCGGCTCCGTGCTCTGCTCTGCCCGTTAGAGTGGATCAGGAGTCTGGTAACTGGGGAAGACCTTGATAACTCCAGGTGGCGTTATCACAGGGCTTTCCCCTATATTTTTCACAATTTATTTTTAGTAACTTGCAGACAGATCACATTTCCCATTACAATTATGGGAAATGTGATCTGCTTGCTAAAAATAAGTGATAATTAGGGCTTGGAGAAGAATTTGACTCCAATTCTACTCCAATTGCCCTGTAGTAACTTTAGGTGAAACTAAAATAATGTGAATAGGGTGTGAAAACACCCCTTTTCACTTTATTTTAGTAAAAATAATGTTAATAAATATTAATAAATGTTAATAAATAGAGCCCAAAGGCATTTATTGACAATTACATTAAGTTTATGCAGAGAGTCAGTATTTGCAGTGTTGTCCCTTCTTTTTGAAGACCTCTGCAATTCGCCCTGGCATGCTGTCAATCAACTTCTGGGCCACATACTAACCGATGGCCACCCATTCTTGACTAATCAATGCTTGGAGTTTGTCAGAATTTGTGGGGTTTTGTTTGTCCACCCGCCTCTTGAGGATTGACCACAAGTTCTCAATTGGATTAAGGTCTGGGGAGTTTCCTGGCCATGGACTCAAAATGTCAATGCTTTGTTCCCTGAGCCACTTAGTTATCACTTTTGCCTTATGGCAAGGTGCTCCATCATGCTGGAAAAGGCATTGTTCGTCACCAAACTGTTCTTGGATGGTTGGGAGAATTTGCTCTTGGAGGATGTTTTGGTACCATTCTTTATTCATGGCTGTGTTCATCGGCAAAATTGTGAGTGACAGGGACAGACTGATATACTGCAAAAGAAACAGGGATTGGACTGCTGAGGACTAGGGTAAAGTTATTTTCTCTGATGAATCCACTTTCAGATTGTTTGTGGCATATGGAAAAACGCTTGTCCGGAAAAGGAAAGATGAGCGCCACCATCAGTCTTCTGTCCTGTGTCATGTCATGTGTCATGCCAACAGTAAAGCATCCTAAGACCATTCATGTGTGGGGATGCTTCTCAGCCAAGGGAGTGGGATCACTCACAATTTTGCCTAAGAACACAGCTATGAAATGCAACTTCTTCCAACCATCCAAGCACAGTTTAGTGACGAACAATGCCTTTTCCAGCATGATGGAGCACCTTGCCATAAGGCAAAAGTGATAGCTAAGTAGCTCAGGGAACAAAGCATCGACATTTTGGGTCCATGGTCAGGAAACTCCCCAGACCATAATCCCATTGTCAATCCTCAAGAGGCGGGTGGACAAATAAAAACCCACAAATTCTGGCAATCTCCAAGCATTGATTAGGCAAGAATGGGCGGCCATCACTCAGTATGTGGCCTAGAAGTTGATTGACAGCATGCCAGGGGCAAATTTCAGAGGTCTTCAAAAAGAAGGGTCATCACTGCAAATATTGACTCTTTGCATAAACTTAATGTAATTGTCAATAAAAGCCTTTGACATTTATGAAATGCTTGTAATCTTACTTCAGTATACCATAGTAACATCTAACAAAAAGGTCTAAAAACACTGAAGCAGCAAACTGTGAAAACCAATACTTGTGTCATTTTCAAAACTTTTGGCCATGGCTGTATATCTATTAATCCCATTTTCTATGCAAGTAATATGCAAAATAAAAACACAATTCTATATAGATAGTCTCTCCTATTAAAAGACAGGTTCCATTTGAAAAATTAAAGATATTACTCCTGGGGGGCGTAGCCTAGCTACCTGACTGGGCAGACATAATTTCATGTAGCTGCTGACTTACCCTTGCTTTATAGGGCAAAACCCACTTTATAACAGGTCGACCTACCCCTCTCCAGGGGCCTCTGAATGTCTGGGCCACCCTGACTCTGCTCCCTTTCACTCCCCGGGCTCCGGAGTGAATTTGATCCCCAGTCCTGATTGGGGCCTACCTCTCACCCTGCAGCTGCGGCCTTGAGTTGGGGCATCTGTGGACCGTCAGCTGCACTCCCATCGCGGCCACCTCTACTGACCTCAGCCGCTTCCCCGGACGTGCCGCTACCTCCCCCCGTGGGGATCCTCTGGTTAGAGGCTCCGTTGTTGCCTCTATTGGACCCCTAGAAGCGGCTCTACAGGGCCCTGCTCTCCTGTTGCGGCCGCCACCACGGACCTCTACTGCCTCTACGGAGGTACCGCTCGATCCCCTGCGGGTGCCCTCCGGGTCTAGATCACCCCACTGCCTCCTTTGGACCCTGGGAAGCGGGTCTATAAGGTGGTGCATATAACGCTGATCCGCCATTTTGGCCCTCAGCACACAGCCTGCAGCTCCCACTACAACCCGCCACTGACCCCTATTAGCTGCCGGGCAATACCGCTACCACCCCCGTGGAGATCCACCTGTCAGAGACTTCCCCGCTGACTAATTTATCCCCCTGGAAGTGGCTCCATAACGGGTGGCTCTCCCATCGCGGCCGCCGCCGTGGGTCTCTGCTGCACTGCGGGAGGTCTCCCTGCCTCTCCTTGTGTAATACCTCCTGGCGAAGACTCCCCCTTCTGTCCCCTGGAAGCGGCTCTGTGGAACGCAGTGAGTACTCCACGGTGACTCAGTGTGTGTGATCTCCGGCTCACACTGCACCCTGCATACCTGCTGCTGTATAGCTCTCCCCACTGTGGCATCTCTGAGGAAATCAACAGCAAGCCAGTACTGCTCACAGCACTGTAATTGCTCCTGTGTCCCTTGCTGCAGGACTTCCTACACCTCCACTCCATTCTTTTACTTTACAACAAAGAAGTGAATCTGTGCTGGAACTAGCAGTTAATGGGCTCTATTTACTACAATCCGCATTTCTAATGCAGATTGTAGTGTGATATTAACGACTGAATTCGCATTGCGAATTCAGGCAATATCACAGGGATTTACTACAAATCCCTTGCAGGGACAGGGCTTGTGATAAAGCTCTGTCCCTGCGAATCCCCTTCGGAGCCTTATCACAGTATTTTCGCAAAAAATAAAGTGATTAAGTGCCCGCGCATGCGCCAACCGGTCGCCACTGCTAACCCCCTCTGGCGCTAAGCCCCGCCTCCCGTGATCGCAGACCCCCCGCGACCCCCCCTCCCCCCCGCGACCCCCCTCTCCCTTATTTACACTTACCTGCGTGCTCCAGGCCTCCGGTGATGTTCTCCATTCCTCCGGTCAGGTGATCTCCCATACTGCACTGGGACCCGATCACCTGATGACCAGGCAGCAGTGCACTATGGGAGACCAGCTGAATGGGGGGGAGACATCACCGGAGCCCTGATCACCGGTCCCTGGAGTCAGGTAAGTCATTTTTTTTTTTACTATTTTTTTTTCTTTTTTTTACAGTAATCAGCTTGCGGTCTGTTTAGACCACACAGCTGATTACAGGGACCGACTCCCGGCTCTGCTCTCCCCGTTAGAGCAGAGCAGGAGTCCGGTAACCGGGGGAGACCCTGGATAACGCCACCTCCAGGTGGCGTTATTATCACAGGGCTTTCCCAGATATTTTTTTCACATTTTTTTTTAGTAACTATGGTCGAATCACATTTCCCATTACAGTTATGGGAAATGCGATCTGCTTTACTAAAAATAAGTGATACTTAGGGGTTGGAGTAGAATTTTACGAATTCTACTCCAATTGCCCTGTAATAACTATAGGTGATACTAAAATAATGTGAAAAGAGTGTGAAAACACCCTTTTTCACTTTATTTTAGTAAAAATAATGTTAATAAATAGAGCCCAATATCTCTCAACGTTGCTGAGAGTTTCATATACTTCAGGCATTCTGGAACTCCCCCCTGTGGTCATAGCTTGTATTGCAGGACTAAAAGACATTTGATTACTATTTCTCATTTCTATTGACAACACCTTTCAGCGATATTCATGTAATAGTTGCTCATAAATGCAACAAACATCTCTACCATTTTACCAGGAAACAAGGCTTCATATGTCCATAATGGCTGCATAATAATTTCCTGGCATCTGAGGGTGGGTGCTCGACTGCCTCATCTCTCCATATGACATCATAACACTACTACGTACGTTTATGGCCCATCATTAACCTACTTTTATGGATTTCTGTATGCCATGGGAAAAACGGGAAATCTGCTAATAAGAAAGAAGCTCCTCATCCTAGCACAGAATTATCTCAATCCGGTCTACGTCCATTTCTGTTGCCAACTCCTATTAAACAAGATTCTATCCCTGACTCAGTAGCTTCTCCGCCAGATCCATCGAATCCTCCTAGCCCTATGTCAATGGAGACCCCATCTTCTCAATCCTCTGCGAAGTCAGGCAACGACTTACAGGAACTAATGGCATACGTTAAGACATTACCAACAAAGTCAGATATCCAAAACTCTCCTCGACAGGAACTGGCTTCTGTTAAACAGGATCTCACCTTACTTTTGGACCGCCTCACATCCATAAAAGATAGTCAGGAACACACAGATACCTCTTTATCTAAGCTGACAACTATAGAATTACTCTCCTTAAAACTAGGATGGAAGACTTGGACAATCATGGCCGTAGAAATAACATACGCGTAAGGGGTTTGCCCGAGGATGTCCTCCCTTCTAACTTAATCGATGCTTTAACAAAGATTTTCAATGAGATACTCGGCAACGACCCAAAAGACAAGCTACAATTTGACCATCGAGCACTGCGGCCGCGTGGCTCCTCCTCTGACTGCCCAAGAGATGTAATCTGCCGACTACACTACTTTGCCCAAAAAGAGGAAATAATGCGGAAAGTCAGGCAACTAGATGGAGTGGATTTTAATGCCAATGTTACTCACATTTTCCAGGATTTATCTTGGCACACTCTGCAACAATGCCGAGCTCTACGTCCACTAACTGATGAACTGTGTAAACGCCAATTAAAGTACAGATGGGGATTCCCTTTCCACTTACAAGTAACTTTCTTGGGCAAAACCCACACACTCTACAACCCATCTGACCTACCATCCTTCTGCTCTTCTCTGGGCCTCCCGAAAATTGAGACTCATGACTAGAAAGAACCATTAGCACAATGGGACTTGCCCTCAACTGCACCCCTTCCTTCCTCTTGGCAGACGGTCCGGAATCCCCGACGTTGACTCAGGTCTTCCCCAGCTCAATCCGAAACGGATGTTACCTGATTGTTTATCTCTTTCTTCTTATTCTAGGATATTGTTTACTATATGGAGCTACTTTATATTTAATATTGCTACAGGTTGAGTCTCCCATATCCAAAAACCTTGGGACCAGGGGTATTTTGGATAACGGAATATTCCGTATTTTGGAATAATTGCATACCATAATGAAATATCTTGGCAATGGGACCCAAATATACACACAGAAAGCATTTATGCGTTATATACACCTTATACACAGCCTGCAGGTCATTTTATACAATATTTTCAATAATTTTGTGGCTTAAACAAAGTTTGTGTACATACATGAAATTAATTTATGTTTCATATACACCCTATACACACAGCCTGAAGGTAATTTTATACAATATTTTTTAATAATTTGCGCCTTAGACAAAGTTTGTGTACATTGTACCATCAAAAATCGAAGGTTTCATTATCTCAGTCATGCCAAAATTATTCCGTATTTCGGAATATTCCGTATTTCGGAATATTTGGATATGGGAGACTCAACCTGTATTGTTAAATTTCCTACAACGTCATGATTGCTAACTTTAGTAAGTTTTGATGTTTATATCTAGATTTTATACCTTGCTATTTGTTTGAGGTTAAAGTTGACACCACCCCCCTGTGCCCCCACACCCGCTTGATGTATATCGCTACTGAGACCTCGGACCATAATGTGATCTCAGTCACGGGTTTTTCATTAGTGTCTATTTTCATATCTTGTTAATGTTTGTTTTTCACTGTTTCTTTTTTCCTTTTTTTCTCCCTCCTCTTTCCCTTAGGGTCTTTGAATGCTACTACTTCTTTGCCCTCCATAATGTCCCTACCTACTAAGCTCTCAATCTCCTCCGTAAATGCCCGGGGACTAAATTCCCTCCAAAGCGATCTCAACTATTACGTTCCCTATGGGCAAACTGAGTAGATGTGGCACTAGTCCAGGAAACCCATTTTAAAATATCTGCCCATCCCCAGTCTCTGTGTGATAGGCATTATTCTACTGCCTACTATAACAATGACCCCGATGGGAAATCTAAAGGTGTTGCAATTATTTTGTCACAGAAACTTCCCATCGCTGATGTAACCATACACAGATTGATTCCAGGTAGACTCCTTCTACTTACATGCCACATATATAATCAGGTCTTCACATTCATCAATATATATACCCCTAACCAAGGCCAATATAACTTCCTTCGGTCTGCCATGGATATGCTTGACCCCTTACTTAAAGGCATTGCAATTTTGGGAGGAGATCTTAACTGGCCCTTGGACCCCTCACTAGATATATCTAAGAATGCACCTAGATGTCCTCTCACCAAATATAAACAAGTCAAGATACTGCTTCACAACTACCAATTGGCAGATTCCTGGAGGACTTTATATCCCACAGGCCGTAACTATTCCTTTTACTCTCACCCACACAACACTTACTCTCGCCTGGACTACCTATTCCTCAGTCATAGACATCTCCACATGCTCGCTGAAGCTGACATTGGGCCAATAACATGGTCAGATCACGCTTCGGTCTCCCTGACTTTGATTCTCCCACATTTTTCCTCTAAGCAATGGACAAGAGTCCCTTCTACAAGACGCATACTGTAAAGAAAACTTGATACCGCTCTATCTGACTACATTACTCATAACGTCATCCCAGAAACTTCCCTAATTTCAGTATGGAAAGCGCACAAATGCGTTATCCAAGGTAAGCATATGTAATTGGGCTCATATGTTAAAAAACTAAATTCTGCACAGATTGCGGCCCTTTTACATCAGCTTAAGTCACTGGAGGCATCTCATAAGCGGACCATGTCCAAAGAGGACTATCATAAGCTTTTGGAAACTCGCAATGCTTTTACCAATTGGGGAACAAGCCGGGAAGATTTTTGGCAAGAGCGCTGAGAGCCCAGCGAGCATCTGGATTTATACACACACTTAAGTATAATCGGGGAACATCCCATGTTGAAACCTCTAAACTTGCAGCTTGCTTCCAACAGTATTATTCTACCCTCTATAACCTACCTGACCTTAATCCTGTCTCATCTAATCCCCTTACTTCACTATCTCACCTCTATTTCCTTCCCTACCATCTCTCCTTCAGATGAGCTCGCTTTGGAGAATCCATTTTCCATGCGAGAACTAGAGCTAGCTATAGCTTCCTCGCCTGCGGGTAAAAGCCCTGGGCCTGACGGCCTAACCGTAGGCTATTACAAGAGTTTTCAAGATAAACTAGCCCCTATGATGTTGAATGCCTTCAACAATGTCTCAGTGGAATCACAATTCTCTAAGCAGTTCCTGGAGGCACATATTTCAGTCATCCCCAAACTGGTAAGGACCCCTCCCTGTGCCCGAGCTACAGACCCATATCGTTATTAAACGTGGACCTTAAATTATATGCCAAATTAATTGTCAATAGACTAAGGGTCTCATTCAGTCCCGCTCGCAAGAGCTGAGCGCTCGCAAGTGGGTCGATGTTGAGGCCCTGCGCACGCGCAGTGGCCGCACTGTGCGTGTGTAAGCCCCGAAGCGAGAGAAAAATTATCTCACTCCGGGGGTCACTACAAAAGGGGCGGCTGTTGATGGTGATCAACAGCTCGTCCCGTTTAGTAGGCGGGGTGGGGGGGGTGGCTGGCCAAACTGAGGCATTCCTGAAGTAACGCCTGCTGTTTGGGGGCGGCCGCACTGACATCACTCATAATGTCAGTGGTGAGCTTCCGGCTGTATTAGAGCCGAAAGCTCACTGGGGCTTGCGGCAGACAAGACCCTACCACAAGGGTCTCGTCGCAAGACCATCGCGATCATCAACCTGGCCGCTCGCTAAAGCTGGCGGTGGTCACCCACCTTAGCGAGCGACCAGGAGGCCGGCTCTTTACAAAGAAGCAGCCGCCCTCATTCAGAGTGAGCGCTCGCATTTTGCGAGCCCCTCTGAATGAGGTCCTAAATCCCCTCATTCCTCAGTTGATACACAGTGACCAAGTCGGATTTGTCAAGGGGTGTGAGGCGAGTGATAATACCACGAAAGTCCTTCATCTGGTACATTTTACTACTTCTCAATTGATGACCCCTATTATCTAAAGCTGGCCACACATCTAAAGATTATCTGTCCAACCAGCCAACTAGTTGATTGGTTGGAATGAAAATCTGGTAAGGGATGAAAGCAAATGACAATCAGCAATTTGCTCCCAAATGCCGGAAAATGGATAAAAACTGTTGTTTGAACAAATTGTTTAGATCAAACATGTAACAAACTTGTCTGAACGACCATTTTCATGTTTTCTGCCATTTAGGAGCAAACTGCTCCTAAATACCAGATTTTCATTCCAACCAATCAAAGCTCACTACAACCCTGGGCATATAAATGGCATATGCTGAGGCCTAAAGCATGTGGAGTGTCTGAGGCCGGGGCATATAAATAGCATGTGGGGAGGTCTGGGGTTACAGCGGGGGTCTGATTAGCATATAAATGACATATGTGGTGGTCAGATGGGTACATAAATGGTATATGGGAAGATCTGAGGGAATATTAGGGAGTTTGAGATTGTATATATGGCATGTGGGAATGTCTGAGGGCATTTTAATAATATGGTTAATGTACATTTATTTTTATTTCTTGAAACTTTTGTGTCACATGTGTGGACATTAATCTAGTGTGTCACGGCAGAATGGCGGACCTCAGCCCATTCTTCTCTGACCCCCGGTGGACTGCCATCTGGAGCAAAATAACAGCACTGCCCTTTACCCCATGCTAAGAGAACCACATACAACTTGGTATGACTCCAGCTGCTGTGGAACTACACACCTCAGCATGCCCTGCAGACTGTAACAGTTTTGAGATTAGGTCTTGTTAAAGCTAGCAGAATATGCTGGGAGGAGTAGTTCCACAGCAGCTGAGTTACCTGGTCTAAAGAACGGATAGGAGTGAGATAAGAAAACCTGCTTAGTCTACTAATGTGCAAAATAAAACTAGAAAGCTTGCAGCCTGCGGGATGTTAGAGAGAATACTGACCTTTCTTTCTACATGACGATGGTCTAAATAATAAAATCCTTTAAATATTTGTTATATATTGCAAATCCTAATTAACAGTGAATGTAGTAGTGATAGAGCTCGTGGGGACATCTGCTTTTTAAATAACTGTCCCCAATTGCTCCAGTAATATTGCATACGCTGCCGCAACTCGTGGCAAGTCTTGTCCTTAAATTGCATTCAAGGCTGAATAATAAATAGGTCCTATAGTCAGTTATATTATCTATTGAGTTACTCTATCTATGAACATCATGGATCAGGAAGTATTACTTACTACTCTGTAACAATCATTGCATATCAATTTGGCTTAATCATTAAGCAACTAAATGAGGAAGCTAATCAAAGTTAAATGTGTTCACTATCAGCTATTGAGGAAAGTAGTTAAGGTAAATGTGGTTATTATCAGTTAAGCTGCATACACACACAACGATTTTTTGACCGATAATCGTTAAACGATATTGTTTAACGATAATCGTTTGAAAAAATCGTTCACTTTCTGAGTCAAATGATGAACGATTATCGTTCATGCGCGTTCACGTTTGTAGTTTGTAGTTCAGTCAGACTTGTCAACTGAACGATTTTCATTAAGGGAATATGCAAAAATCGTTTGTAGTTCATAAAAATCGTTCATTACACTTTAAAAAATCTAACAGATAATCTGACAGAAAATCGTTCATAAAAATCGTTCATAAAATCGTTGGTAACAAAATCGTTGTGTGTGTATGCAGCTTCACGCATATGTGTTTCACAGTAATAGCCAGTGTATTGGGATACATCTGTGTGTTAGAGTAGCTGCTGATATGGAATCAGCATTGCTGTCCTCCACAGCAACATTTTAGGAAGGGCCCGGTGATGCCAGTCCTCATGGCCCCTGCTATAACTGTGCTTATGTCTCGGCGCATTAGCAGTGAAGCTTCAAATAGGCTTTAGAAGGTAAACTAGCATTGCTGGGCCTCTCATAAATGTTAGTATTGTGCATGTGCTGACCCCTGTAACAGCTCAGATGAGCAGAGGTGGGGGCTCGGGAGGGTGTACAAACATTGCCAGGCCCTCTACCCTCTGGACACCGAAATGGCCACATCCCATGCAGTATTAGTTCCACCATTGAACAGTGGTAAGCCAATGAGTAACAACAAATTAGAGAGGAGAAGTTAAACATGTTAACAGAAAGATATCCAATGGAGATTAAATATGAAATATAGACAATTAGTTACTATTAATAGTTGATGTTTATCTAATGCTGGGCATACACTATATTATTATTATTATTATTATTATCCTTTATTTATATGGCGCCACAAGTGTTCCACAGCGCCTTACAAAGTACATAAACAAATAATTTGACAAGTGATTTACAGTACAATATAGGACAAGGACATGGATAATATACATTGCGACATTAGTCACCATAACACCTAGATATGCAACAGAGCATAAGCAACCAAGTGTTAGGTGCCCTGGTGGGGTGTAAGAAGTAGATGAAAGTAAAGTAAGGAGAAGCACAAGAGGGTAGAGGGCCCTGCTCGTAAGAGCTTACATTCTAAAGGGGAGGGGCAGACAAACAGGTGTGACACAGATGGCGTAAACAGGGAGGAAGGAGCATGTTGCAGCAAGTTAGGATGGGAGTTGGAAGGCTTTGATATACAATTATCTGTCAAATCTGGCTGGTTGGAATGAAAATCTGGTAATGTATGGGAGCCAATGACAATCGACCATTTCCTCACAAACACTGAAAAACAGACAAAAATTGTCATCCAGACAACTTGGTTAAATCAAATTAATTTAACCAATTTGTCCAATAATTTTTGCCCATTTTCCAGTGTTTAAGACCATATGGTCGATTGTCATTGGCTCCCATACATTACCAGATTTTCATTCCAACCAGCCAGATTGGACAGATATCTGACAGATAATTGTAGAGTGCATCCCCAGCATTAGTCTCCATTTAAATTTTCCATAACATGTGGACATAAGTGTATCAAGGAAAAATATTTGAGGCAAGTGTTTCACATAAGGTACATAGCTGGATTATGCAAGTTACTATATTGCTAGTGAAAATGTTGTTGTTAATTTTGTTAATAATAATGTTTACATAAGTGAAATTCTGAAGAGGACCTGGATTAGAATTTAATAACTCCATTAAATTCATGATATTCCTGTTAATAGGGTAACACTATTAAGTAGCTGCTATTCATGTTTATAGGGTAACACTATCAAGTAGCTTCTATTCCTGTTTATAGGGTAACACTATCAAGTAGCTTCTTTTCATGATATTCCAGTTTATAGGGTAACACTATCAAGTAGCTTATATTCCTGGTTATAGGGTAACACTATCAAGTAGTTTCTATTCCTGTTTATAGGGTAACACTATCAAGTAGCCTCCTGTTTATAGTGTAACACTATCAAGTAGCTTCTATCTCAGCCTCTGTGTGTCCTAGGAAGACAGTAGACCCATTGTTTTAAAGAGGGGGGTGGGGGTTATTTTCTTTCACATAGTCTGACCAAGGTGACCCTAATATTTCCTGGTTCAAACAGAAAATGGTATGCTTAACCCAATCTTAACCCCTACTACATAGCCCTAACATAAACCAACATACTGATTCAGACACCAACTCAAAGTCCCAAACATTGGCCTTTAAAACTAATTTATGCCCTATTTTCACCTCCACAAATTCTGCAAATGTAAATAAAACACAAACACAGCAAAAAAGTATACCAGCAGCATCTAATGCTCTCTAGAAACCTTGGTGTCCTCTATATACCATTAATACTAGGGAGGTGGTATTAGGGCCCACTAATGTAATGAACACAGTTGTGTATTGTGTAGGTATATTTGTTTGTAGATATTATATTGTGATCTTTTCTTATGTTCCATAGATCATGAAAATAGATACACAAGGAAATAGTTGCATCCTGGTAAGCCATCATTGGTCATTTTTTTTTAGACTGGCCCAGTGGGCACATGCACCATAATCTGGTATTAAGAGTATGTCACGCCATCATTTCTTAATATTCTGTTTTATTGCCAGCTGGAAAAACAATGTGAAAACAATATAACATATTCCTCTTTGAACCACTGCAGCTGTCATTTTATTTAAATGGACTTAAAAAAAACATTTTATTGTTAACATTTGTTGTTTATTTTCAACTGTCTTCTGATGGATAAAAACAAATAATATACAGTATGTGTATATAAATAATATTAAAGATGTATGTAATCCATTTACTTGTATTCCTAACAACAGTGCCTATGCTCTGGGACAGTTCTGATATTTCAGTACTGAAATGGGGAGTGGCTTGTCAGAAAAGAGGTGTGGCTATGTGTGAAATCCCCCATTTGGTTTGGTAAGGATCTAGACATTACTGGGGTGGATTGAGGTATAGATTAATTTATACATGGGAGTGATTCAGCTTTACAATTCCGTCCTTGCTAATATGCAAATGAAGCAGGAGGTGTATGACACCCGCTGCTGCTTTTGTGATCCCAGCACTGCGACCGAGGTCACAGGCTGGGATCACCATCGCGACCATCGGTCACGATGGTGGACGGCACCGGGCATCCGGCCAGCTGAGTAAGCCTCAGCTTACTCAGGCTTGGCCGGCTTGCAAGGCCAGGAAACTGCATCCATAGATGCAGTCCCCATAGACAGCAGCAAATTGGGTCCTGCCCATGCGTAGATTCACGATAATCATGAATCTGTTTTCAGCATTGCCCATATGAGCAATGCTGAATCAGGTCCATAGACTGTAAGCCCTCGCGAGCAGGGTCCTCCTCCCTAGTTTTATTCCCTAGTATTATGCCTGTCATTAGTGCTGCATCTGTTCTGTTGTCTCCATTTTTCAAACTGGTGACTCCGATCCTATTTACCAACCTGCTTAGTAGACACAGACTCATTGGGCTCAATTCAATTAGGTGCAAAGGGGGCAAATTGCAGTAGTAATGGCATAGAAATGCCGGCAACGGCATGGCAAATTGCCCCCATCGTGACCCGATCTCACCCCGGACTCACACATTTTTGTGCACAACCCCATGGGCAGTGAACAAAATTGTGCAAGTCTGTATGTACCGTAAGTGCGGTATACATAATTAAATGGAGCCCATTGATTGCTGTTTGCTCCCTACTCCCCACTGTGCGACAAATCATTGCATGCTTTTCAAGCCCTAGTGAGTCTCTCAATCTTACCACCTACCCCCCCCCCCACACACACTCACACACACACTTCCTCACCACCTTGTTTGGTTTATTTATGTTATAGTTTTCCTTTACATTTTTGCAATATTTATGCGCCTTGAGGCATTCTGAAAATGTTATATATAATTTGTATAACCTCTGACCCTTTCCACCAGTGATGAGGAATCAGTGACAGTGAGAGCTAGTGGGGGAGGAAAAAT
Source organism: Taudactylus pleione (assembly GCA_031769625.1). Taxonomy (NCBI): domain Eukaryota; kingdom Metazoa; phylum Chordata; class Amphibia; order Anura; family Myobatrachidae; genus Taudactylus; species Taudactylus pleione. The sequence continues at coordinate 13,657,583 of JAUIMM010000113.1, read as the reverse complement.
GAAAGGTGGGATAGGGACAAAGGAAAATTGGGGGGGAGAGTGAATGGTAAGGAGTGCCATGGGGAACAAGAGATTGGGAGGAGAGAAGGTGAGAGATAGGTAAGCGGGGGGGGAGTGGAAACAGAGAGAAAAAAATGAAAGACCGGTATCAAATTAATATGAACATCTAGAAGTTGATGCTGGTGAGGCAGATGACTATCTAGATACTTTTTAAGAGTTGGCTCACAAAAAACACTCATTTACAAATACAGGAGCAATCCCAAAGATCACATCAAGCCTTCTAGAGAGCAAGGGAAATAGATAGAGAAAAAGGAGCACTATAACAAGCAGGGAAAGCGAGGTGGAATTAAAACAAAATCAAAGAAAGAAAATGAAGGGAGGAAGGAAGAAAACAACAACAAAGGGGATATTCAACTTAAGCAAGCACACCCTTAACAACATGGAGATACAAGTCCTAAATAAAGGGCCTAAAATTCGCCCCAACAAATAAACTAAGAAAATATGAGACCCACATTAACTTAGAGAAGTTTGTGAGGAAGATAACTTTGAACAAACATTTTTTATAGACATAGGAAACAAGATGTACAGGAACAAGAAGAAGATGATGACTATATACATATGAATCTAAAAGAAAAATCCTCTTTTTACCCACAGCACCTTAAGGGATACTTAGTCAATACATTTCAGAAACTCGTAGAGATAGAAATTATAGAGATTCCAGATATATATAAAAGAAAAAAGAAAGGAAAGAAGAATTAAAATTTAATGCGTGCAGAGATCATAGCCCTAAAAAAGCTGGGAAGAAACGAGGAACTGGTAATTAAATAAGTTGATATAGGTGGGGGATCATAATCATGGATTGGGAAGCATATATAATGGAGGCGCACAATCTATAAAAGGACGATACAATATATATGAAACTTAACAAGAACCCAACGGAAGACTTCAAAAAAGAACTGATCCCCCTATTGAAAGAAGGAACAGAAGAAGGAATCCTTACATCAAAAGAGTATGAATTTCAATATCCTAAATGTCCAGTCATACCTGTGTTCTATCACATACCGAAGGTGCACAAGAACCAAAAACAGCCACCAGGAAGACCGATCGTGGCAGGTAAAAGATCTTTAACTGCTAACTTGTCAGGTTACATACACACCTTCTTACAACCAGTAGTGGCGAAACAGAAGAATCATTTAAAGGACACCACACAGGTATTGAATATACTTAACAGAATAAAGTGGAAGAATATCTATCTTTTAGCTACCCTGCGACATTAAGTCATTATACACCTGCATAGACCACCAAAAGGGATGTAGAAATGTAGAGAATAGACTGAGAGAAGATTCAAACCTAAAAGAAACTCAGATAAAGTTTATAATCCAAGGGATCAACTTCATATTAAGACAAGTATTTTTGGTTCAAGGATAGCTTCTATCTCCAATGGCAGGGGAATGTGATGGGGGTGAAATTTGCTCCTTCACATGCAAATTTCTACCTAGTGGAATGGGAGAAGGAATGAATATAGAAGAATAATGTGTATATAGATAATCTAATCCTTTGGGCAAGATATATTGATGATATAGTTATTATATGGGATGGGAATAAAGAAGACCTGGAAGATTTTATTACAGACATTAACAAAAATGAGGAAGGTCTGGAATTTACAAGTGAGATCAGTAGTAACACCATCAACATTCAGGACCTTACAATATTTATAGAACAAGGAAAATTGGAAACATAAACGTTTGTCACACCAGTAGATGTGAACAGCTATCTGGATGCAACATGCAATCATCATGGGAAATGGCTGTCCAACATTCCAAAGGGACAATGATGTGATCCAGACAAATTAAAGAAGGATAAAAAGAAAATAGAAAAATTGAAAAGGGAGACATTACTGGAATACAAGGAGAAGAAAAAGGAAAATGACAATTCAGATATACTATTCATTACCGATTATTCAGGTCCAAGCAAACATCTAGAATGAATCTAAGGAAGCATTGGCATATCCTCCTAGCTGATGAAGAGATGAGACCCTTCCTACCCAAGGTACCAAAAATGGTCTACAGGAGAGCACCAATGATTTGGTAGAATCTGGTGAGAAGCCAGCCCAGAAAGAAGACAGACAATACAGAGACTTGGCTAACCAAGAATAAAGAGAGCTTCTTTAACTGCGGTATGCACACAGCCTGTAAAAAAGTGAAGAACAAGTAATCAAAACCAATCAAGAATGTGATATCAAAGGCAAATGGCATGGAATATAGGATCAAGGAACAACTAACCTGATATGAGAGAAAGTAGGACTGACGTCAGAAGGTTATCGGGCATTTATTCCAAGCAGGGTGAAGAGATTGAGCATCTGCATTATCCTGAGGAAACCTGCAAGGCGAAAGTAGTTGAAAGCGGAGTAATTGATCATACGCTGTCAGATTCAGCATGCTACAGTTTGCCAACAGACACTGTAGAGGACTTCACAACTTTATTTGCTCAGTATCGGAGCCAGCGATCCCGGCAAGCCTACTACTGGAGCCGGAAAGTTGGATGGACAGCGAGAGGATGGCTAGGGGGAGGCACTTGGATCGAGGACCAGTCAGAATAGAGTCCTACGAATGTGGTGAGCAAGCACGCCACAACGCGCTTCTCCCCGTTATCATCGGTTATTGATTAAAACATAACAAATTATAATCCTTACTGAAAGATACAAATTTGGAATTAGACTATTTGGGAATATAGACAATTTAACAAAGATTCTCATTATAAGCAACTGCAAAAAAAAATATGTGTTATCTGTCTCGCAGGAGGCATGACCACACCCCCTTAGGTTAAAAAAAAAGAGAGAAAAGTTTTGCGGTGCTGCACGCTGTCCATGATGAAACTTTTATGCAATCAAATCTCAAGATACATGTACATACTTGACCTGATAAACTGAAACTACATATCAAATCAGGGGTACATAGGGAGTGTTCGATGGTCATGACTAAAAACAATAAACAGTAGGAGACATGTTCAGAGTAGGAAACAAAAACAAATTCAAATTTAAATATAGCACTGGAGTCGCTGTAGATTACAGTCCACCCCAGTATGTCTAATGTAATATGGTGATGCGCAGAATGGTTTAAGAGTCAGTACTTGGAGAACATTGGTGTGGAGCCGGAGCGGTGTCCCGCTATTCACCCCTCTAGATGCTGTTAGCCCTTGTGATGCCGCAGTGAAGCATCTGTTACCTGGAGTGATCAAGGTGGAATACGAGGTTGACCAGGGGGGTCGAAAAGCAGGGACTCCAGACAAGGGCACAGACACTGACAGTGCGGACCAAAGCTGCGCCTGGTAGAAACACCCCTCATTGTCCACGGGATACCAGCTCTGTGTCCTCTGCCTGGGGAGGGAGTGTAACCGGTTTCAATGGTCAGGTCTCCCCACATTATGCATTTTAAAACACATTATGTCACACAGTGATGCCCCTTAAAACACATGCCACACAGTAATGCCCCTTAAAACACATTATGGCACACAGTAATGCCCCTTAAAACACATTATGCCCCTTTAAAACACATGAAGTGTGTATATGTCTCCTCTCCGACCAGCAGCTTCGACTCCCCCAACGTGTTTTTCAAGCAGCATCTCCCTGTCACTATGTCAATACATTCCCACCTGAGTAACCCCCCCATCCCTCTAGCAGCAGCTCCCTGTCCATGTGTCTTCTCTCCCACCATATTCCAACCACCCCATCCCTATAGCAGCAGCTCCCTGCCCTGTGTCTCCTCTCCCACCATATTCCAACCACCCCATCCCTATAGCAGCAGCTCCCTGCCCTGTGTCTCCTCTCCCATCAGATTATACCCCCTCCCCCATCGGTTGTTGCTAGATCCAACTTGAAGAAAGGACCTCTGATGTCACAACCACGTGACCGCTGTGACAAGGCCGGACAGCTACCAGTGTTACTATACACATGGGCATGGAGAGGAAATATAAACCGTGCCTGAAGTGTGGCGAGCAAACATTTTTGGCCCCTATTCTAAACCTTGCCCCTCCCCTTTGGTTGCCGGTCACGTGGTTGTGACATCAAAGGTCCTGTGAAGCATCTCGTTCTAGACCTAACCCCATCCTAATAACAGCAGCTCTCTGTCCTGTGTCTCCTCTCCCACCAGATGACCCCCCTCCCCCCGTCCTTATAACAGCAGCTCCCTGTCCTGTGTCCCACAAGATGATCCCCCCTGTCCTATAGCACCAGCTCCCTGTCCTGTGCCTCTTCTCCCACAAGATGCCCCCCCATCCCTATAGCAGCAGCTCCCTGTCCTGTCAACCTCTCCCAGCAGATGTTCTTCCCCGTCCCTATAGCAGCAGCTCTGTCCTGTGTCTCCTCTCCCAGCAGATGATCCCCCTATAGCAGCAGCTCCCTGTCCTGTATCTCCTCTCCCAGCAGATGATTCCCGCCCCATAGCAGCAGCTCCCTGTCCTGTGTCTCCTCTCCCAGTAGATAACCCCTCCTTCTCTATAGCAGCAGCTCCTTGTCCTGTGTCTCTCCCCCCCCTCCCCCCCTCCCTGTATGTATAGTAGCAACTCCCATTGGATCCTTATCGCTCAGTCTCTGCCGCCCCAACTCACCTTCTGTGTCTTCTCGGATCCTGTCCACTCCTGGCCCCAGCTTCTCTTCACGGCTCCTCAGCGGCAATGACAGCAGGGGCTGGCTAGCAACTTTCAGCCTGGGGGATATTGATACCTAATTGTCGCTAGTCGCTATTAGCGCTGCAAGTCGCTAAAGAAAGAATTGCTTTCCAGTCCAATTGTGGGTTCCAAAGCACAAAAAGTTATTTATGTAAACAGGGAAAGCTTTAACAATTAGAATAAAAAGCAATAAGATATATATAAGTCCAGCCAATACATACACATGTGCTACTGGTCCCAGTATGCAGTATTTCAATCCTGAACCCTGCGGTCACCATCACCCAAAGAAATGGAGAAATGACTGCATACTGCACCCAGCTCACAAGCCTATATTCGGTACAGATTACAGAGACAACAAAGGCACATAATAACAGATTCTCATTGGTTCTTGCTTCAAGTCACTCTGGTCATTGGTTAGTTCATATGGTGTCATTAGGGGTATGTCTCAGTTCTCCAACAGCTTCTTTGTGTAGTTTTCCCGCCGAAGAACTAGTTAAACTGGCTACAGACACTTCATACAAAATGGTAACATGCTAACCAATAACTCCCTATGATCCGTAACTAGCGGAAGCATGATGCGATCTCCTGGCCGATAGAACCAGAGATCTGCGAATAAAGAGGGATTTAGTATAATACCAAACACGACCTGTCCACTGTATTCCGCACCTCAGATCTCATTTAAGTACATATTACATCTTAATCATTATCTCACAATTCCTTAAATAACTCTGATTATTAACCGTAGTGAATGGGAACCATTCTATACATATGCGTTCGCATATGTGCATCCGTGTAATGTTCGTATGTATGTATGTGAGGATGCACATGGGCATCTATGTGTACACAAGTGGATACACATACGAGTGTCTATGTGCATGCATATATCTTTATGTGTGTGCGTTATGTGCATCAGTGTATGTGTTAATGGACAGGGTTATACATATTTATATATATATATATATATATATATATATAAAACTTTGTCCATCAACTGGCATATTTGATATTATGTCTGTCTGAACCAAATTCCAAGGTGTAATAGACAATGAAGTCTTTCTGCTCAGAGATGACCAGCAGATACCTGCTGTCACAATGTCTGATAACACATCAAAGGTCCTCCTCTGCCTGTTTGGAATGTAAATGTCAGTCCCTCTTCTACAGTAGCATTGAACAAAAAGGAATACAATTGCCAAAGATAGTCAGACTTCTGACAATGGTTTCTAACTTTGCATTTAAAATACTCCTAAACACATACCAGTATCTGTGTGCATTTTTAATTACTTGTTACAGACATAGGGGTCGAGTTACTAAGCAGTGTTATGAGACAGAGTGAAAAGTGATAAGTCTGTGATAAGGTGCCAGCCAATCAGCTCCCAACTGTCATCTCACAGGCTGTTTGAAAAATGACAGTTGGGAGCTGATTGGCTGGCACCTTATCACAGACTTATCATTTTTCACTCTGTCTCCTAACACTGCTTAGTAAAAAGACCCCATATACACAGAACCTGTTTCCCATAAACTGACTTTGTGCTGCATCGGATTTCGCCGACGCAGAGTGATGTCCATTTTACTCTTTATCAGACCATAAACTAGATCGTCAGATAATAATTGCAATCGATCATATCCAATTATTTGACTTCGACAGGGACAATACAAGCATTTGGCCCCAGCTTTTCTACCAGCACACTGTGATGAAAAAATTAGTGTAATGAAAATCTTGCAGGAATGGTTTATGTAATGTGGGTATGGTTTATGCAATGTCGGTTTAGCTTGTGTAATGTGGGTATGGCAATTTAAATATAAAAACATCAAAAACCTATAAACAAATACAAAACCAGATATAACCCCCCACACACAAACCTGATTAAAAGCTGTACCTCAAATTGGATAATCCCCCTCCTCCCTCATGAAAAAAATCAAACCACAGATTTTACACACACACATACATAAACACACACATATACAACACACACACATCCCTTATTAAAAATAATGCACTAGATTAACCCCCCCATACACACACACACAAGCAAACAACTCCATAATTAGAAATAATGCCACAAATACCCCCTTTATTAAACATCTTACCCAAATCTGCCTGCCCTTTTTATTAAAAGTTATGGTCCAAATATGTTCTCCCTCCCTCTCTCATTGTAAATAGTGCTCAGATCTATGAGGCGACCCAACTATAGGACTGTGAACCTTCACCATATCACTTACCCTGCTGCAATCAGTCCATCTCCTTGTCTAGTCCTCCTGCGGCCTTCTGAATTCTGATTGGTGGATAGCTCCATCCATCCACCAATCAGTGAGGGGAGACATCCCACCACTGTGATTGGTGGATGGGACTAGAGCCACAGCATAACGACACAGCACAGCCTCTGAGCGACAGCATAACGTTTCAAACGCCGTGCCACAAAAGGAGCCGTCGGGACGTCACGCAGGCTGCATCACGGTGAGTGACAGGAGGGGCGGGCCGCTGGAGGAGGAGATGGAACAGTGAATTGAGCTGGAAGGGAAGGCTGCACGGTGCCACTGACCGGACCGGACCATTTGGCCAACGGCCCTTCTGGCATTTGCCAATACTGCCCGATCGCCAGTCCGGCCCTGTCACCAACCAGTGAGCTCCTAACTATAATTTTTTAAACACAGCCTGTAAGTTAGAAGCTGATTGGTTGGTGATATATATCTCACAATTTTATCTCACATCAAGCTTTGGTACATATGCCCCTTTATGTGAGGTAATTCAGTGACAGGCCTTCAGGTATTCTTTCATTGGGTAAACTGCTAATTCCAGGGGTTAAAGTATTTCAACTTTAAACTTTGCAGCAACTCCAACTAGAAATACAAGTGTTGCAAATTACAGGATATACACTTTTGTTGGGCTAAAATAAGAAATATTACTTCAGTTGCAGATAGAGGAGGTCAGAGCCACAGGTCAGCGCATAAGTTTACTCTATGGCTACTTCCTCTGCTGCCTTTATAAAACGTAATTATTACTCTGATCCAACTACTTTACTGTATGAGACTATTCACACAAGTGGACATGAATAACTGTATTTGACTGTGATATTTCCAGGGATGTCGGATTCGCTGTAAGATTCTAGATTCCTGCATAGTTTCTATTTACGGATCAATATATCTTTATATAGATTATTATGATGTGGTATAAATGTATAGTTCAGTTAAAATTTATGAACATATAAACATGTATAACTGTGTATTTCAAAGTTATGGTATATAGCAAACATTTGTTACTGCCTAGGTATTATTTATTCATAAAAAGATATATGAATTATAATCAAAGTGAGTTACTTACCTGGAGTAGCACCGAGAGTTATTGGTGAACACCTAACCTAAGAGGGACAGGATTTGAACAGGACTACTATTATAATTTATATACTGGGTTATCTACCCTAAATTTCTTAATTCCTATTAACATTTAGGTTTTCCCAAGTAGGCCCAGACTGACCACTAATACTTGGGTGGAGGCACTGATAAAATTATGTACACCACTTAGAGGAATGTTAAAGGTGGGTAAATTAGATAACAAGGGCGTTAGTAACCTTGTGACCCTTTAGTGTTAAAAAAGGGGGTTACAACATATAAAGGAATAAAACACTTGGTTCTGGGAAATACTATATACAGTGACGGAGGTTACCTGGGTGTCCTGCATCCTGTATAATAGCATGCTTTTCTTACGGTAACGGAATGCCGCACTACTAATACCCTAACAGTAGGAAATGCATTATCCCACATTTCAAACATTGCTTTTGCCATTTGCTTAATTGATGTAATTTATTATTTATAGAGTCTCAGCTTATAGAGCACATTTTATGTCAATGCATACAGTATGTACTAACAAGGATACGTAGAAAATGTTAACAATGGAGTTGAGCACACCCCAACGTTTATTGACCTTTCTCTTGCCGTCATATTGTAGATTTCCATTCATCGATTTCTGCTGTGGATTTGCTGTTTACAAAGAGGTAAAACTACAATGGCCATGTCCCTCATTTATAGATGACTCCATGTATATCTGTATCTATATAATAAGCGAGAAAACCTGTCTGTCTGTTTGTCCTTTATGCACGACCAGAGTTTTGGACCTAGCTCCACCAAATTTGGCATGGTGGTGTAGTTTGATCAGGATTATGTTTTTGCTTAGGTTTGAACTTCATCAAGCTACACACTGTCAAACAATCCCTAAAAATGGGGACACTCTTACATTACACAGGTTCCAGGGCTGGCTCCAGTGGGAATTGCCAGTCTGACAAAAACCTATGTACTAGCTACAAATGTATCCTTTTAAGCTCACAGGCTGAGCAAGTGCGATTTTCATTGAACTCTCCCTGGCAGCTCCCTGGCACTCCAGGACATGATATGGTGGTAAAAAGTGTCCTTAACAATTTCCAGAGCATCGTGTATGAGATTGGCAGATCTTGCCTGCTGTAGGCAAGTTCTGAAGATGCGATGTATAGCCTGAGGGTATGCGCATCGGCATCGTGATTGTGAGTGGACATTCATGATTTGGACATATTTCACTCGATTTGTCGTTCTGATGTGTTCGTATCGTGCAAAATATCGTCTGGTGTGTACACAGCTTATGACTCCTGCAAGTTCATATTAAATCCAGAGTTAGTACTTTTTAAAGTGACCATATATATTAGTCAGCCCTCTGTGTTTGTATGCAAGGGAGTAACTAGAACTTTGTGTGCCACATAGCAAGATTGCCCCCCCCAGAGGTAAGAAAAAACACATACATTTGCCCACTCACACAGCCCATTATTGTTATGCCACACAGAGCCCATTTAGGTTATGTATAACAGTAGTACATTTTATACACATTATGCCATGCAGTGTAGTGCCCCTTATACATTATTCCACACAGTAATGCCCCTTATATTACACAGTAATGCTCCTTACACAATATACCACACAGTAATGCCCTTTACAGATTATGCCACATAGTAGTAGTTCCCCATATATTACATTATTCCACACAATAGTAGTACCCCTTAAACAGTAATGCCCCTTATAAGGGGCATTACTGTGTGGCATAATTTTATAAGGGGCATTACTGTGTGGCATAATGTTATAAGATTATGCCACACAGTAATACTCTACACATTATGCACCCCCCAGCAACTCACCTCCCCGTGTCCCTCCAGCAGCCTCTTGCCTCCCCCTGTATGCCACCAGCAGCCAGCAGGTGTGGATTTTGTGCCATGCCGCTAGCTAATTACAGCTGGACAGGCAGTGGCAGACATGGACAGACAGTGCCAGCGCAGTTTGAATCTGGCGCTGGTCACGACCCAATCAGAGCTTGCTGTTCAGCAGCCAATAAGGAGTCACCAATACTGATTGGCTGCCGGTCCGCAAGCTCTGATTGCCTTGCGATTGGCGGCACTGTTTCTCCATGTCTACCTGCTGGTGCACCAGCTGTAGTCAGCTGGCGGGCCACCACCAAATCAGCACCACCGACACCCAGGCTCCCCTCAGCAGCCCTGACTGGGCTGGCCCACCTTGTGTTCGCAGTTGCACCCGTTGCACCCAAGGTAGTTATGCCACTGTTTGCATGCATGTTAGCAAACAGTGGGGCCTTTTTCAGAATCAATGGAATGGGGTTATAGGCAAGAACAATGTACACAAATAGAGGATGCATGTGTACTTCAGGGTCCAGTCTTCAACCCGGGCATAGCCGGGTATCCCAGCTTGTACTGTAATAAATGAGAAAGTGTGTCTGCCTGTTTGCCTGTTTTTCATTTATGCACTGTCAGAGTTTTGTACCTAGCTCCATCACATTTGGCATGGTGGTGTAGTTTGATCAGGAATAGGTTTTTGCCTAGGTGTGAACTTCATCAGGGCCACACACTGTCACACAATCCCTTAAAACCGAGGCACTCTTAAATTACTCAGAATCTGGGGCTGGCTTCATACAGACACTGTCACACTCTGGCAGGCTCATGAGCAGCTCAGCACGCAATACATTCAGACAGTGGCAGACAGTATAATCAATCCACACTCTTTGATCCTGGCAAAGCTTAGCATATGGAGATTACAAACAGCAGGAGAGATTGATTGAAGCCATACAGTGCCACTGTGGACAGGCCCCCTTCTGTCTGGAAAGAGTACCACTGCGGATGGGCCCCCTTCGCCCCCTGATGGCAGCTCTGCTAGACATGGTCTTCAACATTGGTCTGCAGAGCGATTTCAGGGGGTGATTCAGCTGCGAAAGCAGTGACAGGGATCACGCAGATTCCCGATTACCGGGAATCTGTGCATTTGCAGTATGGGTCTGCGATCCCGCATGCAGTCCAGCAGCAGACTGTAAGTGATTGACAGTCTGATGCCCTTTCAGGACTAGGAGCAGGCGGCGAAGGCCTCCTTTTCCCAAATGGAGGCGTGTCACCGATGTTGGGAGGGGTGGGGGGGAGAGGAATGGAGAGGCAGGGATCTCCGTCGGCTGATGGAGATTTCCTTGTCTCTTTAACTCATCTGCAGCAGCCGGCTTGTGTGTCCCCATGGTCACTCAGCCAGCAGAAGAGACCATGCATGTACTGTAGGAGGTGTAAAATCTCCTGCTGCATTATTACCATATTACAGCTAAAGCAGCAATAGCATATGCGTCCGCAGCTGAATCACCCCTTCTTTTCTGCAGTGATTTCTTAAACTCAAGTGATTTTGGAAGCTATACTGTTCTGTAAGTCACTCTGCTCCTGATATACCCCATTCCCAGTGGTATGAGAATATGCTGCCTGCACTGTCATTTACTCCTAATGTGCATAGATATCCAGGTTTAGGCAAGGACAATGTCAAAAAATGAAGGCTGCAGGTGTACTTCAGCTCCAGTCTTAAACCCAGGCAACGCCGGTATCCCAGCTAGTTAGAAATAATAATATAATGGATAATTTTTGGTATATTTATGGTTGGCTCTGAAAATGTTTTGTCAACCTTATCAAGTGTAAGATGAACAGAAAAAGTGCCTTAATTGACTGCAAAGTGATCAGGGATATCAGGGGCAAACACAGGATTTTTATTGGGGGGGGGTTCCACATATATATATATATATATATATATATACACACAGGGGCGTAGTGGCCACGCCCCCTTGAGAAAGAAAACCATACTTTGCAGCGCCGCGGAGGGAGCACTGTGAGCCCCTTAGCCCGGCGCAAAGCCGGGGGGGGGGCGCTGTGTGCTGGGCTGCTGTGAGGGAGGGAGGAAGGGAGGGGGGGGCGGCGCCGGACCCGGGGCCCCCACCGGGCCCCTCTGGAAGCCCGGGCCCAGGTAAATTGTACCCGCTCCCCCCCTCTCGGCGCCCCTGTATATATTATATAATTATATATATATATATATGTGTGTGTGTGTACATATATATATACATACACACACGCATATAAACATATACACAAACACACACACACATACCTATGTCACACATACCTTACATGCAAACACATAGGTCACATACAGTATACACAAACAGCAGATCTGACCGGGGCAGGACCTAGCAGACCGGCAGTATGTTCTTAAGGCACGCCCCCTCACAGCAATTGCCGTGATTCGCGGGTCAATCGGGGGGAAGGGGGGGGTCAAATGACTTGATTCTAATGAAATCGCATCATATTGGCTCTGCCTCCTCCATATTGACACGCAGTGGCGTATGTTCATCCCAGTCGCCCGGAGGCAAGTTCTAATTTGGCACTCCCCCCCCCCCAAGAAGAAAAGGGCAAATAAATACAATGTATATCAATCTATACACGCGCATGCACACGCACAAGCACACAAACACACTAAAATAGAATGTTTCTATTGGGCCTATTTGCTAAAGTAAATTTGCAGGATATGCACAGGGAGAATACCTTTGTTGCTGCTGCTTGTTGGTATATTTCCACCCAGAAACCGCCTCTACGCCATATTTTATTTGAAAACAAAACAGTCGAGTGATCTGTCTACAACAAGTAATTTTGTGTTTTCTACACATTTCCTGTACCCGCTTCTGTCTGTCCGTGCCTCTATATGTGTAGGCTCGCCAGATCATCCCTTTTAATTCAGGACACACATGAATTACACAGGTTCTGTGGCTGGCTGACTTAAAGTTCACATATCACCTGGTTTTCATCAGCCACAGACAGGGGCATTTCTAGAGAGGAGGGGGCCTGTGTGCAGTCTCCAACACGGGCCTCTTCTCTGTCTGGCGGCCGGCAGCGCACTGAGCTGTGCGCGGTCAGCGCCGGAAGTATAGACTCTGGGCACTAGAGTGTGCCCAGTGTCTATAGAGTTTGCGCAGGTCACCGGGAAAATGGCTACGCATGCACAAACAACAGGAAAATGGCAGCGGCGGCCATTTTCCAGTCGTCTTTACAGTGCCGGACCCCCACGCCGACGTGGGACTCCGGGGGGGTAAGTAATACTATGGGTGCAGGGTGTGCGGTGCGGGGCCCCCCTGGACCCAGGGGCCCGTGTTCCCTGCACCCATTATAGATACGCCCCTGGCTACAGAACCTGTGTAATCCACATGTATTCTGAGTTAAAGGGATGATATGACAAGCCTACAAACTTGTGCCCCATTCTGACTCAGTTCCCCCCTCCTACCTTTCTGTTCCACAATCTGCACCCCTTCTGTCTGTCTGGGCCCTTTGTATCCTTTGTACCTTTTGCATCTCTATGCCCCCTTGTGCCTCTATCTGTGCCCCCTTCTACTAGTATTCCTTTTCTAAACTTTCCTTTCTCTCACTCCCCCCCCCCCCCTCTGTGTTCTGTCCTGGCCACCATGATACGGATTCCAGCTTTTATTTTATAGAATGTACTAGATAAATGATAGCTACAATCTGATTGGTTGTCAACTTCTCTACTTGTCCTCTTTAGGAAGGTTGATACATCTCCCCCATAATCTACCCCAGCTCCTACTATTAAAATTAGTTTTACCTTTTAATAGAGAAGTATCATTCAAGCTCACACCTGTTCTTTCCCTGCCCAGTTAAATTCCTGACAAAGAGGCGTCATTCTGATCTGGTGAGCATCTGAGGTCTTTCTCTACACAGAGCAAACCTAATTTGTGAGGTGGACCTGGAGCAGGTTTCCCATTAATTCCAATGTTAATCAGAAGCCATGGGATTGAAATTCAACAATATGCACACTGATCAATTATTTTAGTGGAATATATATATTATATATATATATATATATATATATATACACATATATATATCTTTGGTTATATTGTTTGTTTTTTGTCTTCAATTCTAAAATGTTATCAAAATAGAAAAGAAACACTATATAAAACAAGTTACTGAAAGTAATTTAAACTACAAATACACAAGGAGTTCAAAAATAAAACAGAATATATGAAATAATTGCCCTTCTCTGAAATTGTAAGCGGTGTCTGTAATATAGCATACACAATAGGTAGAGCAATGAGCTAATCCATATTTTTAATTATTCCAACAGATAATGACCATACAAGTACAACCAGCAGCGAATCACGGTCGGATCCAAATAATGACATTGATGTAACTATTTGTCTTCATTTATTTATACCCTAACTTGATGAAAAATTGTAAATAATACCTCTTTTCCACCAAAAACCCGGGTCCAACCCTGGTAGCTACCTGGGTTGGATTGCTGGGTCACTTGACCCGGGTTATTTTTCAGGGACCCATTTACACTGAGCTGCAACCTGGTGAGACCCAGCAAAAACCCAGGTTTTTGCTCTGGTGTAAAAGGGGTATAAGTGACCCCGGGAGGTGGGGTGGTGGGTAATTTACTAAAATAAGGTATTACTAGGAGTTTAAACTGTAAACCATCACACATTGCTAGAGGTTTTTACTTTCAAATTATTGAATTTACTATTCTCAGACCTTTGGTGATTGGCAAATCTGCCTGTGGTTTGTTCAATACCACGAGAAAGAATTGCAGCAAAACCACCATGTTTCTCTGGCCAACCAGTACCCGGGGAAAACTAACACACTTATAATGACGGCACAAATGCACTTATAATACCATGACAAAGAGTTCAAGGTGTTAACTTGGTCTCCAAATTCCCCAGATCTCAATCCGATAGATCACCTGTGGGATGTGCTGGGAAAACAAGTCCGAGCCATAAAGGCTCCAACTCGCAACTCATAGGACTTAACGGATCTGCTGCTAATGTCTAACATACCACATCCCTTCACACATATGATCAATAACCAGTGCCGTAACTAGCGCTCCCGGGCGTCTGGTGCAGGCCACTCCCCGCATGACATTGGGCGAGATGCACTAACACCTCGCAGTACTTACCGCCGGACACCGCCTCCCTGCTGATGCACTAACATATGCGATCAACAGTACAAAGGACAGCTCTTCCGATAAGAGCTGTCCTTTGCGATCTGCCCTGCGCCGTGGACTTCCGGGTTTATGATCCGGGAGTCCATCTGCGCATGCAATCGCCAGTGATTACAGCAGTGCCCAGAGCATTATCAGGGCAGTGGTGTGAACTAAGGTGTCCTAAGGATTCTCCAGGCGTCACTGCTGCAGACATTCTGGCTGCAGGGTGCAATTCTAGGCACCCTACTAGGCAGATGCAGGGAGCTGTGGGTGAGCGGCGGTGCTGCCCACAGAGTGCTGCTCTCTGTGCTTTCGCACTGCTCGCACACCCTAGTTATGGCCCTGTCAATAACATAAATCTTATTACAGTATATATTACCTGTGCACCCAAAACTATAATCTTAGTTTTGCTTGTATTACTTTTAAGCAAACTCTCAACTGACTCCCTGTTACCCCTGCCTTCACTAATTTACAACAATAATGATGTTTTTGTCTGGCATGTCCTTCCAGTGAAATTATTATTATTATTATTATTATTATTACACAGTTTGGGACACAGTGGCATCACAAAGAGGGGTGACACCAAGGAGCTCATTCAGACCCACTCACAAGATGCGGCCGCTCGCTCCCAGCCAATGGAAATTCAGCTAAGTGACGTCAAGGTAGCCGCTCGCACGGCAAGGCATAAGCACGCCCACTATGTCTGGGCAAGCGATCACTTTGTGTTTATAGACGCCCACCAGCCTGTCTTTAGCCACCCACTTGCGTACGTCATCTCCTGGAAGTATATACAACCATCGGTACATCGGGTTCCATCGAATCTGACCGCAGCGCTTGTGGTTGACTGTACCCTACCGCAAGCACTGCAAGCTCTTCAGTGTAAAAATCAACCAGGCGACGTGTACTATGATGCTGCCTGTTAATTATGCACGCCCCAGCAACGGCGTGAAAACACTCTGGCACGCCTGCGTCCACAACTCCACTCCCCCATTACTACTGGCCTGCCCCTGTTACCACCCAGAAACGGCCTCTCCTGTCACTCATTCCACTGGGCTGTCTTTGCAGGACGAGCGAGCAAAATCCGATCGCTCGTACTAGTTTGCGCACACGCATTGCGAACTACACGCATGCGCACATTAGTGAACATCTTCTGCCATGAGCGGCCACTTGCTTGCGAGCGGGTCTGAATGAGCTCCCAAGTGCCAACTCTTCCTCAGTGACAGGAGCCGGGTGCTGCACTGCTGTGGCATTATGTGCAGCACTCGGCTACTGTGAGGGAGCCGGCACTGCACACATACTAGTCCCCGGGGGCAGTCTGCATCGCCCCCCGAGTAACTAAACTGAGGGTTCGGGCTGTGAGGCCACGCTCCTTTTTACCAGTGCACGGCTTAGCTGCGCGCACTACTATTTTCTCTGGAGTCCGCACCGGGTGTTACCAAGGTGAGTGATGCCACTGTTGGGACATGGTAGTAAACTATTAATAACCAACGTTCTCTATATAACTTTGCAATGTTGTTCAGTTATTGGAAGAGAAACAAAGAATATTTGAGAAATTATGCTTGGAGAACAATGATCGCTGGAGTATGGAGGATATGCAAGAGGCTGTTTCTTCCTGCTCGGACTACAGGTCTGCTCTCCAATTCCTATCACATGAGTGCCAGATATGCAGTGAGCAATATCCATATTCAAAGGTAACGTCTTTCTAGTAGAGTGCATTACCACGGTCCTCAAGGCACACTAACAGTCCAGGTTTTAAGGATAGCCATAGTTGAGCACAGGTGACTTAATTAGTACCTAGGTTATTTTGATTTAACCATCTGTGCTTAAGCATGGATATCACTAAAACCAGGACTGTTGGTGTGCCTTGAAAACCGAGGTTGGGAATCACTGCTGTAGAGTATTAAAAACAAGTGAACATGCATTAAGGTGCGTACACACGTAACAATTTTTTGAACGATTTAACTATAACGACGTCGTTATCGTTAAATTGTTTGAAAAATTGTTCATTTTTTTTGGTGACCGA
This sequence comes from Taudactylus pleione, assembly GCA_031769625.1. Lineage (NCBI taxonomy): Eukaryota > Metazoa > Chordata > Amphibia > Anura > Myobatrachidae > Taudactylus > Taudactylus pleione. The sequence goes on along the minus strand of JAUIMM010000113.1, from coordinate 13,640,584 downwards.
TGAACGATAATCGTTCAAGCGCGCTCCCGTTTGTAGTTTGTAGTTCATCGTCCATTATGACTGTCCAACAGAACGATTTTCGTTCAGAAAATCGTTCATGTTGTACAGAATGAACGATGAACAATGTCCATTCACTGTATGCATGTTTAAAAAATCGTTCATCGTTCATGAAAATCGTTGAAAAAATCGTTCATTAATTTAGCAACCAATGATTTTTCTAAACGATTTTCATTCACTTTTTCAAGGGAAAATCTGAACGAAAATCGTTAACGACAATCGTTGGTTACTAACATCGTTACGTGTGTATGCAGCATTACTCTAATTGTCTGTGTGGATATTACTGGCTTGCTAAAAAATGATATAGCACTGTGTATAAATGGGGAGTGTACACAGTAACCTACCAATTTACTAATTTTAAAACCGCAGAGAATCCATACTTTAGAAAATAGGGTAAGATTGATCGACAGGAATATCCGACAGTTGGACTATAGTGGATTATGGGCCTGATTCACTACAGATTGCTATATAGTGTATGCTTGCAGTTCAGTGCAATAGTACGCTAATCCACAGCGATTGCAACTCCGCCGCAGCACAATAGGACGCCCACTTCACTTCACACGCACATCCGAAATGGCTGGCAAGACTGTAAAATCATTGGCACAATCAAGTACCATCGGAGCCATACGCAGAGTTAAGGCAGGTCAGACCTTACTCAGGATTTGCTTACTTCAGCGCACGCTATGAGGCGTTCCTTGCTGAATCAGGCCCTCAGTACGGATTGCAACTACGATCGCGGCTGCGATAACGCACGCATTCTCAATGCGATGATATGCTAATCCACTGCGATCGCTATGCCGTTTCAGCACAACATAAGGACGCCCACCTTACCTTACACACATCCGTAATACTTAGCAAGACTGCAAAACCATGTATATATATATTTATGGCCCAAAATTTAAATGTTCATATTTGCATCATGAAGGTAAAATACCACTGTAGCAGCTCTGTTAAATGTAAAATATTATGTCAAATAGTCTAAAGATTGTAAAAAATAATAGGAATAAATTGGCCTCCATTTCCTTCTTCTTCGTGTTTCTGTCTTCTCCGTTCTTCGTATTTCTGTCTTCTTTATACAATTATATGAAAAATGCTTAGAGGAAATAGTAAAGAAGGACACATAGCTGGGATACAGTAGGGAAAGACACAAGGCAGTATGATAAAGCATTGCTTTATAACATGTCACGTCCAGTATAACAACAGCTTCAATGAATAAGGAACCATTTAGCTATTCTTATGTGCTGTTTTATCGGGATGTAATCAGAATACCGACGCCCGGGAAGCCGTCTGACGGAATCCGGCTATGCAACCGCCGGGATTTCATACCCAACCCAGGAAGTAGTCAGAATACTAATGCCCGGGAAGCCGTATGATGGAATCCCGGCGTTGAAATCCAGACGCCTAACTTTAGGTCGATGACGGAATCCCGACAGACGGCATCCTGAACTAAGGTAAACGGGGAGAGGGTTAGTGTCAGCTGGGTGGGGGGGGTAGGCACCCTCTGGGGAGGGTTAAGGTTAGGCTAGGGGAAGGGGGGGTAGGTGCCGCCTGGGGGAGGTTAATGTTAGGCACTCCACCCGGGAAGATTGGGTTTAGGGTGCGAGAATGAGGGGTTAGGTTTAGGCACCCCCGGGGGGACTTAGGGTTAGGCACCACCCCGGGAGTTTTAGGGTTAGGCACCCCTAAGGGAGGGCTATGGGGGAGGAGAGGGGTAAGAATAGGGTACTTACCTTAGCCGTCGGGATTCTGCTTCCGGCGTCGGCATTTCATGCCCAACCCATTTTTTCTGTTCCGTATAGTGTAGAAAGTAGATCAAAGCCAATAACATTGGCAAATAAGACCAGAGGTTTTGAAGAATTAAAGGTATCCAACTAATGTCCTAAAATGACACCATGAATTTAGGGTTTATTCCTATGTTCATACATTATTTTTTTCTAACTTTATTATATTACAATTGAGACTTTGAGGTGACCATAATTGGGAATTGGGAGTCATCCAATTATGGTCAATGCTTTACTTGTACACAACTTAATGAAACTTACATTCCCAACCTTATACAGGCCTGTAAAGAGCCTGTCTGGGCCCCGGTTATATTCAGGGGGCATGGCCTTATCATGGGAGGTGTGGCGATGAAGGAGGGGGGCACTGTGAACCCCTCAGCCTGGGGCAAATCAGGGGGATGACGCGATCAGTGTGATCACTCCCCACCCCCGCAGAAGTAGATGAGACTCCTGCTGTCTCCCTAGTCCTACTGTAGCCCAGCAGGGCTGCTGACAGGTAAGACTTTGAAGAGGGATTGGGGCGTGTCAGCATACCCGGTCCCACCCCCTCTCGGCACCCCTGACCACATAGAGGCATTGCTCATCTCCAATATCTGCTTCATCCCTATATAAATCAGTAATTAAGGCTTTCTGATGTTATTATCTTGAAGGATTAGAGCTTCTGTGAATTTAGCAGGCTAAAAGCCTACCCTGTGACTGCAGTCATTGTCAGAGCTGCAAGTACTGGAAATAATATGGCCTAGGTATTTGAAACTGCAGCTCACAAAAGGATTTACAGTAAGAATAATATCATGTAATGTAAGAGATGCTGTTTTTGATTATGGCTTGTCACACCTCTAAATTAACAACATCAGGAAGGTGAGAGCCAGCACTGAGATGGGTGAAGATGGCGTTAGAAGATCTTGGTGCCTGGCTTTTTCATTTATCTAAACCTTGCATAACATGAGAAGCGTAAGAATCATGTCTGTTAGACAAAGAAGAACTATCACCCTGAGGTACCAGGCCAGAATTCTAGGGAGAGTATTCATGAAAGAGTTTTAAAACTTACAGAGTATACATTTAAAGTGACTAGCTAACATACAGGAAGGAATTGGGGACTGTCAAACCTCCATCATTTTGGAGGACTGTAATATTGCAAGTTTAATACTGGGTACAGACTAGATGATGTGTACCTGGGCGTTATGGTGGCCGATGGGCCGACATATCGTAACCACGTTACACATCAGAGCGAAGTAATGAAGGACGGAACAATCTCTTGTTCCGTCCTTCATTACCTTGCGTGGCACCGCATGCGATATCGTCTGGTTGGCCGTGCAGCACAGTCAACTGGAAGATATCGCTAACAACTGCGGGAGAATAGGTGCACACACTGAGCGATCCAGCCAATATATGCTTCCGATTTGACCGAAAATTACATATTGGGCCGAAATCGCTCCAGTGTGTTCACAGCATAACTCTGGCCTATTTACAGCGACAAATAGTGGAGAAAGTTTGATGCAAAACCAGACAGGTACTGCTCAATGCTAGACAGGTTTTGACACAGAAGACGGAAAGCAGAATACTAGAACAAGAACAGAATGATTTTAGGTACTGCAGAGTGAATTCAGAGAAGAGATCTGTAAATGTATATATTTTAGATTAGCAAAAAGAAACAAAATAAAAAGAAAGGTGAACCTACTCTGTTACATCTGTACGTGTAGACACATTTCTAAACATGCCAAATATTATATCCATTTAGTTTGCGAAGATGACACACTGCAATTGTTCCTTCTGCGAGCAATGTTTCATTCACCACTTCTCCACTGTGATCAAAGAGAAGAGCATCATATACTTTATGTGTCCGATCTGCAAAAAGCCGGACCTGGGGAATGAGGGGGACTCCGAAGAATCCATGGAGTTTTACAGCTTATTGGATACACAGGTTGCATATTATAATGTATATAAATAATTAAATTGTATGTTATAATGCTGTATTCAAACTCCACTGTGTCTATACCCTGTAATATAAAAGAAATATAAAACCTGTGTAAACCGTGAGTTCCAATAACCTTAGGTTTCTGTGACCTGTATAAAACGCTTGATCTAGAGCCTCTTGCTTTTATATGATTACAGAACACTTCAGACACTTTAATACCCATATCATTTGTAGTAGTGAGTGCATTATACCATGTATAAAGTATCAACATGGGTGCAGTAACGTAAGCTTCATATCAAGTTAGTATCTTTATGGCTCTCCTGTCATTAATTATAATCATTCAGTGCAGCTACTAACACATTAACACAATATAAAATGTACTATGTGTAAACTATGATACTGCAAACGAGCACAAGAGCTAACTTTAACTACAATTTATTTTTTTCCTAAAGTCACACCAGAGCCAAAATATAAGTAAGAAGTATACACTATTGGCAAAAAGAAGACCAATAACTGAGCCTATTTCGCTGAATCTAAAGTTCATTAAGCCATTGGCAGATCAACACAAAAATACCACCCCTGCTAGTATGGCAGCTAGGTCTTTGCCCATGTGTTCTTCTGGGGATGGTATCTCTGTGTTTGGCAATAAATCCAGTTGCATCAATAGTAGCTTTGAAACTGTTTTGCTTTCATCAGAAATGTGTGTGAAACTGTAAATATCCTTCATGGGTGAAGCCTACATTGCAAGACCTCATAGCATATGTTTTTTTTGGGCACGGTGATGTGCTGCTTACCTGCAATGGCGGTAGATCCATTAGTGACCCCATGTATTCTGCTGGTGATATACTTTGTTCTTTCATCTTAACCCTGGCAATGTGCAGGAGTCATTGGGAGTCAGTGACTACAGCCAGATACAGGAAGCAGGTTTCGTTAACTCTAGAGGTATCAGGACAACATTTGAAAAATAATAATTATTCACCTCTATTCTTACGAATGTGTATATATATATATATATGTGCAAAAGAAGTGAAGGTTGCTGCGCCACATAGTTGACATATCTACAGTGTGATATATAACTGAACGTGAAAACAAGTATAAATACACCCCCTGTGTTTATTTAGGGTGGCGGCTTTACCCAAGAGATATAGGGCTGTGGTTAGCCAGCCCTTAGCGAGAGATGTGTAACGATGTACTTGGGTGTTAGCGCCTATTAGTGTTGAATATATATGTGTAGATTATTCATTAATACATAAAACATAAGTTAGGTGTGAAAAAAACAAAAATTGTTACGCATAATAGTGCCTTGTATACAATTGTGAGTATTTCTGAAAAACAGTGTTAAAGTGCTTCGGTGCAAAATGTTGAGTGTATAAGGATAAGCACAATTCAATTAGCTATATATAAAGTGTCAAGTGAAAAAAATACATTCAATAAATATAAAGTGCCAAAGTGCCATGTACCAAAGGATTATTCTAAAAGTAGGTCTCTTTTTTAAAAGAAAAAAAACTCATTAATTACAATTATTTCATAAAAATACTCAATACATCATACACATAAAAATAAAAAAATACAAATGGATAAATAAAACACTGGGATAAAAAAAATAAAAAAGAGTAAATAAGGAAATACTATATTATATAGAACTGTATCTACTCGATACTGTGAGTAGTTAGAGAATTAATTTAAAATATTTTTCCATGCAATAAACAACCAATGTTTTAAAAAATATTCTCTTATCTTATTCTCATCAAGTTCATCTTAGGCAGGCAAGGTTATTAGTTGTATTTGGGTAAACTCAGGTTGAAAAATGTCTCATATTAGGCCTGATAGGAGGAATATAAAATTCACCATTATAACCTCACAACACGCTATGTAAAAGGGACAAATCTTATACTATACAAAGGGGGAATTGGATTCTATATAGAGTTGTATAATCCAGTTTAGGCGCTCCCCAAAAAAACCAACATTATCATATATATATTTCAGGCACCATTTGAGTATATATATATATATATATATATATATGTATATAGCACAAGTCATGAGTTTGGACTCACCTTCTCATTCAATAGTTTTATTTATTTTCAACATAGTAGATTAGTACTGAAGATATCAAAACTATGAAAGAACACATATGGAATTATGTTGAAAATAAAAAAGTGTTAAACAAATCGAAATGTTTATATTTTAGATTCCTCAAGGTGGCCCCCTTTTGCTTTGATGATTGCTTTGCACACTCTTGGCATTTTCTCAATCAGCTTCATTAGGTAGTCTCCTGGAATGGTGCTGAGCACTTGTTGGCTGTTTTTTCCTTCACTCTGTGGTCCAACTCATCCCAAACCAGCTCACTTGGGTTTAGGTCGGGTGATTGTGGAGGCCAGGTCATCTGACGCAGCACTCCATCACTTTCCTTCTTGGTCAAGTAGCCCTTACATAGCCTGGAGGTGTGTTTGGGGTAATTGTCTTGTTGAAAAACAAATGATGGTCCCAGTAAGCGCAAACCAGATGGGATGGCATGGCGCTGCAGAATGCTGTGGTAGCCATGCTGGTTAAGTGTGCCTTGAATTTTGAATAAATCGCCAACAGTGTCACCAGCAAAGTACCCCCACACCATCACACCTCCTCCTCCATGCTTCACAGTGGGAACCATCCCCTCACCTTCTCTGCGTCTCACAAAGACACGGCGGTTGGAAACAAAAATCTAAAATTTGGACTCATCAGACCAAAGTACAGATTTCCACTGGTCTAATGTCCATTCCTTGTGTTTCTTGGCCCAAACAATTCTCTTCTTCTTGTTCTTCATCCTCAGTAATGGCTTCTTCGCAGCAATACGACCATGAAGGCCTGATTCACGCAGTCTCCTCTGAACAGCTGATGTTGAGATTTGTCTGCTACTTGAACTCTGTGAAGACTTTATGTGGTCTCTAATCTGAGGTGCTGTTAAGTAGCGGTTTCTGAGGCTGGTAACTCTAATGAACTTATCCTCTGCAGCAGAGGTAACTCTTGGTCTTCCTTTCCTGGGGCGGTCCTCATGAGAGCAAGTTTCATCATAGCGTTTGATGGTTTTTGGAACTGCACTTGAGGATACTTTCAAAGTTCTTGAAATTTTCCGTATTGACTGACCATCATGTCTTAAAGTAATGATCGACTGTCGTTTCTCTTTACTGAGTTGAGTGGTTGGTGCCATAATATGGATTACAACAGTAGTCAAATAGTGGTGTCCACTGTGTACTAACCCTACCTCTGCACAACATAACTGATGGTCTCAAACACATTAAGAAGGCAAGTAATTCCACAGATTGACTCTTGACAAGGCACACCTGTTAATTCTAAACCATTCCAGGAGACTACCTCATGAAGCTGATTGAGAGAATGCCAAGAGTGTGCAAAGCTGTCATCCAAGCAAAAGGGGCTACTTTGAGGAATTTAAAATATAAAACATATTTTGATTTGTTTAACACTTTTTTGTTTACAACATAATTCCATATGTGTCCTTTCATAGTTTTGATGTCTTCAGTATTAATCTACTATGTTGAAAATAAATTAAATAAACAAAAACCATTGAATGAGAAGGTGTGTCCAAACTTTTGACTGGTACTATATATATATATGTATTATTCATATATATATGTATTATTCCTGTATCTTGTGCTATTGTTGCTGAACTTTGTTATTTGTTGCTGGTTCTCCTGAAGAAGGTCACAAACTGTGACCGAAACATTGAGTATGGTACATTACTTGAATTAAAACTGGACTAACTTTTTTACAAGCCTGGTGAGTGCCCCTCTTTTTTCTTGTTATATATATATATATATATATATATATATATATATATATATACACAGTATATACTATATAGAAATATATATATATATATATATCAGCAATAATGCAGAATGCAGAAAACACATGTATGGTATACTGTATGTTAAAGACTTAGAAATATACCAAATGCAGGATTCTGTTTGAGATTTGGCTGAATCCTTTGGGTTTGAGCAGAGCTCTTACAATTGCATTTCCTGGGTTTAGCCTAGCAGGCTCTCCATGCAGCATTTAAGATAGAAGGCAAACATCACAAGTAAAAATAAAATGTAGTTATATCTCCTGCACTTGTCACATGAGTTATAGAAAAACTGCTTAGATAGCATGTTGAATTTTTTTCATCATTGTTTTTCATGCCAGCAGGAAAATTTATCTTTATCAGTAGTGAAGCTTTTCTTTCCTTGGATGTTTTTCTGATAAGTGACATGCTATAGCGTAATGCAACTCCAAGCGGTTTATTACATGAGCCACGGTATTGCAAACTCTCCTTTCCTATGATTTTGCCAGCCACTGTAATGTTATTACAGGTAAAATATGCCAGGTTTTGTCTGTAATAATATCAGGGTCTATTCAGAAAGCCAGATGTATTAAATAGCACACGCATGGAAAGGGGCTCTGAAATTAGTATGTCCTTTCCGATGTGCTCAGAGTGAAAAGACTGCATCAGTTTCTTCACTTCTGTATTGGGGCTCCTGCGCATGCGTGGCCTACTGACCACTCAAGCATGGCGGCCATTGCTGATAGGGGCGTAGAGAACCCAGGTGAAGGGGGTGTGGCTTAATCACGGGAGGTGTGGACACGCCCCCTTGAGCTAAAGAAAGAAGAAAAAAAACACTTTTGCAGCACCATGTAGCAGGGGAGGGGGGCGCTGTGAGCCCCTCAGCCCAGCGCAAAGCCAGATGGGGGCACGATCAGTGTGATCGCTCCTCCTCCCACAAGCATAGGAGACTGCTGCGGCTGCTGCTGCTCAGCAGCCACGAGCAGTCTCCTACTGCAGCCCAGCATACGCTGTGTGCTGGGCTGCTGTGTGGGTGGGAGGAGTGAGGGAGGGAGGGAGGGGGAGAGCAGCGCCAGACCTGGGCCCCTCTAGAAGGCTCAGGGAACCCTCTCCCGGGAAATTTTATGAAGTGCAGTCCATAGGCTACAGCAGCACAATGACATTTTCAGATGGCATTAGCTGCGGGGCCAACTCGGGAAGCTTGGTAAATCTGACAGCATCACATTCCCCATAGAAACCTATGGGGGCTGCAACTCTGCTGTCAGAAATCAGAGATATCTGCTGCAGTCCCTCCTTCATACATTGGAGGTGATACTAAATATTTGCAGGTATCCCCCAAAAAACGGGTGTTATTCACAAATACACAATACATTAATAGCACAGTTTACATATATAATTACATAGAAAGGCAACAAAGCCCGAATTAGTTCCTTGCAATAGATATCAAAGATACTAGCAATGTACAAATGGACATGTAACTCATCTTATTGACTCAAACGTAAGCTACTCAGAGGAGACAATTAACAGAATCGCTAACAAGACGCGTGAAACTGGTGTCGAATTTATGTTCGCCTAGGGGCGCAGATCTAAACGATCTTATACAGTACTATATCAGTCGATATCAATAGGCACAAAAAGTGATGATATACGACCTCAACCTAGAAACAGAACAGATGTACACAAGAAAATGAAAAATAAAACAAACACAAAGAATATCAGATGACCAAACGACTATCACTAAGTGAAACAATGTAATCCTAATGTTTCATTAAGCCCTCTAGGGGCCAAAGTGTCCAACCTAATTATCCACTCAGTTTCCCTTTGAAGCAATTTACAAGCTCTGTCACCTCCCCTAATAAGGGGGGTATATGATCGATAATTCTGTACCTAAGGGATGAGATGTTATGTTTAGGCAAGGCAAAATGCCTTGCTACTGGCTGTTCGCTATTGCCTGAGGCTATAGTCGCTCGTATGGCTGAGCGATGCTGAGCCATACGTTCCCTAAAAGTGCACTCCGTCTTCCCTATGTATAACTTCGAACAAGGGCAAGTAATGGAGTAAACAACAAAATTGCTGGTACATGTGAGATGATGTCTAATACTAAATTTAGTTCCTGTGTCTTTATGAAAAAATATGGGTCCCGTTTGAAGAAATCTGCACGTAGTGCAATTAGGACACTTAAAGCAACCCAATTTTGGAGCGCCCAGGAAAGAGGTATTTTTACTCTTACCAAACTGTCGTTGTGGACTAAATATTCCCTCAAGTTCCTACCTCTGCGGTAACATGACATGAAAGCAGAATTGTGTAGGTATTTTAAGTCTTTGTCAGTCGTTATGATCGGCCATAGCGACTTAGGCCCGTATTCAATTTGAGCCGAGCCGCGTTAACTTAACGCGGCCCGGACTTAACGCTGGCTTCGCCTGTTTTCTAGGCGATAAAGTATCGCGCGCGTGCCCGCGTATCCCCGTATTCAATTTGAAACTAGGCGAAAACGGGACCCGGCGATACTTGGATCGGTGGTAAACACGGGAATTTTCAGGAAATAATCCTAGGACCCCCTAAAGATGTCCAGACATGGGGGATCACTATGGGTACCCCCGTTTTTGGCTGCAAAAGAAAGTCGGGTTTTTAAATAGGCAGGTGTTTTTTTTCCCTAAAGTGACTTAAAAAAATTGTGAAAAACCCAGCTGCCGCAAACACCTGCAATCAAAAAAACACTTGGGGCATACTTGGGGACCCCCCCCAGAGTCAAGGTCGCTATTTTTTAAGTTTGTACCCCCAATTTTTTTTTTGCCCCCTTTTCAAAGTCAATTTTTGGGGTGTCCTTAATTTTTTTTACATTTTTTCTTACACAGATTACCTTTGGGGGGCTGTCTGAAGGCTGCACGGGGGTTCCCGAAACGTTGCACCCCAAAACCCCAATTCTGCACATTTTAATGCCTGCCATTCATAGGCGAAACTTTACCTCCTATTACATTGCATTGACTTAACGCCTAGGCGGAAAGTCTTTCAAATTGAATACGGAGGAAAACTAAAACAGGCGATAATGACGTAATCGGCTGTAAATTACCGCGAATCCGGACTTAACGCCTCAAATTGAATACGGCCCTTAGCTTTATGGTTAATGAAAGTACACATATGATTATACTTATTTACCCAAATATGTTTGTTTGAGTTACGTGTGTCCTTTTTATATAGTGGATAACAACATATCCACTGGAATTGCCAACGCTTTAGATTTTGCTTGTTCCAACATTGAATGGCTATAGCCCTTCTGGGCAAATTTCAGATACATCTCTTCAAGTTGTTTAATACCCTCAGTTCGATTGTTGGCTATTCTCAAAGCACGTAGGAACTGGGAATAAGGTAATGCATGTTTCAAAGGGGCTGGATGTGCACTGCTAGCTAGCAACATGTTGTTTCTGTCTGTGGTTTTAGTAAAGAGTGACGGCAATAATTTGCCCTCATTTTTAGTTAGTGTTACATCCAATAAATGAACCCTTTGTACAGTAGGTCTATGATGTAGGTAAAGTTAACAGGTTGGTTTAAGTCGTTGTAATTCTTAATGACATCAACAAAAGATTGTGGTGTGCCACCCCAAACAATCAATAAATCGTCTATGTAGCGACAAAATGCAATTATATTCTTAGCAACAGCTGGGTCTGCAAAAAATACATCGTATTCAACACTAAACATGTAGGCATTAGTGTACGATGGGGCCACATTGGACCCCATCGCACAGCCCAAAAGTTGCAAAAAGAACGAGCCATCGTACATGAAATAATTACAGGTTAACACCAGCTCTAATAACTCCATAAACAGCTCAACACAAGGTCCACTATACAGTGGATTGTTGGTAATCAGTAACCTAGTATCCTGCATACCTGCTGCGTGAGGAATGCATGTATATAGGCTGCAGACATCTACAGAGCATAAAACACAATCCGGAGGTAACGCCGGTAACTTGGATAATGACAATAATAATCTATTAGTGTCTTTCAAAAAAAGTGGTCCGAGATCGTACACAAGGTTGTAGTAGAGCATCCAAGTACATAGAAATGGGCTGGTATAATGACCCATGGGCGGCTATGATAGGCCGTCCGGGTGGATTAACCGGATCTTTATGTATTTTGGGGATTAAGTACAGCAAGGGTTTAACGGGATGATTGACTTCTAAAGATTTTTTAATAGCTGGAGAAATTAACCCCTGGGTGCAAGCTGAAGATATCAAAGAGTCTAGCTCTTTTTTGAAAGACACAGTAGGATCACAGGACAATTTTTTATAGGTAGAACAGACAATAAGTTGTTTCTCAGCTTCTATTTTGTAATCATCAAGGTTTAACACCACAATGGCGCCCCCCTTGTCTGCTTGACGAAACACAAGGTCTTCGTAAGATGCCAAATTCTTATCTATTGCAAGGAACTAATTCGGGCTTTGTTGCTTTTCTATGTAATTGTATATGTAAACTGTGCTATTAATGTATTGTGTATTTGTGAAGTGTATTCTCTGCTGTGATGTCTAGTATTGTTTTTAATCACTAATGTGGTGAGACTATTCGGCCACATAATGTTTTATGTATCAACATGGTTTGCTGTTCCGTGTCTTTGTTGTTACATGTTACCTTGGTTATGGGAGGTGGTGAGGTTACTCCCGGTGAGATAAGCCCTCGGGCGTGGGAGTGCCGGACGGTCAGTCTCCACGAGGGGTGTGCTATATAACATGCAAGGTATGTTTGTTTTTCACTTGTTGATGTGATTGCCAGTTTGGAGCCCTTGGAGTGCTGTGTCTTTTTTATATATACATATATTAGGGATGAGCGGGTTCGGATTCCTGCAATCCGAACCCCAAAATCCGAGTCCGGATCCGAGCCGGCTCGGGGTTTCCCGCCTGGCTCGGATCTGAAATCGAGGCAAAATGTCATCAGCCCGCTGTCGGATTCTTGCGGGTTTTGGATTCTATAAAAGGTCCTGTGATCACCGCCAATTTTCATTCCAGCTGTGGAGTGTGCAGAGGGAGGGAGCTGGGATTTGTTGCTGCTGACACTGACGCTGACCACAGGGGCTGGCTGGCTACTGTTGTCCATATAGGGGCTGACTGGCTACTGTTGTCCATATAGGACAACAGCAGCCAGCTGCTGTGATGTCTAGCATTATTTTTAATCACTAATGTGGTGAGACTATTCGGCCAAATAATGTTTTATGTATCAACATGGTTTGCTGTTCCTTGTCTTTGTTGTTACATGTTACCTTGGTTATGGGAGGTGGTGAGGTCACTTCCGGTGAGACAAGCCCTCGGGCGCGGGAGTGACGGGCGGTCAGTCTCCACGGGGGGTGTGCCAAATAACATGCAAGGTATGTTTGTTTTTCACTTGTTGATGTGATTGCCAGTTTGGAGCCCTTGGAGTGCTGTGTATTTTGGATGGTATATATATATATATATATATATATATATATATACATATATTAGGGATGAGCGGGTTCGGATTTCCGCAACCCGAACCCCGCTGAGCCCCCTGATCCGTGTCCGGATCCGAGCCGGCTCGGGGTTTCCCGCCTGGCTCGGATCTGAAAACGAGGCAAAACGTCATCATCCCGCTGTCGGATTCTCGCGGGTTTTGGATTCTATAAAAGGTCCTGCGATCGCCACCATGATTCATTCCAGCTGTGGAGCGTGCACAGGGAGGGAGCTGGGATCTGTTGCTGCTGACAATCACGCTGACCACAGGGGCTGGCTGGCTACTGTTGTCCATATAGGGGCTGACTGGCTACTGTTGTCCATATAGGGGCTGGATACTGTTGTCCTTATTGTCCAGGTGGTGCTCTGTCCTTCAGGGGTGCTCGTCTTCACCCACCCCCAGTGTGAGAAAAAAATAAATATTTTTTTTGTGTGTGTGTTAGCCACACCTGTCACTGTCATCGGCACACCTGTCACTGTCATTGGCACACCTGTCACTGTCATCGGCGTAGCTGCACAGGGATGCTGTGCTGCTGTCTGTCAAGGGCTGCTGCCCGAAAAAATAAATAAATTTGTGTGCGTGTTAACACACCTGTCACTGTCATCGGCACACCTGTCATGACATCTTGCCTCTGTAGAGCCAGTTTGTGCAGGGACAGATTAATTGCCAGCTTGTTTTGTGGGGGCCCAAACGAACCAAAACATTGATACAATGATACACCCAAATAAGTATAGAATGTGACCGCACTGTAAAGGAATGACAGCTTCAGGGACTATGGGGTCCATGTACCATGTACCAAGCCCCAGAGAGAGACCAATTGGACAGAGACAATTCCCAACCAATCAAGCTCCCAACGGTCACTCAATTGAGTGTGATTTGGCCAGATATTTGGATTAGATCGCTCATATTGTGTAAGCACTAAGGTGGATCAACTACCTATGCGCAATACAGTTAGTGAATGTGTGGGTGGAACCTACATTCAGCACATCCATTCACTAGGAACTGCCCTTTCAGCTCACATATAGCATGGCTTTAATGTGTGTAGTTGTAGATTTAATTTAATATAACTTTTTTCATTTGCTTGAGAATAGGACATGTACTGTTCTTCTAAAACAGGGTATATATTTCACTTTACATTAAGTTTTCTATTAAAAAGTATTTTCTTGCATTGAATAATTAAAAAAAAAAAAAACCTTGTTTAAAACCCCCACAATGTGAGCCATAAAAAAAATAAATGTGAGAATATAACCATCTGCCCATAATACTAGAATAATATTTTGCAGCTTTATTCTCTGGTCCTTTAGAGGACACCTAACGGCTCAAGGAAAGGATTTCTTTTGCGTAGAAGTAAAAGAAGAGAGACTTCTGGCCAAACAGAGATCCAGTAAAAAGTAGATGTGACTGTGACAGATTAGTGGCGAGATGAATGCCACCTAGGCTCTTTTCTCTAGTTTGGACTCCAGCCATCAGTGCCATGATAGTGCTCCTCCTGACCTCCTCTATAGTATACGTCTCTGCTACTGTGGTAACTCTCCTTTTGATAAGGATGAGAGCTATGTTTTCTACTGGATCGGTGGCTGGAAGAGGAATCATATCTATGTGGCGGAGAATGATCGGATCCGTGACTGTACCGACTTTGGTGAGGCGGATAATGTGATGGCGAGTAACTGGGTTGGGCCATCACTGCTGTGCTGGATCCATAAGGGGTTTCCGACCTATAGAAGTTATTCATCATTGCTTGTCTTTGAAGATTGTCCGGAGAAGAGTAAGATCTCTGATAGTTTGGAACAGGAGGTGAAAGTTCAGGGTATTTCGTGAACTTCCCATTGCCATCATGCCTGCGGTCATGTGTTGATGGACTGTTTCCAGTAAAACTGGCATTTCCTTGTGGTGAGTAGGCTGCGCTATTTGCTTCTGCGGAGCCATGGCTGCTTCCTGATCTGAATTGAATTTTCAGCGGCCTCCCAAAGAGTTTGATTCTATTTAACAAACTCATTCCATAGGGAACAGAGTCCTCATGTTTGAAATTGACAAAAGCAAATTGTTTCGACTTTCCATCCTCGTCCTTTGGAATTTTAATGTTAATTGCAGGACCAGATCGAACAGGATCTCCTCAGTGGCCTTGTGAGCTAAGTTCCCCACGAACAGCGTCCTATCAGCCTCGGCGGCACCCATCTCTCTCCTGAGTCCCGTCCTGTGTGCACAGCAACAGCAGTCGATGGGTGACACGATAAGTCACTGAGCAGAGCCTTTTGGGGCCTAGTTTTTGAAACTGCCATCCTGTCTGCCACTGCAGTGCCACTCCTAGATGGGTCACGTGTTTGTGCGCCCACTTGTGTTGCTTAGCATAGTCATCCAGCTACCTCGGTGCAACCTTTTGGCCTAAAAACAATATTGTGAGGTGTGAGGTGTTCAGAATAGACTGGAAATGAGTGGAAATGAATGTTATTGAGGTTAATAATAGCGTAGGAACAAAAAAAAACACCAAATTCTGTGATTTTAGCTGTTTTTATGCTTTTTTCCAAAAAAATACAGATCCAAAACACAAAACCCGGAAGGGTGGATTTGGCAAAACCAACCCAGATCCAAAACACGAAGAAAAATCCAGATCCAAAACCAAAACACAAAAAGTGGCCGGTGCACACCCCTAACATATATATATATATATATATATATATATATACATATATATATATAAAAATAAAATAGGCGGCACTGGAGGTCTTAAATGTAGATGGAAAGATTTACTCCAACGTTTCAGGGCATATACAGCCCTTTTGTCAAGGATGTATATGGCCTGAAATGTTGGAGTAAATCTTTCCATTTGCATTTAAGACCTCCAGTGCCGCCTATTTTATTTTTGTTTTTACCATTACAAGGAAGGCACGGAGGCTATCATTGATAGGAGGAACAGAGTGCCGGACAGTGGGTATTCTCTCTCTCTCTCTCTCTCTCTCTATATATATATAGTGTATATACTGTGCACTCACAAACATCAGATAGCAGCGTGCCTGGGCGCCTATCCAATAGTGTTCAACTCAACAGGTCTCGGCAATGTCAACTCAACAGAGCTCAACTAGACGGAATCGGTAATGGTGATGGCCATTACCGGCTCCGTCTGGATTTTTTGCATTACATTGCAGAGACCTGTTGAGTGCCTTCTGTTTTTACTACATATATATAGTGTATATATAAATATATACACAGGGACCGCTGTCCCTGAGAATTTTTTCCTGAATAGCGTGGAAAAGAACGGAGCAAAAAAAATATTGTTTTGATGTTGTCCGACAGTATTGGCAGTACTGCTGAATAGCGCCTATTGTGTCTAAAACATGAACAGGAAAATTGCAGAAAACCAGTGATTCTGCTAACCCACAGTTATAATACATTTAATCGCTAAGCAGGATTTAGCTTCAGCAAAATTCTAAAACTTTTTAGGTCAACCAATTCCAAATACTGATTTTCTAGAAATATTTAATGCAGTAACTACATTTCTACTAATAGCATATTACCATGCTTAATGTTAATAAAGCAACTTATAGAAACAATTTTATATTCAGCCAAATCCTAAAAATAATAATTTAAATGCATCCCTACAGTATATGAAACAATGTTATATTATTATGCCTATTGTTGCCATATTATGCTCACATATTGTATGTTTTCTTGCTTTTGCAGATCCATCACTATCTTGACCAAGAAACCTATGAGTTATTTCAAAGAAAACTGAGAGACAAAGCATTAATGAAGATGCCCAATTTCCGCTGGTGTAGCCATGTAAGTAACAATAATTGTACTCGTCTAAGGTGCTGGTACTGGATTGCCAAATAGCTCCTCCATAACTCCACCTGAGACTTATTCTACTTCCTTGGGTTATCTCTTTATGTAAATTATCTGTACTCGATATGGACCATTAAACTCCAGGTTCATGGTAATCCCTTGGAGTCACTAATCACATTGGGAACTGACCATTAGATATAAACTGCATATATTGACTAGATTTGCCTTTATACAATTGCCAGTAAATCTCTCAGGTAAATTGACAAAACACTGGCACTTTCTGAAACCAGCAGAGAATGAACTCAGAACAGAGAAGCAAGTCTTGGGTAAACTAGAAACTGCCTTTAGTCCAACCCTACTGTATTATTAGTATGTTATGTATGGATTTTATTAGTACCGTTTATAGGGGAAGTCGGCACTTAGAATACTGGTGCCAGAATCCCGACACCTGTCAGAATCCCGTAGCCGGCATCCCGAAGGTGAGTAGCAGGGTTAGGGGAAGGGTTAGGACGTAGGCACTATGGGGAGGGTTAGGGTTAGGCATTAGGGGGGGGGTAGGCACTAAGGGGGGAGTATTAAGTTTAGGGTGCGGGGAGGGGAAGGTTAGGTTTAGGCGCTAGGGGGGGAGGTTAGGTTTAGGCACTGGGGAGCAGGGTGGATACTAATTACCCGAGCCCAGTCTTGCCAGAGGGGCCCGGGTCCGACAACACCCCCCCTCCCTCCTGTCCATCGGCAGCCCAGCACCTGCTGCTGTGTGCTGAGCTGCAGCAGCAGTCTCCTGTGGGGGGGGAGCGACCACACTGATCGCTCCCCCCATGGATTCACGCTGTGAAGATAATAGCTAGAGTCTGATTGGTTTCTATGGGCAACATCTCCACTTCTATAAACCTGCACTTTAGTAAATATAACCCTTTAAATGAGCATTGATAAGGACCTGTCATTTGCCAGGTCGCAAACTTTTGTGCCTAGAGTTGACTGTTTTCTCTGTCTACCCTATCTACCTGTAATGTTTTTCCCTCTGTCTTTCTCCCCCTCCCCACTCTCTTTTCCTATTTTGTTCCCTCCCTCTGCTGTTATCCCCCTGCCTATATCTCTCCCCCTGATCGCCCAAACTCTCTGCCCCACTCTCTAAGGGCCTTATGAATTCAGTGAACTGACAGGAAGCATTTAAATATAATTAAAGGGAAAACATGGACGTGATATATTTGGGGTGCCTGCTCTTGTTTCTGGTGATGTGTGTTTTTTGTAGATCTGTTTATGGACCCTGCCTCTGTATCAGGCCACAATGTGGCTCCCTACTACATCTTCAGGTGTAGGGCCTCACTCCTGTCTCCAGCAGTCACTGAGATGCTCTGATGGGGATGGGACCTCCCACTGCACTATTGAGCAACTGCATTTAGGATGGTTACTGTTCGAACAATGCCCAATGTTAACACTTAATGCAAGGAAGACATATTAATAAGTATTTTAAAATGTATATATGTTTATGTACTATGGGCCTGATTCATCATTACGGAACGCTATTGCGATTATGCGTGCAGACGGCTGATTGCTGTGTACTGCGTATGCATATGCATTGCAGTGCGCGAAGGCTCCATTGCGATGGCACTGCGATCGTAGAGACCATGCAGACCCATCGCAGAGTGATTGACAGGAAGTGAGTGTTTGGGGTGTTGACAGGGGACTGGTTGGAGAAATGCAGGCGTGCCTGTCCGTTTGAACGCAGTTGCATGAGCGTGTATAAATTAGCCACTGAGATGGCATACGCAGCCTGAGTACTCACTGCGTGCGACGAAGTTAGCAATTTCTGAGTAAGGTCAGACCTGTTGTAACAGTGCCTGAGGCATAGGCAAACGCAGGGGGGGTTTCCGTCTGCCTGGAAACCCCCTTCCCCAGCCCACACCATGACCACAATAGAAATAGTAATATAATAGATTGTTACTAGTGCCTCATGTTCTTCTCAGTATCACAAATGAAATAATTAGCACCACCTGTGGATCTTTTAACATGTATCAGCCAGTAATAAATAACCTGTGCACCAACTAGAAGATCTGGAAAACATGCACTGGTAGAGATGTACTGCTATAGAGCCCAATATGTACATATGTCCAGGGCAGTGCTAGGTTCTTCTGCTACTCCTCCAGGCTCCCGAACTTGCTCTAATAGTCTGGAATGGTGCCCACATCTAAAATAAATACATTCAGCTCAGGCAGGATGGCCCTACTGCCGCATACTGTGATCACTGGTCCTGTATATGCTGGATTTACGATACACAATATACTATGTATGATGCATATTAAAGCTTGTTAAGTACTAATTCTGCCCTGTTCATTGACTGGCCACACTCACTCTAAAATTAAGCATTTGGAAACCTCTCTCTAGAAATCCTGCGTTTGCCACTGTGAGGGGCCGATGTCACTCGATGTTCCCGATTTATGTGCAGGATTGCAAAGTATTATGGATGTACGAAAGCGGTAGTGGGCGTCTCTATGCTAGCATTGGGCGTCTTTCCAATAGCTTTGCGATTGCAGTCATTACCATACTGTGTGCATAATCACAGACTGCGTGCGTAATCGCAACTGCAATCACAATAGCGATCCGTGATGAAACAGGCCCTGTAAGTGTAATGTTTATGTCATCCTTATCCTTTCAGTGCTCATTTGGTATTGTGCATGAGTTAGACACAATAAAAATGGATTGTCCAGCCTGCAATAAAATCACCTGTTTCAGCTGCAAAGAACAAGTAAGTGCTGAAGTAATTATATGAGTCGGTGCTATCCATGTAGGATACTGTCAATTCATCCTACTGTTCGTTAAGTGTGTGGCGCCTAATATTGTTGGATATATTCCATATTCATAAATATTATTTATATGTATATATATTATTTTATATAAATCTACATAAATTAATTTCATGGTTAAACTTACTTTAATTTTCTCATGAGAACGCAGAGAATGCATAAGGTCTATGGACACAGAAATTCCCTCAGCATCGGGGAATGTCTTTATCAGTAAATTAAATGTATAGAGGTATTGATGCACCATTGCACCTGCTACAGACCCATAATATTGTTTCTTTTTTATATAGACTATACATGTCATAATTAATCACTTTTGAAATGTAATATTTTACTTGTAAGCTTAGATATGTTTTACTGCCATCTAGTGACAACAGTTGTTATTTACTTTTTTATTAATGCCATATTGTAGGACGTTGCATTGAGGTGTCTCCTGGCCGTGGTATTATAGAACACCAATGTCTGAGGATGCTCCTTAGAATAGAGAGATGATTTGATTCTGTTTGTACCACTCTTTATTCTCTGCCAGGCCTGATAAATAGTTAATTGTGTATATAGCAATGTTTATGGACAAACTAATTGTTTGCTTTTCTGTCGCACAGTGGGAGGACACACATGAAAATCTACAGTGTAAAGAGTTTAGATTGCTGAAGCTGCAACACAAACCAAAGGAACTGGACACTTATCTTTTGGAGCATGGGATTGGTAGTACTATTACAGTAATTCACTTTTGCATTAATGGATGGTTGGATAAGGACCATTGAAAAAAATAAATTACAGCCGTTGTGTAGATATTGAGTAGTTTAGACTATGACATTATCCTCATGACTTCTGTTAAACATTCCACTATAGAAAATGTTTAGCCTTTATAATGTCATCAGAAAATGGTGATGGCCTTGAGTTCACATGCACGGCAAGCGGATATAGGAGTGATTTTGAGTTAGGAGTAAAAAAAAAGCAAGTAACTTTGCATCTTGGAAAAACCATGTTGCACTGCAGGTGGGGCAGATGTAAAATGTACACAGATATAGATTTGAGAGGGACTTGTCCAAACTGTAATCTAAATTGCATTGTAACATACAGTACTTGCCAACATTCTTGCTGGCCTCTACTGGCGTGGGGGGTATGGCCAGGGACATTACCCGACATTAGGGGCGGTGCGAGGGGCGTGGGGCGTGTCTGTGTGATCTAGTCATCGTGGCCCTGCCCCCGCTACACATTTTGACTGCTATATAATATAGGGAGCATCACAGTGACCACCAGATAATGCAGAGAACATCTCAGTGACCGCCTTATAATACAGAGAGCATTACAATGACCAAAATATATTATGTAAATAAACATTGCATATAATACAATGCATCTGTGCCTGTCATATAATACACCAAGCATCCAAGTGACCGCCATACATTACAAAGAACATCACAGTGACTGCCATATAATACAGAGATCATCGCAGTGAGTGCCATATAATACAGAGAACATCGCAGTGAGTGCCATATAATACAGAGAGCGTCACAGTGATCACCATATAATACATAGAGCATAACAGAGACCGCCATATAATACAGAGCACTAGTGTCTGCCATATAATCCACTAAGCTTCCAAGGGGGAGATGTACTAAGCCTTCAAAAGTGATAAAGTACCAACCAACCAGCTCCTAACTGCCATTTTTCAAAAACAGCCTGAAAAGTGGCAGTTAGGAGCTGATTGGTTGGTACTTTATCCCTGTCCACGGCTAAGTACATTTCCCCTCCACACCCCACCAAGTGACCACCATACACTACAAAGAACTTTGCAATGAGTGCCATATAATACAGAGAACTCAACAACCAACACAAAATACTGGGGACATCACAGCCACAGACTATGGCCCCTGAAATGGGATAAATCAGATAGCAAGCTGCTGGCAGATCTAAATCTATAATACAGCACAGCCCCATGCCCGCCTAACTCCTCCATACTTCACTCTGCAGCCAAACTCTTCATTGATGCAGCTGCCCCCTATATACACATACATATGTACTAGGGGTGTGCACCGGCCACTTTTCATTTTTTGTGTTTTGGTTTTGGATCTGGATCTTTCTTCATGTTTGGATCTGGATTGGTTTTGCCAAAACCATCCTTCTGGGTTTTGGTTTTGGATCTGTATTTTTTTGGGAAAAAAGCATAAAAACAGCTAAAATCACAGCATTTTATTTATTTTTTGTTCCTACAATATTATTAACCTCAATAACATTCATTTCCAGTCTATTCTGAACACCTCATAATATTGTTTTTAGGCCAAAAGGTTGCACCGAGGTACAGTAGCTGGATGACTATGCTAAGCAACACAAGTGGGAAGCACAAACACGTGGCCCATCTAGGAGTGGCACTGCAGTGGCAGACAGGATGGCAGTTTGAAAAGCTAGGCCCCAAAGAGTACATAATGCAAACAAAAAAAAGAGGTGCAAGATGAAATTGTCCTTGGGCCCTCCCACCCACCCTTATGTTGTATAAACAGGACATGCACACTTTAACAAACCAATAATTTCAGAGCCAGGGTCTGCCACACGACTGTGGCTGAAATCATTGGTTCATTTGGGCCCCCACAAAACAAGCTGGCAATTAATCTGTCCCTGCACAAACTGGCTCTACAGAGGCAAGATGTCGTCCTCATCCTCATCCACCGATTCCTCCACCCTCTTCAGTGTTGTGTACATCCTCATCCTCACAGAGTATTAATTCGTCCCCGCTGGAATCCACCACCACAGGTCCCTCTGTACTTTCTGGAGGCTGGTCTTCTCGGAAGAATTGATAATTAATTTTGATGAACATCATCTCCACATTTTGTGGAAGCAACCTCCTACATCTTTCGCTAACAAGGTTCCTGGCTGCACTAAAAACTCTTTCAGAGTACACACTGGAGGGGTGCCACTTAGATAAAATAGAGCCAGTTTGTACAGGGCCTCCAAATTGCCTCTTTTTCCTGCCAGTACAGGTACAGACTGTCTGACATGCCTACTTGGATGTTGTCACCGATGTAATCCTCCACCATTCTTTCAATGGTGACAGCATCATATGCAGTGACAGTAGACACATCAGAAATTGTTGGCAGGTCCTTCAGTCCGGGCCAGATGTCCAAACTTGGTCCTGCCTGCCCTGCATCACTGCCAGCGGGTTGATTAGGATATCTAAGTTGTTTCCTGGCAGCCCCAGTTGCGGGAGAAAATTAAGAAGGAGCTGTTGCCATGTCACGTTCCGCTTCAGCTGACAGTGTTTTCACCAGCAGGTCTTTGCCCTTCTACAGGCTTGTGTCCGCCGGAAAGATAGACGCCACGTAGGATTTAAACCTAGGATTGAGCACCAAGGCCAAAATGTAGTGGTCTGATTGCAACAGATTGACCATCCTCGAATCCTGGGAAAGTGAATGAAGGGCTTCATCCACAAGTCGCACATACCAAGCGGAATCACTGTCTTAGCTCCTCCTTCACTTTCTCCAGCTGCTTCTGCAAAAGCTTGATGAAGGGAATGGCCTGACTCAAGCTGGCAGTGTCTGAACTGTCTTCACGTGTGGCAAGTTCGATGGGCTGGAGAACCTTGCACAACACGGAAATCATTCTCCACTGCGCTTGAGTCAGGTGCATGCCCCCTCCTTTGCCTATGTCATAGGTGGATATATAGGCTTGAATGGCCTTTTGGTGCTCCTCCATCCTCTGAAGCATATAGAGTGTTGAGTTCCACCGCATTGCAACCTCTTGCTTCAGGTGATGGCAGGGCAGGTTCACAGGGGGGCCCACACAGCACACCCTGCACCAATACTTCCAAATACTTACTTCTCCGAAGTCCCACATCGGCTACACAGAATGCCTGGAAAGTGGCCGCAGCATCCACTTTACCGGTGTTCTGCGCATGCTCAGTAGGGAAATCGCTAGGAAAATGGCTGTCACGACAGCTTCCCGGTGTACTGCACATGCGCAGTAGACTCCGGGCACAGACTAATGTTCGGAGTCTACTGAATGTGTCAATACGCCTTGACCGCCGGAGAGAGAGGAGGGGGCCCCGGATGGTGAGTGAACACGGGCCCCCTCCTCTCTAAATACACCCCTGCAGGTTAAAGAGTGTTTTCAAAGTGTTCCACTTTTCGGCACGCAGTCGCTGAATGGCGAAAGTGGCTTGAAATTTTTCGGGCCACCCAAAACGTCTCCTGCACGGTCCTGTCGTTTTTCCAAAAATTCTGCACTACCAAATTTATTGTGTGAGCAAAACATGGGACGTGATGGAATTTGCCCAGATGTAATGTCCGCACAATATTGGTGGCGTTGTCAGATATCACAAATCCCCAGGAGAGTCTAAGTGTGGTAAGCCATTGGGCGATGATTTCCCTCAGTTTCTTTAAGAGGTTGTCGGCGGTGTGCCTCTTACTGAAACCGGTGATACACAGTGTAGCCTACCTTGGAACGAGCTGGCATTTCTGAGATGCTGCTACTGGTGACGCTGCTGTTGTTGCTGTGTAAGGCGATATATCTACCCAGTGGGCTGTCACAGTCATATAGTCTGCCCTGTTCCACTTGTCCACATATCCGTGGTTAAGTGGACATTGGGTACAACAGCATATTTTAGGACACTGAGGACAATTTTTCTGACATCTCTGTACATTCTCGATATCGGCTGCCTAGTGAAGTTGAATCTAGACGGGATTTGGATTTGCAGGTGGCTGCACCAGGTGTATTTTTAAAGTGTAGTTTTAGGACACAAAAATATACTTGCACCCATTTTCATGTAGCACTAATTTAACTGCACTATTTATTTTGGCCAAAAAAACTTTTTATAATTTTTCCAATGTTACACAAATATGCATATAACAGCCATTTTACACAATTTAAGAACCCCAAATACTTTTATTAGGTTCTCTACTACACAACTAAATTGATTTCCTATGTCAGTTATGGGGTAAAGGCTGATTTCCCCAAATTGTGCTGTACTTTTCGCTGGTTTCACCATGCACAGTTTTCGTGCAAATGTATTTTCATGTCTTTTGTAATAGGATAGTGCGGAAAAACGGTAGCGCGCATAGACAAAAGACGTGAAAAGATCGCACAAAAACAAGCGAATTGTCCAAAAGCTTCTCTGACATTAAGTTTTTGCTTTTTCGCATCTAATTGAATTCCCAAGTGTTGAATATCAAAGTGATCAGTGCAGTGCAGTAAAGCGGTTTTGTCACATCCTAAGGCTAAATTTGCGACTAAAACAAGCGACAAAGATGCTGCACTGCTCGTCGCAGCTCGCTTGCGCCACATGACATATTGACGACAGGTGTATGAGGGCACATCTGTACTTAAGCTTCTGAAAAATGAATAGTGGTCGTGTAGCCCATAGCAACCAAACAGATACTAGCTATCATTTATCTACTGTTTACTAGAAAATAATAGATATAATCTGATTGGTTGCTATGGATAACACCACTTTTAGAAGCTTTAATAAATTTACCTCAAATGTATTTACAGAAACTGTTTACACAAAAACAAATGTCGAAAACGTCTGTACAACGTGTAGTGACACCATTAATGTGCTTTATATATAAGTATATATTTCTTTTTTTGGTGCGATTGTCTAGCTTGTCCTTCTTGTACATTTCGATTTGACTTGTGGAAAGGAGGATGCTTACACTTCAAGTGCACACAGTGTCAGCATGAATTCTGTGGTGGCTGCAGACAACCGTTTCACCAAGGAACTGTAAGTAGATTCTAGTCTTTTATTCTATCTGCTATATCATCCTACAAGTTCCACCACCACTACTAATGAACCCATAAATGGATCTTATGTGAAGAATAGTTTAATAACAAGATCAAATAAATAGAAATTGGCAAACACTGTCTACAGCAGACATGCTACGTTCTACCCCCATTATTATGGGGGGTTTCAGGCATATTACTATTACCACTATTACTATGTAACACCCAAGTTATCTGGCAGGACCAGTTAACCAAGTTACATTTCCACCACATTCTCCTTAAACATTATTGTTCCCTACATAATAAAATATATGCCAGTGCATTATAATCAATATCTATACCTTTGCCAGGAGATATATGGTAGTTTTGTTGTTTATCCTCCAATTCCAAACAACAACTTCACACAATTTCAGTGGTTCAGAGAACTCATTCCAAAAAAGGGAATTATGGATGGGTGGATGGGCCGCCAGCTGGCTGCTGGGATGAGGAAGTTAGCGAGTATGACTCGAAATTTGCGGTAATAGAGGAAGTTGGGGGTTTGAGCTTAACAGTTTGAATGGAATCCATAGAGTAAAAAGAAAGGATTATAGAGATTGTGACAAGCATTTGTACTGCTGTCAAGCTAGATTCGGGGACAGCTGCAAGTGATCCAGCAGTGCCTTGCCCCTGTAATATCACAGAACCAGGTTGTTTTTTTTTATCCTAGTCCTTCAGCACTACCTCAGAGTCAGTGTGGGATAAGTGCCAGCCGAGCTCATTGATGAGGCATCACATCCATGATGGCTGGTTGGTCAGAAGTACCTTATGGTCAAGCACATCCTTGTAGTTAAGCAGCGGTACTTTTGGTGTTCATCCCTCCCAGTGAGACCTCTAGTGCAGAGGCAAAGTGTATAATAAGTGTGTCACGACCAGAGAGTACTTGGAGGCATTTAACGATTGTGGCAACGTAAGGTTCATCAGGCTGGTTACAGAAATGTTTCAGAAGATAATTCAGGATCAACAAGGGCATCTGGGAAAAGCTGCATCAGGAGTTGGTGTGGTTCAGGTGGGAGGCCCGGAGCAGGAGTTTGCTGTTGACACCACAGGAATCAGTCAGCAGCATGAAGAACTATGAAATGGGTCCTGTGCTGGTGCAGTCCCTGACTTGCCCTGCTGTGCAAGCCTTGTATACCATGAAAAGTTTCAATAACAAAATGAACACCCACTTTCAAGCTGAATTTTATGTGTTGTTTAGGTAGATTTGGATTTATTGCATGTAACAGAGAAATAACGGTTCCAGGAGAAGTTCTAAAAACCTCACTTTTAGATAACCATAAACACAAATGTAGGCATATACCGGCATGCAGATAAACATAGTCCAACTGTAGGAATCACCCAGCACACCCACTTTGTCAGCATAATACTAGCTTAAAACTCCACCCTTGTCTAAATAGTCTCCTGCGCTTCGAAGGTAAACATAATATTGATCTATTGGCCATCAAAAGTATGTAAAGTAAACAACAGCTTAGTCCAGTAATGATTGTACATTTATATGTTCATTAGTAAACTACAGTGTAAATATTGTGCTCTCAATTGAACCCAACAGATATCATCACTGGTAATTATAAAACAATTATATTTAATAATGCATATTGTTACTTGCTTTTTATCAGTATTTGTATCTCATTAAGCTTATACTGTACCTAAAAAAATCAGTCATATTACATTTATGTTTTAATTAAAATGCCTAGCTATGAATATTTAGGGTTTGTAGCTTTGAAGTAAATATAAGTGTTAACACTTGAGTCCCTATTAGACATACTGTACATCACATTACATGATAACAAGTATAATGTGGTTTTATGCAATAATTAATAGTTATTAAGGAAGAATTCTTCTTATGCAGCAAATGATTACAAAAACTTCAGTAGACAGATTGGCCACATACATACATACATACTGTACATACATATATACAATTTACATTTATTAACATATAGGAGAACTCAGAGTTCCTAAAGTTGATATTTTCAACAGACTCATCTTTTCTATACACTTCT
Source organism: Taudactylus pleione (assembly GCA_031769625.1). Taxonomy (NCBI): domain Eukaryota; kingdom Metazoa; phylum Chordata; class Amphibia; order Anura; family Myobatrachidae; genus Taudactylus; species Taudactylus pleione. Next base: position 13,613,223 of record JAUIMM010000113.1, on the reverse strand, counting down.
ATGCTTCACCAATTTCTTTATATAAACATTTGATTGTAGGGATATGGAATTATTTATATACTGTATTTGTAATAATCCTGCTATAGGAAGTATAATTGATAATTGAAATAGGACATGTATTACTACTGTAATGTCTGCTATGGTCCAACTCCTGTCCCTTCTCTCCCTCGTACATTATACGGCCTCTTATCATTAATTATCTTTTATTAAGTTGTTGCGCTCTGTTCTTTTTATTTATTTATTGCGCTGACATTTCTCCTCTTGCGATGTGCCATCCGCTCTGCATATTCCTCTTACTTCACCTCTTATAATCAGTACAAAGCCAATCAGGTTTTGCTTTTTAAATTACTGCCGCTATGGGCTAAATAGCTGGAATTGCGTTGGTTCGTACCACTTTGGACTATTTCTGTACATAAGGCCCATACAGGGGCGTATCTATAATGGGTGCAGGGTGTGCGGTGCACACGGGTCCCTGGGTCCAGGGGGCCGACACCACACACATTGCACCCATATAGTCTTACGCTTACCTTCCCGTAGCGCTGCAGAGCAGCAAATATCACTGGGAAAATGTCAGCGGCCATTTTCCCGGTGACTCACTCATGCGCAGTACTGCTGTCCCCAGGAAAACAGCACAGGCACCATTTTCCCAGAGACCCGCGCATGCGCAGTAGATTGTGGCACTAAGCCAGAATCTACTGCCAGCGCTGCGCCGCGGGACCGCCGGAGAGAGAAGGGGGCCTGCACTGAGTATGCACATGGGCCCCCTCCTCTCTTGAAACGCCCCTGGGACCATAGTGTCTGATGTGATTGATATCTAGACATGCACAAGATACAATTATAAATACAATTGGGTATATTTACAAAATGGAGGCTTAAACTTCAAAATATATAACGCCACTGATATAGAGGGCAAAACACATTGTGCTTTCATTTACCATTAGTGGGGCAGTAAACTCACCAAGAAGTAAATATAACCCATACGTCTATTCAACAAATCTCCTGCTCTTGTCATTGTTATTTCCCAGAAATGTGGCTTCTCAGATGAATGTCATGCAAAGGGATTACACGCTCATCACATTCGTGACTGTTTCTATTACTTGAGGGACTGGGACATAGAAAGACTCCAGCAGCTTCTAAAGGTAATTGGATTCCTATGAAACACGGTCTTGAGAACAAAGCAGGAAATATTTTAATTTGATGTGTTACTTATAGGAAAGTGGAATACAGTACAAGGGTGATCTCAATGAAAAGCCGCCAGGCCCACTGAAAGGTTAGTGCATCAGTGACATATATTCTTTGCATATTACATCTAGAACTAACCAAGGCTGCTAAGATTGTGGGAGGGTCCAGATGTTGGGGGCGTGGCTGCTGGGGGCATAGCCACGCCTCCTCATTATATACATAATAATGGTGCACGTACGGGGTCCATGAACTAGCAAGAGTAATTAATCTACATAATAATCTCTGCCAGCATCTCCAAGTAGGAGTAATATTCATTCAACTAATGTAGGCTATAAGTGAGTGTATGTATGATTATCTACACTGTATAGTTATGCTTCACCATCACAACAGATACAGTAACAGTAATGAACTGAACATAAACATTATTTAATAACTTATCTATAAGGAGAAGGGACACAGTATTCCCCAGAGATGAGTCACACTCTACAATATCTGACTTTCATTTTCAGGAAGCCCTAGTACAAAGAACAAGAGTCATGATGACCAGACAGGAAGTAAAGACGATAATAGTACTAATGAGTAAGTTATGAAACCTTTATCTTTGTTTCTGTTGTTTTTGTGAATGATACAGCGTGACAGGTTATAAAATTATTGATTTTGAATGTTTTACCATTAGCTTCAAAACTAGCAATTTTTTTGGCATGTTTATGATGACTGGTTGACCGACACATTAAACATGATCCACACCTGTGGAAACCCTTAGTTCTCTCACTTATGGGTTTTTGATCATATAGGTACTTTGTACTAATTTATCCTTCAAAGAAGGTGCTCGCCAGTGGGGCGCAAGTGGCGTATACGCGTCACTAACACCTGCGTCTGGATCCAGAGAATTGTATTGGAACGCACATTTCCGGGGTTATGAACCTGAGATGACACGCAAGTGGCGGGAAGCAATGCAGGAACTCGTGGATAACCACTCCCATTATATTCTGTATAAATAGTACCATTTGCATTCACAGCGGCATGCACTTGAAAAAGGATTAATATCCGAAACGCGTTGTGCTCCATGCCTTGCTGTGGTACTTGGACTTCAAAAGGACTCATTGTTGGGCTAAGTTTGGTGGTGAACTGACGAATGGCCTATTGGATACCTTGAATATACACTTTCTCACACACCACCATTCCCATATGGTATGTCTTTTTCCATCCTGCAATATATGACAACTGGATGATTCCAGTATGTTTTTTTCATGACATTATTTCCTCATGATATAACACCAGAAAATTGAATCAATTTTTTATTGTTTGCACTTTGACACTTTCTTATTTATTTACATGAAATAATGCATTGTGACATTCTATTTCATGTTAATTTGTGGATTTTAATATAATAAAATCGTGTACATCTTTCCAGTCATCAGCGCAATTGTATCCATTCTATTTTTACTGTTTATGAATTAGGAGCATCGATGTTTACTCCAGTATGGTTTTAATTGCTGCAGATTACTGGTTCATTGCGCAATTGTTAATACTATCTATTCTATAATGATACAGCTGAGACAAAGTGCTGGCTCTGTATTATGGGGCTGATTCCCAGTCGGATCGATCTCTGTACACGGGCGCAATTGGCGAGTTTTTGCATATAGAGCATGCACAAATGCGAAGTCACACATTTCTGTGTCTATGTCCATCCTATTCTGAGTCAGACGGAACTTGACCAGATCTGTCTTTCCATGAAATTGGGCGTTTCGGGGTGGTAAGTGGGCAGCGGCAATGCAATCGCATGGAACCACCTTGACGTATGGGAGTGTAGTGGGCGTGTATCTAATGCCCCGTGTGACTCATGCATATGGGGAATGGAAGCCTGTTTCTGACAGATCTCTTGCACCTAGCATGGGGCTTGTGCAAGTGCTGATACTGATGATAGTTCGCGTTGGCTGGCAACAATGGACATCACGGCTTTCTGCTTGCAGGCACACGGACCCTTGCATTAGCTGAATGGAATCTCGCAGTAGCATAAGTATGTAAATCAAGCTGCCGCGGCTTCCACCGCAGATACAGCCATGCTGCATGTGACCCAGAATCAGCACCTGCATACTCACACTCTATTACCCAACCTTAGAGGCTCCTTTAAGAATTAAGCAGTAGCAGGGGTGTAACTAGATATTCATGGGCCCCACAGGAATTGTTGTTTTTTTTTTGTGGAAGGGCCTCGATGTACCACTCATTGGTGGTTTGCTCACACATATAGATCAGGCTTTGACAGGGCTAGTGGGCCTAACCTCGGCTGCAGATCCCTTAGCACCTGCAGTTACAACAAGTGCAATGTTGAGTACATTGGATTTTTTCTATAATTGAAGAGGATGGCACCATCATTTCCAGAGCACAGAGTTTATTGTTTTCACAACTGCTCCGGGGGTATTTTATCTGAACCGGGGCCCCCATGTGCACATGGGGCCCCACATGGTGCAAGCATAGAAAAGACACAGGGCCTGATTCTGACCCGCTCGCGAGCACTCGCAAGCGGGTCGATGTTGCCCAAGTGCGCATGCGCACGACGGAGGCGGCTCCGTCGTGCGCATGCGCGAGACCCGAATAACGACGGCCAAGCCATCGTTATGGGTCTCGCACCAGAGGGGGCATGCTGTCGATGGTGATTGACAGCACGCCCCCTTTGGTGGGCGTGCCAGGGGCGTGGCTGCCCAGACGGAGGCGTTCCCATGGGAACGCCTACCATCTGGGGTCGGCCCCACTGACATCACTAGTGATGTCAATGGGAGTGCTTTTGGCTCTGATAGAGCCAAAAGCACTCCAGGGCTTGCGGCAGATGAGACCCTACCTTAGGGTCTCGTCGCAAGCCCGATGGTCGCGATGGTCTTGACCATCGCGACCATCATTTTGGCTGCTCGCTATAGCTGTGGGTGGTCACCCACAGCTATGCGAGCGGACAGGAGGCTGCTCCAAAAAGTAAGAGGGCCGGCCCTGAACAATTATAGATTGATGAGTTGGTTCCCTCTAGATTTAGCAATCTGGCAGTAGTAGCATAGGGTTTCTTATTATTAGATTAAGCTTTCAATTTTTTGTTTATCTAAGAGGGAGCATAAGCAGGAAAAGAGATAGTGAATAGAATTGCAACTAGAATGGGAATTTATCTAAACATGGTTTGATGACTGAAATCTACAGTACCTCCCATCTATGGCACAATGAACAGGGCATTAGAGACCCTCAGCTGCCAGGCACCATGTAGCTTCCCCTCTGTATTGCTTCGGGATAAACTTCCTGCTGTGTAACTGGCTAGGCTACACTCCTGACAATGTGAACTCCCAGAATGCTGTGCACACAAGCTGGCTTTCTAGGGCTGCAAGAGAACGCCAATGTTTGCTTCCTCACTGAGCAGGAAGAGATGGGCCTTCAACAGAGGGAGCAGCCATCTGTTGAGGGAAGTGGCAGGGAGAGCAGAGTTGCCCCTAGAAACTTTTTGGATCCCATCAAAATTTAGCTATAAAGCCCACAACGATCTAGTTATGTCCCTGTCTCCTAACATACCAAATGGAAAATTGTGGCAAACTACAAACTAGGTCACCTTCCATTTCAAGTAGAAGGGAAAGGGGGAATGGCAAGGGGGGGCTGCACAGGAGTTTAGCTATCCAAATTATGGCAAGGTATGAAAATTTATTGAATCTATAAATCAAAAATATCACATTCATAAATCCAATGTAATTATTAACCCTAAGTGGCCTGCAAGAAAAGAAGAGGTGCACGCAGGAGCAATAATATGAACAAGGAGAAAAACAAGAAAATGTACTCCAGGGTAGGGCAACAGTCTATGTATAATCCCAAATGGACTGTTAAAAATGTACTTTTAATATATAATGTTAAAAAAAAAAATTTGAAAGTAACCAGCACTATGACAATACAGCAGTGGCGTAACTAGGGTATTTGGAGCCCAGGGCAAATTTGAAAAGGGAGCCCCCCCCTCCCAAAATCCCGAGATGTACGCGCGCCGAATGCGCGCTGAAAAAATGGGCGTGGTCACTTAAAAATGGGGCGTGTCAACATGACACACCCCTTTATTTTCACGCTGAACATTCCTATCCATATGCACCTTAACCCCAGTAGTACCCCTTATACAGTACCCCCAGTATGCAGTTGTGGTCCCTCTTATGCAGGCCCATAGTAGTGCCCCTTATACAGTATCCCCAGTAGTGGTCCCCCTTATACAGCCCCCAATTAGTTCCCCTTACTCAGTACCCCCAGTAGTGGCCCCCCCAAATGCAGTGCCCCACGTAGTGTTCCCCCTTATGCAGTGCCCCCAGTAGCAGTCCCCACAATGCAGTGCGCCCAGTAGCGGTATCCCCTTATGCAGTGTCCTTTATAAGGTGCCCCCAGTAGTAGTCCCCCCCCTATGCAGTGCCCTTTATATAGTGCCCCCAGCAGTAGTCCCCCCCATGCAGTTTTCCCAGTAGTGGTCCCCTTATGCAGGCACCTTGTAGTGATCCCCCCTATCCAGTACCCCCTGTAGTGGCCCTTCCTATTATTGCCCCCAGTAGTGGTCCCCCGAGTGCAGTGCCTCTAGTAGTAGGCCCCTTTTATAATGCCCCCAGTGGTAGTTCCCCCCCAAGTAGTAGTCCCCAGTAGAGTAGGTCCTCCCAATGGCACCCCCAGTAGTAGCCACCCCTCCCCCAGTAGAGGTCCCCCCAGTAGTAGCCACACCTCCCCCAGTAGAGGTCCCCCCAGTAGTAGCCACCCCCCTCCCCCGTTGTGCAGATAGGTTAAAAAAAAAAAAATATATATATATATATATATATATATATATAAAAATATACTTACCTGAACCTCTGCTCCTGGTCCTGGTCCTGCTCGCGACGCCGCTCCCGCCCGGGCTGGCGCGCTCAGCATTGTGGGAGAGACGTCATGACGTCATCCCGTTACCACTGCAGGAGCCGGACGGCAATGGAGCGGTGGGCAGGGGGGGTTTCTAGGTACTCGGAAACCCCCCCTGCGTGCACGTATGACCCCAGCATATTTGGTTGCACTTTACAATTGGGTACAAATAGTAATAAAAAAAAGACAGGTAATAACAGAAAGATAAAGAGGTAAGAGGGCCCTGCTTGCAAGCTTACAGTCTATAGGGAAATAGGCATTGATACACAAGGATAGGTGCTACATATTATCAGTCCAGCCACATTGCAGAGGTTCTTGGGGGGGCTGTATGGTCCAGTCACACAGGAATGTTGGCCTGGGGTCTGCAGGTTGTGAAAGCAAAGACAAATAAAATATGTAAAGTTATGTATGGACTGTATACAGGGGATGTATCAGGGTAGTATAGCTTATGGAGGTTATGTGAGTGGTTCTAGGATTTGATAAGCTTGTCTGAAAAGGTTTTTACATGGAACGTATGAAGGTTTGGAGACTAGACGAAAGTCATATTGTGCGTGGGAGGGCATTCCACAGAGTGGGTGCAGCCCGAAAAAGTCATGTAACTGTGAATGGGTATATAATGCAAATAGGCTAGTGTCCAGAAAGGAGGGAATCGTATGAAAGTGAGGCTCTTTCCAATTGGAGGATTTGGGCTATCACATTGTTTATATGTTTACACTGTTCCCGTTGTCATAGTGCTGGATACTTTGATTTTCAACATGTTTTTTAACATTCTATATTAAAAGTTAATTTTTACCAGTCCATTTGGGAAATACACCTAGAGTGTGCCCCTATCCTGGAGTACTTGTTCACCTTCCATATCAGCCAAGAAATAAGCATCATCTGCACAGGCCACAAGGCTTTCTTTTGGATACTCATCCCTTTCTGGGCATGCCACACCTTTTTGACAGCTAAACATGTAAGAGATATATGGTAACAGTAAGGTAAATCTATTATTCTGTAATCCACAAGGTACAACAGCTGCACAAGAAAAAAAAAGGAAATGTAACAATGCTGCCAATTTCATTATTATAGTTATTTATGGCATTTATTAATGGTGTTGGATAAGTTGATTCTTTGGTGTTGTTCTATAGACATTTGTTTCCATTGTTTCTCACAGAGTGGACGAAAAGGAAATCTTAGTCAGAATAATAAATGCTAAATGCCTGGACCCGGCCGATCTGTACACAGAGGAAGAAATGGAAGTAGAACTTCGGCGATGGCAAGTAACCATTCCAGAAATCAGCGAAGATGATAGTAAGGAAACATATCTACAGAAAATGAGGATGGTAAGAGAAGACAGTATCACTAACCGGAGCATTGACCAAATGTGTATTACCCAGAACTCAGCATCTGTCTTCTGCACAACTTTCCTTAATTCAGCCATACAGTATACAACACACACATTATATATATATAAATATATATATATATATATATATACATACACACACAGACACATATATATGCACACACATATATATACACATACGTATGTACATCCACACATACATAGATTTATACTTCCACATGTGTGAATAACATGGCAGGAGCAAATTTACTTACAATTTTTTTAACGTACCCAATAAAATACCAAATCGGTACTTTTAAATTTAGGATGACATACCCAATAAAATACCAAATCGGTACTTTTAAATTTAGGATGACATACCCAATAAAATACCAAATCGGCATTTTAAATTTAGGATGACACACAGAGATACTGAGCTAGAATGAGCACAAGTACATAGCAGAAAATAACCGAGGGACTCCACAAAATTCATCAAAACCTCATAAATCACTTCGAAGTCAATAGTATCATACATCACTTCAATAACTTCCAAATAATTAGACTATATTTATCCCTTTCTGCAACAGTTCGCCAGCACACAATAAGTTCCCTGAGAGGCACTACTTAGATGCTCCAAATATTAAGTAACTTTAAATGGAATAATGAATTAACATTGGTAACATTCAACTTAAAACTCTTCAACCACAAGGATGGATGCAACTACACTGAACATGTTCTACTCAGATGCTTATATGTATAGATTTCATGATTGTGGGACTGCCATGGGTGCAACATTTGCTCCATAAAAAGCATTTAATGTTTTTAGACCTGGAAAAAATATATGGAAAACAATAAGGCAAACATTAGAGCACACACTAAATTGCAACAACCACATCCCAGCCACCAGCAACTACCACACAATCTGGCTAATAAATATTCTTGGGTTCAAATTTAAATGCATCTGGAGTAACTGTTCAAACAAAAAAAACTATGTTTATAGCTATGGTAAACGTGTTTGTATTTTCTATGTGCAAAATATGTTTACAAATGTTGTGACATGTCATAAATCTGTGCTTTATTCCCCAGATAATTAAGCAAGAAATACCTGTCCAAGTTCCCTGATGAATATGGAGAATGCATATATAGAGAAAATATTTAAATATAACTAGCAATAGTAAATTTGCTGTTGACTGAGGGGATGGCCTATCATCTGCTTGACTTATCCTACTTAAAAACACAATACTAAAGAAGGAGCAGAATAATGCAAGAATAAACTATTTATGTGGGAGAGATCTGCATGCAGAGATGAGCGAATTTCCTGCGAATCTGTTTCTGACGCGTTTCGCCCACCAATCATACATTTCTTCACATTTCTAGTTTCTACAAATGCGTTATAGTTATTAATAACAAGAGTTGTTTATTCAAATAACTACTAAAGCAGGCCTGCAATGCTATACATATCCTTCATCTCCAATGCCTCTCAGAAATGTGTCTTCCTCTGTTATGTAGAAAATGAAAGTGGATATGAAAGTGGAATACATATCTCTGTATATAGGAATATTAGGATTTAGGAACAATGGACACATTACACATTACTGCACATTACTGCAAATGTGCAGAAACCTGTTGCAAACCAAATCATCATTTAATCGATCTAGTGCATGACAGAAAATTAAAGCAAATGTCTGGCTATTTGCTATAGGATTATATATACTGTGTGTTAGTAAATCACTCCCCCTGCAAAGAGCTGCAAAAAAAAAAAAAAGTCCAAATTATATTGAAGCTCAGGCAGTAAGTGAAACCAGGGTGTAAAACCCTGTGCACTGTATGAAACAGGAAAAAAAGAGGACAGTGACAACAATACAATGATAGACAGCTGTATAGTGCTACCATTATCATTACGTATCTTACAAATGGTCTAGAAGTAGGTGCAAGCAGACAAAGCAGCTATTCTCATCCATTAGTTCTTTCATTAAACCCTTACAGCCTATGTTTATTTATCATATAAGTAGTCAATGCCATTAATACATGGTACAGATGGGTCCTTATACATCTTTGCTGCAGTTGCCCTAAAAGCCCCTCTTGGTGTGCCAGGTCCCGTGAGACTCTTCAAGTGTCGGATGTATTTTTTTGCCAAAAATGCATGTAAAGGTGTATACACACAACGATTTTGTAACCAGCAATTTTCTGTCAGATTTCCTTTCAGATTTTCTTTCAGATTTTCCCTTGAAAAAGTGAATGATTTTTTGAAGTGTAATGAACGATTTTTACAGTGATGAACGAAAAATGTTCCTTCCCTTAGTGAAAATCATTATGTTGGACAGTCTAAAATGGACGATGAACGATAACTAAAAACTACAAACGGGAGCGTGCTTGAACGATTATCATTCATCGTTATAACTCAGAAACGGAACGATTTTTTGAACGATAACGACGTCGTTAACAACAAATCGTTAGAAAAATCGTTACGTGTGTATGCACCTTAAGTCACAATGCGATGCAACTAGGACGCATCAGCAGACTGTGCTGATTAATTAGATATGCGACGCTTGTATATCTGAGTGCAATTGAGTCTCTGAATCTGTATATGAAGTGTTACAATGTAGGGGCCGCAGAATTTTTCATTCCAAGGAGTATTAAGTCTAGATTGTATAAGGACACATCTGTATAACAATACTAAAGCAGCAACACAATGCTTCCTTCTCAACAGTGCACTTTAGAAAGGAAAGTAACACCTAGGGAAAGTGGGTGTTAATGGAAAGAAACCAAATGTTGAATCTCTGCATTCTGATTGGTTAGTTTGTTATGGCTTTCTAATTTTTTTTTTTTTATAACAGTCAGTTCTGTGCAGTTTTCTTAAAGAAACTACTACTTAAAATGAAGTACAAGAAAGAAACAAATGTAACATTTTTAGGGTGTAGACAATAAATTGCTAAGAATGCAGAGTTTAATTATGATAGACAGAAATGTGTGTACATATATATACTTGAACACTGAAATTAGTATTTATTTGTAACATTTAACATACAGTATTATACTATCTGAAGATAAGCAAAAGTGCTTGTAGTTCTTCTATTGTACAAAATAAAACTATGTTTGTTGGTATTTATATCTGGACATCTGGTGAGCACCAAAGAACATAATTCACAATAAGTGTTTTAATTCACACAGGTTTTTATGTTTACACACATTTGAAATATGTAATTTAAAGGAAGCTGTTTAAGAGGAATGCAGTCACCTTATTGATAAGCAGAATGTCGACACACTAATGTTGACAGTTAAGATGTCAACATTGTTGAAATATTGACATGGAACTTGATTACATCTGCACAATACCCACATTAGGGTTAGGCTGCGGGATGAAGGATTAGGGTTAGAGGGCAGCGTACCGAAACTCCGCATGATCTGACATCACTGAGCATGTCAACATTTCTTCAGTGTCGACATGCAGAATGTTGATATGATCGATGTTGACAAAACATACCAAACCCAGTTAAGGAACAGCTACATTTTGAAAATAAGGAGCAAGGTGGCTAGCCTGGTGTAATTCAATAATGCAAACACGATATTATATTCAGCAGGATAGATATGTTAAAACACATTTACATGTGTATGAGCATGTAATAACATGGGACCTCGAGGTATCACATATTTGTGGTGATTGAATCATGAGCATGATTCCCTACGGATCGCGATTGCAGCTGTGATTACGCACTCAGGGCCTGATTCAGAGCCGGACGCTATTTGCGTTCGCTCGTTCAGAAAAAGGGGTTGGCTATTTAAATTGACCGTTCGCTCTTTGCGGTCTGTTAACGCCTCTATGTCTGAACGAGCGAACAAAACATGCGGTCGTAATTTTGTAATAAACGCCCCCTGGCCGCTCGCATCATACGTCATCTCCGCTATTTATTAGATTAATCGAGTACATTGAAAGGCGTATGAACTGCTCGCTATTCTTGTGGTTGCATTTTCCTACCGCAATCATGCGAGCAGTTCTGGCTAAAAGACACCCAACTGACGTGGTCGATGACGCTGCTTTGTTAATTATGCACACCCTTAAAACGCCCGGTTTGACCTTTTGGCACGCCTGCGTTCGGATCTCCACTCCCCGTTTTCAAGCACCTTCCCCTGTTACCACCCTCACTCTGTCACTCAAATTAGCAGGCATTCGCTATTTTGCGAGCACACGAATTTTGACCGGTTCGCGCATGCGTATTACAACCCATACGCATGCGCAGATGTGCGAACATCGCTCGGAACGAATGAGCGGCCGCTTACGAGTGGCTCTGAATGAGGTCCTCAGTCCTGCTGCGAAAATATGCTAATGTCTGCAACTGCTCACCCGGCACAGAGACGCCCACTACCACGTTCGCACATCCGTAAGACCTCGCAATCCTGCATATACATCAGTAACATCGGACCCTAACGCAGAATTACAGCATGTCTGACCTGTCTCAGAGATTGCAACTCTCGAACGCAGTGAGTACTCAAGCTGCGAATGCAGTCGCATTGGCTAATTTATGCATGCCCAGGAAACGGCGTTCAAACAGACAGGCACGCCTGCGTTTCTCTGACCACACCCCCAAACGCTGACGTTCTGTCACTCACTCTGTGATGGCTTTGTATCTGCATACGTGATCGCAGTGCGATCGCAATACTGGCCGGTGAACTGTAAAGCATACGCATGCGCAGAACCCACCATCGGCTTTTGCTATCCGTGATGAATCAGGCCCCATGTTCGCTCCTGTTACCCATACAAAAATTATCATTCTATAGTGTAGTCTGTGCTGGACTGATTGTTGAAATGGTATAAAATGGGCTGTAACCAGAGTTATTAAATTATTAAAATTCAGAGTGAGTGTTTTTTATATTGCAATTGCAAGAAAGCCAACTGAAAGCAATTTTTATTTTCTACACATCACCAACAAGGAGAGTTATGGTAAAACATACCTTCGTTAAATCTCTTTCATCGAAGTCCATAAGGTCCACAGGGAGACATTGGGGTGTAGGTAGGACCTGGAGGACCGGACACCAAAAGCAAAACTTTTCAATCCCAGGATGCTCTGGTTCTTCACCCTATACCCTGTTCACAGCCTGAGGGAAACTTCAGTTTTGTCTACAAGCCCAAGGCAGGAGCAGGATAGGAGAGAAGGAAGACTGGTACACTGGGGAATCACACTCATGCAGAGAAGGAAACAAGTGACCAAGAGAAGAAGCCCATAGAAGCCAGGTGCATCTGGGTGGGTGCCCTGTGGACCCTATGGACTTTGAAGAAAGAGAGTTAACGAAGGTAAGTTTTACCATAACTCTCCTTTTCTTCTTCAGTGACCATAGGGCTCAACACAGAGATATTGGGGATGTCCCAAAGCGGTTGTTCAAGGGCGGGAACGCTCCTGCGCTGATAGGAGAACCCTACACCCGAAGGAAGCATCCTGAGAGAACAGAAGACCAGGTGGCCACCTTGCATAACTGTTCAACTGAGGCGCCATGCCGGGCTGCCTATGAGGGATCCACAGAGCGAGTAGAATGAGCAGAGACTGTAGTCGGCACAGGAAGGCCAGTCTGCGTGTAAACCTGTGAGATAGTCATGCGAATCCATCTGGCCAGAGTCTGTTTGTTAGCTGGCCATCCCTTCTTGTGAAATCTGCATCCAAAGAGAGATCACATCCAAAGAGGCCTCACCTGCCTAGAGGTCTCGTGAGTTAAAGGTCGGAACCACAATTTCCTCATTCAGGTGGAAGCGAGAAACCACCTTGGGAAGGAAGCCTGAGTGTGTTCGAAGAACAGCCCTGTCTTGATGAAATATCAAAAAGGGGGAGCAACATGAAAGTGCCCCTAAATCCGATACCCTACGGGCAGACGCTATAGCCAGATGAAACAGTGTCTTCGCAGTGAGCCATTTGACATCCACCAATTTCAGGAGTTCAAATGGAGTTCCTGAAGTGCTTTGAGCACCACTGACAAATCCCATGGAGCCACAGGAGGGAGAAAGTGAGGTTGTATCCATAGAACACCTTGCATGAAAGCCTGAACATCCGGTGTAAACATTTTGCCAAACCGCAGCTTTTCGCGGCTAATTGATCTGGCCCTACATCAATTAACTATTAATATACATTCCATGCACTTGTAATTAACTCATCTGACTTACTAAACTCCCTATGTTATTTGTCAAAAAAAACTCATTGACACTTAAAATCAAAAAACAGGATTTTATATTTAAAAACAAATATTTATCTTAAAATCTGGTTTATAGTTACAGTGACATACTGTTATGTGAAATAAAATGTATTTAGATCATATTTTTGTAATTACCGTATACTCATACCAGGACATCTAAAGAATATTTAATTTATTTTGGGGTGGGCTTTGAAATGTAGACCCCAAATGTCTGTATTAGTGCAAACCAACCACATTGCTCAATCGGATCCCCCGCTGAACACGATACCCTACAATTTCATAATGTAGAGAAATAATTTTCATCCGCAAATGCAGGGCTTCTGAGTTGCACACCATTCCAACTGCGTACGGACTTTGCATTATTTAGCATCAGGGTACGCATACTCATCTTAAAGCAATTACAGGCGATACGGAGTTATACTGATCTATAGGTATAGACTAATGAATTACCTGCTATTTACAGGTTGACTCTCCCATATCTGAAATGCTTCGGACCAAGGTTATTTTGGATATCGGAATAGTCCGTATTTTGGAATATTTGCATATCATAATGAAATAACTAGTGAATGGGACCCAAATTTAAACACAGAATGCATTTATGTTTCATATACACCTTATACACACAGCCTGCAGGTAATTTTAAACAATATTTTCAAAAATTTTGTGGCTCAAACAAAGTTTGTGTACATACATAAAATTAATTTAAGTTTCATATACACCTTATACACAAGAGCCTGAAGGTAATTTTATACAATATTCTTAATAATTTTGTCCATTAAACCAGAGGTTACCAAACTTTTCCGGCTCGAGGTTCCCTTATGGTCTCCATGATTTTTTCAAGGCACCCCTAAGCCAAAATAATTACTAAGCGGTCCAAGTCAGGGCCATAGAGAGCCCGCCCGGGCCTGGGTAAAGGAGGGGGCGTGGATTACTCGAGGGAGATGTGGCTACGCCCCCTTGACCAAAAAAAGGAGGCGCTGTAAGTCCCCCAGCCCGGCGCTAAGCTTGGGGCGCGATCAGTGTGATCGCTCCCGCCCACAGCCAAAGGAGACTGCTCCGGCTGCTGCAGTAGCAGCGAGCAGTCTCGCACTGCAGCCCAGCACAAGCTGTGTGCTGAGCTGCTGTCAGGGAGGGGGGCGATGCTGGGTCCCTCTAGCAAGCCCGGGTAAACTGTACCTGCCCCCCCCCCCCTCTCGGCACCCATGGTCCAAGTAGTCGGGTCAAAATCACGAAATGAGTATGTCTCCATTTCTCTCATTGCAGCCTCCCTTATAGTTCCCTATGCAGCCTCCTCCCTATAGTTCCCTATGCGGCCTCCTCCCTAGAGTATAGTTATTTCTCATTGCAAGGCCCCCCTTTAGTTCCCTATGTGCCCCCCTCCCTATAGAACACTATGTGGCACTCAGGCTTTAAGGACATGCTTTAAACACTATGGTAAAAGTGAGGAAAGGTTTCTGTGCCAGTGGGTACAATCTCTTCCTCCCCAATCAGCTGGGTGCTAATCATGGGCACCCAGAAAGGTGCATTCATTACCCAAACCCACCCTTGAACCAGATTTGGAGCCTCCTCCATATGTTTCCCTTTGCAAGCCCCCTGCATGTCTCCTTTTCTCCCTTTGCAATGTGTCTCCATTTGCAGCCCCCCTCCATGTGTCTCCTTTTGCAAACTCACCCTTGAACTACATTTGGAGCCCCCTCCATATGTTTCTTGGTGGCAGATTCTACATCCAATCTACGCGTACAATATAAGCACATTTTCCAAAGCAAAATTGGGAGACCGACAGTCGGGATGCTGACTGTCAAAATACAGACAGTGGCATCCCGATAATCAGAATCCCGACAGGGGCCGAGTAAGGATGACGTCCTAGGTTTTGTTTTATATTCAGAGGCCAGGAACGTTGTCTTGGAAGCTGCCAAAGTAGTCACAATTGTTTCTAATTCTGGACCAAATAGGATGTCTCCCGAACCGCGTTATATATATGGCACCATGTAGTGTGCAACCGCACTATATAGTATGTGATAGTCTTCACAATTATATAGAAGATGTGAGGTACAATAAACCCCCTATACCTTAGTATGTCAGGTTATAGTAGAAAAAAAGGGACAGGTATAAAATGACAGTATAGAAAATAAAGATTAGCGCTAGCACAAGTCACATACAAATGCAGAAAAAACATTATATGTCTGCAATGGGCACTAAAATCAACTACACAGACCACAGTGGCTGTTAGGATATAGCGCTATGTAACCTGGCCCATGGCAGAGGTATACAGGGAGACTGGACCCAGTATTTCCCGTGGGCCTGCTGCATAAAATGGCTGCAGCGCATCTCTGAGGGGGTGGAGGGTGAGGAGCAGCCCAGGGAACACCAGGACCGCAGTGGAATGGCACCCTGAGCTGGGGAGGGTCTGCAGAGAGAGCGCCTTAATCCCTGGCTGGCATTAACCATCGGGTCCTTTGGCCTTTACAATATACTGCACCAGTATATTTGTGCCCCGGTGGAGTCGTGGGCGAACCAGTGACCACATTAGCGCCTCCAGTCTGTCTCCTGAGACCGAAGGCAAGACTGCACCAAGACGCAGGTCCCCACAAACTGGGTTCCGCCTTACCTGTCCCCTGGATTCCGGGCTGCAGTCTGCGTAGCCTGCTAGCTAGTCCCCCTCGGATCCCCGCCATGGAGTACCTTGCAGAAGCTTTGTGTCATGGTGCCGTAAAGGGGTGATAGGGCGGCAGCACAGATGTCCGGAGGACAGTCTGGTTGCTGGTTTATAAGTGATTTCTTGGTTTGGAGGGGATCGGTATGAATGACCGCTGGACCTATGCCCAGCGGTTCAAATCCTGACACCAGAAGAGTGAAAATGCTGATTGGTAAGTTATAGTAACTACACCTAACCCTATCCCCACCCTAACCATCCCTTAAGGGTGCCAAAGCCTAACCTCCCCCCCTAGTGCCTAACCCTAATCCCTCCTGTAAGTGCCTAAACCTAAGCCCCCCTTCCCCGCAGCCTAAACCTAACCCTCCCGGGATGTGCCTGACCCTAACCTCCCCCCGGGGGTACCTAACCCTAAGGGAGCCCTGAAACCTAACCCTCCCCACTGCGGCTGTCCGCGCCCACCGCCCGGCTTACCTTCATTCGGTATGCCGGGCATCGGGCTTCCGCGTAGGGATGATAAGCGTCAGTATTTGGACGCCTTCTCATTAGTCCCGTCAGGATTAGACAGTCGGGAAGCCAGCAGTCGGCATTTCGACCGTCAGCTTCCTAACTGCATACCGTTTGGAGGTCTCTTGTCTCATTGGAAGCCCCCAGCGACCCACCAGCATATTTTGTTGGCTTTATTGTTTTGTGGGACAGATGACTGTAAATGCTTTTGTCACACCTATTCAAGTGTGATAGGTTGGGGGATTGTGCTATGTAGGGTTTTCTTACCACTTCTCTGTCTCTGAGAGGCCCGGATTCCGACCAGGAGGTAAGTATTAAATATAGGCAATTGTATTTCACACAACTTGAATTTATTCCAACAAAAGAATATGCAAGATATGACAAATGCAATTTAGCAACTTTACATTGAAACAACTATATCACCAGAAAATTGACACTTTTTTATAAGAATGGAAACACTCTGCTCCATCTTTCATTTATTTATCTGGAACTCTGGAATCTCGGATCCGAATACTAGGAGAATGGGTTAATCAGTGGATATACAAACAGGCAAATATCAATATGCAATGTCAATTCCAGATAAAATATAACTATTATTTTGTGCACAAAACAAAGAATAGTTTTACGTCACTAATGCATGCAAGTGAATGACTAGTCGATGAAGTGTTTGCAAACGGTGCCCGGGTTTTAAGTCACTGTATTTACAATCTCAAATGTACTGCAGGCTGCATTAAAGTTTATTTGAGTTTGAAGAACGGATGTATACCTTATTTTCTTATTTTCCTGCCCTTATGCTTGCAGCGGTAAGACGTTATCTCTAGCAGATTATATGTATCCTAGTCGGATGATTAACAGGATCCAATTCCTCTTAGTTTTATATACTGACTTTTGCTGTAGGGTTCTATAATGAGGCCACTTTGTTTAACGAACAGTTAATGTGGGAAAGCATGCCGCAGATAAGGAGATTTACTGCTATTTTCACTTTTGTCCTCTGCTGACTTTAGCTTTAACACTGAGGTTGTTATGACCTGAAGAATTATACTGCACTGAAAGGATATATCTATACAAGCTGACTCCTCACAGGTACTGCAAATCTTGTGGTCATGAATTTAACTAATAAAGCAGTCCATGACTATATAGTGTTGTTTTAACAGTCTCAGTAACTAGTTCTCTAGGGGTAGGCTGTGGTGTGTCCCAAATGCTGTCTACAGATTGTCCCTGAACTTGGTAATCAGAGAGGGGTGTATGTCCAGACAGGGGTGGTGATAGTACTCACTGCTCCGCCTCCAGGGCCGGTTCAGCCACGAGTGATGGCTCTAATCTCCTCCCCAGGGCTGCTCCTTCAGCTCCCGGCTGTCAGTCAACAAGCAGGGGGAAGAGGCAGGGCGGCTCCACTGACACAGCTTCCTGCCGGCAGCATCAGTCACCACTCTCTGGCTGTCTGCGGCTCCACACAGCGCCGTTCAGCAAGTCACGCTCCGGTCACCAGTAGGGGCTGCAGCGCGGGTCTCCTCACCCCACAGGCCCCTTCAGGACTCCAGCAGCACTACACAATACTAATCGGTAAGTCCCGCTCTCCCCCTTTACTCCGGCAGGTCTTTGCCCCGTGTCACCGTCACTGATCTTCCTGAGGTATGGGACACTCGTCACAGAGGCTCTCCTCCACACCACTGGCTCGAGCCAACTACCCAACGGCCCCTGCAGGTGCTCCCTATATAAGCAGCGGTCGCGTGCGCGTCCGCTTCCCGCCGACTGCACGCGCCGCTCTGCCTGTGTGTTGTAAGTCTCTATGGGGACAGTGTTCCCCTATTGCTGGCCTCATTCAGTGTCCTGAGTCGCGTACCCCTATGGTTCCTATAGCTCAGTATGGGCAGTCCGTTTCAAGGGCCCCTCTGTGAGGGATGTTGATACATATATATGGGCAGCTTTACTGCTATTATTCATGTAAATAAATGAATTAATAGGTTATGTTAATTATTCATATACAGTGTACATACATCAATTAAATACCAACATTTTAAGTAATGATAACCACTTCAGGGGTGTCACACTTTGCTCTCCCCACTAATACATAGGTTTAGGCTGATTCTACCCCCCTAGGGTGAGAGACACCACCAGTCCTTGTGGGCCTTTTGTGTGTCAATGACAGGGGAGTTTGGATACCTTGAGTTGTTGGGCTGGCAGGTGGCTCCCATATAGGCAAAGAGTTGTTGGCAATAAGCTGGCATTTGGCCCCCATCTAAGCCTTGAGTTGATGGTGATAAGCTGGTAGTTGGCCTCAATCTAGGCCTAAAGATGCATACACACGTAACGATTTATTGAACGATTTGTCGATAACTACGTCGTTATCGTTAAATCATTAAAAAAAATTGTTCAGTTTAGGAGTTATAACGATGAACGATAATCACAAATGCGCACTCCCGTTTGTAGTTATCGTTCATCTTCCATTTCAGACTTTCCAACGTGACGATTTTCATTAAGGGAAGGAACATTATTCTTTTATCGTTCAAAGAATCGTTCAGTACACTTCAAAAAATCGTTCACTTTTTCAAGGGAAAATCTGACAGAAAATCATTGGTTACAAAATCGTTACGTGTGTATGCACCTTTAATTTGTTGATGCTGAGGTGGCAGTTGGCCCCATCTAGGCATTGAGTTGCTGGCAGTTGGTCACCATCTAGACATTGAGTTGTTGAAAATGATCTGGCAATTGGCCCGCATCTAAACCCTTTATTGGATTAGTTGGCCAAGATGGTGATACTGTGCATAAGGTCGTTCTTTCTTCACCAAAATATCTTTCCCCTCATTTTAATAAATAAATCTGACCATTTTCCTCGCCAATATGTCTCTGTCTCTTTATTGTAGATTCTCTTTATTGTTCATTTATTCACCTGGTGTAGAAATGTAGGCCAACATTTGTGGATATGAAGTCCTCACCCCATCCCCTGGCTCTTCCAATACCTCTGTAGTGTAGTTTGTCATTGTCTGATGATCACCAGACAATAACTATTAAATGACCACATCACTAATACATAAACAAAACACATTAAAAAGCCAAACCTGCTTTTCATTATTCCACCAACACCTTTCTATCCTAAAGCCACTCTATATGTGACAGCAGCATAACATATTTAGCATCTCACACTGAAATTTACTATAGGGTATTAATGAACCAATCAAATATTTTGCCAACGGAATATTAGACATAATACGGGTAGTAAAAAAAATAATAATAATATTTTAAAAGATACTTATTTTTGAGGGGACTTATGAGTGACAATATAACGGAATACTTTTTCATTTGTGAGAATACTTATTCTGTGTTGCACCCTCATTAATACAAGAAAAAAAAAAATAGACATCTATAGAACAGATAAGATGTAAAGCAAAATATGTTGCAACTCCTCCCTAGTGTGGGTAGGACTTTATATTTTTGTTAACCATTATATACTAACCTGCAATGTCCTTAATTTTATTACTGCTGTGCAAATCATTACTTCCAAAAACCATGCCCTGTGTCATCATCTGAATACCAAGTGGGTAAATTGATTGAAAGTATTGCCATGTACACTGTATTTCTCCCGCACAGGAGTGACTTATCTGCATAATGTCACTATTGAACTAAAGATGACCAAAACGTTGCTTGTGTGAAACTTATCGGCACACAAGCGGTGAGAAGTTCTGGCATTACACTCAGAGGTCTGATTTTGCATTGCCACTTTGAGTCATATTTGTAAATTTGCTGTAGGCTGATTGAAAAGAGCTGGGGTGGAGTCTGTCAATATCCTTTGTGGTGTGTTTGGTGTACAACTGGGGACAATGGACAAATTCCACTGGCGAAAAGTGCAGGTTATGCACCAAATGCGTTAGTGCTAATCTTGTGGAATAATAATTTCGAAAATGTCTCTTATCCCTAACCTGAAACTCTTATTATTATTTACATTTTCTGTTACCTCCATCACTCCATTCCACGCATTTCATCCTAAATACTGACGGCCACTGCAAAACAACTTATGGTGGAAAATAATATGTATAAATATGATGTGGTTATGTACTGTTTCACGTATTTTGTGACCACAATATTGTGGCTGAGTTACAAGAAGCTGTATGAAACCTCTGTAAACTGTTACTAAAAAAAGTTAAACTAATGGGAAAACTGAATACATTTTGGGCATTTTTTTTTTAACTATGTGTTATATACAGATGGGTCCCTCCTTGCACATTAAACAGCTCTTCTAGTTGCAGCATGCCGTGGCGTGACTCGGTAGCGCAGAGCATCTTTTCACCTTCAAATGCGTGTTATTTGCACAATGATGTGACTATATAGCACAAGCAGCTTCTGCTGATTAAAATGATATGCAGCATGCCTATGTTCTGTGTGTGAGTGCGGGTGTATCTGCAAGCAAAATGGTACGTTACAGTGTCAGCAGGTGTAACACTGACGTAGCGTTTCGCATGCAGATACAGCCGCAGTCATGCACAGAACATAGGCATGCTGCATATCATTTTAATCAGCAGAAGCTGTTTGTGCTATCGTTTCGCATTGCTGTGCGAATAAGACGCATTTGAAGGTAAAAAGACTCACAAAAAGACGCTCTGCGCTACCGAGTCACAAGGAGCTCCCACGTTATGTGTGGCGCAACTTGTAGCGCACGGAGGATAGATGTATGTGGACACATCTGTATGCAGCTATAATCCTGGGTAACTGTCATTTTTCTTATACAGTTTAAGACAAATGATACCAGAATGTTTCTTCCTCGAAAACAAGAGAGATGTTTGCTATACAAAATACAGTTCTCACACTTTGATAACTTTTATAACAAGGTCAGCGAAAATATTGACTGACATTACATCATTTTTTTATTAATCCAAAAAACAAAAGTAATGACATGTAATGGACAAAGGAGATCAGTAATGAGAAATAACGAGAGGATGACCCTGATCAGATTGGCGTGGGGAATGGTTTGTGTAGTGTAGTAATGTCAGTAAGGTTTTGTATTTATACAAATATTTTTGTATTTTTAACAGGCCAGACTGGATTAAGGGTTATGGTTGCAAAAATGTCAGTTTTATTGATCAGCAATAAATTCACTAACAAATAATAAAAAATAAAAAAAAGTATTTTCAATTTTAGCAAAATTTTTGAAATTGATCAGATTGAAAAGTACCACTGACACCCATGCACGGCTATTACACCCATGCACGGATGTATACAAGGGGAAACTAAAGCCCCATCTCCTTTGCTACTTCTCAGTGCATCACCTCCTCTGAGATCCTTATCCTCTCCGCTTCAGAAGTACATAAAGACATTTGGGCCAATTTGATGTATACGGCAAGACGGCCCTATGTTTGCCCCGGCTCCTGTCACTGTCATCACATAACAGTAAAGTCTAAGGAGTAGCACGCAGGGGTGGAGTCGAGTGGGGCATTGGTTTGTAAAATATTATTCTGTAAAGGAGAATGGCTTATTGTAAACCCGAGTGATCTGGTCACTGCTTCCTGCCATCATCACGCACTAATGGTATGAGCTGGAGTTCTTTAGAGATCCTCTCTCCAATTTCTTTACTGCTTGCTGCAATCACTCTACAGGACATCAGGTCAAATGGCCCTCCTGCAAACACAGACACACAAATTACGGGCACTCCTTTCATACAACTGTGTGTGAAGTGATTAGATACATATAGGAGACACAGAAATATCCTTAAAAACATTTGATGCCACTTTGTGATTATTAAAAGAAGAGCACAACATTTGTTTTTTTAGTAAAATTCTTCAAACTGGTACTGTACTGGTTGTAGTATACACTGGCTGCCTCTAGATGGTGCTATGCAGCTTGTGGAATTGAAAAGCAAATCCTCTGCATTAAGGCCCTCATTCAGAGCCGTACGCTCTGAGCAGAGCGCACGCTCTGAATGAGGGCCGGCCTCCATGAAAATGGAGCGTCCTTCTGGACGCTCGTATAGCTGTGGGTCACCACCCACAGGCTATACGAGCGTGCATTTTGATGGCCGCGATGGTCGAGACCATCGCGACCATCGAAACTGCGAGCCGGAGCCTGCGGTTGAGGTTTTCAACCGCAAGCTCCGGAGTGATTTTGGCTCTATCAGAGCCAAAATCACTCCCACTGACATCACTAGTGATGTCAGTGGGCCGGCTTTTGACGGGAGGCATTCCCGTGGGAACGCCCCCGTCAGGGAGGCACGCCCCCGGCACGCCTACCAAAGGGGGCGTGCTGTCAATCAACATTGACAGCATGCCCCCTTTGACCGGACACAACGAGCGAAGGACTTTCCTTCGCTCGTCGCGTCTGGCGCATGCGCACGACGGAGCTCCCTCCGTCGTGCGCATGCTCAGTCCAGAACATCGACCCACTTGCGAGCGGACAGCCGCTCGCGAGTGGGTCTGAATCAGGCCCTAAGTTACATAGAAGGAAAGGAAGTTAATGCACCATAGGCACAGTCGGATAGGGCATCTGGTACTTCTGGCCAGAAGAGCCAATGTCCTGAACTAGCCTGGCCGAGCAGCTGCACATTGTTTCAAATATATATTTTTTTGGACAAAAATAATTAAAATTTAATAGGCTTGACATAGGACCCAATTCAGAGATGTACGCAGTTGAGCGATTATCGGTCGACTGTGCATGCATCACGGTCACACTGCGCTCGCACCAAGGTAGGTTCGCGATGCCCCTCGCAGGAAGGATTTAATTGCAAAGCGATTGACATTCAGGGAGCGCCTGAGACCGTTTTCGGGGGAATGTATCCGCTTACATCTGCGATCCCATAAGCATAAAATATGGCGCCAGCGTCTCAGTTCCCGTGGCCATTTTGTGAGACCATAGACTTACTCAGGACTGGTAACATCAAACAATCGGCGACCGATGCGGTGTCTTTGTACATAGATGCTTGGATTTGCAAGGACGGTGGTGGGCGTCTCATCATATATCTAGCCGCCTGCATGCATTACACAGCAGCTATGAGTGCATTAGCGTATTGGTCTCTGAATTAAGCTCATAGTCTTTAGCTGTTGATGCTCTTGCTGTAAAGATGCAATCTTCAGCTATTATTCTGGGATTTTTCATCTTCAAATAACTCATTTATTAATAAAGTGGATTGTGATAAGAGAAATATCTACGGTCACTCTTGTCAGATCACAATCCTTTATGAACGTTGCCCAAAAGTGGAACAATATTATATACACACACACATAACATGCAGTACCAACCTTTTACATCCAAGACAAGTCCTCCGGCCTCTGTGACAATGACAGATGCTGCAGCGATGTCCCAGCAATGGATTCCCATCTCATAATAAGCATCAGCGCCTCCTGTAGCCACCAGACACATGTTAACAGCTGCTGTGCCCACCGCCCGGATCCTGCGTCACAGATGTTGGTGAAACATTTAAAACATTGCTTAAAATTAATCTAATGTGATTTAATATTACAAAATGTAAATTTAATGAACCACAACCAGAAATATATCTTATTATATTAAGGAGGGGGAACTCAAATAGCCGCATTAATTTACCGTGGGCCAATTGATCCCCCAGGGCTATTCAACTAGCCCGGAAGGCAGCCCGCAGGCTGGGATTTATTTTTTCGGGTCTGATAAGACTTCAAAAGAAATCCTGAAAAATAGCCTGTTAACGGGTGCCAAGACCCCGATACGCATAGGTCAGTGAACTTATCACGGATTCTAAGTGTTAACGCTCATTAACATGTTAATTGAATGGGTGTTAAAAAGAGTCTTGGGCTAAAAAGGCTCTGGAATTGAATAGCCCCAAGCCTGAGGCTACCACCCTTTCTCACCCCTGTTAAATTAACAGACCTAATTGAATTACCCCCCCAAAGTCCCTCTAGCAATGTACAGATGTGCCCTCATACACATACCCATTTTGCACCATGGCACGAGATACCAATTTTGCATGTTAGCGTAGGTACTCAGGATTAATTATTTTTATCGTCGTAAAGGAATTGGAATAAAGTTGTATATTAAGCATAATAATGTATGGCACGAGATTCGTATCTGACCTGTCTTGTCTGTTTAACCAGGATTGTGTACTTTTTCCTTAATTTGCTTCTTTTCTCTTGACTTTGTAATTTTTTCTGCAATGTTGCTTCTTATAGTGTACGAGGGGTCTGATTCTGCGATCGCAAATGTTACTTACGCAGAACAAGCGATTGTTAGCCATTGCGCATGCATATAAGCCGCACTGCGATTGCACAGCGATAACGCACGCACAGAGGAATCCATTGCAGAGTGAGTGACAGGCTGTGAGTGTTTGGGGGTGGTGACTGGAGAGTGGTGAGGCGTGCCAGTCCATTTGCACGCTGTTTCATGGGCGTGCATGAAATAGCCACTGCAACTGCATACGCAGCATGAGAGCCTTCTGCGTGCGATGAGACTTGCAGTGTCTGAGGCTGGTCAGACCTGTGTAAATGCTGCGTGACTGGTACCGATGTTTATGCAGAAGAGCGAGGTTGAACGGCGATGAGAAGGCAGCAGTGGGCGTCTTTATGCTGGCTGAGCTTTGGCGGGCATTAGCATATTTTTGTAGCTGTGTTCCGTGCAAGATCGCATTAATGAGTGCTGCTGAATCAGGCCCTAGGTACCTAGCATCAGTGTTTGAGCACGCTAAACGGTGCTATTTGGCGCGGTTTGAGGGTAGTTGTATGTGGACACCTGTATAAGAACTGTTCTCTATTTTAGTAATCTAACTGAAGTCATAGTGCACAAGCAATGAGTTATAAGTACTCAACTAAGAAAGAAATGTACCTTTCTTAGGCGCTAGAGTAATATAATTTGGAAATAATTATTTGCACCTTACAGGACACCAGAGGTTATTAGATTTCTGAGAATTTTTTTTTCCCACTTGTATCTCTGACTTGAATATACACTCACTGGCCACATTATTAGGCTTACTTGCTCTATAATGCAAATATCCAATAAGCCAATCATGTGACAGCAGCTCAATGCATAGAAACATGCAAACATGGTCAAGAGGTTCAGTTGTACAGACCAATCACCATTATGAGGAATAAATGTGATCTAAGGGACTTTGGGCCTGATTCAGACCCGGTCGCTAGATGCATACGCTTGCACTGAGAGTATGCAAATTTTTCCAATTGATGTCATTGGATGCGATCGCTCGCCAAGGCATAAGCACACCCACTTTGGCTGTGCGAGTGATCGCTCTGCGTATGCAGACACCCCTTAGCTTATGTAGAGACGCCCACTGGCACATGTCATCTCCAGGAAGTGTATGAAAACATTGGTACATCGAGGACCATCGGATGCGAACGCAGTGCTTGTGGTAGCCTTACCCTACCGCAAGCTCTGCAAGCATTTCAGTGTAAAAAAAAAAAGCCAAGTGACGTGTACTATGACGCTGCCTGTTAATTATGCACGCCTCTGGAACGGCGTTGAAACACCCAGGCGCGCCTGCGTTTGCATCTCCACCTCCCCCGTTTTTACTGGACTGCCCCTGTTACCACCCACAAACGGTCTCTCCTGTCACTCATTACAGTGGGCTGTCTTTGCAGGGCGAGCGAGCGGTATGCGATCGCAGTGAGTAGCTCGTGCACGCGCAGAATGAAGCGCGCGCACAACCTCGGGCCACTTGCGAGCGCACGCATATAGCAAACGGGTCTGAATCAGGCCCTTTGACCATGGAATGAGTACTGGTGTTACACAAGGTGTCCTGAGTATCTCTGAAACCGCTCATCTATTTGGATTTACACACACATGAGCCTATATAGAGTATACAGAGAACGGTGCGCAAAACAAACCCATCCAGTAAACGTCAGTTTGGTTGGCAAAACTGCCTGGTTCATGAGAAAGATGAGAATGGCCAGACTGCTTCAAGCTGACAAGAAGAAGACAGTAACTCTCATAACCATGCGTAACAATAGTAGTTGCAGAAGAGTGTTGCTTAGAGCACAGCACCTCAATACTAGAAGTGGATGGTTTATAGCAGCAGAAGACTGCACCGCCGTTCTACGCCGTCAGCTAAGACAAGCAAATCGAGGCTGCAGTGGGCACAAGCTCAACAATACTGGAAGATTGGAAAAATGATGGCTGTTCTGATGATGCAATATGCAGAATTTACTGTAAATAGCATGAATCCATGGATTCTATCTGGCTTGTGTGAACTGTTCAGACTGGTAGAGGTGTAATGCTGTGGGGAATGTTTCTTGGCACACATTAGGCCTCCTAATACCAACTGAGTATTACGTAACCGCCACAGGCTACCAAAGTATTGTTGCTGACCATGTATATCCCTTTATGGACACAGTCTACCCATCTTTTATTAGCTACTTTCAGCAGGATAACGCATCATGGCACAAAGCACAAACCATCTCACGCTGGTTCCATGAACATGGCAATGAGCTCAGTGTAAACGGCCTGCACCAGCTCTCACTCCAAGATTCACAGCATCAGTGTGATGATAAATCTGCAGCTACTGCACGATGCTATGATGTCACCATGGACCAGAATCATTAATCCATGTCATGAAGAATTCAGGATGTTCTGGGAACAAAGAGGTAGGGGGTCCTGCCCAGTACTAGAAAGGACTATATAATAAAGTGGCCACCGAGTGTATAACTGCTCTATATAGCAAGGTTGTGTATGTGGGTTTTGTTCTTCATTCAAGTATTACATCTGTTGAAGATCAGGTTTAAAACATTTGGAGAGAAAAATAAACAAACAAGGAGAGTATTACCCATGGATTGGAATACACAATAGTCTCTCCATGTTAGACAGAACGGTTGCAATAACGTCTGGGTTACGATTTGATCCTAATTCTGTAATAATCATGGATTTTGTTATATCTGGAAAACAAAGAACACCGTTAAATAAAGTCATTTCACAAACTACTTTGGGGTATATGTAATAGCCTGCGAATAGCAGACATCAGCAACTTCCCGGCAAGCCTGGCCAATGTTTTAAAATGCAAAACCAGCCTGTTCTCGCCTTTAAAAATCATTGCCCCTTTAAAACATCAGGCAGACTCACCGGGAAGTCACAGATGGCTGCAAGTCGCAGGCTATTACATTTGCCCCTTCATATATATGGTCAGGAGTGCTGCGTTAGACAAATATATATATGGATTATTCTGCGGCATGTGCTTTCCAGGTGGTTTCATTCATAACAAATTAATCAGTGAAGTCTGGTGAAGTTGTTGATTCACTTCGCATTGCGACTAAGACGTGCATTCAAGCAAAAAAATGCAAAAAAGACGCTGCTCTGCTCATTGCGGCTGACTTGACAAGATGTCTAGCGCCGCATGGCGTATTAAGCCTAGGTGTATGAGGACATGTCTGTATGTGGCGATTTTCACTGACTGCTGTCTCTAGATTCAAGATACAGTCTGTTTAGCATGGAGTAGAGTCAATATTAGTACAAGCACATCATGAGGTGAGGTGGAACTTACCTTTCTGCCCAGAGATCTGTAATTTCTGCCCATTACAATACGCCCCCTTTCCCTTCCTGCCCGTGTACATCTTGTCTTCTACACAGCTGTACACCACTCCAAATTCAACCTGACGGAGAAATAGAATAGTCACACTTTTGTACAGATAACTAAAAGACTCCTCAGGGGGAGAAGTTGCCCAGAGCAACCAATCAGACTGTCATTTTATAGAATGTAATAGATACATGATAGCTAGAAGCGGATTGGTTGTCGTCTTTAGAAGGTTTGATACATCTCCCCCTCAGTGGGGTAACTAGAACTTCATGTGTCCAGTGCAAATAATGCAATGTACTCCTCTGCAAAATGTGGTGTGAAATACAGAACACCATAAGGCAACATAGCAGGTGCGGGGGAGTAAGGTATAGGAGAACTACAGAGAACCACAGAAAGAAATCTTGGTTTCTTAAAAAAGGATTACACCTTCGTAACATATTACATTTATATTTTGTGTTTCATCTACTACAATAAACTTCCTTCCAGAAACCATTTAAAATAGAGCTTTTGTCATATTTAAAAGTTCCATTTGTACTGGCAATGAAACATGAGAAATATAATGAGAACAGTATAAGAAGAGACCACGTGGATTGGAGGAGGAGACCACGTGGATTGGAGGAGGCCACATGGATTAGAAGAAGCCACGGGAGACCCAGATAGCAGCAGCAGAGAGCAGAGGTGGCTGAATTAAACCATTTATGGTAAGTGATTATTGCATTAGATAAAAAGAACAATACAACAAAGCAACAAGTATGGAACAGCATCTACAGGAGGGAACACAGAACACCTGTAGGTGGGAATGCTGCCTCAGCACTGGACTGTACGAGTACCCCAGAAGGTAAAACATTGAGTTGAAAGGCTGCCATGTAGATAGTATCTGCCAAAAGTCTGTTCTCTTAATTAAGAGCAGCTTACTGGCACCCTAGATAAGCAATTACTGCTATAAAGGTTGCTGGGCATTGTAGCAGTCACATGCTCAACACTTAACATTTCATATATGAATAAACCATTGGATCGCTCACTACACACACGCACCAAGTCCTACTAAGGGCCATATCCAATTAGCAGCGATAAGCCGCGTTTTGGAGAAAAGTGTTCACAGGTGCAAACTTTTCACACAAAAATGCATTTCGTGCAATCCTATACCGAAGTTTTCGCACGTGCGAAATCTCCATAGACAAAAAACTGCGAACTGTTACACCATCACAGAGCAGGTGAAAAAATTTGCAAAATTCCTATTTTTGCTTACAAATGTGGGGACTTGTTTCAGAGCCTCTTGGATACCCCCCTCCCCCGTTATGACAAATTAGGCAAAAGTTATTTTTTAATTAGATTAATTTGGCCATTAATGACATGTCATTTTTGGGGTGAAAAAATTGAAAGTGTTGGAAAATAGATTTCAAGTAGTGGGGCAGATATTTTGGGGGGGGCTGTATGGATGGAACATGTGTTCTAAATATTGGAGGTGGCTGCATCAGGTGTATTTTTTAAAAGTGCACTTTTATGACCCAAAAAATATACTTGCACCCATTTTCACGTACCCCTAATTTAACTGCAGCATTTATTTTAGCCAAAAAACTTGCTAATTATAATTTTTCCACTGTTACACAAATATGCATATAACAGCCATTTCACACAATTTAAGAACCCAAAATACTTTTATTAGGGCCACTAATACACTTCTAAATTGATTCCCTATGTCAGTTAGGCTTTTTATGGGCTACAGACAGATTTCCCCAATTCTTGCTGTACGTTTCGCAGGTTTCTCCACTAACAATTTTCATGCGAATGCATTTTCGGGTCTTATGTAACAGGATAGTGCAAAAAACCGGAAGCGCGCTTAGACAAAAGACGCTAAAAGATCGCACCAAGACACGCGAATTGTGCAACAACTTCTCTGATAGAGCATTATTTATCTAAGAGTAATCTCCGCTAATAGGTGGCATTTTTGCACCTTAATAAAAATATGCTGCATTGCATGGCAACGTGCATGTGTGTGTTGGGGGGAGAGGGCCGCATACTTCATATGTGCTATCAGATTAGGAGTGGGAGGTGCTGAACGCAAACTCTATGACCTGCTTTATTGTATTGCCAAGCAAACCAAATAAATAACAAAGCTGCAGTTGCAGCCCTTACATTACATCGCCTGCCCAGGTGCACATTTACACCCCTGAGCTGGGTCGGTTCCTAGATCTAAGTGAGGCCAGTAGTGTTCCCACTGAGGGAAACTAGTTTTGGAACATTTTAAGTGCTTTATAAATGTAGAGTATGTGACATTTTAATGAATACAGCACTGGGACTTGTAGGTATAACATAATTATGGATAGCAGTTAGCTAAATATAGGATTTAATTTTTTTACAAAAAGTCCCATAAGACACATAATTTATGGGTGTAGCCTGTGTGAGAGGCCTGTATGCTGGGGATCAGATTATTTTAGTTACAACTCATTTTTAAACATTGTGGCAGTGTAAGTGCATTACAGTAATAGCGCAAATACAGTAATGACCTGTACAGTTGAGCAGGGGCTGGTATCTACAGCAAATCACTGCTTGGGTTTAGTGCTGGTAATGGGTTCATATATTTTGTAGATAACTTTGTACATTTCATTAGAGAAATATGGCCTTAAGTGTACCCAGTCCTACCCCCATCCACACTGCACCGCAGAATGACTGTCCTTCTCCCAGCTCTATGTGGTCAGTCATTGCCATATCACTAATCAGAGAACCCGGAGATTTGTGGGGGTCAATGGCTGAGCTCAGGTAACCGGACATCGGTCAGTAAAACCCTGTGCCAAGGTGGTCTCCCCTGTTCATACCGTGCATTAACAATAACATTCCTTAAATTTAAACCTACAGTACATTTACATACACTGTTCAGTAATAATAGAAGGAAACGCTTCGTTTGGATTTAATATGTATATGTTAGTTAGGGCTCCGGAGTATAACCCCCTTACTTGAAAAACTCATGTGTCAGTGACGAAACGCATTGGTAATTACTTGCCTACGGACCTTCATTCCGCATACACGGACATCACAGCGCACATGATCGCAAATATTAACACGAGTGACTGACGCCTCTGGACCAGAACCTACGCCATCTTCATTACCAGGGAGAACCTGCAGCAGTGTGGGGTTATACTTCGGAGCCCGGCGATGACATACAGGGCAAGGTAGGGGAAGTTACGGCTCCTTATTTCCCAGTCAGTATCAGTGTTGTGGATTTCACTAACAAACTTTTCTACAAAGGAGCTATAAGCATTTTCATTTGTGTTTGTCTATGTACAGGATACTTGGTATTCTGAACACTTTTAGACATACAATAACTACCAAATACATATTTAATACAAACAAAGTGCTCCTGGTTTTTTTATTGTACATGATCTTTAAAGGAAGCTGCTGAGAAACACACACTTGGGAGCGCTGGACTATATTCACATACACTGTTCAGTCACATTACTTATACTGCGCTGTCACATCATGATCAGTTGGAGTGTGTCGTGAAAGCCCTTATACTCTTGAATATATATATATACACACATATATATATATATATATACATACATACACACACACACACACACACACTGACTAAAGAAGCCTTTATACCCCATGTATCAGAGTCCCCAAAGGATTAAAGTTTAATTCATTTTACCCACCTGTTTATTCACTGCAAAGCCTATAGATACGGCCACAAATGGAAACCTAAATGAAACATTAAAAACAAACATTAACAAAACATATACAAAGTGACCCTGATTGGGAATTATTTCAGCAGATAGAAGGTGGTGTCTGAGCTTCCATTTGAACACTATGTCTCGGCTTCATAAAAATCAGCACAATCATCTGGCATGGTTATATAGAAGATAAAACCAGACGGGGATTACACCCACAAGAGAATCTTACCTTGGTGAGACCACTCTGACATGGGTATATAGTTATACTACAAGTCTGACTGAAAAATGTGTATGTAGTATCCACGCTCTTAGCAGCTTAATAGCATTTTACTGGCTACAGCATCACAGGAAAAACCATATCCATATGGGCGTGGCCAATGAAAAGAGGGCGTGTCTTTATGACACATCCCCTTTTCGTAACTCTTGCGAGCGTGCACGGCACTTACGGACAGTCCCCTAGTACAACGGTCACTGTGAATAGATGCCGGGCGCATGCTCTGTCGTTTTCCCCACCCGCGGGACACTGCGGCCCGCGGGTGGAGGACAGAACGTGCAGGCTGTTTCAGAGGGGCGCAACGCTGGAGGACAGGGTGCTTTCTGCCCTTCAGAAATAGGGCAGTGCGCGGCGCTCCGCTGAAACAGCCTAGTGGGAACGCTGAGTAAACATGGCTCCGGATGCTTGGATTTGCGAAGTGGGCGCCTCAATGCATTCCACGGCGCCTGCGACATTTGCATATTTTCGCACATCCACTGCGTACGCAGACGCATCAGCGGCATTAGTGTACAATCCTGAATCATGCCCACCGACACATACACAAGTGCTTCTATCCCAGGCTCTGCTCTGGGGACTCTCAGCCTAGGGTTCTATGTTACTGAAAGGTAGGGTTACTTGAGGTATGGATTTTCGAACCCCCTAAATATGCTGGAGAAGAACAGTTGGTCCTGTGGTTTCATTTATCTTCCCCATAATTTACTGCTGGACTCACAAAGAACCCACCTGTGCACAAAGTTAGTTGTGCCATCTATGGGGTCAATGATCCAGGTTGGGTTATCGGTCAGAGTGCATACCTGGCCTGCTGCCACAGATTCCTCCCCAATGAAGCTGCAACAGAGAAAGTAACATTAACCATCTGTTATGTAACAAGAATGCACAGGAAGAGAGGATTTGTAGATATACATTGTCAGGATAAAGAGCCCAGTACATTTCCCAAAGTGAAGAAATTGGTGGACAGCAGCGTGAGAGGATATAAACATAGTGATCACTGATCAATGGGATCAATATGGGAAGCGCACGTTTAGTACACACTTCTGTCAAGTGCAGACTGGACCTACATTTAATATAATCGGACTGGACATTGCAGACCCTTTTCAGACTGGGTGAGATTTTACTTTTCTTTACCGTTGATATTTACTACCTGGACTGATTTATGTCAGACATGACACATTGAAGAAAAATTGTCACTATCCCGTCTTTTTTCAGCAGCCTAAATTCTTTTTATTGCTACAACATACCCAATTTGGCATTTTTTCATATTTAAGTTTATTGTCTA
Organism: Taudactylus pleione; assembly: GCA_031769625.1. Classification (NCBI taxonomy): domain Eukaryota; kingdom Metazoa; phylum Chordata; class Amphibia; order Anura; family Myobatrachidae; genus Taudactylus; species Taudactylus pleione. Next base: position 13,579,802 of record JAUIMM010000113.1, on the reverse strand, counting down.
AACTTATGTTGTGGTATAATAAATAGTTTTTTTTATATTTGTCTACCAGCTATACTTTTCTTTTTTCTATTGATTTATTGTTTAGTGGGGTGCAGTTCCCACTCATTGTAGCAGCTCAGTAGTCAAATACAGTCCCCACACAGACTACATTGCGCACCTGTTTTTTTATTTCTAATTGGACCTGAAAGCAGCCTGTAGAATCCTGGGTAAAGCTGCTGCAATAACAAACTGAAGAAAAAATAAATAAATTAAAGAAATTAGACTTACCCTGAACAAACAAATATCGCCGTGACAGCTGAGCGATACGCAGTGCTAACTTACTTGTACAGTGTTTCATACAAAAAGAATATGCTATACTTGCTGTATAAAAGTTTGTACACCATATAAATAGCATAGTATGCAGTGTGTATTTATTCCACCAATATATTTATTCCCCGCGACTGTCAAAATGAAAATGCATTTATATACAGACTTGCCTGTGAGAGGGATATTTCTTTCTGAATAACGAGATTATAATTTCTTCTACTTTCTGATCTGTGGCTGTCACCAGGTCAGCCGGAGAGCTCTTCTCCATCACCGAAATCTCCTCCTTCAGTGCCGCACACACCACCTGCCAAACATCATGGCAATAACATTAGGATGGTATATACTAATACAGTGCTGTTTAATAACAACCACCAAAGACTCTAATGCTGGGTACACACTACACGATCCTGGATCATGGCCGACGGAACGGTATGTCGGTCGGCCGTACACACTAAACGATATATTGTGCGACCGCAATATCAGACGACATATCGTCTAGTGTGTACCCAGCTTAAGTGAGATTTGGGAGTCTCCCGGCCATTCATTTAGAGTAGGGGAGTATGATTAATGAAGTCATTGCTCCTACATTCTTATAAACAATAGCCCAGCCACCAAAATAGCTACCCCCCACTGTGTGCAGTCGACAGGTACACCTGTACTCTAATACCTCTTTTACAACAGAGCAAAAACCTGGGTTTAAAAGGGTGTAAAAGGGTCCCTGAAAAATAACCCGGGTCAAGTGACCCAGCAATCCAACCCAGGTAGCTACTGTACTAGGGTCGGACCCAGGATGGACCCGGGTAATGGTGCAGTGTAAATGGCGCGACCCAGGTTATCCAACCTGGGTCAGGCCTAAAATAAGCTGATTGGTGTTTGTGGAGCAGTCACCTCCCACTTTTTATGACCTCACAGGTTTAGCAGGGCAGACCTGGGTTCAGTGTGAACAGGGCTGACCTGGGAGTAACCCAGATTGAAGGTGCAGTGTAAACGGGGTCTGACCTGGGTTGGATCCATGTCCAAAAACCCAGGTCAGATCCAGGTTTTTGGCGGAAGAGAGGTACAAGATGGGTAGGCGACATCAGGAGGTTAAGTTCACTAGTCAAAAAGTGATGGAAAGGACAGCACAAGGAAAAGTAATGAGGATTGGTATTAAACCAGGAAGCCAGAGTACAGCCAATTCAGAACTGAACACCAGTCTACTGTAATTCCACTCACACAACGTGCAGGGAAATGCGAGTATTTGACCGTATACAGAGTTGCATGCATCTATGCAACCACACCTCCCCCCTCCATATGCTTGCTCAAATAGCCACCATCATTATCAGTGCGCACCTCCACCAGCCCTATCCTTGGTGCAAGAGATCCCTGCTTACCCTCACTAAACCCAGCTTGTGTGTGAACATGCCACTGCAGCCCAGTTACGTCTGCGAATGGCTAGAAGACTGAGATAGGTAAGACTGGAGACTGCCTGTAAATGCCCTTTGCTAGAAAATGCAAAACCCATCCTCAAAACAGACTTACTCTGAGCCGGCCCCAGTGAGAGCTATAGGCAAAGGCGTAAACCATATAATGAATGAGCTATTGGAGAACAAGGGGCAGGTTTATCAACTATTGGGTTTTACACCCGATAATTGTGATTTCTTATCGCCTCTATAAGTGGCAATTAGAAATTAAAATTCGCCTGAAGCATGTATCAAAAACACATGCAGGGCGGGGGGCGCATGCACGGTCTACTGACGGAGCCAAACTCTATGGAGGCTGCCTCTGCTGTCAGCAATGGAGAAACTGAAGCAGATATGGAGACACTGTATCTGCTGTGGTCCCTCATTTACACAATGTAGATAATATTTGCAGGCGTCCACCGGAAACGGGTGTTTTCAGGGGATATGCCGCATATATTGAATAATATATAGGCCACAAATGTGAAGATAAAAAATGAAATATAAATAAGTCTACAGAAACAAAAAATACACTGTACAAAACGTAGCCACTCGGCAAAAGTACTGTCACTTATATCAGCTAGGGATTGTTATTATAATGTCAGCTAGCAAGAAATGCCAGAAGTCCAGTACAGTATGCTATGGATAAATTCTTCCATAACGTCACATTCATATTGCTGTGTAACAACTGCACCAGTGGTCCATAACAATCGTTTTCTACTTTGCCCAGATTACACCCTCTTGACCAGTATCCTAAATATTTTAAGAATAAACTGGTATAAATCATGTGGCTAAACTAACAATTATCTAAAGGATTTAAAAATCAAACTAATTTTTCTTTGGCAAGTTCATCCATTATACACAAGGAAGCAGAATGTTAGTGATATTTCTGACATGAGGGCTGAATTATTTAAACACATTCTCCAAGGATACATACTGCGCCGGCTTTTCTTGCTACCTCAACAGCAAAATCCAGACATTCTTGCCATGGGTCGGCCATTTCTACCTAGGAAATACAAAATACAAATTATATGATCATGTTTGAAAACACAAACTGTGGATAAACATGTATTGGAGAATTTAAACAGAATTGATTTCTAAAATATAATTTTTAATGTGGTATAAAATGAAATACATTAATTTGACAATATATATCATGAGAAAGGAATGCATCATTTATAATTCATGATTATTTTGCTCCCTGCTAGGATTTGTTTTTAAAAATACAACTTTAATTTATCCTAAAAACATTGTTGTTATAACTGCTGTATACATAATTTACAGGAATTAGCCAATGGCTAGATACCTCAAGGGGGATGGGTACGGGATGCCGGCAGTCAAAATCCAGACACCGGCATCCCGACAGGGTTAGGATAACGACACCTGTCGGTAGGTAGCCTAACCCTCCCCCTCTCCCTACCCTAACCCTCCCCGATGCCTGAACCTAACCTCTCCCCCAAGTGCCTAAACCTAACCTCCCCATCCCCACAGCCTAATCCTAGCCCTCCCCCCAGTGCCTAAACCTAACCTCACCATCCCCACAGCCTAAACCTAACCCTCCTCCCCTAGTGCCTAACCCTCCCCCCAGTGCCTAAACCTAACCTCCCCATCCCCACAGCCTAAACCTAACCCTCCTCCCCTACTGCTTAACCCTCCCCCTCTCCCTACCCTAACCCTCCCCGATGCCTGAACCTAACCTCTCCCCCAAGTGCCTAAACCTAACCTCACCATCCCCACAGCCTAAACCTAACCCTCCTCCCCTAGTGCCTAACCCTAACCCTCCTCCCCTAGTGCCTAACCCTAACCCTCCTCCCCTAGTGCCTAACCCTCCCCGCAACCCCGCTACTTACCTTCGGGATGCCGGCGCTGGGAATCTGACATGTGTCGGAATTCCGGCGCCAGTATTCTAAGCGCCAGCATCCCTTGTGCCAGGATACTGAACATATCCCCCTCCGGGTATAGCAGAAACAGTAAGGCTCATTAATGAGCCACAAAAATCTAAAATAATAATAATTTGTGTTAAGCTGGCCACACATAGCGATATTTTACATGATTTGGCCGATTTCGACGAATCGTGACGACAAATCGTGTAAAATATGCCAAAACCGTGAGTCCCCACTCACGATGCGATGCGAGTCCCCGCTGGTCGCACATCGCATCGTCAGATCTGCCGTGCTGTAGGGCAGATCTGACAATCTAGGAAAGCGATGCACTGTGAAAGTCTGGATGCAGGAGAGATTGTATGAAGATTGGACACCAAATCGTGTGCAGATCGTGTGCTGAGCTGCCGGGGAGAGTTTCAAGGGAAATCGTACACATCGGCTAATCGTGAGCACATCGCTATGTGTGTGGGCACCTTTAGTGTGGCTAGAACACATTTCAGTAGCAGAGGTCAATACAGCACCTGATTATGGTAAACAGCAGCTCTAGGTTGATACAATTGTAGGGTGCCCTTGTGCCCCCTACCCCTGTCAAATGCCACATTATAGAGTTCCCACATAAAAGTATCTCTCCCTGCTCCTCTTACCACCCACCATCAACGCTGTCAAAGCAAACTGAGCTCAAAAGTCAATTTACAAGTGTGAAAACCACTATGTGCAATGTCATTAATTGCCTGTGACCCACTAGGTGTAGTAAACTGATGCAGTACTCTAGGCTGCAGTCTAGTTAGTCTAATGGTTCATGAGGCACGGAGTCAAGAGATGGAGGCAGAAATTGAATTAGTGGCAAGACAACGCTCAGCTACACATATCCAACAGATAATCACATCCATGTAAGACAAATACAACCTTACCCGGCATCTAATACATAACAGGTCTGGTGCTATATAGACACAGAGCGCCAATTATGGCGGTTATCTCGTCAGGACACACATTCAACCATACAAATGATATTGCATAAGTTTAAGATGTGGGTGAAAATGTAACTAAGAAGAAGCCCAGCAGGTAAGAACATTACATACACGTGGTCGAAAATTGGCTCAACACTTATGAGGGGTCAACAGCCAGCCTGGAAGTGGAGGGGAATACACAGCGTGATAGGACAAGGATGCCCGGATCATATACAGCTGTTTGGAGATGACTGGTTGCTCTGTGTGTGCCCAGCTTATACTTATTTGTTAGGCAGCAAGTAACTGATAGGGAAACAAACTGATATCTGCTACTCATGGCCACTGACCCCTGGGATTATCATAGAGAAAACACAGACTCACTAGGAGCAGTAACGGTGGTCAAATTTCAATAACGCAATTAAGTGTAATTATATAGTGTTCCTGCTAGGCTGTCTCAGTGTGGCGGGGCGCCGTGCCCATCCCGATTTGAAGTCGCTGAATTGCACCCTGCCCTGATGGTGGATGTGCTGAAATAGCAGTCCCCACGGCAGTGCCCCACAGATGGGGAAAGTGAAGGCGAAATAATAAAAGACTATGGCCCTCATTCAGAGCCGTACGCTCTGAGCAGAGCGCACGCTCTGAGCAGAGCGCACGCTCTGAATGAGGGCCGCCCTCCATGAAAATGGAGCGTCCTCCTGGACGCTCGTATAGCTGTGGGTCACCACCCACAGGCTATACGAGAGTGCAGTTTGATGGCCGTGACCATCGCGACCATCGAAACTGCGAGCCGGAGCCTGCGGTTGAGGTTTTCAACCGCAAGCTCTGGAGTGATTTTGGCTCTGACGGGAGGCGTTCCCGTGGGAACGCCCCCGTCAGGGAGGCACGCCCCCGGCACGCCCACCAAAGGGGGCGTGCTGTCAAGCAACATCGACAGCACGCCCCCTTTGATCAGACACAACGAGCGAAGGACTTCACTCGTCGCGTCTGGCGCATGCGCACGACGGAGCTCCCTCCGTCGTGCGCCTGCTCAGTGCAGAACATCGACCCACTTGCGAGCGGACAGCCGCTCGCGAGTGGATCTGAATCAGGCCCTATGCCCTTTATTCAGGCGTGCGCAGAGGAGTGCCCGTCTGTGATAGCCGCCTTACCCCCTGCCTACCCTAGAAGGAACACTATTTTGGAAATGTAAGTCTCTATGCATTATTTAGATTTCATATTATGGTCTCTTGTCTGCTAATTGTGTATTCACAGGTCTTTAGCTGGTACACAAAAGAACACCAAAAAGGCAACAACTTTATAAACTTTAAATCAAACCATGGAATAGATCTTTTGTTTTTATTAAATGATTTATATAGGGGAGGTAGTTGAAATTCCAACAGCCGGGATGCAGGCGCAGGAATCCCGACACCAGTCAGAATCCCGGCGGTAAGTACTGGGGTTAGGGGGAGGGTGAGGGTTAGGCTTAGGGTGTGAGAAGGGAGGGTTAGGGCTAGGGGCAGGATACCTACCAACAGATGTCGGTATCCTAACCATGTCAGGATGTTGGCGCCGGGATTCTGACTGCCAGGATGCCGAGCTCTGGTATTCCGTAACCAATCCTTATATAGATGTTGAATGATTTTAATATGGTAATATAAATAGGTCTGAGATTTTTTAAATATTTGTAATTCAGATTGCTAAACCTGCAGCACACCAGCAACACACTGATCCAGCTCACCAACAAACCTGCAGCTTCCAACCTATCTGCAATGGTCGCAACGTCGACCTACATCACCATAATAAAAAATCTACTGGTAGGTAAGTACTGCCAAGACTCACACCAACACGCGGGACGCCGCACAGGTGTTCCAACCCACTTTGCACATCCCCCGCCCCCCGAGACTCCCCCGAGACTTCCTAGACTGTTGACCATAGGTCCAGCAGGGGTGACGTGCAAGGTCACTGAACCGCATGGGAAGGAGCCCCCTGAAAGTGTCCACCTACATCCCCAGTCTCATCACCACTCATCACTGAACCCCACCCATCTGCCCAGGATCTCAACAGAGCAGCATTGTGACTACTCAATACAAGATTTTGCCCCAAATTACTGTGTCTCGCTGGCCTCATTTTGATCCTATTTTATTCCCCTTTTCACATTACTCCAAACTACACTCCATACCCAATCATACCCTCCTTCTCACTCCCAAAACATCACCACCACCAGATGAAACATTCTAATTAACACCACTCACAAACACACACAAGTCATCACCATTACTAGCAGGAAGAGCGCACCTTACCCCCCCTACCCCCAGATTGCTAAACCTGCCCATATACTTAGTAATATAATTCCTTTAAAATACTGGCCACAGGGGAGTCTTAAGAGAAATATGCCTCCCTCACATGCCTTTCCTATTCACGGCGGTTCCGTCATTCCTGTGATACATTTAGAAAGAAGGTATGTGCAGAATAGAGCAAATACTCTAGGGTGACTCTCTGTGTGACGCACGGGACATTTACAGACAGTCAAGTACATGAACTGTTTCTATACCACAATTTTTTTTTCTGGTGTCCAAGGGGCCTATGTATCAATCTGAATCGATCTTATTACTAATAGCACTGTGAAATTTCCTGCAAAGTGCTAAGTAGCACTTCAGATTGCAGTGCCCATTATTATCAATGGGGACTAAGAACTGACCCCCTATGTACTAAACAAAGCTTTACGGAGTTTAGTCCCGATAGTTTACACCATCTTCAGATGGCGTAAACTACTGTAAACCTATGGTGCTCCAGGGGCAGGAGAGAGATCTTTCAATCTCCCCCCAGCAGCCCCTTGCCAGTTCTGGAAGCTGACGCTGTGCACATTTGCAGTGTCAGCTTCCCCCAGTGCAGGGGATAAAACTCGCAGGGACAGCGGTTACCGCAACCGCTGTCTCTGCGAGTTCCCCTTGGTACATAGTGGGGATATTTTCATTAAACATAAAAATCTTCCCGGCGAGATGGATATATATTAATTGCAGCAGTGCCGCGATTATTAGTACATAGACCCCCAAGCCTTACATACTTAGTTGGTAGAACATATACACCAGAAAAAAAAAAATCACTACAGTAAACCGTTCCTTCTGGAATTTTTATAAACTCTGCGTGATGCCCGGGACAGTCCTGGTGCCAAGCAGGGTACATGGATGATGAGCTCGCAATTGTTAAGGCATAAAAGCGACAGTAAACAGTCTCTCAAGACCCAGATCATCTCTGTCCGACACTCAGTATGCGCAGTCTGGTCATAAACTGACACCATTGTTTTTTTTATTGCCCAATGAATAGAACAAACCTACAATTAAGTACAGATGTTCAGTATACATGTAAACATTATTCTATCACACAGACAAGTAGGTCTTGAGATCATGTATTTTTAATATGCACCCCTATGGTGCTGCAAACAAAAATTCTATATTTCTGGGTGATTCACTGCGCTGATCCAACGCCATGGGCATCGGAGGCATGCCATATATCCCTTTAATTCGGGTAATTCGGAACACATGTGAATCACACAGGTCAGAATTAAATGGATCATATAGTAGCCGGTGCTGCTACAATCTGTGTAGCTCTGCAGGAGTGATAGAGCAATGAGGAGAATACTGACCGTGGAATGAGGTGAGTCAGATGATCAGCAGGTAAAGCGGCTACGGGCTGTATTGCCAGTGAGTGGGTGAGTCAGGGTGTAATGTATCTGTATAACCGGTTGCTTGCTGCTTCCTGGTGCACGGCGCAGGCTCTCGGCCGCCCCCTCTTCCCCGCTCAGTGTCACACCTATAGCGGGAGCCTGGAGGTGGGCTGCAGCCTGTGACGTGCTTGCTATGATTGCTGCAGCACTGACTGCTGCTGTGGCTTCCTGCTGCCAGAGAGAGGGAGCACTGGATTCAAGCAAGCTTATAATCAAAGAAAATAGACATTTAAATCGGCATCAATGCATTTATTCTGGTTTTATAGCGGGAGGAGGAGTACATAAGATCCCATTCAGAGTCAGCTAATGTCATTACACTGTATATTACAGTATGTATAGTATACAGAGGGGTTAATATACATTCTACAAATTATACTACTGGGAACCAGGAGATGAGTTGATCTTATTAAAAACACCTATGGACTGAGGGCATGTTTGGCGTAAAATGATACCCACTTGGCACTTTCAAAATTAGTACCCCAAAAACACAGCAAAGATTTCCTTTGACAAATATGATCCTTTCCTGGGAAAACTGATAGCTATATAGGGCCCTATTTACAAACGAAACGAAATACCAGCTGCAATTTTTGCTTAGTATCACAGTGATACAAACAAAAATTCCACTAGTATTTATTTAGTAATACTACTTACCCCTCCGGTGAGGTCCCACGAACTCGAAGTCCTCAGCGAGGTCCTCCACTGGGCCTAACGCTGCCAGCGACGGGGCTCCAGTGTTACGCGCATGTGCAACGGTCCGTCTGCGCATGTGCATGACACGGAGACCCGGCAGTGCCGGAAAGGCACCGCCGGGTTTCCATTGCCGGCAATGGGGCCTGCATCGCTCTCGCCATCTAAAAGATGACGAGAGCGATGCTGTAAAAATAGCGGTAATTAAGATTACCGCTGTTTACTAAATACAGGAACCTGGCATAATTCCTTTAGCGAGCGCTAAAGGGGTTATTTTTCGTTTTTGTAAATGGGGCCCTTAATCCATTACCGGACAGAAGCATTTCGGGGTGGTGCAGGGGCAGGGAGGGACGAGGCCAGGGTCTGCGTTGGTGGATGCAGATTTCCTGACCTCACAGCAGCCAGGACCCAGTCAGACTACGGTAAGCTTCAGCAACCATAGCGACCATTGGTCGCGGCGGTTGCGATGGTGATCCCAGGCTGCAACCTCGGTTGCACAGCTGGGATCGCAGATGCAGCAAGGAGGTGTCTGTTTCCCACATTTGAGATGGACAGGATTGCACAGATGCTTGTGTGTGGTTCTGCAATTCCATCCATCTCTGAAGCAGGCCATCAGTACCCTATTCACATCTTAGGGTGCAATAAACTTCTAAAGCATACACACCTATGTGAGCGACCACCATTCCTGTCCCTTTAACAGATGTCACAATGTTAATTTCATCAGTGTAACAAAGCATAGAAAGTACCCAGTGCCCCCAACCTACAACAGCCCCATTACCCCCTGCAGACCATTTCGCACAGGATTATCCCCCCTCATCCGCATCCCACAAAAGCAGAACACCCATGTGTCGTCAGAATGAAGGATGACTATTTTATTACAGTAAGTGTATGTTATGGAAGAGAGATTTAAACTTTGTCAAAAATTCTTCATATTTTTTTTTTCTGATTTTGTAAATACTGTATATTATAAATGTATATTGCAACTGTAGTCTAAAACACTAGCAGTCATTTCACATATGCTTGCATCTTATTACTAAGGATGAGCGGGTTCGGTTCCCGGACAACCGAACCCACCCGAACTTTGTGGATCTGAGGCAGATCCGAGTCGGCACGGCCTTTCCCGCCTGACTCAGATCTGAAAACGAGGCAAAACGTCATTATCCCGCTGTCGGTTTTGGATTCTATAAAGGTCCCGCGATCGCCGCCATTTTTCATTCCGGCTGTAGAGTGAAGAGGGAGGGAGCTGGGACCTGTGCTGTGCTGTTGTTGACGCTGTGCATAGGGGCTTTGGCTACTGTTGTCACTCATGTGCTGGCTGCTTAATGTCCATATAGGGGCTGGCTGTTGTCCTGTCCATAAGGGCTGGCTGTTGTCTATAGAGGGGCTGGCTGGCTGTTGTCCAGTCCATAGGGGCTGGCTGGCTGTAGTCCATAGGGGCTGACTGGCTGTTGTCCATAGAGGCTGGCTGTTCTGCTGTGTTGTCCAGGGGGTGCTCTTCACCCACCCGTAGTGTGAATAAAAAAATATTTATTTTCCTGTGTGCATGTTAGCCACACTTGTCATCAGCGTAGGTGCAGAGGGGTGCTGTGCTGCTGTCTGTCAAGGGGCTGCTGCCTCTTTCAGGGGTTCACCCCCAGTGTGAAAAAAAAAAAAAATTGTGTGTGTGTTAGCCTGCCACACCACCAGTGAAAAAAAAATAAAAAATTTTGGTTTTGTGCGTCAGCCACAACTGAGCTACACTATAATTGCTTGGTGACACTGCTGTAAGATTGCAGTGAGTATGGAGGACAGTCACATGACAGGAGAGCAGGATCCACATACCAGTCTTGTAGCTGCTGGCAGCAGTCATGATGACGATGCAAGGCCATCAACGTCATCTATGAAGGCCGATGCACCAGGGCTTAAGTCAGGCCATGTAAAAAAATCTACTTTTACCCTGATAAAGAAAAAAAAAACTAAAGTTAAGTTAGCTTTAGAGAAACAAAAAATTGGCAATATGCCATTCACTACACGAAGTGGCAAGGAAAGGATAAGGCATTGGCCTGTATTTATGACTGATGGTTCTAATGATAATTTAAGCCCCTCTGCTTGTAGGAGAGCTACAAAAAAATTAAACTTGTTAAGACGAGTAATACACCGGAACCAACTGTGTGCTTGGAAAAATCATAAATCCCAGAGGAGAGTCCAAGTGTGTCCGCGGTTGCCATGCGTGAGCCTGACCTTTCTAATACTGTACTTGAAGAGGATCCTCCTTCCACCATTCGAGTGCCTTCTGATGTAGAAATCGAGGATACTTCTGTGGAACTGCACGAGGAGAATGAGGATATTTCTCTAGTTGGCGATAACAACAAGAATGATGAGGATGTTGTTGGCGAGGCTGTTTGTATAAAAACTGTAAATCAGGCAACAGTTGTTGCCCATGGTGGGAAATATCACATTGTTGGCATGCCTGGGCAAATGACCAAAAAATAGACATCTCATATGTGGAATTATTTCCACCCAAACCGGACAACCTTTGCCAAGCCATTTGTAACCATTGCCAAGTAACAGTGAGTAGAGGTAAGGACCTTAACCATCTTGGAACCTCCTCCCTGTTATGTCACTTGCAGCGCATTCATCAAATTGGAAAACTTTGGGGTCAAAAAAGCGAACAACAATCAGTCCAGTGTCACCTAGCAGCTCCCTTCTATCTGGATCCAAATGCCTGCAATCTCCAACACCTGCATCATCATCAACATCCTCATTCGTGATTGGAAGTAGTCCTACACCCAATTTCATGACTGACTCCTCTCCTATCCGTGATTCCTCAGAAGGATCCTTGAGTGCTACACCTGTTGCTGCTGCTGGGGGTGGATCTTCATCCCAGAAAGGGACCAAGAAGACTACTACTAGTAGTAATTTAAAAAAAACAATTGACTAAGTAAGTATAACAGCTGTCACCCAGTTTCACAGCGGATCTCTGACGCCATGATGGCTGATTCAGAGGTGTACGCTATCCTCCTCTTTGCTAATGGTGGGTACACACTACACGATATGCTCCCTGAGCGATATCGTGTAGTGTTGTCCCCGGCAGGCTGTGCTCAATGTCGTTCATGACATTGAGCACAGCCGCTGAACGATATCATTAACGATATCGTTCAGCGCCGGGCTCTCTCCCCCATTCCCTGACATGCAGCAACCTGACGAGATAGTCAGGTTGGCCTGCATGTCAGCCCGATGAACAATAATGACGAACGACCCGCGGGAACGCGCGCCGTCGTTATCGTTCATCTTTTTGGGGTTAAAAATGGACGATAAAGTGGACAACTGAACGATAACGATATCGTTATTGTTCAGTCGTCCACTTTATCGCCCAGTGTGTACGCACCTTAAGTCTTTAGAGGCAGCAATGATGGGAAAATATTCCAATGCTACAGGAGGCATCTGAGGACAAAGGATGCCCCCCGACAGCATAGATCAGGCATTTCAAACTCAAAATACCAACCGGGCCTAATATTCAAGGTCTAAGAGTGCGTGGGCCGCAAGACGATCGGGATGCCGGGCGTCGGTATTCCGGCGTCTGGTTAATGACGCCTGTCATTAGTACCACGCCGGAATTAGAATGTCTGGAAGCCAGCGGTCGAGATTTAGACCGTCACTTCCAAAACTACATCCCTTCTAAGCGCAGGGGGTGGCGTAGAGCAACTGCTGCCATTGTGTGAGCCAGACTCCCTGTGGTCACCGTGCTGCGCTTCCGGGTCTCAAGCTCCAACAGTGAGTGGCTACGTGAGGACATCGCTCCGAGTCCAGTCTGTGAGCGGGGGAAGACTGTGTGCAGGCCTTGCTGCTGCTGCTCAGGGGCAGTGGGTGGGGCCTGACGAGTGGCGATCCCGGGAGGAGGCGGCGTGGGCCGGCCAGTGTCTGTCTGTCTGGACGAAGCTGCCTGCTGGAGACTGATTGAGGAGATGACACCGGCGATTGGCTGTTGTGGCGCTCTGCGTGTAGCACAGCCATACACTGCAGGACCCGCTCAAATTTTAAAATCGGGTCAGCGTATTTTGCGATCACTGGGTTCGTCAGGGGGGGTTTCTGGGTACTCAGAAACCCCCCCTGCGTGCGCTAGTGAGTGTTAACAGGAATTTTTATTTTTCCTGCCAACTGCTATGTGGTGTACATGGCCCCACCCACTGAGACTCCGCTGTGCCACTGTTGCTATCCCCATCCTCTCCAGTCGTCCCACTTGGGAGATCTAGGCATAACTACCGTGGTGTGGGTGCAGTTGCTACTGCTTACTGGGTCCGCACTGCCTCCAAGGCCTGCCTTCCACTCTGCACCCTGTCACGTCATCAAAGAGAACACAACTGCCTGGGTCTTGTGGGAGGAACTGTGTGACGGCCGCCTCCCTGCGATCTCTACCCACTGCCCAGTGCCGGTTTATCAGCAGCAGGGCCTCACAGTAAGTGACAGGCTGGGCACTTACTGCATTTGATGTTGGCGGCAGCACCGGTGGCGTAAATCATAATTACAGTTGTTTCAATCTTCGCTGGTCGCTGAATTTCATTACCTCGGCCTGCCATCCTGACTGTGGTTCTGACTGTAGGAGCACAATGGCTGTGGAGTGAACCCGACAGTGACATTTATAATATAATGTTGAAGATAATATCATGCCTATGGAAGCAACTCCAGCAACTTGCATAAGGTACCAAGAAATCTCTCTATATGCAGGGAACTTCCATGTCTGTCTATCTATCTATCTGATTGGCTGGTGCTTTATCTCTCACAATTTTATCTCTCCAAGCTTTATTAAATCTCCCCCTTATTGCCAGCGTTGGCGTTAGCGATACAGTGACAGACAGCTGTAAGGTAAGCGTACTGCTGTTATATAAATACTGAATGGAGAACATAACCCCTGTAACGAGTGATAAAGGGGTTATGTCTCATTGGGAAATTGAGCCCGGAGTCAGAGAGAGACTGAGAACTGCAGAAAGCCTTGTGGCAGACGGGCCCGGCCTTGGTGGGTGCCAAGGATCTTGCTAGCGCTTCCCTATATGAGTGATTTATTATTACCTTTAGAAATGCTGAGTTTTGAGGCAGAATTTATAATTAATGGGGTTATTCAGTTTCAAACAAGTCTGGTTTGATGCTTGCATTAATAATGATAGGCAGCAGTAAGCACACCCCCAGTGGCGTAACTATGGAAGGTGCAAGGGGTGCGGTTGCTATGGGGCCCGGCGGCCCAGCAAGCAACCCCGCCCCTGCCTAGTCTTTTTTATTACTTTTTTGGCCGTTCCCCGGTGGGCCCCACTCAACCATGGGGGGAGGGGAGGGGGCTTATGGCGCTATCATACCTCCCCTGCCAGCCGATCCATCACTAGCATGGCATGGTTGACTACTGTTTTTTTTTAATAGTAGTAAGTGAACTCTGTGCGGCAGCTCCCTGGCCTGCTCTGCCTCTTATCCACGCCCCTCCCAGGCAGTTCCAATAGAGCACTGAGTGAGAGCCTCTGGATGATGACTCACTGACTGTAGTGTTTGTGCTGTATTCCAAAGCCGCAGGTGTGTGTTTCTAATGTTGGGGGGAGGGAAGGGCTGTCAGTATGTGTGTCAGTGAGGCTGTGTGTCTGTGCATAGGTGGATTCAGGAGGGGGGGGCTGTGTGTCTGTGTCAGTTAGGGACAGTGTGTGGCTGTATCTGTCTTTATCAGTGAGGTTGTGTGCCTGTGTCAGTGTATCTGTGTATGTGTATAGGTGGATTCAGGAGGGTGGCCACAATGGGGGGTGCCTGTGTGTCTCTGTCAGTGAGGGTGTGTGCCTGTATCTGTCTGTATCAGTGAGGGTTTGCATATGTCAGTGTGTGTCTGTGTCATTGTACTTATTACCTCCAAATCGCTGTTATGTTAACCCCACCATATTAGTGGACATATCCGCCCTCTTCTTCCCATTCATCATTTCCCTCCATTTCCTTGTTACGATAGTCCATGCCATGCTTCCTCACATTGTGGCTCTCCACCCAACTCATACAACTGATATTCTACACTCTTACCTGTCTCCTTCTATTTGTCCGTTTTCAAGTTGCCGTGCATCGCTGTATCACCCATCAATCAACCTGCTGACCACTTAGCTGGTGGTGTGGTAATCTTTCTCCCCAGTGCTCCTTTTTGAATCATACTCCTGGACCCCTCCCTCTCTCCTAGCATCTTAAATGGAGTTTTATAGTATTTTTTTATTTTTTTTAGTACATGTATACCAAAGCATTTTTAGCTAGTTAAAATATAAATAGAAAAAGAGAGAGGGGAGAAGCTGCCTAATTCTCTGTGGTAGTTGGCCCTCTGATGACTGACCACACCCCTTCGTGGTGGGCCCCAAGTATTGTTTCCCCCTGTGGGCCCCTCATGTACCAGTACGCTACTGGGTGGGGGTGGAATAATAGCCTAGGTGAAGGGCGATACAGTGTGTGGCATTACTGTGGGGCATAATGTGTTATAAGGGACATTACTGTGTGTGCCATAATGTGTAAGAGGCATTACAGTGGTGCATAATGTATAAGGGGAACTACTACCATGGGGCATAATAAGGGCACTACTACTGTGTGGCATAATGTGTTATAAAGGGCACTACAACTGTGTGGCATAATGTTTATAAGGAGTACAACTGTGGCATAACGTGAATGGGGGCCCCTTAAAAATTTTGCTATGGGGCCCACAAAGTGCTAGTTACGTCACTGCACACCCCCATATCACTGTGGTTGAACACTGCAGAGAGATTAAAGCTATGGGGGGAAGGGGTCCTTTAAAATGTTGCCGTGGGACCCACAAAGTTCTAGTTACGTCCCTGGCCCAGGGCATATTACAGATGATGCAGCGGCGCAGTGAGAGGCTTCACAAGCTCTCCATGCGCAACATATGGTCTCAGCACCTAAAGGGACAGAGTAGCTGAGCAGCCTAAAGTCTGTGAAGTCGGCCCAGGCCTCCTTATGACCCTGTCCACTAGTGTGTCAATACGCACACTAGTACAGAGATCCGGGTCACCTCGGTCTGCCTCCCTTACTGTCCCATCCCATTTATGTCCTACTCACACCCCGCAGCACAGGCCACACCCCCACAGCATTGCTCATGCCTACCACATCACTGGTTGTACCCCTGTGGCGCTGGTCACACCCCGAGCAGCACGCAATAGGCCCTTCATAAATTTCAGCTCCAGGCCCATGTGCACCTTAATCTGGTACTGCTTGTGACAACTGTCATTAATTATTATGTTTTTTATTTTATTATATATTGTTTATTTTTGTTAAATAAAGTTCTACAACACTTTTCATAGTTGCTCTGTAAATCTTAATGGGGATGGGAGAGGATGGGGAGTTGAGTTTTCTGGCTAATATGATGATTAATTAAAAGAATCACAATACTTTTGAGGGAATTCAGGCCCTCATTCAGAGCCGTACGCTCTGAGCAGAGCGCACGCTCTGAATGAGGGCCGGGCTCCATTTTCATGGAGCGTCCTCCTGGACGCTCGTATAGCTGTGGGTCACCACCCACAGGCTATACGAGCGTGCTTTGTGATGGCCGCGATGGTCGAGACCATCGCGACCATCGAAATTGCGAGCCGGAGCCTGCGGTTGAGGTTTTCAACTGCAAGCTCCGGAGTGATTTTGGCTCTATCAGAGCCAAAATCACTCCCACTGACATCACTAGTGATGTCAGTGGGCCGGCTTCTGACGGGAGGCGTTCCCGTGGGAACGCCCCCGTCAGGGAGGCACGCCCCCGGCACGCCCACCAAAGGGGGCGTGCTGTCAATCAACATTGACGGCACGCCCCCTTTGATCGGACACAACGAGCGAAGGACTTTCCTTCGCTCGTCGCATCTGGCGCATGCGCACGACGGAGCTCCCTCCGTCGTGCGCATGCTCAGTGCATAACATCGACCCACTTGCGAGCGGACAGCCGCTCGCGAGTGGGTCTGAATCAGGCCCTCAGTGCATTAAATAGTGATTAATCCTTAATTGCGGTGATCACTGATACACTGTACCATTAAAAAAACAATGTAACAGTGAAATTGGGTTCATACAAAGCCCTATATACAGTAGCCAAATATTAATAGGGAAACCCTGCCATCAAAATAATAATAATATGATGTGAATGTAATAGGTGTAAATAAGAAGTGACATCACATTTCCCTTAGGCCAGTCATATAAAAGACACCAGGGGCCTCAAACCAGAAATAACCAGTCTTGGCCTGCCTGTTGGAGTCTGTGAGGTCATGCTGTGATGTCATAATGGTAACTGCCTGTATCAGGGCTTTGCTGTTGCTGCCTCTCTCATACCCAGGACACTGACACTGCACCACACACCTGCAGGAGATACTCCATAAGGTTAGTGACTGGACAGAGATAAGGGCAGCTTAGTTCTATGCATCGGCAGACAGCGTGACTACTGTAATATGATTTATGACCTTGGGGACAGGGCAGTATTGGATAAAAACAGAACCTCACACCTAGTGGGACAGTGTGAATCCAGCCCAAAGCGGCTGCATCCTGGGTGGGCACTGTCTGGATGGGACTATACTGTTCCTAATTAATTCCTTTACACTCTGCCTCCTAAGCCCGGTATGCCAGTATTGTGGCCTGTTCCATTGTTATTAATGTGCAGAGGTGTGAGAGAATTACAGCATATCGTGCTTTAGTTATTTGTTTTTATCCAATACTGTCATTAGTATATGTTACATCTAGGTCATAGTTTGGGCTCCATGTAAGTGTGATACTAAATGCCAGTGGCATATTTTGTTTCGTGTTACATACAAATATGCCGCTGGTATTTACCGTCACCTGTCCAGCGAGGTCCAGCGGTGTCCTCCTCCTCTGCTACATCCTCTGCTGTGTTGCTGGCAGCCTAACGCTGCTGGCGATGGGTCACTGACTAATGTACATACGTGATAACATTCTGTGTATGCGCATAAAGCTCAAACCCTGTGGGGACTTCAGAAACAGCGTTTGAGCTGTTTGCTGAATATAGTATTACAGTCATCACCCCTATTAGCACTAGAAATGAGGATTAAAGGGGTCATGACTCTTACATGGAGCTCTAAATACTAAGGGGGTGCTAGGGTTTTTTTCCCCACCCCCCTCTTCCCCTCTCTGTCTTGTCTCTCCCCCTCCCATGCCCACTTCCCCCGTCTGTCACTCTCTTTTCTATCTCTCACCGTGGACATGCGATCGCCATCGACGTGCAAATGCGTTTATCACCGGCCGGGAAATAGGTCAAAGTAGCAGATTGAGGTGACAGAAGGGATGACGGGTTATGCACGGTTAGTGCTGGGTGGGTGATTTGGGAAAACTCTGCATAGCCTCTTAATGCCTAGAGGGACAGGCAGTCCTTCAGCCATGGGTCCCCAGAGGTTTCCTCCACAGGGGGTTTTCCTCTCCTGAGTGCTGAAGGATGATTCTTTGTGAGTCATGAGGTTTCCGCCATCTTGTTCCTCTTATAGGACAAGAGTGTAAAGGTGCATATCCACTACACGATAAAATTGAGTGATTGAACGATTACGACATCGTTATCATTCAATCGTTCATTAATCATGCCGTAAATATGCTGGCAACGACCAGCGATGCACACTCCCGATGGTCGTTGTCGGCATCCGTCATCGACAGGTTGTGCATGTTCAGGGATGAGGGAGGGTGCCTGCACTGAATGACATATCGTCCAGTGTGGGCACATTGGCCCTCATTCAGAGCCATACGCTCTGAGCAGAGCGCACGCTCTGAATGAGGGCCGCCCTCCATAAAAATGGAGCGTCCTCCTGGACGCTCGTATAGCTGTGGGTCACCACCCACAGCCTATACGAGCGTGCAGTTTGATGGGCGCGATGGTCGTGACCATCGCGACCATCGAAACTGCGAGCCGGAGCCTGCGGTTGAGGTTTTCAACCGCAAGCCCCGAGTGATTTTGGCTCTATCAGAGCCAAAATCACTCCCACTGACATCACTAGTCGGCTTCTGACGGGAGGCGTTCCCGTGGGAACACCCCCGTCAGGGAGGCACGCCCACGGCACGCCCACCAAAGGGGGCGTGCTGTCAATCAACATCGACAGCACGCCCCCTTTGATCAGACACAACGAGCGAAGGACTTTTCTTCGCTCGTCGCGTCTGGCGCATGCTCAGTGCAGAACATCGACCCACTTGCGAGCGGACAGCCGCTCGCGAGTGGGTCTGAATCAGGGCCATTATCCACTGCACAGGATGATGAACAATTGAACAATTGCAATGTTGTAATCGTACAGTCATTCAACACTCGTGTAGTATGTATGCACATTAGGAATTCTGCATCAATATTGGTCCAGAATTCTCAATTTTATAATGCAGAATACTGTAAATAAAAAAGTTTACATTTTACTTTAAATAAAAGCTTAAATTATTTTTTTTAATATATTTTGCTTGAAGTTGTCTTTATTTGTATATATAAATGCTCTCACAAGGTGAAGAGGCTGAGGTGAGGCCTGGCGAGGTAAATGAGAGCAGAGTTGGTAATGGAAGTAATATGGTGGTGGGGAGGCTGAGAGGATGAAGGCTCAGTTTAGATAAAGTACAGGTAAAGGTGTGAGATCTGCAGGTTTAGACCCTAAACACTGAGGTGACAATGCAAATGACAGGGCTTTATGGAGAAATTATGAGAATGGATCGATGCCTCTGAGTAATATGTGATCAAGAATTGGTAGGGAAACATTATATTTGTATGTGAGAGATTAATGCAAATCAAAAATACCATATATGGGTCATAAACTCCTGCTAAGTAGTAACAATAATAAAATACAAAATAATAATATTACATTTATATAGCACTTTTCTCCAATAGAACTCAAGGCGCTTTACAGATACTATGAACATAATACAGAGGTTTAGATTTTCATAAAATACAGAAATCATGAATAAAATACAAATAGCAGCTATTTTGGGTCATCATTTCCAAGGATTATTCATCCTACCCACAAAGGATCCAGGTGAGGTAGCCATTTTAGGTGCACTAGAGATAAAAAATACTAAGAGAGATCTTTGCTAAATCATCAGACTCATACATTGTTTATTCTACACAAGAGAGTACCAGGCGAGGCAGCCATCTTGGGTGCACTTCATAGGTTACAATGTGCGATTAGCAATACGTGAAAATAAGACATACAAGGGTAAAATTAAAAGCGACTAACAGGATACCCACTGCATAAATCTGCAGTTTACAGAATGAGGAATATGAGATTACTAACACCTCAGGTGTAATGTGCTAACTTTGGGCTGTGGTAAGGATTCCAATGACACAGACTTTATTTACTGTAGGTGCAATACAGACAAATGCAAGCGCTATGAGACCACCTAAACATACATCATTACATTTCTAAACAGCATGAGTGGCGTTAATATCATACAGGTATAATCTTTCGATCATATTAGAACCAATATCAATAAAAAGGAATAAAAATGTGGTTGTATATTAAGCACTGTAGCTCCAATGTATATAAGGGACACTTTACACAAAAATCAAATAACAATGTGCCTGTTATCAAATAAATCCTGCAGGGTACTTGGATAAATGGCAGCTCAGAGTGGGCCATAGGTCTACTAGCAGCCTGTGAGAGAAATTTTGTATACCTTAAGGCCCCCATACATCAGAGATTGATTGCAGCAATCATGCAATTTGCAATCGATTGCGTATAAAACTCTGGCAATTCTGCAATCGATTGAAAAAGGTAAAGATTTTCATACGCTCTAAGGCAGATTTTCTCCATTTCAAATTTATGCTCTCATCCTATAGTGCTGCGCTCTCCCTCTCTAAACAGTCATACTTTAAGAACCTCATCTCCTCTCAGTCCTCTAATCCCCAGCGTCTCTTCACTACGTTCAACTCCCTCCTTCGCCCACCCCCTCCTCGTCTCCCCTCCTTGTTCACTGCCCTTGACTTTGCTACCTACTTTACATCTAAAATTGATTCCATACGTCAGGACATCATATCCAATCAGTCCCCCAGCTCTCCACCTCCTCCTTTCCCTAGTCACCCCTCCCCATCAACTTTACCAACTCTAACATCCTTCTCCCCTGTATCTGGAGAGGAAGTCATGGCCCTCATCAGGTCCTCCCCCCCCCCTTCCACCTCCCCCCTTGATCCCATCCCCTCCCGCCTCCTCCGCTTCCTCTCTCAGCCTGCTCCCATCTTGCCCACCTCATTAACCTCTCCATCTCATCAGGCACTGTTCCTTCTGCATTCAAACATGCCCTTGTCTCCCCCATTCTTAAAAAACCTACCCTTGATCCTAACCTTCTTTCTAACTACCGTCCCATCTCTCTCCTCCCCTTTGCCTCCAAACTCCTTGAGCGGATTGTCTACAACCGCCTTACCACTTTTCTTTCCTCCCACTCCCTCCTTGACCCTTTTCAGTCTGGCTTCTTTTCTCTCCACTCCACTGAAACTGCCCTCACAAAAGTCAGCAATGACCTCCTTGCTGCCAAATCCCAAGGCCACTACTCTCTTCTCATTCTCCTTGATCTCTCTGCTGCTTTTGACACTGTGGACCACCCTCTCCTGCTGAATATCCTTCACTCCCTTGGTCTACGTGAAACTACCCTCTCCTGGCTGTCATCCTACCTCTCTGACCGATCTTTTTCAGTTTCCTCTCACGACTCCTCTTCCCCCCCACAGCCTCTTACAGTAGGTGTTCCCCAAGGTTCTGTTCTTGGTCTTCTCCTATTCTCCCTCTATACTTCCTCTCTAGGTGAACTCATCAGCTCTTTTGACCTCCATTATCATCTCTATGCTGATGATACTCAAATCTACCTTTCCTCCCCTGATCTCTCCCTCTCTCTTCTGACTCGTATCTCCAACTGTCTCTCTGCTGTCTCTTCCTGGATGTCCCAGCGATTTCTTAAACTTAATATGTCTAAGACAGAGCTAATCATCTTCCCACCCTCCCACATCACCTCACTTCCCACTATTTATTTATCAATTGATGGAATAACTATCTCATCTAGTCCCAAGGTGCGCTGTCTTGGAGTTATCCTGGACTCATCCCTCTCCTTCAAACCACATATCCAGAACCTTTCACAGTCCTGTCGTTTCCATCTCAAAAATATTTCTAAGATCAGACCCTATCTCACCCAGGATGCTACTAAAACCCTCATACACTCACTTGTCATCTCCAGATTGGACTATTGTAACCTCCTATCTGGCCTCCCCAAATCCCATCTCTCTCCTCTCCAGTCTGTCCTCAATGCTGCTGCACGGCTTATCTTCCTCTCCAAACATTCTGCATCTGCCTCCCCTCTCCTACAAGCCCTACACTGGCTCCCCTTCCCTTTCAGAGTCCAATTTAAGGTTCTCACGCTCGCTCACAAAGCCCTCACCCAATCTTCTCCCATATACATCTCTGATCTCATCTCCCTTCACGCTCCTCTCCGCCCTCTTCGTTCAACTAATGCACGCCGCCTTTCATGCCAGCTGATTACTTCCTCCCACTCCCGCCTCCAAGATTTTGCCCGCACTGCTCCCCACCTCTGGAACTCTCTCCCACTCCGCACCAGACTCTCCACCTGTTTGCAATCCTTCAAACGGGCTCTCAAGACCCACTACTTCATCAAAGCCTTCCAGCTATCATTCTAACTCCTTGCTACATGCTCATTCGTCCCCATCTACCCCATCTGTGTCAACCCAGTTTGTCTTCCCCCACCTTTTTAGAATGTAAGCTCTCACGAGCAGGGCCATCTACTCTCTTGTGCTTCTCCTTACTTAGGTGCCCTAGTGGTGAGTAAGAAGTAAATGACACTTAACACTTGGTTGCTTATTATTATTATTATTATTATCCTTTATTTATATGGCGCCACAAAGGTTCCGCAGCGCCTTACACAGTACATAAATGAGCACACAAGAAAAACAGTTAATAGTAATACAAAACAATGCAGGACAAGGACAAGGTTATAAACTCAGCTGCAAAACACAAGCAGCAGGACATGAGCAACCAGGTGTTAGGTGCCGTTGTGGGGAGTTAGGAGTAAATGATACTATAAGTAGGGGGAGGAGAAACACGAGAGGATGAGGGCCCTGCTCGTGAGAGCTTACATTCTAAAGGGGAAGGGCAGACAGACAGGGGCGACACAGAGGGGTAGATAGTGAAGAAGGAGCATGGAGCAGTGGGTTAGGATATGTGCTGCGGAATGTGTGTGTATAAGACGACCTGATGTTATGTAAAAATTAAGTCATTCATACATCTATCTCTATGATAGAAAATAGATTGTTTGTGTTATTTACATGAGAGATGTACAAAGTAAAGTAGAAGCACTTTAATTTGTGTGTTACATTTTAGCATCTATATACAGCCTGACAAGAAATGCAGCTATTATGGGACTGTCCCGCCATCCTAATACAGTAGTGACTACTTTAGTTCCAGCTGCTGGGTGCTATGCCATGCTCCTGTGAGTGGGTGCATCTCACATGCTAGACCCACTCACAAATGGGTGCAGCCATACATGATGTGGTCCCACAGGATGTTGCAGTACCCGGGCCCAGAATTTCTCTTGGCAGCCCTGGAGGTGACAGACAGAACGAGGAGGGAATGGGGCTTAGTAGTGGGGTAACAAGACCATGGAGGGAGGTGGTTGAGAGTGGAGGTATAGGAGAGGTGGGGGAAAGAAGCAGAGGGTTGGAAGCAGACTGATGAGAGAAAAAAAGGAAGAACAGCAAGTGGAGGAAACAGGAGGGGGAAGAGAGGGATGGATAAAGTAGAGGATTATGTGGACATAGAATATGGGGGTTGTGTGAAGTAAGGGTGTTCATGCTGTGGTCAAGGTAATAATTGAGATGTAAACTGGAGTGGAGGCTGTGAGATATAGAGTCAGTGTGGATTAAAGTTGTTATATGTTCAAAAATACATGTAAAGAACAGTGCTGCTAATGTATGAGCGCAGCTCCAAAAGTGATATATAAAGGAGAGGTGTGTGAGTAGTGGGTGCAGGAATTAGTTTTTAAACAAATGATTAAAGTGGATAGATGTGACACAATTGGAAAAGGCAATACAAAATGAATGAGGACAAAATTACAATGTACCCGAGCTGATCCAGTCCAAAGTGTTCTGATCAACAAAGATCAATCAACAAGAGCAGCACACAGACAGGGGAGCACTTGCAGTGTCCAAGCAGTGAGTGCAGTAAGTAGTTGCCTGGATACAGCAGAAGATGTTGTTTTGTTCATTCACATAAATAAGTTGCTTCCTGTTGTTCAGAAATTGTTCTGGTTTTGAGTTTCATTTCCCTCAGTTTTCCTCCAGTTTAACTCCAGCGTAACTCCGACTTAGTTATCAAATTGTATTTACACTTATAATCAGAACACTTAGAATCTTAACACAGACTATGGCAGCCACCGGCTATGCAGCCTGTGGGAGCAGTAATATCTAAAGTTACAAACATGTGTCTCTGTGCTCACTGATTGGGACCCCACCCCGAAATCTCTAACACACACTAAATTGGGATGCAATAAAGTCTAAGATAAACAATTTGTGAGAAGGGGGGAGGCCAACAAAGATTCACAATACATTCCTAACTTCCTTTAGATAAATTGCTCTTAGTATAGCAGTAGTTGTAATTTACCCAGTATAAATTTTCAAAACTGTGCTGAGGCAATCACTAAAACAGCATCTGATGGGAGCAGTAGTTGTAATTTACACTTATAATCAGAACACTTTGAATCTTAACACAGACTAGCTTATGCTCTGTTGCTTATCTGGGTGATATGGTCACTAATGTAGCAATATATATTATCCATGTCCTGTATTGTATTGTTCTGTAAGTCACTTGTATACAATTTGTTTTTGTACTTTGTAAGGCGCTGCGGAACACTTGTGGCGCTATATAAATAAATGCTAATAATAATAATAATACACAAACAATTGCAAATTGCACGATTGCTGCAATCAATCTCTAATGTATGGGGTCTTTACATTACATGTAAAGAGCAACCTGTCTTGCAGTAATGTAAATCTTCAAACTATGGCCCTGATTCAGACCCACTCGCAAGCGGCTGTCCGCTCGCAAGTGGGTCGATGGTCTGCACTGAGCATGCGCACGACGGAGGGAGCTCCGTCGTGCGCATGCGCCAGACGCGACGAGCGAAGGAAAGTCCTTTGCTCGTTGTGTCTGATCAAAGGGGGCGTGCTGTCGATGTTGATTGACAGCACGCCCCCTTTGGTGGGCGTGCCGGGGGCGTGCCTCCCTGACGGGGGCGTTCCCAAGGGAACGCCTACCGTCAGAAGTCGGCCCACTGACATCACTAGTGATGTCAGTGGGAGTGATTTTGGCTCTGACAGAGGCAAAATCACTCCGGGCCTTGCGGTTGAAAACCTCAACCGCAGGCTCCGGCTCGCAGTTTCGATGGTCGCGATGGTCACGACCATCGCGGCCATCAAACTGCATGCTCGTATAGGCTGTGGGTGGTGACCCACAGCTATACGAGCGTCCAGGAGGACGCTCCATTTTTATGGAGGGCGACCCTCATTCAGAGCGTGCGCTCTGCTCAGAGCGTGCGCTCTGCTCAGAGCGTATGGCTCTGAATGAGGGCCTATATTAGAAAATGGATGTTGAGAATAAACTTACAATAAGTACATCTGTACCAACAATTTGTTACACTCGTATTATATTAAGACTCAAAATACAAGAAAAAAGTACTTAATCTGGGTAAAAAAAATACAAAGGTCAGAGGCCTGATACAAGTGACCCGCGCCATGCCTTGTGACGCGTATTGTTATGATTAAACTGACATATGTACATTTTTCGTAGGGAGCACCAAAGGAAATTTCTGCCCTGGGCTCCACTTTGTCTAGAACCCGCCCTGTACTCAACATAACAGTTCTGAAAATGTTGCTTAGATCGAGAACTACACTGTATATAACATGCCTGCTCCCCCCTAACCAGGATTCTCTTCACAATAAGAGAACATTCTGCTCCTAATTTTCACACTAATTTCCCACCTGCAATCTCCTGCATTCATTATTTGGAGTTAAAAGCATTTAACATCAATTTATTTCATCCATCACTTGCTCAGCTGTCTCAGCACCGCAGAGTCTTCACCTCACCAAAGCCAGCCGTAGTCAGCACTGTGCCCTCAGCACCTCAGCCTGCCCTGCCGCTGTGTCAGTGACTCACCCCACTATGGGGTGGTGCCCTTGTGTGGCCGCCCTGGAGGAATGAGCTTCAAGCCGGCCCTGTATCAGGTGTAAACAGCTGGCACTGTCCATGGTGGATAACCACAAAATTGTACAGTGAGAGAGACAGTGGGTTGATATCCTGGCAGATGGATACTAGTGCGGACCATCCTCACTGAGCTTTTTGAGTGGGAGCAGGCCATTGTGAGAGCTTTGGCTACTGATGGTCCGATGGTGTAGTCATACATTACCGTAGTTGCTCGCTTTCCACTGGTTACGGATGGGTTTATACCTGAATATCTGGTAATATGAATCTCCTCCTGAGACATAGGGGTATATTTACTAAAATGCAGGTTTTTAGAAATGGAGATGTTGCCTTTTGGCATTGTATATGGAGTCACTAATACTGTGGGGATTGTATAGGGGGCACTATTACTGTGGGCATTGCATACTGGGCACTACTACTGTGGGTGTTGCATAGGGGGAAACACTACTGTGGGCACTGCATAGGGGGCACTACTACTGTGGGCTTTATGTGTATAAGGGGCAGTTCTGTGGTCATTGTGTATAAGGGGCACTACTGTGTGTCGTAACGTGACTAAGGGACACTACTATGTGTTGTGTTCTGAATCAGGGGCACAATGAGCTATGTAATGTGAATAAGATTGTGCTACTCTGGCATAATTTGAATTGGGGGTACTGTTGCGTGGCCACGCCCATTTTCTTCGGTGCACACCTTTGGTGCATGCTGTCCCTTTATACAAAATGGGAGGGAGGGCGCAAATTTATAATTTTCAGGGAGCACCGAACACTCTAGCACCTCCCCTGCCTCCTTCTGTGTCTCTCCATAGCCTCAGCTCCCCCGTATCTCTCAAGCCTCCTCAGCTTCTCCCCCTGTGTCTCTCTCCATGGCCTCACCTCCCTCCTCCTTAGCCCTCCTGTGTCTCTCCATAGCCCCAGCTTTCCCCCTTTGTCACTCCTTTGCCTCCCTTAACTTTCCCTATCCATCTTTGTCTCTCCATGACCTCAGCTCCCCTCCGTGGTCTCCCTTAGCTCACCTTACACCTCCTGTGTCTCTTCATGGCCTCTTCCCCCCCCTCCCCTCCCATTTCTCTCCATGGCCTCAGCCTCCCCATGTCTCCCTATGGCCCCAGCTTCCCTCTTTGTTACTCCTTGGCCTCCCTTAGCTTTCCCCACCCCTCTTTGTCTCTCCATGGCCTCAGCTTCCCACATATCTCTCCATGGCCTACCTCATCTCACCTTACCCCTCCTGTGTCTTTTCATGGCCTCTTCTCCCCCCACCCATTTCCCTCCATGGCCTCAACCTCCCCTCTGTCACATCCAACACCCCAGACACATACTATATTCCCCCTGTATTCACCCCAGCAGCACCCAGACACACACATCCCCCTGAAATAACTATTATCACCCCAGCAGCATCCAGACAAACTCCTCTGCTTTCACTGCCAACACCCCAGCAGAACCCACACACTTTCTTTAATTGCCAACACCCAAACAGTAGCACCCAGATACACACTCCTCCTGAGAGGGAGGAAGGCAGCACATGCCCCTGAGGCTCCCTGCTTATTCCTGCTTTGGGGAGCCTTCCATTGTCTCCTGTATTTATAACCCTGAGACTCTGGTGTGCCTAGTGCATGGTATGAAAGGGAAATAGCATGTGATCAGAGTAGGCTTAATAGACCCCTAAGAATAAATTATATTACATAATAATGCAGGCAGTGCACGTGGCAGCATAGAATAAGATTAAAACATCAACCTGGAATGGGAATGGAAACCAACCCGCACTGTTATTGCGGAATATGGCAGTAACCCAGAGGCAGACAATAATACTTAGAATATATAACCAATACAATTGCAGAAAAGCATGCCAGCGATATAATAGAAATGTTACCTAAAGAAAAATTAACCACGTTTTGTCCAGTGTAGTAATAGCATATAAAACAAAATCTGCACTGAAATGTTCAGCAAACACCACTAGGTGGCAAAGTAGTGTTGGGGAAACGTCAGCACAGCCATTCCATAAAATGTAGCAACATAGAGAAATAATCGTGTGATGATCTATGCAGTCTTAAGGTGGTTATACACGGTACGATTGTGTACCTGCCGATGCGACCCACGTTCCCAGACCGACATATTGGGTGGCCCGTATACACAAGGCGATCCGGTGCCCGACCACCCGATATACCGGCCCCCGTTGCTTACTGTAGCGCTGCAAGGAATCATCAGCCGCATCACCTGATCTTTCTGCATGTTCAAAAGATCAGGCGATGCGACTGACGAGCCAACAGGAGTGCGCAATGCACGATATAGTGCATACACACGGAACGATATTGACAATCGGTCGTTCCGATGCATTGCATCGTTAGCAATATCGTTCCGTGTGTAGGGGCCTTTACAGAGATATCACAAAGACTTTAATTCTGCTAAACCAAATGGCTTAAGATCTTTCAAACAGTCTTGAAAACAGCTAAAATATCATTCTAACGTTTATTAGAATAGTCCAGACTTTTGTGATCCAATCATAGGACCAAAAACCACAGGACACTTGTTCAGAGCAGACAGGTCAGAAATGAATGGGAGCAGCCCTCCGTTAAGAGACGGCCGGATCCCATAACTGACTAGGGGGCGAGACCTAATCAGATGTAGCATGGCCACTTCCCCTAGAATATATATATATTTTTTAAAAACCCTATTTGGGAAGGGGGCACTGTGAGCTCCTCAGCCCGGCAAAAAAATCAAAGGGATGGCGCGATCAGTGTCATAGTTCCCTTCCACAGGCAGAGGAGAGGAGGCTCAGGCAGTCTCTCACTGCAGCCCAGCACACAGCAGGAGGGGGAGGGGGGTGGCGTCGGACACTGGCACCTCCAACAAGCCCGGGCCCAGATAGTTAGCATTTGCTCGGCGCCCCTGCTCACTAGACAAGAAATCCATGTGGAAGTAATAACCGAGAGGAAGAGGGGCATGCATAAAAGTATAGAAAGTGAAGAATGAGAATGGGGGAAGTAAAATGAGAGAGATACATTAGGTAAGAAAGGAGGCCAAGAAAAAAGGAGAGTGTTAGAATGGGTGAAGGGCAACAAACACTGTTAATATTGAGTGAGCACTAGCCAGCAGTTGACATCTGGGTACTGTGTGGAAGGCTCAGTTCGGCTCTGAGGTATGCAGTCGGGAGGCCAGCGGACCTAATCCCGACAGCCGGCTTCCCGACTGCTTAATCTCGGCGAGGGTTAAAAGACAAGCGTCTAAATCTAGACACCTGTCACTTTACCAACGCCGGGAGACTGGCGCCCGGCATCCCGATCGAAGGGACGCCGAGCGCAGATAGCTGCGGGTAGGGGGGGCAGGGTTAGGTTTAGGGTTCCCGGGGGGGACTTAGGGCTAGGCACCCCTCCGGGGGACTTAAGTTTAGGCTAGGGGAAGGGAGGGTTAGGCACCCCTGGGGGGGGACTTAGGGTTAGGCACCTCCCCGGGGGACTTAGGTTTAGGCGGCGGGGAAGGGGGGTTAGGTTTAGGCACTTAGAGGGGGGATTAGGGTTAGGCACTGGGGGGGAAGGTTAGGGTTAGGCACCCCTAAGGGAGGGTTAGGGTTAAGGGGTAGAATTAGGTTAATTAATACTTACCTCAGGACGATCGGGATTTCCTCCTCTGCCGGGATGCCGCTGTCGGGATTCCAACCGCCGGGCATGGGTCCTGTGGTAAATCACACCGATTCCGGCTCAGAAGCTGTCATATTGACACAGCAGCAGCTGCTATGTAAAAAGGCGAGAAAAACACTTGGGGGCGGTCTCTCATAGGGATGACTACCATCGATGGGCCCATCGGTGATTACCATTGATGGCACATAAAAATCAGACTGATCGGGCCCCCCCCCTAGATTTGCGCCGGGCTGAGAGGATCCCAGCACCCCTCCCCCGTGCACAGCATTGCTTTGCAGTGTTGCAAATAGTGTTTTTTTTTTTTAAAGGGGCATGGCCACACCTCAAGTGTACAAATCGTATAGTGTGTACAGCCGATCCGCCATTCATCACATCTTCCCATCTGCTGTGCTGCACGTCAGGCATTAATATTTCTTATGATTGTCACTTTTTAAACACAAAAGTTTAATTGATTCCTAATTGACAATCTGGGGTATATTGAACCTCATTGATTGTCTTATTGATCATGGGTCGATATAGACCACTTTAGGGACCTCTGCTCTAGGGAGTACTTAGGGGTCTATTCATTAAGAGAAACATATCCCCTGTGATAATTAAAGATTGAACTCGCTGCTAGCACAATCCAAGTATTTAAGGCATTCATCATGCCTCCGATACTTAATTATCACTTCCGAAAGCTGTTATTTTTGCGGAGACAGTTTTTCGGAATAAAGGAACTTTTCTCCTGCCTGTCTTGAACCTGAGCATGCACGGCTTGAATACATGCTGCAAAGAGACAGTGAAGCAGCAGGAGAGAAGACTGAGGAGTCCAGCCCCCTCTACTTCCCCCCCCACTCACTTGCCTGCTCGTTTGCCCCTGGCCAATCCCGCTGAGACCCCCGCTTAGACCGTGCAGCCCCACAGTGTCAGTTCCCCCCTGTCGCTGTACCCTCTCCCTTGACCCTGACTCACCGGCTCACAGGAGGAGAGCTCGGGGAGCTGGGAGGGAGCTTCATTTAGGTAAGAGGTCACAGCAGGGAAGAACCTTTTCAGTGGTAGGGGCCCATGCTTGTGATATGGTCAGCCCCCAGAGAGGCTTAAACAGACATTAGAGACCATGTAACTGACCCTCTAATAGAGTAACAATATATAATTCAAGTGCATAGTCTGAAACCTGACATTAGAGAAAATGGCGGGGCCCTCAGGCAGTGGGACCCACCGGGGCGAGTCCAACCCTGGGCGCTAATAACAGATTAAAGAGCATTGAGAGAAAGCAGAGATTATGCTCTGGCTATTGGAGATCTGAGTGGCCCCTCTGGCACAGAGCAGGATCTCTACCTCCCAAAACAATAGATGTTTGTTATGATCAGGGGTGCTTTAATACTGGAGGGGGTCTGTGTGATGATGTTCATGGACCCCCCCCCTGGCCCATGCACAATAAATCATAAATATGTCTTCGTCGATATATTTCTGGTACTTCGGGCCTGATTCAGACCCGCTCGCAAGCGCTATGCGCTCGCAAGCGGGTCGATGTTGGGGCATTGCACACGTGGTGTGCGCAATGCGCATGCACAAGCCCCGGAGCGAGTGAGAAATTCACTCGCTCCTGGGCTTGCTACAAATGGGGTGGCTGTCGATGTTGATCGACAGCTCGCCCCGTTTTGTAGGCGGGGAGGGGGGGTGGCTGGTCAAACAGGCGTACCTGAAGGAACTCCTGCCATTTGAGGGCGGCCCTACTGACATCACGAGTGATGTCAGTAGTGAGCTTCCAGCTCTATTAGAGCCGGAAGATCACTGGGGCTTGCGGCAGACGAGACACTGCTACAAGGGTCTCGTCGCAAGCCCAATGGTCGCGATGGTCACCCACAGCTTAGTGAGCGGCCAGGAGATCGGATTAAAACAAAAAAGCATCCGTCCTGATTCAGAGTGAGCGCTCGCTTTTTGCGAGCGGCTTTGAATCAGGCCCTTACTTCACAAACATGGTACCAGCACCACAATTCCAGAGAAGTCGCCAAATCATAGCGCAGTATTCCAGAAGGACTGGAAAGAGGGTATAAAAATTTAATAGTTGCAGATCTTGCGGTGTGGGGCCAACCCGCGGCCCTTGTGCTGTTTCTACAGGCTGCATGGCCCCTGTCTTCCCTCTGTTAGTCCTTCCCCCTTACTCACAGCCTCGGTGGGACCTATCTGGTTGCCTGTTTCCTGAATGCTGTGGCTGCAAGAAGAGGAACAGATGAGATCACCAACAAGTATACAAGAGTATAGGGAGCAATGGGAATGTGTATGTAATGCCGGCTGTCGGGATGCCTCCTGTCAGAATACCGACAGCGTCATCCCGATGGTTGGTATCCCGACAGGGGTCGGATAAGTATACTTACCCTCCCCCCTAACCCTCCCTTCTTGTAGCCTAACCCTCCCCCCTTAGTGCCTAACCCCCCCTCCCCAGTGGTGCCGAACCCTAACGCCCCCCCCCCCAGTGGTGCCTAACCCACCCCCCTAGGGGTGCCTGACCCTAACCTTCCCCCCAAAACTTAACCCTAACCCTGCTGCGCTCCCTAAACCTAACACCCCCACGCGCGGCTAACGCTAAGGGCAACCCGGACTTACCTTGTTGGGGTAGGCGTCCTTTGACATCCCGTCGTCGGGATTAAGATAGATGTCGGTATTTCGATGCCTATCTTAAATCCCTTGTCTGGATTTCCCTTTCGGGATTGAGCCGGTCTCATAACTTCATCCTGGAACAATGGGTATAGATTATAGTAAGTAATATTAAGAATAAGGGTATAGAACGTAATGCTTGTTTACTTTTGCTGTATATTGGATGTATGTACCTGATATGTATAAGGCTGTACTAAAATTGAATATATATTTTATTTTTTTTTTGCTGCTTTTTGTATTTGTAATTGTCATGCTTCAATAAGAATATGGTGGTAAGGACAGTGGCAAACGCAGGATTTCCAGAGGGGGGGTTTCCAAATGCTTCATCTTAGAGCAAGTGTGGCCTGTCAATGAAGAGGGCAGAATTAGTACTTAATACACTTTGTATGAGGCTTATTAAAGCTGGTTATGTGTATTAATTCCAGCATATACAAGACCAGTGATCACAGTAAGACATTAGATGTGTCAGTAGGCCATCCTGCCTGAGATGAATGTATTTATTTTAGATGTGGTCACCATTCCAGACTATTGGAGCAAGTCTGGGAGCCTGGAGGAGCAGCAGAAGAACCTAGCACTGCCCTGGACATACTGTATATGTACATATTGGGCTCTATAGCAGTGCATCTCTAACAGTGCATGTTTTCCAGATCTTCTATTTGGTGCACAGGTTATTTATTACTGGCTGACACATGTTAAAAGATCCACAGGTGGTGGTAATTATTTCATTTGTGATACTGAGAAGGACATGCAGCACTAGTAACAATCTATTATATTACTATTTCTATTGTGGTCATGGTGTGGGCTGGGGAGGGGGGTTTCCATGCAGATGGAAACCCCCCCTGCGTTTGCCTATGAAGGAGTTAATGCGTGGTTAATTGCGATGAAGGTTTGCGTAAAATGTTGCACCATTGGACATTGCATCACCCATATGGAGGTGCAGAATGTCCTGAACATGGGCACCAAATTCAGTGCTGACCGCTACACGCCTGCATCTGGCTAGCCAGCCCCCTCTTAACTCCCAGGAATAACTACTGAAATTGCCTCTCTCTGTAACTAAGGGCCTGATTCAGAGCCACTCGTAAGCGGCCGCTCGTTCGCTCCGAGCGATGTTTGCCCAACTGCGCATGCGTACGGATCGTTATACGCATGTGCGAACCAGTCAGTGCGGCCGAAATTCATGTGCTCGCAAAATAGCGACTGCCTGATAATTTGAGTGACAGAAAGAGGCGTATGTGGGTGGTAACGGGGGAAGGTGCTTGAAAACGGGGAGTGGAGATCCGAACGCAGGCGTGCTTAAAGGTTAAAACGGGCGTTTTATGGGTGTGCATAATTAAAACAGCAGCGTCATTGACCACGTCACTGGGTTATTTTATAGTCAGAACTGCTCGCAAAATTGTGGTAGGAAAAACCAACCCCAAGAATAGCGAGCAGTTCATACCCTGGTCGATGTACTCGATTAATCTAATAAATAGCGGACATGACGTAGGATGCGAGCGGCCAGGGGGCGTATTTTTTAAAAAAACGACCGCAAGTTTGGTTCGCTCGTTCAGACCTAGAGGCGTGAACAGACCGCAAAGAGCGAACGGTTGATTTGAATAGCCACCCCTATTTTCTGGACAGGCGAGCGCTAATTGCGTCCGGCTCTGAATCAGGCCCTAAATTCGTTCTGCGTCCCCTTGTGGTAACCATTCGCATGCATGTGCAATGTGACATGGACGCATTCGCAGAATGAAAACATTGGACTCTTGTGTCTGAAGAAGCCACAGTGTCCACCTCTGATTCACACCCTCTGTATTGTATGCTGGTCACTGATGCTCTCTGTATTATCAGGTGGTCACTGGTGCTCTCTCTATTATATGTTAGTCACTGATGCTCTAGTTTTATTATAGCAACCACTTATGCTGTCTATATTATATGGTGGTCACTAATGCTCTCTGTATTATATGACGGTCACTCGTGCTCTCTGTATTGTCTGATGGTCACTGATGGATATTAATGCAGCCACGACTCCATCTTGTTCTGCAGATCGTGACTGCACCTTTATGCTAATGCCGATAAAAAATTCATACAGAGACACACACCGACTGCAGCACTAATCCGCCACTTTGCATAAAATCTTGCACCATCGGACATTGCACCACCCATTTGGAGGCGCAGAATTTCTGTCTGAACATGGGCACCAAAATCAGTCTCAGTCGCTGACTGCTACATGCTCACATTTAGCTAGCCACCCCCATCTTACCTCCCAGGAATGACCACTAAAATTGCCTCTTTTAGCAACTAAATTCATTCTGCTTCCCCTGGCAGTAACCATTGGTATGAATGCACAGACTGAAAACATTGGACACTTGTGTTCAAAGCCACAACAATGTCCACCTCTGATTCACACTCTCTGTATTGTATGGTGATCATTTATGCTATCTGTATTATATGATGGGTCACTGATGCTCTTTGTATTATAGGGTGGTCACTGATGCTCTCTGTATTATTTGTTAGTCACTGATGCTCTAGTTTTATTATGGCAACAGCTGATGCTGTCACATGGTCACAGATGCTCTCTATATTATATGGTGGTCACTGATGTTCTCTGTATTATACAGTATGGCAACCACTGATGCTCTATGTATTATATGACAGTCACAGATCTGTTCTCTGTATTTTATGAAGGTCACTGATGCTCTGTGAATTATATGGCAGTCACTGGCTGTGATCCTTTCTGTACAGTATGGCAGTCAAATATGCTCTCTGCATTACATGGCAGTCACTGGGATGCTTTCAGTATAGTATGGAGGTCACTGATGCTATCTGTATTCTAAATTAATCACTAGGATGATCTATAGTGGGTGAGGTAGTGTAGTACAGACAGTGATACTTACATTTGTATCTTAAGACAGTAGAGCCTGCATGCTCAATTTAAAAGTGAAGCACCCCAAACCAGAGAATAAGTTGATGTCTGTATTCAAGCAAACCAATGATCACCACTATCTATGGGAGAGGGTGAGGTAACCTAGCTGAGTCTTTGCCCCAGATAACAGAGAGATAACAGAGAGCCTAGCATCACCCCTGCCAGCACACTGCAAACTGTATGCTTACCCGTCACTCCTGGGAGATGCCTACAACACCTTAATTTTTGCCAAAGTGGAACAATCCGCAAAGGCAAAGTGTAAAAAGTATCTGGTTCAAAATTCAAGTCTGATGGAAAAAGACTCATGCCTCTTAAATTAAGAAAAAAATAATCAAAATATTTGTTCCATCTACCCTGTCGTATTTCAGTAATCCTGCTTCACAAGAGGAAGTCTCATTCTGCTCCTGGCTTCATACCTTGCTAGAATCACCTTCACTCTTCTGTGTGTATATAATAAGGATCAAAGACATGCATATATTATAAACAGCAGACTTATGCCCATCAATCAAGAGTAGCTTTGAGCACATACCTGGTATCTAAAAACACAAATAGAATTAAAATTCCTGTAACCACTTACCATTTAGTTGTCATGATCTGTACTACTAAAATGGCCTTCTTACCTCTCCGGGGCCTATCCAAAATGGCAGAGGTCCGTCCCTGCTGTACGCCGCGCCCGGCTGATGTTTGGGCATGCTGATGGTTCTCTGCGACCTCCTACTCCTAACAGGCTTCCCCAGCATGATGACACACATGCCAGAGTTCCCTCCTGAACGTGGATATGGGTGCGGCCATCTTGGACTCTGTCACGTGACGACATGCCTTAAATCAGAACACTACCTTCTGACTTGCTGACCACAGTATCCAATCATCAGGGATCCAGCCCTATAAATTCCATTTCCTGACTGATCTGTTGCCAGTACAATGTCACTTATCGCTGAAGTTACAGCTCAAGTACTGAGCTCCAAGATTTGCCTTATCTGAACGGTGCGGTCTGTCCTATTCTACTTCCTTCATCTGGAACCAGACTCTGATACCATTTGCTGCAGTCTGGAATTGCCATTGAAAATTCTCTCTCATATCACCATCGGACGTTATCGATCAACTACATTAAAGCATAATTTTCGGTCCCTACCGATCAACTACACTAAGTATCATCATCGATTCTTACCGATCAACATTACTATTCTTTAAACATCGGATCCTCAGCAAATCAATTATTATGCTTCAAACATCGGATCCTCAGAAATCAATTATTCTTCAAACATCTATTCATCAAATAACCAATAATAATAGTAAAGAGATCAAAGGCGATAGATGAAAACTAATAATCAATAAACAATGAAATAATAGTCCAAAGTTCACAAGAAGATTTCCAAAAAAGCAGTGCATGCGATACCTTCCTCTCCTCTTCAAGATCACTCCTTGATGTGGGGAATAATTATGCAAAAAGAAAGAACAAAACATACAATGTGAAGTACTGATAAATAAAAATGAATGAATATGTCCCTCTGTGTTGATCATGGAAATGGTGCTTATATAGTTCCCAATGTGTCAAAGTAAAGAGGACTCGCCACCAATATCTTCCAAAATCTATTGAGTGCGTACCGAAAACTCACGTGAGTGGTACAGCAACAACACATATAATGGTTTCTTTTGGAAGAAATTCACCACTTTGTACAAGGTAGATCATCTGAGGCGTACCTCAACTCACATTTCATAAAGGTAAATCTCAGGGGTGCACTCACCAGTCTTCATAAGAAAAAGTTATTTATTTCATACTGTATCAGCATATAATTTACAGCAGCATCGCTGAAATTTACCTCTATCTTTTGTAATTACTTTTTTTGGTCCTATATGGGTAGCTGCCCCAGCAAATTGTGGACTGTGACGTGAGTGTGGACCTTTCTGGAACTGACATGAGTGTGGACCTTTCTGGAATTGTATACGTATATAGTATACACTGTACACATATATATGTAGTATTTAGAAAAAGAGGCACTCAATAGGGACTTTAAAATAAAACTTATGTAAAATACATTTTGCCCCAGGACATTACGTAATAGTTAATGAGAGGTTCAGGAACTGAGGGTCTGATTCAGTAAGGATCGCTATTGCAATTTCAGCTCCATAATCGCACGCAGTCTCACTGTGAAAATATGCTAATGATTGCAATCGCAATGCCATTACCTAACATAAGGATGCCCACTTTACCTTACACACATCCGTATAACTTAGCAAGTCTGTGAAACCATCGGTAACATCTGAAAGGCCAAGCTGTGTATGGCATCGCAGTAGCTAATTTATGCACACCCCTGCAACGGTGTTCAAACAGACTGGCACGCCTGTGTTTCACCGACCACCTCCCCTGTCACCACCCCCAAACGGTACTTCATGTCAATCATTCTGTGATGGGTCGGTGTAGTCACTGTCCCAATCGCAGTGGGGTGTTCGGCACACGCACTGCGATGCATGCGCAGAACGCAACAATCGACAGATTGCGTGTGTAACCGTAGTTGCAATTGGTAGTGAATTAGGTCCTGAGTTCCTGCTTCTTCCTGCTGAAAAATAGCCCTGATTCTATTACATACAGCGACTTCAAACTCAATAGAATTTTCAACAGAATTGACCCAGTTTTACAAAATTGGAGGTTATTACATTCCCCATTTGCTACATATTTATTTTCGCTAGCTGGTCCAGTCGCTCCTTATGCTTAAATGATGTCATTTCCCATACAGAACATGTCGTAGCTAGTTCGAACCAGGGGCGTAGGGAAGGGCGGTTCCACCGTAGCGTAAGCTCCAGGTACGAAGTTGCAAGTGGGCACACTGAAGTTGGACTCCGGAAGCAGCTGTCAAATAGCTGACAGCCTGCCTTCCTGCTGCTTTAGTGAGAGACGTCGTGGTCAGAGAAGCTTGTGCTGAGCCCTGATTGGTGGAGCTCAGCACATGCTCATCTGACCCCAGCAGAGGGTGAGGCTACAGCAGCATGTTGACGAGGATCTATCCTGTAACATGGAGGAAGAAGCTGCTGGGTCCACATAAAGGTGAGATAGTTACTCCAGTCATGTCTGTCTGGTTATTTCTATCACCCTCCCTGTCTGTATGTGTACAAATGTGACCCTCCCCTTATGTGTGTGTGTATATATGTGTATATATATATATATATCTATCTATCTATGTGTGTGTACGGATGTTTGTACTATATGTATGTGTGACCCTGTCTGAATGTATGTATGTATGTACGTACTGTATGTATATATGCTTGACCCTGTATGTGTGTGTGTATGTGTGTATATATATATATATACATACATACACCCCCCTCCCCCCAAATTGACTGCACTTCCCACCATTTCT
Organism: Taudactylus pleione; assembly: GCA_031769625.1. Taxonomy (NCBI): domain Eukaryota; kingdom Metazoa; phylum Chordata; class Amphibia; order Anura; family Myobatrachidae; genus Taudactylus; species Taudactylus pleione. The sequence continues at coordinate 13,541,125 of JAUIMM010000113.1, read as the reverse complement.
TTATCAATTGATGGCACAACTATCTCCTCTAGCCCCACAGTGCGCTGTCTTGGAGTTATCCTGGACTCCTCCCTCTCCTTCAGACCACATATCCAGAATTTCTCACAGTCCTGTCGTTTTCATCTTAAAAATATTTCCAAGATTAGACCCTTTCTCAGCCAGGATGCCACTAAAACCCTCATACACTCATTGGTCATCTCAAGATTGGATTACTGTAACCTCCTCCTATCCAGCCTCCCCAACTCCCTTCTTTCCACTCTCCAGTCTGTCCTCAATGCTGCTGCTCGGCTCATCTCCCTCTCCAAATGCTCTGTATCTGCCTCCCCTCTCCTACAAGCTCTCCACTGGTTCCCCTTTCCTTTCAGAACCCAACTCAAGGTTCTCACACTCACTTACAAAGCCCTCACCCATTCCTCTCCCATTTACTTCTTGGACCTCATCTCCCTTCACTCTCCTGTCCCCCCTCTTCTTTCAACAAATGCACGCCGCCTCCCCTGCAAATTGATTACTTCCTCCCACTCCCGCCTCCAAGATTTGCCTGCGCTGCTCCCCACCTTTGGAACTCTCTCCCTCTTCCCATCAGACTCTCCACATCTCTACCATCCTTCAAACAGGCTCTCAAGACTCACTACTTCATCAAAGCCTTCCAACTCTCGTCTTAACTTGCTGCTACATACTCCTTCCTCCCTGCCTACCCCATCTGTGTCACACCTGTTTGTCTGCCACTCCCTTTTAGAATGTAAGCTCTTATGAACAGGGCCCTCTACCCTCTTGTGCTTCTCCTTCTGTACTTTCCTCTACTTCTTACTCCCCACTAGGGCACCAAACACTTGGCTGCTTTGCTCTCCTGCTTATCTGGGTGTTATGGTCGCTAATGTAGCAATATATATTATCCATGTTCCTTGTCCTGTATGGTATTGTATTGTATTGTACTGTAAGTCACTGGTCAACTTATTTGTTTATCCATCAATATATATATATTTTTTTCCATCAACGTATTTGTTTATCTACAGTACTTTGTAAGGTGCTGCGGAACACTTGTGGCGCCATATAAATAAATGATGATAAATAAATAACTATGTATGTATGTGTGTGACCCTGACTGAATGCATGTATGTATCATACTTGCCAACTCTCCCTGATTGTCAGGGAGACTCCCTGAAATAGTAGCAATCTGCCTGACTCCCTGAAGAGTCTAGCAATCTCCCTGATTGCACCGAACCCCTATTATGAAGCTGTTATACAGCGCTTCACTTTTTCCACATTTTGTTATGTTACGGCCTTATTCCAAAATGGATTAAATAAATTTTTGTCCTCAAAATTCTACACACAATACCCCATAATGACAACATGTAAAAAGTTTTTTTTTTAGATTTTTGCAAATTTAATAATAAAAGAAATTAAGAAATCGCATGTACATAAGTATTCACAACCTTTGCTCAATACTTTGTTGATGCACCTTTGGCAGCAATTACAGCCTCAAGTCTTTTTGAATATGATGCCACAAGCTTGGCACACCTATCTTTGGGCAGTTTTGTTCATTCCTCTTTGCAGCACCTCTCAAGCTCCATCAGGTTGGATGGGAAGCGTCAGTAAACAGCCATTTTCAGATCTCTCCAGAGATGTTCAATCAGATTCAAGTCTGGGCTCTGGCTGGGTCTCTCAAGGACTTTCACAGAGTTGTCCTGAAGCCACTTCTTTGATATCTTGGCTGTGTGCTTAGGGTTTTTGTCCTGCTGAAAGATGAACCGTCACCCCAGTCTGAGGTCAAGAGCCCTCTGGAGCAGGTTTTCATCTAGGATGTCTCTGTACATTGCTGCATGCATCTTTCCCTTTATGCTGACTAGTCTCCCAGTTCCTGCTGCTGAAAAATATCAGTGATGCTGCCACCACCATGCTTCACTGTAGGGATGGTATTGGCCTGGTGATGAGCGGTGCCTGGTTTCCTCCAAACATAACGCCTGCTATGCACGCCAAAGAGGTCAATCTTTGTCTTATCAGACTAGAGAATTTTGTTTCTCATGGTCTGAGAGTCCTGCAGGTGCATTTTGGCAAACTCCAGGTGGGCTACCATGTGCTTTTTACTAAGGAGTGGATTCCATCTGGCCACTCTACCATACAGGCCTGATTGGTGGATTGCGGCAGAGATGGTTGTCCTTCTGGAAGGTACTCCTCTCTCCACAGAGGAACACTGTAGCTCTGACAGAGCGACCATCGGGTTCTTGGTCACCTCCCTGACTAGGGCCCTTCTCCCCCGATTGCTCAGTTTAGACGGCCGGCCAACTCTAGGAAGAGTCCTGATGGTTTCGAACTTCTTCCATTTACGGATGATGGAGGCCACTGTGCTCATTGGGACCTTCAAAGCAGCAGATATTTTTCTGTACCCTTCCCCAGATTTGTGCTTCGAAACAATCCTATCTCGGAGGTCTACAGACAATTCCTTGGAATTCATGCTTGGTTTGTGCTCTGACATGCACTGTCAAGTGTGGGACCTTATATAGACAGGTGTATGCCTTTCAAAATCATGTCCAATCAACTGATTTTACCACAGGTGTACTCCAATTAAGCTGTAGAAACATCTCAAGGATGATCAGTGGAAACAGGATACACCTGAGCTCAATTTTGAGCTTCATGGCAAAGGCTGTGAATACTTATGTACATGCGATTTTCTTTTTTTTTTTTTATTACATTTGCAAAAATCTTTTTACACATTGTCATTATGGGGTATTGTGTGCAGAATTTTGAGGACAAAAATTTATTTATTTCATTTTGGAATAAATCTGTAACAACAAAATGTGGAAAAAGTGAAGCGCTGTGAATACTTTTCGGATGCACTGTATATACAAAAAACAACAGGTATATACATTCAAATGGGACCATTATTATAATTTCCCTGCATTGGTTATAAGGCACAATGATCCCTATGGCTACATGCATTTTCTGAAAAGTGTGTTTTCATCAACAAGTAGATGTTACTGACTGCTTTGGGGCTCATTTACATTTGGCTGTAAATTAATCTTATGATACGCCTCTCAGATGTAGCAGTAAACATCCACCTTACCGCCGCGCTCATAGGTGGTGCTTTCATAATCTCCCTGAAATGCTTTTTCAAAAGTAGGCCAGTATGGTATGTATGTATGTACGTATTACCATGCCTGTTTGTATGTATGTATGACCCTGTGTATATATATATATATATATATATATATATTATATAGCGGTTATATTATGTAGCTGCTGTGTGTGTATATAGAGGCGGTTGGCTGGAGTGACAGGGGGTAGTATGGCAACGGGCTAGTAAACGTACCCTGATGTCGTCAGTTACTATCCACGTGTACATTGACCAGAAATAGTAGCCTGCCAATCACCGAAGCGTGGTGACGAAGCTAGCCCGCGAGGGTACAAGTTTCTAAAGTAACATCGCTTTAAGGGCACCGCATGTCCGCCCTCACTCCATGTCATATCCAGGTACATTAGCTGAAGGGTATCTATACACAACCCTGGTGTGATGGGGCTGTAGAGAAAGGGGGCTGTTGTATGATGATGACATTGGTTACATTCCTACACAAACAGGCATCTTCCGGACCATGTAATTTCCTACATGAAGAGTGAGTACCGACAGAAGACACTGGACCTCATTCAGAGGCGGTCGTTAGTTGCAAGCGGTCGCACTGAATCAGGGCGGCCACTTGCATCCTGAACGACCGCCTCCTTGTCGATCGCTAAGCTGTGGGTTAACACCCACAGCTCTAGCGACCGACATGGGTGATGGTCGTGATGGTCAAGACCATCACGACCATCGGGGCTTACGACCAGACCCTACGGTTGGGTCGGGGCACTCGTAAGCCCCAGGGAGCTTCCTGCTCTGATCGAGCAGGAAGCTCTCCACTGGCATCAGCAATGATGTCAGTGGGGCCGCCCCCAAACGGCAAGCATTCCGGCGGGAATGCCTCCGTTTGGGCAGGCATGCACCCTGCCCGCCTCCCAAACGGGGCGAACTGTCGCTCAACATCCGCTGCGAGACCCCTAGCGATGGAGCGTCCGTCGCTAGCCGGGTCTCGCGCATGCGCACGACGGAGTCGGCTCCATCGAGTCGGTTGCGAGCGCTCAGCGCTTGCGACCGACTCTGAATGGCCCCCACTGTCTACCCAGGGATGATCAATTTCTTTAGAGGTTCCCTATTGCAGAGAAACCACCATATAGGTAAGGTGTATTTTTATTGAGTACACACAAAACTGGATTTTATTAGTGGAATTACTTTGTGGGTTGGAATATATAAATAGCCCTTTATGCCCCAGTTTGAAGCTTCCCCTACACCTCTGGTTCCAACATTCACGGAGTTACCCTCTCTTAAGAGTTGGTGACCCTCCCACATCCCGCAAACTTCCTATTGAAATTAGATCACTGCTCCATCTGCTCATCACCCATCTCGGCTGCTGAGCTGCTCTTCCTAGGGCTGACCAATTATGTGGTGGTTCTGTATTGGAGCACCTGCAACGTTACAGCCATGCCCCCATGTACACTGCCAGGATCCGTGTCTGCCAATCCCGGCAATTTCATCAGTACAGTATAGGTTGGGGGTGTCCGCCTAAGGAGAGTGTGGGGCGCACACCTTGTGCATATGCCTAGGGGCATTGGGAGGTTGGCCGGGCCCGGCATAAGGGGTGTGGCCTAATCGTGGATGGCGTGGCTACACTCCTTTAGGATTTGAGAGAAAAAAAATTGCAGCACCGCTGCGGGGAGGGAGGTGCTGTGAGCCCCTCAGCTCGGCACAAAGCTGCGGGGGGATGCGATCAGTGTGTTTGGTCCCCCCACAGGCACAGGAGACTGCTGCGGCAGCCTCCCACTGCAGCCCAATACACAGCAGCATGTGCTGGGCTTCTGTGCTATAAGAGGGAGGGGTGGGGCCGGGCCCCTCCAGGAAGCCCGGGCTAATAGTACCCGCTCTCCCCTCTCAGCGACCGTGCATACGCCTATGGAGAGACTTTTTTGCGGATGGTGTATTTCGGGCAAAAATAATTTCCTTAGATGCGTGCCAGGGGCCCACAAATGTCTAGTTATGCCCTTGTGCTTTACCCTTTAATTTAGCATACAGTACAGTTAGAAATGTGTTCTACACTATAGCAGGAAGTCTGTAGGCAAAACACACCCTGGTAATGAGGAATGCAGCTCTTTTCTTTAGAAGAGGAAACACAATGAACTGACTCATCGTCTGTCATCAGAAAGCAGTTTTACCTAGAGAAGCAATTGCCAGCCTATGTGCACTGATGATGTCATGCAGCCTGCAGACAGGTGGAACCGGATATGTCTGCTCATGTGACCTCCTTGATCTGAGGGAATTATGTCAGGAGGAAAGGTTATCTGAGACATTTTCGTTGAATGTCAGATCTCCTCACAGATCTCCTCACAGAATCTTAAGTGGAATAAATAGCACCACCTGTAGATCATTTGAAATGTGTTCATATACACCTGTTATGTCACCTGATAAATGTGAACTGTTCGGGGTCCTGAAAACCTCTGCCCTAATGAACACATTTTTAACAGTTTCATTACCAGAATGCTTCACCCAAATGAACCATATCTTATGTCCTTCCAAAATAATCTGTCTTCTGGTTTATGGGAATATTTATCAATACTTTTTTTTTTACTAAATAATAGGAAAATTTATGTTTTTACACCCATGTTATATTGTTTTAGTATCATCTATATGTATGAAAGGGTTTTTGGAGGAGATTTCGGAAAAAACTCCTCCATGCCCTATAATTCAGATCTGATTAGAATCCTGATCGCTTATCCCACTACAGGTATGAGAAATGCTATCAGGTCAGATTTACTATCGTCAAATTGTATTTTAATACGAGAGGGAGCCTCACTAAACTAGTGCGAGCTCCTCACGTTCAGCAGATGGGAGCTGTGTGCTGTGCCCAGCAGAGAGTGAGATCCCTCCCCCGTTCTCCTACTCTGCCATGCCGAGAACACAGGCATGGCATAGCCAATGTCACTAACAATGAGTGAAGTGTGAGCTGCAATGAGACCCATCCAGCAGCTTTCCCATCCCTTACACAACCGATCAAGACACTGAGGCCCTGATTCAGAGCCGGACGCTCTGACAGAGCGCTCGCTCTGACAGAGCGCTCGCTCTGAATCAGGGCCGGCCCTCTTACTTTTTGGACCACCCACAGCTATAACGAGCAGCCAAAATGATGGTCTTCACCATCGCGACCATCAGGCTTGCGACGAGACCCTAAGGTAGGGTCTCGTCTTCCGCAAGCCCTGGAGTGCTTTTGGCTCTATCAGATGGGAACCATGGGAACGCCTCTGTCTGGGCAGCCACGCCCCTGGCACGCCCACCAAAGGGGGCGTGCTGTCAATCACCATCGACAGCACGCCCCCTTTGGTGCGAGACCCATAACGACGGCTTGGCCATCGTTATTCGGGTCTCGCGCATGCGCACGACAGAGCCGCCTCCGTCGTGCGCATGCGCACTTGGGCAACATCGACCCGCTTGCAAGTGGGTCTGAATCAGTCTGAATCAGGCCCTGAGCCCCTAGTCGAGGTCTGGGATCAGCCTGCACACAGGGATCTCTGATCGGTCGGCTGCTGCTATAAACCGGTCAGCTGAGGTGTCGGCCACAATGTTCACTGCATCTCAGTTGATCACACAGCTCAGCTGACCGAGTTACAGAAGCAACAGAAAAAGCTGCTCCAGCGCTGTATGCACTTTATGTAAACACTATGGGTTGCTTATTAATTAGCTCACAGCTGCAGAATCCCTCTGTGAGTTTGTGCTACTACACAGAAATAAAAAATACCTATACTGAACAATACATATGGATTCTCCGCTTCTCCATAAATGTGGATTGCAATATGGCAGAGAATGAAAAGGTCAAAAACTCGATCTTAAACAATGTACATTTAATGACAAATAGAATAAAACTATATATATATTAAAAAAAAATTAAAAATATAGAAAAAAAATATTTCAATAAAATACACATATAAAATTACAATGAATATAGACATGTGATATCAGACATCCATACTTATAAATAAGGACTTGTAGTAGGTTTATCTCAAGCACCTGCTGCAAATGTCACAACTGGATAGCTTTGTGTGGATAATATTGGCTGAGGCTCATTGATTTGTCTCTGTGCGAAAGTAGATAGTCAGCTTTTGGCACCTTGGTTTAGGGAAAAAAAAAGTCACTTGCAGCTGAAAATCCTGCTAAGGATATATCTATCCTGTTTCCAAGGTTGTATCATAGATGTCACTCTGTGTGGTGAGTCAGCCGCTGTTATTGTCTTACCTGGACCTGCATGAAATCACAGGACCCAGCGCTTCTTCGCGGTCTAGCAATGGGGGTTGGCCGCTCACTTGTGGCTGGCTAAAAGTAAATAAATGAGATCCGGATCAAGTAGCCAATATATAAGCCAGTTGGACAGCAAGCAGTGCCACCATGGAGGCTTTTTCAAAGGTGGCGAAACATGTCAGAGAATATACCCCATATATACTGACATCCTGAAGGACTGACCTGCTGAATTAAGCATTTGTCACGCTGTTTTGGATTTCCATTGTGTCATCTGCTAAAGAGACTCCTGCGCTGCTTGCTGTCCAACTGGCTTATGTATTGGCTACTTGATTCGGATCTCATTTATTTACTTTTAGCCAGCCACAAGTGAGCGGCTACCTCGATTGCTAGACTGCAGGACTGTGCACACGCAGCAGCCGTAGCGTGCAGCAGGAGCGCTGGGACCTGCGAGTTACAGTAGCAGCCCACCAATCAGAGATACCTGCAGATAAGTATTTCTAATATAAACATTTATCTTTTTTCCGCATGCAGCCTATCAGACACAGACTGCATGCTCTGTCTCCACACTATGCACTGTGGGCCTGATTAATTACAGATCACAATTGCAACAGCGTACGCAGATTGGCAGATGGTGCGTACTGCGCATGCATGAGTTAGCATTGCGGGCGCACTGCAATCAATTACGCAGATACAAAGCCATTGCAGATCAAGAGATGGGACGTCAGCGTTTGGGGGTGGTGACGGTGGAGTGGCTGGAGAGATGCAGATGTGCCTGTCTGTTTGAACGCCGTTTCCTGGGCGTGCATAAATTAGCCTCTGTGACGGCATTCACAGCTTGAGTATTCACTGCATGTGAAAAAAGTTGCAATTTCTGAGTAAGGTCAGACCTGCAGTAATTCTGCGTGAGGGGCCGATGTTACCGATGTATATGCAGATCTGCGAGGTATTACGGCTGTGAGATAGTGGTAGTCTCTATGCTGGCTTTGCGATTGCAGACATTAGCATATTTTTGCAGCAGATCTGCATGCATAATTGCAGCTGCATTCGTAATAGCGATACGTAGTGAATCAGGCCCATAATGCATACTCACTGGACGATATGAACGATTTCTCATTCCGATGTGTCGTAATCGGTCAAATCGTAGAGTTTAGTGTGTACCCAGCATAACTGTCATTTTTCAAACATAGCCTGTAACATGACAGTTAGGAGCTGATTTGTTGGGACTTTATCTCCATCCAAGGCTTAGTAAATAGACCCCAAAGTGTACTAGAGTTGCTGGGCTGCGACTTTATCCGCACCGGAATTAGTTTTACATACAAAGTCGCAGATAAAGCGCATTTTGGGGTAGATGTACTAAGCCTTGGAGATAGATAAAGTGGCGAGAGCTAAAAGTACCAACCAATCAACTCCTAACTCACTCTACAGGTTGTGTTTAAAAAATGACAGGAGCTGATTGGTTGGTACTTTTTCTCTTCACTTTATATTTCTCCAAGGCTTAGTACATCTATCCCTTATTTTATTCAGACTGTTACCTTTTAAGGTGCTGCGGACCCCTTGTGGCTCCATATAAAGGATAATAATAATGAACTCCGTTGTGTTTTCATAGATGCTCCTATCTCAGAACTATACTTTTCAGTATAGTTTGCTTCCAGTGTTGTTCGCATACCAGCTAAGTACTCTGTTGCTTTCACGGTGGGAACCAACTACACTGGGCTGCAACCTGTGTCTTCACTGAGTAAATTCCATATTCTCTTGTGGGGATCCCTGGTAAAGTCCGGAGAGGGTCTTAGGCTCTGTCCCAGTGCATTTGGTTGTGCCAATTTCACCTGTTTGCATTCGCTGTCTGGTTTTGAGTACCAGGGTTATTGCATCTACTTTGTGCCTCTAATTGAACACCACGCACTGTTCCAACACCTCCCTGTACCTTATTACACACTACGCGCTGTACAAACAGTGACAATGCATTTGTGCCCCTCATTGCACGCCACACGCTGTTCAAACAGTGCCAAAGCACCTTGTTGCATGCTACCACACTTTGGGTAGTCAGCTGTAGTTGTGGCTTTTGTGCTTCCTGTGTTAAACACTTCCAGGTATGCCTACCACGTCGTAGAATATCACAGTTATACCGTCTTTGGTGAGTTTCCCTCTAGAAACAAAATAACAAAGCGTCACAACACCACTGCGAGTGTGATCAACTCCGGAGGACATGGCCATGCCCCATTGTGACATAGACAAGTCTCATCCTGATTCACAGATCACACAAATACAAGATTATTGTATTACATTTTTTTTTATTACAGAATTAGATAGAGACCTTTTGCAAAAAACTAGATGGATATTTAAAGCAGAAAACAATGAGACAAAGCCTAGACAAATAAGCATATCATTTGAGTGTACGGGGTATATTTACTAAAAGTCGATTTCAATTGATTTTGATCAATTTAAAACAGATGAAGACCGATTAACATCAATGTTGTGTTTCTGGGGCTAAATCATACATTTACTAATACTTAAAAAAAAATGAAATAATAAAAAAAAAAAATTCTGTTTGTGTGATTTAAGCCCCAGAAACGCAACATCCGATGTTGATCAATTTTGATCGATTTTCACTGATTTTAAATTGATAAAAATCGATTAAAATCAACCGCTAAATCTCTTGATCTGATGTGTTATTCTGCAGTAAACGGTACCCCATGATATTTTCACAGAAAGGATTAAAAATGGAATTTCACTAATGTTTTAAATAAAAGTGTAAAATAAAGTTTTAGTTTTAAATATTACATAACCAACACTACAGAGATATACTTTATACACATATGAATTCATAAACAAAGTAGCAAGATACGTGATACAATGACAGACGGGAATAATCGTTGAGTATGTGTTTTACCCAAGTAAGGATTACTTTGTGTATTTGCTATTCCCTTATGCATTCAATAAATATACCTAACCTTTTATATAATTTATTGCATGTTTAATCATTTCAGCAACAAATTAACACAGTAAATCAATTGTAAATAGTGGAATGGTTTTGCACATTTTAAATTGGGTGTCTGATTGGAAAAGAATACATATTCAGTAACCCATAGCAACCAGACATTTGCTTTCATTCTCTATACCTACCTACCACCAGGGAGGAGACGGAGCATTATTGCTCTACACAGGCCTGGCTGTAAACCAGGACTATGTGATGTTTTGTTTAGGGGGGTGAGTGGAAGGACCAATGCAAAACCACAATCCCTGGCATTGCAGCTTCTCATTGGTCCTCCCACTCACCCCCCTTCCCACACACACACACACACACACACATTCTGCAGTCATATTAAAGTTGAGAACATTTTTGGTAACAATGCAGATTTAAATCGAATTGCAGATTTGGCCTTATAGGACACTGCATATTTCCAAATATTATGATTTAAATATTAAAAAGTTTACTTAAATGCTGTTAGTACAAAACCCAAGACACCATTCAAGAAAACGGTATTAATTTTGTGGGCAATTTGAAGAACAAATTTTATTTTCGGTTTTTATCATGAAACCATAAATGTTACAGCATAGAGAATATTGCAATCATTTATACTAAAAAGGGAGCAACCAAACCACATATCTGATTTGATATAAATAGCAGATACAGGGGTAGATGTACTAAACCTTGTAGCCTGATAGTTAAAATGGAGAGTGATAAAGTGCAACCAGCTCCTAACTCTCATTTTTCAAACACAGCATGTAACGTGACAGTTAGAAGCTGATTGGTTGGTACTTTCTCTCTCCCCAAGGCTTAGTACATCTCCCCCACAATATGTATATTTCACATTTCAGTTCGAATACATATGTACTGCATATCAGTGAACTTCATGTAATGTACAGTATGTTTAGATGTACTTATTATATGTATGAATATAGGAACAAATAACAAAATGTGTATACAAATAGACATAATTCATGTTGTGCAACAAAACAAAAGGATGCTTCTGTGATACCCTTAAAAGTGTATGAATAGTAAAAAAATGTTAGTTCATGTAACTGCACTGAATCATTGCACATTGTTTGTGGTGGTGGGCAGAGTGGAGGCTGGCTTGTGTAGCTACTATGGGCCCCTCTGGACTGAGAGAACATGCCTGGTGATTCATGGGTGACCCCCCTCACTGAGGGGAAGATAGACCTGGCTGCTCTCTTGGAGCTATGTGGGCTTATGGGCTCGTTGCCGGAGACATGCCACTGCCGCTGCCGCATGGGGAGAGCTGTCCCCATGGTAACAGACAGCACACAGGCAAGAGCGGCACGTGCGGTGAGCGGGAAGCGACCCTGCACGTGACCACTGTTTATAAAAGGGAGCCCCGCGGAGACTGCGGGGAGAGTCTCTGAGGAGAGAGCCGGAGCGGCAGCCCTGTGGTAGGAGCGGGACTTACTGAGAGGAGCTGCGTTGTCGACGGGCGTCTGTGAGGAGAGAGCTGAGGGTCTCATTCAGACCCGCACGCGAGCGCAGGATGCTTGCAAGCGGGTCGATGGTACCCAAATGCGCATGCACACGACGGAGGCTGCTCCGTCGTGCGCATGCGCGAGGCTTCCCCGTCGCTCGGGGTCTCGCACCAAAGGGGCAGTGCTGTCGATGGTGAGTGACAGCACGCCCCCTTTGGTGGGCGTGCCGGGGCGTGGCTGCCCAGACGGAGGCGTTCCCATGGGAACGCCTACCATCTGGGTCCTGCCCCACTGACATCACTAGTGATGTCAGTGGGAGTGATTTTGGCTCTGATAGAGCCAAAATCACTCCAGGGCTTGCGGCAGCGAGACCCTACCGCAGGGTCTCGTCGCAAGCCCGATGGTCGCGATGGTCTTGACCATCGCGACCATCATCATGGACACTCGCATAAGCTGTGGGTGGTAACCCACAGCTATGCGAGCGTCCAGGAGGACGCACCAAAAAACGCCCTGATTCAGAGCGGGCGTTCGTTCAGAGCGTCCGGCTCTGAATCAGCCCCTGAGATCGAAGCTGCCAGGAAGCTGGGAGGCACTGCCGAAGGAAGCGGTGTCATCAGGGGCTGCCTCTAAACCTCCCCTTCCAAAAATGATTGACGGCTGGGGGCTGGACTGGAGGTCGCTATCCTGGGTGCTGTAGCTGAAAACAGCAGGAGCAGGTCTGTTGAGCTGCATTGTAATTACACCTCAGCACCACATTTAACAGGCGAAGCACATTGATAAATTGTAATAACAACTATTCTAGTCAGAACTTGTCCTGGTAGCAGGAAGAATTGTATACTAAGCCTAAATATCTACAGTGACTCTGAGGTACTGTAGGTTAATTTATCCTACCTGTCAGCACTGGTTATCATAGGATCAGCCTCTTCCCCTAAAAACTCTCTCCCTCAAAGGAAATAGAGAGGCAAAGCAAGAGAATCATATAGTAGTGCTGGGCAATAGAAACAGTACAGTGAGAAGCCATAGCTACTTCAGTTATATGAAACACATCCTGCAGCTTCAGTAAAGCGAAATTCAGCTCTTTGTTAAGTGTTGGGAGGCAGCAAATAAGAGAACTTAAGTACAAGTGCCCATGTGTATAATAACCTCCCTTATCAGCCGTACTAAAATAAACTATTATTCAGCAACCCAGCTTTATCTACAGCCACCGTTGCTCTAAAGTCAGGAAGATTACGTAGGGATCAGTACAGACTAAAGGAGTATAATAGTATCCTCAGGTGACTAACCCAGGAATCCTCAGGTCCGGGCTTGCAGCATACAAGTGGCAGCACCAATATCAGTGTAGCATCCGTAGTTAACTGCAGATATCCGATGGGACATAACTTTAAGTTCTCAACTCCTTCAAACGTGCACCACCGTAAGAGATAGGCGCCAGACTTTTAGGGGTTTGATAGGTCATAGACCACTCTATCGTATATAGAAAATCCCGGGTATTTGAAAAGGTTTCAATTGTTATATTGTGGACGGATGCTTCATATATGGTGAATAATAGGTATTGTGTTATATGTTTGCCATAATAGTCTTCCTTTCAGCGCAAAGAAAGAAGCGTTCCTGTAAAATAAAATTACCCTAGGACAAGCGTGCATTTACTGTGGTCATATGTATGCATATATTTGTTTATTGAATTGTGAATTGCTCCTTTAAAGTGGTGTTGTACAAATTTGCTCCCATGTAAAACTGTTTAGAAAACTTACCTTTCACTACACCTACGTTTTCTTTGAATAAATACGAAAGTGTATGAGTACCCTGTTGCCTATATCTAATTCTCACCTTCCGGTTGGAATCTGAGCCATCCAGAGACGGGGAAGTGGTAAGACACTTTGCATTACACTGCACCCCAACATACCACGCTTATTAAGGGTGCGACACTTCTACACTATACCCCAAAGCAGTCATTAAAAGAAGGAAACTATTTCAGAAATTGGATTTTATTGTAAATGTAAACAGATAAGTATTTGTTGGGGGAATGACATGTTAATACACAGATCTGGGCAGAAACGGTTTATTGTATGGTGACCTTTAATTTTTTTAATAAATCAAACAATTGACATAAGCACAGGTAGGATATACAGTAATAATAATAATAATAATAATAATAATAATAATAATGATTCCCAATGACTTTAGCAGCGTGGAGACTTGTGGACTTGGCAGTTTGGAATTCAAAGAAATAAAAAAAAACCCTGTAGCAACTTCACAGTTTCCATTTGAGGTCATCATTGGGAATTTAGGGATTATGAAATGGGCGTGTAGAGATATATAGATTATGGCATGTACACATTTTACAAGTCTGTTCTCTCAGGTAGATTCAAATAAAAATATATAAAGAAACCAAGCTAAAAAAATCATCATATTTGGGCTCTAATTTATCTAAAAATGTTGAAGTGTTTTTGAAATAAACATTACTCAGAATAAATAGTATATACAGCTTTGATTATATGTGCAGTGGCATAGTTGTGTAAGCAATTAATTAACCTTTATCAATCAGGTACAATTACATGTTTAGACATTTCCAGTAGGGAAAGTGGGAAGCAAAAGCATTTTCCATAACTTCAGTGGATTTAGGGCCAAATGTAATAGGGAGAGAGTTTAGCAGTAATCTCTCACACTTTTTAAACTGGCCCAATGTAATAGAGTCCGAGAACATGCAGACTCTCATGTCTTTAGACTAAAAAAACCTCATGATTTAAACTCTCATCCAGATGTTTTCCCATTTTTAAGAGAAAACTCGATCAATGTTATAGTGTGAGGGTTTACTGCTAAACTCTCACATTTTCTAAACTCTCACCCTATTACATTTGGCCTTCAGTTACTGTTATAGGGATAAATACATTAAGTCATTTATCTCTTTGCAAAGACACATCCTGCATTGCCTCTTGCAGCAGTGATGCAGGATGTGTTTGTACTGTAATGTATCAAAATGACAGTCACCAAAGAGGTATTATGGGGCATATCCACTACACGATGAATGAACGATAACAACATCGTTATCGTTCATTATACTGTGCATTGGATATGGGACCTCATTCAGAGTCTCTCGCGAGATACGATCGCTCATTTGCAAAAAGGGGCCGGGTATGCAAATCAAGCGATCGCTCTTTGTGCTGTAAAGACGCCCTCTATGTTTTAGTGAGCGATGACAGTTAGCGTACGCTGGACTATAAAACCTCCCACCTGTCACTCGCAGCACACGTCATCTCCGGGAAGGTCTGATTAATTGTGAACATCGAGGGCCATCGGAGCTGCTCGCAGTGCTTGGGGTTGACCTAACCTACCCCAAGCACTGCGAGCAGTTCAGGCTAAAAAAACAACCAAGTCACGTGTGCAATGACGCTACTTTGCTAATTATGCACACCCATTAAATGCCGTTCTGACGGTCAGACACGCCTGCGTTCGCACATCTACACCCCCGTTCACAAGCACCTTCCCCTGTTACCACGCACAAACGGCACTATCTGTCACTCAAAGCAGTGACCTGAAAGTGGGTCTCCAGCTACCAAAATAAGATTGCAACAAAAGACGTGCGCACTGCGAATTATACGCATGCGCAGATGTGCGATTATCGCTCCCAGCGAGCGAGCCCTAGCGAGAGACTCTGAATGAGGTCCCTTGTGTCCACACTTAAAGATATGTTGTTCAGTGCAGGCACCCTCCATCATGCCAGAACATGCACAACCTGATGATATCGTCAGGTTGGGCAGTATGTTCAGGCGATGACAGATGCCAACAACGACCAGCGGGAGCGTGCATCGCTGGTCGTTGCCGGCATATTCAGTGCACAATTAATGAATGATTGAACGATAACAATGTCATTATCATTCAATCATCCATTTATATTGTGCAGTGGATATGCGACTTTAGCGCACACTCGCCCTCTTACTCCACGTGGCAGTTTGTGCGCAGGACTTAAAAGAAGCACAAAATGCTGTGATTTGAAGACTGTGCCTGCACATACCTCTGTATGAGCATTTGGATGCGGCACCTGCCCGGTGAGTGGGCATAATGCCTTCCTCAGTTGGCATTACGTGTTACCTGACAAGCTGGCAGCGTTATTAAGAGAAAACAAAGGTGCCCATAGGCAAACGCAGGGGGGGTTTCCGGTTGCCTGGAAACCCCCTTCCAAGTCCACACCATGATGACCACAATAGAAATAGCATATAATACTAAAGTTGCATTTTTTTAAGATCCCCCTCAGTGTCACAAATGAAATAATTAGCACCACCTGTTGATCTTTTAAAACGTCTGAGCCAGTAATAAACACACCTGTGCACCAACTAGGAGATCTGGAAAACATGCACTGTTAGGGGTGCACTGATATAGACCATTGATAGGGTTAATTAGTAATACTGTATAATAATGAACTAGCCAGTACATAAGGAGACCAATCTGTACATATATGTCCAGGGCAGTGCTAGGTTCTTCTGCTGCCCCCCAGATTCCCGAACTTGCTGAAATTATTTGGAATGGAGCCCACATCTGAAATAAAAACATTCAGCTCAGGCAGGATGGCCCTACATACGCATATAATGGAATAATGTGATTGTTGGTCCTATATATGTCAGAATTATTACATACATTATACTTCGTATGATGTATATTATAGCTGGTTAATTGCTGATTATTTCCTATTCGTGGACTGGCCACACTTGCTTTAAATTCAAGCATTTGGAAACCCCCCTCTAGAAATCCTGCATTTGCCACTGGCACCACTGGAGAAATCTCCTATTTCTCCATGGACTGCCTTTTTATATGTATGAAGAAGTGTTAATATCCCCTTTTTTCAGCAAACACACCAAAAAATGGGTTATCACCGCCTGATACTGTGACCGCTCAGTGATTGGTGAGCAGCAAATGGGTTGTGTATATAGTGCTATAGTTATGTCTCATAATTTAATGTAGACATTGGATAACAGAGACACCATTTTCTGGCAACTGTTGCACATATGAATATAATATTAATATATAGGAATAAAGAGATTTGATAGTTTTCTATTGACCACAAGTGGTTGGTGCTGGACTGAGAGCCGGGTGACAGGACTATGGACAATTTAGACAGACACGTAGGTGACAAATGTGGATGAGATCAGTCATCATTGGGGTCTGAGTGCATATGATTGATGACAGCATACACAGGCAATCAGCGGCCAAACAAATGTACAAACATTCCCAGTACTAGGGGTCTATTCATTAATCATCATTATCATAATGAATAGGCCACTTAATGCTATCATTATCACACAACTTTCCAGCCCATACACACCACATTATTAGTCATTTTAACTACATCAGCTATATATTGCAATACATACAGCTATAATCTGAAATAAACAACAGGGTTGTCTTCTAATTGTTTTATGGCAGTCCTGATGGGAGCACTTACTCCAGGCAATTAGGGAGGAAAAATGGGGGTGGAAAGCTGAGCAGACATTTAGCTATCCGATGTAAAGATACTATAAATACAATGAATTCATCAATAACAGATTTTTGGGGGGATTCTGGCATATACAGGAAAGCCTCAGTCAGTGCTAGGTTGTATACAGTAAGTTATGGTATTCGTTTATCTACAACAGCCCCCATTATTAGCCAGTCAGGAGTTCAGCAAGAGCCGAAACACAACAAGTTCCAGACCTATCTTTCCATAAAGCCTCACACAGCAGCCTGACAGTGTTACGCCGTTGTCTCCAGTTTGTTGTATCCTCCTCCCGGTGTGACGTTCAGTTGAACAGATTCATCTTCATTTTGTGATTTTCTGAAATTAGCCTGAAGCCTTTGCTTCACCTCAGGATCAGGGCAGAATATGTACTCATAGATAAAACTGGCCAGGATGCCGCCCATCATTGGACCAATCCAATAGATCTGTTGGGAGATTCAATCGCTGGTTAAAATACACAAGACAGATTATTTGCTGCTATTGTTTAGTAATTCCCGCAGATAAGAAACTACTCTACACGTTTCAGTTTATTTTTTAGAACTTACAGTATTGGTTATTTCCCTTTGATTTAAAATCTTGAAATTAACTGAAGTACCTCATATCCATAGGGGAGGAATTAGATTCATAGTGGTGTGTGGTGTCTGGAATGGTGGAGCGAAGGCACCTGGCGAACAACATAAGTAATATATGTCTGGCGGCCATCTTCTATTAATTGAATTCTGCCCTTAAAGTAGGTTTCAAACATTGTCACATCGGGGATCATCTACAAATATTTATTGTATTATGTTGCCTTAAGGAGGGTTATTTATCAAAGCTTAGAGAGAGATAAAATTGTGAAAGATAAAGTACAAACCAATCAGCTCCTGTAATTTTTCAAACACAGCCTGTAAAATGTAAGTTAGAAGTTGATTGGTTAGTACTTTATCTCTCACAATTTTATACTGTATATCTCCAAGCTTTGATAACTAATTAGTAACTTAGGGGGTATTTACCAATCAGCTTCTAACTTACATTTTACAGGCTGTGTTTGAAAAATGACAGTTAGGAGCTGATTGGTTTCTACACATATGATATGGGAGTGAGTGAAATTTTTTAGGGTATGTCACCCGTATAGTGGCCATCTTGGATGCAACTCTAATTTTTTAATTAGGAAGGTAGTCATGTGACATATCACTCAGATGCAGAAATTAATAATAAAAACAATGGTGTTCTTTGTTTTAACGTATCTTTTTTCATTCTCGAGCTTCCATTGCCATTAATGTCACTACCTGCAAAAGAAAACTCAGTTAAAACTCAAGAATGAATAAAGATACATTAAAATGAAGAACACCATTGCTTTTCATATGAAGTTCTGCATCTGGTTGATATGTCACATGACATGTGGCTTGCAGCACGGCGCACTTGTGGAGATATGTTATAACTATGGAGGTTATAAAAGAGATTGTATCTATCCTGTGGGAATAAAATGAATAATTAAAATAATATATAGTAATAAATTAAGAAGAGGATTAAATATAAGACACATGAATTATGTATTTTTTTCATTTCTTCTAATTTCATGTCTCTATATAGGATTCTATAATAATAGAATAAAATAAAATATACATTAAAAATAGGATTTTTTATTAACTAATGTGTCTGAAAAACAATTTAATGTCTTTGAGGATTTAGTTAGGTTGTTACCGGTAGTATGTGCATAAATATGTTTTAAAAAAAACTTTGATTGAGAATGTTTAATGAACTGGTTATAGGATAACTAACAGGTGCTATTCAAATATAAATACTTATGCTATGTTATAATAATCTCCTTTTTTTCAATTGCTATATGGATAATTATACTGGTTTAATTTTATACCTGTGTGAAGTATAATAGACCGTGACAAACGTAATGTAAACACCTCCCCCGTGTATGAATACTTAGGGGCATATGTATCAAAGCTTGATGTGAGATAAAATTGTGAAATATATCACCAACCAATCAGCTCCAAACTATCATTTCTTAAACGCAGCCTGCATAATGTAAGCTAGAAGCTGATTGGTTGGTGATATATCTCTCACAATTTTATCTCCCATCAAGCTTTGATACATATGCCCCTGAGGATGGAGAGAGGGAACGCATGAATGCTGATACACAGGCGCAGTAACTCCTTTCCAGAAAGAGGCTTGGATCTCTGAACGGCGCATGCGTACTGTGCCGTAACCGGATATTTAAAGCAGAGATGTATAAACACCGATCCACACTTCTGAGGAAGCCGCTAAGGTTAAAAAAGGGCGGAGAAACGTGTTAAGACTTTCTATAGCGTTACCAGCTGGTGGTCACCACTCTTACTTTTATTTTTAATTTTTAAAGTCTATGCGCATGTGGGACTTTGTACTAAAGTAAGCACAGTACTGTAGTACTGTTTTTACAGCGCATATAAAGGACTGTTACTCCACATATTTGTAAACTGGCTGGGCTATATGCTTGCTTATATAACAAACCTTGCTAAAGAATTAAAGTCACATGGAAACTACCAACTGACAGCACAAATCGATACAAGTTAAAACTTTGTATCCTGTTGGGAACTTGTTTTGGCAACAAATTCTGCCTGTGCTAACACATTATTGCTTTTACTAGCTCTGCATTGTGGAAGTACAATGTTGCTTATATGACACTGGATTAACACCGGCCTATTGCTGTATAACTAATGCTGGACATACAGTCAGGTGCATAAATTTTGGGACATTGACAGAATTTTCATATTTTGGCCTCTATTCACCACCACAATGGCTTTGAAATGAAACAAACAAGATGTGCTTTACCTGCAGACTTTCAGATTTAATTTGAGGGGAATTACATCCAAATCAGGTGAACGGTGTAGGAATTACAACGGTTTCTATATGTACCTACCACTTTTTAAGGGGCCAAAAGTAATGGGAGTATCAACTCAAAAGCTGTTTCATGGACAGGTGTGGGCTATTCCCTCGTTATTTCATTATCAATTAAGCAGGTAAAAGGTCTGGAGTTGATTCTAGGTGTGACATTTGCATTTGGAATCATTTGCTGTCGACTCTCAATATGAGATCCAAAGAGCTGTCACTATCAGTGAAGCAAGCCATCATTAGGCTGAAAAATCAAAACAAACCCATCAGAGAGATAGCAAAAACATTAGGTGTGGCCAAATCAACTGTTTGGAACATTCTTAAAAAGAAAGAACGCATCGGAGAGCTCAGCAACACCAAAAGACCTGGAAGACCACGGAAAACAACTGTGGTGGATGACAGAAAAATTATTTCCCTGGTGAAGAAAAACCCCTTCACAACAGTTGGCCAAATCAAGAACACTCTCCAGGAGGTAGGTGTATATGTGTCAAAGTCAACAATCAAGAGAAGACTTCACAAGAGTGAATATAGAGGGTTCACTACAAGATGTAAACCATTGGTGAGCCTCAAAAACAGGAAGACCAGATTAGAGTTTGCCAAACAACATCTAAAAAAGCCATTACAGTTCTGGAACAGCATCCTATGGACAGATGAGACAAAGATCAATTTGTACCAGAGTGATGGGAAGAGAAGAGTATGGAGAAGGAAAGGAACTGCTCATGATCCAAACCATACCACCTCATCAGTGAAGCATGGTGGTAGTGTCATGACGTGGGCATGTATGGCTGCCAATGGAACTGGTTCCCTTGTATTTATTGATGATGTGACTGCTGACAAAAGCAGCAGAATGAATTCTGAAGTGTTTCGGGCAATATTATATGCTCATATTCAGTCAAATGCTTCAGAACTCATTGGACGGCGCTTCACAGTGCAGATGGACAATGACCCGAAGCATACTGCAAAAGCAACCAAAGAGTTTTTTAAGGCTAAAAAGTGGAATGTTATGCAATGGCCAAGTCAATCCCCTGACCTGAATCCGATTGAGCATGCATTTCACTTGATGAAGATAAAACTGAAGGGAAAATGCCCCAAGAACAAGCAGGAACTGAAGACATTTGCAGTAGAGGCCTGGCAGAGCATCACCAGTGATCAAACCCAGCGTCTGGTGATGTCTATGCGTTCCAGACTTCAGGCTGTAATTGCCTGCAAAAGATTTGCAACAAAGTATTAAAAAGTGAAAGTTAGATTTAGGATTGTTTCGTTTGTCCCATTACTTTTGGCCCCTTAAAAAGTGGGAGGCACATATAGAAACCGTTGTAATTCCTACACCGTTCACCTGATTTGGTTGTAATTACCCTCAAGTTAAATCTGAAAGTCTGCAGTTAAAGCACATCTTGTTTGTTTCATTTCAAAGCCATTGTGGTGGTGAATAGAGGCCAAAATATGAAAAGTCTGTCAATATCCCAATATTTATGCACCTGACTGTATGAGTATGATGGTCACTGTGAAATAATGAACAAAGATATACCATACTAACTAAACATAGGACAGACAAATAACATTTTCTATAAAGGGGCAGAATATATATTCAGAAAATGGAATTTAAGCAACTATTGGCAATATTGAGATCTGTTTATATACCAAGAGGACAATAAGGTTTCACATTAAATAATAAGTGTTTTTTTAATTTATTAGTAACACCAGCCGATACCCTTGTTTTATTGTATATTGTTTTACTAATTCTTATTAAAATATATTTTCATTAGCGCTGTTTTCTTGTATGTATATTTCTCTGTTTTCTGTAGGGCTGAGCATATCCCTATAATTGATAGCAGCTTTTTGAAATGATAGGGAGATTTATTAATTATTTTTGTATTATCTGCATTCTGCATTTGGTGGTAAATATTGAGTGAATTTAGTGCCTAGTCTAATTGTTTGTCCCCTGGTGCGGGGACTGATGTCAATGACCAAATATTCTCTATAAAGTGCTGCAGAATATGTGTGTGCTATATAAATAACTTAATAAATAAATATTTAGTATTCTCGCTAGTAAGCGACCAGGGTAGGGCGCTGGGGCTACCGGCCAGGAGCTTCTGTGCACAGTGTCTATTCACCGGATGGAGATCTGTCACCGCAACTTTTCCCACCCGCAGGACACTGCGGCACGCAGGTGGGAAAGGCTCAGGGTAGGCTGTTTTTGCGTGGCGCCGTTAAAAGGGCAGGGTGCATTTTGCCCTTTTAAAATCAGATAGGGTGTGTTGCCCCATTAAAACAGCTTAGTGGGAACACTAATATTATATTTAAAGATACTTTGGTCAAGTTATGTTTCATTGCAACGTGCTGCATATATACAAGTGATGCATTTGTTTTTGCAGTATAGTATTTTGCACACTTACCCAATGATTTTCCCACTGTCCAAATACAACACTGGTTCCTAATGATCTTGCTGGGTTCATGCTGGCACCTGTGAACTGAATCTAATGAGAGAGCACCATGTGAGGATGTCTGTATAGAATTCAATGTATTACATTAAACAATATGCGCAGAATGCGAAACTAAAATAAGAACAAGTTGATAAATGAAGATCACCAAGTATAAATGATAAAGTACAAATAAGTGTCCCGGCCTCCTGTCTGAATGTTAGCAGTACAACATTTGGATCTTAGCTCATTCTGGACTGTACAGTCTGGCGCTTTACTGAGCTTTTTCCAGCCCTAAATGACTGGCCCGCTAAGTATAGAGACTCTCGGGTAAATTTACTAAAGGTAACTTTTAACGGCTTTGATATACAATATACAGTATGGCATTAATATTGCCACGCAACTGGTACTATGGTAAAACTGAGGGCAGTTATATTTGTTTTCTGTTTTGAAGATTATTTTAGCCAAGGGCTGCCTCCTTTGTGCATAGGGGATAGGTACACTCTAAGTTTATTTAGATGAATTTTACAGCTATATTTTGATTTAGAATCCAAAAGTTATCCAAATATCATGTTATACAATAAGGGGCATATTCAATTGGGCGCAAGGTTTAGCGAGGTAAAAAACCTCTTGCCCAATTTTGGAATACAGCGGGTATGCGCACTCCCGATACCCGCTGTATCCCATTAAAAAAAGTGGTCGCCGCGTAAAAAAATAAATAAAAAATAATTTTTCACTTACCTGCCCAGGGGTCTCCGCCGCTCCTGGTGGCCTCCCCTCTATCTTCACACTGGAGAGGGGGCTGCTGGGAGTCCCGGGGGCTTCTGGGAGGCTCCAGAGGCTTGTGGGAGGGGCAAGGGCTGCTGGGAGATGTAGTTCTCTCAGCGCCCATTTCGGACAGACATTGGGGGGCCACACACACACATCACTCACACACACACACAAACACTCACACACACACTGCCATACTCACCCACTGCCGAAGACCTGGCTTCCGACACTGGATGCAGAAGAAGATGCAGAAGGACTAATTAAGCAAATTGGAAACTTCCAATTGCATAATTAGTCTTCAGGGGGGTGCCGCCAGGGTCCCAGAGCAAGTCCTGCTGATTTTCCCCAAAAATAACGAGTTTGGGAAAAAAATCACACTTTCTCTGGAGGTGCGTGAAAAAAAACCTCCCGGGGCTCTAAATTGAAAAACACATGCACCTAATTGAATAGCAAAAATCCCGTACCTGCAGGAAAAACCTGGCAGGTGCGGGATTTTTGCTATTCACACAACCAATTGAATATGCCCCTAAGAGTGTCAGAAATATTCACCCACATTAATCATTTGATCATCCAGACATAACACAAGGCAAAAATATCCATATTAACCAATAAAAAGACACACTGAACTGGTGTACTCCATGAAACAGACACTGGTATAGACATACTAGGGTGGAGAGAGTATAGAAAGTAACGTTTTATTGATCTCATCTATTGTAAAAGGTGATTGCAAACAATTAATTTGAGTGTAAACATTCAGTGTCATTTTATTGGTAGTATGTACCGTAACACAATATGAACAAGAAAATGAGAATTAAAATGAAATATAAAAATATATAATTAGTAGTAATAAATAAAACCATGTAACACCATATGGACACAAAAATGAGAATAAAATATATATATATATATATCCAAAATTATATCATTAATATAAATAAAACCATGCAATAGAATTATCATTACTAAATACCTGGGTATACAGATAAGTAAATACCATTTAAGAGCATAGGAAAATCAGTCCACAAATATATTGTCTGAGTTGTGCCAATGAAATGGACTGATTAGCACCACTCACCGAGTAGTTAGCAGTCATTTGTAGCCAATGTACATATCCTGAATAACAGGGTTCAAAGATTTCCCCAGATATCATATAAACTACAATAGTGCTTATTGGAAATGTGGACCCTCCTCATTTTTGCATTGCCCGGGTCAGCGGCAATCCCAATAAGTGCTCCGCTGACACTGCTAAGGGAAATGGTTGCCCTAAGGATAAACCAACCAGACACCGGACAGCAAATGTCTACCTTTTATAACAGTATATTAATCCTATACTAATGCCTTCTGTAGTTTACGCTCTGAAGTCTGCTCTAACAACGTTGAAACTGCTGAGAACCAATTACCTAGGACTATAACACAGGCATTTTCATTCTTTTGAACGGTGCTTAAATAAATGTGTAAATTGTTGCTACCTTCAACCTATAAGCCTACAGTACCTACCTAACCCTTACCTTATGCCTGACGTGTTTCTGTGGCGCTAATGTATATGTTTTGTTTATATTCTATGTTACACTGAGTGCAGAACTACTCCTCCTATAAATAAATCTCTTCCAGTATGACATTGACTGATGAGTAATACACATAGCAATACTGGGTGCAGTTTCATAACCAAAGAGCCCTATTGTTTTCTATAGGTGAAAACATGGCTGTCCAACCAGCTTTTCTGTGCCCCTCCGCTCCATGAGATAATCACAACACCTAACATATGACATATTTGGGGAATCTGAATAGGTGCATGAATTTAGCGTACTAGACTGTCAGGAAAGTAACAAGGAAATATAATTTAATGATACCGGTTTATACTATATTTAGTGGGCAATTGATTTAATTATTACCATCTAATTCTGACAAACCCTTTCATGCCTTCATGTTTTATTTTCCTCCAACATATTTATATATATACACATTTTACTCTACTTTGACATCTTGACCTATGTACCCCAATGACCTTCACTAAATCATGACGCTGAATTTTCATCACTTTTCTATTTTAAATCTTCATAACTATAGTGTTACACTAGTCCGTCTGTAATTATAAATTGCGCCTGAGTCCTGAAAGCTGGCACAATATAACATCTAAATCTTCCTGTAGCATAACTTACTATCCTGTTTGCAGTAAGTAACCCTACATACTGTAGCTTAGTAGCATAAGCAAATATAGACACCTTACATTGCAGACCATCTACAACATTAATAGAAAGTTTGAAAAGGAGAGGGCACCTATAGGACACCATTAATAATATTAGCCCAGTCTGAAAATATTCCAATTACCCTCTTTGTCTTCTGTACTACAAATGGGTCTTTGCCTATACACATTATTTTTTGCCTTTAACATGTACTGTCATCTTATGTAGCTTATGCAGGGCCAGACTGCCCATGTGGCACTTCTGGCAAATGTCAGAAGGGCCGATGGCCAGATGGGCCGGTCCGTCGTCAAACCCAGGCGAGCAGCTCCGCCTCCCAGCGCTCTGCTCGGCCGGGAATACTGAAAGATGGGGGCGTGTCGCGAGGCCAGGAGTTCCAGAGGTGGGTGGTGGAGCAGTATACATCTTGGAGGTGGGGATGTTGAGGAGAGTGAAAAGAACTAAGTACATTGTACAAAGTGTGAGGGTAAGGAGTGTGAACTGGATTCTGAGGGGGGTGAGGAGCCAGTGAAGCTAGTTGCCGATGGGGGAGGCCAATGCAGATGGGTTACAAAGGAAAATGAGAGCTAGCAGGTTATAGTAGTCTAGGCGGGAAATGATGAATGTGTGGATAAAAGTGTTGGTTGCATCAGGAGTGAGAAAGGCCCTGACCCAAAGATGTTAGGGACCTGGAAACCACAAGAGTGAGAAATATGAATTTGCAGGGTGAAGGATTGGGAGGAGTCAAGGATGAAACCCAGACAGTGGACTTGAGTATGGTCAGATGGGAAATGGGGGAAATGATGGAGCCCTGGGAGGGGGAGAAGACAATGAGTTTGGCTTTGGTCATGTTACTATGAACAGTCCCCCAATTAGTGTGGTTATCATCTTCATTGATTCATCCCTGGACCATCAGATGCAGGTAATGAACAAATAAATGTAATAAAAAGCTTCACACACAAAAGTGACATGCATACTAAAATGTGCCTATGTCACCTCTCATTATTTAGTAAAGCCATAAATAAGGCTAGACCAAGCATTGCCTTAGGAGAGAAAGAAAAATGTTTATTTCATTGAACGAGGTGGTAGGAAGTAGGACATTTATGCTTTTGCACAGTGCACTTCATAAGAATTTTACGCCTTCTCTGGAGTGGAGTTGTACATCTGGATGTGCGCTGTTCAGTTCATGAGCCTCAATATATATTTTGTGGTGTGCTATGAGAGTATTGATAGTTATGCAGTGTTACTGATGTCATCCATCAAATTTAGAAGATAGCTTGGCGAATGTGGATTAAAATCATTCCACCAATGATAAAAGCATTTAGGGCCCGATTCAGACCCTCTCGCTAGGATGCGTTCGCATGCAGCCTGCTGATGTTTGCAATCTGCGCATACGTACGCATCGCAGTGCGCCTGCGCGAACCAGTCCATGTGATCGCAAAGCGATCACCCCTTGTGCACAGACGCCTTGCTAGCTCAGTGACAGGATGAGGCGTTTGTGGGTGGTGACCGGGGTTGGTCGCTAAAAACGGGGGGAGTGATGGTGCGAACACAGGCGTGTCTGAACATCTAAACGCCGTTTCAGAGTCGTGCATAAATAAGACGCAGCGTCATAGAACACGTCACATAGTTGATTTACACACTGAAGCACTCGCAGTGCTTGCGGTAGGGTATGGTCAGCCACAAGTGCTGCATACGCTTCCGATGGTACTCGATGTTACTGATGGTTGCATACACTTCCTGGAGATGACGTGCATAAATGGGCGTCTAAATACACACTGCGATCGCCCGCCAAGACATAGTGGGCGTGCGAATGCCTTGCTGTGCGATCGCGGGATTTGTATACTTTGGCTGCGTGCGAACGCATCTAGTGAGCGGGTCTGAATCGGGCCCTTAATTCCAGGACCATTAGAGGCCTTTTTCTTGCAGTAGAAGTAAAACAAGTGTGACCATGTACTGTATGACCACTAAATTACCTTCTATTACATAAAAATGATCCAGTAGAATTTGTTCTGGGAGGATGACACAAGTGATCATCCAACGATTCCCATGGACAGAATTACCTGGTCATCAGCTGACAATAAAGACTCAGTAATACCCTTGCTGAATGACCAAAAACGTATTTTGTGGCCACCAATAGATCATTATATCCTGAGTAAAATATATAGTGTTGGTTCTATACTCAGTACCATAAAATACATAGTTTGCATCCATTCTTATATTCATAATATATATATATGTATATATATATATATATATATATATATATAATACCTGGGGATTACAGAAAGCTTTGCAGAATTAAAAGCGCATGTAATAGAAATACTCCCACTTACTGCAAAGAGATGTCCAATGGTAACAGACAGACCAATGATGAGGGGAATGGGGACTTTGATGTCAGTTCTTTTCTTATCACATGAAGCAAAAATTGTGAAGACCAGCTGGAAGGTGATGAGCGTTTCCACAAGGAGTGCCTGTCCGTGTGTGATCGTGGCATGTTCCTGGGAGAAAAGAAACATGCTTTATAATTGACCTTATTTATAGACTATGTCAAATAATACATGTCTCACATAGAGGCCTATTCATCAACACTAAAATATCAATGGAGGTGATTAGGTTTAGAACTCGCATGGAGTTCTGCCTAATTATCGGAGGAATTCATCAGTCCTCCTCTCCATAAGTATCTATTCTGAAAAGCTGTCATTTTTGCAATGACAGCTTTTCAGAAAACAGATACTTTTCCCTCTCTACACTAACTTACCACCGCTGTAATCAGTGCTGCGCATGCGCCATTAAATTTGCAAAAGCAGCGCATGCGCAGCACTGCCTACAGCTGCGGTAATTGTGTGGAAATTAACGCAGGTGGACGTAATCAGGAGATATCAGTGATATCTCCTGTGCTAAGTGTGTTAATGAATACTAAAAAAAAAACAGTAATTAAGGAAAATGTCCTTTAAAACCGTTATTTTAGTGTTGATGAATAGGCCCCATAGTGTCATCAGGCAGTGTAGAGGGATAACAATTAAAGTTTGCAGAGATTTTTAATGTGTTTTCAGGGCTATTTATCATGGTGGCAATGCCAGGACATCATCTCTACTATTACATACAAGGATATTAAAGATCATCTAGGATTCTTATGACTATATAATTACAAAGGTATGTTTTTGCTTTGCCATCATGTGTAATGCCATTCTGCAGGTCTAAGTAAATTAGAATTTTGTGAGATTTGTATGTGGGATATATTGTCTACAGGTGGGTTCTTTTTACTGTTCCTTCGTCGCACCATGTAGGCCATCTCGACACAACAGAACCCGTGCGCCTCGGCTGCGCCAAGCATCTTTTTTGCTGAAAATGTGCTTCTTATTCACATAATTAAAACACATAGGGGCATATTTATTAACATTATTTTTACTAAAGTAATGTGGAAACGGGTGTTTTCACACCCTTTTCACATTATCTTAATATCACATGAATGTATTAAAGGGCAATTGGAGTAGTTTTTGTGAAAATCTACACCAATCCCTTCAATTCACATATTTTTAATATTTCCCATACTTGTAATGAGAAATGTGATCTGCCCAGATTTACTAAAATATATTGTGAAAAAATACCGGGGGAAGCCCTGTGATAATAACGCCACCTTCAGATAGCATTCCCCCCGGTTCCCCAACTCCTGCTTTGCTCTGACAGGCAGAGGAGAGATGAGAGCCGGCCCCTGTGATCAGCTGTGTGGTCTAAATAGATCACAAGCTGATCACTGAAGAAAAAAAAAAAAATAGTAACCCCCCCCCAAAAAACAAACACTTACCTGCATCCAGGGACTGGTGATCGGTGCTCTGGTGAGGTCCTCTGGGGCTCCAGCTGGTTTCCTGGCTCCTGTATTGTGATTTTGGTTAGTTGCTCTATGCCAGCATCTCAGTTTGCAGCATAGAGCAGCTGACTGAGGTCCACAGTGCAGGAGTCCGGAGACCAGCTGACCAGAGACCCTGAGGACCTCACTGGAGCACTAATAACCAGGCAGGTAAGTGTAAGCAGAAAGGAGGGAGGGGGGTCATCGCAGGCGGTGTGTGTGTGGGGGGGTACCGGGTGGTTGCGGGTAGGCCCACACCCTGGCCACACGCTGTAGAGGGCAGTATGGTGAACCGATGGCGCTTGCGCGGGACCATTCTCACTGTATTTTTTTCGAAAAATACAGTGAGGAGTCTGCGGAGGATTCGCAAGGACAGAGTCTTCATCGCAAGCTCTGTCCCTGGATGCGGATGTTAGTACATCGAAGTTATAGTTCCTAAATTTGCAGTGCGAATTTCGACGAAAATATCACACTACAATTGCATTTAGTATGCGGATTGTAGTAGATAGGGGCCATAAAAGCGACAAAACTACATTGCTAGTGTACACTGATAAATGGGGTGTGCATTAACATTAGGACGCCCACTTCCCCTTACTCACATCCGTATACTTTGTCAACATAGTGAAACAATCGGTAACATCGGGCCCATATGCACATTTAATGCAGGTCAGACCTTACTCAGGAATTGCTTACTTCAGCGCACGCTATCAGGCCTCAGGCTATGTATGGTATCGCAGTGGCTAATTTATGCACGCCCCTGTAACGCCGCCCCAAAGCACTGGCAAGCCTGCGTTCGCCCGACCAGCGCCCGTCACCACCCACAAACGACACTTCGCGCACTGTGATGCATACGCAGTACGCAACAATTGGCCGATTGCGTGCATATAAGCAACTGCGAACTGCGTTCCTTGCTGAATCAGGCCCTGAGTCTGAATCGGTATAAGGGCTCCGGTATGGGCAGCCACGGCTTTTCTTCATGCCAGGTTCCAATATGCGTCATCTGCGACTTTATTTGTGTGTAAAACTAATTCCTGTGCAAATAAAGCAGCCCAGCATCCCTGGTACACTTAGTGGCTTCTCGCTGTGTCTGCGATGCGAGTAAGACGTAAAATGTAAAGAACAATACGGAACGCTACTCCATTCAGAGTGTCTCAGTCATGATAGCTGTCTCATGCCATACGGAGTTTGGACCCTTAGTGAGGACACATCTATATGAATAGAATTGGGACAACAGCCAATTCTGCTGAGTGGTAAGTTTGGGATCGGTCTGGGAATAGTAAATCTAAAATTCCATCGGTACAGCATGAGGTGAATATTTTGCAGAATAGTTTTAAAAACATCTGTACTTGGTGTGTGTTACCTTCACTAACTGTAATGCATTTCCTCACAAAGCACTTGTACACTGAGCCAGATGACATAAGTGACATCACTTTCTGACAAATATAAGGATATATATATATATATATATATACATACTTGCCTACTTTTGAAAAATAGTTTCAGGGAGATTGGAAATGGCAGTAGAATGTGCCGCGCGTAGCGCGTCGCCAAGAGGGCGTGTCTGGCTCCGCCCAGTGGGCGTGTCTAGCTCAATCTATGGGCATATGTATTGCCATTCAGGGGTGTGTCCTGCAGTGAAAGTGCTCTTAGTACTATAGTTTCCTGCAGTCGAAACTAGTACTAAGAGCAGCATGCTGCCAGAACAGGTTTGGGTATTAGAGATAAAAAGCAGTGACAAGTAAACCCTAGGGGTAAATTTACTAAAGTGAGAGTTTTTAGAAGAGAGTTTTAAAAGTGATGTTGCCCATAGCAACCAATCAGATTCTAGCTATTATCTTCTAGAAGGTGCTAGTTAAATGTTAAGTAGAATCTGATTGGTTGCTATGGGCAACATCACTTTTAAAACTCACTCCTAAAAACTCACTTTAGTAAATTTACCCCCTATACTCAACTAGCAAATACAACAATCTATATAAAACCAGTGACAATAGTAATTTATATATATATATATATTATATATATATAGTAGGGGTGTGCACCGGCCACTTTTCGTGTTTTGTGTTTTGGTTTTGGATCTGGATCTTTCTTCGTGTTTTGGATCTGGATTGGTTTTGCCAAAACCACCCTTCCGTGTTTTGGGTTCTGGGTTTTGTGTTTTGGATCTGTATTTTTTTTTAAAAAAGCATAAAAACAGCTAAAATCACAGAATTTGTTGGTTTCTCTGCTCCTATGCTATTATTAACCTCAATAACCTTAATTTCCACTCATTTCCAGTCTATTCTGAACACCTCACACCTCACAATAGTGTTTTCATGTCCAAAAGGTTGCACCGAGGTAGCTGGATGACTATGCTAAGCGACACGAGTGGGCGGCACAAACACGTGACCCATCTAGGAGTGACACTGCAGTGGCAGACAGGATGGCAGTTAGAAAAACTAGGCCCCAAACTGTACATAATGCAAAGAAAAAAAAGAAGTGCAAGATGGAATTGTCCTTGGGCCCTCCCACCCACCCTTATGTTGTATAAACAGGACATGCACACTTTAACAAATCAATCATTTCAGCGCCAGGGTCTGCCACACAACTGTGGCTGAAATGATTGGTTCGTTTGGGCCCCCACAAAACAAGCTGGCAATTAATGTGTCCCTGCACAAACTGGCTCTACGGAGGCAAGATGTCATCCTCATCCTCCTCATCCACCGATTCCTCACCCTCTTCAGTGTGTACATCCTCATCCTCACAAAGTATTAACTCGTCCCCACTTGAATCCACCACCACAGGTCCCTCTGTACCTTCTGGAGGCTGGTCTCCCTGGAAGAGCTGATAATTCATTTTGATGAACATCATCTTCTCCACATTCTGTGGAAGCAACCTCCTACGCCTTTCGCTGACAAGGTTCCCGGCTGCACTAAACACTCTTTCGGAGTACACACTGGAGGGGGGGCAACTCAGGTAAAATAGAGCCAGCTTGTACAGGGGCCTCCAAATT
This sequence comes from Taudactylus pleione, assembly GCA_031769625.1. Taxonomy (NCBI): domain Eukaryota; kingdom Metazoa; phylum Chordata; class Amphibia; order Anura; family Myobatrachidae; genus Taudactylus; species Taudactylus pleione. The sequence continues at coordinate 13,508,837 of JAUIMM010000113.1, read as the reverse complement.
GCCTCTTTTTCCTGCCAGTACAGGTATGGACTGTCTGACATGCCTACTTGGATGCTGTCACCGATGTAATCCTCCACCATTCTGTCAATGGTGACAGTATCATATGCAGTGACAGTAGACATGTCAGAAATTGTTGCCAGGTCCTTCAGTCCGGACCAGATGTCCAAACTTGGTCCTGCCTGCCCTGCATCACCGCCAGCGGGTTGCTTAGGATACCTAAGTTTTTTCCTGGCAGCCCCAGTTGCGGGAGAAAATGAAGAAGGAGCCGTTGACGTGTCACGTTCCACTTCAGCTGACAGTGTGTTCACCAGCAGGTCTTTGCACCTCTGCAGGCTTGTGTCGGCCGGAAAGAGAGACACCACATAGGCTTTAAACCTAGGATCAAGCACGGTGGCCAAAATGTAGTGGTCTGATTTCAACAGATTGACCACCCTGGAATCCTGGCAAAGCGAATGAAGGGCTTCATCCACAAGTCCCACATGCCGAGCGGAATCGCTCCGTCTTAGCTCCTCCTTCACTTTCTCCAGCTGCTTCTGCAAAAGCCTGATGAGGGGAATGACCTGACTCAAGCTGGCTGTGTCTGAACTGACTTCACGTGTGGCAAGTTCGAAGGGCTGGAGAACCTTGCACAACACGGAAATCATTCTCCACTGCGCTTGAGTCAGGTGCATACCCCCTCCTTTGCCTATGTCATAGGTGGATGTATAGGCTTGTATGGCCTTTTGCTGCTCCTCCATCCTCTGAAGCATATAGAGGGTTGAGTTCCACCGCGTCACAACCTCTTGCTTCAGGTGATGGCGGGGCAGGTTCAAGAGTGTTTGCTGGCGCTCCAGTCTTCGGCACGCAGTCGCTGAATGGCGAAAGTGGCCAGAAATTTTTCGGGCCACCCAAAGCGTCTCCTGCACGCCCCTGTCGCTTTTCAGAAAATTCTGCACCACCAAGTTTATTGTGTGAGCAAAACATGGGACGTGCTGGAATTTGCCCAGATGTAATGCCCGCACAATATTGGTGGCGTTGTCAGATATCACAAATCCCCAGGAGAGTCTAAGTGGGGTAAGCCACTGGGCGATGATTTCCCTCAGTTTCTCTAAGAGGTTGTCGGCGGTGTGCCTCTTACTGAAACCGGTGATACACAGCGTAGCCTGCCTTGTAACGAGCTGGCGTTTCTGAGATGCTGCTACTGGTGACGCTGCTGCTGTTGCTGCGTAAGGTGATACATCTACCCAGTGGGCTGTCACAGTCATATAGTCCTTAGTCTGCCCTGTTCCACTTGTCCACATGTCCGTGGTTAAGTGGACATTGTGTACAACGGCATTTTTCAGGACACTGAGGACACTTTTTCTGACGTTTCTGTACAGTCTCGGTATCGCCTGCCTAGTGAAGTGGAATCTAGACGGGATTTGGAACCGGGGACACACTACCTCCATCAATTGTCTAAATCCCACTGCACTAATGGCGGATACCGGACGCACGTCTAACACCAACATAGCAGTCAAGGCCTCAGTTATACGTTTTGCTTCAGGATGACTGCTGTCGTACTTCATCCTCCTCGCTAAGGACTGTTGGAGGGTCAATTGTTTAGTAAAAGTAGTGGTGTTCCTACTTCCTCTCTGGGATGATGAACGACTCCCAGCAGCAGCAACAGCAGCAGCGGCAGCAGTAGGCGTAGCAATGCAGGATCCTCCAGAGGAATCCCGGATAGGAGAGTCAGTCATGCCAGTGACATGGCCTGCAGGACTACTTCCGATCCTGACTAAGGAGGAAATTGACGAGGAGGGAGTTGACGGTGTGGTTTGCAGGCGCTTGGATACAACAGGACAACGGGATTTAGGTGTCCCTGGACTGCTTACGGTCTTAGCCAAAGTTTCTGAACTTGACAGTAACTTTTTATGAACGCGCTGCAGGTGCCGTATAAGGGAGGATGTTCCTAGGTGGTTGACGTCCCTACCCCTACTTATTTCACCTTTACATATGGTACATATGGCAAGACAGTTGTTGTCCGGATTTGGATAGAAATATTGCCAGACCAAAGAGGTGGAATGTTTGGTCTTCTGCCCAGGCATGACCGTGATGGGCTTTTTCATCCCACGGACAACAACTGTCTCCCCCGGAGCCTGATTTAAACAAACCACATCACCATCAGAATCCTCCTCGCCAACTTCCTCCCCAGCGCCAGCTACACCAGTATCCTCATCCTGTTGTACTTCAACAGTGACATCTTCAATTTGCATATCAGCAAGTGGACTGTGGGTGCTCCTTTCAGCACTTGCAGGGGGCGTGCAAATGGTGGAAAGAGCCACCTCTTCCCGTCCAGTGCTGGGAAGGTCAGGCATCGCAACCACCACCACACTTGGACTCTCCTTGGGGATTTGTGATATCTTCTTAGAAAGCACAGTTCTTCGCTGTGCTTTTGCCAGCTTAACTCTTTTGATTTTTTTAGTGGGAGGAGGGCTTCCATCGTCATGTGAAGCTGAACCACTAGTCATGAACATACTAGGGATCGACCTTAGCCGTTCCTTGCCACTCCGTGTCGTAAATGGCATATTGGCAAGTTTACGTTTCTCTTCAGCTGATTTAAATGTCTTTTTCAAGGTCATTTTCCTGAACTTTGCCATTTGGGATTGTATGTGCCCTCTACTATGACATTGGGCATCGGCCTTGGCAGACGACGTTGATGGCATGTTATCGTCTATGTCATGACTAGTGGCAGCAGCTTCAGCACTAGGAGGAAGTGGTTCTTGATCTTTCTCTATTTTATTTTTATCGGAGAAAGTTTGGTCCTCCATTTATGTTATATCGATTTGATATATACGTGCGGCTAAACACAGAAAATAATTTTTTTTTTGGTTTGGACTGGAGTGTACTTTGGGGGTTACAGCACCCTTTAATTGTCAAGCCAGCCGGCCCTTTACTTATGACACAGGCGCACGCTTGGCACTACTTTGTTGATGCACGTGCGGCTACTGCGCACACAATTCACAAACACAGAAAATAATTTTTTTTTTGGTTTGGACTGGAGTGTACTTTCGGGGGTTACAGCACCCTTAACGGTCAAGCCAGCCGGCCCTTTACTTATGACACAGGCGCACGCTTGGCACTACTTTGTTGATGCACGTGCGGCTACTGCGCACACAATTCACAAACACAGAAAATAATTTTTTTTTTGGTTTGGACTGGAGTGTACTTTCGGGGGTTACAGCACCCTTTAACGGTCAAGCCAGCCGGCCCTTTACTTATGACACAGGCGCACGCTTGGCACTACTTTGTTGAAGCACGTGCGGCTACTGCGCACACAATTCACAAACACAGAAAATAATTTTTTTTTTGGTTTGGACTGGAGTGTACTTTCGGGGGTTACAGCACCCTTAACGGTCAAGCCAGCCAGCCCTTTACTTATGACACAGGCGCACGCTTGGCACTACTTTGTTGATGCACGTGCGGCTACTGCGCACACAATTCACAAACACAGAAAAAAATTTTTTTTTGGTTTGGACTGGAGTGTACTTTCGGGGGTTACAGCACCCTTTAACGGTCAAGCCAGCCGGCCCTTTACTTATGACACAGGCGCACGCTTGGCACTACTTTGTTGATGCACGTGCGGCTACTGCGCACACAATTCACAAACACAGAAAATAATTTTTTTTTTGGTTTGGACTGGAGTGTACTCTCGGGGGTTACAGCACCCTTAACGGTCAAGCCAGCCGGCCATTTACTTATGACACAGGCGCACGCTTGGCACTACTTTGTTGATGCACGTGCGGCTACTGCGCACACAATTCACAAACACAGAAAATAATATTTTTTTGGTTTGGACTGGAGTGTACTTTCGGGGGTTACAGCACCCTTTAACGGTCAAGCCAGCCGGCCCTTTACTTATGACACAGGCGCACGCTTGGCACTACTTTGTTGATGCACGTGCGGCTACTGCGCACACAATTCACAAACACAGAAAATAATTTTTTTTTTGGTTTGGACTGGAGTGTACTTTCGGGGGTTACAGCACCCTTTAACGGTCAAGCCAGCCGGCCCTTTACTTATGACACAGGCGCACGCTTGGCACTACTTTGTTGATGCACGTGCGGCTACTGCGCACACAATTCACAAACACAGAAAATAATTTTTTTTTTGGTTTGGACTGGAGTGTACTTTCGGGGGTTACAGCACCCTTAACGGTCAAGCCAGCCGGCCCTTTACTTATGACACAGGCGCACGCTTGGCACTACTTTGTTGATGCACGTGCGGCTACTGCGCACACAATTCACAAACACAGAAAATAATTTTTTTTTTGGTTTGGACTGGAGTGTACTTTCGGGGGTTACAGCACCCTTAACGGTCAAGCCAGCCGGCCCTTTACTTATGACACAGGCGCACGCTTGGCACTACTTTGTTGATGCACGTGCGGCTACTGCGCACACAATTCACAAACACAGAAAATAATTTTTTTTTTGGTTTGGACTGGAGTGTACTTTCGGGGGTTACAGCACCCTTAACGGTCAAGCCAGCCGGCCCTTTACTTATGACACAGGCGCACGCTTGGCACTACTTTGTTGATGCACGTGCGGCTACTGCGCACACAATTCACAAACACAGAAAATAATTTTTTTTTTGGTTTGGACTGGAGTGTACTTTCGGGGGTTACAGCACCCTTAACGGTCAAGCCAGCCGGCCCTTTACTTATGACACAGGCGCACGCTTGGCACTACTTTGTTGATGCACGTGCGGCTACTGCGCACACAATTCACAAACACAGAAAATAATTTTTTTTTTGGTTTGGACTGGAGTGTACTTTCGGGGGTTACAGCACCCTTAACGGTCAAGCCAGCCGGCCCTTTACTTATGACACAGGCGCACGCTTGGCACTACTTTGTTGATGCACGTGCGGCTACTGCGCACACAATTCACAAACACAGAAAATAATTTTTTTTTTGGTTTGGACTGGAGTGTACTTTCGGGGGTTACAGCACCCTTAACGGTCAAGCCAGCCGGCCCTTTACTTATGACACAGGCGCACGCTTGGCACTACTTTGTTGATGCACGTGCGGCTACTGCGCACACAATTCACAAACACAGAAAATAATTTTTTTTTTGGTTTGGACTGGAGTGTACTTTCGGGGGTTACAGCACCCTTAACGGTCAAGCCAGCCGGCCCTTTACTTATGACACAGGCGCACGCTTGGCACTACTTTGTTGATGCACGTGCGGCTACTGCGCACACAATTCACAAACACAGAAAATAATTTTGTTTTTGGTTTGGACTGGAGTGTACTTTCGGGGGTTACAGCACCCTTAACGGTCAAGCCAGCCGGCCCTTTACTTATGACACAGGCGCACGCTTGGCACTACTTTGTTGATGCACGTGCGGCTACTGCGCACACAATTCACAAACACAGAAAATAATTTTTTTTTTGGTTTGGACTGGAGTGTACTTTCGGGGGTTACAGCACCCTTAACGGTCAAGCCAGCCGGCCCTTTACTTATGACACAGGCGCACGCTTGGCACTACTTTGTTGATGCACGTGCGGCTACTGCGCACACAATTCACAAACACAGAAAATAATTTTTTTTTTGGTTTGGACTGGAGTGTACTTTCGGGGGTTACAGCACCCTTAACGGTCAAGCCAGCCGGCCCTTTACTTATGACACAGGCGCACGCTTGGCACTACTTTGTTGATGCACGTGCGGCTACTGCGCACACAATTCACAAACACAGAAAATAATTTTTTTTTTGGTTTGGACTGGAGTGTACTTTCGGGGGTTACAGCACCCTTAACGGTCAAGCCAGCCGGCCCTTTACTTATGACACAGGCGCACGCTTGGCACTACTTTGTTGATGCACGTGCGGCTACTGCGCACACAATTCACAAACACAGAAAATAATTTTTTTTTTGGTTTGGACTGGAGTGTACTTTCGGGGGTTAGAGCACCCTTAACGGTCAAGCCAGCCGGCCCTTTACTTATGACACAGGCGCACGCTTGGCACTACTTTGTTGATGCACGTGCGGCTACTGCGCACACAATTCACAAACACAGAAAATATATTATTTTTTTAGCACTTGGGGGGAGCACCCCTGATGGACAGAGCACCCCCTGGACAACACTGCAGCACTCCTTTAGGACTGGGACACTGCACAGGACTTTGGAGTGGACACAGCCCCTATGGAGAACTGACTGCACAACACAGTCCAGCCAGCCCCTATGGACTTTGAAGTAGTGGACACAGCCCCTATTAACAACAGCAGCACAGCACAACACAACCAGCCCCTATGGACTTTGAAGTAGTGGACAACAGCAGCACTACACTACACTACACTACACAGCCCTAACTCCCACCCTCCCTCTTCACTGTCCACAGCCGAGTGAGAAAATGGCGCCGACGTGGGTACCTTATATAGGATCCACAACCTGCGAGACTCGGAAGGCGGGATGATGACGTTTTGCCTCGATTTCAGATCCGAGTCAGGCGGGAAAAGTCGAGCCTGATTCGGATCGGACTCGGATCGGGGGGGCTCGGGGGGGTTCGGATTTCAGAAATCCGAACCCGCTCACCCCTAATATATAGTACACCTATATACACACCACAACTACAGCTTAGGAAGAGACATTGTATATATAGAGACACACCTCTACCCAACATAATGGCCTCCTCAGATTGTAACCTCAAAATAAATAACTACACCTCTCCAGCTTCCTATAGCAATTTCCAGCATGTGTGTATGTGTATATATATATATATATATATATATATATATTATATATATGGTGGATTTTTTTCAGTGCCCTGGGACATGAGACGAAAATATTTTCTATAGAACCTGCCAGAGCTTTGTATTAACCCAGGGCAACAAAAATCTGCCTTATTATATAGACATGTTTCTGAAAAGTGCAGAGGAGAGCTAGAAGGTGGTGTATTTTGCAACATTGGAATATGTCTGTACTATTGGCGGTGGCATGGCAGAGTATAAGTACACACCAGCGGATGCCCTGAGTTAGTGACCAGCCCAGTAGTGGTTTATTCAGCAGTATTGTGATTGGTACAGTACAGCCGTACTCACAATTATTCATACACGCACGCAGTGGGGGTTTCTGAGTACCCAGAAAACCCCCCTGCCCCCCGATTAGTGGCGTAGTGCCGTCGGTTTCAGTAAGTGTAGTGCGGACCACAGTGAGTGCGGTCCGCACTACACAGTAACAAACACGCCGCTGCTGGGTGGTACCAGGGCCGGATTAAGGTTTGTGGGGACCCCGGGGCAACTGGGATGTGGAGGCCCCATCAATAAAATTGCTACGGCCCCAGTGACTACTATGCCCCTTACCTTGTCTCCGGACTCTCCACTGACCGGCAAGGTCGCAGCATACTACATCATGTCCGCAACACTGCTGAGAACCAACTCCCAGCAGTATCAGTAGCGGATTTACCGCTAGGCAACAAAGGCAGGCGCTTAGGGCCCGGCAGGTCCAAGGGGGCCCACCAACAGGGCTCTATATAGAGGGCATTTCTGAACGCTGCACTGGCTGTATACTTAGTCCCCTCGGCAGGCTGTCAGTGCAGCTGCCGGGCGCCTGCTCCAGCGCACGCCTGTGTCTCCTGAAGTGTAGTCCGTGTGGACGTCATGATGCATGTGCGTATGACGTCACACACATGACGCGAGGAGCCGGGACGGCAGTGACTGACTAGATCCTCTTTGCGGGAAGGACATCATGCGCTGGGTGGAGCTGAGGGAAGGGCCAAAGGCAGTACTAGAGTCTGGTGACGTGGGACCCTGGGAGAGAATGCGGCAGCAGCGGGACCCCTGGTGAGGATACGGCTAGCACCTGGTTGCTCTCCGGCTCGTTTACAGTAAGAGGCCGAAACATGCCTAGAGAAGAAAGAAGAGGCTGAGGTGAGTGCTCCTGGCACGGTGGCTGCCGGCTCCTGCCACCTTTATTGTGTTATTTTAAGTACAGTTTGATCCATCATCCGCCTGCTATCATGTTAGAAAGGGCAGGGGGGGAGCTTGTGGCACACACTGACTACGATATATTATATTATATGATATTATACTGTAATAGTATTGTGTATGTAGAAGAGATGGGGGCATGTCTGCTACAATCGGAGGGGCAGGGTCACTGATATATAATACAGTCACACTAATGGGTGTAATATTGGGTATTATAAGGGATGTGGGACCTGCTAGGCTGCTACAATCAGTGAGGGGAGGGGCGGGGGTCACTGATATGTAATGCAGTCACACTAATAGTTGCAATAATAAGTATTATTTCATTGTGTTCCCCTCTCCCCCTCATTGATTGTAGCTGCCTAGCAGGTTCCACATCCCTTACACCCATTAGTGTGACTGCCTTATATCAGTGTCATTGTCTTCCCGCCCCACACTGCTTAGGGCCCCATGAGGTCTAAATCCGCCTCTGAGCAGTATATTGGACATGGGGGTGCATTTATCATTGTACATTTGCAGGTTAATCCCCGAAAACACACGATTTGGGGGTTAACAGCAAATATCACATTTTCCCCAGAACTATGACAGAGAGACCACAGCAGATATCTACGACAACTCCTGCGATCCCTCCATTCCCACTGACAGCCGCATCCCCCATAGGTTTCTATGGGGGATGCGATGCTAACAGATTTACCAACTTCCCTTCAGTTACCGCCATGTGACGATGTGCTACACATTGCATAAGAAGCTGGGAAAGGGCTCCCCTGGAACCCTCACCGGCTATGGTAGCTGCACATGTGCAGTCAGCAGTACTGAGCATGTGCATCGCAGGGACGGGCTCTTTTCGGGCCGCCTGTCCCTGTGTGTGCCAGTTGATACATGCCACTAGTATGATCGCATCTTGCAGTGCGAGCATGGGCGATAATGTCATGCCCAGATCGCATTGATTATTAATAAATAGGCCGGATGATCTAGTACACTGCCAGAGGCAAACGCAGGATTTTGAGTGGGGGTCGAGAGAAGGGAGGGGGATAGAACGGGAGATACATGGAAGATCCTGGCAGAGTAGTCCAATGCATGTGCGAGGGGAGGACGTGAATACGCGCTTCGCATTATCATGGCCCTGACCCTGTTGTAGGATGGGAGGGATCCTGTAGGGTGGTCTACTATCCTGAGAGTCTGAGAGAAGTCTCAGAGATTCTAAAGATTCTTGGACATTCTAGGAGTGCACAAAAATTGCACTAAAAATAAGAGCAAACTTGTCTGAACGACCCTGATTAAACTGCTGTGCCAAACACTGCTTTATAGTTGTTTACTTTTTTACAGAGATTTTCAAGATGCCACTTCATTAAATTGCTTTATTTGTAGATCTGATCGAAATCACACTCTGATACTTCTCGTATGCAGTGTCTTCAGCAAATAATATTCTGTGGTTCTGTATTTACTGACATGTTAAGAGAGTAACATGAACCTCAATTCACAGTTATGCTTCCTCATTGTTTAATCTGTCACTGGTGGGCTGTACATGTCATTCCTATTTATACATAGCTCCACATTCAGAGTATGCAATGTGAACTGAGCCACTGTGTAACACTCTCTCTGGGGGATGGGAGGAAGGGGGTGGGGGGAGAGAGAGAGCGCACACACACTACCTGTTGCAGGATCAGGCATGTAGCACTTCTGATGGGGGCGGACACATTACGGCATTAAGCTCCGCCCCCTAACAGTCACCAGCGAATCGCAGCATTTTGTCAATAAATTGGCGTGGCTTGAAACGTTCGCTATGGGGAAACAGTGACTAGTGTGCTGCCTGTCACTGTAGTCTGCTGCCGAGAGCCAGCCAGATGCCAGAGAGTGGCCGGAATGTGGAGCGCAGCGGTGTGGGGGCCTCTGGACAACCGCCCCGTCTATAATCCGGCCCTGGGTAGTACACTCGTACTACCCAGCAGCGGTGTGTTTGTTTTAGCAGCCAAACAGACTTTCATTGGCTGCTGCATCAACGGAGGGAGCCGGGCTGGAGCTCACTCATGAGCACCGCCTTCCGGCTCCCGCAGTGGGTTAAGGGAGAGACGTCATGACGTCTCTCCCATACTGCCGAGCGGTTGGACAGAGGACCGGACGGTGGCAGGCGCAGGAGAGGGGATTCAGGTAAGTATATTGTGTGTGTCTTGTGTTATATATGTAAGGGGCACTGCATAGGGTGGACCACTACTGGGGTCATTGTATAAGGGGCACAAGTGGGGGCACTACATAGGGGGACAACTCCTGGGGGGCACTGTATAAGAGACATTACTGGGAGCACTGCATAGGGGGGACCACTACTGGGGGCACTGTATAAGGGGCACTACTGGGAGCACTACATAGGGAGGACCACTACTGGGGGATCTATATAAGGGGCACTATTGGGGGCACTGCATAGGGGGACCACTACTGGGGGAACTACATAGGGGAGCACTGTATATGGGGCACTGCATAAGGGGCACTTTTGAAGCCTTCCTAAAGGGACCAATATGGAGTATGCGCACAAGCGCTGTCCGACTTCAACAAGTAGAAGTTGCAGGAAGGCGCGCACAAGGAATACATCAGGCAGTCATCTGAAGGGGGGGGACTTCATCCCACGGCTAATTACCTACAGCTGCCAATTCAATTAGCGGTGTTATCCCCAAAGGTGGACTTTTCCTCGCAGCTTCATGAGCTATGGGGAAAAGTCAGCGAGAAAAAGGCACCATCAGAGGTGAAACGTGGTGGAAACCTATTGATTCTGCAGTTTATTCTCAAACATTTACATGCATTAACCTCTGATTTACAGAGCAGGGAAATTGTTATTTAGCTGAATAACTTTTCCCCATGCGGCGCAGTTATTAGCTGCAGGGTAAACCCCCCAAATAATCCCAAGCAAAACTTTCGGATACCTCCGTCCATGTCCGGCTACTTCCGCCGAGGCGTCGGGGCTCTTGTGCGCATGCGTGACCTGTAGGTCGCGGATGCGCATTCCCGTCACTGCTCCGAAAAGGAGCAGTGAAGCCGCTAGCGGGGGCAGCTGATATCACATCAGCTGTCACCGTGCCGGAGCACTGATGAATTGCTCCGGCATCCGCGGCGAGTTAGGATGTTAATTATAATTAACATGATGAATAGGCCCCTTAAAGAGGCAAGTTTTTAAAAGGCAATGTACAACATTTATTGCCTTTACACAAAAAAATGCACCTTTAAACCCTGCTGCAAAATCACTGCTTAGTAAATATCTCTTTTAGAATATTTTTTTTGCTTGTTTTTTAAATACTAGACTTGTCCATTTTTTGGGGGTTAACATGCAAAAGAAGCCAGTGTGTGTCCTGCTTGCAATATCTATCTAATTCTATCTATCTACTGTGGGCTTAGGACAATTGTCGCTTAAAATGCATTCTTGCCAACGCTCCCTCATTGTCAGGGAGACTCCCTGAAATAGTAGCCATCCCCTGTCACCCTGAAGAGTCTAACAATCTCCCTGATTGCACCATACCCCCATTATGAAGCTGGTATAAAATAAAAAAATCAAAACACAGATCTATGCATTCATATGAGTTCATTAGTATCATTTTCCTGCATTGGTTATAATAAGGCACAATGGGGGTCATTCAGACCCGCTCGCGAGCAAAGTTTGCTCGCAAGCGGGTCGATGTTGTAAGAGTGCGCATGCGCACGACGGAGGGAGCTCCGTCGTGCGCATGCGCGAGACCCGGCGAGCGACGAGAAATACGTCGCTCGGGGTCTGGCACCAAAGGGGGCGTGCTGTCTATGGTGACTGACGGCACACCCCCTTTGGTGGGCGTGGCGGCCAGACGGAGGCGTTCCCATGGGAACGCCTACCGTCTGAGTCCGGCCCCACTGACATCGGTAATGATGTCAGTGGGAGTGACTTTGGCTCTGATAGAGCCAAAATCACTCCTGGGCTTGCGGCAGCGAGACCCTACCGCAGGGTCTCGTCGCAAGCCCGATGGACCCACAGCTATGCGAGCGTCCAAAAGGCCGCTCAACATTTAAATAGGACGGCCCTGATTCAGAGCGAGCGCTCTGGTCAGAGCGTTCAGCTCTGAATCAGGCCCAATGATCCCTATAGCTACAGGCATTTTCTGAAATGTATCAGTGTTTTTTCATCAACAAGTAGATCTCACTAACTGCTTTGCGGCTTGTTACATTTGGATGTATATCAATTTTATGACACGCCCCTCAGATATAGCAGGTACACGCCCACATTAAATCCGCGCTCATAGGTGTTACGTTAACAGTCTCCCTGAAATGCGTTTTTTTTCGAAAGTAGGTAAGTATGTTAAAAGTAAAGCAGCCATCCCAACATGTGCTTATAATGTGCAATTGGTGTGAGCTTCAGAGTGGACAAAACGCCATATAGGTGTGAGGTAATATAAGGGGTCCACTTCTCCCATCCTCTCTTGATGCAATTGCTAACCAGTACACCCCTGCAAGGCAAGCACTGAGGGGACAGGTCCTTTTAGCATGTCTAGCATACCACCCAACATGACCAATTCCAGGAGGGACAAAATGCTCTGTTCCTGGACTTCCCTCTTAATTTATGATTGCTGTCACCTGTGTTGAACTAGTTATGTGATAAGACGTGTCTCAACACAGGTGACTGCAATCATAAATTAAGAGAGAAGTCCAGGAACAGAGCATTTTGTTCCTCCTGGAATGGGTCATGTTGGGAGTTATGGTCTAGTGCACAGGTTCTCAAACTCGGTCCTCAGGACCCCACACAGTGCATGTTTTTCAGGTCTCCTCACAAACACAAGTGAAATAATTAGCTGTACCTGTGGATCTTTCAAAATGTGTCAGTGAGTAATGAGTACACCTGTGCACCTGCTGGGTGACCTGGAAAACGTGACCTGTGTGGGTTCCTGAGGACTGAGGTTGAGAACCACTGGTCTAGTGTTTGTCCCCTTATATAAACGGTACATGGTATGGGTGTAGCCAGACAGAGGGTGCAGTGGAGCAAATGATGTAGGTGTAGCTCTGTATACAATAGCCTTTCTCCCTGTGACTATAACCACTCCAATACTATTATTAGAATTTATCTACCTTGATTCTCCTTGCCATCACCAAACCCTGGATTTACCCCTCTGACACCACTGCTCCTGCAAATTTCCTCCATCACTTGGCTTCCTGGCTTTTAATCTTCAACTGGGCCCTCAAGACCCATTTCTTCCTCAATGCTTTCCAGCGCTCATCTTAACCCACTACTCTATGTTCCTTCCTCACTATCTAGCCCATCTGTGTCACCCCTGTTTGTCTGACCCTCCCCTCAGAATGTAAGCTCTCACGAGCAGGGCCCTCTGTCCTCACGTGCTTCTTATTGCCATACTTTTACTTTCATTTACAATGGTGTCTAAAACTGCTTACTGACACCCTGCTGCTTATTTAGGTGTCATGCAGCATTGTTTATATATCATGTACTTGTCCTGCATTGTCTGTACTGTTAATAACTGTTGTCTTGTGTGCTCATTTGTTTCTGTACTTTGTAAGGTGCTGCGGAACCCTTGTGGCCCCATATAAATAAAGGATAATAATAATAATAAATAATACCATGGAAACGTTTAGAAGTTGACCCTTGAAACTGGACTTAGGCATCTATTTACCAATTTGGTAAGGTTTAAAATCAGTTATCACAGCAAATTGACAAGAAATATTCCCCAGGGCAGCTGAGCGATGATACTGGCTAGTCACAGTAGGACAGTGTTGGCTAACCTTGACACTCCAGCTGTTGTGGAACTATATATCCCAGCATGCCCTGCCACAGTTTTAGCATGCCCTAATAGCAAAACTGTAGCAGTGCATGCTGGGTTATGTAGTTCCATAACAGCTGGAGTGTCAAGGTTAGCCAACACTGCAGTAGGAGGACTATTACCGCTTTGCTGGCCAGACCTGGTCCCCTCTGCGCATGCGGCACCTGGCTTTGCCAGTTCACACATGCATACTGCACTGGTACCTAGACCTGGGCTTCTAGCTGTAGATTCAGTTGATTAAAATAAAACAAAAAAATGATAATCAAAAAAGTAAACATTGTTAAAAAAAAGAAGACAAACACTATATTAATATATTTAACAAAGGAAAAAAATATTGATTATAATAATAAAGATTTTTTTTCCTGTCCAGAGCCTCTGCTGTCTCCTTCCTGAGATATAGAATAGACAGCCAATACCACCTTTTTAAAGTAGTCTCCCATATAGCCCCATCTCTGGCAAAAGCAAATATAGGGCTTATCTCCAGTGCATATATATAGCCCTTAATGTAAATAAAATATACTATAAAACAATGTGAAGGAATATGTATCTCTAAATATGAACTTTAAACATCTTGAACATTTCAAAATACAGACAGGACAGGAAGTACATTATTGCCACTATTTGGTGATTTTGGCGTAGACCAGAGGTTCCCAAACGCAGTCTTCAAGGCTCCCCAACAGTTCAGGTTTTAGAGCTATCCATGGTTGAGCACAGGTGTTTAAATCAAATTGACTGAGGTACTAATTAAGTCACCTGTGCTCAGCCATGGATCTCTCTAATACCTGCACTGTTGGGGAGCCTTGAGGACCGCGTTTGGGAACCTCTGGCGTAGACGCAGACCTTATAACACAAAGGGTTTCTTATTCAGAGGAGCTCTGCTAAACAATTTACTGCTGTGGGGAATGAAAGTAGCAGTGTGTGGAAACAGCAGTAAAGCAAATTGTACTGTACATAACATAAAATCCTCTCAAGCATTTTGGATAATAGACTCCATACCGCTAAGGGGTGTGATCAGTATACTAGCAGTGGTGGATGCAAAATCACCTGAGCAATTCAACATTGCTCCGAAACAGAGACAGCTGATCCGAAAATCAGCTGCCTCTGCGATCCCCTTCACTGCTACTTAAACTCTGACTCGGCAGTGCTCAGTGCTACTTCACCTGCGTGTACTGGGCTTCATGCAGACGCACAAAGCCCCAGCGTACGGCAGAAGGAGACGGACAGAGGCGGAGGGATCTTCGTGACCAGGGATCCCGAAAAGAAGGGTTAGGGTTTAGGCTGTGGGAAGGGCGAGTTAGGGTTAGGCTGCAGGAGCGGAAGGTTAGGGTTAGGCTGCGTGAAAGGTGGGTTAGGGGTAGGTGAAGATTTAGTTTACTTACTTGCAGGCGTCGGCATTTAAGCATTGGGATTCCGGCGCCGGCATTGTGTGCGCCAGGATCGCGTACCCAACCCTTCCTGCATTACTTTTATAATGAATAGCCGTGATACTTACTTTCTACAAAAGTAGGTGAAAATGTTAATTGTCACCTGCTTTTGTAGAAATTAAGTGATGATGTATAGACCCCTTAATGTCTTCATGCTTCTCCCACTAATACATTCTTTTGTATGCTCTTCACTCTTTTTGATACAGTTTAATACCCCTTATATGTTGGAAGAAGATTGAAATATATACATTGATAGGATATTCTATTAAACAGCTACAACAAAATGTGACGTCTATAGACTTTACATTAACAATTCTAATAGAAAAATAATCTTATATATAACTCCTCTAAATGCCTTTTGCTGTCATGCAGAGAGCCAAATGGTGGCAAGCAGATGCCCCCAGCTCACACTGCTACCAATGCCGGCCGTCACCACCATCCTGGGACAGTTTGCCCAGGCCACTCACCCACCTCACATTATCCATTTACCGTTTATCAAATTACTTTTCTCGCCACTTTTTCTACACTTTCCCTGGCTGCTGAAGAATGCTCTGATCTGCAATACACGTGGCCACAGGCAGCCGGACATGTATTTAAGGAATAATAAGAATTTAAAAAATTAAGTCAAATCTTTGGCTTTAAGATACTGATCGCAGATCACTTCTACTGCGATGACATGTAACACGCGTGGCTGGAGAAAAGACAGTCACCCTATCTCCTTCTAGTGGCCCAAGCTGGCTGGGTTCTGTAACAAGTACAATTCAGAAGCACTGAAAATGTTGTGTCTGTAAGCAATGTCTCATTGGCTCCAGGCTTAGCATAGGGCATGTTTCAGAGATGGATGCAATGCCGATGTTTCATTATTGATGTCGCTCACAGTGATAATAAAGTAAGCAACAAACAGAGGGCCTGATTCAGACCCGCTCGCAAGCGCTGCGCGCTCGCAAGCGGGTCAATGGTGGCCTAGTGCGCATGCGCAAGCCCCGGATAGCGACGGGCAAACCGTTGCACCGGGTCTCGTACCAAAGTGGGCGTGCTGTCGATGTTGAGTGACAGCACGCCCCCTTTAGTGGGTGGGCCGGGGGAGTGGCTGCCCAAACGGAGGCGTTCCCATGTGAACGCCTCCCGTTTGGGGGCGGCCCCACTGACATCACGAGTGATGTCAGTGGGAGAGATTTTGGTTCTGTGAGAGCCGAAATCTCTCTGGGGCTTGCGGCAACGAGACCATACCACAAGGGTCTTGTCGCAAGCCCGATGGTCGCGATGGTCTTGACCATCGCGACCATCTTCCCGGCCGCTTGCTATAGCTGTGGGTGGTCACCCACAGCTATGCGAGCGGCCAGGAGGCCGCTCTAAAAAACAAGAAGGCCGGCCCTGATTCAGAGCGAACGCTCTGTCAGAGCGTCCAGCTCTGAATCAGGGCAAGAGACCATTTGTGGGCGCCAACGAGAGGTGGCGACTGAAACACAGATGTGTCGCAACCGTTTTCAGGGCGTGTCTCTTGCCCGATACAGCGATCCCATAAGTCAGGGATGGGGAACCTCAGGCCCGGGGACTGTATAAGGCCCGCGGAATAATTTTGTCTGGCCCTCTGAGCTTTTTTCTGCTAGCCTCATCTGGCTAGCAGGGTGCCTGGAATGGCACCGTGCAGCCAGAATCTATGCAGCAGTGCCGCCTGGAGCGTCCTTAGGATGCTTCAGATGGTCACACCGCTGCCCTTACATGCTCCAGGCATTGCTGTAACCACCGGCGATTGTGGCCCCGCCCCTGTGTGATGGCAGGCAGAAGGGGCGTGGCCACCACCGGCCTGCGAAAAAAGTTATATATGTCAAAATGGCCCTCTGCAGAAAAAAGGTTCCCCACCCCTGCCATACGTAGTCAAAATAGCTTTGGCGTCTCAGTTCCCATGTTCCCAGGTCCCATGTCCATCCTGCGCAACCTTAGGGTATCTCAGAAGGCCGTGTGATAGGATCACTGGTAAAGTGGTCTGTGGCAGGTACATTTGTCCCAGATTCCTGTCTTATGTGTTTTAAACCCCCAGGAGAAAGTCTGCAGTGTAGCAGGCTTGAGTCTCGGATTTTTGAAAAGCCGGTTTGGGACCTGGGGGTTGTGGGTGAGAGGAGAGGGAGGGCTCCATCCACGGCCACTCCAGGTTTTGGGCCTTGCAGCCTGGTAACAGGCTTGTTAGGTTTTCCACCTGAGAGTGGCCAATATAAGCCTAGTTTGTTTAGGGCTGAGTGTCTCACCTGGGAGAGCAGGCAGGGAGCTTGCTCAGAGACACTTGAAAAACCTATCTGTAAGTGCTGTGCTGTGCCTTTGTTGCTGGTGAGGGCATTAGGCCCTGCCAGGTTCTTGTAGTGAGGGAACCACCTGTAAAGTTAGAGCCCAGCCAGGGCTAGGATTTATGTTTATGGTTTCTTTTTGTTGTTTCTGTTTTGCACAATAAAGACTGGCGCCGACCAGCTTGTACTCGAATCCAGACTGGCGTACTGTTTCCCAGCTGCTGTGTGTGTAAGGAAGGAGTCCTCTACCCAGGAGAGGGACCCCTTATCTGACTGTGTCACAGCCGATTATTGACTAATCTGCGACCGAGCTGCCTCTTTGTACGCAGTCACTTGGATTTGCGAAGCTACTTGTGGGCGTCTCAATACAATTCCCGGCAGCTGCGACCTTTGCGTATTTTTTGCATGGCCGCTGCAGGGTACGTCTCTGGATCAGGCTCACAGATCTGTGCACTCATTGTAGAGAGCGACACCTACTTATACCATCAAACAAGCTAAGTTTTATGTTATCATAGGAATGTTAAATATGCCTTTATAATTATGGTTCAACATTTTAATGATACTATTTACTATTTATATTATACAATTTATTATTATAAAATAAAGAGTAATTAGAGTTATTAGTATCTCCAGGTACCTTAACCGTTCAGGTTTTATTAGGCATCCATGCCACAGGTGACCTGATTTAGTACCTCGGTTAGTTTGGTTTAACCATCTGTGCTCCAGCATGAATATCTTTAAAACATGAACTGTTAGGATCGAGTTTGGGAAACCCTAAGTTACCCCTTACCAAATACAGAATTAGCCCATAAAACCTTCATTATATTATTAAATAATATATTTCTCCTGCTCCTCTGATGACCCATGGGTTATCTGATGCTTATACTGAAATCAACAAGGAATAATCAGCAATCCATTTCCTAATTCCTAGGGCTCGATTCAATTGAACGCGAATTAAATAACGCGGGAAGGGAGCTCCCGGAGCTATTCAATTCAGCGAGCTGTTAGGTCGGAGACTGCCCATTCTCCCGCCCCTCGCGCCTTAAACAGGGTGTTTAGTTGCTAAAACGGGCATTTTCTGACTAACCTGCCAGGTGCAATGCTGTTTCCGCCACGCTAAAGGCAGAAAACAGCATCGCGCCTTAACAGCGTGCTGAATAGAATAGCGCCAGGAGCTCCCTCCTGGGACTATTTAATTTGCGTTCAATTGAATCGAGCCCCTAGAAGGCAATTAAAAAAAAAAAAAAAAAAATAGTTACAAAATGTTTACCCCTAATTCTAAGCTACTCCAGTCCTATTAAAATCACACTGACCTTGGTGACTCCAACCGGCCATTTATCTTGTGGCGTAATGAGGGCGACCACTCCAGCACCAGCTATAGCAGCCACACATTGAGTAATAATATAGAATAGTCCTTTGGCCACCGATATCTTCCTGGTACATATCATAGCCATCGCTACAGCTGGGTTCAAGAAGGCTTCACATATATGTCCGAAGCAATGGATCAGTATGGCAATGCTCAGTCCGAAGCAGAAGGCAATGTGAGTATCGCTAGGTCCAGGTATATTCATCCCTGCTGTTGATCCTAAGCTTACTACCAGAAAAAGGAAAACGGCCAGAAATTCCCCAGCCATGGAGGTCCAGAACTGCCTCGTCCATATTCCTTTGAAAGCCGTCATCTTGCCCTCAGTGTGGATAGTGGACACACTGGTGAATTGTGAATGGTGCTTTAGGAAAGGGGTTTGGGTATTTCAATAAAACAGCAGGAAAACAGGTTGAGCAAGTGGTGACGTGTTGGTGACACAGCCCCTTCCCTGTGGACCTGAACCAGAGAAAGAAATACCTTTTTTTTTTTATCAGGGCGTGAAGGAATGTAATGTTATATCCTAAGAGCGGGCTTGTGAAAACATGGACACCTTGGAGAAATAAGGACCTCAGGGGGGTTGTTACTGGATTACTTTGTGGTCCCACCCAGATCATCTTTAATTGACTTTGTTTCTAGACCATTCATCTGCTACAGATGTTATGATGTGTACAATATATAAGGAGCCATTAGAACATTCTTAGTCATGTATTCTAGGGAAGGTAAACACCAGAGGAATGACTAATAATAGGTAGTGAATGTAATAAATGACACTTTAATGGAAGGCCAAAGCACATTGCACGAACATAGAAAAGAGGGCAAATATACAGTCCTCACTGGAGTTTATTTCTTTCAGTAAAAAGCCATAAAGGAGGCAGAGGCTGCCCTTCCCCACAGAGTTGGTGCATTTAAGCAGGGAGCAAGGCAGAGCAAGTCACTTTGGAATTTGGGAATACCCACCCAAACCCTGCACGGCACGGAAGCCACGGGCATGGGAGTGGCAATGAGGACCACATAGCATAACAGGGCGTAATTGCTAAAGCACAACTTTTAACCACAGGAAAGTAATCAAAGTGAGTAACCACAAAATAAAAAGGGTAATGCTAAGATTGATTGTACTAATCCCGTTTTTCTTCAACAGAATAGATCACAGCGGTGCCCTGCGGGCCAGCCAACATTGTGGTGCTAGTGAATCTGAGGAGACACCCCCTCTTCTCGCCAGGGTACAGCTGAGACACACGGCACCACCCGTATGGGGGGTCGGAACAAGGTCAGGAAGGGGCGGAGTGAGTTCTCCAAGGCCAACACGTCAGGGGAAAATGGACACACCACGGTCGGTTACATGATTCAGTTGTGGTAAGGGGTGTGTCCAGGCACCACCCGGTCAGTTACAGGTTTAAGTTGTGTTTAGGGCCGGTGTCCCAGTGCCCCCAGGTCGGTTACATGATTCAGTTGCGGTAAGGGCCGTTGTCCTGCAGTGCTAAATATATGCCACCAAAATAATAGTAGTAACCATTAAATCCAAATTGAAAAAATTGTGACCTTGAATTCACCATATACAAACCTCTGTCTGTTTATTGTGGGCACTGGGTGAAGGGGGGAGGGCGAAGAGATCTAAGAGGAGAGTGAGGGCATCAGACGCTCAGGGGTTTATCACATTTCAACATTTCAGGTCATCTTGTGTCCCAAACTGTTTCAGACTGAGACAATGTGTCCTGCAAGTTCTGGCTGCTCACATTTGCTTATTACAGTAGCCCCCCTCTATCAGGTGTGAGGAAAAACTAGCGCTGTGCTGGCAGCAATGTGCTGAGCCGCTAATTGACTCACTCTCATATAGAGTTAGGAGTAATCCAAGCTAGAGAGGGTAAGTTTGAACCTTGGCACACCCCTGTTGTGAATGCAGGACCAGTGTGTACAGTATGTGCCACATGCAAAACCAGTTTGCAACACAATGCATTGCTACATGGTTTGTCCAGGGATTGATCTTTATACTACAACACAGTGGGCCCTACTCAGCTTTGGGAATATGGAACGATATAGCAAGTTACTGTGAACCTGAACAAACCATGTTGCAATGCAAGGGGTGCAAATACATACATAATTTTTTCCATGTGGGGTAAATACTGTCTGCTTTTCATGTAGCCCACAAATGCTATGCAGCTTTATTATTACACTGCAATTTAGATTTGAACTTGGACACACCCCTCCCAAATCTAAAGGCCCCAACACACGGAACAATATAGCGGCCGATCCAACGGATTGGAATGATATCGCAGCCATATCGTTCCGTGTGTGGGCATGATATCGTCCACTGCGCGCTCACGTGGGGTCATCCGTCCCTCCTCCAGATCTTTCTGCATGCACAAGAGTTCTGGAGAAGCAAAGAACGATCCCATGCAGGTCTATGAGGGGGGGGGGGGGGGGAGGAGGGGGCGGCACATCGGGCGATTGGGCACCGGAACACTCCGTGTGTGGGGACCGCCCGATATGTCGGCCGTCGGATCACATCTTTGGGTGCACATCGTACCCAGCTTAAATCTCTCTGCACATTTTACATCTGCCCCACCTGCAGTGTAGCATGGTTTTACCAAGATGCACAGTTACTTGCTCTATCTTACTCTATTCCCAAAGCTGAATCAGGCCCAGTATATATACATTAATAATATCAATAAATAAAAATTAGGCTGGAGAGTCACTCACTTCATATTGCACTCAGGAACAAAAATATAATTTCCAGGACAAGATATTTAACTAAGAAGCAAGGAGTATAGCTGAGCGCCCTGTTCCCGCTTATCCTATACTTTGAATAGGACGGATGGCTTTTATAGCATCCTTTTCTCAGGGTTAAGTACAAAGTAATATGTAATAAACACAATCAAACACACCTAAGCACCATGTAACAGATGATGCCCGGTCAATCAGCACTTTAAGGGAGAAAAATTAACTATTACGGAAGAGAATGTGGTTCTATAGTAGGGGTGTGCACCGGCCACTTTTCGTGTTTTGTGTTTTGGTTTTGGATCTGGATCTTTCTTCGTGTTTTGGATCTGGATTGGTTTTGCCAAAACCACCCTTCCGTGTTTTGGGTTCTGGGTTTTGTGTTTTGGATCTGTATTTTTTTGAAAAAAAGCATAAAAACAGCTAAAATCACAGAATTTGTAGGTTTTTCTGCTCCTATGCTATTATTAACCTCAATAACCTTAATTTCCACTCATTTCCAGTCTATTCTGAACACCTCACACCTCACAATAGTGTTTTTATGTCCAAAAGGTTGCACCGAGGTAGCTGGATGACTATGCTAAGCGACACGAGTGGGCGGCACAAACACGTGACCCATCTAGGAGTGACACTGCAGTGGCAGGCAGGATGGCAGTTAGAAAAACTAGGCCCCAAACTGTACATAATGCAAAGAAAAAAAGAGGTGCAAGATGGAATTGTCCTTGGGCCCTCCCACCCACCCTTATGTTGTATAAACAGGACATGCACACTTTAACAAATCAATCATTTCAGCGCCAGGGTCTGCCACACAACTGTGGCTGAAATGATTGGTTCGTTTGGGCCCCCACAAAACAAGCTGGCAATTAATGTGTCCCTGCACAAACTGGCTCTACGGAGGCAAGATGTCATCCTCATCCTCCTCATCCACCGATTCCTCACCCTCTTCAGTGTGTACATCCTCATCCTCACAAAGTATTAACTCGTCCCCACTTGAATCCACCACCACAGGTCCCTCTGTACCTTCTGGAGGCTGGTCTCCCTGGAAGAGCTGATAATTCATTTTGATGAACATCATCTTCTCCACATTCTGTGGAAGCAACCTCCTACGCCTTTCGCTGACAAGGTTCCCGGCTGCACTAAACACTCTTTCGGAGTACACACTGGAGGGGGGGCAACTCAGGTAAAATAGAGCCAGTTTGTACAGGGGCCTCCAAATTGCCTCTTTTTCCTGCCAGTACAGGTATGGACTGTCTGACATGCCTACTTGGATGCTGTCACCGATGTAATCCTCCACCATTCTGTCAATGGTGACAGTATCATATGCAGTGACAGTAGACATGTCAGAAATTGTTGCCAGGTCCTTCAGTCCGGACCAGATGTCCAAACTTGGTCCTGCCTGCCCTGCATCACCGCCAGCGGGTTGCTTAGGATACCTAAGTTTTTTCCTGGCAGCCCCAGTTGCGGGAGAAAATGAAGAAGGAGCCGTTGACGTGTCACGTTCCGCTTCAGCTGACAGTGTGTTCACCAGCAGGTCTTTGCACCTCTGCAGGCTTGTGTCGGCCGGAAAGAGAGACACCACATAGGCTTTAAACCTAGGATCGAGCACGGTGGCCAAAATGTAGTGGTCTGATTTCAACAGATTGACCACCCTGGAATCCTGGCAAAGCGAATGAAGGGCTTCATCCACAAGTCCCACATGCCGAGCGGAATCGCTCCGTCTTAGCTCCTCCTTCACTTTCTCCAGCTGCTTCTGCAAAAGCCTGATGAGGGGAATGACCTGACTCAAGCTGGCAGTGTCTGAACTGACTTCACGTGTGGCAAGTTCGAAGGGCTGAAGAACCTTGCACAACACGGAAATCATTCTCCACTGCGCTTGAGTCAGGTGCATACCCCCTCCTTTGCCTATGTCATAGGTGGATGTATAGGCTTGTATGGCCTTTTGCTGCTCCTCCATCCTCTGAAGCATATAGAGGGTTGAGTTCCACCGCGTCACAACCTCTTGCTTCAGGTGATGGCGGGGCAGGTTCAAGAGTGTTTGCTGGCGCTCCAGTCTTCGGCACGCAGTCGCTGAATGGCGAAAGTGGCCAGAAATTTTTCGGGCCACCCAAAGCGTCTCCTGCACGCCCCTGTCGCTTTTCAGAAAATTCTGCACCACCAAGTTTATTGTGTGAGCAAAACATGGGACGTGCTGGAATTTGCCCAGATGTAATGCCCGCACAATATTGGTGGCGTTGTCAGATATCACAAATCCCCAGGAGAGTCTAAGTGGGGTAAGCCACTGGGCGATGATTTCCCTCAGTTTCTCTAAGAGGTTGTCGGCGGTGTGCCTCTTACTGAAACCGGTGATACACAGCGTAGCCTGCCTTGTAACGAGCTGGCGTTTCTGAGATGCTGCTACTGGTGACGCTGCTGCTGTTGCTGCGTAAGGTGATACATCTACCCAGTGGGCTGTCACAGTCATATAGTCCTTAGTCTGCCCTGTTCCACTTGTCCACATGTCCGTGGTTAAGTGGACATTGTGTACAACGGCATTTTTCAGGACACTGAGGACACTTTTTCTGACGTTTCTGTACAGTCTCGGTATCGCCTGCCTAGTGAAGTGGAATCTAGACGGGATTTGGAACCGGGGACACACTACCTCCATCAATTGTCTAAATCCCACTGCACTAATGGCGGATACCGGACGCACGTCTAACACCAACATAGCAGTCAAGGCCTCAGTTATACGTTTTGCTTCAGGATGACTGCTGTCGTACTTCATCCTCCTCGCTAAGGACTGTTGGAGGGTCAATTGTTTAGTAAAAGTAGTGGTGTTCCTACTTCCTCTCTGGGATGATGAACGACTCCCAGCAGCAGCAGCAACAGCAGCAGCGGCAGCAGTAGGCGTAGCAATGCAGGATCCTCCGGAGGAATCCCGGATAGGAGAGTCAGTCATGCCAGTGATATGGCCTGCAGGACTACTTCCGATCCTGACTAAGGAGGAAATTGACGAGGAGGGAGTTGACGGTGTGGTTTGCAGGCGCTTGGATACAACAGGACAACGGGATTTAGGTGTCCCTGGACTGCTTACGGTCTGAGCCAAAGTTTCTGAACTTGACAGTAACTTTTTATGAACGCGCTGCAGGTGCCGTATAAGGGAGGATGTTCCTAGGTGGTTGACGTCCCTACCCCTACTTATTTCACCTTTACATATGGTACATATGGCAAGACAGTTGTTGTCCGGATTTGGATAGAAATATTGCCAGACCAAAGAGGTGGAATGTTTGGTCTTCTGCCCAGGCATGACCGTGATGGGCTTTTTCATCCCACGGACAACAACTGTCTCCCCCGGAGCCTGATTTAAACAAACCACATCACCATCAGAATCCTCCTCGCCAACTTCCTCCTCAGCGCCAGCTACACCAGTATCCTCATCCTGTTGTACTTCAACAGTGACATCTTCAATTTGCATATCAGCAAGTGGACTGTGGGTGCTCCTTTCAGCACTTGCAGGGGGCGTGCAAATGGTGGAAAGAGCCACCTCTTCCCGTCCAGTGCTGGGAAGGTCAGGCATCGCAACCACCACCACACTTGGACTCTCTTTGGGGATTTGTGATATCTTCTTAGAAAGCACAGTTCTTCGCTGTGCTTTTGCCAGCTTAACTCTTTTGATTTTTTTAGTGGGAGGAGTGCTTCCATCGTCATGTGAAGCTGAACCACTAGTCATGAACATACTAGGGATCGACCTTAGCCGTTCCTTGCCACTCCGTGTCGTAAATGGCATATTGGCAAGTTTACGTTTCTCTTCAGCTGATTTAAATGTCTTTTTCAAGGTCATTTTCCTGAACTTTGCCATTTGGGATTGTATGTGCCCTCTACTATGACATTGGGCATCGGCCTTGGCAGACGACGTTGATGGCATGTTATCGTCTATGTCATGACTAGTGGCAGCAGCTTCAGCACTAGGAGGAAGTGGTTCTTGATCTTTCTCTATTTTATTTTTATCGGAGAAAGTTTGGTCCTCCATTTATGTTATATCGATTTGATATATACGTGCGGCTAAACACAGAAAATAAATTTTTTTTTGGTTCGGACTGGAGTGTACTTTGTGGGTTACAGCACCCTTTAACGGTCAAGCCAGCCGGCCCTTTACTTATGACACAGGCGCACTCTTGGCACTACTTTGTTGATGCACGTGCGGCTACTGCGCACACAATTCACAAACACAGAAAATAATTTTTTTTTGGTTTGGACTGGAGTGTACTTTGGGGGTTACAGCACCCTTTAACGGTCAAGCCAGCCGGCCCTTTACTTATGACACAGGCGCACGCTTGGCACTACTTTGTTGATGCACGTGCGGCTACTGCGCACACAATTCACAAACACAGAAAATAATTTTTTTTTGGTTTGGACTGGAGTGTACTTTCGGGGGTTACAGCACCCTTAACGGTCAAGCCAGCCGGCCCTTTACTTATGACACAGGCGCACGCTTGGCACTACTTTGTTGATGCACGTGCGGCTACTGCGCACACAATTCACAAACACAGAAAATAATTTTTTTTTTGGTTTGGACTGGAGTGTACTTTCGGGGGTTACAGCACCCTTAACGGTCAAGCCAGCCGGCCCTTTACTTATGACACAGGCGCACGCTTGGCACTACTTTGTTGATGCACGTGCGGCTACTGCGCACACAATTCACAAACACAGAAAATATATTATTTTTTTAGCACTTGGGGGGAGCACCCCTGATGGACAGAGCACCCCCTGGACAACACTACAGCACTCCTTTAGGACTGGGACACTGCACAGGACTTTGGAGTGGACACAGCCCCTATGGAGAACTGACTGCACAACACAGTCCAGCCAGCCCCTATGGACTTTGAAGTAGTGGACACAGCCCCTATTAACAACAGCAGCACAGCACAACACAGCCAGCCCCTATGGACTTTGAAGTAGTGGACAACAGCAGCACTACACTACACTACACTACACAGCCCTAACTCCCACCCTCCCTCTTCACTGTCCACAGCCGAGTGAGAAAATGGCGCCGACGTGTGTACCTTATATAGGATCCAAAACCCGCGAGACTCGGAAGGCGGGAAGATGACGTTTTGCCTCGATTTCAGATCCGAGTCAGGCGGGAAAAGTCGAGCCTGACTCGGATCGGACTCGGATCGGGGGGGCTCGGGGGGGTTCGGATTTCAGAAATCCGAACCCGCTCACCCCTATTCTATAGTGAGCGAAAGCTGCACTATGTGTGAGGTGACTTCTGTATACCATCGCATTTTCACGTGCGCTTGCAACCCTCTAACATAGGCGCTTTCACATTACATAGGGGCAGTTCCTGAAAGTTATATGGGGCGTGCTTCTGTATATTCTCCAGGTACATGAATGCACACACCTATACTAAACTTGCCATAGTTGGTGAGTAGTAAATAACCCTTTTTGCCCTATAAGAGAATGTGCTTGTGGTCACTCAACTGCTTAATTTTCATACTTTACACAGAAAGGTCAGGCAGTTGTACTTTTCCATACATTGCCTGTGCATGGAGTATTTCTCATCATATTTCATACAATTACGGTATTGCCCATTTTATGCATTAATGTCTAGAAATACTGTGAAGTCAGTGCAATCACAGGTAAACTGCAATGGTAAAGCTTTGTTGCTAATTCATATATTCTGGGTCATTCCATACCTAAGCCTAAGTCCCCCAGGGGGGTGCCTAACCCTAAGTCCCCCCGGGGGTGCCTAACCCTAACCCTCCCCCTAGCCTAACCCTAACCCTCCCGGGGGGGTGCCTAACCCTAAGTCCCCCCCGGGAGCCCTAAACCTAACCCTCCCCCCGGCGGATGTCCGCTCGCGGCGCCCGGCATCACTACGATCGTGATGCCGGGCGCCGGTCTCCCGGCGTCGGGGAAATGTGGGCGCCTACATCTAGACGCCCGCCATTTCACCCTTGCCGGGATAAGACAGTCGGGAAGCCGGCTGCCGGTATATAGGCAGTCGGCTTCCTGATTGCTTCCCTTCCATGTCAAGTGGACCAGGGGTCCCCACCTGACTATCTCCAGTTTTGATAAAATGTTACATGAAGGTTAGCATACAGTATATGTCAGACTAAAGCTGGGCACACACTACAGTACACTATATCGATTTGACCGGAATGACATATTGTTAATATCGTGCAGTGTGTATGCACTACATCGTATAGTGTGCGCTCCCGTGGGGTTATCAGCTGCATTGCCTGATCTTTTTTACATGCAGTACAAACAAGAGATATGGTAAGAACTTACCTTTGTTATCTCTGTTTCTACGAAGTCCATAGGGTCCACAGGGTTGACCTTGGGGTATAGCTGGATCTGGATCCATGGGCACCACGCAGTTAAAGCTTTAGCTGCTCCCAGGATGCACTTGGGTCCGTCCTCCTCTATACCCCGCCCCCGAGCCACAGCACCTCAGTTGGTAAGCAGCCAAGGCTGGAGGAGGAGACTAAACAGAGAGAAGGAAGACTGGAACACACAAGAAACCATACTCACAGAAATGGGAGACGGAAAACCGGTGACCAGCCACACAGCCCATTTGAAGTCAGGTGCGTCAGGGCGGGAGCCCTGTGGACCCTATGGGGTCCACAGGGTTGACCTTGGGGATGTCCCAAAGCAGTTCAACTAAGGGCGGGGACGCTCCGGTGCTGAAAGGAGCACCCGGCGCCCAAAGGATGCATCCTGAGAGGCGAAGGTGTCAAACGCATAGAACCTCAAAAACGTTTGAATTGAAGACCAAGTGGCCGCCTTACACAGCTGAACAGCAGAGGCGCCACGTCTAGCAGCCCAAGAGGGACCCACAGAACGAGTGTAATGAGCCTTAACAGAGGCTGGCACAAGTAAACCCTCCTGTGCATAAGCCTCACAAATAATGGAACGAAGCCAACGGGCTAACGTTTGTTTGTTGGCAGGCTAACCCCTCTTGTGAAAACCAAAGAGGATAAACAAGGAATCAGACTTCCTAACCGAAGCCGTCCGGTCCACATAAATTCTAAGCGCCTGGACCACATCTAAGGAAGTCTCACCAGCTGAAAGATCAGGGGACTGAAAAGCTGGCACAACAAGTTCCTGATTAATGTGGAACTTCGAGACCACTTTGGGCAAAACCTCAGGACGAGTGCGGAGCACCGCTCTGTCCTGGTGAAAAATCAGGACAGGAGGGCGACAGGAAAGCGCCCCCAATTCAGACACCCTCCTGGCCGAAGCAATTGCCAGGAGAAAAACAGTCTTAAATGTCAGCCACTTGAGCTCCACCGACTCAAGAGGCTCAAACGGAGGACCCTGCAGGACCCGTAGAACCACCGCCAAGTCCCAAGGAGCCACAGGAGGCACAAAGGGAGGCTGGATCCTGAGAACACCTTGGAAAAAGGTGTGAACATCCGGCAGTATAGCAATCCGCCGTTGAAACCACACGGACAAGGCGGACACATGAACCTTCAGAGATGCAAGGCGTAAGCCGAGGTCCAATCCTGATTGAAGAAATTCCAAGATCCTAGAAACTCGGAACACCTGAGCATCATAATGTCTGGACTCACACCACTGAAAGTAAGTGTGCCACACCCTGTGATAAATCCGTGCTGAAGCAGGCTTGCGTGCCCTGAGCATGGTACCAATAACCGAACTGGAGAAGCCCCGAGACCTCAAGACGGCTGTCTCAAGAGCCACGCCGTCAAAGACAGCCGACCCAGATCCGGGTAAAGGCAGGGCCCCTGAGACAACAGGTCCCGATGCTGAGGAAGAAGGTACGGAGCGTCGATGGAGAGGCTCCTGAGATCGGAGTACCAAGGACATCTGGGCCACGCCGGAGCCACCAGCACGAGCGTGCCGCCGTCCTGCTTGAATTTCCGCAGAACCCGAGGAAGTAGGGATATCGGAGGAAACAGATACGCCAGGTGAAACTCCATTTCACCGACAGCGCGTCCACCAGACTTGCGCCTGCGTCTCTTGTCCTTGACCCGTAAACGGGCAACTTGTGATTGTGACGGGAGGCCATCAAGTCCAGCTCCGGCAGTCCCCACCTGTCCACGAGTAGCTGAAACACCTCTGGGTGAAGCGACCATTCCCCGGGATGCACGTCGTGACGGCTGAGGAAGTCCGCTTCCCAATTGAGGACTCCGGGGATGAAGACCGCCGAGATCGCTGGAATGTGACCCTCCGCCCAAGTCAGGATGCGAGATACCTCCGACATCGCTGCCCGACTGCGAGTACCTCCTTGGTGGTTGATATACGCCACCGTGGTGGCATTGTCGGACTGCACCTGTACCGCCCTTCCGTGAAGAGCGGGGCCGGACGACTGCAGGGCCCTGTATACTGCCCGCAGTTCCAGGATGTTGATGGGAAGAAGTGCTTCTTCCGCAGACCAACGACCCTGGAGAGACAATTAGCCGGTCACTGCCCCCCAACCCCGGAGACTGGCATCCGTCATGAGCAGTACTCAGTCCGGGATCCAAAAGGGGCGCCCCTCGACCAGATGAGCTGTCTGAAGCCACCAAGCCAAAGATTGCCGAATGTCCGGAGACAACACCAGCACCTGAGAGCGGATCCGGTTATGTAACCCGTTCCATTCCGATAGAATCAGCTCCTGCAGGGGCCGGGATATGGAACTGGGCAAATTCCACCATGTCGAATGTCGACACCATGGACCCCAGAACTCTCATAGCCGAATGGACCAACAGGTGGCAACTGCTCAGGCAACTGCGTATCCACAGCTGTAGGGAGGCCACCTTCTCCGCAGTCAGGAAGATCCTTTGCTGACGCGAATCCAGCAGGGCTCCCAAATGAACCATCCGCTGTGATGGAATCAGGGAGGACTTTTTCCAATTTATCAACCACCCGTGTGCTTGCAGGCAAGCGATCGTCAGGTGGAGATGTTGAAGCAGTACCTCCGGGGAGCTCGCCAGCAACAGGAGGTCGTCCAGATACGGCAGCAGCCGTACATTCTGGTTCCGAAGATGTGCGGCCATGACCGCCATAATCTTCGTGAACACCCTCGGTGCCGTGGAGAGACCAAAGGGTAGCGCCCGGAACTGATAGTGGTGTTGAAGGATAGCGAACCTCAGATACCGCTGGTGCGAAGGTGCTATCGGAACATGGAGGTAGGCGTCCTGGATATCCAGGGACACCATGTAATCCCCCGGTTTCATCGCCAGAATGATGGAACGTAACGTTTCCATCCTGAACTTGGGAACTCTGAGGAATTTGTTCAGAGACTTCAAGTTGAGGATAGGGCGATGAGAACGATTGGGTTTCTGCACCAGAAACAGAGACGAATAATACCCCGTCCCTCGTTGTGATTGAGGAACGGGAACAATGACCCCTGCTTTCAGCAAGGACTCTATAGCCTCCTGAATCTGTAACGCCTTGGTCTTGTCCTGAGAAGGACGCGTGCAGAAAAACTGGTGGAGTGGTCTGTGCCGAAAAGACAGGGAGTACCCCTGGGAGACCACTTCTCGAACCCAGGCATCCGTGGTGGTATTGTGCCAGCACTGGGCAAATAGAAGAAGTCGGCCTCCCACTCTGAGGTCCCCCAGAGGGAGGCCCGTCCCATCAGGCCGCAGGTTTATCTTCCTGCTTGGAAGAAGGGCGCCGAGCACTCCAGGCTTGCTTCTTGGGTTTAGAGGCAGTCTTACTCGCCGACTGTCTCGGGAAGGACTGACCTTTTGCCTTACCCTGAACCCGAAAGGAACGAAAAGCCGAACTCCGAACCTTAGCAGGCAGTGCCGCCGAAGGGAGGAAAGCCGACTTGGATTTAGCCAGAGTATCCACTATTTTGTCCAAGTCCGGACCAAATAGTAATTCCCCATTGAAAGGTAAGGCCTCCAGGCCTTTCTTTGAATCAGAGTCCGCTCTCCAGGACAGCAACCATAAGGATCGGCGGGCAGACACCGCTGCAGCCGATACACGTGAAGTCAGCAAACTAGCATCTAAAGAGGCTTCCCCAATGTAAGAAGCAGCGTCCCTCATCTGACCCAACAACGCCCTCTGGATATCCGAAGTGTCGTCCGGGAAGGTATCTTCCAATGCATTGGCCCATCCCTCAATGGCCTTGGCCACCCAGGAGATGGCCATGGACAGTCGGGCCACCGCCCTGGAGAGGGAGTAAATAGACTTTAAGCAAGTCTCAACTTTCCTGTCCGTGGGATCCTTCAGCGAGGATATAGACGGTAATGGCAAAGTAGAGCTCCTTATTAAACGGGTGACATGGGAATCCACCGCCAGTGGAGTTTCCCATTTTTTACAATGTGCCTCAGGGAAGGGATAATTAGAAGCCAACCGCTTCTGAGGAAGGAATCTCTTACTGGGCGCCTGCCAAGCTACCGCCATATGATCCGTCAACTGATCCGACAGGGGAAACACCGCAGAAGCCACCTTTTTTTTTTTAAACTAGGATACTTCGACTTAGGACCCGGTGCCTCATCCTCTATAAGAAGAATGGCTCGCACCGCCCTAACCACTGCTCACACATTAATGGACGACTTGGTATCCATTTCCTGGACCGAGGCGTTCGAGTCAGTGTATTCAGGGACCTCCCCATCATCTGAGGAACCCTCTGAGTCCGATACCTGAGCCGCCCGCGCCATGAGTGGGCGTTTTGAAACCCTAGAAGGCATGTCAGTCTGCAACATTGACTGAAAAGCCGAGGACGCGGCCGCCAAATTTTGCACGGAGTTGGAGAGCACATCCACCCAGGGTGGAGGAGTCGCCATAGGGGCCTGAAAAGGTACCGCAGGCTGCTGCAGCACAGGGGAAGCCTGTTTATACATAGGCAACCCCGTATATGGACCCACAGACTGAGACCCAGGAGGACTCCGCAACAACTGCGGGACACCCGGGGAATGGGGGATGGACGGCTGGGGTAACGCCCTAGTAGGGAGAGCAGTCGGGACCGACAGACGGTCCGCAATAGACACCAGAACTTGAGAAAACATCGCCCACAGTGGTTCCTGCGTCAGAGAAGGTCTGGATGGGCCAGGAGCCACCTGGCACCGACTACACAGGCCATCCTGTGACAAATCCTCCCTATCCACTCCTGCAGAACAGCGTCCGCAGGAGGCCAACACCGGAGCCACTGAGCGCTCAACCTCCTCGTCTGACATGACAGAATATATTATATAGTCAAAAAATATATCTGGCAACTGGGCAGAAGAAAACGCACTCACCGATGTGCTGAACAACAGCCCACAATATGGCACTGTATAGCACACATCTGTATGTGACGAACCTCACAAATACGTGATTTATATAGGTGAGGTCTGTAGAAACGCCCCTCCCCCACACACCTGTAGGGCTTGTAGGAGAAGTAAAGGGATAGGTATAAGCTGACAGTAAGCGGAAAATAAGCACAGACAGGCAGCACTAGCAATAGTCACATACCATGCAGAGAAGATATACTCACTGCACCTTTCCACTACAATCAACCTGCCCAGATTCAGTGTCTGGGAGGGCTATAGTGCTGTGTACGCTGTCCTTAAATCGGGGGAGAGGTACACAGGGGGGCCGGTCCGCGTGCTCCCTGAGAGTATCTGCGCTGCCACAGAGAAAATGGCCACCAGAGACCTCAGAGGAGGAGTGGCCGAAGAGTCTGCAGCTCAGCGACGCCAGACTGCGTGCTGAAAGGCGCGCTGAGCTGAGGGGAGGAGCCGCAAGACAGGGAAGGCTTCCTCCCCTGGCTAGCCTATTAACCCCAGGGCTTGCCGGCTTCCCGCTTGCCAATATATCCCTGGTGGTCTAGTGGTCCCACGGGGTATTCCTCCTTAGAGGGGGAGCCCGCCGCCACCGCTAGCGGCCCCCGGTCTGTCCCCTAGGACCGGGGGCAAAGGACTGCATGTGCAGGCAATACCCGCGAGCCGCCGCTAATCGGCGACTCGCGGCTTACCTTATCCCCGGCGACTCCGGCAGCAGTCCAGGGAGGGACCCAGAGTCCGGCTAATACGGACTCTGGCCCCCCCCGCCGCGATCCCCAGTGCAGTACTGGCGTCGCGGCGCCAGCGGGGAAGGAGAGCGGCAGCGTGGGTGTCTGCATAGACAGTCCGTCGCTGCCACACTAGAGAGCCTCTGTTTTAAAAAAAAAAAAATCTAACAGGCTTTTTTTTTTTTTTTTTTAAATAGAAAGCTTTTGGGGGCTGCTCCTGCAGCCCCCCTGCGCAGGTGACCCGACTCCGGCCGGGCACCAACTCAAACTGAGGTGCTGTGGCTCGGGGGTGGGGTATAGAGGAGGACGGACCCAAGTGCATCCTGGGAGCAGCTAAAGCTTTAACTGCGTGGTGCCCATGGATCCAGATCCAGCTATACCCCAAGGTCAACCCTGTGGACCCCTATGGACCCTGAAGTAGAAATCAGGCGGTGCGGCTGACGATCCCATGATGCACTATGCGGAGGGGGGCGGCATATCAGGCGGTTGGGCACCGGATCACCCAGTGTGTACAGACCGCACGATATGTCGGCCTGTCAGCAACCTGGTTGAGTGTCGCATCGCTGGGTACATACGTCGTTTAGTGTGTACCCAGCTTCACTTGGTGAACATTTTAGTTCACAAAATGGAATAGTATGGTCCTCAAAGTGGGGGTGAGTGCAACTGTCACCAACTCCGCAGAGCACAATCAGCAGGTGGGGACGATCTTCAAAACTGGCCCACTTGACATTGTATGACCCTTCTGTGAATTTAATGCAATTATCAGGGGAGGGACCATTATTATAGCACAGAATGGGTATGGTATGATATAATGTCGACATGTTCCGAATGTTCACATTCAAGATGGCGACATGTTCAGAATGTTGACATATGGCATGCCGACAGTCACAATGCCGACACTCATATTTTGGCCTAAAACTAACCTCAACTGTAATTGCAGCCTAACCCTAATTGTAGCCTAATTGTAACTAGAATGTAAGCTCTCACGAGCAGGGACCTCTTCCCTCATGTGCTTCTCTTTACATTTTCTTCTACTCTTTACTCCCCATAAGGGCACCTAACATGTGACTGCCAACTCCTGGCTGCTTATTGTGAGTGCTTTAATCACTATTTCAGCAATGTATATATATTGTGTCCTTGTCCTGCACTGTAATGTACTGTAAGTTACTTGTTTCTTGTTCACCTATTGGTTCTATGTACTATGTAAGGCGCTGCGGAAAACTTGTGGCGCCATATAAAGGATAATAATAATAACTGCAATGTCGACATTTTGAAATTATCGACATTATGTCAGTGTCCACACTGTAGATGTCAACATGTCATGTTTCAACATTCAGAACATGTTGACAGTTTGATTGTCAACATCCTGACTGCCCGCAGAATATCTCATTATAACATTACTAAACTATGTAAAATCAATGTTAGTTTGAATAAAACCCCATCGAGACCAGCCAAACCCAAACATCACAGGAGCCCACTGATGTGCACTTTCATATAGCAATATTACTGTACCTAATTCCTCCCAAATGTACAGAGTTAAATATAGCTGAAGGCATACATTCTTTATAGAACACATCTCGGCCTGGACTTGATTTCCACATAGCTGAGCTGTGCAGGTATACAAATATTGAATGCGTATTTAATGTACATGTAATAGGCTGTCATGAATAAAATGCTGAGGCTGGTAAATACTTTTTTCTAGCACTCATAAACGCAACAATATCTCACCAGATTTTGCTAATAATATTAAAGAAGATGAAAAGATGCCAACATATAACACAAGTGTGCTCAAACAGACAATATTGCTGATCACAGCACAGCGAGATCACGGGAGATGTCAGGTAAGTGGCCCAATAGCTCACAGACTGCGATTACGTGATCAAAAACTATTACAGTCCAATAGTGATCAATGAACCAAAGGCTGCAGGAAAACAAGTAAAATTGTAGTTTCTTTATTGATTTGTGAGTGTTTAAATGTTAGTAATTCATTTTTCGAAGTTCACCTACAAATTTCCTTTTCTGCAAGTGTGCAAACTGAAGGTGCCATGAGTCACTTGGGCCCAATCTCTGCCATTTTACAGGGTGCAATGGAAGGTGCCATAAGTCACACAGGCCCAATCTCTGCCATCTCGCAGGGAGGAAATGGAAGGTGCCATGAGTCACACAGGCCCAATCTCTGCCATCTCACAGGGAGGAAATGGAAGGTGCCATGAGTCACACAGGCCCAATCTCTGCCATTTTACAGGGTGCAATGGAAGGTGCCATAAGTCACACAGGCCCAATCTCTGCCATCTCACAGGGAGGAAATGGAAGGTGCCATGAGTCACACAGGCCCAATCTCTGCCATCTCACAGGGAGGAAATGGAAGGTGCCATGAGTCACACAGGTCCAATCTCTGCCATCTCACAGGGAGGAAATGGAAGGTGCCATGAGTCACACAGGCCCAATCTCTGCCATCTCACAGGGAGGAAATGGAAGGTGCCATGAGTCACACAGGCCCAATCTCTGCCAGTTTACAAGGTGCAAAAATCAGGTTCTTAGGAAAGAGAAAAATACAGTATTTTACTTACTGATGTACATATGCCTCCGATTCACGGAACACCTCCTGTCACATGTGGATTTGTGGATGCTTCTATCACAGTCCACAAAGCAGGGTTCCTACCTGTAAGAACAGCTGCATTTGCATAAAAGTAAGTATGTGACTTCGCATTTTTGCACTTATGCAAATTAGCTTAACTTGCTGTAAATTTTGTACATGTGGAAAGAGATAGAGATATAGGAGAGGAGGATTCTCTAAAAACAATGTCACAATAAAAAAGAGGAAAGAGTGTCCAGCGGCTAGTGTCCAGAATAAACATGCCAGACTCACAGACACTGAGGCTGCCAGAGCAGTAACGATGGAGCAGACTTGTGTCTAGCAAAAAACTATTTTGAAACAAATCTATATGAGCGTCACCAAATATATCCCTTAGTATGTTAGCAATCCCAGTTAATCTAACAGAGACAGCTTAATAAGCAGCCATTTGTTCACACACATAAGTTTATGAGTACGGACAAAAGGGAAAACATTTCCTTGAAGAAAATGCAGGTTTCTAGAAATGCAATCACATTGGCTCCCCCTAGTGGTCACAAAAGGTATATCTGTATATACTCTGAGTGGCCTTTGGCATTTGAGCTAACATTCCCCACGAAACATACAGACAGTTAGTAGAAACTAGGGATGTGCAGGCTCGGATTAGTTTGTATTTTCCCACCAAGTTCGGATTTTTCCCGCCAAAAATCGGGTTTCAGAAAGAGGCAAAACGTCATCTTTCATGGACAAACATCATCATTCCTCCATGTGGAGGCCCGGTTTAGGGCTCCCGGGGGGGACTTAGGGTTAGGCACCCCCGGGGGAGGTTAGGGTTAGGCACCCCCTCGGTTTAGGTGGCGGGGAATGGGGGGTTAGGTTTAGGCACTTAGAGGGGGGGATTAAGTTTAGGCACTTGGGGGGAGGTTAGGGTTAGGCACCCCTAAGGGAGGGTTAGGGTGTAGAATAGGTTAGTTTATACTTGCCTTCTGACGTTCGGGATTTCCACCTGTGTCGGCCTGTCGCTGCCGTGATTTGAACCGCCGGCGGTAAATCATACCGTATCTCCTAGAAGTTTACGTTTTAAGGGTGGCCCAATAAAGTACTAACCTGGTGGTCATAATGATTGGGCCACGCAGAGCCTCCCCTATCATACTCCCCGTCATGCTCCAGAGTTTTGATATAAAAACTGTGTTTTATACATGTGTGCCTCCCCCGCCATTGACCTCACCGCACGTCACTGATGCTTTAGCAATCATGATACAAACGTAAGAAAATGTTTAATAGGAGGGGGCGTGGCTTGGCAGAGTATGGAGTAGCAGCGTAGCGCTGTAGCTCCTGCGGACTATCCGGAATTTAATCCTGTTCCCCTGGTGGTCTAGGGCTGGCTACTTACCCAGTAGAGCTCCTGTCTCCGGTGCCTTCCAAGGGTTTCTCCGCTGTCTGGCTGCGGCTGTATTCGTTGTGCAGCGTCCTGGGGCCTGTGACGGAGTCCGCTCTCCTGGCTGTGTGCGCTCCTGTCGACTACAGCGGGCAGCTGTAGAGAGGCTCTGTATTACCTTCCCCCGTTGATGTGGTGTCCCGTCTGAGGTGCTCCGGTCCGCTGTCGGGGATGTCCACTGCACGCTGCCGCTCTGCTGGGTCTCTGGTATGGTGAGTCACTTGCGGCCGCCATCTTGGGTCCTATAAAAACCCAGGCAGAAATGATCCTCCATTATCCTGCTGTGAGGTGCTGCTCTGCTGCAGCTGTTAATATACAGAGTCCCTCATTACTGGGGACTAGCTGGAACATACCCATCCTGTCTGATTAAGAGTATCTCCTGAACCCTACTAAGCGGAACTTATTACACACACATAATACAGCGACTATATTGCAGTTTGTTGAGGTATAGTTAGCACCTGTTTAATTGCTGCTCTTTGTAGTGCTGCTCATATATTATAGTGTGTGTGCAGTGCTCCCATATTATTAGTATCAATATGGGTAAAACTGGCAATGCCACAGGGGCTGCTGCCAGATTGGAGAAATATGCCAGAACCTCTCAGGCACCTCAATCATCTCATCAGGCTGTGGCTGACCCCCCCTCCCCTCCATCACTTGAGGGTGAAGCTGATCATAATAATGCATCACATTCCACTCAGCAATTCTGCAGGCTCTCTCTACTTCTGAGAAAAGAGTCACTGAAAAAATTGGCCAGGTTCAGATTGATGTGTCTTTACTCCATCAGGATTTGCAAGAAATACGGGAAATAGTGGGTGAAACAGAACAAAACATTTCAGATTTAGAGGATGTCACCTCCCCGCTAAATCATAAGGATGAGGATTTATCTTCTCAGGTAGCATCTATTCAAACTAAACTTTCCGATGTTGATGGTCGGCTCAGATGCAACAATATACGTCTTGTTGGGCTTCCTGAAAGGTCGGAGGGTCCTAATCATGAGAAATTTCTCGAGGACTGGCTAATTCAGTCATTTACCCGTGAGCTCTTCAGTCCCCAATTTGCTGTGGAGCGTGCTCATCGGCTCCCCCCCTAGACCTCCTCCACCTGGAGCTCCTGCTAGGACTTTCATTGCACGACTGTTACACTTTAAAGATCGGGCAACTGTTTTTCGTTTGGCCTGCATTAAGGGGCCGTCACAGTTGGAGAACCATTCTATTTCAGTTTTCCCGGATTTCACATTGGAGGTGCAGAAAAGTCGTTCCTGCAGGTCAAGCGTAAACTCCGGGACAGCAATATGCAGTACTCAATGTTGTTTCCTGCGAGACTGCGGGTGATACATAATAATCGTACCCATTTTTTTAATACTCCTAGAGATGCAGAGGCATGGTTGGAGAGGCAGCCCCGTGCTCCAAGTTGAAACCTCTGTCTCAAATTATTTGAATTTTTATTTTCAATGTTTAGTATATACAGTGCTACAGGTTTTGTAGTAATTTGTGCAACACTGTAATGTATAGCTCTCTGACTTGGTTGATATTGTAAGCTTGTTTTCTAGATGCAAAATTTATATAAGATTGTTCCACCAGGGGACCGGTTATAATTATATTTTAAGGGAGTTTCCTGCTGGATATAGTTATAGGAAATAATTTTCTATACCCCCAGTACTCTGTGCTCTATATAGATTTTAGATTGGATTCATAGTTGTTTAGCTATTTTATAGGGGGGTGGTAAGGGCATGGGGATTAGGTATACCTCAGGTTTTGTAGGTCATACAGGGTGGGTTAGGGCAGTTTGTTTGTTTTTATTTTCTGACATCAGTATGTATGTACAGTATGTCATCTACTATGCTATTTATGTTTGATATGGCTGCTCGGGCCCGTACTGGATCAACTTGCTCCATGTGATATATTATTCTGCTTTTTGAGATTTGATGACTGCTTGTGGAGGTACATTCTGACTTCTTAGTAGGAACGTTCGGGGCTTGAATGATAAAATTAAACGCTCGTTGGTTATGTCTCACATTAAGAAGTATCACGCTGAAGTTATATGTTTGTCAGAAACACACTTATGTGGTAGTAAAGTCTTGGCACTCAGGAAACCTTGGGTAGGACATATGTACCATTCTACATTTTCTCACAATGCAAGGGCGGTGTCAGTCTTAATTAAAAAATCCTTACAATTCAATTTAGAATCTAGTCTAGTGGATTCTTATGGTAGGTTTGTTTTCCTCCGGGTCACTATTAATCATATGCTTCTCCACATATTGGCTATAAACATTCCACCTCCATATAACAATGAAGTTCTCCGACAAGCTGCTTTATTTATTGGTCAATCCCCTGGTACTCCTGTGATATGTACGGGTGATTTTAATAACGTTATGGACCGACGGTTGGACAGGTGGAGGGAATGTGCTAATACCGTTATGCCTTCCCCTTCACTCACTCCGTTTGCTAATCTTGTTGCAGAACTAGATTTGATTGATGTCTGGCATTGCAGGAACCCAGATACTCTCCAATACTCATGTCAATCTGCTTCTTTTCATACGTTGTCTCGCATTGACTTGTTTTTGATTTCCCCTAATATATTGCCCATGGTGTCTGGGGTGGATTATTTATCCAGAGGTATCTCCGATCACTTTCCTGTGCTACTCACCTTAGCTTTGTCCCAGGATAGAGGGGTTAGCTTTTGGAAGTTACACCCATTTTGGCTGTCCGTAATGGGAGCCAGTTCTGAGCTTAT
The DNA here is from genome assembly GCA_031769625.1 of Taudactylus pleione. Lineage (NCBI taxonomy): Eukaryota > Metazoa > Chordata > Amphibia > Anura > Myobatrachidae > Taudactylus > Taudactylus pleione. The sequence continues at coordinate 13,468,667 of JAUIMM010000113.1, read as the reverse complement.
TGCAGCATGGAAAGATTTTAATTTAGATCATCTCTCCCATCCAAATTCTAATACTAGGCATGATGCATTTAAAGCATATACTGTATGCGGGACTCCTTCATTAAATGTATTTCTGAAATAAAAATGCATAACAGAAAGGAGGAATCTCGACTTGAAATATTGTGCTTACAGTTGGAGTCTCAATACACTCTATCCCAATTGCCCTTGGATCGGGAATTGTGGCTGGGCGCTCAGAGGGAGTGGTCGGAGTATCTTTTTGAGAAATCCAGGCGCAGGTTACTCTTCCCTAGACATAATTATTATTATCAGGCTGGATGACGTTATTTGGCTTTTCTGGCTAAGGAGGACTCCCATACTAATATTATTCAGTGTATTCTTAATTCTAGTGGTCAGCCGTGTAGTTTGGGTGCTGATATACCGGAGGTGTTTTGCGACTACTATTCCTCTCTGCATGCTACCAGAGTTTCTTATTCAACTGACCAGCTGCAGTATTACTTGGATCGGGTTACCCTGCCGAAGTTTACTCAAGAGGCTATTACATATTTAGATGCCCCATTCACGTTGGAGGAAATTGATGCAGCTATTTCTTCCTTTCCCGCCTCTGACTCCTGGCAGTGATGGGATTCCTGTGGAAGTATACAGACAATTTAAAGACTATTTTGTTCCGTATTTATTAGATTTGTTTAGTTCTTTATTTGAAGGGGGATCTTTGCCACCTTCTATGTCTGAAGCCATTATTGTAGTGCTGGCCAAACCTGGGAAGGACCCTACTCTACCTGAATCTTACCGTCCGATTTCTTTGTTAGCTACGGATGTAAAAATTCTTGCTACACGTTTGAATTCAGTAATTACGTCCCTTATACACCCTGACCAGACTGGTTTTATGCCGGTCCAGAATCTTCGCAGATTATTTTATCATTTACAAAGAAGTGATTTGCTCGGGAAGGAGGCAGTGGTGGTGTCCAGGGCCGGCCCTAGCCAATTTGGTGCCCTAGGCAAGATTTTGGCTGGTGCCCCCTAGAAGATAATCCACCACCAATCTTAAAGTGGGTACACAGCTGATGGATATATCTGCAGAAAGAGGGGATAGGGCCAGGGCAGAGGTGACAGGACAGTGGGGACAGGGACAGAGGGGCCAGGATAGAGGTGACAGGGCCAGGAAAAAGGGGATAGGGCCAGAGAAGAGGTGACAGGACAGAGGTGACAGAGCCAAGAAAAAGGGGATAGGGCAGGGCAGAGGTGACAGGACAGTGGGGACAGGACAGAGGGGCCCGGATAGAGGTGACAGGGCCAGGACAGAGGGGCCAGAATAGAGGTGACAGGGCCAGGAAAAAGGGGATAGGGCCAGGGCAGAGGTGACAGGACAGAGGTGACAGAGCCAGGAAAGAGGGACAAAAAGGGCAGGGTAGGACAGAGGAGACAAAACCCAGGACAGGGGTTAAAGGCCTAGAGGTGACAGGAACAGGATCAGGACAGAGGAGACAGTGCCACCCAGGGGAGTAGCGACGGTGGTTCCAGTGGAGCATGAGCTCCGGGCGCCAAAATGGGGAGCTACATAGTATGACGACCGCCTGTTAGTTTTATCTCGGTTAGTTTGCTCTATATCCTAAATAAGTTACGGATTTTTAAAATATATTATTAGGAGACCTGGAATAATAATAATGGTGGTAGACAGAACATGACATGGTTAGTAGCACTCACATTAATATAGGTGCAATGTATATTTGCAATAGGTGTTCACACTCCAGTGACAGCAGCTTGGTGCAGTAATCGCTGCATTAGCTATGCACCCTGTGGAATCTCACTCTAGCACATGTATTCTGTCACTTTAAGTTAAATGATCAGAATATATAATACAATCTCCTCTATTGACTGACAACAATGATGCAAAGGAGATAAAAGTCAGATCCTAGGTGCTATACATAAATAAACAGTGTCAAAGTAGCTACTCCTTAATGTCAGGTCACCAAAGCGTTCTATTCCCCCAGTGGGACCTCAATGCCCAGCATGATACTGCCACTGTTTGCTGCTTTTCTCTTCACTTCAGTATTCCCCCGCAGGCTGGCCATACCCCACTAGCACTGTTCAGTACAGGGAGGGGGGGGGGGGGGGGCGCTATGACCTGCACTTTCTCCGGGCACCATGATTCCATGCTACTCCTCTGGTGCCAACCCCATCTTGGGCTCACTTGGTACCACCCTCCCTTCCCTTTCTGGGCACACTTATTAATCCTCCCCCTTTTACTGGGCACACATAGCAACCCCTCACTAAGTGGCTATATTTAGCACCCCCCTTCCATTACTGGGCACACTTAGAACCCTTCCCCCCTTTCCAGGCAGACTTACCCCCATTCTTTCTTACCTGGCGCACTGTAGAGCCACCAAGTGCTGGCCGCATCTGGGAGTCCCGCTTCCTGGCTGCCACCCGCCATCCACACAGCAAGGACGCTCTGAGGTACCTCTGTACTCATCACCGGTACTCCGACTCCCTTCTCCCGCTGATGTCCCAAGTCCTGCTCCTGCCGATATGTGCCTGACGTCACTGCTCTGCACTTACAGGTTTCCCCTGCTTCCAGCGAAGGAGGGGTCAGGTACAGCGCAGTGGAGGAGCGGGAAGGAAAGGGGAGGAAAGAGGGGAAACAGCAGGGGGCGGGACTTTGTGAAGAGCCTCCCTCCTGGTTCAGCCCACAGTGCAGTGTGTGCACTTCTGTGCAGCAGGCTGCCGCTGCATGTTGTACAGCGTTACAGGTGCAGCAGCAGCAGCTTCAATGGACCCAGTAGCAGCTGCCGAGAAGGGGGAAGAGATGGATCCCCTTTTGTAGATGACGCTCTTGGGGCAGTGCTCATTAAGTTACACCAGCGGCAGGCGCCGGAGGAGGTGGGGGCTAGCGGCAGGCGGTGGAGGGGGACAGACAGGCAGAGCCCTGGAATGCCCCTAGCATTCTGAGTTGCCCCTAGGCATTTGCTTATAATGCCTATGCCTAGGGCCAGCTCTGGTGGTGTCTTTGGATGCCGCTAAGGCCTTTGACTCAGTGGAGTGGGCTTATTTGTGGGCCGTGCTTCACAGGTTTGCTTTTGGCCCGCTTCATTTATTGGATTCGTCTCCCGAATTCTTCTCTGGCAGCCCGAGTATCTGTAAATGGGTATATGTCTGCTTCTTTTCCTTTAGCGTGGGGGACTCATCAGGGTTGCCAGTTATCCCCTGCCCTTTTCGCCATAGCTATTGAGCCTCTGACTTGTTTGCTGCGTGTTGATCCAGATGTTCAAGGTATTAAAGTTGGTGTAGTTGAGGATATTGGCCCTGATTCAGAGCCGGACGCTCTGACCAGAGCGCTCGCTCTGAATCAGGGCCCTCCTCCATTAAAATGGAGCGTCCTCCTGGACGCTCGTATAGCTGTGGGTCACCACCCACAGCATATACGAGCGTGCAAAAAGATGGTCGCGATGGTCTTGACCATCGCGACGATCGGACTTGCGAGGGAAACCCTGCGGTCGGGTTTCCCAGCCGCAAGCCCAGGAGTAATTTTGGCTCTATCAGAGCCAAAATCACTCCCACTGACATCACTAGTGATGTCAGTGGGGCCGGCTTCAGACGGTAGGCGTTCCCATGGGAACGCCTCCGTCTGGCAGGCACGCCCCCGGCACGCCCACCAAAGGGGGCGTGCTGTCAATCAACATCGACAGCACGCCCCCTTTGGTGTGAGACCCCGAGCGATGGAAAGCCCGTCGCTCGCCGGGTCTCGTGCATGCGCATGACGGAGCTCCCTCCGTCGTGCGCATGCGCAGTGGGGAACATCGACCCACTTGCGAGCGTACTGCCGCTCGCGAGTGGGTCTGAATGACCCCCATTGAAGTCAATGCTGCATATTATTGAATTGTTTGGTGTTTTTTCAGGGCTACTTATCAATTGGCATAAATCCAGCATATTCCCTATTTCTGGCCATATTCCTGACCGAGAGCGGTGGTCCTGTCCCTTGCAGTAGACCTTAAGATTTAAATACCTGGGTGTATGGATTACGTCCTTAGCCTCGGATTATATTTCACAAAATATTGACCCTTTAACAGCTACTTTTAAAACGAAGGTTCATGTATGGAAAAATTGCCCCTATCAGTTTTGGGGGGAATAAATCTATTTAAGATGTGTATTCAACCCAAATATTTGTATATTTTACAACTTTCTCCAGTATATGTTGCCAAGAGGGTGTTTTCAGTTGTTGAGAGTATACTTGCGTCTTTTATATGGGGTCATGGGCCTGCTAGAATTTCTACTAAAGCCCTTAGTAGGTCTAGAGTTGCTGGAGGGTTGGCTTTACCTAATCTTCGGTTATATTACATGGCCGCTCAATTGGCCCATCTGGGTGAGTCAGTGTCTGGATCCGCGGGTGCAACATTACTGGGGTTCCTGGCTGAGCGTGTGGGAGCTTTCCTTGTCCCCTTATTGTTTCTACTCTCTGGTATGTCTGCCTCTAGACTACCTCCTCTACTTCGTCAGGCTTTGTTAATTTGGCGATATGCTCACACCCTTTTTGACTGGTCTGATGTAGAGGCTGACTTCCCTCTTTGGTTTAATATATTTTACTTTGAACTACATAAACTATCGGCAGATAATATTTGGATTCTGAAGTGTGTTAAAATTTCCATCCTCATATATTTGACCTAAAGTCTTAAGTCATTCCAGCAGTTACAATCTGATTTTGATATCCCAAATACAGCATATTTTCGTTATCTGCACATGCAACATGCTGTTCGCACACAATTTGCAGGTGCTTCTCCTGTACTCTCACAGTCTCCTGTCAAGTCCTTAGTTTTATTGCTGGGGTCTAGGGGTAGGGTGCCCTCTATTTATTCAGTTCTTAATGATAATCTCGGTCCAGAATTATTTTTGCCTCTTAAGTTAAAATGGGAAAGAGATTTGGGCCCACTCTCGGTTGAACACTGGTCTCAATTACTAGGCTCAATTAAATATACTACACCATGTGTTAGATACCAACAGGTCCATTTTTATGTCCTGCATAGGAGTTTATCGTACACCTGTTTTTTTGCACCGTGCTGGCCTTAGGGAAGATTCTATGTGCCCCCGATGTCAGGATGAAAATGCTGGGTTTTGGTACTTATGGGAATGCCCGCTAGTTTTTAAATTTTGGGAACTGGTATGGAGGGATATCCTGGTAACGGAACCCTCTTTACCAAGATTCAGTCCTGAGCTATGTTTATTTGGACTCGATTTAGATGAAACATACTCTTTGGTATTATATATCGTTATGTCATGTGTCTTTCTACTTTGGCCAAGGTCATTGTGGCTCGAAAATGGTTTGCATCTGACCCGCCTGACATACTTAAGTGGAGAATCCTGGTAGGAGATGTAATCAGACATGAAAAACATATGTTCAGATCCCGTAATAATCTGTCTAAATTTCATGATAAGTGGGATAGATGGTGTCACTCAAGATTAGGTAGATTTAATGATGTTGCTGCAAATATATAACTATTTTTATTTAATTTTTTGCATGGGTGGGATATGTATGCGTGGGCTTGGGCGTAGGCAATTGTTATGTTTACTCATCTAGCAATATACTGAATATCGTAGTGGGTCTTTATGTTTAAGTACTGATATTTGTTGTATTTTTTTTTTATTAGGCGATTTTCTCGGAAATTTGTAAGTCTGTTATATGAATGTACTGTATATGTTTTACATGCGTTTTATTCAGTGAACGTGATTTTTCTGCATATGTATTTTTGTTATATATGCTGCTGATGACTGTGTGTTTTGTTTTGAATTGTTTATACTTTTGAAACTCTAGAAACTTGTTCTTAATAAAAACAAAATGATTAAAAAAAAAAAAGAAAATGTTTAATAGGAACAACATAAAAACATTTAAAGAAAATAAACATTTATTGAATGGATATGAACATTTCTCAATGTCTATATTCAATGTTCTGACATTATATTAAATATGAATTGGTATCTTCAATGGCGCTGCCCTCATTATCCAGATACTCTATGATGATGGTCCCCCCATTGTATAAGGGATTCTCGGAACTAGAGAGCCACATTTCCACGGAGCTGTCCAGTGGTAGCGTCTCTCCCGTCGCAGCGTGACACACTCTCAGCTTCTGCAGGGGAACAGTGACAACATATGTACATGAGATATGTATATAGATGCGAGATGAAAAGAGGAACCATACAATCTCATGTTATAGCACTATGGGCCTGATTCAGAGGTGGAGGCTGATCCCGTCGCGACTGCGTCTTTGTATGCAGCGATACAGAGAATTTATGCTAATGAAGCAGCTGCTGTAATTTTCTGTCACTGGCTGTGACTCTAATCTGCAGCTTATGTACAAAGACACACCATCAGTCACACCATCAGACGTCTGAGTAACCCTATGGCTGCTCAGAATGTCCCTTGGAACCAAGTCGCCAGGGCCAGTGAATCTGCGTATACAGACGCAGTCACTGGCTGCGTGTTATGACCCACCGTTGCAGCACTCCTCCATCGCGAGTCCCGGGCATTGCTAGGCGACCGGGACGCCGCATCATGCAAGTTGCATTATCTGGTGGTGCCAGTGGTGGCTAGGCTACCAGGACTCTTTGCAGTCGCAGCGCCTTCTGGTCCTGTCTTTGTTACTGCTATGTGCAGCCCAGCAGCTGCAATTCATATGTTTAATTAAAGTGCTGATTGGCTTTCAGTGCTGTTAAAAGGCAGTCGGTTCCACACTTCTATGCTGGTGATAGTTCTTCTTGGAGCCTTGTAATTCGGACCCCGTTCTTGGTTACTGTTCCAGATAACGCTAGCTGTCTTCCTGAAGGATTTATTCAGCTAAGTGTTTCCCTACTGTGCATTACCCCTGCTGATATATTTTCCTTAGTATACTGCTGTGTGACCTGTTCATTCATTATTCACCTGTACCTTGCTGGAATCACTGTTTCAATACCACTGCTTTTCTACATTGGGTTGCTGTACTATGCTGCTGCTGTATTTAGCCATTGCTACTACATTAAGAACTGTGGTGCAGATCTCAGTGTACTATTACTTGCATTCCACCTGTGGTTAAGTACTATGCTGCACTTCAAGAATTGTATTACTCTACATGATGTCCATTTCCTGTCTGCATATTATACCCTTGCTACTACCTGTTCCAGTGTACTAGACAAAACTAGTGGTTGTTGACAGTACTTCAGTTAACGGTGTCCTTGCCATATTACTGTTGCTTATACACTACTACTCCAGTTATTACCCACTGATCACCTGTCTGTTGCATAAGCACCTACTGTTCTGAGGTACAAAACCTAGCGGTCGCCTAAGTACTGGTGTGTGCGTCCAACACTAAAGGAACAGTGGGTGGTTAACAGCACAAGACCCTCCATAAAGGGGCTCTAATGTAATAGTGCAGGAGTTTCATAACGCCCGCATTTGTCTACCCACCCCCCTTTACCTCCCATGACGGCATACTGACTGTCAATCACTCCGCGTCCAAATTCTCACTACAGCTGCCGTCTGTAAACCATCGCAACACATACGCAGTGCAACTCAGATGCATGCTCAGCACAAAGAACATTGGCCAACTGTGCAAGCATCAGAGTAGCGTCCAACTTTGAATGGGGACCTATGACACAATGAGGTCAAAGGCCATGAGACGTAGAGAGAATACTACTACTAATACGCTTTGTATGGGGCTGGTGCACGTGCATGGGGGCAGTCCAGCCACACAGATGAGTCCAACTCTGTATATAGAGGAACATACGCATGTACAGGGCTGCAACTATGGAGGGGGCTGGAGGTGCACGTGCATCGGGTGTGCCGCTGCACCTGCTGCCGGTGTTCCCCAGCTCCACGCCGCAGGGGGGCTCCAAGCCGAACGCCCGCTGAGATTTTATCACCAGCGGGCGCCCAGCTCCTTCCCTGCAGCGCCGCGGTAGCCAGAGTTCTCTCTTGAACTCCAGCTTCCGGCTCTCCCCACAGGCACTATGGGAGAGACGTCATGATGTCTCTCCCATAGTTCCGAGGAGCAGCCGGGCAGACCGGATGGCGACGGACATAGGAGTGGGGTTTAAGGTAAGTATTTTTTTTTTTTTTTTGTGTAAGCGGCACTACAGGGGCATTACCATATGGGCACTACTACAGGGGAATTACTATATGGGCACTACTACAGGGGCTACTATAGGTGCACTGCTGAAGGGGGCATTACTATAGGGGCACTGCTGCAGTGGGCATTAATATGGGGGAATTACCAGGGGGTGCGCCAAATTACTGTCTTGTCCCGAGTGCCAAAAATCCTAGCTTCGGCCCTGGCATGTAGTTCGGTGTATGCAATGTGGGAGCAATTATGGTCGGATTGCGCTCCATTCTCAATCAGGCCTTTGGAGCCAGGTTACACTTTATTAATATATAAAGAAGCGATTGTCTGTTTTTCCATGTGAGAGATGTGGATCTAATTCTAGGAGCCACTAGCATGCATAATATACAGTCAGTCATTGGTCAGTTTTATTATTATTTTTTTTATTACACTAGAAGCTTTCAGAACATATAATTGCACAGGCATCATTTAGTAGATGGGTAATAAATATAATGACAGTGAGAGGAGGTGTTATCATGCAGTCATTCCAATAACAATTATTTAGTGCTAAGATAAAATTCTGTATTAGAGGAGTAACCGTTATCTGTATATATAACGCACCTTGGATGCTGCCTTGTTGTTCTCATTTCTCAGGCTTGCTATAGAAGCTGCATAATCCACAACCTTCCCAATACTCCACTTCTTAGAGAAGAACATGGGCGCGCTCCTCTCTTTCCCACCCTTGGGCAAGTAGACTTGAAAGTAGACCCTTTCCGGCTAAAATGAACAAAATATCAAGTGTCAGGCCATTGTTCAAGTTGAAAGTCAAAGAGAAAAGTATTCTACATCACGTCTCTCCTTCTGTGTTATACACTAAAATCGAACATGAATCCAACTGACAGCTGCAAAAATGATATGTGAAAACATGACCCAATAAATTGCTGTTTAATGACGAGAATAATGGCTATTGTTCAATCTACTGTAACTGGTCAAATTATAGTGCTGACAGTTCTGTGTCACTTATCTGCACTTCTCATTAGCTGCACACAGCATAATGCTCTAGATCAGAGGTTCTCAAACTCTGTCCTCGGGATCCCACACAGTTCACGTTTTCCAGGTCACCCAGCAGGTACACAGGTGTAGTCATTACTCACCGATACATTTTAAAAGATTCACGGGTGGAGCTAATTATTTCACTTGTTATTCTGTGAGGGGACCTGGAAAACATGCACTGTTTGGGGTCCTGAGGACAGAGTTTGCGAATCACTGCTATAGACATCTCAATTATAACATCTAAAGCTGGGTACACACAAGACGATGTGCAAACGACGCCGACGGTCGTCCCGATTTTCCTTAAACCCCAGAACAGATGATACAGAATGTTATTCAGCAAGGATCGCAATTGCAAAGCTGCACCCCCCCCTGCTGCATTTGCGATCTCCAGCACTGCGACGAAGGTCGCAGGCTGGGATCACCATCGCAGCCATCAGTGGTCGATGGTCGCGAATGTGGACGGCGCGGGGCCACCAGCCAGCTGAGTAAACCTCAGCTTACTCAGACTGGTGGACTTGTGAGGCCAGGACACTGTTGGTCGATGCAGTCCCTGGCCTTGTCCCTCCCGGAAAATGGGTTGAACACGCCTCCATTTCCGGGAATGCCGACTGACCTCGCACCGCTAAGCAGTTCCCGATAATCAGGAATCTGCGATCAGCAGTACACTTGCATGCACTGCTGAATCAGCCCCATAATGAGTACATAGGGGGTCATTCAGACCCACTCGCGAGCGGCAGTACGCTCGCAAGTGGGTCGATGGTCCCCACTGCGCATGCGCACGACGGAGGGAGCTCCGTCGTGTGCATGCGCGAGACCCGGCGAGCGAAGGACTTTCCATCGCTCCGGGTCTCGCACCAAAGGGGGCGTGCTGTCGATTTTGATTGACAGCACGCCGCCTTTGGTGGGCGTTCCGGGGGCGGGCCTGCCAGACGGAGGCGTTCCTATGGGAACGCCTACCGTCTGAAGCCGGCCCCACTGACATCACTAGTGATGTCAGTGGGAGTGATTTTGGCTCTGATAGAGCCAAAATCACTCCTGGCCTTGCGGTTGAGAAACCCGACCACAGGGTTTCACTCGCAAGTCCGATGGTCGCGATGGTCAAGACCATCGCGACCATCTTGTTGGACGCTCGTATATGCCGTGGGTGGTGACCCACAGCTATACGAGCGTCCAGGAGGACGCTCCATTTTAATGGAGGTGGGCCCTGATTCAGAGCGAGCGCTCTGGTCAGAGCATCCGGCTCTAAATCAGGGCCATACTGTGCAATCTTTCAAACGACTGAACGATATATCTTACGACATTCAGTCGTTAGGTCGTTATCAATACATTGTTTGCTTTTAAAACACCAGATGACCATCTTAAAGATTTTTTCAAAATTTAAAATAACAGGCTGTACTTTCTAGGGACGAAAAACAAGACCCTTTTCTAGGTATCTGCAGTTATGCTCTGTGACTAGTGTGGCTTGGTTTATACCTGCTGAATGCTGTACATAAAGTTTACTGCTCTGCTTTGTTTTGCTTGCCTCAACAAAGTGCTTCTATTGTGAAGGTGCGTGGTATCACTTAAAGACCTGCCCCAGCCACAGATAATACCCCGCCATTGCAGACTATTATCTTACAGATGTTTCGGTCAACGGTTATCTATAAGAGATGAGATCTCATTGGCCATCTTGGAAAAGGGAGTTAGAGGCCAGTGACATTTTTTAATAAAATTGATCTAAAAGAAAAAAAGACAGTTGGGGTGAGGAGAGTTATGGCCAGCAGGCTAAAATGGCATTTGGAGGAGAAGCTGACAGAGGCTGCGGCCATTACACATGAGGGGTCTGTGTGTGCTGAGAGTGAGGGTCCTGTACAGAAGCAGAGGAAACCAGCTGCAGCAAAAGAGTGGCTGGGACTTGCAGTGCCAGAGTCTGTTTTAATGTGGTTAGCACAAAGCAAATGTGTTCCAGTAAGCTGTGCCTACCTTCCGGAGGGGCAGTTGCATCCTGAGATCCTACCTGGGATTTGGTGAGAGAAAGCTTATTGGTTACAGTCACAGGCAGTCGTTTTGTGGCATCGATATAGCTGCTATTATCTCAACAACAGCGCTGCTGCTGCTGCAACAATACTGTTTAAGCAGAAAACTATTTTGTGGATGCATGCAATTACAGGCCCCAACGTGTACACACAGGAACTCAAATGTGACCTAGAACTGCAGGTATTATAGTCCCTGTTAGTTAAGTCTGTAGTAATATTGTTATGTTAGGCTCATTGTGCAGAGCCAGATAATTCATAATGAAAGTGAGGTTGTGCATATTGAACGTTATGTGTGAACTACTTCATTGATTAATTTTAGTAAATCTGAACCATTCCAGCCATCGTTTGGTGTCATTCTTAATAAATACAAAAATGATTGGCATACATTGTGGCTGCAATTCTGTTTGGTCTGAGTTGAGAGTTGCACCAAAGGAAGAACTAAGAAGACTGATCCACCACAGAGGTAACTCCAGCTTTCTCCCACACCTTGACATTTGTATTCTCACCTTTTCGGGGTATTACACTATACTTGTTTGTGATGGATACTTTTCGCTATCAAGTTTGGGCATCATACACTGTGGGTATGGTGATATGATGAGGGCACAGAAGAGGAGAAGAGTGCAGAGGTCCTGCTGGACAAAGGAGCGAATGCTGCTGCAGAGAGATCATGTCTCTCACATGCCTTTGCTTCAGGAGATTCGGAAAAATAATCCCAAGGATTATCGTGATTTCCTGCATATGGATGATGGCACCTTCCAGGATTTACCGCATCTGGTGACTCCCATCCAGAGGCAGAATACAAGGTTGCGGAGGGCTATCCCTGCTGAGGAGAGGCTGGTTGCTACCCTGCGATTCCTGGCTACTGGGAAATCCCTGGCTGACCTGAAATTTTGCTCCCTCATCTCACCTCAAGCTTTGGGGAACATTATTCCGGAGACCTGCAAAGCCGTCATTTCTGTACTAAGGGTCTGATACAGCTTTCACTGCTCAAGGCAGATTCCTGATTATCGAGAATCTGCACATGGACAGGACCCGTTCTACACATGTTTAAAACGGGTCCTGCGAAATCGCACAGAGGCCCCCGTATACCCCTGCCTGACTGACAGGCAAAGGCATTTGCGGGCCGATGCGGGGACAACCTGCATTCCCGGAAACGTGGGTGTCGTCCCCGTTTTCTGGGAGTGGCAAGGCCAGGATCTGCGTTCACTGACACAGACTTCCTGGCCTCGCAGGCTGTCAGGACCCGGCAAGGCTACGGTAAGCTTCAGCTACCGCAGCCTGACCCAAGGGGCAACCAGTATGACCGATGGTCGCAATGTGGATCCCAGGTTGTAGTGCTGGGATCGCAGATGCAGCAAGGAGGTGTCAGACACCTCCTGCATTTTAATTTTTGCAGAACAGTATTGCAAAACCACTTGTGTGTGGCTTTGCAATTCTGTCCTCTGCTGAATCAGATCCTAAAACAGCAGTATTTAAAAGGTAAAAAAAACACAAGTCTGTTATTTTTGTGAAATTTTTTTTTTACATTTTTTATTAAAAAGAGTACTAGGAAATTAGCACCATATAAATCATGCAATATAATAAAAAATTATTATATAATACAAAAGTGTTATTTTTTTCTTAAATAACTTTTAGAATTTATTTTTATAGTGTAAAATAGCATTTACAGCATAATAAAAAAATACATATAATTATTATTTTTTTTTAAATAACTTTTTTTATACACCTTTCAACATTTCTCACATATGAAATAATAAACTTCGGGCCCATTTATCAACAAGTTTTATCAAATGCAATAAATTGTAAAACTTGTTGGCGTATGATATATGATGCTCCTCCAGCCAATCAGCTTCCAACTGTCATTTTTCAAACATGTGACAGTTATAGGAGCTGAATGGCTGGAGCATCATATATCATACGCAATGAGTTTTAAAACTTTTATGATAACATTTGTTGATAAATGGGCCCCAAAGTTTTTATCATCTGCAACTTGACAATAATTTAGGGAAGGTTCTGCCCCTCACTAGAAGATGCAGAGGGAAACTGTGAAATGTAGAACATACCTCTTATAATACAAGAACTATACATTTTAAACCAGAAGAATTGAGATAAGGCTTAGTTATCAGCAAGTTATATCATACGCAACTAGAGTTAAAACTCATTGCGTATGAAAATTGGTGCTCCAGCCAATCAGCTACTATAACTGTCATATGTTTGAAAAATGACAACTAGGAGCCGATTAGCTAAAACACTATGGGCTTTATTCAATTCAGCGCAATGCTGAATAGCCTCGGGAGGGAGCTCCCGGAGCTATTCAATTCAGCGCGCTGTTTGGTCCAACTAAAGGATTTCTTTTTGCACCCCCCTGCGGGTGCGAGGAGAAATCCGACAAAAGTGCCGGCCGCGAGGCTGTTTTCCGGCTTAGTGCGGCGCTAACAGCCTTGCGGCCGGCACTTTAGTCTGAGAATGCCGGATCACACGACTAAACACCCAGGTTAAGTGGCGAGAACCGGTATTCTCCGTCTTAACTGGCAACTGTCGGACCAAACAGCGTGCTGAATTGAATAGCTCTGGATGCTCCCTCCCAGGTCTATTCAGCATTGCGCTGAATTTAATTGAGCCCTATATATTATAAACAATGAGTTTTAATACTCGTTACATATGAAAAAAGTAGTTGATGAATGGGTCCCTTTTTTACATAAAGAAAGGCACTAACAATAAATTAACCCTCAGGTGGGCTAACGCCATGTGAAGTTGTATTTGGTGGATACTGCATCATGGCAGAGTAAATGGCACTAGCAATGCCGGACTGACCACCCTAGCTTTGTGGGGTATTTGACACTGATGGGTTATGGGAGGATGGCTGTATGAGACTACTTGTATCACACTGTTGAGGCTTGTTTATGATCTCAGTGTCTTCCTGAAGTAGCCCGGCTGCCCCCTTTACCAATAGGTTATATACTAGGCGCTTAAAGTGCATCCTCTGGTCCTCGGTCATATGGCGCACCCTACATGCGATGTGTAAACCAAAAATATCCCAATCATCTGCAACGCTTTGTAGTGCACTGGCTAGCACTTGCAGTCACAGCTGGTAGTGGTCGCCCCTCTGTGCCATCACATTCTTTTTCATCTTCTTCTTTGGTGGCAGTGGTTGCCCAGCACCTTCCCATTCCAACTGCTCGCTGCTCAAGCTGGTTTCAGGTGACAGGTCCAACGGCAGTTCTGGTGTTGCAATCTGTAAAATATTAAAGATATGGTAAGGTGTGATTTTTTTTTTTCTTTTCTGTTTTAGTTCCCTACAACTGTGGAGGATACACAAAGTATTGCTGAAGAATTGGATGGTCAGTGGAACTTCCCAAACTGCAGGGGAGCCATGGATAGCAAAGGTGCAAATAACCACATGCGCCAATTACAAGGGATTCTTTAGTATTGTTTGGATGGCTGTGGTCAACGCTAAATAAAAATGTATGTTTGTGAACGTTGGCAAGAATGTTAGAGCTTCTGATGGTGGCTCCTTCAAGCATACCACTTTCTACAAGAAGCTGATGTCCAAAACTCTCAATATACCGTCTGCTGAGGTCTTTGTAGGTGATGATGCCTTCGCACTACATGAGAACATCATGAAGCCATATCCACAAAGGGCACTCACCCAAGGAGAGGCAGATTTATTAACTACAGACTTTCAAGAGCATGGCGGATTGTGGAAAATGCCTTTGGGATTTTAAGCAATCTCTTCAGCATCTTTCACACAGCCATCAATCTGTGTGTAGACAAGACAGACTGGGTCGTCATGGAATGCTGTGTACGGCATAATTTTCTCCGGAGAAAAACCCACCAGCAAAAGCCAACATACACAGTTATGCCAGATAAGCCAGAGCACAGTAAGGAATTGGATCGCTGGACTTCTGTGACAGCAGAGGTTACACCAACATCCTCTGCACGTGCCAAACAAGTACAGGAGTACCACCTCAGATACTTTAGCGGTGTGGGGGCAGTGCCACGGCAGAATTACTTTATTAAGTAAAAAAATACTGGCACAATTTACACCAATGTACTGTTGAACATTCTGCATGGTGTGTGTGTGTGTGTTTGTGTGTATGTGTGTTGTGTATCCACTTACCAAAACAATGCTGCAACATTCTCCGACATCTTCATCCTCATCGTTACCCAGTCCAGTATCCAGAGAACTCAAAGACAGCTCTGTGGGTCCTGATCCAAAGTAAGTGACAGGAGATCGTAGTACCATAGGGTTGGTACCATATGTTGTCCACATATATTGTACTGAGGATTGCAGTTCAACTATTAGCCCAATACTGAATGCTTCTACAGATCCTGTTTTGCTCTATTACTAAATGTTTGCACTTGGGGGAGGGGGGGGGGGGATATACAATTACAGGTGATGACTGGCTGCACACATATTTGGGAGGTGATGTAGTTTAAATCCCAGCGGTTGGGATACCGGCGCTTAGAATGCCGGCGACAGAATCCCAACAAGTCAGAATCCCGGCACCAGCATCCCGACGGTAAGTATTGGGATTAGGGGGAGGTTAGGGTTAGGTACTAGGGGGGAGGGTTAGGTTTAGGCAGCGGGGAGGGAGAATTAGGTTTAGGGGTAGGCAGAGCTATTTTTCTTGAAAAATAAGTTCAGGAACTGTGGGTGAAGCTACTGGGAGTGGAGCTATAGAAAAACAATTTTATATACTGTACATATATTATTTAGAAAAGAAGAGCCTTTAAAATAAAACGTATTTTATTGAAAACACATATTGGCCCAGGACATCACGTCATAGTTAATGAGTGGTTCATGAACAGAGTTCCTGCTTGTTCCTGCTGAAAAATAACACCGAGGGTAGGGTTAGGATACTTACTGACAGGTGTCGGTATCCTAACCCTGTCGGTATTCTGATAGTCTGGATCCTGAGCGCCGGCATCCTGTACCCTACCCTCGGGGAGTTATGGTAACTCTGGGCCTTCCATCGCCTTTAAGTGAATTCCCTATCTTACTGCCTAGATTCATAGGGGGAAATTCAGTTCAGCACTATGGACGTGATGTTCCGGAATGGCACATTGCATCCATCCACATCACACTTGCTCGGAGAAGAACACAATAATTAATGTACTGCACCCATTTACAACTAGTATCTGTAATCAATTAATCAGCGGGGAGCTTAGGTAAACATATTATTGCATAGTCCAAAAATCTAACATTACAAAGACAGATGAAGTATAACCTTATCTATTATGGGTCACAAGAGATCCTCTATTTGATGCTAACTATGCACTGAGTGGTTATTTTACACAAGGATCATGAGTCCAATGTGTTGTATTAAATCATCTAATCACAATGCCACTGACACCTAATATAGTTAATTTCTGAGAGGTGTGCAGACTCTTATACAGAAGTGCAGCCACCGTGCATTATACTTGTCACTTTATCATTTAAGAAAAAACAACATGGTCATTCCTAATTAACTGTCAGTATAACATAAAATGTCAGGCAATTATAGAGCTGCAAGATTACAGTATGTGAGTCTAATTAAAAATGCCTCTTTATGCTGCTTAGCATGGAAGCAGCCATTTTGAGTCAAGTCAATATTCATGAAAATGCAGTCTACCCATAAACCACTGACGCATTCCTATCAATGCTGGCTCCAGTGACGTTCCTTCGTTATATCAAGTTCTTTGCTGTGTTCTTAATATTGGTATAGCCCACAAAATGGCTGCCCCCAATAATTGTATTCAATATTGAATTCAATATTCCAACTGATATCCCCACAGAGGGCCTGATTCAGAGCCGCTCGTTCGCTCCGAGCGATGTTTGCCCAACTGCGCATGCGTATGGATCGTTATACGCATGCGCGAACCAGTCAGTGCGGCCGAAAATCGTTTGTTCGCTAAATAGCGAATGCCTGCTAATATGAGTGACAGGAGGAGGCGTATGTGGGTGGTAACAGGGGAAGGTGCTTGAAAACGGGGAGTGGAAATCAGAACGCAGGCGTGCTTAAAGGTCAAAACGGGCGTTTTAAGGGTGTGCATAATTAATACTGGAGCGTCATTGACCACGTCACTGGGTTATTTTATAGCCAGAACTGCTCGCAAATTTGTGGTAGCAAACACCAGCCCCAAGAATAGCGAGCAGTTCATACGCTGTTCGATGTACTCGATTAATCTAATAAATAGCGGACATGATGTATGGTGCGAGCGGCCAGGGGGCATCTTTTTCAAAATTACAACCGCAAGTTTTGTTTGCTCGTTCAGACATAGAGGCGTCAACAGACCGCAAAGAGCGAACGGTTCATTTGAATAGCCACCCCTTTTTGTTGAACGAATGACCGCAAATAGCGACCGGCTCTGAATCAGGCCCAGAATCCTCTGCCTCCAAATTCCTCACCCTCACATCTTCACTTGGTCTCTCCCAATGGACCTCCTCACCCTCCCATGTGAGTGGCCATTTGCTTGATCTGGTCTTCACTCACCGATGTGATATTTCTGATCACTCAAATTCCCCATTCCCACTTTCTGACCATCACCTTCTCTCTTTTAACCTGTCCCTCTCTCCTTCCCCTCCTCTGCCTCCAAAAGCCACCATTACTAAGCGTAACATTGACGCTATCGACACAGTTTCCTTTTCTTCCCTGCTTGACTCACTTCTCTCCCCTATCCTCTCTCTCATGCCCTGAACAAGCCCCTTACTTCTGTTCTGGACTCTGACCCTGATTCAGACCCGGTCGCTCTGAATCAGGGCCGGTCTTTTTTTTTTTTTTTAGAACGGCCTCCTGGCCGCTTGCATAGCTGTGGGTGACCACCCACAGCTATAGCGAGCGGCCAGGAAGATGGTCGCGATGGTCAAGACCATTGCGACCATCGGGCTTGCTACGAGACCCTTGTGGTAGGGTCTCATTGCCGCAAGCCCCAGAGAGATTTCGGCTCTAACAGAGCCGAAATCTCTCCCACTGACATCACTCGTGATGACAGTGGAGTCGCCCCCAAACTGAGGTGTTCACATGGGAACGCCTCCGTTTGGGCAGCCACCCCACCGGCCCGCCCACCAAAGGGGGCGTGCTGTCACTCAACATCGACAGCACGCCCCCTTTGGTACGAGACCCGGAGCGACGGATTGCCCGTCGCTATCCGGGTCTCACGCATGCGCACGACGGAGCCGGCTCTGTCGTGCGCATGCGCTCTGGGCCACCATCGACCCGGTTGCGAGCGCTCAGCGCTTGCGACCGGGTCTGAATCAGGCCCTCTGTTACTCCGGCGATCATTACTCGCACTCGCAGATCTACTCCTCAACCCTGGCATTCCAAATGCACCAGATACCTGCAAAAAGTGTTCTCGAACCGCCGAGCGACAGTGGAGAAGATCACGCTTTAAGGCAGATTTTCTCCATTTGAAATTTATGCTCTCATCATACAGTGCTGCCCTCTCCCTCTCTAAACAGTCATATTTCAAAATCCTCATCTCCTCTCAGTCCTCTAATCCCCAACGTCTCTTCGCCACTTTCAACTCCCTCCTTCGCCCACCCCCTCCTTGCTCTCTGCCCTTGACTTTGCTACCTACTTTACATCTAAAATTGATTCCATACGTCAGGACATCATATTCAACCAGACCCCCAGCTCTCCACCTCCTCCTTTCCCAGATCACCCCTCCCCATCAACTTTACCAACTCTAACATCCTTCTCCCCTTTATCTGGAGAGGAAGTCATGACCCTCATCCGGTTCCCCCCCCCTTCCACTTCTCCCCTTGATCCTATCCCCTCCGCTTCCTCTCTCTTTCTGCTTGCTCCCATCTTGCCCACCTCATTAACCTCACCCTCTCTTCTGGCACTGTTCCTTCTGCATTCAATCATGTCCTTGTCTCCCCCATTCTTAAAAAAAATCTACCCTTGATCCTAACCTTCTTTCTAACTACCGACCCATCTCTCTCCTCCCTTTTGCCTCCAAACTGCTTGAGCGGATTGTCTACAACCGCCTTACCACTTTTCTTTCCTCCCACTCCCCCCTTGACCCTTCTCAGTCCGGCTTCCGTTCTCTCCACTCCACTGAAACTGCCCTCACGAAAATCAGCAACAACTTCTTGCTGCCAAATCCAAAGGCCACTAATCTCTTCTCATTCTCCTTGATCTCTCTGCTGCTTTTGACACTGTGGACCACCCTCTCCTGCTGCATATTCTTCACTCCCTTGGTCTACGTGACACTGCCCTATCCTGGCTGTCGTCCTACCTCTCTGACCGATCTTTCTCAGTTTCCTCTCATGACTCCTCTTCCCCCCCACAGCCTCTTACAGTAGGTGTTCCCCAAGGTTCTGTTCTTGGACCTCTCCTATTCTCCCTCTATACTTCCTCTCTAGGTGAACTCTTTTGACCTCCATTATCATCTCTATGCTGATGATACTCAAATTTACCTTTCCTCCCCTGATCTCTCCCCCTCTCTTCTGACTTGTATCTCCAACTGTCTCTCTGCTATCTCTTCCTGGACGTCCCAGCGATTTCTTAAACTTAATATGTCTAAGACAGAGCTGATCGTCTTCCCACCCTCCCACATAACCTCACTTCCCACTCTTTCTTTATCAATTGATGGAATAACTAACTCATCTAGTCCCAAGGTGCGCTGTCTTGGAGTTATCCTGGACTCATCCCTCTCCTTCAAACCACATATCCAGAATCTTTCACAGTCCTGTCGTTTCCATCTCAAAAATATTTCTAAGATCAGACCCTATCTCACTCAGGATGCTACTAAAACCCTCATACACTCACTGGTCATCTCCAGATTGGACTATTGTAACCTCCTCCTATCTGGCTTCCCCAAATCCCATCTCTCTCCTCTCCAGTCTATCCTTAATGCTGCTGCTCGGCTCATCTTCCTCTCCAAACGCTCTACATCTGCCTCCCCTCTCCTACAAGCCCTCCACTGGCTCCCCTTCCCTTTTAGAACCCAATTTAAGGTTCTCATGCTCGCTTACAAAGCCCTCACCAAATCTTCCCCCATATACATCTCTGATCTCATCTCCCTTCACTCTCCTCTCCGCTCTCTTTGTTCAACTAATGCACGGTGCTTTTCATGCCAGCTGATTACTTCCTCCCACTCCCGCACTGCTCCCCACCTCTGGAACGCTCTCCCAATCCCGATGAGACTCTTCACTTCTTTGCAATCCTTCAGACGGGCTCTTAAGACCCACTACTTCATCAAAGCCTTCCAGCTATCATTCTAACTCCCTGCTACATGCTCCTTCCTCCCCATCTACCCCATCTGTGTCACACCTGTTTGTCTGCCACTCTCTTGTAGAATGTAAGCTCTTATGAACAGGGCCCTCTACCCTCTTGTGCTTCTCCCGACTTTAGTTTCATCTACTTCTCCCCACTAGGGCACCTAAAACTTGGTTGCTTATGCTCTGTTGCTTATCTGGGTGTTATAGTCACTAATGTA
Organism: Taudactylus pleione; assembly: GCA_031769625.1. NCBI lineage: Eukaryota > Metazoa > Chordata > Amphibia > Anura > Myobatrachidae > Taudactylus > Taudactylus pleione. The sequence goes on along the minus strand of JAUIMM010000113.1, from coordinate 13,448,116 downwards.
GCAATATATATTATCCATGTCCTGGTCCTGTATTGTATTGTTCTGTGAGTCGCTTGTCTACAACTTATGTACTGTGTAAGGCGCTGCGGAACATTTGTGGCGCCATATAAATAAATGATAATAATAATAATTGTAAGGAGCAGGTGTGTTTATCACTGCTTTGCTCTTCATAATTTTACAATTAAATGACATGGTTTCCTTGCTGTCTATGAGAGTTAATTGCATCCCCCTTTCCCCCTTCTCTCCTCCCAGTAAATACAATTGTAGGCATTATTCATTTATTAATAGATATGTGCAGGAAAATGGTTTCTGTGTGTAAGGAAATTATGTATAAAACCAGTCCCATTTACCTGAGGTAAAGACTTATCCCCCAGTGCATGTAACTTCAGCTTCATCAGGGAAACCTTTGCTGCCGTCTCAGCATTTTTCGCTCCTCTTCGTACTTTGTTGGGAGGAGCAGACTTTTTAGAATCTGGAAATGAGATTAAAATGGTCATTTTATGAACAGGCTAGGATAAGGAATATATTCAATTTATGAAATCATCACATCCAGCTATGCGAATAAGGTTAAATAATTTCTCTTTTGTTTTGAATTTACTACTTTCCAAAAAATTGTGTAAAGTTATTTTCCATACAAAGAAATTGTTTTATCAATTCTTTTAATAAGCACCGTGATTTAAAAAAAACAGGAACTAGCTGCATTAAATTGCACAAGGGGCAGATTCAATACAGCACCAGCTTCTGTCGGAATTTCATGCCATCTGCAGCGGTGCTGATTTGCGGTCGTTATGGTATAAAAATCTTGCTGGGTTTAAGCAAAAACAAGCGAGATTTCCATGGCCACATATCCCATAATGCACCATGCTGCTAAGAAGCAGAGGGCAATTACTTCAGGTCATTTACCGAAAAACAGAACATGTCATTTCAATCATACAAATGATGCACAAAAAGAAATTTAACAAACAACTCACAAAATCTATAACTGTACATAGAGAGACTTCTCTAGTTTTGAGTTAGGTAGACTCAGATTAGAATGGCTGCTAGGGATATATTGATATTTATTACGTCTTTATTCCTTTTGGCTAAGGCTACATTAGTGATCTTCAGATTATGCTATTAAATTTCATTACTAAGATTATCCTTTATTTATATAGTGCCATAAGGGTTCCATAGTGCCTAACAAAGTACATAAACAGTTGAGTAGAACAAGATAACAGTGACTTAAGGTGCCTACATACATGGCAATTTTTTTTCACATTTTGCCCAATTTCGACGAATCGTGTAAAATATGCCCAAATTGTGAGTTTCTACTCACGATCACGATGCGCGTCCCCGCTCGTCCTACATCGCATCTTCAGATCTGCTGTGCTGTATGGCAGATTTCACAATCTGGGACACAATGCACTGGATGCACGATAGATCTTAAGTCAGATTGGACATTTCTTACTCCAAATCGTGAGCAGTGTTAAGAGACAGAGTGAAAAGTGATAAGAAAGTGATAAGGTGCCAGCCAATCAGCTCCCAACTGTCATCTCACAGGCTGTGTTTGAAAAATGACAGTTGGGAGCTGATTGGCTGGTACTTTATCACTTTTCACTCTGTCTCTTAACACTGCTTAGTAAATAGACCCCTAAGACATTTAAGGACAAGTACGTGGTATATAAATATTGCTGCAGGTTAAGGGTTAGGGGTTGTTGTAAGAAGTATGGAGTAGATAATAGAATAAGTGGATTGGTTTTGAAATCCAGGCTGTCTGGATGCTGCTGGTCAGAATAATGACAGCGGCATTCCAACAGCCAGAATCCTAACCCATAGGAAGACAGGTAAGTATTTTTCAAACTCCTACCCTAACTCTAACCCTCCCTCCCCGATGCCTACCCCTAACTTCCCCCCTAGTGCCTAAACCTAACCTCCCCCTCATCCTAACACTTCCTACCCAGTGCCTAACCCTAACTTCCCCCCTAGTGCCTAAACCTAACCTCCCCCTCATCCTAACACTCCCTACCCAGTGCCTAACCCTAACCCCGCTACCTAACCCTAACCTCCCCCTAACACCCCGACACTTACCTTCAGGATGTCAGTGCTCAGGAAACTGATGCCGGGATCCCAACCTGTCGGGATTTCGGCGCCGATATTCAGACCGTCGGCATCCCGCACGACGGGATGCTGACTACATCCCGAATAAGTAAGGTAAGAAAAAGCACACAGAGGGCCCTGCTCGTGAGAGCTTGCATTCTAAAGGGGAGACGCAGACAGACAGGGGTGACACAGATGGGGTAGATAGTGAGCATGGGACAGAGGGTTAGGATGAGAAATGTTTGGCTTCCTACTATATGTGAGGAAGTCACTTGGAGTACGAGATTTACGCCACTCTACTTTAAGTGACAGTCATGAGATTAGTTACTAAGTAACTAATGTTATTGTAATCAATTATGCAAAATATCATCTCGCCATAATGGCAGAGTGATTATTTTTCCTTTAAATGTTGAAAAAGGAAATCACTGTTGGGCCTATGTTGATAGCAGGCTGTGGTTATTTAAGGGAATATTAATCAAACCTTGTAAAGAGTGGACAAGTTACCCATAAGCAACCGATCAGCTTTTAGCTGGTATTTATCAAGTACATTGTATAAAATGATCGGTAGAAGCTGATTGGTTGCTATGGGAAACTTCTCCACTACAGTATTTAGAAGGTTTCATACATTCCTCCCCTAGTGCTACAAAGAGAGGATGAAAGGGAGGCTGGAGAGTTATTGCAGTGCAGGCGATCATATTACACTGGCTGATTGCAGGAAGTGTACATATCATTTTATCTATTACTTTTATATGATTACACTCAGTTTTAATGGCTTTCCGGAGCTGATGAAACCACAACTGCAGCACTGGGTTACCAATAAGCGTCAATTAAGAGTTCAACACACGAGCGGATCTCTGTGACATTACAGTAAATGTATCATAAGGAAAATTAATCTTTACGCTGCGCAATAAGAGGCAGATGCAGTGTTGGCAGCAAAATATGCTTATATCACTCCAAGTGCCCACAATATAGCGTATTTCCCATATGTATCGCGGGATGCATATGTTCTTATATTGGCAGCACATGCACCAAGTTTATGACACCCCATAGCAATCTGTGTATATTTGCACCTGACACCCCATAGCAATCTGTGTATATTTGCACCTGAAATGTTAAATAGATACAATATATCAGGCGCCAAGCAGTCACTGATGAAGTAAAAATATACAGGTGATATATGCTGCCGCTTGCCACCTGGGAATAATTGCCAATCTTCCCAACAGTAAGAATAAGAAAAAATTAGGTGGAACGTGCTGCACAAACACGCATAGAATCAGAAAAGTGTAATAAATCACTTTTTAATACTCAGTAATAATACACAATAGTATGTGTCCAGTATGCTAATACTAAAAGATAAATGTCTGAAGTAGCATGGAAAACTGCTAACATAAATACATAATGTCACAATACCACTGGATACAATAATAAAAAATTACGAATAAGTAGTAGATAAAATGACTAAATAGTCCCTCCTACATAAAAATAAAGTTACTAGTAGGACCATAATATTTGTCCATAGGAAAATTTATTTTAAGTATATGCTTATAGGCCACACTATAGATGAAGCGATGGTGGCTCTGCTAGATGAATAAATCAGGACAAATGATGGCTATTGTTAGCTGATGAAATGTCCACATATATTGCACATACCCACAGCGTTTCCTCAGGTTGACAGATCTGTCACTGCCGCAATTGATATATCCTCCGGCAGCACAGTGGGATCGCTGTTCCTACCAGCTGTATAGTGACCCTGCGGTCAGTGCTAGGACCCGTCCTCTCCTGTGGATGTGTCCGTGCCGCACCAATGTGAGCCGTGTCCTCACAGCCGAAGTCTGCTGTGTTGTGGAGAGGAAATCCTACGCCACACAGGGTGAGTGGGTCACGTCAGGAGTGTCAGCTATCCGACAGTACAAAGTAGCGGCTCCACGGGACAGCAAGCAACAGCTCCAGAGATGTGGGAGTGCACAGGTTGAGCAATCGTGTTCCCTTTAACGCGTTTCCAGATGAAAAATTGGTAATATATTGGATGATTTGACGTATTATACTGTAATGAGAGAGTTCAAAATTATTCAAGACCCAATCGGCTGCACTCATTTGATACAAGCCAAATGTATATTTGGATTATCGCAAAGGTTGCAGAGATGGTATATTTGTAAGAGGGTGAGGAAGCCACCATACAAATCATACTAGCATACGAAAAGAGAACAATAAATACAAGGAATTATTAATTCCTCTCAAGCCATTTATATAGAGCAGAAAAATCCAGATACAAAATTAGATCTATTCGTATTGAACTTATATTTCTATAATACACATATAAACGCGTATAGACAATGCCCAGCGATTAAATCTAAACTAAAAGATATTTTACAGTAGTCAAAATCTCATAAACATTTATAAAAATATCATACACATTTATACACGGATATGAGGGGAACCAAAACAAGATGAATATCTAACTATATCTCTAGTTTGCTGATGTTGAGAAAAATACATGTATAGACATAAATATTGATAAAAAGGGTACATGTATATACTAGAGTTCATACACAAAGCAGGTCTATACAATACCCAGCAATAAAGTCTGAATTGAAAGATATTTAATTGTACAGAAGTACCATATGTATGTATAGAGGGGAGTTAAGAGAGACCAAAGGGAAATAAGAAGATGAAAGGGATAGCTAGCTACATCTCTATTCAATCACACATCAGATGGTAAATATAAATAGCACAGGTAAATATAGGTACTCAGGTTTGCTAACCCTAGAAAATACACAAACCAAGTGTATCCAGGGTGAGCACCTTGAATTGCAGAAATAAATGTGACGGGAACAGTAGACTATATGTTTAGATGAATTCAAGATCTATTGTCTCATTGAGACCCTGCGGGCTTAATGTCTGCATTTTAAGAATCCATGCGGCCTCTTGTCTGCATAAGTGTCTGAACCTGTCACCGCCCCTTGGCATCTGTGGAATCTGCTCTACCCCCACCACCTTAAGACCGCTAGGGTTACTAGAGTGATGTTCCAAAAAGTGTCTAGGTACCCTATGGTTGACACATTTCTTAATAATATTCCGTCTGTGCTCAAGGAATCTTTGCTTAAGTGGCCTGATTGTACGATCGATGTAGTATAAATTACATGGGCATATTAACAGATATATCACAAATTGTGAGTTACAGTTAATAAATGACCTAATCTCAAATTTAGTTGGAGCCACCGAAGCCGACACATGTTTAGTTTTATTTAGAATATGAGAACAAGTGATACATTTGTTGTGATTACATTTAAAGCACCCAAGTACTTTAGGGCCCATAATGGTTTTTTGCACTGAAGTAACATCTGGGTCATGTTTGCTACTAAAAACAACTGGGAGCTAAGATGTTTCTTAAATTTGCGGCCTTTTTAAACACTAAAGATGGTTTGTGTTCAAGGGTGGTCTTCAGGATAGGATCTGTTAACAGTAGTTTATAGTTGTTTCTCATGATACCACATATTTTATTTGCGGCTACATTGTATTTAGAGATAAATGTTGGTCTCAAAGTATTGAAGTTAGTATCTATATTTTCCTTATTTTTCCTATCTTTCTTAATATTCTTATTAGTACCTTCCTTATCAAGACCCAAAATAGATTCTCTATCTAAAGATTGTGAGAAGTCAAATGCTTCATCCAAAACTGTTTGTGGATATTCTTTCATGGAAAAATCTTTCATCAGTTCATCCACATGCTCACTAAATTTATTTACCGATGTACAATTTCTACGAATTCTGTAAAACTGACTTTTCGGAACATTATTAAGCCATTTCTTTTTATGATTGCTGGTGTATGGTATAAAGCTAGGAGACATCTACTGTTTTTCTAAATGTAGAAACCGAAACCTTATTCTCTATCACTTCCAATGTGATGTCCAAATAGTTTATCAGTGAAGGGTGACAAACGTGTGTAAATGATAAACCAAAAGTGTTATTATTCAAATAACTAATAAAATTCGTGATAGAAGAAACATCCCCATCCCAAATGATAAACAAATCATCAATATATCGGCAGAAAAGGACCAGGTTCGCGGCGAACTCCCCGCCCCACACAAGCTCATCCTCGAGGCGACCCATGTAAAGATTTGCGAAGCTCGGCGCGAACCTGGTCCCCAATCGCCGTGCCAAGTGTCTGTAGATAGGGACGGTGATCAAACAAAAAATAATTGTGACTAAAAATAAATAAAATGGATGACAAAATAAATTTACGCTGTCCCTCCGAGATCCCACTATCACGGCTCAAATACCAGTCGGTTGCTTCTACTCCCTTACCATGGGGGAATATTGGTATAGAGAGCTTGTACGTCACAAGTCACAAACAGATAATTAGATTTCCAGGGTTTCCCCTCCACCAATTTAATGAATTGTGTGCTGTCACAGATGTAGGATCTCAGAGAGGCAGCGTGTGGCTGAAGAAAATGGTCAACAAAAAATGATAAGTTAGATGTCAAACCCCCAATCCCTGAAATAATAGGTCGCCCCGGTGGATGGTGAAGGGACTTGTGAATTTTGGGGAGGTGATAGTAAATAGGAGTGACAGGATGTGAAGGAAAAAGTGAAATTGTTCCTTTGAAATGACATTGTCATCCATTGCAGAAGTGAGAAGAGATTTCAGTTATTTTTGAAACTGTATTGTTGATCTGAGGAAAGGCTCCTATAAAAGGATATATCCGACAGTTGTCTATGGGCTTCCTTAACATAATCTATGGTGTCCTGAATGACCACACCTCCACCCTTATCAGCCATTTTTATCATTATTGATGAGTCTTCAGTTAATATTATAATACGAATAGATCTAATTTTGTATCTGGATTTTTCTGCTCTAAATAAATGGCTTGAGAGGAATTAATAATTCCTTGTATTTATTGTTCCCTTTTCGTTTGCTAGTATGATTTGTATGGTGGCTTCCTCACCCTCCTACAAATATACCATCTCTGCAACCTTTGCGATAATCCAAATATACATTTGGCTTGTATCAAATGAGTGCAGCCGATTGGGTCTTGAATAATTTTGAACTCTCTCATTACAGTATAATACGTCAAATCATCCAATATATTACCAATTTTTCATCTGGAAACGCGTTAAAGGGAACACGATTGCTCAACCTGTGCACTCCCACATCTCTGGAGCTGTTGCTTGCTGTCCCGTGGAGCCGCATTCACCGGCACCGCTACTTTGTACTGTCGGATAGCTGACACTCCTGACGTGACCCACTCGCCCTGTGTGGCGTAGGATTTCCTCTCCACAACACAGCAGACTTCGGCTGTGAGGACACGGCTCACATTGGTGCGGCACGGACACATCCACAGGAGAGGACGGGTCCTAGCACTGACCGCAGGGTCACTATACAGCTGGTAGGAACAGCGATCCCACTGTGCTGCCGGAGGATATATCAATTGCGGCGGTGACAGATCTGTCTACCTGAGGAAACGCTGTGGGTATGTGCAATATATGTGGACATTTCATCAGCTAACAATAGCCATCATTTGTCCTGATTCATTCATCTAGCAGAGCCACCATCGCTTCATCTATAGTGTGGCCTATAAGCATATACTTAAAAAAATTTTTCCTATGGACAAATATTATGGTCCTACTAGTAACTTTATTTTTATGTAGGAGGGACTATTTAGTCATTTTATCTACTACTTATTCGTCATTTTTTATTATTGTATCCAGTGGTATTGTGACATTATGTATTTATGTTAGCAGTTTTCCATGCTACTTCAGACATTTATCTTCTAGTATTAGCATACTGGAGACCTACTATTGTGTATTACTGAGTATTAAAAAGTGATTTATTACACTTTTCTGATTCTATGTGTGTTTGTGCAGCGCTTTCCACCTCATTTTTTCTTATATTTGCACCTGACCTGTACTGCTCGTCTGCAGGAGGCACATTTGTGAAAAGACGCCTTTACCGTACCCACCCCACAGAAATGAGTGACGTCAGATGGTGCTGGCTGCAATTACACACAGGCACACGTCCGCTTTCTGAACATGCGCAGAGCGGACATATGCAAGATATACTGTGCAAATGTGTGTAGTACTCACTCTGCATCAGTCCCTAAGTATATATGGGCAGGTTTGTATATATTATTTTTTTTTGTGACATACTAAAGGCAGATGACACTGCACTAAAGGCTAATCTTCTGTTTGCTGAAACATTAAAGGACTTAGGGGTCTATGTACTAAGCCTTGTACAGTGACAAAAGTGGACGGAGATAAAGTACCAACCAATCAGCTCCTGTCATGTTACAGGCTCGGTTTGAAAAAAAATGACAGTTAGGAGCTGATTAGTTGGTACCTTATCTCCGTCCACTTTATCACTCTCCAAGGCTCAGTGCATAGACCCCTAAAGGGTTTATGTATCAATCAGTCAAAGGTGTGGACCAGTTGAGAATTTGCCCATACAGTAGCATCCAAAGAGCTTTGAAGTAGCAATTATCAACTACAGTCTATAAAATAATAGGTAGGAGCTGATTGGCTGCTATGGGCAACTTCTCCACACTTTTCACAGCTTCATACATAAACCCTTAAATTTAATAGGTGGCGAGTTTGGTGTAATTTATAACTCACGGGAAAAGCAATGAATTGATGGCGATTTTTATGTTAAATTGCTGGCATTTACCAAAGGTCAGTTTTGATGTCTAAACATAATCCGTAGTCAATCCCCGTCTGATAAGAAAGGACAACCTGCCACGCCGTGGTTTATAAGGCGGGTGCTTTCTATTGAAACCACTATTCTAGTCATTAATTTAGTGCTGCTTTTATAGAAACAACATTCAATTGACATCACAGAAACAGATCACTGGCTACTCTCACTTTGTGGGACTGTAAGGTGTTTATGTGGAGAAGGAGAAAGTTATAGGAAAGTAGTAGGAAAAAGATATAAGGCGGGATGTATTAAGCATGGTATGCGCAATGCGGTACATCCAGCCTGTCTTCGGGTACATACCGCAGTTAATACTGCAGTATGTACTTAGGATATCGCAAAGGACAGCTCTAGCGATAAGAGCGATGCCCCCAGACAGAGGGACTTCTGGGTTTGAAGTGTCTCTGATATTCTTCTGCGCATGCGCAGAAGGACGCCGGCCACGGGGGGAGATGGGAGGGATCGTCCATATGCTTCTATTGGGTAGCACCACCTGAAGATGGCGTTACTCACCGGGACGAAGCACCAGAATGCATCGCGAGCCGATGCTTTGTACATATGGTGTATGCGGTAAAATCCTCGAAAACTGCATTTTCGGGGGTTTCACCACAGGTTTTTGTTTAGTACATCCCGCCCATAAAGTGATTCCTAATTGTGGTGAGTTTTATTTTTAAAACGGTCTTTCTAGTTCTATATATATCGTCTAATTGAGGTGTGTTTTCCATATAGACTGTAGGTCTTTCTTTTGTATGTTAGGTTTGTGTGTTGTGTTATTTTTTGTTTGTTTGTGTATTTCTGTTAAAGTCCACTCATGTCTGGGGAGAAACATCATAATCCTCCATAGTCCAATTGGATAATACTCCTGTCAATCAAACTTGCTTGTCATAATCAGGTCATTTAACTGCTGTTTCACCAATCACACCTGTATGAGGCTAGTCATTTTTTTTTCTTTCAGCAGGTTTCCTGACGGTTTTCAACCGCTGCCTCATAAATCTGGGGGTTTCTATTCTATTCTTTAAATGGTCTAAAACCAGGATGGGGAACCTCAGGCCCTGGGGGCCATATAAGGCCCGCGGAAACACTTTTATGGACCTCTGAGCTTTTTTCTGCTAGCCTTATCTGGCTAGCAGGGTGCCTAGAATGGCACCCTGCAGCCAGAATATGGGCAGCAGTGCCACCTGGAGTGTCCTTAGGATGTTTCAGACAGTCCCACTGCTACCCTTACAGCTCCCGGAGCATCCTCAGGATGCTTAGGGCATTGCTGTAATCACCAGAAATTGCGGCGCAATAGCCCTCTGCAGAAAAAAGGTTCCCCACCCCTGGTCTAAAAAGATCAATGGTGCTTTGATATTCAACTCTAAAGTATGCCAAGTGCTTTTGAATTTAGGAAATCGGCGGGATTTAGAAGCTATTGCTTAGTAAATTTAGCCTTAAATATCCTTTAGAGTTCACCTATCCCAGGAGCTATGAATCTTTTATTATGTTCTAAATCATCCTACAACAGTTTTCAATTTGAGATTGCCTAGTGATGGCAGAAGTGTGCTGTGTGCATTTGGAATTGTAGTTAAAAAATGGGGGGCATTGACAACAAGCTACGTCGGGATGCAGCAATGCTGATTTTACGATCAAACTTGACGTTTTCAGAGGTGTGGCCACTTACCACATATGCACCAAACTCCGGAATGTGATACATTCCAGGGCTTGGATATGGTGGGCAACACCATTTATATGGTGTTGCCCAATAGGCTATGGGCTTCTATTACCAACTCCCCATGAGAGGGATCCCACCCCCTGCGGCTCGTGCGTCACTCGAAGCATGTGCAGAAGGATTCCTAGGTTACAAGCCTGGAAGTCCATCTATCGCAATAACAGCTCTTACCGGGAGAGTTGTCCTTTGTGATTCTTTTTCAAGCATACGGCGTTAATAAATGCTGTTTTGCTTGTGATGAGTGGTGGGATGCATCGCATTCAAAATGCCATGTGTCATGCATCCCGCCCCATGTGTGTGTTCTCCAAAAGAGTATCAGAGGACTGAATACAAATCTACAATCTCCCTTACCCAACAACTGCAAGCAACCCAGTAGTACCTGGATATGACATGTTTGCTAAATATATATTTTCATATACGCCTAAAGCTGAGCCCTCATTCATGTAGAGAAAAATGTATACATTTATTTTACACTGTTTAATTTTTACTTTATTGAACAATTGTTTTTTTTTCATCTCCAGATTTCACAAATTATTTATTTCTTTTTCCTATTTGCTAAGACGGTGGTTCACAAACTATCTTTAAATCACAGCTCCCTACAGTATCAGTATTTTTATTTTCATGGCAAGCCTAGTCTAAATGTTTCTTAATAATAATAATAAAAAGAAAAAAAAATATTAAATTGAGGTTTCCATGTACTAAAGAGATATAAGGGGCCAAAATGAAGAAAAGGCAGAGAAAATTCCTGTACATATCACTTCTCGATATGTACTAAAGATATTTCTTTGACTTCTGCCTGCTAGCGATAACAGCAGGCTACAATATCGCTGTGCCATAGGCATCTATAGCAGCGCTAAGTGAGCCAGCTGTTACTAAGGGGAGAGGTCACTGACCGTTGGCGGTCTTCTCTATCGCCGGCTTTGCCTCCTCTTGCTGACGGTATCTGCCTCCTGCAGTGGAGAAGCAGGAATGAGCTCTGTCACTTTTGTCCAGTTGTCAATAGTTTGGACAAAAAAACAAAACAACTCACCGCTGCGGCACTACAGGTAGAGAGGGCGAGTCCACAGTCTCTGCTCTGCTGCCTGTCAGCACCGAGGGGGTGACCTCCGTTCACCCTCTGCAGGCAGGACATTGCTTTGTACAAGTCACAGTAGCCACCTCCTGCTTCGCACTGATAACAGGTGAAGCAGGAGCAGCTTTAACACTGCAGTATGTGTACTCTTAGTACATGGATCCCTAAGTAACTTGTGCTTAGCGGTCATCCTTAGGGTCAGTTGTGTGGTGGAGGACAGAGTTGTGCTTCTGTTTATCCACATATTTTATGATTGGCAGCCAGGAGCTCTAGTCTTGCCTGTCATATTGGCCAAAGTAATAGGATTTGGTCCTGAACCACCAGCTCGTGGCAACCCTACCCTGCAAGTGCCCCATGGCACCCCAGGATGCCACATCACCCAGTTTGGGAACCACTGTACTAAGCATATATCTTTCATGCTTTGTTACATTTTTACTTTACTTTGGTACTTTGTTATGTTGCACTGTAAACAATAATGTTTTTTCCCAATACAATGAAATACTCAGACTGTTATAGGGATACCACCATGCTAAACTTTATTAGTTACCAAATAAAAAAAGAAGAGCATTAACAAACTGTTCAATTAAACACAATTGTTAACATATTAAAGTTATGTTTATTTATGTTATAAAACTAGTAATGTAAAATAAACAAAACGTGTATTATGTACAAATACAGTACACCTTTAACATCATATTCAAAAATCTATGACAGAAAAAATATTATTATAAATTGTAGTGTGATTGTGTCCAAAGTCTGAAGACGAGGTTGCTGGCAACTGGAATTATGAGTTTAATGATGAGATTATCTCTGGGAAACTGTAAAAGAAAAGAAAATGTATTATTTGCTAACAATTTTGACCTTATGCAATCAGCAGAGAGTGGGGGAGTATTGGCTGGTGGCTGAAATTGCGCGGTTGTCAGTGGCGTGGTTGGACAAGTAATAAATGTTGGTGGTTAGAATTTGCCGTTTATCTCCTTAAGGAATTGGTGCACGCATGGGATAATTTGCATGCGTGTATGGAGCTACATGGGTCTCTACTGTGTTCTCATCTGCATATAGCTAAGTTTCTCTTTAAGAAGAGACTTCACAAAGAGAAAAGCGCATTTGTTTCAGATTCTTACTTACCATCATTATAACAAGGTTTGTTTCAATATTTCATGCAGTCGATGTCTTTCTTCCTTGCTGCAGTAATCCGGGAGTCTTCTTGGCTCCACTGTTATCGGATTTTAGACTTTGGACAGATTCAGAACCTGCCATCTGAAATACTTCATTGCTGCAATATTTCCTGAGGGTCTTAGAGGAAAACATAAAACATACAAATGTACCAGACCAGCTGTGCATTGTAAAAACATGTATAATATATGGGTTTATAAAATGAGGCCACAAAACAGAAAAACAACATATGAAAACATTAAACAATCCATCAGTCTATTTTATTTGTATAATAATTGTTTTGATCCACCTACAGTATGACAAAGTTTGCTAGTTGTATACATAAGCATTTAAAATATGCTGTACACCATGTTTTGTTAAACGTGCAGTATAAAAATCTGCGTTTACAAAATGACAATCTTAAAACATACGTTATAGCGTAGCATATTGCTCAGAATAGAGCTTTTTACCACGTACACAATTCTTTAGTCAAACAAGCTTAAAAAAATACAGGTGTAAAACTATCTAATAAATTGTTCTAAAAAAAAAAACACAAAATAAAAATAAACTACTAAAAAATAAAAAAACAAATCTATTTTAGAATATAAAGCTGGGTACACAGTATAAACGATTTGTGTACCCAGCGACAGATGTAATGAATCATCATGCACGCCGTACACACTGCAAGATCCCGTTCACGACAGCACAATATATATCGTTACATGCTGCATGTAGAAACATGGCGTCGTTCATTGCATCGTCTCATCTGCTGTGCAGAACAGCAGATGGGACGATGTGATGAACGACCATCGCGAACGATCGCTCAGTCGTACACACTGCACGATCCATACAATATATTGTTCCGATCCGTGACGGAACTCTATATCGTACTATGGATTGTATAGTGTGTACCCAGCGTAACAGTTAGATGATATTGTAGAGCACTGGAAAACATCTGCTGAAGTATATCTATTTTTATCATTATTAGAGGCTGCCCCGCTCCTGGTTTCTTTTTCTTCTATAGGGGTCGGCGTATATATTTTTCGGATGGCTGTCTTCAGCTCAAATGAAAATCATGAACAATTCATCCCCTACTTAAAAATATAGTGATAACAGAAGCCATGGAGTAGTTTTATGACAGATCACAGAACTCCAAGGTGACTTCAACTGCACTTTATATTTATAGTAAGGTATATTATATTTATAGTAAGGTATATTATATTTATAGTAAGGTACTTTATATTTATAGTTATAGTAAGGTATATTATATATATAGTAAGGTACTTTATATTTATAGTTATAGTAAGGTATATTATATTTATAGTAAGGTAAATTATAGTTATAGTAAGGTATATTATATTTATAGTAAGGTACATTATATTTATAGTAAGGTATATTATATTTATAGTAAGGTACATTATATTTATAGTAAGGTACTTTATATTTATAGTAAGGTACTTTATATTTATAGTAAGGTATATTATATTTATAGTAAGGTAAATTATATTTATAGTAAGGTACATTATATTTATAGTAAGGTACTTTATATTTATAGTAAGGTATATTATATTTATAGTAAGGTACATTATATTTATAGTAAGGTACTTTATATTTATAGTAAGGTATATTATATTTATAGTAAGGTAAATTATATTTATAGTAAGGTACTTTATATTTATAGTAAGGTACTTTATATTTATAGTAAGGTATATTATAGTTATAGTAAGGCATATTATATTTATAGTAAGGTATATTATATATATAGTAAGGTACTTTATATTTATAGTAAGGTATATTATAGTTATAGTAAGGCATATTATATTTATAGTAAGGTATATTATATTTATAGTAAGGTACATTATATTTATAGTAAGGTATATTATATTTATAGTAAGGTACATTATATTTATAGTAAGGTACTTTATATTTATAGTAAGGTACTTTATATTTATAGTAAGGTATATTATATTTATAGTAAGGTAAATTATATTTATAGTAAGGTACATTATATTTATAGTAAGGTACTTTATATTTATAGTAAGGTATATTATATTTATAGTAAGGTACATTATATTTATAGTAAGGTACTTTATATTTATAGTAAGGTATATTATATTTATAGTAAGGTAAATTATATTTATAGTAAGGTACTTTATATTTATAGTAAGGTACTTTATATTTATAGTAAGGTATATTATAGTTATAGTAAGGCATATTATATTTATAGTAAGGTATATTATATATATAGTAAGGTACTTTATATTTATAGTAAGGTATATTATAGTTATAGTAAGGCATATTATATTTATAGTAAGGTATATTATATTTATAGTAAGGTACTTTATATTTATAGTAAGGTACTTTATATTTATAGTAAGGTACTTTATATTTATAGTAAGGTAAATTATATTTATAGTAAGGTATATTATATTTATAGTAAGGTAAATTATATTTATAGTAAGGTACTTTATATTTATAGTAAGGTATATTATAGTTATAGTAAGGTATATTTATATTTATAGTAAGCGGTTTATTATTCCTTTAATACAAAAAGTACATTACTCATATGAGGTGGGCTTTTATCTTCATTGTTAATTATAAATGCCATCATGGAGCACTTACACATGGGGGGGAATTTAATTACTGGTGATGTGCCACCTAGCATAGACGCAATGCGCACATATCAGCCAGTTAAGGTGCCCTCGACATCGCAAGTTTTCCTGCGCACCTCTATGGTGTGAGAGGAAAAACTTGCAGTGTGGAGTACGTGATTTTCCATTCCGGAGTGGCAATATTGCACTGAATTGAAATGCGCCCCATTGAGTCATGTGTGTCAGCGGCAATCACTATCTACCAAATATAAGGATATAGAACATACAGGGCTTAACAGCGCCCTGTGCTGGCACTGCCCCCCTTTGTGCACGACATCATAGGGGACGGGGCTGTCAGCACCTGGAAGTGTAGCGTCTTACAAGACACTCTGGGCAGCTGTACTCAATGCAGGGTGCCTGCCTGTGAACGCTATGGGTAACACTGCCGCCGCGATACTGGATGCAGGGTGCAGTTCCAGGCACCATGCTAGCCAGAAGGAAAAGTCATGGGGCAGCGACAATGCCGCCCACAGTGCCCTGCGCAGCGGAACTGGTTGCACACCCCTAGTTATGGCCCCGAGAACATTCATATCACACGTGTCATTTTTTTTCTGAGTATACACAGATTCAATTTCAGATACAACTAATACACAGATATAGATCCTACATACATAGATATAAGTAGTACCCACGTGACCATCCTATACATGAATTCATACAACTCTGATGATGTTGTTAGATCACTTATGTAACATTAACAAACCTATTAGGATAAATTAACAGAAGTAAAAAAAAAAACATTCATGTGCAGTAAATACATATAAATAACAGGACATCCTTACTGTCATCTTGCTGCTCATACAGAGATAGACTCCTGTCAGCGATAGTCCTGTCCTTGTACTGAACAGCCACTTGTCACATAACGGCTCTCTCTTCTGAGCGGGAGCGATCGTTGTTGTACTAATCACTATATGGGTGAAAGCAGCAATTCCTGCCCAAAACCATAACAATAATAATAAAAATTATAGATGAATGAGCAAATAATCACTCATTCCATATTAGTTAGATGGTTGGGATTAATGGCTTGAAAGTGAAGCAAGGGATTCGTGTCATTGCATAGCAGAAGGTGATGGCCATGCTAATGTACGCCATGATCAGAAATCATCGGTGGAGAAATCAAACTGCGGCAATATGGGAAATTGCCGGGAAATTAAAAACACATGTACAATCCCTACAGCCAGCACCATTTACTGATTCATTTAGAATTTTCACCTTGTTATCCATATTTATACTGATTCTGTTACTAAACAGGTTATTTTTCCCAACTTCCGTTTATGCTTCTTAGAAATGTACGTAACACAATTCATCTGCGGGTGACACTAATGCTTTGTATATGACTGCATGAGACAGAGACAAAATGTGACAGTGTCCCTGAGTTGGTGGCACAGTCATACTGTATGATATCCGGGAGGTGATTGGAGATTATTTTTTTTAAGACTTTTTTTTTATTCTTATAGCTGGATTTTCTTTGTGTTTGTTAGGGATGCAGTGGTGCAGGATTTAGGTCTCCCCTGCACTGCAGCACTGTAAAGGTGCCCATCCACTAGCAGACATGAAAACGACATTGTAATCGTGCAGCCGTTCGTCAGTCTGTGATGAGCCTGCACTGAACGAGCAGTCGTTCAGTGCAGGCTCATCAATCACCTGCAAACATGCTGAACCTGACGATATCGTCAGATTGTCCAGCATGTTTGTACAATGATAGATTCTAAACGACCAGCGGGCAAACGCATCGCTGGTCGTTTAAGACATTTTTACAAACGATTTGCAAGCGATTTATGAATGATTACGTTATCGTTCAATCGCTTGCATAAATCGTCTAGTGGATGGGCACCTTAAGATCACTTGTAATAGAGGTCTAATGTTAGATGACTTGCCAGCCAGCGGTACAGGATTATTACAAGTGATCTCTAACTGCAGAGAAGACCCAGCTTGTGTAACTCTTTTATGAAGGCAGCACCTATTATATTGCCTAGTTTTCATAACACCCCAATGCAGGATGCTGATGATAAACAAATCCCAGGCTGGTGCGGAATCAGGAGAGAGCTTGCCTGACAAACATACAAAACTTCAATCGCCATGTTGTTGTAAAGGGGAACAGGACATACAGTATAGTAATTCAACAATGGGCAGACTCATAACTTCAATGAAAGACATAAAACTTTGGGGCTTATGTAATAGTCTGCAAGATTCCGCCAAGTCTGCCAATATTTTTAAAGTGGCAAACATTTAAATAGGCAACGCTAACCTGGTTTTGCCTATTCAATGATTGCCGCTTTAAAAATATGGGCAGGCTTGCCAGAATCTAGCCAGAGCCTGCATCTCACAGGTTTTTACAAAAGACCCTCTTAAGTTCTTCAACCTCATCTCAAGACTCACTACTTCATTAAAGCCTTCCAGCTCTCATCCTAACTTGCTGCTACATGTTCCTTCCTCCCTGCCTACCCCATCTGTGTCACACCTGTTTGTCTGCCCCTCCCTTTTAGAATGTAAGCTCTTACGAGCAGGGCCCTCTACCCTCTTGTACTTCTTACTTTACTTTCATCACTTCTTACTCCCCACTAGTACACCTAACACTTGGTTGCTTATACTCTGCTGCTTATGTGGATGTTATGGTTGCTAATGTAGCAATGTATATTATCCATGTCCTTGTCCTGCATTGAATTGTACTGTAAGTCACTGGTCACCTATTTGTTTATGTACTGTGTAAGGCGCTGCGGAAGACTTGTGGCGTCATATAAATAAATGATAATAATAATCTGTGACTGACTTGGAGCCGCTACAAAATAGGGCTGAACCAAGAGCAAAGCACATGGCAATAAACAAATCTGTGTGTTAAAAAAGGTAAATTAATAATAATACATTTAAAAAAAGTACAGCTAGCCAACATCTGCATAACATTGCAAAATACTGTATTTCAAATTGATATCCAATTTGTTTTCTAAATGACTGGAGAACAAAATAACGCACCCACATACCCACAATTTCTTTCACGAGCTGCTGGGTTGCGGCCATCCGAGGTTGCGGTGCTTCCAGTTTTGCACACTCATGGTCTGACTGGTGACGATGTCTGTAAGAGATTGTACGTGCCACATAGGAACCGGGATAATATACAGCGAGGTTTATACGGTGTATCGCACTGAACATACCTGAAGCAAAAATGGTTCTCACAGAGAGGGCATAAGACCTGGACTAGCTCCTTCCCCCTGCAGCTTGTATAAGTACAAGGATACTGTGTGCTCCCCTCAGATTCTCCACCACCGCTGACACTCGTGGGAACCTTCAACAACAGCAACACAGGATACAATGACACAAGCCTGTCATTTGGAGGAATGTCTCCTAAAAGGTATACCCACCAGCTAAACAAAATGATGACAGGCATTTTGTGGACAATACCAAAAATCACATTATAAAGTCACAAGGAACAGTTTTCCCAGTTTGTGTGTGTGGGGTCCTGCGAGTGCTCTGGTTTCCTCCCACATACTGTACTGGTAGGAAGGAGGGAGAGAGAGGGAGAGGGAGAGGGAGAGGGAGAGAGAGAGGGAGAGAGAGAGAGAGAGAGAGAGAGAGAGAGAGAGAGCATATTTAGACTGTAAGCTCCAATGGGGCAGGGACAGATGTGAATGATTAAATATACTCTGTACAGTGCTGCATAATGCATAATATTGTGGTGCTATATAAATAAGCAATAACAATAATCTCAGCCAATACAGAAAGAGAGAGAGGCTGTGCTACTATAATGATCCCTACAGAAATGAGGGGGCAGTTGGAAAGAATGTAGGCTACCCCACCTACACAAAACAAATGTGACAAAGCAAGGGAAGAGAACCAGCGCTCACCCAATGTGACACTTTGGGTGAGCACTGGTTCTCTTCCATTGTTTTGAATAATCTCAGCCACCCTGATGCTTTCCTCATCTATATAATGTACATAACACTGTATGGGCCCCGCGGCTCAGCTCAAGTTACTCACTTACCTGGATACAGCCATGGGAATCCCTGCTCCTGTGCGTCAGGCTGTAAACAGAGCGATAACAATAGCGTTATACAGGATTCTTCTCCCAAGTGACTCAGATTTCATTCCCGCTCTATGGGCCAGATTCAGAAATGGACGGTAGTGCACAGCCGCAAGGAAGCCGCCGTACAACACCGTGAAACTTAATTATAAATAGTGATGTCCTAATTAAAATGACAAATTACAGTGCCTATAACACATTATACAGTCTACTGGCCCCTAGACCAGAGCTTCCCAAACACCACCTTTACAGTCCAGGTGTTAAGGATATCCATGCTTGAGTCGAGAAGGTTAAATCAAATTGACTGAGGTACTAATTAAGTCACTTGAAGCAGGCTGCAGCAATGTGGGAAATGCGGTCACACTCCTGAAAATGCAGTTTGACAGTATTTCTCATATGCACTAAGCCCCGGAATGGATGCTGTGGGTGACGCCATCTTACCCTATAGAAGCCTATGGGCTTCTATTCGCAGATCCCTCCCATCACCCATACTAATTAAATTACCTGTGCTCAAGTATGGCTATCCTTAAAACCTGGACTGTTAGTGTGCCTTGAGGACTGTGGTTGGGAACCCCTGGTCTATAGGTTGCGAGCAGAATCTGCCTTCTACAGTTAATGAGCAGAAGCTTCCGGGACCCACATAACTGAATCTGCCCCTTCATGGCACCCTATAAATAAACAATGATAATTATACTGTGTGTTCGCTGTAGCTTAACACACAACTAAATGGCCACTGTGTTGCTTTAGTTATTTTAAAAGGACAGTCTCTTCAATTGCAAAGAGGGTGAAAAAAATATTTAAACTGTAAATCAATATGTTCCACTTCCTGCAATGTATAATGTATCCCTGTATTTCTTGTGTCAGAATATGGAGTGTGCTACTGCACTTCCCTCCATAAATGAAGCATCTTCCTTTACCAAGATGGCTGCAGATACTTAGTTTGCGCATTGCCGGGCCATCTTGTCTCTCTCACTACAGTGTTTGAGCGCCACAGTGGTAAACAGCTGTACACCACTTAGCTCCGTGGGTGACCCTGCGATATCCTGTGCCTACATACATGACGGGCTGCTCAGCTGTATACTCCGCTCCATCTCCGCTATCCACCTGTGTATCAACTAGACTATATCCGTGCACTACAAATAAACTAAAGCTCCTGGTTAAGTCTATACGGCTGGTGAGCTTCAATAGTTCTTTCCGCTGGTATCTACTCTTCATAATTTGTGTACACCACAGAATAGTTCACACATAGCTACACCATGTACAAGAAGTATGTCTCAGCTCATTACACTGTGGGGGCTATTTACTAATGCTGGGTACACACCTAACAGATATATTTGCAGATGATGGTTGTTCATACACCCTGAACATCCATCATCTGTCATCTAGCTGCCGGTCCCGCTGGCCAGGGGCGTGACACGCCAAAACTCCCATCGGTCTCTGCTGCAAGTGTTTGGGCGGTCGTCTGCCCACCCCTACACACAGCACGATGCCCCAATACACAGCATCTGCAGATATATTAGGCATCGGCTGTGCAGCACAACCAACGCGATATGTCTGTGAACTATGTCGTTCACAGACATATCGCTGGTACACACTGACCGACGGGCACAAGATATCTGCCAGTGTGTACCCAGCATAGCACTGCTCAAATCGCACTGCAATCATAACAACCAGTCAGCCATTTTGCTGTCATTGTCTTACTAGATAGATGAACATTGATTGCAGACATCTAGCTATAGTTTTGCTCCTTTGAATAATGTTAGGTGAAAATAATTATATAGGCCACATAATAAACATCACAGCACCCATTAATATACAGAATTACAAAGAAAGATGTAATTCAGGATAATGATGAACATATACAATGTACCGGTAACGAGTGTATGCACTGTATATGAATGGGCATACTCACCAAAACACCCTGGAGCAGCCATCACAGACAAAGGGGAGGAAATCTGCAACAAAAAAATAGAAAAAGAGTGATGTGAAATTCAGAATATGGCGCCTATATGAAATAGATGCCTTGGAGAATGACTGCCACAGTCAACCCTATAGACAAAAGGGAAGCAGCCAGGTCACTGAGCAATGATGCCACCTTGCCTGGCACTATGAAGACAACAATACTACCTGAAGACTAGTGACTACTATGGTCATACCACTGGAAGAGGTCAGGCAAGAATCCTGTGTGATCTGGCCGGTTTATAAACTCTCAGATGTATGAAAGGACTTCTATTTTTTAAATCGAATTACTGATGCAACTCAGGATATTGCAAGTGGAAATGCATTGGGGAAACCATAACTGTACATGATTGTGCTTTAAACTACCTAAGCACAATAAAATGTCTTAATTCTGGTCATGGCATTATACATTTTGCAGACAGCTTAACATTTCTGATCGGGTTAGCCATAACCAATTATAGAAATTAACAATTATAATCATCAAACGTAACCAGTGTGTGCACATAGTATAGGTAATTTACATACCAAAAAATATACTAATAACGGACGTGACATATCAGCTAAAGGCTCTGTAAAGTGATAAATTGGAAAGTGATAAACTAGAAGCTCTCAACTCCTGTAATGTTACAGGCTGTGTTTGAAAAATGATTGGTTGGTAGCTGATCACTCTCCAATTTATCACTTTTCAGAGCTTAGTAGATCTGCCCCTAACAATCATACAGTTCCAGCATCCACTGAGCCCAATCAGAATATTATAAAGAGACACAAAATATGAACATAACAGCTCATGAAATGAAAATGACTGATGACTGATATGACATTACCTAGCTGACCACAGTGCTCAACATCACAGTGTTGTCCAATCTCCAGCTCTGTCATAGCGATCTACTTTATACGAGCTAGTTAATACAACTATTATTTTAGTATACACACACTAATAACTAACTACAAATAAACACGAAATGAAACGATGCGACGCCTGTGACTGTCAGTCAAAAGCTCCCAGGCTGCATAGTTTTCTTTGCATCATCAGAACTCCTCTAATTACATCATCAAAACGCGATCCTGGGTTGGGTCTATCATCTCCACACAGCTCTGATTCAGCATCTAGAAATGTAGCACGGCTCCCTCTACTGGTTGGATGCAGAATGACAGGTCATGTATCAGCAGTGCACTAGGGAATGCAGCTTGCAGCACAGTCACAGTCATATACAGCCAGCATTTTCTGTTGTTTTACTGCAACCTGCAATCAGAGCAGCTGTAAGTGGCTGACAAGTGTCCTTAATTCTGTAGAACTGTACATAGATTTGCATGGTAAATAGTTGAACTAGCAACTGTTTAGATCATCGGTTGAGCAGGGATACCTATTGCTCCTTACTGCTACTGTACAGAATAGGTGCACTGATCTACCAAACATGGAAGGTCCAGCATAGCAAAAATAGGTTTGCATCATACATATTATATATAATATTAAGAAGGTGTAGAGATTGTGTCCCTGAGCAAAACTGTTCTTTTTCTAAACTTTTATTTAAACCTCTTGCTCCATGTAAGTGGAAAAACAAATTAATTTATTCAATTTTCCATGTAGTGAAAATTCTGATTTATTCTGCAGGCAGCACAAATATAGTGTTGCTTTTGTTTTTACACATTGACAATTGAAATAGGATGCGTGTCCCTCTCCCAACCAATCACATCAATCATCTGCAAACATGCTGAGCCTGACGTTATCGTCAGGTTGTCCAGCATGTTTGCCCGATGACAGATGTCTAAACGACCAGAGGGAGCGCGCATCGCTGGTCGTTTTAGAAATTGTTCTTAACGATTTGCAAACTATTTATGAACGATAACGATCATTATCGTTCAATCGCTCAAGGTAATAGTAGTGGATGGGCACCTTTAGTGTCATTTGGGGTATATTGGAATAAGTGATGTTATTTTGGGGCTTTTTGTATTATAGAGCCTAAGGATAATGCACATTGTAGGTTGTAGAGACGCATAAGTGGCCCTTGAAATGTAGCAGGTCGGCTATTACTGCTCCAAGTACTTTAGTTGTATAAAGTGGTAAGTGGTGTGCAAGTGCTACGGGACCTGGTACCTGAAGGGACCTAAGCGGGGGGGATGAAGGGACCTGCCTACCAAGCTCCCTGTCATGGAGGCAATGTTTTTTTGTTTGTATATGTGAAGGTTAGTGCAAGGGCAGGGTTGGGATTGTGGCAGAGAGGAACGACCATATCCCCACTCAGACACATAAGGAACATTTCTAACTGCATTCTTGCTCTCTATCTCACTACTAACAGATGGATGAGTGAAGTTGGGGGATGAACAGAGGGTCTCATTCAGACCCGCTCGAGAGCGCTGTACGCTCGCAAGCGGGTCGATGTTACCCAAATGCGTATGCGCACGACGGAGGCCCCTCCGTTGTGCGCATGCACGAGACCCGGCGAGCGACGGGGAAGCCGTCGCTCGGGGTCTTGCACCAAAGGGGGCGTGCTGTCGATGGTGATTGACAGCTCGCCCCCTTTGGTGGGCGCGCCGGGGGCGTGGCTGCCCAGACGGAGACGTTCCCATGGGAAAGCCTACCGTCTGGGTCCGGCCCCCACTGATATCACTAGTGATGTCAGTGGGAGTGCTTTTGGCTCTGATAGAGCCAAAAGCACTCCGGTCTTGCGGCAGACGAGACCCTACCACAAGGGTCTCGTCGCAAGCCTGATGGTCGCGATGGTCTTGACCATCGCGACCATCTTTTTGGCCGCTCGCATAAGCTGTGAGAGGTCACCCACAGCTATGCGAGCGGCCAGGAGGCCGCACCATTTTCAGCTAGGCCAGCCCTGATTCAGAGCGAGCGCTCTGGTCAGAGCGTCCGGCTCTGAATCAGGCCCAGAGAGCCTAGTGCTAGCAGGCATTTTATACCCCATTTAGACATATGCCCCGGCAAATGCACGGCTCCAACTCAGGTTTTTTAAGATGGGTGTTACCCAGTTCCCAGCTCTGACAATCCGTGTCACGCTACATCGCAGACCCAGGTTTTTCCCAGGACGACCCCTTTCACATATAAGCCGTGTCAGCCCTGGCATTCAGTGTGAAGTCATTTAAAGGGGACGTCCTCTCGTCTGCCGCTGTTGAGCTAATCTGTAACAGCCCCAAGCAGTCCTGAACAGCCAATCAGCTACATCGTGCTATTCACACATAAGCCAGGCCACTGACCCTGGTTGATTGTGGGGTCGCAGACCCAGGCCTGATCCTTTAATGCCCCTTTCACATCTCAAACCCGGGTCCGACCAGGGATATTGAACCCGGGTCAAACCCTTTTATACCCTTTTCACATCGCCAAAATAACCCGGGTTGTTGCCGGGTAGACATGATTTTAAAATGCACCAAAGTGAATAACCCGGGTCGACCGACCCGGTATTTCAACCCGGGTTAAAAGAAGGGTTAAACACGGGTCGGACCCGGGTTATTTGGCTCTTAAATGGTACAGACCCGGGATATTCGCCCGGGTCTGAGAAAATAGTGCTGATTGGCTTTTTCCAGTCAGCTGACCAGCCTGCACACAGAGCACGTCTCTGTATTTACATTACTGTCCTGCACTGCACACTTTGGGCCTGATTCAGACCCGGTCGCAAGCGCTGAGTGCTTGCAACCGGGTCGATGTTTGCCCACTGGGCATGCACACGATGGAGCCGACTCCGTCGTGCGCATGCGCAAGACCCGGCTAGTGCTCCGTTGCTCCGGGTCTCGCACCAAAGGGGGCGAGCTGTCGATGGTGATTGACAGCTCGCCCCGTTTGGTAGGCGGGCAGGGGGGGTGGCTGGCCAAACGGAGGCACGCCTGCCGTTTGGGGGCGGCCCCACTGTGAGCTTCCGGCTCTGTTTACAGCCGGAAGCTCACTGGGATTTGCGGCCAACGAGACCAGACCGCAAGGGTCTCGTCGCGAGCCCGATGGTCTTGACCATCGTGACCATCAACCTGGCCGCTCGCAATAGCTGTGGGTGGTCACCCACAGCTATGCGAGCGGCCAGGAGGCCGAACAAAAAAATTAAAAATACGCCCTTATTCCTAGCGAGCGCTATTTCAGAGCGTTCGTCTCTGAATCAGGCCCTTTGCATCTGTGACATGTGCTCTGTCGGCCGTGATTGCTGCACTGCAAGCATTCCCCAGCCCCTCCTTTTTCTTTACTGAAAACATAATTGTGAGCCAATAAAATCCTTTAAAAATTACATCACACTGTTTTAACATGGGCAACCCGGGTTGAGTTAAAAGGCACCAAATCTGCAATAACCCGGGAATAACCCGGGTTATTATGGCGATGTGAAAGGCCCTGACCCGGATTGGACCCAGGTTCAAAACTCGGGTCCGACCCAGGTTTGCAATGTGAAAGAGGTATTACACTGCACTTTCGACCCGGGTTATTCATGGGTTTGCCCTTTTCCAAATCTCCATGGATGTCATTTTAAATGGACTTTTAGGCTCAGAAAGATGAGGTGTCAGAATGAAACAAAAGGAGAGGGGTGGGGACAGCTCACAGCATTGCAGCAATCATGGCTGACAGAGAACAAGGTTGGAGCCCTGACTGCAGCAATTGTGCTATATTTTTATATATAACAGAATCCATTACAGTTCCTGTCAGCTGTCTGGCAATCTCTGCCTCACCCCTAATTCTCAGAAGCTCCTTCACCTCATCTGGACTCCCAATTTGCCATGGTACTGAAAATCTGAGAGCTCACTCTCTCTCTGTGTAGTGTGCTGGCAGGGATCAGGCTGCTGACATCATCAAGGCATAAAAAAAAAGCAGCCAATCAGCACTTTTCCCTGAGCCCCAGGTTGAATAACCCCATAGTTGCCTACACTCCCGAATCCTGCAGGAGACTCCCGGTTTACCGTGGAGTCTCCCGCTGCCCCGGAAAGATAAATAAAACCCCGGACTCCCCACTGCTCCCTCTGATCATATGAGGTGGAACCTGAATAACAGAACAACATGAGGTAGCGTAGCCCGGCGCCGCGCAATTGGAGTCACGGTCACCTGGTACCCCAGTCTGTACAGGGACACTTACAGTCTGTCCCAAGAGCTTTGTCAGCGATGATTGCAGGAGGGAGGTGAGCGATGCGCTTCACATCATAACCAACCCGGGACTTCCAATTGGGGCAGGAGTGGAGCATCTGCACAGGCTTGCAGAGTTCCTGTCTCCCCACAGAGACAGGTCAGGAGAGATAACTTCCCTAGCGGTTTGGCGGGAGTGACAGTGATTGCGGCACACTCATCTCCCCACACTAAGGCTAAGTTGGTGGACTGGAGCTGCACGTCAGGTAGCAGCTGTCCGGACTGGCAGAGCTGCTGGCCCCACAGTGGAGAGCAGATCTGGAGCAGCGATGAAGCGGTGGGGTGCTCGGAGGAGAGGGCAGAGAAGGAGGAGTGCCTGTTTCCCAGGGTGAGTGTCGGGTTTTAACTACAGCAGCTCCATAGGCTGGCACTGCCCCATGTGTGTGTCTGTAGACTGCCTCTGAACCCTGTGTGTTTGTGTGTAGGGTGTGTGTGTGTATTCTGACACTGACCCGTGTGTGTGTGTGTGCTGGCTCTGAAACCTGTGTGTACGTTGTGTGTGCTGGCTCTGAACCCTGTGTGTACGGTGTGTTTGTGTGTAGTCTGACACTGACCCATGTGTATTTGTGTGTAGTCTGACACTGACCCGTGTGTGTGTGTATGTGTTGGCTATGAACCCTGTGTGTAGGGTGTGTGTGTAGTCTGGCACTGACCCGTGTGTGTGTATATGTGTGTAGGCTGGCTCTGAACCCTGTGTCTGCGTGCATGTGTAGGCTGATATGTTTTCACTGGCACAACTTAAAAATTCAATATTATATTCAACAGGCAGGTCAGAATGTTCCACACAAACCCCTGAGTGGCATTAGATACGCTCATAGGTGGAGTTAGACATGCCCTTTGGGCAGAGCATGACACGCCCCATCAGTGCCATGTTGCACTTCACGCGGCGCATTCTAATATAATTTATAGTCTACCGGAAACTAATTTTCATAAGTAGGCAAGTATGAATAACCCGGGTCAGACACTTTTAAGTGCACATAGACCCAAGTCCGACCCGTGTTTAACACTGCTTAGTTAAAACCGGATTTGAAATGCCGGGGTGCTCGACCCGGGTTATTCCAAAGTGGTGCTATTAGACTGCACTTCGACCCGGGTCGAGTCGCCTCAACACGGCAATAACCCGGGTTATTTTGGAGATGTGAAAGGGACATCAGACATAAGGAGGACCCGTGTCGACTCGGCGTGTCCCGACAAATTCATGGATTTTTGGCTATATCTGAAGGGGTATTAGTCAGTGCTGGAGCGATGCATACAGGCCGGTGCTTCTGTAAGGAAGTGCAGGCAGCAGTGAGTGTAGGTGGAGGAAGGTAGGAGGTGAGTGGGTGAGTGGGTGAGAGGAAGGAGATCATAATGCAAATGGGGCAGGGGAAAGGAGAATATAAAATAATAGGGGAAGGGGGGCATGAAACAAGCAGGGTACAAGGAAAGCATGATATAAGTGAATGAGTGGGGTATAATAAAAGGAGTATAGGGTAGTGTAATACAAGTGGGGGAATAGATAGGATAAGAGTGCATACTACAAGCAGGTGGTGGGTTAGAGAGCATAAAACAAATATGGGTGATTGGAGCATAATACACATGATAGAGAGGAAGAGGGGAATAATACATGTGAAAGAGCTGATGGGTAGCATAATATAAGGCAAGTGTTACATAATAGGAGGGGGACAAAGGAGCATCATCTAAGCGGAAAGACGTGTTAAAGGATATGCTAATAGAATTGATGGACTAATTAAAATGCAGATTGTAGTGTGATATTACCAACTGAATTCACATTGCGAATTCGGGCAATATCACAGGGATTTATCCAGCCGCCGCCACCCCCCTGTGATCGCCTCCGCCCCCCCTCCCCGCGACCCCCCCTCCTTAGTTTCACTTACCTTTAGTGATCGGTGCTCCGGTGATGTCCTCTGTGACTCCGGTCAGCTGGTCTCCCATCCTGCACTGTGACCCGGTGACCGAAAAGGATCCCCGGGTCAAAGTTCTGCCCAGTGTCCCCAGGTGAAAGCTCTGCCCAGCGTACATCAATGGGAGGTCCGACCGGGACTTCAACCGCCTAGTACAGTATGTCTTCTGGGATCCAATGCTGCTGTTCTGTGAAGTTTTCATCAAATCCATCCAGTGGAAGTATCAGAACAAGCTCCCCGGGTTAATGTTCTGCCCAGCATACACCAACGGGAGGTTCGACCGTGACCCTAACCGCCTTAAAACCTGGCCAGGATCCAACTGGACCACCTTGTGTTGGTTTCATCCAAATTGGTGCAGGGGTGTCCCAATGCATAAATGGACAGACAAACAAACAGGCCCTTTTATGCCGCCAAAAAAGGGTTAAACAGCCTAGTGGGAACGCTACTATTCCCTCTACACACTACAGTATTTCAATTCTCATATTTACTGACTACAAATCTCAAGTCAAACCTTTTGCTCTTACATGCTAAGTCACAAACACCATAGACCGTTATTTATATAGCACACATGTATTCTGCAACTTCTTACAGAGAGAAAAATGTAGTAATTCACATCAGTCCCTGCCACAGTGGAGCTTTCAATCCATAGTCCCTACAAAATGTAACACTAGGGTTAATTATTCTCATGGAATGAAATTAACCTGTCAGCATTTTTTGGATTATGGGAGGGAACCGGAGCACATGGAGGAAACCCATGCAAACATGGAGAGAACATAGCAACTCCAGTTAGGGCCTTGGTGAGAATTCAAACCCAAGACCTCAGTGCTGTGAAGCAGTAATGCTAATCACAGCATCATATACTGCACTTAGGGTCTCATTCAGACCCGCTCGCAAGCGGGTCGATGGTTCCCAAGTGCGCATGTGCACGACGGAGGGAGCTCCGTCGTGCGCATGCGCGAGACCCGGCGATCGACGGGGAAGCCGTCGCTCCAGGTCTCGCACCAAAGGGGGCGTGCTGTCGATGGTGAGTGACAGCACGCCCCCTTTGGTGGGCGTGCCGAGGGCGTGGCTGCCCAGATTGAGGCGTTCCCATGGGAACGCCTATCGTCTGGGTCCGGCCCCACTGACATCACTAGTGATGTCAGTGGGAGTGATTTTGGCTCTGATAGAGCCAAAATCACTCCAGGGCTTGCGGCAATGAGACCCTACCGCAAGGGTCTCGTCGCAAGCCCGATGGTCTTGACCATCGCGACCATCATCATGGACGCTCACATAAGCTGTGGGTGGTAACCCACAGCTATGCGAGCGTCCAAAAGGCCGCTTCGCAATTAAAAAAACATGCCCTGATTCAGAGCGGGCGCTCGTTCAGAGCATCCGGCTCTGAATCAGGCCCTTACTTCACAAAGGGAAAGAAAAAAACACTTGTGTGGCTAAGATTTATACAACACAAATAGATTAAATAAATATTGATACATTTACTGAATAATAAACAAAATCACAAAACAGAAAAATGTATTACATAAAAATTACCTGGATATATTAAAAGTAATATTTAGATTATATAACATATAATAAAAATAATTTTCAGATGAATAGTAGATAACAGTGTGACATAAATTCTATGGTGTAAATTGATCATAGAGAAAGGACTTCTTCAATCAGTGGTGAATAATCAATATGGTTCTATCCAATGGCTGGCTTTGGGGAGGAACATACACACCGCTGCAGCAGCGGGTGAGTAGCGAGAGAATAGATGCCGTACGCATTCACAGTGTTAGAGGGAGCCTGGGGGCAGCCCAGCATCTAGGAGAGAGCTGGGCACACCCCCATAATGACATGAACAGGGGTGCTGTGAGGCTCCGCCCCATTCACATTGGCCATGCCCCCTTTCCTAACTGCGCATGCGAGACGCTATTACTGCTTCTGCGCATGTGCACAGTATAAGCATTATGATGGTTATACTGTCGAATTGTTGCGATGTGATGGCTAGTTGCCATCGCATTGCTGGATCTGATGTAGGAAGCCCGGCAACCATTCAATGCCAGGCTTCCCTACCCTGGTGTTTCATTTGCTACTGTGAAATTGAAATGAATCTCCAGGATATCCACACTAGCACTTTTTTGTAAGGTTCAGCCAATCTTCCTTTTAAGAGCAGCTATGTGGTTGTGAGGGATCATCTATAGTGGGGTACGCTCTGCACTGTTATATTAAATTTACGTAGATCTCTGCATCAGACCCAATGTCTGTGTGGGACCGCTATAGAGGAAGTTGGCAATGATCCATTCATGTTTAATAGGGTCCAATTCTCACACAGGGGCCTATTTATCAACGAGTTTGATTATACAGAACAAGTGATAAATCTCATTGCGTATGATGTACCAAAGTGTATCTATAGGAAAGCTCCCAACAAAGGTTCCCGCCTAGTTAGGAGTGCTTTACCGAAAAAAGAAAACACGATGGTTATTAAATCAAAAGGATTTTTTAGGTGCGGGTATTGTCTAGGATGTAGGGGCATCAAAGGGGATGGGCATAGTAAAACAAGTGAAGGAACCATCAATAAAAGTAAATTAGCAATAAAGGATTTTATTACATGTGACACAAAAAGTGTTATTATTGCTATTGAATGCAGTTGTCATTTATTCTATATAGGCAGAACTTCAAGACCTTTAAAAGTGAGAATAGGAGAACATTTAAGAAATGTGAAAAAAGGTCTAGAGACACATGGCTTATCCAATCATTTTAAAAAATATCACAACAGCAACACATCTGACATACGTTTTAGTGGCTTACAAAATAGTAAGGGACATTGGCGCAGAAGAGAGTTATGGACTCAGCTGGCAAAAGCTGAAATGAAACATATATTTGATTTAGGCACCTTACATCCAGGTGCTTTGAACCTCAATTTCGAGGTCAAATGGTTCCTATAAAGAAGCTTTAGATATTGCCTTATGTGTCACTACAATGCTTCTGTACTTTGATCCCATTTGCACTTTGGCACTTGCACTTTTATTCTGCACTTTGTCCATGCACTTTCTAAATATGTATTTTATATTTCAATGCCCATTGTTCATGAGCATATATAGATTTTAACATTCTAATCAGTGTTTTTCTATATTCATATTTTCTATACATTCATCGGGTGAACTTCCATACAAATGAACGTCCGTGTTGATGCACATGCCCATACTGGGCAGTATACACACACCATGAGACCCCCTGAGCAGCTGACGGGCAAAGGCTTTGACCGATCACCTTGGTTACCACCCGGAAGTGACGTTACGCTATAGAAATCCCAGCCGCAGCAATACAAAGGAGAGAGTGGACGTTTCTCCAGTATTCACCCGGAAGTTACCTCATGATGACGCTGGAAACGGCCCGGCGAGACAGAGGATCTTGGGACTTGTAGTTGAGCTTTGTTTAGGGATCCTGTCACGCTGGGACCTCAGTAATTGGACACGTGGGGCTTTTTATAGGACCTGGGCGGGAGAGGAGGTTATTCACTTGTCAATTTTACCTTGAAAAAGACCCCAGAATGGGGGTCAAAACGCGTCGGTACGGGGGATATCAGGCAGCCTCTAAAGGTCTCAACACCCAGTGATTGGAGCAGAAAGACCCGTGCAGCATCCGGAGACTACACGGTGATATACACCACATGCTCATCAGAACTGTCCGTTGCCAGTTCTTACCTTCACCTGGTAATTGTGCTCTTTACAGCTACTTAAGGATATCCCCGTGATTTGTTGTATTCATCCTGTTGATGTTTCTATTAATTAAAATTGTACTTCACTATATATCCCTTTCCTTCTTTTACTTTTTGGATAATACCATTGTGTTCTTTGAGGGAGGCACCCCTGGACATTGGATTATATACCTCACATGAATTGTAATGTATATCTTAGTGCAAGTAGATGAAGTTGTCTGAATTTTACTCACACTCACTGTGTATGATAAATGGTGTTCCAGCCAATCAGCTCCCAGCTGTCATGTTTCAAACAGATGACAGTTGGGAGCTGATTGGCTGGAGCACCATTATCATACACAACGAGTTTTATCACTCGTTGCTTATAATAAAACTCGTTGATAAATAGGCCCCACAGTTTGAACAAACAGTATACCAATAAACTAACAATTCCTTCTCAGGTGAAATGGGGATGGGATGTCCTTTAACAGGGAGCATAATATAAGCAGGAAGAGGAGAAGGGGAGAGTAATACAAGTGAAACTAGACAAATGCAATGGCTGGCACTAGACACACCCTCTTCGGAGTTCTTTCAAAATGTTCTTATGCTTCACCCTTCGTTGTACAAGACAATTGCCTGGGAATCCGTTTTTCAAAGGCACAATGTTCACTCACATCAGATTAGTTTACTTTACAATATCGGAAATCTCATTGTCAGAGTCTGTATTTGTTGTGGACCCGGGGGGGAAACAGGAGCAGACACAGCTTTAAACTAGAGATGAGCGGTTCGGATTCTGTGGAATCCGAACCGCTCCGAACATTGGGGATCCGAGTCCACCCGAACCCTGTTCGGGTGTTCACCGCCTGACTCGGATCCCCATTCGGGGCCGAACGGCGGCCGCCTGATGTCGGATTCTCACTAGAGAATCCGACATCAGGTCTCCTCGCGTGTAGGGCAGAGCGCAGTGATAGCGCTCTGCCCTACACAGACACAGACACACAGCCGCCAGCGGCAGCTGTGTGTTTGTTACAGCAGCCAATGAGAGTCACACAGACTCTCATTGGCTGCTGCACGGAGGGAGCCGGCTGGGACTCACACATGAGCTCCGTCTTCCGGCTCCCTCCTCAGCGTGTGACAGAGCGGACGGCGCGGGAGCGGGGATACAGGTAAGTTTTTTATTTTTTATTTGTGCAAGGGCCGGGGGCACTACTGGGGGGGGGGTCTGCACTACTGGGGGGGGGTCTGCTACTGGGGGGGGCTATACTACTGGGGGGGCCATACTACAGAGGGGCCTGCTACTGGGGGGGGCTATACTACTGGGGGGGGGTCTGCTACTGGGGGGGATCTGCGCTACTGGGGGGGCTATACTACTGGGGGGCCATACTACAGAGGGGCCTGCTACTGGGGGGGGCTATACTACTGGGGGGGTCTGCTACTGGGGGGGCCATACTACTGAGGGGCCTGCTACTGGGGGGGCCATACTACTGGGGGGGCTTACTACTACTGGGGGGGGGCTGCTACTGGGGCAGCCTACTACAGGGGGGGCCATACTACAGGGGGGACTACTACTGGGGCAGCCTACTACTGGGGGGGCCATACTACTGGGGGGGCATACTACTGGGTGGCATGCTAATGGGGGGCATACTACTGGGGGGGCCTGCTAATGGGGGGCATACTACTTGGGGGGCCTGCTAATGGGGGGCATACTACTGGGGGGCATTCTACTGGGGGCACTGCATAGTGGACCCTACTACTAAGGGGACTGCATAGGGGGCACCACTGCTGGGGGACATTGTGTAAAAGGGTCACTACTGTGGGCATTGTGTAAAAGGGGCACTACTGTGTGTCGTAACATAAATAAGAGACACTACTTTATGGTGTAATGTGAATCAGGCCCTATGTGCGGTGTAATGCTAATAAGATTGTGCACTGTGACTCCTAGGGCCGTAGCCCACTTTGTAAACAAGTACTGTGACTCTGCTGGCCGTACCCCACTGGGTGGGTGGACTACTTTTCATTTCTGCCACTGCTGTGTGGCAATGTGTCATAGATGTGCTTTATACTGTGGTGTCTGTGTCGTTGTGCCGCTGATTTGTCGCTTAGTAACCAGTCAGCTCACTGCAACCTTTGGCCAATAATGTTGAAAACAATATTATAAGCTGTGATATGGTCTAAATTGACTGGAAATTAATGTTATTGAGGTTAATAATACTCTAGGAAGAAAAAAAAGACCAATTTATGTGATTTTAGCTTTTTTTGTCAATTTTTGTAAAAAAATCCAAATCCAAATCCAAAGCCAGTCACCGCAGTTTGGCAAATCCAAAGCCGGACGACGAATTAGAACCAAATCCAAATCCGGCAAAAATGGTCCGGCGCACATCCCTACTTTAAACTGAAAGGTGGGTTGTTTAATGTGACTGTTTGTAGACATGAATAAAGATAAACTAAAGTCCAGTAATAAACAAACTGATATATGTGGCTGAAGGAAGCTGCAGTGAATGGGAGTAACAAATGTCCAGATCAGTGGCAGAGATGAATCCAGATGAACTGTGGGAGTGAAGTGAAAATCCTGGTTTTCTGAATAGTGGCTGAAGGGGATATCCAGTAATGCAGTGATGCTGGCTGAAATGGAGATCCGGAAATGCTGTGATGCGTGAACTGAGGAGACTGGTGCAGGCAGGAGTGGGTTAACTGAGGAGACAGGTTCAGGCAGGAGAGAGTCTGGTGGAAGGCACAGGACTGATCTCAGCAGTGAGCAAGGCTAGGCAGAGCAGTGCAGGCTATGCAGGGAGCCAGAGACTGACAAGGAGCCAGGCCTAGCACTGGAACACAAGTCTGGGTACAGGAGCGCAGAAAACTCTCTCACAGCTATGCTGTGAACACGTTGCACTGGCAACTACAGGGAGCTCCAAACACCCTTAAGTACCCAGTACGGAACGTGATAGGCCAGAGAGAGTAGGTGACCTACAGAAGATTGGCCTGCTATGTCACATGGCCAAAGACAACATGGCGGCACCCAGACACCTGTGACACAGAGATGCCGCTAGACTTACCCTCGCCAGGATGGTCCAATGCTGGCAGACCTCTGCATACAGCCAATGCCAGTCTCCACATGCCAGCTCCCCCGACAGAAGGACCGCGCCACAGCGCCCTCACCGGTAAGGACCGCAAACCTCCACGCCGCGAAAGCCTGGTCGTGACACTCATCATTGGAACAGGGAGCAGAAAGGAGTTTTTCTTTTAAATCAAATTTTGTATGCAGCACACTGTGGATACATCTGCATGCAACACTACAGCACTTCCTGACCCCCTGCAAATCTGAACGAACTTCATAATTGCAGGACTGTCCTGCTAAAAGCGGGAAGGTTGGGACGTATGGATTAGCAGATTAATCGTTACTGTGCTCGAGGCCTGATTCAGAGATGGACGCCGTTCTGATGTTCGCAAGGTTGAGTGACTTTTTGGTACTGCACATGCACAAAAAGCCTTACAGCGCGAACCCATGTGTGCGATGCCGTTAGCAACTGCGTACACCATCGCAAACACTTGAGAAAGGGTCTGCAATCCCTGGGCGAATAAGGGTGGAGACTGGGAGGTGATCTAAAGTGTTCGCAAAAAGGGGCCGATTCATGGGAGTGTCACAGGCGTGCCTGGCAGTGCTGCTGCGTACCCAATCACAAATCCA
Source organism: Taudactylus pleione (assembly GCA_031769625.1). Classification (NCBI taxonomy): domain Eukaryota; kingdom Metazoa; phylum Chordata; class Amphibia; order Anura; family Myobatrachidae; genus Taudactylus; species Taudactylus pleione. Next base: position 13,412,430 of record JAUIMM010000113.1, on the reverse strand, counting down.
ATGCCCACAGTCCATGTTTAGTTGGATTTTTGGAGATTAGATAGCGTAGACCCTAGGCTACAGCAAGTGTAGATGGTACTACCGATGTTACGTTGATGTTGGAGTGTTTACAATCTCCTTAGCAAATGCACAGACCACACAGCCTCAAAGTGGGCGTCTCACAGTTAGTACACTTAGTCGTACTGTCGAGCACTAAAGGCAGGCTGAGATTAGCATTTGCATATTTCCACAGCTGCTGCTGCGAGAGCAGATGCGACTTTGTCTGCATAAGCAACCATCTGTGAATCAGGCTCTCAGTGTGTATATAGTTTGTGTATTCACGTACCTTTAAAAAGAAGCATTATGCTATATAAGACTTGGCGGAACCAGGGGACGATCGGGGCGATCGCCCTCCGAACACATAGCCCCGCCCATTTATTTACAGAGACACATACAGGTTCAGCCGGGCAACGCGGCCAGTGGCAAACGCAGGATTTCTAGAGAGGGGTTTCCAAATGCTTGATTTCAAATGGGGTGGGGGCAGAAAAAAAATGTGCACTGCCCTGGACATAGATGTACAGATTGGTCTCCTTATGTACTGGATAGTGTATTATTATTAGGGGTGTGCACCGGCCACTTTTCGTGTTTTGGATCTGGATCTTTCTTCGTGTTTTGGATCTGGATTGGTTTTGCCAAAACCACCCTTCCGTGTTTTGGGTTCTGGGTTTTGTGTTTTGGATCTGTATTTTTTTTAAAAAAAGCATAAAAACAGCTAAAATCACAGAATTTGTAGGTTTTTCTGCTCCTATGCTATTATTAACCTCAATAACCTTAATTTCCACTAATTTCCAGTCTATTCTGAACACCTCACACCTCACAATAGTGTTTTTATGTCCAAAAGGTTGCACCGAGTTAGCTGGATGACTATGCTAAGCGACACGAGTGGGCGGCACAAACACGTGACCCATCTAGGCATGATACTGCAGTGGCAGACAGGATGGCAGTTTGAAAAACTAGGCCCCAAACTGTACATAATGCAAAGAAAAAAAAGAGGTGCAAGATGGAATTGTCCTTGGGCCCTCCCACCCACCCTTATATTGTATAAACAGGACATGCACACTTTAACAAACCAATCATTTCAGCGCCAGGGTCTGCCACACAACTGTGGCTGAAATGATTGGTTCGTTTGGGCCCCCACAAAAGAAGCTGGCAATTAATCTGTCCCTGCACAAACTGGCTCTACGGAGGCAAGATGTCATCCTCATCCTCATCCACCGATTCCTCACCCTCTTCAGTGTGTACATCCTCATCCTCACAAAGTATTAACTCGTCCCCACTTGAATCCACCACCACAGGTCCCTCTGTACGTTCTGGAGGCTGGTCTCCCTGGAAGAGCTGATAATTCATTTTGATGAACATCATCTTCTCCACATTCTGTGGAAGCAACCTCCTACGCCTTTCGCTGACAAGGTTCCTGGCTGCACTAAACACGGAGTACACACTGGAGGGGGGGCAACTCAGGTAAAATAGAGCCAGTTTTTACAGCGGCCTCCAAATTGCCTCTTTTTCCTGCCAGTACAGGTATGGACTGTCTGACATGCCTACGTGGATGCTGTCACCGATGTAATCCTCCACCATTCTGTCAATGGTGACAGTATCATATGCAGTGACAGTAGACAAGTCAGAAATTGTTGCCAGGTCCTTCAGTCCGGACCAGATGTCCAAACTTGGTCCTGCCTGCCCTGCATCACCGCCAGCGGGTTGCTTAGGATACCTAAGTTTTTTCCTGGCAGCCCCAGTTGCGGGAGAAAATGAGCTGTTGACGTGTCACATTCCGGTTCAGCTGACAGTGTTTTCACCAGCAGGTCTTTGCACCTCTGCAGGCTTGTGTCAGCCGGAAAGAGAGACACCACATAGGCTTTAAACCTAGGATCGAGCAGGGTGGCCAAAATGTAGTGGTCTGATTTCAACAGATTGACCACCCTGGAATCCTGGAGTCCCACATGCCGAGCGGAATCGCTCCGTCTTAGCTCCTCCTTCACTTTCTCCAGCTGCTTCTGCAAAAGCCTGATGAGGGGAATGACCTGACTCAAGCTGGCAGTGTCTGAACTGACTTCACGTGTGGCAAGTTCGAAGGGCTGGAGAACCTTGCACAACACGGAAATCATTCTCCACTGCGCTTGAGTCAGGTGCATACCCCCTCCTTTGCCTATGTAATAGTTGGATGTATAGGCTTGTATGGCTTTTTGCTGCTCCTCCATCCTCTGAAGCATATAGAGGGTTGAGTTCCACCGCGTCACAACCTCTTGCTTCAGGTGATGGCGGGGCAGGTTCAAGAGTGTTTGCTGGCGCTCCAGTCTTCGGCACGCAGTCGCTGAATGGCGAAAGTGGCCAGAAATTTTTCGGGCCACCCAAAGCGTCTCCTGCACGCCCCTGTCGCTTTTCAGAAAATTCTGCACCACCAAGTTTATTGTGTGAGCAAAACATGGGACGTGCTGGAATTTGCCCAGATGTAATGCCCGCACAATATTGGTGGCGTTGTCAGATATCACAAATCCCCAGGAGAGTCTAAGTGGGGTAAGCCACTGGGCGATGATTTCCCTCAGTTTCTCTAAGAGGTTGTCGGCGGTGTGCCTCTTACTGAAACCGGTGATACACAGCGTAGCCTGCCTTGGAACGAGCTGGCGTTTCTGAGATGCTGCTACTGGTGACGCTGCTGCTGTTGCTGCGTAAGGTGATACATCTACCCAGTGGGCTGTCACAGTCATATAGTCCTTAGTCTGCCCTGTTCCACTTGTCCACATGTCCGTGGTTAAGTGGACATTGTGTACAACGGCATTTTTCAGGACACTGAGGACACTTTTTCTGACGTTTCTGTACAGTCTCGGTATCGCCTGCCTAGTGAAGTGGAATCTAGACGGGATTTGGAACCGGGGACACACTACCTCCATCAATTGTCTAAATCCCACTGCACTAATGGCGGATACCGGACGCACATCTAACACCAACATAGCAGTCAAGGCCTCATTTATAAGTTTTGCTTCAGGATGACTGCTGTCGTACTTCATCCTCCTCGCTAAGGACTGTTGGAGGGTCAATTGTTTAGTAAAAGTAGTGGTGTTCCTACTTCCTCTCTGGGATGATGAACGACTCCCAGCAGCAGCAACAGCAGCAGCGGCAGCAGTAGGCGTAGCAATGCAGGATCCTCCGAAGGAATCCCGGATAGGAGAGTCAGTCATGCCAGTGACATGGCCTGCAGGACTACTTCCGATCCTGACTAAGGAGGAAATTGACGAGGAGGGAGTTGACGGTGTGGTTTGCAGGCGCTTGGATACAACAGGACAACGGGATTTAGGTGTCCCTGGACTGCTTACAGTCTTAGCCAAAGTTTCTGAACTTGACAGTAACTTTTTATGAACGCGCTGCAGGTGCCGTATAAGGGAGGATGTTCCTAGGTGGTTGACGTCCCTACCCCTACTTATTTCACCTTTACATATGGTACATATGGCAAGACAGTTGTTGTCCGGATTTGGATAGAAATATTGCCAGACCAAAGAGGTGGAATGTTTGGTCTTCTGCCCAGGCATGACCGTGATGGGCTTTTTCATCCCACGGACAACAACTGTCTCCCCCGGAGCCTGATTTAAACAAACCACATCACCATCAGAATCCTCCTCGCCAACTTCCTCCTCAGCGCCAGCTACACCAGTATCCTCATCCTGTTGTACTTCAACAGTGACATCATCAATTGGCATATCAGCAAGTGGACTGTGGGTGCTCCTTTCAGCACTTGCAGGGGGCGTGCAAATGGTGGAAAGAGCCACCTCTTCCCGTCCAGTGCTGGGAAGGTCAGGCATCGCAACCACCACCACACTTGGACTCTCCTTGGGGATTTGTGATATCTTCTTAGAAAGCACAGTTCTTCGCTGTGCTTTTGCCAGCTTAACTCTTTTGATTTTTTTAGTGGGAGGAGGGCTTCCATCGTCATGTGAAGCTGAACCACTAGTCATGAACATACTAGGGATCGACCTTAGCCGTTCCTTGCCACTCCGTGTCGTAAATGGCATATTGGCAAGTTTACGTTTCTCTTCAGCTGATTTAAATGTTTTTTTCAAGGTCATTTTCCTGAACTTTGTCATTTGGGATTGTATGTGCCCTCTACTATGACATTGGGCATCGGCCTTGGCAGATGACGTTGATGGCATGTTATCGTCTATGTCATGACTAGTGGCAGCAGCTTCAGCACTAGGAGGAAGTGGTTCTTGATCTTTCTCTATTTTATTTTTATCGGAGAAAGTTTGGTCCTCCATTTATGTTATATCGATTTGATATATACGTGCGGCTACACACAGAAAATATTTTTTTATTTTTGCTGGAGAGTAGTGCACTTTGTGGGTTACACCAGCCTTTAAGAAATGAGCCAGCTGGCTCTTTACTTATGGGACACAGGCGCACGCTTGGCGCTGCTCCTTTGTTGATGCACGTGCGGCTACTGCGCACACAATTCACAAACACAGAAAATAATTTTTTTTTTGGTTTGGACTGGAGTGTACTTTGGGGGTTACAGCACCCTTTAACGGTCAAGCCAGCCGGCCCTTTACTTATGACACAGGCGCACGCTTGGCACTACTTTGTTGATGCACGTGCGGCTACTGCGCACACAATTCACAAACACAAAAAAAATATTATTTTTTTAGCACTTTGGGGGAGCACCCCTGATGGACAGAGCACCCCCTGGACAACACTACAGCACCCCTTTAGGACTGGGACACTGCACAGGACTTTGGAGTGGACACAGCCCCTATGGACAACTGACTGCACAACACAGTCCAGCCAGCCCCTATGGACTTTGAAGTAGTGGACACAGCCCCTATTAACAACAGCAGCACAGCACAACACAGCCAGCCCCTATGGACTTTGAAGTAGTGGACAACAGCAGCACAGCACAGCACAACACTACTCTGCACTACACAGCCCAGCCAGCCCTAACTCCCACCCTCCCTCTTCACTGTCCACAGTCGAGTGAGAAAATGGCGCCGACGCGGGTACCTTATATAGGATCCAAAACCCGCGAGACTCGGAAGGCGGGAAGATGACTTTTTGCCTCGATTTCAGAATCCGAGTCAGGCGGGAAAAGTCGAGCCTGACTCGGATCGGGGGGGGGTTCGGGGGGGTTCGGATTTCAGAAATCCGAACCCGCTCACCCCTAATTATTATACAGTATTAATAATTGACCCTATACAGTAGATGGTCTATATCAGTGCACCCCTAACAGTGCATGTTTTCCATATCTCCTAGTTGGTGCACAAGTATATTCATTACTGGCTGGCACATTTTAAAAGTTCAGCAGGTTGTGCTAATTATTTCATTTGTGACACTGAGGGGATTTTAAAAACATGCAACTTTACTATTATATGCTATTTATGTTGTGGTCCTCATGCTGTGGGCTAGGGAGGAGGGTTTCCAGGAAACTGGAAACCCCCCCTGCGTTTGCCTATGAGCGCGGCTGCTGCCTGTCAGTAGTGCAGGCGGCCGCAGCACCAGCGCAATGTAAATGTGACAGACTCTCTGCAGCCAGAGACTCTGGCAGAGAGAGTCTGTCACATGCACATCGCGCTGGTGCTGTAGGGCCTCGGCGGGCCCGCTGAGTTACCTACAGTAGTAGAATCTCTTCCGCGGTTGCCACCCCCCGCCCTGTCCTCCTTTGCGCATGCACAGGGTTAGAGATTGCTGACATCTGAAGTGAAGACAGTGAGGATGCTAAAGACACGTTGAGGGTGGCTCCATCTTGAGCAGAGAAGCAGACTGGGCTGTGACGGTCCGGTGGCGAATGCAAATACTTTGTTGTCATTGTGGAGCATATCATTAGGGGTCGGTCGGTCGGTGGGTCAGGTGCACATGTGGGGCTGGGGGGAGTCTGCTTGTGGAGCATATTATTAACGTGGCGATGTCTGGTGCATATGTGTGGCTGGAGGGAGCCTGTTTGTGGATCATATTGTTAATGTGGGGGGTACAGGAGGGTCTGGTGGACATGTGGGACTGGAGGAGCCTGCTTGTAGACCATATTATTATTGTGGGGGACTCAGTATTATTCTTAAACCGCCCCCCCCTAAAAGTAAAGTCTAGATCCGCCACTGGCAGTATGCTATAGCAACCAATCAGATCTGGCTGTGTTTTAAGTAAAATATCTAAAAAATTTTGTCTCTTACCTTGTTCCCTTGAGAGGATGGAATCTCAAAAGACAAGATACGAGACAATGGGGCCCATTTATCATTGTGTATTTGTGGCTATGTCTGTTTTTGGGGGTTAACCGCAAATATTCCGTTTTCCCCAGATGTATGAAGGAGGGACCTGCTGCGATCCCTCCATTCCCTCTGGCAGCCGCATCCCCCATAGGTGTCTATGGGGAATACGATGCTGCCCAATTTACCAACATATTGATCCCCGCAGCTAACGCCACCTGAAGATGGCATTGGCCGCTATAGCCTATGGGCTACACTCCACATAACACTTTGGAACCCTCACCATAAATGGCTGCCGTGCATGTGCAGTCAGCGTGACTGCGCATGCACAGTAGCCCTGGCAGCTCTCCGGGCACATCGCAGGGACGGGCATGTGCCGGATGATACATTTCGGCGATAGGTTTGCATCTTTCAATGCTATCATGGGCGGTAATGCTATGCCCAGATCGCATTTCAATTGTGATAATTAATAAATGGAGCCCAACAACATGTAGTATAGTGATATATTTTATTTTTAGATATGTGTGCAACACCTACAGTACATTGTATACACTACTCTATATATTGTATGTTATTTTGTATCTTGAAAATCCAATAGATGTACAATATACATGTAAAAAAAATATTGAAGGAGATAACAGACTATTATTATTAATTAAGTATAGTAAGTTACTATATTGGCCTATTTTTTTTACATAGTATGTCCCCAACAGCTCATGTTTTCATGGTTTCTTGCACTGGTGACTTGTGGTGAAATGTAATTGGTTGCGATCTTTTGAAATTCACGATTTTCAGGGGAGATTATAGTCTCTGTATGTAATAGAATTTGAGTACAGCCGAACTCAGCAAATATTGACCCCAGCGTTTTCAGCGCGACACAACCTGCCATCCAGATGTGTATAAGGTTATACAGTATATACAACCTGCCATCCAGATGTGTATAAGGTTATACAGTATATACAACCTGCCATCCAGATGTGTATAAGGTTATACAGTATATACAACCTGCCATTCAGATGTGTAGAAGGTTATATAGTATATACAACCTGCCATCCAGATGTGTATAAGGTTATACAGTATATACAACCTGCCATCCAGATGTGTATAAGGTTATACAGTATATACAACCTGCCATCCAGATGTGTATAAGGTTATATAGTATATACAACCAGCCATCCAGATGTGTATAAGGTTATATAGTATATACAACCTGCCATCCAGATGTGTATAAGGTTATATAGTATATACAACCTGCCATCCAGATGTGTATAAGGTTATACAGTATATACAACTTACTGGATGTAATAGTGTGTGAGTTTGATAATAGCTGGAACTGCACCAGAAAACTTTGCTGAATAATAGACGGTCCAAAGGGCAGCGAGATAGCTGCTAATCACTGTGCTCCTTATTATGAAATACTTTTTAAAATAAATACATTAATTAAAACACACTAGAACGATATCCTCACAATTTGTCGTATTGGAAGGAACAATCGTGAAGATTGTTTAGTGTGTACCCACAATTGCGCACTCTCGTGGGTTTCGTACGAGATCTTATGGTTGGCCGTGCTGCACGGCCAATCAGACAATATCGTAAGGGGTGCTGTGTAGTTTAATGAAGGACAGAATGAGGTATGGTTCTATCCTTCATTAAATTTCATAGGGCCTGATTCATTACGGATCGCAACTGCGAATGCAATAGCGATTACGCACGCAGTCTCACTGTGATAGTATGCTAATCCAATGTGATCGCTAGGCCGTCGCAGCACTTCACAGGGCCACCCCACCTTACCTTACACACATTCGTAATGTTTAGCAAGATTGCAAAACCATCGGTAACATCGAGTACAATTGCAGCTTCACGCACAGTTGCATAAGCTCTGACTTTACTCAGTTGCTAACCTCATTGCACGCTATGAGTACTCAAGCTGCGTATGGCATCGCAGTGGATAATTTATGCGCGCATATGCATCGCCGTTCGAACGCACTGGCACGGCTGCGTTTTTCTGACCAGCCCCCCGTCACAACCCACAAACGCCACATCCTGTCAATAACTCTGCGATGGGTCTTTGTAGCCACAGCGATCGCAGTCCCGATCTCAGTGGATGGTTCGTGCATGCGCACTGCGATGCATACACATGTGCACATCGCAACAATTTGGCCATCGGCAAGACTGCACATGGTTTAGATGAGGTTCCAGTCCGAAGCGCAATCAGCCCTGGCGCTGGTGCATAGGCTGGTATCAGAAAAAAAAGGGGGGAAGGCGTGAGGCCCCCCTGATTCTTACAATACCAGCTTTATTTTACTTTAAAGAACAGCGTGTTTCCAGCAGACCCTGCATTGCAGCCAAGTGTCACTTTTTAAGCCACCGCACATCGCTGTACAGTTGCCAAGCTGAGGGCTATCTTGCAACCTTTTACATTTGGCTAGTTTCAACTGAAAGTCGACGAAAACTTTCTGCAGATTCCAGCAACTTTATTGTTCCTGGAAACCCACACTCTATTACATTCCACCTTCAGTCTACTGGGCTGGGATTATCCAGAGACAGAAATCCTCAAAAACATGAGCTGATTTGGGAAACCTTGACCTAAGCCATACTTGCTGATTTTTTAAATCTCTTCTCTGGGAGAAGCCCAGAGAGGTAACGCAGTTGGTCACTTCGGGGAGCAGGGCTGGGCTCCTGTGTCATTAGGTCTCGCCCCGTCATGGCAAACTGACGCGAATCGCGGATCCGCGAGGAGGGGGTGGGGCTAAATGACCTGAAAACGCACCCTGTCCCTATGGAGCAGCGATTCCTAGCAATTATCTCCCCATCTTGCCCACTTCGCTAGGAAGAGGGTGGGATGCGTGTGATCCGGACACTCTTCAGGGGTGCGGGGGGGCTACCTGAAGATACAAGAGCCTCCCACAACTTCCGGGAGAGTAGGTAACTATGACCTATGCTAACAAGATGCTGACAATTAGGATTCACACTGGGCTGAATAACAAGTTTCATCACTGTCATTATAATTCAGCCAACAAATTTAATGCAGAGCTACTGCCATGTTTCTTGGCTCCAAAAGCAGTTACCGAGAATTGAATACAATTAAAAAATAATTCCGTCTGCCAGCCAGACACAGCTATGTATAATTTAAGCAGGTTGGGTATGGAATACTGGCACTCAGAATCCCAACACGGCATCCCAACTGGGTTAGAATCCCGACAGCTTCTGGTAAGTACCCTAACCCTACCCCTAATACCCCTAAACCTAACCCTTCCTTGCCGCAGCCTAAAAAGTAAAAACCCTCCCCCCCACAGTCTAAACATAACCCTCCCCTTAGTACCTAACCCTAACTATCCCCCATCCCCAATACAGTCAGGATGTCAGAGGTGTCAGGACTCCGACATCAGCGTTTTGAGTGCTGGGATCATAACTATATCCCCTATAAGCAATGCACTCTAAAGGGGCCTAGCCATTTGCCAACTTTCTTCACGATGCAACCAAAACCAGGAGGTTTTGGTCGGAAAGTGCAGAAAGTCTGCTAGTGGATAGCCGGCAAGGACCAGCAATGTGCGTGCACGTTGGGTCCTTGCCGACCCCGACTATTTCTCCAACATGTCAGTCAACCTGACGACAGTCGTCAGGTTCAGCATGTTAGGAGATAGGAAGCCGGACGTGCAGCAGCGGCAGCACTGAAAAGACGTTCAGTGAACGTCTTTCAGTGCCGCTCAGCACCTGGCGACTTGAAGGTCTGAACACAAGTCTATAAATGGACCTTAAAGGTGCATACACACAACGATTTTTTGAACAATTATCGATAACAATATCGTTTCTCATTCCATCGTTGAAAAAATCGTTCACTTTCTGGGTTAAAACGATGAACGGTTATCGTTCATGCGCGTTAACATTTGTAGTTTGTAGTTCAGTCAGACTGACCAACTCAACGATTTTCTGTAAGGGGATATGCAAAAATCGTTTGTAGTTCAAAACAATCGTTCATTACTTTTAGTAAATGAACGATTTTAGTAAATGATTTTCGTTCATTTTTCCCTTGAAAAAATTAACGAAAATCATTTACTAAATTCGTTCATTTACTAAATCGTTGTGTGTGTATGCAGCTATAGAAGTGCTGGTCATCATTTTGTATACTCCTTCAGCATATACTATATTGCATTTTGTTTTCAATTAGGTTATTATGTATTCTCAACAAAGTCTATTTTTTTTTTTTTTATCATTCTAGCTCTCGCATTTTCTCCTTTTCTATTCACAGCGCGCTCTTTGACTGTTACAGACAAAAGCTTATTTGTTTGAAGTTCACTGAATTCCAATGAATAACCCACTAAAGAACATTGGCAGTGTCGCTGTCTCAGGGGATTGGGCTTCATATAGTGTAAAATTCCTAAGTGCTGTCAAAAGGGAGATAAGGACCTCAATGGGAGCAGGGGGATAAATATACAACTAGAAAATCAAATTACTGTCTCAGAAGACAAATGCATTTTAAATCAAATTTCAAATTGTTGCTAATTAGCCATGCAGCATAATGAACGAGAGGGAGTTTCATGCTGATACAGAAGTGCACATCGTATAAATAATATTAAGGTTCAAGAGTGTTAATACAATGTATTCCTTTAGCGAAGACACAAAGAAAGGATATTGCATAACTGAGGTTGATATGCAGGGTTTGGAACGTGGTTTTCTGCCTTGTCACAGAGCCCAGAAATAAATGATTAAAGGGAGATGCTGATGCATCTTCATGGAGCAAAACTATGCAAATTCTATGGATACAGAGTGTGAAGCTCTCATGTTATTCCATCATTTCTGTTTTCAAAAATTGCCCTTTTGAGTCATCTGTTGTACAATGCTTGTATAGAAAACATAAGCTCTATCGCCTTGTTTATGTATAAGGGGTTTGGGGTACAATTTCTGGCCACCCATGCATACCTCCCTACACATGGAATTGGAAGAAAATAAACCCCACCCTTGTTACATCCAAACTCCCCCCTGATCCAGCCAAACCCCACCCACGAATGCCCACTTCGGGTGAAATTCCGCCCCTTTGAAGGTCCACATGTTGGGTTAGTTGGAAGGCATGTTAATTTACCATAGGGATGGCTATCAAAGGCCTCATCATTGATGGAGACCATGGGTGCTTTCCATTGATGGCAGGAAACCATTGAAGGACAACCATCAAAGTTTTGAACCATCGATGGCCATTCCAGCTGTGCATTACGGGAAGACAGCAATCTAATGAGGGAAAGAGGCAGCGGCTAAGGGGAAATGGGGGTGGGGCTGAGTGTCCTGCACAGGAAAAAAAAATTGCGGCATCTCAGCTATCTATGGCCGAGAACCATCGGTCCTCTGCCATTGATGGTGAAACCATTGTCCTTAATTTAACATGAGCGGACCACGCTGGCACATGCCTTATCTATCCCCATAAAGCTAGGGGTGTCAGGAAACTGAGGTAGAAGTGCTCCTGTCTCGAGTGTGAAGATATATAGGAATAAGATAGTATATATATATATATATATATATATATATACACACACACTAACAAACACAGGGGTCTACATATCTATGTACTAAGCCTTGGAGAGAGATAAAGGGGATGGAGATAAAGTACCAACCAATCGACTCCTAGCTGACACTTTACAGGGTGTGTTTGAAAACTGACAGGAGTTTATTGACTGTACTTTATCTCTATCCACTTAATTTCTCTCTCATGGGGGTATCCAATTTGCCGCGATCTGCGAAGAACTGGGTGTTTTCGCCGATTACCCTCGTTTCTCGCCAATGTTTTTTTTACCCTTATCCTATTATTTCGGACGAAATAGGATATTTCATACGGAAACACATAGCATCTGTGATAAGCTCACGGACCTATGTGTTTTTGCCATATCAGTGGTGAGAAAACGGCACTTTGTTCGTGGATTCTTTTTCGTAACACATCAGGTCCCGAACAAAATCCACGATAAGATCTGGCATTGGGCGGCACTCTGGGGCTAATTGGATAGCCCCGTGACGATCCATTAGTATGGATGTCTTAGGCTTAGTACATAGACCCCACAATGCTTATACAAAGAAAACTTTAATGGATTTACCGAACTGGCTTGTAAAATCTGATAATAGTAAATAATAGAAGTTATTTAAGTCGCGTTACTAGTCTAATTGAGTATATAAGTCCATAACAGTTCCACTGTTTAGTTAGAACCCCAGAGGCAGAAGTTTTATTTTTAAGTCAGTGACTCTCAGTCTGGCTAATGAGCCTCAAACAGATATATATGGACAGGCGAAAATGGGAAGGAAGTTTGTGGGGGGCACAAATGGCCTGATTCACAGATGTATGTAAACCCCATGGTCTATGTACATCTCGGATGGAGGGACAACTGCACATGTGCAGGACAAGTCCTGCGTGATCGCATGTGTTTCTTAGCATAAAATACACATTACTGTACTGCACCGCCCAGGGTACAGGGCTTAGAGGATGGCACCATCGCTGCCCCGCGGCACCTGTATTTGGTATGCAGAGTGCCTAGAGCGGCACCCTACAGCTTAGAAAGCCAACGGCTGAGGCATCCCTAGAATGCCCTGGACGGTCAGCTTCTCCTTGGTTTCAGAATCCCTGTCCCCCCGTTGTGACATCAACTTTGATTGTCGATTTTTTTAGATGCCATCATAACGTCCTTAACGACATTCTGACTGACGACATTCAGATCCTGTTGACATTCTGGTGCCGACATTCTAACTGTCGAATTCTGAATGGAACCCTTGGCTGGTCACCCTAATAACAGTACCCCTATTATTATTATCAGCATGAAGCTGAATTCCCTGAAGAATTTGGACCAGTAAAACAAATGCCCACTACCTAGGAAAAACAGTCCTTTGCCGATGGCCGACAACTCTAGCTGGTTGGTGTTAGGATAATAATGTTTAATAGCTAAAAAAAAATAAAAAAATGGCATACTGTGTTATAAGTCTGATTGCATGCTACATTTCTGATACATTTAGCAACATTTAAATATACATATGCATTATTATTGGATCTTTTGTATATTTGATTTAGAAGTTTTGTTGATTTAGACACATGGATCTATTATGTAATGTGGTTATCTAGTATGCGACTGAATGTTCATATGTGAATGTCTGTAAGGCAATGTGATATCCCTTAGATGACATAATCAGACTTATAAAACAGTATATTGTTCTATGTACCAAATGGATGATGTCATCACTGTGATTCACACAGCAGTTAGGCAACTCATTGGTTGCACATGTTACTGAAGGTATTTAAGGTGAGCACGTTATTTGATTCTTATCTGATGAAAGCAATAAACTTGCTGAAACGTATATAATTTTGCCAGTGTATTGCTGATCTTTGTGAGCTGAGTGCCCCTGTTAATTCATTGTTTCTGTGAAGGGCATCAGGACCAATCTTTAGGGATTCATCAAAACGTAAGTGCCATTTCCTTGCTGCAATTATATTCGTGTGTGTGTAGCTATGTACAAAAATATTCCATTATAAACAAGAGTCATATGTGGCCAAATTACAAACAGATCCACTTATTTTGTAGTTATACACAGTGGTTGCGCGTGTGAGAGAAAGAAAGAATGAATGAATTGTGGCATTAGGAAATGGTGGATAGATCATAATATTTTTATTCACCGAAATTGTGTTATCATGCCCTGTACTGCCCACATCAATGGGGAAGTGAGGTTTGAGACCTCCCGTAATATTGTGGGAGAGTAGGCAAGTATGCGTGTGGGGTCATTGGAACCAGTATATTCCTTCACCATAGCTGTTTACATCCCTTTGCTAGTATTAAGAAATTATCTCCATTGATGGTGCCATTAGTCTTTTCCATAGATGACATTAAACCATCAACGGAGAACCATCCATTGGCATCCCTGCTGTGGGACAAGTGAGCATTGTGGACTAGTAGCGAAAAGGGGTTGGGGCTAAGTGGTACAATGAGAACAGAGCCATGAGCTGTGAGCAGTGTGTGGGGGGAATTAAACATTGCCACATCTCTGCCATTGATGGTGAAGAACTACCAGACCTCCACCATTGATGGCAAAACCATCACTGCTCAATGGCCATTCCCAGTACTTGAGTCCATCTGAGGTCTTGGCAGGAGAATTATAGCATGCAGGATATTGGGGGTCACTGACTCTGTGCAGATCTTTGGCAAAATGCTTTTCCTGATTGTGTTCTCAAGCATCGCTATTTATGTTATTACACAAAGCGGAAATACGAACAAAGAAAAGGATACCTTTTGGGTGCTAGGAAATATATGTGATGATTCGATTTTTATTTAAATTAATGCCACTCGCTTCCACTCGGAGGAGCTGCAGAATAAACTATAAAAAATCTAGAAAGAGGTTGTGGAGCGCTGCTTTAACTGAACAGATATTTACTCAGAGAAATTATAATGAAACATTTTAATCCATATAACAATTTAAAATGCTACATGTAGCTATATATTCATAATAATGACAAATATCAAACATATACAGGTTGAGTCTCCCATATCCAAAATGCTTGGGACCAGGGGTATTTTGGATAACGGAATATTCCGTATTTTGGAATATTTGCACATCATAATGAAATATCTTGGGAATGGGACCCAAATATACACACAGAATACATTTATGTTTTATATACACCATATACACACAGCCTGCAGGTAATTTTATACAATAATTTCAATAATTTTGTGGCTCAAGCAAAGTTTGTGTACAGAAATTAAATTCAATTATGTTTCATATACACCCTATATACACAGCCTGAAGGTAATGCTATACAATATTTTTAATAATTTGTGCCTTAAACAAAGTTTGTGTACATTGAACCATCAAAAATCAAAGGTTTCATTATCTCAGTCATGCCAAAATTATTCCGTATTTCGGAATATTCCGTATTTCGGAATATTTGGATGTGGGAGACTCAACCTGTATAGACATATGGATAAAACATTTATAAAAATACCTTTTGTATTCACAACATTCAATAGAAATTAATAAATATGATAAAAAAATATATATAAAATATGTAAATCAGGATTGATAGTGGCAAAGTCTGTTTTGCACCGTCCAGCTCTAATGAGCAGTCATAGCATGTAAGCTCTGCAGCCAAGGGGTTAGTAAGTCTGTAGTATAGCAGCAGTTGACAGTGTTATTATATACTGTATACAGTATATTTATTTATTTAAAACTAAAAGCAGTAGTGTTGTTCCTAAAAGGTCTGGCAAACCAAAATTTGTTTTACACCTCAGCATTTTTAGTGTTTGGTTGTTTTTCTGTTTTATATGACTGTATACGTATCTATATATATATATATATATATATATATTTTATTTATTTTTTGTTTATAAATCACAAACACATTGTGGTATGCCAGGAGCATATCAATACAACACAGGCATAAAAAGAAGCAGGGATTCTGGAGTGGGAAGGAAAAAACAAAGCACCCCACAAGGAGGGAAGAAAATGGAGGACACAGGAGTAGGATGAGATCATGTCTGGCCTTCTCAAGTTGCAGTTCTCATTAAGGGCCTTATTGAGAGGTGGGCGCTAATTGCACGCAGCTCAGATGTTCACATAGTTGAGCAATTATTTGCTACGTCACATGCGTTACTCTGTGTATGCACAAATGCGCTGTTGTGTACGGGACCGCAGGTAACAACACCGGCAAGATAAAAACATGGGTATTCCTGGGTGGTGGCAGGGAGGTGGTCAAAAGTGAACGCGAAAAAAATCTGTTGCGTTGGCGTGTCATGGGAGTGTCATGGGAGTGTCATGGGTGTGTTATGGGTGTGTCATGGGCGTGTCATGGGTTTGTCGTGGGTGTGTTGTGGGCGTGGGTGTGGCAGCGAAAGTGGCAGCATTCGCTGATGCAGAGCCGCAGCCACAGAAGCCATGTTTAGCAGGATTTGAGGCGGAGACACAGCACCATAAGTAGGTACAAGTATCAATGGTGCACGTGATGGCGCGCCAAAGGTGGAGTGTCTTGAATCACTGGCGGGATTGCACCGTGCTGCACCGCTGATGGTGGGTGTGTCAGTGCTTGCTCAGGTGAACGCTAGTACAAAAGGAGTAGGCTGAAACGGGCTTTGTTTTATTTAAAACAACTTGCAACATATATCATACATACATAAAATCACAGAGGAGGCCCCAACCCACAAGGGGTGAGGGTCCAGGCAATATGACAACATTCAGAATCTCAATATTTTGTGAATATAATTCAAGATGTCAAAATGTTAGCATAATGTTGGCATAATGTTGGCATAATGTTGGCATAATGTCGACATTTTCCAAATGCAGACAGTAACAATATCAACCCATGCATTTAGTGTTAGGGTGGGGCTGGAATTAGGGTTAGGGTTAGCTTTAGGCAAAAATAGTACAGTCGACATATCATACCCAACCCCAAGGGTGTAACAGTAGCATGGTTATCTACCCAATCCGACCATATTTTAAGCAACTCGGACAACCTTAATTTCTATAGGTAGATTTTCAATATTCAACTGTTGAGAGACTAGGATATATCCACTTAACAGTAATTGCCTTTTTTGGAATAATTAAAGAGAAGTGAAAGTAATATTGTTATTGTTATTATTATTATTTGTTAAGTACATATATTTATATAGGACCAGCATACTCTGCAGCTCTTACAATTGGTAACAAACACAGCCAGATGCAATATGGGAAAGTACTTAGTGGGGGTGCATGACCCAGCCACACAGCAGTGTTTGGTTTTTAATAAGTGGGCTGTTTAAGTAAGGAAGAGGATAAAGGCAAGTTTTCAGTGGACTGTGTAGGAAGGTGGTAACCAGGCAGATTGTGTAGGAGGGTGGTAACCAGGTAGATTGTGTAGGAGGATGGTAACCAGGTAAAATGTGTAGGAGGATGGTAACCAGGTAGATTGTGTAGGAGGATGGTAACCAGGTAAAATGTGTAGGAGGGTGTTAACTAGGGATGTGCAGGCTCGGTTCTACTCGGTTCCGTTCGGTTCTTTTTACCGAACCTTATTGGCTATCCAAAACTCGTGACAGCTGAAACCCAATAAGATCCGGTAAAAAGAACCGAACGGAACCGAGTAGAACCGAGCCTGCACATCCCTAGTGTTAACCAGGTAGATTGTGTAGGAGGGTGTTAACCAGGTAGATTGTGTAGGAGGATGGTAACCAGGTAAAATGTGTAGGAGGGTGTTAACCAGGTAGATTGTGTAGGAGGGTGTTAACCAGGTAGATTGTGTAGGAGGATGGTAACCAGGTAGATTGTGTAGGAGGGTGGTAACCAGGTAGATTGTGTAGGAGGGTGGTAACCAGGTAGATTGTGTAGGAGGATGGTAACCAGGTAGATTGTGTAGGAGGGTGTTAACCAGGTAGATTGTGTAGGAGGGTGGTAACCAGGTAGATTGTGTAGGAGGATGGTAACCAGGTAAAATGTGTAGGCGGGTGTTAACCAGGTAAAATGTGTAGGCTGGTGTTAACCAGGTAGATTGTGTAGGAGGGTGTTAACCAGATAGATTGTGTAGGAGGGTGGTAACCAGGTAGATTGTGTAGGAGGGTGGTAACCAGGTAGATTGTGTAGGAGGATGGTAACCAGGTAAAATGTGTAGGCGGGTGTTAACCAGGTAAAATGTGTAGGCTGGTGTTAACCAGGTAGATTGTGTAGGAGGGTGGTAACCAGGTAGATTGTGTAGGAGGATGGTAACCAGGTAAAATGTGTAGGCGGGTGTTAACCAGGTAAAATGTGTAGGCTGGTGTTAACCAGGTAGATTGTGTAGGAGGGTGTTAACCAGATAGATTGTGTAGGAGGGTGGTAACCAGGTAGATTGTGTAGGAGGGTGGTAACCAGGTAGATTGTGTAGGAGGATGGTAACCAGGTAAAATGTGTAGGCGGGTGTTAACCAGGTAAAATGTGTAGGCTGGTGTTAACCAGGTAGATTGTGTAGGAGGGTGTTAACCAGATAGATTGTGTAGGAGGGTGGTAACCAGGTAGATTGTGTAGGAGGGTGGTAACCAGGTAGATTGTGTAGGAGGATGGTAACCAGGTAGATTGTGTAGGAGGGTGTTAACCAGGTAGATTGTGTAGGAGGGTGGTAACCAGGTAAAATATGTATGTGGGTGTTAACCAGGTAGATTATGTAGGAGGGTGGTAACCAGGTAGATTGTGTAGGAAGGTGGTAACCAGGTAGATTATGTAGGAGGGTGGTAACCAGGTAAAATGTGTAGGCTGGTGTTAACCAGGTAGATTGTGTAGGAGGGTGTTAACCAGATAGATTGTGTAGGAGGATGGTAACCAGGTAGATTGTGTAGGAGGATGGTAACCAGGTAAAATGTGTAGGAGGGTGTTAACCAGGTAGATTGTGTAGGAGGGTGTTAACCAGGTAGATTGTGTAGGAGGATGGTAACCAGGTAGATTGTGTAGGAGGATGGTAACCAGGTAGATTGTGTAGGAGGGTGTTAACCAGGTAGATTGTGTAGGAGGGTGGTAACCAGGTAGATTGTGTAGGAGGATGGTAACCAGGTAAAATGTGTAGGCGGGTGTTAACCAGGTAAAATGTGTAGGCTGGTGTTAACCAGGTAGATTGTGTAGGAGGGTGTTAACCAGATAGATTGTGTAGGAGGATGGTAACCAGGTAGATTGTGTAGGAGGATGGTAACCAGGTAGATTGTGTAGGAGGATGGTAACCAGGTAGATTGTGTAGGAGGGTGTTAACCAGGTAGATTGTGTAGGAGGGTGGTAACCAGGTAAAATGTGTAGGTGGGAGTTAACCAGGTAGATTGTGTAGGAGGGTGGTAACCAGGTAGATTGTGTAGGAGGGTGGTAACCAGATAGATTGTGTAGGAGGATGGTAACCAGGTAGATTGTGTAGGAGGATGGTAACCAGGTAGATTGTGTAGGAGGGTGTTAACCAGGTAGATTGTGTAGGAGGGTGGTAACCAGGTAAAATGTGTAGGTGGGAGTTAACCAGGTAGATTGTGTAGGAGGGTGGTAACCAGGTAGATTGTGTAGGAGGGTGGTAACCAGGTAGATTGTGTAGGAGGGTGGTAACCAGGTAGATTGTGTAGGAGGATGGTAACCAGGTAGATTGTGTAGGAGGGTGGTAACCAGGTAGATTGTGTAGAAGGGTGGTAACCAGGTAGATTGTGTAGGAGGGTGGTAACCAGGTAGATTGTGTAGAAGGGTGGTAACCAGGTAGATTGTGTAGGAGGGTGGTAACCAGGTAGATTGTGTAGGAGGGTGTTAACCAGGTAGATTGTGTAGGAGGATGGTAACCAGGTAAAATGTGTAGGTGGGAGTTAACCAGGTAGATTGTGTAGGAGGGTGGTAACCAGGTAGATTGTGTAGAAGGGTGGTAACCAGGTAGATTGTGTAGGAGGGTGTTAACCAGGTAGATTGTGTAGGAGGGTGGTAACCAGGTAGATTGTGTAGGAGGGTGGTAACCAGGTAGATTGTGTAGGAGGGTGGTAACCAGGTAGATTGTGTAGGAGGGTGGTAACCAGGTAGATTGTGTAGGAGGGTGGTAACCAGGTAGATTGTGTAGGAGGGTGGTAACCAGGTAGAAAAGACTAAAGAGGTTAATAAGGTGGTTTAGTAATTTAATATATTTAACTAAAAAGGTGGATTATTAGGGATCACTTAATGGCTTGGAGGCAAAGGGATAGTATAGTTGTATGAGGGAAAGGATTCCACATACTGTAGTATGTGCAGCCGGAAAAAATCCTGTAATTGGAGCAGGTGCATGACGCTGGGCACACACGATATATCATCCAATCCCGCCGATCGGAGCGACATATCAGGTACATTTTCTAGTTTGTACCCATGATATGTGCTCTCATGTGGGTCGCAGGGCCGACGGGGGATGTCGATAATGATACCATGCTGCAAAGTACAGCATGACACGTTCCCCACCCCCCCAACCGTCAGACACGGCATCGGCAAGTGTGTATGTGCTTGCCGCATGCCGACCGTCGCCAGTGATGTTGTGCTGGGTACACATCGTCTAATTTGTACCCAGCTTAAGAGATACAGATCTTGGTTCCAGTTAGGAAACATTTGTGAAACAAGTAAGGGGAATCTTCCCTTGTGTTGCTGCAGCTATATTTCCCATATCTCTGTAATAAATAAGATACAATGTTTTAGATTGTATCAGCGTCCATGTGTGCATCTTTTGCCAGTATTGCTTCAGTGACTTTATGCAAATGGCACTAAAAAGATTCCCGGGTGCACAGCCACATGCCTGCATAAGTAAGGACTGAGACACCCACTTTGACCGTTATTAGATGCTCAAATACCGATTGGTGAGTCTTTAGATACAACCATCGGTCGCACCGTGGAAACTTGCACCAGCTCCGTGCTAGGTGCGGATTCTCCATCAGAGATTGGCTTCCAATGTGAATGATAATGAATCTGAGTTCACAACCACTTCAGCTGCGCACCCACAATACTCCGATAATATGGGGCTGCTCTGTGCATGCGCACAGCCACCTCCCAGCCACCACTCAGGGATTCCCAATACCTTTTAAAGACATCTGTGAGACCGAGCACCTCAATGGCAACTGTGACTTAGTGCGCAAGGACTCAAAACGCATGCGCAGTGCCACTTGGACGCATGCGCAGTAGAAAAAGATCACTCGCCTGCGTCCGACATCGTCATCGCATACAACTCAGAATCAAGCCCTTTGTTGGACCGTGAACCAAGCATCTGATCAGTCCTCATTCTCCAGATTTCCAATATCCTCTTCCCATCTTTTTCTGTACATCTCTGGATGATAGTGGCGTGCTGGGCCTTAATGTCCGGGACTCAGCATCAGACATTTCAAGCTGATATTTGCCAGAATGAAACATCATAAAATTCATAGGGGGTGTATTTACTAAAGTGCGGGTTTACAGAAGAGGAGATGTTGCCCATAGCACCCAATCAGATTCTAGCTATTATCTTCTATAAGGTAAATGATAAGTAGAATCTGATTGGTTTCTATGGGCAACACCTCCACTTATATAAATCCGCATTTTAGTAAATATATGCACCCATTTTTTTTAATTCCACGTCGGCGCCAGTATCAGCGCTGTCAAAATTGTTTGTAAAATGGCCAACGCTGCCATTTTGCCGGCACTTTGCGCATGTGCAGTAGTGAAAAGGCCGCAGCGCCATTTTCCCGGTGACCTGTGCTTGTGCTGTAAATTCTGGGCACACTCTAGTGCCCAGAGTCTAGCGGTGCGGCGCTGTGCTCAATACACAGCCGGCCACCGGCGAGAGAGGATGGGCCCCGGACAGAGACTGCATACGGGCCCCCTCATCTCTTGAAATGCCCCTGCCTCAAATGATCCCAATATGGCAGCCTTCAGCACATTTGCTGCGTTATCTTACTTCGGGGCTAGCCACCAATTCAGTGTAATAAGGTGAGATGACATACGCTATTTAGAAGGAAGCCCCCACTTACTGTTTCTTCATTTTCAGTTTGTTCATGCAAATGGGTCTTTACAATATTTGCAATGTCCCCACAGAAATGTAACATTCCATATTACTGCATATTGCACTGATCTGGAATGTTTTTTTTTGTATGCAATTTATCAGACAATGGGGTCTATTCATCATCCCTTCATTTCTACAAAAGTGTGAGAAAATTAACATTTTCCCTTTTACTTTTGTAAAAAATTAAAGTTCACAGATATCTCCTGGTTATAATTATCCCACGATAATTTCCACAGTCCCCATACTTTAGTATGGGGACATAGAAATTATGTAATTCATCAAGTTCCGAAAAAACATTTTATTTGGAACTTGCAAGTGATAGTGTATGCCACCCTGAGATGG
This sequence comes from Taudactylus pleione, assembly GCA_031769625.1. NCBI lineage: Eukaryota > Metazoa > Chordata > Amphibia > Anura > Myobatrachidae > Taudactylus > Taudactylus pleione. The sequence goes on along the minus strand of JAUIMM010000113.1, from coordinate 13,390,407 downwards.
CGTACAGCATCCAATGCCCATCAGAAAATGCCTTTTACACTGCACCTTGTGCAGCTGGACGGAGCAGAGGAAAGTAGGCGACAGGGGAGAAGATTCAGACCGGACCCGGCAGCATGAGGGATGGACATCGGAGCTGGCAGTGGGAGTGAATGAAGCACCAAAGAAGAGGAGCCGGAGAAGGGATTGAGACCCCAGTCAGAGGACACAGCAGTGCGGAGGGGAAGACATCGGAGATGGCAGCCAGGGAAACTGAAGTACCAGGGAGTAACTGGAGTGAGGACATCGGAGCTGGCTGCGGGGGTGAATGAAGCACTGCAGAAGAGAAGCAGGAGGAGGGATTGAGACCCCAGTCAGAGAACACAGCAGTGTGGAGGGGAAGACATCGGAGATGGCAGCCAGGGAGACTGAAGTACCAGGGAGTAACTGGAGTGAGGACATCGGAGCTGGCTGCGGGGGTGAATGAAGCACCACAGAAGAGGAGCCGGAGGAGGGATTGAGACCCCAGTCAAAGGACACAGCAGTGTGGAGGGGAAGACATCGGAGATGGCAGCCAGGGAAACTGAAGTACCAGGGAGTAACTGGAGTGAGGACATCGGAGCTGGCTGCGGGGGTGAATGAAGCACTGCAGAAGAGAAGCAGGAGGAGGGATTGAGACCCCAGTCAGAGGACACAGCAGCGCACAGGGGAAGGCATCGCAGCAGGCCTAGCTGGCCACGCCTCTCTTTGCATGTGCGCCTTTGGCGTGCGCATGATCTCGGCTCTTTGACATACCTACAGATATTTTTGGTCTCTTTGCCTCTGACTGGTTGCTACCCCTGCTTTAGTAATTGGGAAATTATGAATAGGTCTAAATTTAACAATGAACTCGCAGCGAGTTAAAAAAAAAATGATCACCAATGAAATGTTTATCATGATGAATATGGGCCCTGAGCGCCTCGGATTATTCAGATTCATCCTGATATTTAAAACCGTTGGACCCTGAATGAATTAGGATAAAACAAATGTTTTCTTAAATAATAACACATAGTAAATCACTAATAAGGGCCCTCATTCAGAGCCGTACGCTCTGAGCAGAGCGCACGCTCTGCATGAGGGCCGGGCTCCATTTTCATGGAGCGTCCTCCTGGACGCTCGTATAGCTGTGGGTCACCACCCACAGGCTATACGAGCGTGCATTTTGATGGCCGCGATGGTCGTGACCATCGCGACCATCGAAATTGCGAGCCGGAGCCTGCGGTTGAGGTTTTCAACCGCAAGCTCCGGAGTGATTTTGGCTCTATCAGAGCCAAAATCACTCCCACTGACATCACTAGTGATGTCAGTGGGTCGGCTTCTGACGGGAGGCGTTCCCGTGGGAACGCCCCCATCAGGGAGGCACGCCCCCGGCACGCCCACCAAAGGGGGCGTGCTGTAAATCAACATTGACAGCACGCCCCCTTTGATCGGACACAACGAGCGAAGGAAAGTCCTTCGCTCGTCGTGTCTGGCGCATGCGCACGACGGAGCTCCCTCCGTCGTGCGCATGCTCAGTGCAGACCATCGACCCACTTGCGAGCGGACAGCCGCTTGCGAGTGGGTCTGAATCAGGCCCAAGGTCTGTAACACATTGACCCCATAATAGCAGAAAACCTAAGACATCTGCTAGTAACAGCGCCCCTTTAAGCGAAAAAATTTATTTGAAATAAATCCATATTATTTAGACAGCTGAAACCACCACATGCTATTCATTTACAACTGTGGGCCTGAATCACTACGGATCGCAATTCTGCTTATACGCACGCACCGCAGTTGCTAATATCAGCGGTGTTATTTAAATGTTTGCATTCACATTGTGATCGCATCCTGCCATAAGGACGCCCGCTTCCCCTTACTCACATCCGTAGACTAGGGCAACATAGCGAAACAATCGGTAACATCGGACCCAGACGCACAGTTAAGGCAGGTCAGACCTCACTCAGGGGGCGAGATGTATTAATGCTTACCGCCGTGGTCTAGGCTCTGAAGTTGCAGCGGTGACATCCGCACTCCCGTTGCCTCCCATGTTACATACGCGCAGCTGCAAGTCCCATCAGCTGTGTATGTAGCATTGCGGGAGTTCAATGACGCTCACGTTTACTTTATTGAAAGGAACCCGATGAAGTCACCGCTGCAACTTCAGAGCCTAGACCACTGGCGGTAAGCATTAATACATCTCACCCAGGAATTGCTAACTTCTGAGCAACCTATGAGACTTCGGGAGGCGTCTGGTATCACAGTGGCTAATTTATGCATGCCCATGCAACGGCGTGGAAACGCAATGGCACACCTGCGTTCGGCCAACCACCCCTCCCCCGTCACCACCCACAAATGGCACTTCCTGTCAATCACTGCAAAGAGTCTACGTAGCGTCTGCGTACGCAGTTCTGACTGCAGTGTATGCCACGCGCGATGCATGCGCAGTACGAATTAATCGACTGATTGCGTGCGTATTAGCAACTGCGTTCCTTGCTGAATCAGGCCCTGTATCCAATACATGGGGAAAAAAAAGATGATATTTCTGTCAGTTAAGCTGCTGTGACATTACTGGACCTGTGCCTCTGCATAAGTCCACCAATCAACAATCTGCATTTATGCTGTGCAAGCATGTCACTTACACTCTATTGTTTCGCATAGAGATACACCTTCCATCTGGCACCCTGCTCTAAAATGGTAACTGAGCATGATGGACATATTTAATGAATAAATACATCAGTTATTTAATGTACATTATCCAGCTCAGTCATACATAGCCTATGGGCTATACTGTACTAATGTTAAGTAGTGGCTTGGGTTACTCTTTAACATAACACAAACAGAACGTCATTGTTTGGTGTCTGCATTATGTAAAGGAAACACGTTGACATTTTAGTCAGTATCTGCTGTTAGCAAGGTGTGTGATTATCAGGCAGGTATTTGGTTACGTAACAAGTCACTTGATCGTGCTCTTGTTGCTCCACCCTTCTACCAAGTTGATCTTTGAAGTCGCTTTTCCAGTTTTACTTGACAGGAAATGACAGGTGCCTGACTACTAGGTCAGCTCTCCGTACAATCCTAGCTATATCCAGAATTTTGTCGGAAGGATATCTTCTAGTATTATTGGATACATCCCTTTTAACTGGTGCTAGTCAGTAAATCAGACAGAAAAATGAGCAAGATCACCAAACTGTTCGGAGGCTCTAGTTCTTCCAAAAGCAAGAAAGGAGGTCCGAGCGCTCAAGAGGCTCTATTTAAACTTCGGGAAACAGAGGAAATGTTAACTAAAAAACAGGAGTATTTGGAAAAAAAGATCGAGCAGGAACTGGCAACCGCAAGGAAACATGGTACCAAGAACAAGAGAGGTGAGTAGAGGGGACATTAATGGATTGATATTTAATCCACTTGTGGAATTATTTCCCCTGTATCAAGGCTGGTTAACAAAATGTTCACTTGATCATTCAGGTTTTTAAACTGCTGAGCTATCTCAATATCATCTTAAAAAAATAAAATAAATAAAATGTTATAATAGTTTTTTATATATATTTTATAATAGTTTCTCTAAGAATCATTTGGAAAGCAGACACATTCATAATGTAACCACAGGGTTAAGCAAACATTGGGTAGAATTTCACAGAAAACAGCAGTCAGGATTGAGGTCTATTCTTAGGACTTGGTAGGAAAGGCGTAACTTGTTTTCTTTCTTTTATGGCCCTGTTGTTACTGTACAGTCATTATACTCCAGTTAGTTTACCTTCATAGTCGCTACTGGGAGAATTGTAGACATTCATTGTTAGTACTCGAAGTTCACTTCCTGTCTTCTAGTGAATAATGAAGTTTCTCTATTAGTGAAGAGAATGCAGAGGTGAAATAGTATCTTGGAGAAAGAGAAGGAAGTTTTGTCTTGATAGCTGGAAACCCAAAACTCCTGAGAGACATTAATACTAATGAGCAGATCTTATCCCTGTCATCTGGTGTAATCAATGAAGATTAGACCAACCATCAGTAACTTAACAGATAACTTACTGATAGTTACCTGTCAATGGTTATCTGTTACCTTCCAATATAACGTGGTTCCTAAAAATATGTATCCTACTAGCTAGTGCCCAAAGTGGAATAAACAAGTGTTGGTACGGTAAATGTACTTCAATGGCCGGGGCCATCTAGCTCCCGAAACTTTATGCATTTTGACAGGTTTAAATGAAATTTAGCCCTAATTTAATAAGCTACTGTACAGTCTAAAACACAAATACAATGTGATAGCACTTAATGTGTCTGTGTATTGTATATACATTGTGTTAAAGAGCTTATGACATTATGGTTCTGTGTCACCCAGCTCTCTCATGTCGATTACCCAGAGGACATACAAACACACACACATGGAACACACAGACAGACACACCTGGAACAGAGACTGAGAATAACAAACAGTAAGTTACAGTAAGTGACTTGGCTCTATAAGTAATGTATCTGCCTGGGGCATACTAGAGCTCCTGGTTTATTCATTCTGCTGAGGGTAATACATTTTAGCCAGAACATAATTTACAGGTGAATTCATTTCCACCTTACAGTGTGCCTCTATTACTAACTGGTCATACTATACATGTGGCAGCCATTTTTCTAGGGACCAAAATGCATTCAGAACTATGTATATAACTCCTCATCAATGACAGCTTTGGCGACAAATTATATTGGGACAATTCATCACCAAGTGGTGAGTTGGAGAAAGAAGGAGATTATATTGTTTTATACTGGCTCACATTAAGTACAGTTAGTAGCAATTGTGGCAACAACACTGGAAAGGTTGTCAAGGGGTGATAAATATACCCCAGCTTTTTAGCTTTAGTCTTGTAGGCAGGAGCTGTTTAGGAGCCTTGTATGCCAGACCACCTGTGAGAGGCTGATAAAGAGTGTGTCATTTTCTGAAGTCAGTTTCCCACTGCCTGGGGAACAGTTCAGAGGCCTGTTGGGAGACATTGTGATTACTGAATGTAAGTGCTGTTTTATGAGTGGGAAGTTAGGTCCTTCCATTCTGAAATAGGGAATAATTTTGTTTAGAGCCAGAAAGGACAGAATTTACGTTTGATTTGATTATTTTTGTGCTCCTTATAAAACTAGCTGCAGATACTTGTACCAAGGTCCTGGACTGGTGTACTACTACTTGGCTTCTGCATTACAAGTGCAACCATTTACCCAAGGAAACGTGGGACAACAAAGCAATATTGTGAAACCTTAGGGCCTAATTCTAAGTCACATGCAACTCCATATGCTGCTGCATCCGATAAGCAGATATTTTGCTAACAGAATTCTAGCACAAATATGCCACGTAATCATACGTATGCACTCCCTCACTGTCTACTGTTGGCAAGTGCAGCCGTCATCACTGATATCAGGTCTTTCACTTCACCTACCCTGTGTTGGATGCAAGAGATCCAACTGAAATAGGTCTCCTCTCTGCATGGGCACACTCAGAATAGGATGCAATTCTGGCTACACTCCCGTGACACTCCCACAAGGCAATTGTCTACCATGCATCCGCACCAGTTGACACTCAGAAACACTCATTTCACAAACAGGGGCCTGTTCATCATCCATCCCCTAATAATTATCCATCTCATCTCTAAAAGCAGCTGTTCCCACGATCAGTAACACTGCTACTGCAGGGGTGCCGTGAACAGAGCTTTAACTAGACATTTTGGTGCCCTGTGCCAGAAAGCACATTAGTGCTCCCCCAGATAGTTTAACTAGCACCAATCCAAAAAAGGGGTGTGGTCTCATGGGGAAAGGGCTTGGCCACACAATAGTACCTCCAATTTGCATTGCGCATAACTCAGCATCCTAATATGTCAGACATTGGCAGCTTGCCAGCGGCTCTGAGCTTCTGACAAAGCCTTTCCTGTCATCACGTCACAAAATCTGAAACACTAGTTTTCGCATGTTTTAGTTACCGGGGAATTCATCATCAGGGGTCCGATAGGACTCCCTGATATTCAGCAAACTTTTAGTTTTCGGATTTTGCTGCCGAGAACAAGTTCCATCTTCAGACGGATCTTCATCTCGTAGCCCCGCTCCTTCCTATGGGAAGGAATTCCAGGGATGCAAAAAGGGATCCCTCCACTGCTTTCTCACGGACTCCCCAGAGGCTGTGCACATGCGTGACCGTGTCATGCATGCATAGCCAGGACGACGGGGAGGTGGTAAGTAACGCAGCTACTTCTGTAGCTGCGATACTAACCGAGAGGACAGCAGCTTTTCGGAGCAGCTGTCCCCTCACCAGAGCAATGATGAATTGCTCCTGTGTAATCTATCCCTCGCTGCGAGTTGGATACTTAAGTATCCCTCACAGCGATTTCAGTACCTAATCATCGGGGACCATATGGCCTCCGATGATGAATAGGCCCCTGTCCGGTGGTGCTTTACCAAGATTAGTCATTCTGTCCCAGAGTGCTGTCAATACTGTACATTCCCTGAGGTACATGGGCAGAGCCATGTTGTCTGTGGTCAGGTGAACACTAAGGGGGAGATGTATTAACGGCAAAAATGCGGTAAAACCCCCGAAAATGCAGTTTTCGGGGGTTTTACCGCATTCCCCATATGTATTAAGCAGTAGAATGTGCTGCATTCTGCTGCTTCGCGTTGCTAGGTAACGCCACCTTCACGTGGCTTTACCCAATAGAAGCCTATGGGCTTCTTAGCACGACGCTCGGGGCTGGGAGGGATCCGGACGGATCCCTCCCATGAGCTCCCGCGGCCCGCGTCCTTCTGCGCATGCGCAGAAGGACTCCTGGGAGTTAAACCGGAAGTCCCTCTGCCCGGCAGCATCGCAAAGGACAGCTCTCATCGAGAGAGCTGTTATTTGCGATATTCTTGGTACATGCCACGGTAATTAACCGCGGTATGTACGCGAAGTCGGGGGGGATGTACCGCATTGGCGATGTCGCCGATGATACATCTCCCCCTAATATCCAGTCTCTACCTGCTACGCTCACATTACTGCCTCCCCTATCCATTACAAGAGGGCCCTATTTAAGCCTGCACTGTAGACCAAAACATTGTCTGAACAATGTGGTTCTTAACGTTCTGTGATCTCACTCACCAGTAAGTAAGTGCTACCTCTAATCCACTGCTGAATCTGTGCTGCTGACTACTGGATTTCTGTAAGCCGCTGCTTCTGATTCTGCTCCATCTACTCTGCAGTATTGTGCTGTGTCCAACTTCCAGTCTTCACTTTACCAACCTGTGTTCAAGCACCGGAGCCAGTCCGGTTCTAGCTTGCGGTTCCGCCCCAGCTAGATGCTGTTCTCACCTGTCCGATTCCGGGTCAAGCATGCGGTTCTACCTCAGCAATCTGCTGTTCTCACTGGTCTCATTCCAGTTCAAGCCTGCAGTTCTACTCTGGCAGGCTGCTGTTCTCACTGGTCCCATAGCGGTTCAAGTTTCCAGTTGCACTTCGACTACTCTGCTGTTACCTCCAATCTCAATCCGGTTCAAGCCTCTGGTTCCACTCCGGCTACTCTGCTGTTACCTCCGGTCTCTTTCTGGTTCTAGTCTTGGTTTCACTAGAGCTACTTTGCTGTTACCTCTAATCCTATTCTGGTTAAAATTTTCGGTTTCACGTCTGCAACCTCCAGATATTATCCAGTTCATCTACAGTCCAAGTCTGTGAGTTCAGTCACAGTGATCTCATCTACTAGCAAGTCCCATGAGTATAACTCTCCTGCTCATTGCAGGTTCAATTGGACTTTGGGACTCACTTCTTACTTAATGGGAAATGTGATATGGCCAAAGTTACTAAAAATAAATTGTGAAAAATAAAAATACCCGTCACCTTTTCACTGTATTTTTTGCAAAAAATACAGTGATAAGGCTGCAGACGGGATTCGCAGGGACAGGGCTTTATCGCAAGCTCTGTCCCTGCAGGGGATTTTTGATAATTACCTGTGATATTGCCTAAATTCGCAATATCACACTACAATTTGCATTTGAAATGCGTATTGTAGTAAATAGGGCCCTTAGTGCTTTGCAAACCAGAAATATGCAGAACAAAGTCACAAATTGAACAAAAATAATACAATATAAATATAGAGTATAAGCAAAGCACAATCGTAAAATTTACCCAGAAATGAAGGTAAAGGAGAGGGAGAGAGGAGGAAAGAAGGTATTATACTAGAACCACTTTCATTAAATAAAAAAAAAAGGCTTATTTTAATCATAACACTTAAGGGACATTTTGGTTGTATTTGCTACATGTAGCACTTTTGTGTGTTTGAAGATTTGTTTTATATTGGTAGAAGTGTACTTAAGAATGAGTGTAGCTCCCAAAGCTAAGCTTAAGGCCCCTACACACGGAACGATATTGCTAATGATCCGACGCATCGTAACGATAAATCAGCAGTATTGTTACGTGTGTATGCACTATATCATGCATTTTGCGCTCCCGTAGGGTCGTCAGCTGCATCGCCTGATATTTTGTACATGCAGAAAGATCAGGCGATGCAGCTGATGATCCCATGCAACGCTATGCGGGGGGGGCCATAATATAGGGCGGTCGGGCAACGGATCGCCCCGTGTGTAGGGACCGGCTGACATATCTGCCCTGGGATCGTGGGTCGCATCAGTGGGTACACATCATACTTTCTGTACCCATCTTAAAAGTATAGGACATATTAAAGAGAAGGGGATTAATTCTAATAATGGTGCATACACACGATCAGATTCTTCCTTCAGATATGAACGATAACGATTTAAAAATCGTTCAGTCGTTCATATCTGATGGAAAATCGTTCATATCTGACATGCCTGAACGATGGACGATCAACGATGCGCGTTCCCGTTTGTCAGATAACGATATCTGACATCTGATGGGTTTGCAGTCAGACTTGGACGATTCCATTCATTTTAATGTAGTCAAAAATCGTTCAATCGTTCAAATCGTTCAAAACTTTGGTAAAATCGTTCAAATCGTTCAGATCGTTTAATCGTTCAATCGTTCATCTGACAAATCTGACAAGTCTGACAAATCTGACCGTGTGTACGCTCCATAAGTCTACTCCAGTAGGAGCTGGGTTTTATCTTTGTTAATAAAAATAACCATGCACTAATGGAGCGTACACACGGTCAGATTTGTCAGACTTGTCAGATTTGTCAGATGAACGACTGAACGATTAAACGATTTGAACGATTTGGACGATTTGACCAAAGTTTTGAACGATTTGAACGATTTGAACGATTTTTGACTGCATTAAAATGAATGGAATCGTCCAAGTCTGACTGCAAACCCATCAGATGTCAGATATCGTTATCTGACAAACGGGAACGCGCATCGTTGATCGTCCATCGTTCAGGCATGTCAGATATGAACGATTTTCCTTCAGATATGAACGACTGAACGATTTTTAAATCGTTATCGTCCATATCTGAAGAAAAAATCTGATCGTGTGTATGCACCTTAAGACTCTATATTAAAAAAAAAAGTCTTTAGAAAATGACCATGAAAAAACAAATGCACTTTTCCACTAACCTTAGAAGCTGAAAGCTAAATTTTCAATGTGCTTTTCAATGCTATGATTATAGCCACCAGCGTGCCGTGTTTTGTATTTAATATTATTGCTCCTTTAAATCAGATTATGGAAAACGCTTCATAATAAATTTAACCCTTTCTGTGGGGTCACATTTTTCTAAGCTAATTTCATGGATATGTATTAGGGAAGAGTCTTGAGAAAGTCAGGGACCCATCCTGACAAAACGTGCTGGGGGAGAAGTGATCTGGGGACACCTATTGCTCTACTAGCACCAGCTTAGGAAGGAACATCTGTTTAACCCTTTGGAGAAGGAACCTTTGTTGTTCTCTGTGTTGACAGCGGGACTTATAGGGCGGAATTCAATTGATTTCGCGGCCCGCATCTCCCGTCTAAAGTGACAGGAGATCACGGGCCGCTATTCAATTGTGCCAGCGTTTCACGCTGATGGCACCCAAAGTGGTCGGGTTTAGCCGCGTAAAACGGCTAACCCCGACCAAAGTGCTGGGCGCGATCGCGAAAAGTGCCGTTTCGGTGCCCAAACAGGACACTTTTCGCCGATTTCAGCCTCTGGTGATGTGCTCCCTCCAGTCAGCTATTCTCCCATGCTGCACTGGGGCCCGGTCATCACCTAACAGGGTCAAAGTGCAGTATGGGATGTCAACTGACCAGAGCAACAGAGGACATCATTGGAGGCCCAATAACTGCAGGTAAGTGTAATTAAGGGAGGGGGGGGTCGCGGGAGGTCTGCGATTGCGGGGACGGGGCTTAGCGATGGGGCTTGGCGACAGGAGGGGTAACAGTGGCGGCCGGTGAGCGCATATGCGGGGCACTTGTCACGGTATTTTTTGCGAAAATACCGTGACTAGTGTGCGGAGGGGATTCGCAGGGACAGAGCTTTCTCGCAAGCTCTGTCCCTGCAAGGGTTTTGTAGTAAATCCCTGTGATATTGCCTGAATTCGCAGTCGGTAATATCACACTACAATCTGCATTACAAATACGGATTGTAGTAAATAGAGCCCAAAGTCTGCTGTTCTTTTCATTCCTTGTCCCAGCACTAGTGCTCCCAGTCCCAGCACACATTCTCCCAGTCTGTTGTCCCTTCCTCTCCCATTACCCCTGCTCCCAGTCTACTGTCACTTTCCCTCCCAGTCCCAGCAGTACTGCTCCCATTCTTCTGTCCCATCCTGATAAAACTTGCTGGGGAGAAGTGATCTGGGGACACCTATTGCATCTACTAGCACCAGTTTAGGAAGGAACATCTGTTTAACCCTTTGGAGAAGGAACCAGCTGCTGTACATCCGTGTGGCCGAATGTACAATTACTGAGACGCCCACTTTCAGCATTTGTGCATGCAGTAGACGCCACCATCCGTCTCACCATAGAAACTTGCACCAGCCCTATGACAGGGTTAGTTTCTCCATCTAACTATTTCCTCCTATGTCTGTCTATCTTGATCACAACAGCGCCTTTGTGTGTACAGTCTGTGTTCTGCATTCCCCTATACAAGTTTGTAGAAATGTTTGTGCATTGCAGTTGCAAAAAAAAGCTCAACTACGTGAACATCATCATCGAGTGCCATAAATTACTGAAGGGCCAATGTTAGTTGGACATATTTTGCACCAAATATGCAGCATAAAATGCTGCATAAGATGTCTTTTTTTTTTGCAGTTTGCAGAGCTGGGTGTATCTCACACTGCGTCCATCTCTGTAACGGCATATGCACCAGCTGTATGGACAGAGAACAGTATTATACAGTATGTGCCAGGTTATAGAGCTGGGTGTATCTCACACTGCGTCCATCTCTGTAACGACAGCTGCAGCTTGGCGTTGCCCTATCACCACAGCAGGGACAGCGAACAGTAGTAGTGCCGGCTCCAGGACTGCACGCTGGATCTCGCAATACTTGCGAGATCCCGCGCATTGCTCAGTGGAGCCGGCCGGGTGTGAGACACAGTTTATCAGCATTAGACTGATGCGCTGTGAGCTCTAGCGGGGATCACGAGAGGGGGGCCTTTTTACTCTCCCGCTCCGATGTTCATACACCTCATCGTTAAGTGATTCCTGCTTCGCCTCGGTAAAGAGGCGAAGCAGGAAGTGTTATAGTGGCACAATAAGTGCCGCTATAATACATCTTCCCCGTCTGTGGATCCAGGGTCAGGTAGATGTCTGTTTGAGAAGTGGGAGTTGTGTAGGCAAAGCTGGCAGGCCTGAGGAGACCTCTTGACATGTGAATAGATGCCTCCCTGACCGGGAATCGAACTCTGGTCTCAGCAGAGAGATGCCGGATCGTACCCACTAGACCACCAGGAACATTGGTGTTGTTGATGGGATAATATATGTATGTAGCAGAGAAGAGTGTAGCAGTAGATTAACCAGGCTGAACTGGGTTGTTACTTGATAATATTAAAAGCACTCTTCTTAGTTTGGCTCTGTAGTCCAGGACACTTGCGTGGCAGAACTTGGCAGAAGTATTTATCAGGCTTGAACTGGGTTTTTTCCGTAGTCTGGGAGCACTCTAAAGAGGATAGGACCAGACACAGACCAAAAACCAGAATTGATGGTATCTGTGGAATAATCAGGACCGGCTGATATACCTGAGCAGACAGGTGGATGCGTTGCACAGGTGTAGAATAGAAAGCACACTGCAGCAGGCTGGAATTACCTGTACAACTTGAGATGCTGATTACACAGGAGAGGAATGGCAGAGAAGGTTAGTGCAGCAAATACAATCAGAACTGCACCAGCAGGCTGATAAACAAATGTAACTGGAGCACAGTTGCGCTTCACTCAGTAGGGACTAAGCTACACATTGTATTGGCAATGACTGAGAGCCAGAGGTTAGAATATATACCCCAGGGATAGCCAGGATTGGATGAGCAGTGTCAGATGATACTGGCTGGCTCAGGCTGGCTAATGATTGGCTGGATCGCGATCAGGTGATCGGGGCAGCAGTACTCCAGGTCTGGCTGGATGTGAGCTGCGGCCTAGTAGGCCTGAAACAATGTAGCTTGCGTCTCACAGGGATGACAATGGACACACAAACTGAGTACGGGGAGCGAGACGGCTGGCCACAGGAGTGGTAAATGACCCAGCGGCAGAAGTAACAAGCCCGAGTTGGAGAGGCATATTTATAATAGGTGCAGGGTGTGTGGTGCAGGGGGCCCACACCGCACACTCTGCACCCATATTATATTTACCACTACGTAGTCTCACGTCATCAGTAACAGTGTTGTAAAAAAAAGCCTGAAAAATGGCCTCCGTGGCCATTGTCCCAGTGTTTTGCGCATGTGCAGTATGGAAGACTTTAGGCACACTCTAGTGCCCAGAGTCTCAGTGTGGCGCTGGGCTCAGTGTGCTGCCGGCTGCCGGACTGAGAGGGGGGGGGGGCCCGGGACGGAGACTGCACACGGGCCCCCTCTCTTGAAATGCCCCTGCCGGGTTGTGACACATTACTGCTTTGTTGGACTTTATAGTCAATTCTTCTGGTGCCTGAAACTAACTATCTATCTATCTATCTATCTATCTATCTATCTATCTATCTATCTAAAATAAACTGTCCCTGGATCAGTTGCTGTCGGATGCATCTTTTATGATATATTTATATAAAAGTTTGTTTATTGAGAGCTCACATTCAAATCTTTAAGTATTTTTCTATTATATATACTGTGTTGTTGTTTAATAATTATATTGTTTTACAATTATATATATATATATATATATATATATATAAAGCGGCTAGAGTAAGTATTGAACACATCAACATTTTTCTCAGTAAATATATGTGTAATGGGGCTATTGCAGAGGTTCCCAAACTCCGCCATTACAGTCCATGTTTTAAGGATTTCCATGCTTGAGCACAGGTGACTAATACCCCTTTTACACCGGAGCTGAAACCCGGGTTATTGAAGGGTTAAACCGGGCAGCTCCCTGGTGTAAAAGTGGAGAGGGTTGGACCGCCGGGTTGAGTGACCCGGCAATCCAACCCAGGTAAATAGCAGGGTTTAACACAGGCGTAGCTTGTGAAACCCTACTGTGAGAACAGCGCACTCCGGGTCACGATGACCTGGAGTGCACTGCAAGCTGGCCGATTGGTCCGGCTTCAGTGGCACTTGGAGATGACGTCATCTCCAAACAAGCCGGAAAAGCCGGGTCTATGCAGACCTGACTCCGGTGTGAGCGGCGCCGACTCGGGAATATCCCGACTCGGCGCTGGCAAATTCCGGGTCTGATCTGGATAGGAACCCTGTGCCTGATTCAGAGCCGCTCGTAAGCGGCCACTCGTTCGCTCCGAGCGATGTTCGCACATCTGCGCATGCGTATGGTTCGTAATGCGCATGCGCCAACCAGTCACTGCGGTCAGAAAACGTGTGTTCGCAAAATTGCGAGTGCCTGCTAATTTGAGTGACAGGATGAGGCGTTTGTGGGTGGTAACAGGGGAAGGTGCTTGAAAACGGGGAGTGGAGATCTGAACGCAGGCGTGCCAAACGGTCAAAACGGACGTTTTAAGGGTGTGCATAATTATCAAAGCAGCGTCATTGACCACGTCACTTGGTTGTGTCTTAGCCTGAACTGTTCGCATGATTGCGGTAGGAAAATCCAACCACAAGCACTGCGAGCAGTTTAGACGCCTTTCGATGTACTCGATTAATCAATTAAATAGTGGAGATGACGTAGGATGCGAGCGGCCAGGGGGCGTCTTTACAAAATAGCGAGCGCATGTTTCGTTCGCTCGCTCAGACATAGAGGCGTCAACAGACCGCAAATAGCGAGCGCTCAATTTAAATAACCGGCCCCTTTTTCTGAACGAGTGAGCGCAAATAGCGTCCGGCTCTGAATCAGGCCCCCTGTTCCAACTCCGGGTCAGACCCGGAATTTTGGTGGAAAAGGGGTATTAATTAGTTAAATCAAATTGACTGAGGTACTATCTGGATTCAAGCTTATATATCCTTAAATACTGGACTGTAATGGTGGAGTTTGGGAACCTCTGGGCTATTGTAATGAAAATTTTACCAAATGTCAGCAACAACCCATGCAATCCACACATGCAAAGATATCAAACCATAGATGGCCATAAATGAAGTTATGTGTAATAATGTGAAATGACACAGGAAAAAGTATTGAACCCGCTTACTGAAATGTATTTAATACTCCTTAAAAAAGCCTTTTTTGGTAATGACAGCTTCTTCTTTCTCATGATAAGCACCATCCCCTTTGCTTTCTCCAGCCCCTTGGGTTCCTGGGAAAGGAAACCTGGCACCCCATTGGTAGATGGCAGCCATCTTTCTGTAACCTGCTATGGGGGCAGCTATTTTCTGTTAGCCCCTGGTGCAGCCTCAGCCTGTCAGGTCTCTCACTCGTGGCACAGGCACAGGCACACAGAGCGCATACCTCCCAACAATAGATGAAGGCTGATCGGGACATTCGCGCGCCTTCGGCGCGTGCTCCCGAAAAGGGGACGTGGCCTATCCCAAAAGGAACGTGGCCTTGTGGCACGCCCCACTTCCATCGCTAAGGGGCATGCCCAGCATCCCCGAGATGCTGGGCTGCCCCTGGGCTTCCTCCCCTACTGTGAATAGATGCTGTGCGCATGCCAGTGCGTTTAAACGCCGTTACAGGGGTGTGCATAAATTAGCAACTACAATGGCATACGCAGCCTGAGTACAAGGAAGTTAGCAATTTATAAGTGAGGTCTGTCCCGCTGTAAATGTGCGAGTGGCTCCCGCTATGTACAACCAGCTACTACTTTCAGATAAGCTTTATTGAAACTTTTTAAATGTAATTATCCATCTTTATGTGTGTTTGTGTGATGTGTATAAATAAATGTTTTGGAACTACTACATTATGACAGCATCATTCTCTCCCTTTTTGTTGTGATCACTGGAGTTTAGTGCCACATACTGCATGCGTAGAGGTGTTGAGGGTGTGGATCCAGGAGAAGACACAATAACAAATGCCTATTATGTTTGGTTAATACGGTGCATTTTATTATTAATCATGCCGTAATTCTGCCAATCATACTACACTATAAGGCGTTTGTTCTCATCCTTTCTATTTCATAAATTTGGGATCTTGCAACAACGGTCCAACTGGAGAACATAGAGCTGCCACCGTGAGAAAGGGATTATAGTTCACCAGACTGACCTATCTAAGAACTATTACCTATATAGAAATCCTCTGGGTCTAGCACTTTTTCAGTACCATTTTGTATTATATATATATATATATACATATATATATATATATATATATATATATATATATAATCTATGTGTGTTATTATTTAATGTCTAGAGGCCTCCTTTAACATGCAAATGTATGTCTTCCCTTAGCTGCATTACAAGCATTGAAGAGAAAGAAGAGATTGGAGAAGCAGCTGACGCAGATTGATGGGACGCTATCCACCATTGAATTTCAGAGAGAAGCCCTAGAGAACTCCCACACCAATACAGAGGTGTTGAAAAACATGGGTTATGCTGCAAAAGCAATGAAAACAGTCCACCAAAACATGTAAGCATGTCTTGTATTTCATTTAATGTGCATAAGATCTAGATGTTATAAATCAGTGAAAAAGTTAAATTAAACATAAACTTGTTATACAAGTTTGAAACAAAGGGCCAGATTCTGCAAGGATCGTAATTGCCAAGCTGCATGCAGGCTATAGATATGATGTATGCATGCAGGCAGCTTTGCAATTGTGATCCTTGCAGATATGGGTTGCAGCAGGAGGCTTCACGCCTCCTGTGCATTACTTTTCTGAGCTGCGTTGTCCAACGCAGCATCGGATAATCTGCGTACCATTGGCCGGCTGCGGTGAACCATGCGGTTCCATAGCCGGTCACAGCAGTTTAGAGGAGGAGATCTTGGCCTCTTCCTTCCCAGCTACGGCGGCGACACGTCTGCATTTCGGGAAACGGAGGGCATCGCCGCCCCCTCCCCGCCCACAAACGGCAGCAGATTGTCAATCACTGACAGTCTGCTGCCTGTCTGCGAGTGAGTTAGCAGGACCCATTCTGCACACTCACAGAATGGGTCTCGTGCCTGCGCAGATTCCCAAACATCGGGAATCTGTGTTCAGCACTGCTGAATCAGGCCCAAAGTCCACGGCTTTGCACTCAACATGTCACCTTTCCAAACAACTATGTGTTCACAGTTATTAGGGTGCAATCACTGCTGGGTTCCAGACTGCAATGTCAGTACATTAATTGTGTGGTGGCTGCTTCATAGATTGGTTTCCATAGTTGAGCACACAAGCCTTAAGGCCCCCATACATCAGCAATCGATTGTGGCAATCCTGCAACTTGCAATTGATTGTGTATAAAAATCTGCAATGTATGGGCTTCACAGATGGCAGATTGCAACCAAAAAGTGATTGGAATTGTTAAATCAGATTGCCAAACATGTTGAATTTCACAGATCGATTGGGGCTGTAAATTGCTAGTGTATGGACATGATCAGCAGATTTGCAGACTGTTACCAGTAAAATGATGGGCCTTTCAAGATTGGAAGATCTGTGTTTGCTGCAATCAATCTGTAAATCACTGAAACAGATCTATAGTGTATGGGCGCAGATTGCTCGATTGGGAAATCCTAAGATCGGGCAATAAATCTTCAAATTGTTCAATTGTGGTTTTCAGATTGCTGATGGTTGGACAGAAAATCTTTAGGTGTGTACCCAGCCTTACAATGTTTAAGTCACCTGAAATAGTGACTCCTAGATCCCTTTCCTCTTCAGTAGTTTCCAGTATAGTGCCATTAATACTATATTTAGCCTTTGGATTTTTGAGACCCAAGTGCATGATCTTGCATTTTTTGGCATTAAACTGTACAGTAGTTGCCACGTTCTTGACCATTCCTCTAGTCTACCAAGATCATCAATCATTTGTTTTACCCCTCCTGGTGTGTCTACCCTGTTGCCTTCAATACCATTTGCAGTGTCACAAATAAATATATTAAAAAGCACTGGTCCAAGTACAGATCCCTGAAGTACTCCACTGGTAACATTTTCCTCTTGAGACTGCACTCCGTTTACTATAATTCTCTGTTTCCTATCCTGCAGCCATTATCTTATCCAATCAAATATCTTTGTATCCAATCCCATGCTATCCAGTTTATTTTACAGTCTGTGAAACAGTGTCAAAAGCCTTACTAAAGTCTAGATAAGCTATATCTATGGAATCGGTATGAAATACCACCGGCCGCATGGCTGACCACAGCTGAGTTCCCGGCAGCGGAAGCCCGACAGCGCTGGAAATCCCGATCGTCGATAGGTAAGTATGTTCTAACCTAACCCCCTAACCCTCCTTAGGGGTGCCTAACCCTAACCTCCCCCCCAAGTGCCTAACCCTAATCCTCCCTCTAAGTGCCTAACCCTAACCCCCCCCTTCCCCGCTGCCTAAACCTAAGTCCCCGGGGGGTGCCTAACCCTAAGTCCCCCCAGGGGTGCCTAACCCTCCCTCCCCCTAGAGTAAACCCTAATCCTCCCTGGGGGTGCCTAACCCTAAGTCCCCCCCGGGTGCCCTAAACCTAACCCTCCCCCCCCGCGGCTGTCAGCTCACGGTGCCCATCATCCCTTCGATCGGGATGCCGGGCGCCGGTCTCCTGGCATCGGGGAAATGTCAGGCGTCTACATCTAGACACCCGGCATTTCACCCTCGCCGGGATATGACAGTCGGGAAGCCGGCTGCCGGTATTAAGGCAGCCGGCTTCCCAATTGTATACCATATCTATTGCCACCCCTTTATCTATTTCCTTAGTCACCCAGTCAAAAAAGTCAATAAGATTTGTTTGACATGATCTCCCTCCAGTAAATCCATGCTGTTTGGGATCCTGCAAATTGCTGGATTTGAGATAACCTTACTGAGGGATTGCGCGATTACGACATCGTAATTGGCAATCGCTCAGTAATCAGCCGCAAATCGGGCATTTGAATGCCAAAAACGACCAGCGATGCGCATGCCCGCTGGTCGTTTTTGACAGCTATCATCGCCCGTACATGCTGGTCAACCGGACGATCACATCAGGGGATGATGGATGTGCCTATACTGAACGACTGAATGTTCAGTGAAGGCACATCACAGACTGAAATAACAGCACGATTACAATGTCATAATCGTGCTCTCGTTTCTCCGTCTATTAGTGGATACGCACCTTAAGAGTGTTTACATCAATTTCCCTACTACTGATGTAAGACTCACTGGTCGGTAGTTGCTTGCCTCTTCCATGCTTACACTTTTGTGCAGTGGGACGTTTGCTCTTTTCCAGTCCTCTGGAATTACTCCAGTAACTAGTGACTGGTTGAATAATTCTGTTAATGGTGTTACCAGCACCCCTTTAAGCTCTTTTAGTATCCTTGGATGTATCCCATCTGGTCCCTTTGATTTATCCACTTTCAGTTTTGAGAATTCTGATAGGATCTTCTCCTCTGTAAATGTGCTTTTTCTACCTCATTTTTCTGATTACACCTGCAACTTAACTGTGGCCCCTTTCCCTCTCTCTCAGTAGTGAATACTGAACAAAAATAATTATTAAGATGATCAGCTATTACATTGTCTCCCTCAACAAGACTCCCTCTTCCTGTCTTTAGTCTTCTTATTCCACCTTTTGTTTTACTCTTTTCGCTTCTACACCATAGTTGCCTACCTTTGTTGTCTCTTCCCCGGCAGAAGCCCTGGGAGGAGAGGCAGGTGGGTGGTGATTGGGGCGGTGCCTGGCGATTCGCATCATTAAGCCCCGCCCCCCACAGTAAACTGCCCGCGATTGGCTTAAATTTAAATAGGGGGTGGAACCAAATGACACGTATCACGTTGTTAAGCCCCGCCCCCTCCATGGACACCCGCGATCGCAGCAGAAATTCTCCTAGGAAGTGGGCATAATGCGGGAGAAATGTCTATCCTTCCGGGGTGCGGGGTGTTACCCGTGAAAACCGGGAGGGTAGGGATGTATGTTCTACACTTAAAAAAAGTTTTTCCCCCTTTACCCACTGACTGTACCACTTTCTCCTCAGCTTTTGCCTTTGCACATCTGATTACTTTCTTAGCCTCCTTCTGTTTTACAAGATACTCCTCTTTGTCTTCATTATTTTGTGTCTCCTTGTATTTCCTAAAGGCCATCTTTTTTGCTTTCACAATACTTGCTACCTCTTTCCCAAACCACACTGGCTTCCTTTTCCTTGTGGTTTTCCTAACCCTTTTGATACAAAGGTCTGTTGCCTTTAATATTGCACTTTTTAAATGTTCCCACCTCTTCTGCACTCCTTTCAAGTTCCTTCACTCTGCCAAAGATTCACTTACACATCTTCCCATCCCTGCAATATCAGCCTTCCTGAAATCTAACACCTTTGATTTTGTATGGGGTGAGTGAGTATCTGTCTTTATTCTGAACCATACTGCTTGATGATCTCTGGTTCCCAGGTTTTCACCCACTTCTACGTCAGATGTCTCCATTTGTAAGTATTAATTCTAATATTGCATCTTTCCGAGTGGGCTCCCTCACCAATTGCTGGAGGGAGGCTCCCTGCAATGAATTCAGGATGTCCCTACTTCTAGTGGAACTTGCCACAGACACCTCCCAGGCTATATCGGGTAGACTAAAATCTCCCATGATTATAACCTCTCCTTTTAATGCCATTTTAGTGATGTCCTGCAGTAGTTTATTGTCCAGTTCCTCTTCCTGACCTGGTGGTCTATAGATCACCCCAATACGAAGAATCACTTTCTCCCCTGTTTCTATAGTCACCCAAAGGGACTCATTTTTTTGTATTAACGTAGTATTTATGCTTTCCTTGACATACATTGCTACTCCTCCGCCTATTCTTCCCATTCTGACCTTCCTAAATAAAGTATATCCCGGTATAGCTATGTCACAGTCATGATTTTCATTGCACCATGACTCTGTAATTGCCACAATATCCAGATCATCCCTTGTCATTATTGCAATTAGTTCGGGGACTTTATTTCCTAAGCTCCTAGCATTTGCTCTTAAGAGTTTTATTTGTTTGCTTATTTCTCCTGTTCCTAGGTATGTTCATCTCTCTGCCTAGGTTTATTTGGTTTTGTTCTGAATTATCTTCTGTTGCTGTGGATATGCTTCCTGGTCCATTTGTCAGCAGAAATAATATATCTTGGTTGGGGGAGCAGATTTATTTTTTCTTGTTTGGTTCACTGTCCCCCTCTTCTAGTTTAAATAGTTCTTGGTGAAACTTTCAAACTGTTTACTCAGTATTCTAGTTCCTTTTGAAGATGGGTGCAGGCCATCATATTTGTATAAGCTTCTATCTTGCCAGATGGTGTGGCTATGGACTGTCAATCCAAGTCCCTCCTCATTCTCCTCACACTTCTGTAACCAAGCATTTAAGTTTCTGATGCAATGATTTCTATCTCCCCATCTGTGTACTGACAATATTTCTGAAAAAGTTACAATGGTTGCCACCTGCTTTAGAGCAGTCCCTAACTTCCTGAATTCATCTTTTACTGCCATGACTTCAGCATTGGCCAGGTCATTTGTCCCTAGGTGGACAATGACATCCACCTCTCCTTCTTTTCTTGCTGCCTTCACAATTCTCAGCATGTGCTCTTTATCCCTTGGAGCTGTGGCTCCAGGTAAACACCTACTTGTCTCTCTACCTCAGCAGTGTTTCCCAGATGTACTCCTCTAATAATGGAATCTCCCGGGAGAAGAGTACACCTTTTTGAAGATGTAATTTTCCTGTTCCTTTTCCTATAGTCAGTGGAAGACCCCATATCTTCCTGTTCTGTATTGCCTATATTAGCTGTACCTTCCAGCCCTGCAAGAGCAGCATATGCATTTTGCAGTGTCACAGTTTGTGGGAGGTGTCTGTGGGCCTGATTCAGAGCCGGACGCTATTTGCGAATGGTTGTTCAGAAAAAGGGGCCGGCTATTTAAATTGAGCGCTCGCTCTTTGCGGTCTGTTGACGCCTCTATGTCTGAGCGAGCGAACGAAATATGCACTCGCTATTCTGTAAAGACGCCCCCTGGCCGCTCGCATTCAAAGTCATCTCCGCTATTTATTTGATTAATCGAGTACATCGAAAGGCGTCTGAACTGCTCGCAGTGCTTGTGGTAGGATTTTCCTACCACAATCATGCGAACAGTTCAGGCTAAGAGACAACCAAGTGACGTGGTCGATGACGCTGCTTTGTTAATTATGCACACCCTTAAAACGCCCGTTTTGACCGTTTGGCACGCCTGCGTTCGGATCTCCACTCCCCGTTTTCAAGCACCTTCCCCTGTTACCACCCACAAACGCCTCATTCAAGTTCTGTCACTCAAATTAGCAGGCATTCGCTATTTTGCGAGCACACAATTTCCGACCGCAATGACTGGTTCGCGCATGCGTATTACCACCCATACGCATGCGCAGTTGTGCGAACATCGCTCGGAGCGAACGAGCGGCCGCTTACGAGCGGCTCTGAATCAGGCCCTGTGTTCCTCTGGAAATCTCTGCCTTTCGGAGCCCACAATAGTCCAGGCAGTATGTCTTCTGGGTGCTCTCTGAGGCAGTGGTGGCCTCAATGACACAGACATCCTACATATCTCAGCATGCAGTTTTGCTATCTCCTCCTGCAGCAGAGAAAATTGCTTACAGATTGGACAGCAGCTGAGTCTCCAGCATTCTTCCTGCAAAACAAATGCATTACATCCTCTACAATGCATACATTTTGTGCAGAAAAACTTTCATCTAAGGCTGCACAGATCTAATTTATTTGTGACATGTTTTCCTCTTTACTCAAAGGTTCTGCAAGCAGGGGTGTATCTATAATGGGTGCAGGGTGTGCAGAGCAAATAGGCCCCATAGTGCCAGGGGGGCCCACACCGCACACCCTGCACCCATATGTCGTTATACAGTTACTCATGGTTTAAAATGCCCCTGTCTGCAAGGGTACTGAAGAAAACCATTAATCACTATCTAGATAATAATCCGGCTCAGGTTCCACCCAGCTTCTGGATGATGTTTCTGCTATGCTTGCAACCAGCGCCATAACAGGGCTTTATGCCTCTCCGAGCTGCCCCGCCACCTAAACACATGACATCGCTGCTGGCTGAGGTAAGTAGAGCATTGTTCAGAGTTCCTAAGGACGCTCCTGGCAGCTCCACAGGCTGCAGGATGTCTATAGTGTCACTTGGACGCCCTGGGTGGTTCTGCAGTAGCGCTAGTTGCTGAGGGTGATGTTTCAGACACCCTGCAAGCCACATACAGGTGCCATGGGCCAGTGATGGTACTGCCCACAGAGCACTGCCCTCTGCACAGCAGCACTGCTTGCACAATCCTAGTTATGGCCCTGCTTGTAACAAATAACAAAAGTATTGCAGAGTGCTCAGTCTGCTTGGCACTGTGTGTGTATGCACAGAGCAACACAGTTTTCTAGCCTGCCCGTTACTCCCTGTGTTCGCCAAACTGGTACTTCCTGTGTGACGCGATGCATGCACAGAGCACTGGTCTTTAGTTTGTCTATATGAAAATATTAACAGCTAGCTTTGCTCCCGGAGGTAGCAGACTGGAATACCCGGTCAGCCAGCCCATCTGTGGCTTGCAGCATTAGAATGGTGTATTGCTGGGACTGATTAGAGCGTTAATCCTCTGCGCTACAGAAAAACAAAACTGTTACATGATATGCCTAGCTTAGAGACAGGAAAAGACACAGGGGAAGAGGAGGAGCCACATTATATACCTCTTACCTTGCCCCCCTTTGTGCCTGCATCAGTAGGTATAGATTTGGAATCGCACTGGTAGCCAGCAACATACCCACAGCAGCCCTTGAGACTAGAGACATAGCGCCACTGTCATTCTACTGTGGCGCCAGTCGCGAGCCAATTGGAGCTCCTGGTCCACGAGCTCCACTTGGCTCGCAAACAGCCCCATATTAGAATCACGGCAGCGCTGTACCTCAAGGGCTGCTGTGGATGGCTAGCTGCAGTGCCAGTGCGGCTCCAAATCACCACTTGCAGCCACCAGGGCCCCCGTCTCCTCGGCGCCTCCCTCAAGCCCAGTGCCCCTCTAGCTCCCCCTAGTTGCGGCCCTGTTATATATCATCTAGGGGCGTGTTTTACATACCTGTTTTTACCTAACGTAGAAGAATTAACCCATTTTAAAAGCTGCCTCAGAGTACTGATGGAGAAATCTTAATGATATAGCTTACAATGACATTCTGGAGAATTGTATGCTTCCAACCTAGTGGCAACAGTTTGGGAAAGGCCCGGTGCAGGGCCCTGGGGGCTCCGCCATAGCTGCCCCACAGCACCTTCATTTGGCTTGCAGGAGACCTGGAATGGCACCCTGCATCTTGTACAGCCACCCGGAGCATCCTAGAAACACAATGGTCAGTGCTGTACTTCCTTATGTTGGCGGCCCCGCCCCCTCGGTGTGACGTTACTCTGGCGCACTCGTGGAAGTTCACTTGCCTGCGCAGAGCTATGCATTCAACCCCATCAAACACCGTTGATAAGAATTGGAATGCCTACTGAGCCAGGAGTTATCACCCAACATCAGTGCCTGACCTAAGGCTTTTGTGGATGAATGGATTTAAAAGGGTTAGGTTTAGGCTGCGGGAGGAAGAGTTAGATTTAGAGGTAGGGTTAGTGTTAGGATACTTACCTGGAGGTGTAAACATTCTCACCTAGGCCCGTATTCAATTAGAAGTGAAAAGCCGAAATCCCTGAAAAAGTCTTGCCGATTGCAACTTTTTGCCTGTCGGAAAAATATCGCCGTATTCAATTCCATCCGCTTTTAGCGTACGCGGAAAGTCAATGCAATGTAATAGGCGAAAAAGATTCGCCCCTGAATAGCAGGAGAGAAGAAGTGCAACATTTTTGTTTTTGGGGTGCAAAGGTGGGGAAACCACTCAGAACCCTTGGGACAGCCTCAACGGACAACTGCGTCAA
This sequence comes from Taudactylus pleione, assembly GCA_031769625.1. Lineage (NCBI taxonomy): Eukaryota > Metazoa > Chordata > Amphibia > Anura > Myobatrachidae > Taudactylus > Taudactylus pleione. The sequence continues at coordinate 13,365,997 of JAUIMM010000113.1, read as the reverse complement.
AAATTCCTAAAAAAAAAAAAAAGAACACCCCAAAAAAGTACTTTGAATTTGGGGGAGAAAAAGTGCAAAGTGGGGGAACAAGTTAGCAAACTAGCGAAATAAGGTTCTGGGGGTGCACTAAGAAGGTGTCAAGTGTTTTGGGGATTGCAGGTGCATTTTTGGGGGTGAAATTTCACTTTACTTAAAAGTTCACTTTTAGAGACTTTAAAAGATGTTTGCACCCATTTTCAAGTACCCCAAATTTGACAGGACTGCTTATTTTCATCCAAAAATACTGCTTTATGCCATTCTTCACCACTTGTGCAAAAACGCAAATTAGTGGCAAGTGTACAAACTTAAGTTTTATCAGGGCTAATCGGGCACTACTACATTGATCCCCAATGTTTTTGCAGCTTACTGGGGGGTTCAGGATGATTTTCCCGATTCTGACACCACTTTTCACCTGTTCTGACTTCGTGTTTCTCTGTTTTTGCGTCCTTTGGAATTGAATATGGCGAGTAGCGGGGGCGTGCATGATAAGATTCCGTGGCTAAAATACGCGATGTAGGTGAAAAGTCCGTCAGGCGAAACTTTAGCGCGTACGCGAAACTAATTGAATACGGCCTTAGTCGGGATTCTGAACACAGGGATCCCCAGATCCGGCTCACTGTACCCAACCCTTTCTAGTGTAATCTTATCCACTACTGCTGTTACTAACTTATTGTATTCTTATACACTTACTGTGGCTGATTGGGTGTGGATTGAAAGATCTACAGTAAAAGGTAGACAATGTCTAGATAGATAGCAGATGTTAGACAGTCAATAGGTCGACAGGGACAAAAGGTTGACACACTAAAGATCGACATGTAAGAAGTTCGACAGGTACAAATGGTCAACAGGGTCAAAGGGTCAACACAAAAATGGTCGTCACACATTGTTGACACATTTTTTTCTAACCCTAATCTTCACCCTAACCCTACCCTTGGTGCCTAATGCTAACCATCGGGGTAGGTGCCTGACCCTAACCATCCCTTCTAGCACCTAACCCTAACTCTCTGGTAAGTGCCTAACCCTCCCTCCTGGTGCCTAACCTTAACCGTTGGGGTAAGTGCTTAACCCTAAAAAAAAATTAAAAAAATCACATGTCCACCTTTAGTGTGTCGATCTTTTGTCCCTGTTGACTGTCTAACATCTGGTGTCTATCTAGACAATGTCTATCTTTTTACTATGAATCTTTAGACCGGATCCCGGCTGAACACATTCTGGAATCCTGCACTGTACTACAAATTCTAGAACAAATTCTAGTAAGAAGTATATGTCATGTTGTATTTGTTATGTCTTCCCTGCAACTAATAAAAACAAACAAAAAAAACAAAGAGCTAACACAACTCCAGTTCATATCCGGCATTACGGCGGCCGATTCTCAGTCGGACGTAGCTGTGGCTGTATCATTTGGCGATCGCCTATCTGCAAAGTTATGCAAATGCCGCTACAAAGCCCTTCCCCTTTATCCGAATGCGCAAGGTCATGGGCGCCCACTTACACTGTAATACCGATTGGTGCATCTTTAGACGCAACCTCGGATCTTGCACCAGCACTATGACAGGTGCAGTTTCCCTGTCCAAGTGTAGCCTCCTACGTGAGCAGTTGAGCGTCTGTGTACGCAACCGCATTCCGTAACACGCCGCGACACTCCCATAAGACAGACCATCTCCGTCCGTGTGTTAAGCCAGTACATTTTCAACGGGATGTGGGGGGGTGGGTTAGGTTTAGGGAGGTTAGTGTTAGGTTTTGGGGGGAGGGGTGGTTAGGGTTAGGCAACCCTAGGGGGAGGGTTTGGGTTAGGCACCCCCAGGGAGATATTAGGGTTAGGCACCCCCCTGGGAGGGTTAGGGAGCAGTAAGGCGGGGGGTTGGGGTTAGGCACCCCCGGGGGAGGTTAGGGTTAGGCACTAGGGGGGGGGGGTAGGGTATGGTTAGTCACTACTAAGGGAGGGTTAGGGTGGGGGACAGGGGATGTTAGCATACTTTCCTGCCTCTATTGGGATTTTCATCCTGACGGGCAGCCGCTGTCGGGATTTGAACCGGCGGCTAAACAGCTGCCGGCAATGCAGTCCCATTCCATTTTCAACACATTTCTGAGACTGTGCGTCTCCCTTGTGCCTCAGTCACAACTTCTACCATTCGCAGCGTGACAGACGCATGCATAGAAGAAATAGATCGCTTCCCTGTGTCCAACATCTACAGTGCATGCGACTCAGATTCAGGCTCTACATGCAAAGCTAGGTAATATATCACCATCTCTGTATTGGTGTTAGCACTGCAGCTCATAAGACACACAGGCAGAGCCGGTTCTATGGTTACGCATGGTACGCGGCCGCGTAAGGCGCCACATAATGAAGGGCGCCGCGGCCGCGACCATGCAGATTTCAGAGTCTCTGTGACACAGCTGCACTGCGCGTGTAGCCCTGACCGGACGGAGTTCGGTCAGCGCTACACAGTGCCAAACACACAGCCGCCGGAGCCGGCAGCTGTGTGTTTGTTTCAGCAGCTGATGAGAGTCTGTCAGACTCTCATCTGCTGCTGCAGCTCCCACTGCGGGTGCCATCTTCCGGCTCCCGCTGTGGGTAATGGGAGAGACATTGTCATGACGACGTCTCTCCCATAATGCAAAGCGGCCCTGGAGAATGGTCAGGAGTAGCTGATATCGGCGCCGGGAGCAGGAGCGGGGGGTTCAGATGTTTTTTTTTTTTTATTACGTGTGTCTACTGGGGGGGGCTACAAGGGGGGATTACTACTGGGGGCACTAGAAGGGAGGATTACTACTGGGGGCACTTGAAGGGGGGATTACTACTTGGGGCACTAGAAGGGAGGATTACTACTGGGGCACTTGAAGGGGGGATTACTAATGGGGGCACTAGAAGGGGGGATTATTACTGGGGCACTTGAAGGGGGGATTACTAATGGGGGCACTAGAAGGGGGGATTACTACAGGGGCACTAGAAGGGAGGATTACTACTGGGGCACTTGAAGGGGGGATTACTACAGGAGGCACTAGAAGGGAGGATTACTACTGGGGCACTTGAAGGGGGGATTACTACTGGGGGGGGACTACTACTGGGGGCACTACATGGGGGGGAAACCTCCACTGGTGGCACAACAATGGGGGGACTACTACAAGGGGGGACTACTAGGGGCACTACAAGAGGGGGGATTATTACTAGGGGCACTACAAGGGGGGACCACTACTGGGGACACTGCATGGGGGGGACTACTACTGGGGGCACTATATAAGCTTATTAATGGGGGCACAAGGGGCACTGCACAGAGGGGACCACTACCGCGGGCACTGCATAGGGGGGGCGCCAAAAAACCTACTCGCTTACCAAAAAATTTGGGCTAGGGCCGCCCCTGCACACAGGGGTAGATGTACTAAGCCTTGTAGAGAGATAAAGTGCATGGAGATAACATGGAGATAAAGTACCACCCAATCAGCTTCTAACTAGTACTTTATCTCTCTCAAGGCTTAGTACATCTCCCCCACAGTCACAAGATTAGCTTCTATCCTGACTTTTAATTGGTGTACAACCCGTAACAACACCAAAGCACATAAATGTATAATAATGGCTTTTACGCGCACGTTATTCAATAGCTCTGCCCAAGAAACCAATTCACAGTAATTCTGGTTCTGCAATTATGATATATTCTCTTTGTGTAGGCTGCAAACCGTAAGCTACATATTGATATGTGTACTCTGATTCATCCAATAAGATATCACTTTTTTACTGTTCCTTTTGATCAGTCTGTAGCATACGGATGGCACAGAGCTCGCAGCAAGAACAAAGTATTGATTTATCTTCGGCATGAAAAAAATAATAGTTAGAACTGGAAAATAAAAGCCGGGTTCTGTACAGTGTACGTGGTTTTACCAGACAAAATGATGCCATGGTTATTGATCATTGTGTGAGGGCAGTGGGATAATTCCATGTTCACAATTTCATAAAAGACTCTAAATGGAGTATTGTGTACAGTATGTAGGATGGTTTATAGGAAAGTAGTATTGCTATGATATTATGAGATTACATTTTGCAACAATATCATAAACTCCCCATCACCTGATGGCTACCTTCCCGGACACAGCAAAGGGTAAACCACAATATGAAACCTGAAATAACGACACTGAGACTTGCGTAAGGGGAAAGGCCAGCTTTATTTCTTTTTATTTAAATTTCTTTTTATGTATTTAAAATCGTATTACAAATTCTTTAAGCTAATAAGTAACCTTACTGAAACTGAACTATAATAATTGTAAATGAACTAGCTAATAAGAGAAAGCAAAGAGACAGACACAGTATGGTGGCTCAGAGAGAACGGCCCCAAAATGCAATATCACCATCTACACCACGACAATCTTACAAATGGGGGGGCGCTTATCCGCCAGCCCATAGTACTGCCTAAGGTATCCAGCTCCCGCCCAATGACACCACGTGAAACCCACTGAGATCGGTGAAACTGCTGACCCCATTAGGGTATAATCAGCCTAAATCATGTATTGGACGGGAGAGCACCTAGGCTGCTAAGGCAGATGGCGACTGCCACCGTTCTTTCCCGCCACTAGAAGCTGACATACAGTGAAATACAGGGGGGGGGAAGGGTGGGAACAACTCCAGGACAGCTGTCTAAAATGCCTACCAAACACACAACTAAAATGGCTCCTAAACTCCTCCCCCTATAGAAAATGCCCTCGAACCCCACCTACAATCTCAGTTCACCACAATAAACCCTTTCCTATCAGAAAAGAGGTCACCCCCAGGTTCGGGTGTTTAATTTGCCTCCTTGCATATTAAATCTCTAATAAATCAGCATGCCCTCTGTTACTGAACTACAACTCCCAGAAAATAGCAGGTGTAGTATCATGGTAATTAGGAATTTTGAAATAACTATAAAGCTAAATGATAACTAAGCCACTATAAAGGAGTTTATTCTTTTAATTTGGTAAAATAATTTTCTATATCTCTAAAACAAGTGGGAAATCTTGGTATATCGGTATTTGTAATTAATTGTGCTACAATACCAGTGAATCTGTTTCTAACATAACACATATTGTTTCCGGCAGGGATCTGGATAAGATTGATGAGCTGATGCAGGACATCCACGAGCAGCAGGACGTTGCACAAGAAATTTCCGATGCCATTTCTCGGCCGGTCGGTTTTGGTGAAGAGTTTGATGAGGTAAATCGTAATAATGCAGTTTGTGGAAAGGTCGTTAATGTCAGTGGAATTTTCCTTTAACCACATGTGAATATTGTTTCTACAAATGTACCGCCATTTTTTTTTTATTATCAAATTATGTAAACTTTATAAACTCTTTAACTATAACTTTTGCAGATATATTAATAAAATGATACTGAATCAGGTTTAATGAGCAATTGTTTACATAATCTAATAATAAACAACAATTTTCGGAACATCTTTTGAAACAATTGTTTTATAAAGTTGAAAAACCATCCTCAAGTGTTTTGGTTCAGATTCGGTTTCGGTTTTCTTTAAAATTGATAAAAACAGCTAAAATCATATAATTTGGACCTGTGTACATGCAATCCAAAACGTGATTTGTTGTTTAAATCCAAGTCCCAAACTTACAGCAGACCCGAGGCGGGACTCGGTTTTACTCGGAACCCCAAAAATGATCAGAGCCGGGACTTTGTTCTACTCAAAACCCCAAAAGCGATCCAAGCCAGGACTCAATTCAACTTGGAACCCAAAAGTTTATATATATATATATATATATATATATATGTGTGTACATATACATATACACACACACACACACACACACACACACACACACACACACACACACACACACACACACACACACACAATCTTGGAGGCAGTCGTTGGAAGTAGTAATCAGTTGGCAGGATTGGCAGGAGAGGTGGCATTCATTAGCAGAGTGAAGAGGGCAGACGAGAGTGTGAAGGGAGATAAGGTCATAGATGTAACTGGGAGAGAAATGGGTGTGGGCTTTGTAAGTGAGGAGTTTCCCACATGCCCTCAAACCCCCCCCCATATCCCCACCCCCCAATCTGTATTGTGCGCACTTAATCTGTATATCCTGCACTGTGGGCCTGATTCAGAGATGTGCTCTAACCCGGTGGGTCTTCGATGTTTAGGGGTCTGCGCACATGCAGAAAGGGTCCTGCGATCTCGCTTACAGGCCCCCCTTAACCGCAGCATGTCACTCATTTGGGGAACGGAGTGGAGGGGTGGCTGGCCACCGTTCCCGGAAATGTGGGCATGGCGGTGGACATAGATTCCTTGCAAGTGACCAGGCACCTGCCAGGCTGAGGGAAGCTTCGGCTTACGTAACCTGGCCAAAGGAGCGACCATCGGTCGCAAGAGTTGTGATGGTAAGCTGAGGATGCTGCTCTCCTGCCGGAAGTCAGCCCGGCGGATGTATTACTGACGCCGGAGGCTAGAAAGGACCAGATCCCGACAGGGTAAGTATCTAATCTATCCCTAACCTTTCCCCCACCTAACCCTCCCGTAGGGGGTGCCTAACCCTCCCCCCCCCCCTGCGGCTCTCCGCTGCTGCCCAGCTTACCTTTGTTCGGTATGCCGGGCGTCAGTCTCGCAGCGTAGGGCGTCAGGATTTCAACGCCTATCATTAGTACATTGCCGGGATATGAAAGACGGGAAGCCGGCATTTCGACTGTCGGCTTCCTGACTGCATACTGTCTATTTCCTATAGACATCTCCAGTTGCATTTGCATTTTGTAGGACGGTATTGCACAGCTGCTTCTGTGTGGCTGTGCAATACCGCCCATCTTTAAATCAGGCCCTGTATTTTCCCTGCCATCTGCAGTGGAGTACTGATGCCCTTCCTGTTTCTTAGTCTCAGTACATCACGTTTGCGATGCTGTCAGGAACTAAGGACCTGATTCAGACTCGCTCGCTAGATGCGTATGCTCGCTCCCAGCGTATGCAAATCCGGCCAACCCACAGCAAGGCAGGCGATCGCACGGCAAGGCATTAGCACGCCCACTATGTCCTGGCATGCGATCACTTTGTGTATACGGACACCCAGCAGCCTGTCTTAAGAGGCCCACTTGTGCACGTCATCTCCAGGAAGTGTATGCAACCATCAGTATATCGCGTACCCTCGGATGCGATCGCAGCGCTTGAGGTTGACTATACCCTACCGCAAGCACTGCGAGGACTTCAGTGTGAAATACAACCAGGTGACGTGTACTATGACTCTGCCTCTTAATTATGCACGTCTCTGAAACGGCGTTAACACGCTCAGGCACACCTTTTTTCGCACCACCACTCCCCCGTTTTTAATGGCCAGCCCCTGTCACCACCCACAAACGGCTTCTCCTGTCATTCACTCTGCTGGTCAGTCTATGCGCAGCGAGTGAATGCTTTCTGATCTCCCGCACTGGTTTGCGCATGCGCACTGCGATGGGTGCACATGCACAGAATGCGGAAATCGTCCAGCTACGAGTGAATGCATCCTAGCTAGCGAGTCTGAATCAGGTCCTAAGTGACACTGGTGCTGTGGCATCATACTGTAGGTCACTTACTTGTGTTTGCCCCTTATGCTACCAGCCCTCATATATTCATATGTATATAGTGCAATGAGGCCACATTTTTTGTTAAATAAGATCATTATATTTTAATTTTGAAATCTTAATTTTTTTTTATGCAAACATTAGATAAGGCTTTGTTTTTAGCTATTAGCCAAGTGAATAGAAACTTTTCTATTAAATCCAATAACAAGCATGATCTAACTGTATTATATTGATCTATGAGAGGAGGCAGTGATGGTATAATAAATTATTCAGATTGAACATCTTGCTCCTAATATATATATTTGTTGTCAGTGACTTGTGATGTGTCAGACTAGTTAGTTTGGTCTGTGTTGCAGGATGAGTTACTGGCGGAATTAGAAGAGTTGGAACAAGAGGATCTACACAAAGAGATGGGCAGCGACAGATTGCCAAGTGTGCCATCCACCAAACTGCCTTCCACCAAACTGCCCTCCAGACCAGGTAACCTTTCTTCTTTCCCATCTATGACTGGTAATAAATATATATCGATATACCAGAAAAATACAGTCACTCACCTAAAATAAATCGTTCAAGTCCAGGTGCCAGAGCCCATTATTGTTAGTAAAGATAGATAGATATAGACAGACAGATACTGGCAAGTGCAGTTTCACCGTCTGAACATGGCCTCCTGTGTCAGTGCAACTGCATCTTTTGCTGAGGTCGCTGTCGGCGACACATCCGCGTCTGGCTAAGCTACCCCCATTACCTCCCAAGAAAGCCCACTGAAAATCTATCTTTCTGTGTGCAATATTGATCTGCGTAACCATGGGGATGCATGCGCAGTGATACTCTGATGTATGCCCATGCTGAAAACATCGGCCACTTGCATGCGACATCACCACTGCGTGCACCTGAACCAGGCTCTGCATGTCATTGAAACGTCTCTGCAATACAGGGAACATGACATAAGGTGAAACATGTCTTCATTAATATCCTTACGCTAACTACACACTGGCAGATTTTTTTTGGATCGGGACAAGGAACGGGGTGATTTTTGAAAGCCCCGATATCTGTGCAATTGTTTTTATTAGAAGCTACCGATTTTCCACCACTCCACACTGATTTTGCATATGTCCACCCACAAGGAGAACATAGGGAACATGGGCAGATTATTGAGAACGCACACACACTGCTCTATACCAGGAAATAGAGGCCGAGGTTTTTGTTCTTGACCAACAGATCATATAATCGAAGAAATGCGTTTGTGTATATTTTCTAACCGTTTTATCTGTGAAAAGCTTAAACAATCATTCACACTATACAATAAATGAGGGCTATTCACAAATCGGCCCAATAATTGTATAGTGTGTAGCTAGCTTTATAGTATATATTAACAGCTTGTGGCTGGGCTGCTGCAACTGACATCACCCACCTGATAAGGTTAAAATTATCCACAAAATTTAAGCCACTCCTGTGGTTGCATGTTATCAAAAGCGACTAACTGAATTCTTCCCCTGCCCTGCCCCAATACACAAGCATTTAACATGTTTGTATCATTTATCAGAAATGTGTAGGAGAGTGAGACATGATGCAGACATAGGGGTCTATGTACTAAGCTTTGGAGAGAGGTAAAGTACCAACCAAGCAGCTACTGTCACTCTACAGGCTGTATTTGAAAAATGACAGAAGCTGATTGGTTGGTATTTTATCTCCATGCACTTTATCTCTCGCTGAGGCTTAGTACATAGACCCCATAATTTGCTATGCTCCGATGCCTTCTTGGAAAGAGAACAATGGTGTGTACTTTTACACACATTGAAGACTTACTAAACACTAGACATCTGCAAACTCCAAAACAATATAAAAAACTATAATGTGGATACTCCTCATCCCCTTAGACACAGTCAATCACTGTCTTCTCCTTGACACTCAACGCTCCCTTGGCCATTGTGACACTGCCCCTAACTGGTTTCTCGCCTACCTCTCAGGTCGCTCCTTGTGTGACTTCTCTTCTTCCTCTATCCATTGGGGGTTCCTCAAAGTTCTGATTTTTGCACTCTGCTCAAATCCCTCTATATATCTTTTCAAGGCAAACCTATAGGCTCCTTCAGCCTCCAATACCACCTCTACATAGGCAACACCAACTCTTCTCCCAACATCTGTTTTTCTTGCTTATCCCTTGTGTCCAACCATCTCTCTTCCATCACCACCTCAATGACCCAAAGCCATCTCAAACTTAAAATGTCAGAATCTGAGCTCATTACCTCCTCACATCTCCCTCCTGGTTGACAACACCACACTGTCCCCTGTTTCTAGCAACTGCTGCCTTGGAGTAATTATTGACTCCACTTCACTCACCAGTAGCTCTGTCAGTCCTGCCTCCTCACCCCACCAAATACTACACTTTCTCATTCCATTGCTGGTATTCTTGTTTATTATCTCCTGCATTAGTAGCTGTAACCTCCTCCTCACTCATCCACCCACCTTTCTCCTCTAAAACATCCATCCTTAATGCTGCTGCTCAACTAATCTTCCTCTCTCACTGCTCCCCAACTTCTGTACCACTATATTCCGTACTTGGCTTTCTTTATCTTCCAGATTTCAATCCAAGATACTCATCCTCATCTAAGATGGGAAGCATTATCATCAATTATGTGGTCAAACCCCCAAAAATGCAGTTTTGGGGGATTTGGCCACATTTCTCATACAAACCAAGCATTGAAAAGCAAAGCTTTCAGAATCTTGGACCTGGTGGGCAATGGCATGCTCTGAGATCCAATTGGATCCTTCCCAGCACCCCATCCCCCTTCCCCCATGGCACATGCGTCATATGATGCATGCGCAAAGACAGTCCTTCCATCGCAAAGGACAGCTCTTATTGGGGGAGCTCTCCTTCACGATTTTACTTGCATATCTTCATGCATACAGGTGTTATTAATGCCGGCATGCATGCGATGAGTGGCAGCAGGGGCAGAACTATGGGAGACAATGGAGGCGCTTTCAGCCAGGCGCCAGCACTGGCGGAAAGCGCCAGTGCTGGCCCACATTATATTCACCCCACTTAGGGCTGTAAATATGTACCTGGAGTGTACTGTCACGGCCACCCAATACATGGCACCTCTTCCCAGCACCTGAGAAGCTACCATAACCATATATTAGTGGTGAGCTCCATGTCAGACCATCAGATGCCACTTCCATCTATCTATAGCCTGTCCCCACTCAATGTCGCTGCTCCTCAGCAACTTCTCATGCCAGTGTGACTTGGGCACCCCCCTCACCCACAACTCCCCGTATCACTCCTCTCTGGTGGCAGCTCTAGCCACGAACCTGTGCGGTGGGCCCCAGCATAAGGGTAGCTGCAGATCTTCCAGTAGCTGGATCTCAACAAGGATGCAACAGACTGAGCTGGGGGCAGATCTTTTGGTGGAGCAACTTCCCGGCATGTGAAGCAGTAGGCTGGGTATTTTATGATTTGTAGTTCCTCCACAGTAGCAGTCTAATGTTGCGTACACACGGTATGACTTTTATGAGCGATTTGAACAATATCGTTCATATCGTTAGTGTTCATATTGTTCACTTTTTTGCAGTGACCTACCTGACAACAAACAAAGATGCACGTTCCCACATTAACAATAATATCTATGGTCTGTCATGCATACAGGCCGACGTGGACGATTTTGTAAAAATATGCCTGTAAAAAGATAGCTTCACTGAAATATCTATCATAGATATCTATCAGTGTGTACAACCAAAATCTTTTGGCCTGCACTACAGAAAGTTGGAGGGAAATCTATCAACGATATCTATGGTTGTTCAAGTTGTTCCGTGTGTATGCAGCACCATTACTGTCACTTTACAGGTTGTGTTTGAAAAATTACAGAAGCTAATTGGTTGGTACTTTCTCTCTCTCCAAGGCTTAGTACATCTACCCCCTAGTTCCGAAAAAAAATAAAAATTGGAACCTGATTGCTATAACAGCTTAGTGCAAAACAGTGGGGAGAGTGGAGAAAGCCTGAAGTGACAACACGCAGAATCTCCCTCTCCCCTCTCCTCGTAAAACCCTTCAAACGATACTTACCAGCTTTCTTGCTGCCCTGCCAGATGGTGACGTGATGGTGCGATTGTGTCATTGTGACCCTACCCCCATTATAAAGCTATTACTTGCTTTGTAAAGCGAGGGTGGGGCCATGATAGCAAAATTCATCAGAACACCCACTTCACTAGGGGAATCGGCAGCCTTGAGTGGGCTCTGGGAGACCTGACCACTTTTCCCACCTTAGATTCGGCGTCCCCCAGACATTCCGGTCACCGTAGGCAGCATGCTTTAAATTTTCCCTCACATTCCACCTCTGTGAGCTTACCTATCCAACCTCCTCCTAGACCCTCATTCCACTTCATTCACCCACCACATGCACTTGCTCCTACCGTCTCTAATTTTCCCCTCCCTTCAGAATGTAAAGGTGGCCATACACAGTGAGATTCAAAAGTTGGTCAGATCAGTTGTACGATTTCCCTTGAAATTTCTTCCCTTCAGATACAGGACGATTTGTATTTAAAATGCAACTATTTCACATAAGACCATACGATTTGATCAATCACATCACATAATGTGTGTCAATTCCTACACGATCAGTTGAGATCTCTCTGCAAAACCATCTGATCTGCGATCCAATTAGACGACGGCGGGGACGCGCATTGGGGTTGCAGAAGACTCAAAATACAACTATTTTCAAATGATTGGTCTGTCCAACCTGTAGAAACTGCTCAAATTGTGTGCTCAATCGTCCCGCGTATGGCCAGCATAAGCTGTCACATACCGGGCTGTCTGTCTATCTACTTAATTTACCCATGTGATGCTGATTGTTTACTCATATGCCCGGAACTCGTAGTCCTGCAATTGCTCAAGTATAACTCACAAGCTCTGCTTACTTGTATTTGTAGTGCCTTATAAATGAGCTATGACAATGATGTAGAATAATGCCTATCCCATTGCCAAACTAAATTCCTTTGTTGATCTGCAGCATCGTCCCGGAGAAGGATGGAGGATGAAGATGACATGCAGATGCTGGCCAGTTGGGCTACTTAACCAGGAACATTTTTTATCTTCTATTATTTGTACAGATATTTCCATAGTATAATAAACTTTACATACACAATGCGTCTCTTCCTAGCTTAGGAATAAAGAATTTATGGCACTCTATGTTGGATTATATTTGGCAGAGCATGCAGGAGATGTTCAAGGTAACACATTTATAGCCGAAGAAGCTTTCATCTACAAAGATGTCAGTGTATCATGCAATGTGTACATACTCACCCATGCTTACCAAGTCATCTCTCCTGCAGAAGGCTTTATGGTATGGCCTACAATGTACTATACTTTCCTTAATATTTTCTGGATGTCATCAATATTTCTTAGAAAAAAAGATTTGAAATAAATATGTGGGGGGTATAAATGTTGTACATTACTAAAATTCTGCAAACACTAGTGCATGTGTTATGCACTGCAACCTGGATTTACAGGGTATTTTTTCTTTATTATTTGGCGGTTTTAATAAAATACTGTTGTGCTTAAAATAAGGGGAATATTGAGTGCTAATTATTTTTCTAGGTATTTCCAAATGCAGACTGAAGGCATATACAGTTTATTGTTATCATGTAATATATTATGGTCCTCTGATGTATTAGGGGGTTTGGTATATTTGTTAGACGTTCACAATGTCGACATTATATCAACTTACTGTTTTTTTTTGTTATTCTGTCTGTAACCCTAACGGCAACCCTAGCCCTAAGCCTCATGGAAATGACAACATTCTGCAGGTGGCAATGTTGATTATTTGGGCTTTTTTTAAATTTTTTTACTTCTTCAAAACATTTTATTGAGTTTTTTCCAGAAATAATGTACATCACTGTAAATAATGAAAAGTAAGTGACTGAAATATCACATCACGTCTCACACAAATACAAGAATATAAACTGTAAATCTTAATCGGGGTAGGGTAGACAAAGGGAAACACGATAGGTTAGGATGGAGCAGGGAGTGACTATGAAGATATCAACAGGTGAGCTAAACCTCTCCTAGGCAGAAAATCAGTGACAATTATTATGTTGGCATTTTAACCATGTTGACATCATCAATGTCGACATTGTGAAGGTCAACATCTAGAACGGTGACAACCCATACCATATTGGGGATTAAGGGGTAAATTTACTAAGATTCGAGTTTGGTCGAGATTGCAATCTCGAGTGAGTTTAGGCATTTTTTTTTCAACTCGTAAATTTACTAAAGATAAACTCGGGTGAGTTTGGGAGAGATTTATTTCTTTTCACTGTAAAACTTGGATGAGATTGCAAACTCGAATATAAACTCACCATCGGCCAAACTCGAAAGTACTTTCACTGAAAAAGATACAACTCGGGAATTTGCTACATTTACACCCGAGATTGTAATCTAGTTTGTTAATAAACTCGCAGCTAAATTGTATTTAAAATAGATGACCTCCTGAGCTGCGAGGTTGGCAGAAACATACACAGATCAGTGTGACTTGTGTATGTTTCTGCATGGAATCAGTATTGTAATGGTTAATTAAATAATAATAAAAAATAATATAGCCTAATTGAATAGCCTCGAGCGATAAAGCTTGGGGTTACCTCCCTTTTTCCCCCCTCTTTACAGTATCTGGTGTCCATTGTTTGGTACATCACCATTGCTACATGAACAGTAAAGCTGTAGTAAGGGCTGCATTTACAGTGTGTTTTCTCAAGTGAGTCAGCCCCAATTTAATTTTACACCCCACGGGCATACACACATGCCAAAATGCACATAGCAGCAATGTTGCCCTAATGGTTAGCATTGCTGGGTCACAGCCTGATCAACAAACTGTATGGAGTTTGTATGTTCCTGGGTGCTCCTCTCACACTACAAAAAAAAAACTGGCAGGTTAACTGACTTCTGTAAAAAAATAAATTAAAAATAACCCCAGTGTGTACATGTGATACTGGACTGTGGACTGTAAAGACCACTGGGGTAGGGACTGATGTGAATGGTCAAATATTATCTGTTCAGTGCTGAGTAATATGTGTGCGTTGTATAAATTAACCAATTATCCAGCATGTTATACTTTGGGTGACCAGTAGATGGTAATATTACACACACACACCTTTATATGTACTGTAGGTGTATTGACCTATAGGGTATCTGCTTAGTCAGTTACCTATTAGAATGTTGATTAAACCAGACAGGACAAAATTAACTGTGTGCTCCTTGTCAGTGATTTTATCATGCCCATTAGACCCAATTACCAGGTGTAGCTTCCGATTTCTACAGTTATTATGGGGAACTCTTCTAAACAGTTTCATCATCATGGGGAGGTGGCAGAGTGGAAAGACAGGTACATTGCCAAATGCATTAGTCCAATCTTAATCTATCATGCATGTTAACTATAGTGCCTATGATCTATAATACTAGGATATTTGATTACATTTAAAAGGGCAATGTTTTTACTAGCTGTGTCTGGTTAGTAAAATCATTGCCCTAAATTTACATTTTGGGCATAAACGCAACCAATCACTCTGGGTTTTAGAACCTGACGCTCTGTAAACAAACCCCTTCATATCTCCTGTGTACATCACCTTCGTATGAGCTCTGTAAGGCACACACATAGGATTTCTACTACTTAGTAGTGGTACGGCTAACTGGGTGGCCAATAGACTGGCTAACTGTTCCCGGTACAGTGTTGTTAAACATTCTAAAAAGGATATGAAAACATTATGAATAATTATTCACTCACAATGAATAATATGAACTGATCCAATACATTTCAATATGTCAGAAATCAGCCATGTGTCCGGAAGTCTGGGGTCCGATTATAAAAACCCATGTATACATCCAGTATTGCTCTTCATGGCTTTACAGAATCCTCAATGACATCTAACTAGAGCATACAGTACTATGAAGTGGGAGATTACTCTCAGGAAACATCATTTATAATTAGACCTACATTAATATGAAATGTTTCATTCAATTAGCATTTTGGATGTACAAATGTACATGCATGCTAAGCAAATACACTTACATTATATACAGTGGGTGGGTAGAGTAACTACAGGGCACACTATCCCTGAAAGAAAAACTTTATTGAAAGTCAAGGGCAGTGCTCTCTCACCCAAGTGCACAAAATAAAGTGTAAAGATGCAAAAAATAGAAGCTCAGGGGTATGGTTTCAGGTCCTCTTCAAAACAGTAAGGGACTCTTTATCACAGGCCCCCAGAACTAAAAGGTCCATTAGGTTATTAGGGGGTCTTTCTCCTCACCACAAGGCTTGTGACACCCAAGGACTGGAAATTTGTGCCCTCACCCTGGATGGAGGATATTGGGGGTAGGCACCCCCCGCGGGCATTTTATCCTGGGCTTTCTTGCTACTGGCCAGTGGACTAATGCAGTCTATCGATTCACTGCACAACAATGAAAATGTTTCCGATGTGAAAATAGTTACTGATTTATAGTTATTGATTTCAGCATGCAAAGAATGAATATGACATTTAAAACTCTCAGGGCCTGATTCAGACCCACTCGTAAGCATCCGCACGCTCGCTCTGAGCGATGGTCGCACAACTGCGCATGCGTATGGTTCGCATTGCGCGTGCACAAACCAGTCATTGCGGTCGGAAATCGTGCGCTCGTAGAACACAGAGGGGCTGCTATTTTGAGTGACAGAATGTGCCGTTTGTGGGTGGTAAAAGGGGAAGGTGCTTGAAAACGGAGGAGTGGTTGTGCGAACGCAGGCGTGCCCAACGGTCAAAATGGCGTTTAATGGGAGTGCATAATTAGTAAAGGAGCGTCAGCGATCACGTCACTTGGTTGTCTTTTAGCCTGAACTGCTCGCAGTGATTACAGGAAGTAATTCCTACCTCAAGCGCTGCGAGCAGTTCAGAAGCCATTCGATGTTCCCGATTAATCTAACAAAAACAAGAGATGACGTGATTTGCGAATGGCAAAGGGGCGTCTTGAAAAAATAGCGAGCGCATTTAGCGGACGCTCGCACAGACATAGAAGAGTCACACCGCAAAGAGCAAGCGCTCAATTTAAATATCCCGCCCCTTTTTGAGAGCGAGCGGCCGCAAATAGCGTCCGGGTCTGAATCAGGCCCTCAAGCTCTGAGTTCTGAGATATAGCCCATTTATGACGATGTAGGGGTATTCCTAGTGAAGTGGGCAGAATGGAGAGAATCTTACCAGCAATCTGCATTCCGCGCAGAGGGGGTGGGGCCTAATAACCCAATTACATGAATCAGTTATTTGTCCCCTCCCCTATTCAAATATATGCGATTCCCGGGATTACCCACACAAGATAACTGTGGTGCACTGAGTGACAAGCATAGTGAGCGATTCCACCAAGACATTTCAGCAATGGAACAAAGATATCAGGGTAGGTGACTCACTACTGCTGGACAGTGACAAGAGATGCCCCAGAAGAGGAGTACAAGCAACAAGCAAAGAGAAAGCACCGCCATGAATAGGGCACTATATTAGATAGTACTTTCCTATGCTGTATGTTTGTTTCGTTTTGTGTTCTTATTTGTGACTGATAGAAAATAATAAGTTGTTTTAATTAAATCAAGAAAATATCAGATTATTTAAAAATAGCTCTTCACTATAACTATATTACTAATGTACATACAGTATAGTGGAAGTAGTGTAGCTCAAAAAATAGAGCTAGTAAAAACATTCTGAAATCATTTTAGTTTTTCTTAACCTCAAATTAGTAATGTTAGACTATTTTTAGAAAGGAAACAAATGAAAAGTATTAATTTGTTGTACAGTGTTATAGGAGGACCGGACAGAACTACACTTAATCTTAGACAAAAGGCTGAGAAGCAAAAGAACAACCGTGTAACCTAGAAACATACTCCGTTTTTATCTAAAATCTGTGGTCAATGAACAATGTAAAATCATAGGACGAGAGCATGACTGGCAGGTGATAGAGAGTATGTGTATCTCCTCTATAATATGCTAAGGATAGTGGAGAAATTACTTTAATCATAGGATACAGGTAGAAGACCTCTCACATTTATATATACCCACAGCGATTGCTGTACATTCATGGTGCTGATTTGTATGTGTTCAGGGCCGGTTCTAGACATTGTGAAGCTCAGGGCGAAAGTTCGCATTTGCGCGCCAACCCCTCCCCCTCCTTTTTGTAGATGACGTTGCTCTGCGGGCGCTGAAAGCCCCGTATATTACATTGTGCCACACACAGTAATTCCCTTTTATAATACAGTATCCCCAATTCAAATTACGCCACACATTAGTCCCTTATTCATGTTATGAGACACAGTGGTGCCCCTTATACGCAAGGGCCCACAGTACTGAGTAGTAGTGCCCCTAATACAATGCCCACAGTAGTGGTGCCCCCTATAGTAGTGCCCCAGTAATAATGCCCCCAGTAGTGCCCCCTATAGTAGTGCCCCCTTATAGACATGCCCCCAGTAGTAATGCCCCCTTATAGACATGCCCCCAGTAGTAATGCCATGCCTCCCTTCTGAAAAATAAAAAATACAAACACAATACTTACCTTAGGCCCCGCTCCTGCGTCCGCTACCGTCCGGTCCGACCACGCTTCAGCACGGATCTATGGGAGAGACGTCATGACATCCCTCCCATAGTGCTCTATGCGGGAGCCGGAGCTCTGGAGTGAGCTTTGGCTGCCGCTGCAGGAAGGGAGCTGGGTGCCCCATGATAACAAATATCAGCGGGCGCCCGGCAACGCGGGGGGGGGGGGGGGTCCAGCGCTGGGGTTTTATTTTTATTATGGGATTATATTTTTTTTACCTTCTGGGAACTCAGTGGCGCCCTCTAGGGGCCGGCGCCCGGGGCGACAGCCCTGTTAGCCCACCCCTAGAACCGCCACTGTATGTGTTATCAGGAGAGGCAATCTGATTAGAACGTTATCTTTTAACATATATAGAAGCACAGACTAATTGCTTCTCCTTACCCTAGGGCCACAGGAGGATACAGACCTATTAGTGTCATATACGTAGTCTTGCTCTAACCCACGTTTATAACCTTATTATATATAAGCACTACAATTCCATTACGTCTAAACACATTATTCAGCTGTTTTCTTAAGGTTCAAAAATTAAACCACAACACTTACAGAAGAGTTGCCGTTTAGCTATTGGAATGGTAGAATTGCTAAATAGCAGTGCATTAACCCCAGCCTGCTAAATCAGTGTGCTTAATTGTACTAGTGTGGTAAATACTTTGTTACTTACAGTAAGTAGATTAGAATCCAATTCTGGTGCACGGACTCACTGGGCCAGCTCTCTTTACTACCTCTCTACATAATGGGCCTGCTTCAGAGATGGACAGTAATGAATTCGCTAGTGCGGAAATATGCAAATGCTAATCTCAGCCTTTCCCTTGTGCACCAGCGTACGACGGAGAGTACAAGTAGTCAGACGCCCACTTTCAGGCTACGTGAACTATGACGGTGGTTGTACACACTCCACCATCGGGAGGCACCATTAAAGTTGCATACACACGTAAAGATTTTCTCTCCAACCATCCAACTAGTTCATTGGTTGGAATGAAAACCTGGTAAGGTATGAAAGTAAATGACAATCAGCAATTTGCTCCCAAACGCCGGAAAATGGGCAAAAACTGTTTGAACAAACTGTTTAGATCAAACATTTAACAAACTTGTCTGACCGACCATTTTCATCTGTTTTCTGCCATTTAGGAGCAAATTGCTGATCATCATTTACTCCCATACGTTACCAGATTTTCATTCCAACCAATCAACTAGTTGGATGGTTGGATAGAAAATCTTTACATGTGTACCCAGCCTTACACTTGCGATAACCTAGGGCTTACTTATTTACAAACATGGCAGATGAGGATGAGGGAACAGAGCTGCGATCGGAGACACACCTTTGACACTCCCATAACACGCCCATGAAACAACCTTTTTTTTTTTATGAACACTTCAGCTCACCTCCCAGACTCCACATCGCCACTGCTCCAATCTCTCATCAGGCCCAAGATGTTCTCCTGGTACTTGCTGCTGCTGTAGCAGAATGACAATGTATTCCCATCTACAGAGCAGGTTACAGGGACAAACTTTTTTTATTTATTTATTTATTTAACTATAAATGAAGATAGAACTGAATTATATAAATACCAAAACAACCACTTGAAGTATGCGCTTCCATTGTTCTCCTTCTCCTAGCTTACATAGCAAAATTCTTCCACTGCTATGGTAAATGAGTCACTGGTGACTGAACCAGTTAGATCACTGTATAATCACAGACACTATTATTACAGGCATAAGTATCAGCCATTTTGCAATGAATGCATTGTTAAAGTTATTAGGCTGCTTCAGGTATATATCATGAGAGCACCTGATAGTTCATAATTTGACAGTAAGATGCCAATTCAATTATACGCGAATTGCAGCCAGAACGGCATTGTTGGTTGTGTCTCTGGCTAAAGCATGTAGCACTGCAGGGAGAGCAAAGTAAGAATTGTCGCTAATGCTCAACTCAAAATCACAGTGTAAAAATAAAGCTGATCAAACTGTCCATTCCTTATCTGCTACATGCTCACACTGGCAGTATTCTTCCTGTTTGCAAAAATAAATAAAAGTAATAATATAGGATTTACACCAGTTGTTTTGCAAATTTGCTCTTTTTAGCTATTGTGCTCCTAACACTTAATGGGGCAGATGTATGAAGCTCTGGGAAGTGATAAAGTGCAGAGTGATAAACGACCAACCAATCAGCTCACAACTGTCATTTTTCAAACAGAACCTGTAACATATCAGTTGGGAGCTGATTGGCTGGTCATTTATCACTCTGCACCTCATCACTTTCCAGAGCTTCATACATCTGCCCCAATGAGTCCTAGGGATATATTTACTAAAGTGCGGGTTTTTAGAAGTGGAGATGTTGTCTATAGCAACCGGATTCTAGCTATTATCTTCTAGAAGGTGCTAGAGCAGTGGTTCTCAAACTCGGTCCTCAGGTCCCCACACAGGTCACATTTCCCAGATCACCCTGCAGATGCACAGGTGTATTCATTACTCACTGACACATTTTAAAAGGTCCACAGGTGGAGATAATTATTTCCATTGTGATTCTGTGAGGAGACCTGGAAAATATGCACTGTTTAGGGTATTGAGGACCAATTTTGAGAACCTGTGTGCTAGAGGAATATTAAGTAGAATCTGATTGGTTGCTATGGGCAACATCCCCACTTCTAAAAACACACTTTAGTAATATATACCCCCTAGAGTGAAACCTTTATCAGACCCATCTTTGAGCAGGACGTCAGCGTACGGTTGGATTTTACACTTCAAAGCTAAGATTAGCAGAAACATCAATATTCTCAATGAAAACCTCTTCCTGATCTGAAACGCTTTCCAGATCGGATCCAGTTCCATACTTTGCAAAAACTACGTATCTGCATTGAAAAATGCAATGTCAACCAAAGCCAAGCCATGCAAGGTCACCATGCATGCTGCATTTCAGGTACTTTATCAAGAATAAAAAAAGAAACTAATTCGAATTCACAAAAGGAAAAATAAAAAATAGGAATATTGCATTTAGTTTCACAACGCCTGACCACATCAGCGCACAACCTCGACAAAGATAAGAAATGCTAGATCACATTTATCAGGGGTATTCAACATGCAGCCCTCCAACTGGTGTGATACTACACATCCCAGCATGCCTTACTGGGATGCCTGCTGTTATGGCATGCTAAACCTCTGGCAGGTAATGCTGGGATGGGATGTGTTTAGTTCCACAGCAGCCGGGCCTTACATAATTTCACTGGTAAATAGAATCAGATTACATTTTCATCATAAAGCACCATCATCTACAGCAGGGATGGGGAACCTCAGGCCCAGGGGCCGTATAAGGCCCGTGGAACCATTTGGTCTGGCCCTGAGCTTTTTTCTGCTAGCCTCTTCTGGCTAGCAGAGTGGCTAGAATGGCACCCTGCAGCCAAAATTTATTCCTCAGGATGCTTTGGGCATTGCTGTAATCACCAGCAATTGTGACCCCACCACGTGTTATGTCACACGGAGGGGGCATGACTTGAACCGGGGCCGCAACATTTTTTCCATACATCAAAATGGCCCTCGGCAGAAAAAGGTTCCCCACCCCTGATCTACAGCCAATCAGAAATGGCTAGCTAGCTGGTGCAGGCTGTTGTCATCAGGGTGCACTGCCTCAGCCCTCTGCCATGCAGGATCCGGTCTAATCACAGACACTACAGTAAAAAGATCTACAGTAAAATGGTAGAAAATGTCTAGATAGACACCCGATGTTAGACAGTCAAATAGGTCGACAGGGATAAAATGTCGACACACTAAAGTTCGACATGTAGGAAGGCCGACAAAAAAATGGTCGACACTTGCCCCGACAGCTAAGCAAGAGAGAGAGAGAGAGAGAGATTATTTTTTTTTTAGCACTAGCTCCACTGTTACCCGCTTATGAAAAAAAAATGACATTAGCATACACTGCTTTCTGGCCTGTGTAGCGGTGATGAGAAGTATATTAATAGTAAGGCATGCAAAAAGAAAGAAATTAAACTCAAAGTTAAATATTTGAGAGGTCTGACAAGGTACAAAAACGGATATATGCATAAACCTGGATATTTAGGGTTAGATTTAGATCACTGGTGACACAAATCCCAGGGATTCTGCTTTGTGTAAAATAGTAATAACTGGATGGTTTGCACCAAGGATGGAAGGGTGAGAACAAACACATTATTATTATTAATCTTATGGTACAGAGCAAGTGCAGGAATAAGCTAAATAAATAACAGGTGGTAATGCAGACAGATGATTTTAGACAATCTAGTGCTAAACTAGGAGCACCATTTGGATAGTAGAGTATACTGATACAACAGACAGACATTAGAGCATACTGAGGTTAAACACTGGAATGTTCAGAATAGCAATAAGGTGGGTTTTAAATAAGTCAAATAGATACTTAGGATATATACTGGAATGCACCTGCACCAAGGCAGATTGCAATAGAGTCAGACACATGCTGAGGATAAACTGTGGGGGTATTATATGAAATATCAACAATTATAATTTCAACACTGCTATTTTAGCCTAACCCTAACCCGACCTAGAGCCGTATTCAATTTGAGCCACGTTAAGTTAACGCGGCCCGTACTTAACGCCTACTTCGCCTGTTTATAGGCGGTAAAGTTGCGCGGCCATCCAGGCTTTATCCCGTATTTCATTTCAAAGTACGCGTAAACGGCACCCGGCAATACTGTAAGAAGCGGAAAGTACTGTCATTTTTGGGAGGGAGAGAGAATATATATATTAGAGATAGATATATATCCATCTCTTAACACCCCTTCCCTGATTCCGGCCTCTGTAAGTGTAAAGAGATGAAAGTTCCATATCTGAATATAGAATAGATGTTGTACAAATTTGCATGCCTTAAACAGTTAATGCTTTTAAAAAAAACCCACAATAAAAACAATCCCCTGCAAACACTGTAGTCTGACATCAGGTGTCCTGTGACAGGAACTTTTTGTGCTGCATTTAACGCAAAACGCAATACAGAATGTGGCCACAGAATACAAGCGCTGATCGGTTGACTTTACAAGCTCAGCAATTAATAAGTAATTAGTTCAGCTAAGAATATATTCATGCCAGATATTAGATGCTCACCCAAAAGTAACAATACAACATTTATAAAGCTGCCATTGCTAATAGCCTAGTAAATACTGTGCATCAAAGGCTTTAGAATTACACATGAAATAATCAGTCTCTATACTTTGCGAGATACATCCAGTGCTGGTCTGACCCTCTTACAGTCTACATATACAGCACATGTACTGTAGGTATGCGTTCATCATCTCGGAGGTTAGGTTCAGGCACTAGGGGGGAGGGGTTAGTGTTAGGCACCAAAGAGGGAGGTTTAGGCTAGGGAGAGGGTTGGCATACTGACCAACAAGTGTCGGTATGTTAACCCTGTTGGGATCCCAGCGTCAGGATACTGTCCGCCAGGATCCCGACTGTTGGTATTTCATACAGATTCCGTACTGTATGACTCATAAAATACCCTGCTATTTTTTTTGGCACCTTAAATCAGGGAACCTGGGCTGTTAGCATGTAACGTTGCAGATTTGGCAGACACAGGACACAGTCAATGTGCTCTCAGCAGGTTGCTACGTGCAGAGAAAGGGGTTTCTTTAACACAGATACACAGTGACAGACTGACAGCCTTGATTTACGTAAACACACAGCGTGTGGATTGGTCATCATACTGTATATAGGCGCAGAACAAGTGATGTTACAGCAACTCAGCAGATTACATTCTCAGCCGCAATGGAAAGCCAGTTGACCACTGAACAATATTTTATTTTCATGGTTCATACATGAAAAGTCCAAATCCGCTCCTTAAAAAAAAATAAAAATATTGGTATGGTTCAGGCTGGCATTATCCACATGTACATCTTTCCGCAACAAAATGCATTAATCGGAAGCTTGCATGCTGGCAAGTAAGGAAAAGCTGAGGGCAATGTTTATAAATCCTCAGTGCTCAAATGTGACAAGTATTCAACATTTTATTAAAAATCGTGTGCGAATAAACAAGCTGCTGACTGTCAAGCTTCAATTGCTAAGATACAGGTGCATTGAGACCCCAACCGAATTATCAGAGCATCCACCTGAATATAATTATATGAAAGTTAAGTGATACATACAAGACCAGCTTTTACAGAGTAATATTTTCACCACGATACTCTTAATTAACCGAAAGTACCATGCAAAGCTACATTTGAATGAGCATAGTTAGTGAATTTTGACATCAACACTTTTTAATTGGTTTTTATGCTTCTCCTGCCTTTTAATCTCTCCAGAGAACATCCATATACCATGAGAACTCCAAATGTATTCGTTTTTCCTTTCCCAAAGACAGGAACCTGTGCTGCCCTTGGCTAACTGCATAAAACAATTTCCCAGATGGCAATAAAAATCAGACCATTTTGATGTGAGCTGTTAAACAGCGTAGTTGGCCGTGTCCCTCCCAAATGATCTACTGCTTTCCATTCTCCGACACAGGGGATTTAAAGCTTCTAGACGCTTTTAATGGAATGGAAACTTATCCAAAACATTCTAAGAGTTATTGATGGAAATAGAGTAAAGTCATAGATTATGCATTTGAAAACAGGAAGACGAGAAGAGACTTAGATGATAATTTTCATATTTCTGAAGTGCTGGTCTCACCAAATTGCTTTGTACAAAGTATTTTTTGTAAATGTTTCATTTAGCAAAAAAGTTATTTAAAATCTAGGCATTTGTGTTACAGCATCCATTATGGCCGAAACCATTGCTATATAGCAGTGATGTGCGTAGAGCCTTTCCTCTCATACTTGGGTATACTGCACAGTTCTTCCTATAAAAATAAGATATCTTTATAAATATCTTCTTTGTATCATTCGAATCATTTTTATAGTCAAAACTCTGGAGCAAAAGCTGTATGGCAGGTGAGGCACTGCCTCTCCTCTCTACCATTTCCGCACATCCCTGATCAAAACACACCAAATTTCCAGCACTATATACTGCTGCACCTTTGCATAATGCCCACATGAACCCTCAGGTTCATATATGTATCTGTAAATCTGGCTCTGATACTAGCCAGTGCCTCAATAACTGCTACATAAAATTATACAATTGTTAAATGTTGCATAAACAGTGCAGTTGAGAGCTGAGCGGAGCACCGATACGATGGGCATAGCAAAATCCAGGTGGCATGGACACACCCCCTCTGGAAAAAAAAACACCTATGCAGTACTGCAAAGAGGGATATTTGTGTGTGTCCGCCCCCACCCCAATCAGCAGCTGAGCCATGCCCTACAACAAGCCCGGCACCCCTGTGCATAGGTTGTTTCGTGACTAGAATATTTGCAAATGTTCTGTTTTTGGGTTGGTTTTATGCATGTTTACATGACATTTTATATGAAAGATTTCTAATCAGTTAAGTATTTACTTATCCTTTAATATTTATTTTATATAAAAAGTGTTTGGCTGAGGCAACGCATTACTAGAGGAATATCCATACATTTGGCATGCATCTTGTTTGGTTGTTTTATTGTTATTAGAAGTTTTATGATAGAATACTTGTTTTCTAAGTTAATATAGCACATGATTTCATTCTAAAAAGGAACCATACATATACACAGGGAGATGATGGAGCAGTCATTTCTAAATCTCAATGTATACCTACTGCCTACACAATGTACACCAAGCCGATGTGTGAGCTGGACACAACTGAAAGGGTGCAACCGAGTGTCTGTCACAGACGTATCAATGGTTCTGTTCAATCATTTATACAGGGGGTGAGGGTCAGTACAGCATGATTAGGTAGCCCGCCCGTGCACCTCGTTCTCTTACTTTGGCTGAAGAAATTGTGCTGCACCTGTGTACTGCAATCAAGTGTTTTTTTTTCATCATTGTCAATGAAGAGTGTGTTCAAAAACCTCACAAGTGTGGACCTAACTACACAAATCTGGTTTGTTAAACACAAGGATGATGTGTGGATTTTTGTTATTTTTTTTATTTTACTTTAGCAAAATTAAACAGTCAAACACATTATGAATGGATAACTATGCATTTAGATTGCCGTGCGTATGGATGAATGAAATGCAATATGGTGTACAGAGAACGGCTATTCGGATTTCACGCTTTTCAGCAGGAATCTCATAGCAGAGACCCAGACCAAGCTTGCAGGATACGACCATTAAACCGCCCTTAGACACTATATGCAAGTAGAAGCTGGTAGACAAGACTTTACACCTGCAAGTAGTGGCGACTGCTTAAAGCCCAGTGGCTGACACTATGGTCTGTCCCACACCTACAATGCCAGTTCCTAAGGGATGCCAACATGCAGTTTTTGCTGGGACTGTCAAATGAAATATCAGCTTCCTTAATGACAAATTACTGGAACATGAGCTGTAGCGTTAGTATACACAGATACATTATAGGACATGTCCACTGGATTTGACACGAGTAACATGATTAGTTACTTTTTGCACTACCACACAACATGATGAGAGGATGATGCCGCGGTGTACACTGGTCTTAGACAGAGCTCACAGAGTCGGCACACTACAGATGACAGGATGCAGTAACACAGCAACTCACATCACCAGGTGGGGAAAAGCCGGTCATTTAATCCACCGGATTCCACTGCAAGACCAACTGGATGTTGTAGAACATCTGCTTTCCTCTTTAATGAATATAAAAGCCCGCATTTGAAACAAAGCATCATTTATCCATAATAAAAATGTTTTACCATTTGATGACTAATATACAAACAACAGTATCACAAATCACTGAAATTAGAGATTAGGTAAAAAACAAACAGACAGAAAGCCATTTCAACATACGAAGATCACCATGGCAACTGAGTGCTTCAGCGATCACCGAAGTCCTTGCTGGAGAGGATTAAAGTTTACGGGAAAGGATTAAAGTTATGAGTTAAATGGTATTTAAATATGTATCTGTTACAATGCTAAATGCTTAAAATATGAATAGTAGGCTCTCATTTCATTATGGCCTTAATACAAAGTAATGTCTCTATAAAAAAATAAATTCATGAAAAAAAAAAAAAAAAAAAATACACACCTTAAAAGACCAGCTAATTGCGGTGCAGAACCTTACTATGGCTTTGACGATAATGAAGAATGGCTAGTTTTATATTTCCATTCATAAAGGCAGATCATCTAGGAGGAGGAGAATTTATGTGCAAAGAAGAAAAAACAAAAAACATTCAAATGTATAATTTCTTTGTTACATGGTATAAAATATACACAACAGCTACTTCCTCTCGTTGTATAAATACTTCAGTTTGGTGTTTCTACTTTTAGTCAAATTCCTTTGTTAAAATAATGGAAATATATATAGAATTTTTATTGGAAAAAAAAAAAAGCAGCTGTTATTTGAAGATAAATAGGATGAGGAGTCTGCTGACTGTGTGCCTGCCTAACTTATCACATCGGGGCAGAGATTCTGTTTATATGGGCAGCAGAGCACACAAAGGGTTTATGCCTTCATGGAAACCTCCAATTAGTTTCACAGGGAGTAGCCGGAGGGTCAGGTGCGTGGGCTGCAGAGCTGCATTACATGAGTCATACCGACCTAATATTAGAACAACCTGTGCTTATATGTTGTTGCTCAGTTACTAGAAAAGCTTTTCTATCGGAGCAGCAGCTGATTAAAATAACTCAGTTGGCAACATCCAGAGCATGAAACAGGTGATTCTTTGTGTATAAAAATAAAGAGACAGCCTCTTGGCAGAGCACAACATGCCCTTGTGGCACCAATGAGAAAAACGTGGACTTCTAGAAAAAGTGCTAGGATTATGCCACGCTCCAACGGACACAGCTAGGCCATAACTGGTAAATAGACAGTGTACATTAGTCATTAGCAGGGCCTTGTATTTACAAGTTCTAAGGTGCAGGCCAATTATATCCTCTGATTGTGCAGCCATCTTCTCAGGCCGATAAGTAGCAGCAAAACCGCAGATCTTTGTTTATTACGCGCATGTGCAAACATCCTGTGTCAGCCGCTCAAGGGCCCTGGTGCTTCACTGTACGGTAACAGCTCAGAGCACATGTGCATCCGCAGTACATGGTTAGTGTTACTACAAACACATTATAAGTCTTCATCGGGGTCCGCCACCTCCGCTACTTCAATCTCTGGCAGCAGATCCTCATGTAGGGACTCACTCCAGCAGTCCTTATGGCCGTCTTTATAGGAGCTAGAAACCAAGGGCAATAGAATATGAATTAGATATATTGGTTTGTTTAATTGGAATGGGATTGAAATACCGACAGGAGGATATCCCGATTGGGGTTGGTAAGTATTCTAACACTCTTCTCCCCCCTCCCCTAATCCTCCCTTGGTGGTGCCTAAACCTAAAACTCCCTTTGTGGTGCCTAACCCTAACTACCCCCTCCTTCCCACATCCTAAACCTAAGCCACCCAGGGGGGTGCCTAACCCTAACCTCCCCAAAGTGGCGCCTGTCCCCAAGTACCCCCAGGGGTGCCTAAATTTAACCCCCCCCCTGCGGCTAACAGTTAAGACATGCCGGACTTGCCTCGATAGGTTAGCGTCTGTTTTCCAGAATCTGTATTAAGATAGGCCTCGGTATTTCCATGCCCATCTTAAGTCCCATGTCGGGCTTTAGGTGTCGGTATTTAGACCAGCAGCATTCAGTCCGCCGGTCTAATAACTGCCTCCCGCTTAATCTGCTCCTACTCCCTCCCCTCAAGAAATTTTTTATAAAATATGTAATCCAATAAAGACAAATTACAGACTTATAGTAAAGAAGAACAACAAAAATTGCAAACAAATGTGGAAATAATGTGAACAGACATAATACTAGAAAACTAACAGTTACAAATTATAAAAAAAAACAAAAAAAAACAAAAACTTGTTTAAACACATGCTTGGCTTGGTCACATAGTTTGCGACCACGCCTGGCAGTGCAGTAGCTGGCATGGTCGCAAACACTACAACAAGTCAAAAATGCCTACTGGGTGGCTGCTGGAAGATAATCTTCCAGCACCCGCCAATTGCAGAGGGACTTCCCGGCACCCTCCCTCAATGTCTGCCGTGATACAGATCATTGCTGATGGGGCAGCATGACAGGACCCCCTACCCGGCAGCTGCAGAGAGGAGCTTATAGTAGCAGCTGTCGGGAAAATACAAGGTCGCGATGATCTGGTATAAAAGTGTTTTATAAATTTATTTATGTTTTTTAAATTGTGTTAGATAAATTATATATTCTTGATCTAATTCAATAATAAAAAAACATGACAATTTCTGAGCGGTTTTTGGAAAAAATATTAGCCAGTTAGGTGGTTAGGAACGACTATACGTAAAATATAAGGTTTTATATAAAAAGTGACCAATCATTAGGGATAAACTATAAACTAGATAACATGACAGTAATTCCATTTAATAAACTTTGTAGGACACTTTCAGTTATGTTTTATAGAAACCGGCACGGGTGGGAACATTTACATGAATAAATTTTTAAATTATGGACAGTACTCCATTAAATACTGAGAAATAAACATTATACAAAAAATAGCTTAGCTGTAGATAAACTATATAGGGCTTGATTCAGAGTTAGGAGCAAAAATCAATGTAAGGAACAATTTGCACCTTGGTAAAACCCATGTATGACACCTTACCCATTGACCGCTGAGGCCGCCTGATCTGCCTCTATGGCGGAGGACTCCACCTCTCCGCTGCATTCGCTCTCTTCTACAGAAGGTCTGCGCGCCTCGCCATGCCTCCCACTCATTACCCTAAAAAGAGGTTTTGGTCATTAAATAACTGTATGGATGACCACACAATGTAGTAACAATAGCAACAGTGTCAGAAACACCTACCCTTCATAAAGAATATTTTGGGTTCTCACGAACTCCAGTTTATATACCTTTATACTCTACAGTCAATGGACAAGAAGTACAACTCTGGTATTTGATTTAATTAGAAGTTAATATTTTATGGGACTGATCGGATTCTGAGTCGGATGCTGAGTGGCTGTGGCTGTGTGATGCCGCGGAAGCCTGATTTACTACCTTATGCTAATACCTGTACAGGCTTCCGTAGGGCTAATGCATGGAACTGTGCGGCTTGAAATGGGAAGCCAATCCGCCCAATGATTTTCCATACACATCCGCTATAGTCATCATTAGTATCGGCATTTGCACCAGCCCCATGCTAAATGCAAGAGGCCAGTCTGAAACAGGCTTCCCTTTCCCGCACGCAGGACTCTGAATAGCACGGAACCCGAGCTACACGTCCCGTACACTCACACAATACAGACATACCAGCTCTGCATGATCTGGAAAGCCAGACCTGGCCAACTTCCCTCTGACTCAGAATCAGATGGATTTAAGCAAAAATGTGTAAATTCACTTTTTTGCATGTGCTGTACGCTTAAACTCCCTATTTGTGTCCATACAAAGATCCGTCCGACTTAGCATCAACCAGAGTGTGTAAATTGCTCCTAGGGAGAATTTTTTGTAGATATAACCACTATCCTACTTGTACTCATCTGTTAAGCTGGGTACACATCAGAAGGTGTACCCAGCCGGACGTCGCGGAGTGCATACACACTTGCCGATGCCGGATCCGATGGGGGGGGGGGGGGAGGGACGTGCCATGCTGCAGCATGGCATTGTTAGCGACATCCCCTGTCGGTCGTGCAGCTGGACTGACAGGGGATGTCGCTAAGGACACGCAGGAGTGCACATATTATGGGTACACACTAGACGATGTATCAGATATATCGCTCCGACCAGAAGGATCGGACAACATATCGTCTAGTGTTTAGCCAGCTATAAAGACCCTAAGCCTAGCACTTACCTTCTCTCTCCCTCAAGCAACTGGCCATACAGAGCCCTCTATATAGGCCCGACTTCGCAACTATGTCACAAATCATTAGATTTGCACAAAGGGAATGGGTATGAAATACCGACGGCTGAAGAGCTTCATATCCCAATACCGGAAGTTCAGGATCCCGACGTGGACAGGCAAGTCCCATATCCCTCCCCTCTCCCCTCCCTAACCCTGGGAGGGAAGCAGCTCATACTTTACCCGGTCCTGGATGTTTGGCAGTCTGGGATGCCGACGCCGGTATCCTGATCCCCTTTGGGATATTGCATTTTGCCAGGCGGTGGGATTCCAGCATCAGTATTTCGACGGCCGGCATCCTGTCCGCCAGCATCTCAACTCTATACCGCACAAAGTAGCGGTAAAAAAAAATAATATATAACCGACGCCGAACAAGTCTAAATGACCGTTGCCTTTATGTCTGCATAAAAAATTATCAAAACATATAGGTATATCGATTGATACAGATTACTCTACGAAACCTCAAAGGAAACATTTTAATTTTAGCACACAATCACTACCCAATTGCTAAGAGTCTTGGCAATTTATTAATACTTCATTTCTTGCCGTCTTCTAGTGTACAAACAAAGCACGCGTTGACGGTTCTGTAAGCAGTTTATTTGTGTGCTGTAGATTTCAGTTGAAATCAAATAAGTTCCTTAACCGTTCCTGGTTCTTAGATAACACAAATGTGGTTTTTCATTTACTCTTTTTTTGCTGTATTCTAAAAAATAGCACTTTTTCTGCTCTACTTAACATGAATGGGAAATGCTTTCTGGATCTATTGAATTAAAATATGAGATATGGTAAGAACTTACCTTTGTTATCTCTATTTCTACGAAGTCCATAGGGTTCCACAGGATACCTTGGGGTATCGGTGATGACGTCAGGCATCGGGCACCATAGAGTTAAGTTTTCAGCCTCCCAGGATACACTAGGGTCCCCCTCCTATACCCCGCCACCGAGCCAAGGCATCTCAGTTACGTACCAAGCCATAGGCCGGAGGGGGAGAAGGAAGAGAGAGAAAAAAAGATCTGGACACACAAGAATCACATTCTCACCAGAGGGAGACGGAAAAAACGGTGACCAGAGTAAAGCCCATCTGCAGCACAGGTGCGACACGGCGGGAGTCCTGTGGAACCCTATGGACTTCGTAGAAATAGAGATAACAAAGGTAAGTTCTTACCATATCTCATATTTTCTACATCAGGGTCCATAGGGTATCCACAGGATACCTTGGGGATGTCCCAAAGCAGTATCCTTCAAGGGTGGGGACGCTCCAGTGCTGAAAGGAGAATCCGCCGCCCGAAGGAAGCATCCTGAGAGGCAAAGGTGTGAAACACGTAATACCTCACGAAGGTATGTACAGAGGACCACGTGGCCGCCTTGCAGATCTGGACTGCAGAGGCACCACGTCGAGCTGCCCACGAAGGACCCACAGATCTAGTGGAATGAGCCCTCACAGAGGATGGAACCGGAAAGCCTTCATGAAGATAAGCTTCTGAAATAGCCATACGAATCCAACCTGCCAAAGTTTGCTTTGAAGCAGGCCAACCCTTTTTACGGAAGCCACAGAGGACAAACAAGGGGTCCGACTTCCTAAACGAAGAAGTGCAGTCAACATAAATCTTTAAGGCCCGCACAACGTCCAAAGTGGTCTCACCCGCCGAAAGGTCAGGTGAGTTAAAAGCCGGCACAACGATTTCCTTGTTGATATGAAAACGTGAAACAACTTTGGGAAGAAATTCAGGACGAGTGCGCAGCACTGCCCTGTTCCCATGAAAAATCAGGAAAGGGGGTCTACAGGATAGAGCCCCTAAGTCAGAAACACGTCTGGCTGAAGCGATGGCCAGAAGGAAAATTGTTTTAGCTGTCAGCCATTTAAGGTCCACTGAGCCCAGTGGTTCAAACGGCGGTCCCTGGAGAGCCCTCAGGACCACAGCTAAATCCCAAGGCGCCACTGGTGGAACAAATGGCGGCTGAATTAGAAGAACACCTTGCATAAAGGTGCGCACATCAGGGATTGTAGCAATCCTATGATGGAACCAGACAGACACCTGCACCTTCAAAGAAGCAAGGCGAAGCCCATGGTCTAGTCCCGCCTGTAGGAAAGCCAATACTCTAGACAGACGGAACTCCCGAGGTGCATAACCTCTCGGCCACCACCACTGGAAGAACGTATACCACACACGATGGTATATTCTTGCAGAAGATGGCTTCCGTGCTCTTAGCATAGTTCGTACTACAGAGCTGGAAAACCCCCTGGACCTTAACATGGCCGTCTCAACAGCATCGTCCATCAAAGACAGCCGAGTCAGGTCCGGGTGAAGACAAGGACCCTGTGACAGTAGGTCCGGTCGTAGCGACAACCGCAGAGGAATGTCCGCGGACAGACCCTGAAGGTCTGAGAACCAGTGCCGCCTGGGCCACGCGGGAGCTATCAACAGGAGCGTCCCTCCTTCCTGTTTGAATTTCCGAATTACCCGTGGAAGAAGGGAAAACGGAGGAAAAAGAGATAAGCAAACCGTAACGTCCACTGGACAGACAGAGCATCCACCAGAGACGCCTTTTCGTCTCTTGTGCGAGACCCGTACACCGGCAACTTGTTGTTGTGCCATGACGCCATGAGGTCGATCTCTGGAAGACCCCACCTGTCTTGTTGAAGACAGGTGTCAAGTTGAAAGACTTCCTGGTGCAGGGACCACTCCCCCGGATGAACGTCCTGGCGACTGAGAAAGTCCGCCTCCCAGTTGAGGACTCCCGGGATGAATACTGCTGATATGGCCGGGAGATTGCGCTCCGCCCAGACCAGGATGCGGGACACCTCTACGAGTGCCCCCCGACTTGGGTTCCTCCTTGCCGATTTATGTAGGCCACGGTGGTAGCGTTGTCCGACTGGACCTGCACGGGGTGACCTTGGAGAACCCGATGTGCCTGCTGGAGAGCATTGAAAACGGCGCGGAGTTCCAAGATTTTTATTGGAAGCTCCATTTCCGCCTGAGTCCATCTGCCCTGGAACAAGTGTGGATCCGTGACCACTCCCCAGCCCCGAAGGCTGGCGTCCATTGTCAATAGGACCCAGTTCGCCATCCAAAACAGACGACCCTTGTTGAGATGGGCCGTCTGCAGCCACCAGGCAAGGGACAGGCGAACCTCCGGAGTGAGCACCATCGTCTGGGATTTTAGGCTCTGAGGCAGTCCATTCCATTTGGACAGGATCAATTGCTGCAGAGGTCTGGAGTCAAACTGGGCATATTCCACCATGTCGAATACTGACACCATGGAGCCCAGTAACCTCATTGCCGAGTGTAGAAACACACGGCGACTCTGCAGACAACTGCGCACCCTCAAGTGCAAGGCAGAGATCTTTTCCTCCGTCACAAAGATCCTCTGCTGACTGGAGTCCAATAAGGCTCCGAGGTGCAGAATCCTCTGAGACGGGATCAGGGTGGACTTTTGCCAGTTTATCAACCAGCCGTGCCGTTGCAGTACTGCAATCGTCAGATCCAAGTGGCGTAGAAGGAGCTCTGGAGACCCTGCTACCAACAAAAGGTCGTCTAGGTACGGCAACATGCGGACTCCCTGCAGCCGCAGGAACGCCGCCATGACCGCCATAACCTTGGTGAACACACGTGGTGCTGTCGCCAGGCCAAAAGGCAACGCCCGGAACTGAAAGTGATCGTTGCGGATTGCAAACCTGAGGAACTGTTGGTGACGCAAAAGAATAGGGACATGCAGGTAAGCGTCCTGTATGTCCAACGACACCATGTAATCCCCAGGTTCCAGTGCCAGAATGATGGACCGTAGGGTCTACATCCGAAACCGCGGCACTCGCAAGGACTTGTTGAGGGCCTTGAGGTTGAGAATCGGACGGTACGACCCATTGGGTTTCTGCACCAAAAATAGATTGGAATAGAAACCCTGGCCCCTCTGGGAGAATGGAACAGGCACTATAACTCCAGCCTGGAGCATAGTGTGCAAAACCTTCCGCAGTTCCATGGCTTTGTTCTGGTCTAAGGGAAGACCCGTCGTGAAGAATCGGGATGGGGCCTGTGCCGAAAGGAGAGGGCATACCCGTGAGAAACTACCTCGTGAACCCAAGTGTCTGTCGTAGTTGCCGACCAATACTGGGCGAACTGCAGCAGGCGGCCTCCCTCTTTGGGATCCCCCAAAGGGAGGCCCGGACAGTCAGGCCACAGGCTTGTCATCAGACTTAGGGGCCGGACGTCTGGTACTCCAGGCCTGTTTCCTGGGCTTGGCCGATTTCTTGGGGTCAGCCTGTCGGGGATAGGACTGTGCTTTAGGCCTACCCTGGGCCCTATAAGGCCGAAAGGACGACGTACCCGAACTGGAAGGGACCGCAGCAGACGGGAGACATGCAGACTTGGCTGCCGCCAGCGTGGCCACCATTTGGTCCAGATCCGGACCAAAGAGGACTTCTCCTTTAAAAGGCAAAGCTTCCAATCCCTTTTTGGAATCAGCATCCGCCTTCCAGGATTGCAACCATAAGGTGCGACGAGCAGCAACAGCTGCCGAAGAAATCCGAGAGGTGAGGGTACTAATATCCAAGGCCGCTTCATTGATGTAAGTGGCCGAATCCCGAAGATTGCCTACCAACTCGGCCTGTTCAGCCGAACAGTCGGAATCCAAAGACGCCTCCAAACTATCAGCCCAGCGCTCCATAGCTCTGGCTACCCAACATACGGCCATAGCCGGTCTGGATGCCCCCCGCGCGTGGGAATAAATGGACTTTAGGCAGATCTCCACCTTACAGTCCGTAGCATCCTTCAAGGAGGACATGGAGGGCATGGGCAATGTGGCACTTCGGACTAGGCGTGTCACATGAGAATCCACCTGAGGAGGGGATTCCCACTTAGAAAAATAATTGTCCGCAAACGGGTAAGCCACCGCTAAACTTCTTTGAGGCCGATACCGTTTGCCAGGGTGTTTCCATGCCTCCTCTAAATGGTCTACTAACTGACCCGAAAGAGGAAACACTGTGGCGTCACCCTTAATATCCTTGAAAAAGGCATATTTGGACTTGGGAACCGGAGGATCATCATCCTCAATAACTAAAGCTGTGCAGACTGCACGAATAAGGCCAGGAATATAAACCTTAGACTTAGCGTCCGGAGAGGTTCTTGGTCAAAAAGATCCAGAATCTCTCTATCATCGGTTGTCACGTCGTCATCCTCATAAGGAGCGGACAGAGATGCCACTGGCCGCAACACAGACTCCCCTTGTAACACGTCCGACGAATGCTGTACAGAACTTGTCAGTGAATTAACCCAAGCAGGCTCCTGAGAGACCTGAGGAGGGGAAATAGGGAGACTGTGGGGTACCATCAGTTGTCTCGGGAAACCCTGCATGGGTGACGACACCACTGACTGCTGGGACAATCCCATCTGTGAGAACGCAGGTTGTGGAGCTAACTGACCCACTGGGGTTGTAAGCGCTTTGGCGAAACAAGCCCAGGGCAGTTCCTGTACCGGAGCCGTGACAGTAATTGGTCGCGTCAATAAAAAACACTGCCGACATAGCCCCTCCGCGTTACCCTCCCCCTCCGCTATTGGTACCTTGCACGTAGTACACATAAGCTGGAGAGGAAATTCACTCTCAGACAAGATGGTAAGTATGTGACCCCTCTCACTGATACTCGTTAGTATAGTGGGAGAACCACCCTGCAAGCACCGCACCGCAAGGGCTTTAGCAGAAGAAGAGCAGGGACAGTAAAATGGCTGACAGTAGAAAGTGAAAATACAGGCAGCAGACGCTAGCAGAAGTCACATACAATGCAAAGAAAATTAATCCCTGGACTATCAGCGCTGATCCTCAACTACGCAGACACAGAGCCTGGTAGGACACAGCGCTGCATACACAGACCTGTTCCAACGGAGGAGAGGTATGCCGGGGGACCCAGACCACGAAACCACCGATCAGCAGCTTCCAGCAGCGTTCACCATGCTTCTGCAAAGATGGCCACCGAGGAGCAGAGAGGAGGCCGGCCTGGGGGAGGAGCGCTGCCACATGGCCAATCGGCAGGTGCAGAGAGGGCTGTGTGCGGCGGGGGAGGCGCTGGCTGTGTACAGGGAAGGCACGCTCCCCTGGCATGCAATTAATCCCTGGGACGCCGCAGCGCTACCACTCAGCTGCGGTCCGCTGTGCCAGGGGGGTAGTGGAAGCGCAGGTTGGTTACCTGGCTCCACTCTGCAGCCAGTCCCCAGGGAGCCCCCTGCCTGGGGAGTCTGGACCATGTGTTCAGCGGGGACCCACCGCGGGACCCTGCTGCCCCCTTGAATCCGGCCATGGTCCAAAACATCAGGGGTCACCGCTAGCTGTGACCCCAGATGCTTACCAGCATCCCCGGATCAGTACCGGCGTTCTGGTACCGGCGGGGGTGTAGGGAAGACAGCATGGACGTCAGTAGTGACTGTCCATGCTGTACTTCCAGATGGGCAGCCATAGCTGCCTTGAAGAAAACTTCAGGGGCTATCCTTAGCCCCCCCTCTAAACAGGTGCTCCGACTCCGAGCCGGGCACCAACGAAACTGAGATGCCTTGGCTCGGGGGCGGGGTATAGGAGGGGGACCCTAGTGCATCCTGGGAGGCTGAAAACTTAACTCACCATAGAGTTTTCATGCCTGACGTCATCACCGATACCCCAAGGTATCCTTTGGATACCCTATGGACCTTGATGTAGAAAATAAAATTTTACACAAATCAGCGACCTACAGTCGGTTTGGCATAATTACTTCTCCAAGAACTATATATATATATATATATATATATATATATATATATATATATATATATATATATATATATATATATATAATTTTAAAGACCAATTTTACATCCGTTTTGCAAATGGGTAAATATGGTCAACTGAAGTGGTTCATACACTAGAGTGTACATTGACTCTGAAAAGGCCTTTGCCCCCCTTTGGGCTTCATCACATTTTGCTGTGTTACAACATGGAGCCATGATGGAATTTAACTGAAATTGACTGCCCACTAATCCAGACAAAGTACTCGATAAAAAAAAAAAAAAGTCCAGCCAATTGTTAAAATGTATTATGAACGACTCAACGAAGAAATTAAGTGATTGCATTACTATTCAATCCCCCCCCACAACCTTCTTGGCAAAATTGGATGGAGATTGATGTTGGACAGCGCTTTATGCACTGAGGGCCTGATTCAGACCCGCTCGCGAGCGCAATGCGGCTCGCAAGCGGGTGGTGGGCCAATGCGTGCGCAAGCCCCGTAGAGAGTGAGAAATCACTCGCTCTGGGGCTTGCAACAAAACAGAGCGGCTGTCAATGTTGATGGACAGCTCGCCTCGTTTTGTAGGCGGGGAGGCTGTACAAACGGAGGCGTTCCCGAAGGAACGCCTGCCATTTGTAGGCGGCCCTACTGACATCACTTCTGATGTCAGTATTGGACTTCCTGCTCTATTACAGCAGGAAGTCCACTTGGCATTGAGAGTGCCGAGACCCTACCACAGGGGTCTCCTCGCAATGCCAATGGTCGCGATAATCGCCATCATCACCAGGCCGCACACACAAGCTGTGGGTGGTCACCCACAGCTGTGAGAGCAGCCTGGAGGCGGGAATTTTAAAATAAAAGGGAAGTCCTGATTCAGAGCAACCGCATGCAAATAGAGTGTGCCTCTGAATCAGGCCCTGAATTTTTGTCATGTTGGAAGATAAATGTTCTTCAAAGTTCAAGTACTCTTGTAGGAATGCAGCAGGTTTCCTCCAGGATTTCTCTGTACCTTACTCTGCCCATTTTCCCCTCCATGTTTAGGAGATTTCCATTATTTGCTGCAGGGAATCATGTAGGTCACATGATGCTGCCAGCGCCCTGCGCCACTGTAGGGATGAGGTTATCGCTGTGATGTGCACTGTTAGGTTTGCGCCAAGCATACAGTAGCACTTAGCACTGTGTCTGAAGAGTTCAGTTTTGGTCTCATTGGCCAATAGAATCCTACTCCACATGGTCATATATATCTTTGCGGAAACTGCAGCAGGGCTTTTATTAGAGGTTATTTTCAATAAGGGCTGTCTTCTTGCCATTCCCCATGCAACCCAGACTTATTAAGCATGCGTGCTATTGTTATCCCCTGCAGAGTTACTGCCATCCCTGTCATGGCAGTCTGTAGCTGTTGGCCTCCTTTACTCCAGCTCCCCTTGCCCGGACACTCAGCTTTGGAGGATGACCTGATCTAGGCAGTATCACAGTTCCGCCATTTTTATGCAATTTTTTCCCCCCTTTGATTGACATAACGGTGCTTCAGGGTATATTGAGTGTATTGGAAATATTCTTGTACCCATTTCCTGATTAGTACTTCACAATGACCTTCTCCCAGATCTGCTTGGGATGTTCCTTTATCTTCATTTTGTAGTCTATGCTTGAAAATACACCAACTACCTGGGGGAAGCTCAGAGAGACAGGTGTATTCATGCTGCAGTCATGTGACACACCTTACCTGTACACAGGTGGCCTCCAATAAACTATTTCTGTGACCGTGATGAAAATTGGTAACATCAGTGGAAATCTAGTATGTATATAGCAGGGGGGTGAATACTAATGAAATCACTTATTTTCAGTTTTCTGTTTATAATACATTTTTACAACATTCGCATTGAGACATTATCGAGTACATTTTGTTGATTAGGAGGAACAAATTCCAATTAAATCTATCATGGTCCCGGGGAGGGGGTGTAGTTACCATCCCAATGCAGACAATGCCGGCAGCCAGAATCTCAGCACCAGAATCCCAACAGCAGCCAGAATACAACGGCTGCAATCACAACAGTGAGGGTTCGGGTTAGTCACTAGGGGCAGTTTAGGGTTAGAATGCAGGAGGGGGTCATGTATTTAACGTTGCTAAAATTTTGATTGTGACTAACTGGAAAAAAACGCATTCGCCCCCCCATTCCTGCATTACTCAATAGAATCTGGTACACTGCTTCCATGGAGTATATCACTGCTCTCCTCCATGCCAAAATGTCATGAAGTATGGGCCCCCTGGTACTCTCACTTTAATAGGACCCTTCCAGGTCTGGTTTAATCCTCACTTTATACTTTTGAAACTATTCTAGTTATTTAATTTTTATTATTATTTAAATAACATTGCTGCTTGGTGTCCAACCCTCTCCCTCTTATCTATTTATTTTTTATTCTATATTCAATATTGTAATTATTAGATATTATTGTTTTTTTTTTTTATATATATACACCAAATTTTCTAAAACCAAATTTAAGAAAATAAGGTAGTTTGATGTTTTTCAATGTCTTTCTTTTCTATGGCAGTATGTTCTATTTTTTGAAAAATAAAGAGATTTAAAAAAAAAAAAAAAAAAGAATGCAGGAGGGGATGATTAGGGTTATGCTGCAGGGGGAGGGGACATCGGTTAGGGTTAGAATACTTACCGTCCGAATTTACACCATTGGGATTACACTGCCAGGATTCTGAAGTTTGCATTATCAGCGCAGAGATTGCATACACAACCCCCATGGGGATTACTACCATTTATATACACTCTAAATAGAGTATGGATGTAGATAGCCTATTAGGGTTATATTCTCAGTACAATAAAATTCATGTGGCCTTACATATTCAACCAAACCGATAGGTGAGAAAAGAACAGTATTTTAGCTCATCATCTCTGGGTAATACTCACTGAATCTGTCCTTCAAGCGTCTGGATGTGTGTCTGCTTCTCATTTAACAACTTCTTCAGGGATTCAAGCTCCTTCTGCTTCTCGGCAAGATCCCTTTGAAGTCTGTAATTTGTTTCTTCTAAAGTCTCACAGAAAGCCTGCACACACATACAAGTACATGGTCACACGTGTAGCCAGGCTCACATACAGCGTGCCAACAGCCTATCTGGTCTACTCACTCTGCTCTCTTCCAGGCTGTCAAAAGGACCAGGAGGATCATCCAAGCAGAGGAACAGTCTCACTGAGGCACTGAAACACAGATGTGCTCGTTAACACAATGTCATGTGACGTTTTCAGATTCAGTAGCAAAATCAGATAATTCGCATATAATTCTCATATACAAACACTCCAGGCATGTGTCCCAAGAATAGATGGGAAAAGTCAGATTCAGCTAGCTGTCTCGTAAATGAGGAGTATGTTATGTACATTAGGGCCTGATTCAGTGAGGATCGCAGTTCCTAATATGCACGCAATCGGCCAATTGTTGCATTCTGTGCATTGCGATCAGAGACTACACATAACCATCGCAGTGTGATTGACAGGAAGTGCAGTTTGTGTGTGCTGACGCGGGTGGTCGGGGAAATGCAGGCATGTCAGTGCGTTTGAAACGCCGTTAGACAGGCGTGCATAAATTATCCACTGAGATGCTGTACGCAGCCTGAGAACTCATAGCGTGCGATGAGGTTAGAAATTTCTGAGTAAGGTGTGAGCTTGTGCAAGTGTGCGTGAGGCTGCGATTGTACCGATGGTTTCACA
The DNA here is from genome assembly GCA_031769625.1 of Taudactylus pleione. Classification (NCBI taxonomy): domain Eukaryota; kingdom Metazoa; phylum Chordata; class Amphibia; order Anura; family Myobatrachidae; genus Taudactylus; species Taudactylus pleione. Next base: position 13,324,541 of record JAUIMM010000113.1, on the reverse strand, counting down.
GTCTTGCTAGATATTACGGATGTGTGTAAGGTAAAGTGGGCATCATTATGTAGTGCTGCACGGCATAGCGATCGCAATGGATTAGCGTACTATCACAGTCAGACTGCATAATCTCTCTTGCAATCTGGAATGAATCAGGCCCATAATTTGCTTTTCTCCCTCACAGGACTAGAGATACTATGTGAAGCCCTCTTACACTACCTGGGCCAAGCTAGAGAGGAACCATGACACGTTAACAGATATTTATCTTACATTGTCGCAAGACCATATTTGTGTCTTTACAAACCTTGTTAATCATTTCTAATACATTATATTTTTAACAAGGTTCTGTCACATCTCCCTTAACTTTAATATATACAAAGTATGGGATCTCTTATTAACATTTGATATAGCGCTAGCATACACTGTAGTGCCTCACACCTCAATCTTTTATCTGGAAAGCAGCAACATGACCATGATTCTTCCTATAGTTAATATAAGAATCTCCGGTATATAGTTTAACAAGGAGGGGAATGCCAGGGCAGTGTGGGGCAAATAGTTTTTAGTAGATTTTGGGCTAGGTAATTTAAATGGAATCGGTATGACATACCGCCAGACTTAATACCGATGCCGGAAGGCAGAAAGATGAAAATCCCAATTAAGGTAAGTTTTAACCCTAACCCTCTCCTCTCCCCCCCTAACCCTCACGGGTGGGGGGGTGCCTGACCCTAATCTCCCCCCCAGGGGTGCATAACCCTAACCCCCCCTTCCCCCAGCCTAACCCTTCCGGGAGGGTGCCTAACCCTGATTCTAACCAGAGTCCCTAAACCTAATCGCACCCTCCCACAGCTAAGAGGTCCCAATGGCTGGCTTACCTTCGTTTGGTAAGCCAGCGTCGGGATTTCGGCGTCTGGATAATGATGTGCGTCTGTATTTCGACACCTATCCTTAGTCCCATGCCAGGATTTCACAGTCGGGATGCTGGCGGTCAACATTTCGACCACCGGTTTCCTGACTACATACCATTTAAATGACAGAAAACAAGACATCCTTTTATCTGGCTGGTTAAAGTTATGATCCGGCTGAAGCCCACCTGCTTCCACAGCTGGTAAAGCAGAACAGATAGGCAATTCCTCTGCGGCTAGGACAGTAAGCATTCCAGACTGCTTTGCTATAAATAACTAATTTATTGCCTCAAATGTTCAAAGTCTGAGAAGGAAGCGTTTACGCTGCTCCTCAGGTCTGGAAAGCACTGCAGGTGGTGAAGACGTCTTGAGTTCAGGATAGTCAGACGTCATAGATGTCAGAGCAAGGGGGTACTGTACAGTAAGTGCACTGTTTAGGGAGAAAGACATTCACACTATTCCCACAGACTGCTGCATTTCATACAGTGCTAAATACAGTCAACCTGCCAAACTTGTATGGCATACTCCCTTGTTAGCTACGAGAGAGACACATAGTCCCAACAGCCCACAAAGAAGAATGTCCAATTATTCTTGTGTGCCCTCACTTTAAAGACCTATTATCCTGCCAGGGCCAATGTGCGACATTGTTCTCTGTTCAGACATTTCCAAATGACCTCTCTCACCCTCTGGGGACAGCAGGCTTCACTCCTAACAAGACCATTTGTTGTGCAAGCAAAGCTAGAGCACATGTAGACAGCTGGGGAAAATATACAGGTCTTGGGTTTTTAAATTGGCCTTTAAATAGGTGACTTGCAATTACATTACAAGGCATTTGCTCTTTGCTTTTCAGTAACCTAATAATTGCAATTCTAAACAAATAAAATATAATTAAAACTGCAAAAGAAATGTAAAAGAAGTGTTATTCTTACTTTATCTGACATATAAGATGCAAAAACATGGTTACTAGGGTATGAATTAACACTGGTCATAAAATAGTTAAACTATCGCAAACCTTCCTCTGTCTCTAAACACACATATAGCCACATTAAATGGAATTGTAGATGGGTCTGTTTCACGCAAAGTGGTTTTAAAACAGTTTGCCATTAATTATCCAAGGATTTGAAATACCTCATCGGCCACAGGGGTAAAATGTATAGAGGCTTGGCTTCATTGCACAGATTGTATTACATGGTTATGTATCCCATGTACAACGATTGTACGGAGTTGGATTAAAACTAGTTAAACAAGTTTAAAATGTCTAGCTTGAAATCGAATACTAAATTTACAGATTAATACTGTGAAATGGAGACAATGGGTTTAATAAATAAAGACCTAGGCACATATTTACTAAAGTGCAGGATTTTAGAAGTGAAGATGTTGCCCATAGAAACCCATTAGATTCTACTTAACATTTATCTAGCACCTTCTAGAAGATAGTTACAATCTGATTGGTTGCTATGGGCAACATCTCCACTTCTAAAAACCCGCACTTTAGTAAATATACCCAAACAGTCTACTCAAAGGAAGGGCTACTACATAGCTTCGGTTTTAAATGATGAGGAGCACTACTGCTAGCTGAGGAATCACAAGAAAAAAAAAAAAAAAAAAAAAAACAGGGACCTGCGCATTTCTGAATTTACTCTACTTAAGGCCTAAATAAACCTTAATGGATGGATAGGAAGTGCAAACAGTACATTACAGCTCCATGATGGTTTCTCAGAGGTCTACAGCACGGACATAAAACTTCTCTTGTTAGGCTTTGAGTAGACTGGTGTTAATAAAAGGTGACAGGTCATCTTTAAAAGACGAAAAACTATGGAACGGTATAAAAACATATCCGGAAGAAATGTCATCTTTGTTTTTAAAATGCATGCCCCCTTCTTAGTAGGCATCACTGGCTGGCTTTCCCTGTCGTGTACCGGGGAGAGAGGCCTAGGATCCAGGAAGGCCTGCTGTATTATAGTTGATAAAGGAGAACGTACAATAGTAATATAGACTACAGAACTCATAGGTTATCTTTTATTACGTATGAGGGGTGCTAGTAGATAAAATGGTCAGATAATTTGTATGCACAAAAGCATTTAGTCTGTTTGTTTTATATAGTGCAACAACAAAAGTAATAAACCATTAGGATTAACATACATTTAATAAAAATTGAACTCTAGAATTGCTGCAAATCAGTATTGCACTCCCATAGTAAAAAAAAATATATAAAAAAAAAAAAAGACAATCTCTAGATTTGCTGAAATACAGTTAAATAACTAGATCATCAAAAAAAAGGCACAGTATTCACCAACCAGAATGTGGTTAATGTAAAAGTACATAGTAAAAAAAATGGCCATCATACCAGTTTGCAATGTCCTTGTGAGCCACTAAGTTCTGTAGGAATGCCTGCAGGCCAAATTGCCTTTCCTCTAGGAAGTCATAGTCGTAATTGTCCTTAAACCAACGTTTAGGTGGTAGAGAAAGTCGGAAACCAGGAAACATTTCCTTTAGCTAGCAGGGATTTAAGAATACAATTTTAGAAGAGGGTATTTCAACAAAACAGGATGTGAATAATCATTAGGGGAGGAACGTTAAACTTAGAAACTGAACTTATAGCAAACACGAATGAGCACATGTGAGGGGTCAGTCTATCACATTTGACATCAACACCCAGAAAACATTTCAATAGACCAAAGCAGCAACACAGTTAGGCATTGTCCCACCGTACAGGAATATTACCAGGCCTTAGTAAATCTGGCCACTAACGCAACAAAGAAATCCGCATCTACTAGCGGAGACCACCATCTTTAAACACTGGCATTACGCGTTTCATGCATGGAATTACCACTTCAAACAAGAGGTTGACAAGAGGTTAATGGGTGGAATGTGTTGTAATTCTAGGCACTTCCAGAGAGAATGGGAGATGCAGGAGTTACCACCCGGTGACCTAGTGGAATTGAGAACCGTAGGATGCAGTGAGCTAGCTGCTTGCAATGTACATTTCCCAAAGGCCAGCTGCTAAATATGTAAAGTTAGAGAATGACATTCTACAATGTAGGGATGTCTACTTCGCTTTAGTTTAATGAGATTACTTTTACTCCCCAACTCAGTGGTCAGGGAACAGGGGTAAATTACCCCACATGGTGTAAAAATGAAATTCCTGGGGGTAATGGACGGACAGCTGGGCATGCATATGAATCATTCTACAATATAGAATGATTCATATGCATGCCCGGCTGTGCCGCAGGGAGGCTCTAAGCCGGAAGCCCGCTGAGATATTACCAGCGTGCGCCCGGCTCCTTCCCTGCAGCGCCACGTTAGCCGGAGGCTGGAGTTCTCTTCTGAGCTCCAGCTTCTGGCTCTCTCCATGCGCGCTATGGGAGAGATGTCATGACGTCTCTCCCATAGTTCCGAGGAGCAGTCGGGCGGACAGGACGGCGGCGGATGCAGGGGCGGGGATTAAAACAAGTGTTTTTTTTTGTACAAGGTAAAAAATTGCCTGACCCCTGCCCTAACTCATTGCCACACTGCTGATTTTGTTCTTGTTATATTCTTTCAAATGTATCATCCCCCTAATAATATATTTTCTGCAATTACAATATCTTATATGTACCTATAGAGGGTACTAGCTCTACTGACTCAGCCATCAATTGGATGCCAAAGTAGGGAAAGGAAAAAGAAGGTTATACTTGTTGCCAAAATTCAAATTTTGTATTGGTAGGCCTTAACATGTCATAGTATTTAGATTTAAATGTGGTGAAATAAAAATAAAATGTTGAAGAGATCTGAAATAAAAACACATGAAAAAAGTAAGAGATCGTATTAAGCAATCTAAACAATGGAAAAAAAAAAAAAAAAACAATATTAAAAGGTTTTTTTATGGTTAGGGATTAATATCAGCTTAGGAGTGCATAAAGGGAAACTGATTACATTTCAGTTATCAAGGACTCATTTCAAATAAGTGATACATGCTATAAACAATAAAGAAACATACTACATAACAAAGACTTTTTTTTATAATCTCGTGCTTTGTTCAAATATTTCTATCACTTTGTTACATTTATATAATCATGACTCGCAAAGTAAATAATGTTTGCATACCAACAATGAATATTCATTTTACAAAGCCTAAGAGCACCTCAGGGTAATCTTCTCTTTCCTCATCATATTCCTTCTGCCGCTGTCAGCCATTTTGTTCTTTTGTTAACTTTACAGATCTTAGCATAAAGGAATCTAAAGGCCCCCATTCACAATCCAACGCATTGGCGGATCCTGCGATGGGATCAGAAATGCCGACAGGCAGCCATCGATGTTCCGCGATCCGTCGGAGGATTGTGAAATTGTACATGTTAAATTTCACTGATTTGCTAATCACCATCATGTTTCGATAGTGACTGGCAAATCAGTGAAATCTAACATATTGGATTTCACCGATTGCCCAATCTGGCATCGCAGCATCGTGGCAATCAGTCACTGGTGTATGGGGGGGGCATTACTTATGCCTGCTACTAGCTATTACCACAAATGAGCATGTGCTTATCTTGTATATTAATACCCTTACCTTGCTTAGTCCAGATTAAAAACTGTGGTCAGTGGCTAATGCATCCCCCAGCCGCTTAACTTAAGTATCTATTGTGATTCCCATGCTTCCCTCCCTCTAATAGTCCAAGCCATGGCCCCTCACATTGCAGCCCTTCAACCAGCTCAAGGGACTCTGCAACTTATCTGCCTCATCCTCCATTCCCACTCTCACCTGCATCACTGTATCTTCCTCCTCCTACCCTCGCTCTACCATCTCCATGCTTCCACTCTATTTCTTTCTTTCTTGACCCTAGCTCCCCCTGCCAAGCACCCTTGTTACCCCCTTTACCCTTGCAACCCCTCCCCCCCTCTATTTCTCCCAGACACCATGTGCCATCCCCATATGCTTTCCCTGCTACCACCCTGGTTGGCCTTATTATCCTTATCCCCCCCCACCCCTTTTCCCTCTGGAACACCAGGTCTGTCTGCAACACTCTGACTTGAATCCTTCACCACTTTATCTCCAATTGCTTCAAGCTGGTCTCTCACAGAAACCTGGCTCACCCCATCTGACACCACATCTCTCCTTTTACAACTCTCGACCTGTGGTATCAGCATGGTGATGGTGTAGGAATCCTTCTCTCCCCGCTGCTCATTCCAGATCCCACCTTGGGAACCCCCCTCTCTAATTCATTGAGATCCACTTTATCTCCATCTTCCACCCTATACACCTTCAAGTTCTAATTATCTACCCCTCTTCCCACTTCCTAGTCACCTGGCTCCCCCATTTCTCTCCTATGAGCCAACTTTCCTCATCCTGGGGGACTTCAACATCATTGCTGACATTTCCAAAAATGCTGTTGTCTCCAAACTTCCCACTATTGCTCTTTTGGCCTCACCCAGTGGACCTCTCTTCCCCTTCACATTCCAGCAGTTGCTCTTGATCTTGGTCTTTTCCCAGTGCTAGTGCCGGTGTTCCGATGGCACTTTGCGTAACTGAGCGAACATGTGATTTCCCTCCGATATGTGGCACAATACACAACAATTTACATTCCTAATTAAACCCAAAATATTCCCAATAATAAGAACTAGATCATTCTAGTAACAATAATGAGGACCAAAAGGTGAAGTGCATATAAACCAAACAGCACTATAGAATGTCAGTTGTATGGCATGTTTATTATGCCTGATTGTTCTCACCCAATAACCCCCCATCTCCACTAAAATACAGGAGGAGGGTTCTGTGCTGCGATCAATCTGCAAAATAAAATATTTATCTTACCTTGTCATTAAGCCTTGAAAAATCTGTATACCTCCTGAATACAACCCAGCTCTCTTCTGGGCTTCTTCTAACGAGAATTTTGTAAACCTGTCAATTATTAAACCAGAATGGTTTGAGAAAACTTTGAAGTGCAACACATTATACAGTAATGTATCCGTTTATTTAGAGTAATCATTATGAGAGCTCCCAAAAAAGGGTGGGGGGCGGGCTACAGTGACTTCTGACTACCCTAATCAGAGACGCCCAGCACAAAAGGTACCCCTACCAGTCTAAACAACTCTAGGAAGAGGAGCCAGGGGTGTATACTGGGAATGTTTGTCCTTTAGTGAAGTATGATACAATATTATCTCCAGCACCATAGCAAAAGTCATCTCATAGCTTAATCCGTGAATAAATGGTAGCACGCATAAAGAAAACAGCAAGACAGAGAAATCAGACATTTTAAATGACTTGTTATGACCCAGTTATAGATTTCCGCATTTTTATACATTATTTCGGATGTCTCTAGACTGCCGGACTAAAATCAAGTTGCAGACAAGAATAAGTTCACCGTGACATACTTCACAACGAGCTAACACTTTTTCCGATCATATGAAAAGATTAAACGGACATACAGATGTGTTCTCTTGCATCTTTGCCGATCGCTCTACAAGCGAGCGCACGCATCTCGCCATGCGATTACCCACAGCAGCATACGGTATGCTATGGCGCGCATGGTGATCGCACCATGCAATCCTATCCGCTCGTGGGTGCGATTTGCCGCGTTCACAGCAAGGATGCAAGTGGACGCATCTGTACCAGTGCACCTCTGTCATACGTAATGAGGTCCAACCTTTGCTATATGTCTCACACACCTGGGAGTAAGCACATCACAGTGAACAGGAACAACTCCGTACAATATTCCCATTTATAACAAAGAATGTCTGTGTTAAGGGCAAAATCTTGTTCTGCAAACTGTTACAATCAATATCCCCAGCCTAACAACAACAGTCTGTTCTTGTCCTGGAAATAACACAGTCAGGTAAAAGCATCATTATACTTAGTATGCCAGCTTCTCCATTCAGCAGCAATCTGCTCTCACAAGGAAACTGATAACAATAAGTTCATAAATTTAAATAGAACACAGATGAAATCATGCATTATAAAGGGGAGGGAAAGAATAAACCAATAGTTCTCTCCGTACAGATGAAGACCAGGGATGCAATACTGTGGTGGGGGGCTGAGAGTGGACAGAAAACTGCATATCTCTGGCCTTCTGCATTACAAGACGCAGCACAAAATGTGCAGTGTAACTAACCACCTATTAGATACAGGAGCGGTCACACATTTGTCTCACCCCAATGACCAGTAAACAGCAATGCTGCGGAAGCGTGAGCCAGCTAACACACAAGTGCCTTTGTAGCAGTAACAAGTGATCAGTCACGTTAAGTGCAAATGCACAGTCTCCCTTATAGTCCATGTAAATCCATTTTCCGTACATTTCTTTTTCCGTGGTATGAATTCATCCGTAGAAGTCACAAAGTCTATTTTAGGACTCTGAAAGGCCAGAGAGAAAACACGTTTTTGTCTCTAAATCCACTATCTGTGCCACATAAAAATAACCAATTTATAGGTCATTCTTGTGTTCTAGCAGAAGTGAGGGGTTAAGTGACTGGAATTCTTCCCACATAGCAGGAAAAACAACATTTATTTTTGTGTTCATCTCTCAATCCCGTACACCCACAGGTGTTTTTCTGTGCAGCATTTATGGCATATTTTGACAATTGGTTCCTTGTTGGATCTTTTCATCTAACCAACACGGAATTGAAATGGAACTTACAGACAATATTATCACTACAGCAAATGCAAAAGAGATTGGAAGGCTGGTATAAGTGTCCAGGGAAATTTGGCAACACCGTCCATGGCATGCCAAGTCTCCTAGATCCAGCCATTCTGTCAGAATTCAATCTTTGGATGACAACTTACTTTAAAAGCCCGACAAATATGGCCGCTGCCCCCACGTTTACAACTGTGAAATACGAGTAATGTTAAACTCTCATTATATCCAGTATTTAGGGCAATGTGTTTTCTTAGGTAAGGACATTGATGATTAATGACAATTAGCCATCCCCAACATATTCCACATTAAATTAGCTTAAACATCATGTTTTATATATTTTGAGGCTTGTGACCTTGAGACAAATATTATAGCATTTAAAAAAAGCTACTGTAAGCGACAGAGACCACATAAAGACTTAAGCAACAACTTACCGTAAACTTAGCCCGTTCTTCCATTACTTCATATCCCAAGATGGTCGGGGTGGAGGGCCTCTCCTCCAACTCTACAGAATTAGGAACATGTCCATGTGCAGCCGGCTGTGTAGTGTACTCTACTGAGGAGTCAAATTTAGTCCTAATCAGGGGGCTGCTACATACAGAGGACGTGCAGCTCACTTGATCGGGTGCGCTCAGCTTCTTACGGATTCTGGGGTTGGCATCTTCATGTGGGTCCTTTGAGGAGTTTGAGCTTGTGGAGCTGCTTCCGAGGGAAGAGCTCCTTTGGCTTCTGTTGGTCACGCTGCCAGAGGAGGTAGTTCCTATTGGCACAGGCACATAAGGGGTTGCCATGTTTTCTGCACTTCTCAGATGGTTTCAAAACACTCCACCAAGCTAACAAATCATTCTGTCCCCTCAGGAACGCAGTCTCTGCAAAATTAATAATTAGATACAGCAGAGAATGTGAAACACGGAACTAATGTAACAGATGTGGAAATTACAAAGTAAAAATTTGGTTCTTGTTATTAAATGTTCATAATAATGGGTAAAGTTTTCTCTGTATTTATACATTTCTGAATTGTAATTATTTGTTTTTAAATTAGAAGCCTGCAGAGAACATATTTCCTGCACATAGCTGTGTATTCCTTGGCTATAGGCAGAGGCTATGGATGCTGGACAGACTTCCAAAGAAATGTTTCAACACATTATGCAGTTAGCAAATCCTTATTAACATATGGCCGAACCAGGGATAAAAGTCCTCCGGACAAACAAGCCTCAACGATCTCCATTTGCACTGCCTCCCAAAGTCATACAAATGTCCCTCGTCCAAGGGAAGGTCCAATTACTTTGGCAAATCCAGTACTGGAGGCCTAGAAGAGGCCATGCAGGGTCTGCAGTCAAAATCAGGGCTGGAAATCTGACAGAGGAGCCCCATTATGTGGCGGTATTAATGTTCTCAGACCCTTTTGGCAAGGGCACAAATTGTCTCACATGGAAAGAAAGAATCTGGTTTCCCCTAACTTTCAAATAGATATATTTTCAGGATTAGTTCTGTTAAAATTGTATGAAATCCATGTAAATTATATGTTTTGTTCCTGTTTATAGTTTGAACAAAAGGACACAGAAATAAAGAGAGAACTGGAAGAGGCACAGCAACTGCAAGTATCTGCCAAGTAAGTTTACAGAAGTTTTGACACAAAGCTACACACACACACACACACACACACACACACACACACACGGTCGCGAATGTGCCCTTCAAACATAAGATTACATAGTGTGTAATGGCATAAAATGTTTGTGCTCTGTGTACAAGCTTCGGGTAGCACATACTTTCATATTGAAAAGCATGACATATACAATTGGATGCCTTTAATGAATTGGATCCTTGTTTTTCTACTAACCAAAGAAATATAAAAATGTACATTTTCATTGGTTATTTAGAAGACACATGAATACACAAAGGGCACGATTCTATTCAGCGCGATGAAAATAGCTCTGGGAGTGAGCTCCCGGAGCTATTCAATACACTGCGCTGACAAGTCCGACTAATGATTTCTTCTCTCATCCCTCCGGGGATGAGAGAAGAATTCCGACAAAAGTCCCGTCGCGAGGCTGTTTTCTGCCCTTAGCGCCGGGAAAACAGCCTCGCGCCGGGAAGTTAGGTCGGGGAATGCTCGTTATCGCGCCTAAACACCCTGTTTAAGGCGCGATAACGAGCCTTCCCCGAACTAACATTGCGATGAATTGAATAGCTCCGGGAGCTATCTTCCGGCACTATTTACATCGCGCCCATAGTTTGCTGTTTTGCCAACACACTACTACAATGGTTTGCATACAATTGCTGGGTGTTTGAGACAGAATGGGACTGTGGCTGTAACATAATTTCTTTTGATCTCAAAGAATATCCCCCAAACCCAGTGTTAGCTCTGAAGACAAGTGCAGATTAAAGAAGAAAAATACGGATATCATGAACAGTATTAATAACAATATAGAGCGGGAAATGTAGAAACAATGGGGTAGATGTACGAAGCAGTGAAAAGAGGGGAGGAGTCTGCCAGTGGAGACGTTGCCCGTGGCAGCCAATTAGCTTTAACGTTGCATTTATCGAATACATTCTATAAAATAATAGAGGCCAACGTGCATATGGAGAGGGGGGGCACACTCTCTGCCTTGTTGCCACTGTTCACCCATTAAGTTTAAAATAACAGCATTTTACTATGCAGTGCGTGTGTGAGGTAGCAGTGCCAGCCTCTTCTATTGGTCCATCTCTCCTGGCTGTCATGACTGCTCCAGTCACTCACACTACACTGCAAAGCCAGCAGCTCAGCAACAGCTCCCAATCTAGGTAAGGGAGGGAATGAATATACAAGAATAATAAACAGTAATTAGAACAGGTATTACTTACTCTCAAATACTGGATCACTACTGATAATTTGCTGTAAGAACTTTTAGACTATTGCAAGAAATACACATATGCAGTGTATATGCCACACAGGCATTATTATTTTGCCACTGTCCTTTACTATTTTTATTATGTGTACATGTGTGTGGGGTCGGGGAGCAGGGTATAATATTATATATACACTTATTCTGGACTGCTTTAAAGTGAACCTTGTTTAGTTGGCCCCTAGTGTATGCCTACCACATCAAATTTAAACATTTGCATCAATACACTTTTGGCACATCATGGCCTGGCATCCTCCTTTGATGGCACCGCACGGATGATGCACAAGATGCATTCAGCACGCCCTATAACCAGGAGTGAACCCCCCCCCTCCTCCTCCTCCTAATCCGGCCCCCAACAGTACTGTAAACTTGTTTAGTGGCCCCACACCGACAGATGATGCCTCCAGCACGCTCTATAAACAGGAGTGAAATCCCCGCAATACGGCACCAGACAGTTTACTTAAAATGGTTTAGTAGCCCCTCAGATTATAGATTTGCCCACCCCTGATATAAAGTAATCTCAAATAAGAACGTCTGAATGATGAAGGTAATTCAAGCAAGAGGACTGAAGAAAGCTAAAAACAAAACAGAAGTATTTTCCCCATTTAAAGAAAAAAAAAAAGCCCAGTAAGAGCACTTTGGCATGCTTCTATATAAAAATAATGTTAGTGAATGGGCCTGACCACACACAGACTCTGACAAGCGTATCCCTCATATTCAATTATACACTGTCAGTCATTACTGTTCAGTAAAACAACATGGTGATCTATAGGAATGCTCACTAAGTATAGACTATGCTCTCAGATATGTTACAGGATGCACTTAGAATGCTCTTTTAAAACAAGGACAAAGTAAAAGCTTTTGTTTACACTTTTAACAATCGCTGATCCCTGAGCATAGAAGTTCTCCATGCAGGATATACCTGGTTCCCTATAATTCCATACAAATACATGGAGTGAAGGGAGGAACATATATGAAAACTGGTGGATATGAAAACATAAAAAAATCACTGTAACCAGTAACAACCAGGCAATTGATTCCATTTTGTCATCTGCATGGCAAAACCAAGAGTTAGACCCTGACCTGTTGCTATGGGTATCATCACTTTCTCGTAAATGCCTAACACTGTAATGGTTTGAAGATTTATGAAACTTTTCCCAACTGTGGTGATATTATATATTATACACACACACACACACACTGCAATTGTAACGCACAAAGATCACAAAATACTTTAATAGGTCACACAAACTGAAGACCAGCCCTGCCAGCTGCGTCAATAAGAAGCACTACATTCCTGCAAACAGTATTATGTCCATATTTAATTTAGAGAGTTTGTGTCCCTCCCCTCCTAGACACTGCTGGGTCTTTGGTAACTGTGTATTAGTGTAGCATTAACTACACACCTCTCAGATGGTTGCCCTGCTCTAAAATATAAGTGTAGCAGGAACACAAATAAACATGGAACTAATTTACTATAAGTGCATGAAGTTGGAAAACACTCAGAACCACAGCACAGCCCAAAGTATCCCTTTCCCAGTACACAGATAGATGCAAAGTCAAATACTGGAACACTCTGATGAGTCAATTTCACAACCCACATAAAAGCACACCTCCATTTCATTAACCCCTTAACCAAAATAATGACAATAATCTAATAGTAGCTCTAAAGATAAGAATAGGTACTAGTGTGGATTGTCATAAATGCAGAGCATATAGTTAAAACGAATATTACATGCAGGGACCAACCACCGTGCTTTGTCACTTACCGCCTGGACCATGGTACACATGTCAGCACTGTCACCCGCTACGGTGGCGTATACCTGGTGGTGATGCCACAGCTGTGTACTACTTATCCCTACCACTGCCAGGCGTCACATGACACACAGCGCACCCGACCAGCGCAGGAGCACAGGCTGTACCGGAAACTGAGGGCGATAATCTGGCACTGGCAGCACCCTTGCTGCACTCTGCCAGTACTTCCGTACTCCGCCCATACTACACGCTGCCAGTACTTCGCCCATACTACACGCTGCCAGTACTTCCGTACTTCGCCCATACTACACGCTGCCAGTACTTCCGTACTACACGCTGCCAGTACTTCCGTACTTCTCCCATACTACACGCTGCTAGTACTTCCGTACTACACGCTGCCAGTACTTCCGTACTTCGCCCATACTACACGCTGCCAGTACTTCCGTACTACACGCTGGCAGTACTTCCGTACTACGCCCATACTACACGCTGCCAGTACTTCCGTACTACGCCTATACTACACGCTGCCAGTACTTCCGTACTCTATTTTGCCCATCCCACCACACAGACACTCACAGCCAATAGCGGAGTCACATGCCGAGAACCAATGGCACCGCAGTTCTCATGACTAATCGCTATTATAGTGACAAGAGAGAAGAGTTGTGTTGTGGTTGGTGTAAGGAAGGGTATTTACTTTGTTATAACGGAGCATTGTATATTGACTGTATTACAGTTACACATTATAAAGCATGCCCAATCCTGTGTGTGTGTGTCAGTTGGCTCGCTGGTTACTGAACGTCGATTATTATAGGCGTTTCCCGGAGTTCTTATTTCTATCCAGTCTGATGCAATACGTTGTTATGTACTATGTATTAGCCATTTGATAAGAAGTGTGACAGAGAAGTTGCCCATAGCAACCAATCAGATTCTAAAACTGTCATTTTATAGAAATACTAGATGATAGTTAAAAGCTGATTGATGGTGATGGACAACTCTTCCACTTTATTTCTCTCAAAATGTTGACACATCTCCCCCTCTTGTCATGATAGCATCCCAACATTCAGACATGAGAAATTGGGACAAAATAAGCTCTGTCCTGATGAGCCTAAACGTGTGTTCTTGTAAGGCCCACCCCTATCGAGGTATTGGTACATGTATCGTGTCTCTGTACTACTACTAGGGAATTGTGGTCGCTGCGTGAGATTACATGTAGTAGCCATTGCTAGGTAGCCAGTCAGTCAGATGCTGGAGGTGTTATGCTGCTGATAGCGCTTCCGGGTGTACACAGCTGAATTGACAAGCATGCAATGGTGGCCATATTCACAATTCAGGCATCAAATGGAAAAGCCATTACCACTGAGTTGGGAACATCCATGGCTGCTAACCATATCTTTCCGATGTCCCTCCCTAGCCTACAGTTAAAATATGAAGAGTCAGGGCCGTAACTAGGGATGTGAGAGCGCAGGGCTTGTGGTCGGCACAGATGCTGCCACACCGCCCCTACATCTGGCTAGCAGGGTGTTGGACGCTCCAGACATGCAGTTGGCAGCCTGTGCAGCCCCCCAGGAGCATCCTGAGGATGCTCCAGCGGTGCTGCTGTCCTTACCAGCGCCAGCGGGCCACTCACCCTTGGCTTGACATCATGCGGCCAGGCTACGTGGCCGGCACAGGGCGCCATAAAGCCCTGTTATGGCTCTGGGAATATTTATTACCAACTATTTAATTTTATTCTCCAGGGGAATTGAGAGGGTGTTCAGGTGGGAGGAGCGAGGAACTAACTGCAAATCGTGTCATCAAGCCCCCAGACAGTCAGCTTCACTGAGAAAGTGAACAGAATTTGGGAGGCTTCAGTTCGGAGCTCCCCAAAATTTGTGAGTCTTTTTAGGAGAGTAGGCAAGTACTGTATGACCAAAACTGACGTGTGTAAAGGGGCCTATCCATTACCTGACTTTGTGAACAGTCCGACCAAAACCACTGTTCACAAAGTCGGGTAATGGATAGCGGGGAAGGACCAGCGATGCGCGTGCACACTGGGTCCTTGCCGACCTTGACTTGGGCCCAGAGCACAGATTGATGACGACTGGAGTCGGGCAGCACTAGGTTGCGTTGCCGATTTGCTAGATCTTGTGTGGCTAAGCCTAACACACACAGACAATTATTAGACAAAAAAGACAATTCTTTTTTTTTCAGCTCCAGAACTTGGGCCCAGAGCACAGATTGATGACAACTGGAGTCGGGCAGCACTAGGTTGCGTTGCTGACTTGCTAGATCTTGTGCTGCTAAGCCTAACACGCACAGACACACAGACAATTAGACAAAAAAAGAAATTTAAAAAAAAAAAAATTTTCAGGTCCAGGACTTGGGCCCAGAGCACAGATTGATGACGACTGGAGTCGGGCAGCACTAGGTTGCGTTGCTGACTTGCTAGATCTTGTGCGGCTAAGCCTAACATGCACAGACACACAGACAATTATTAGACTAAAAAAGACAATTTTTTTTTTAAAATATCAGCTCCAGAACTTGGGCCCACAGCACATATTGATGACGACTGGAGTCGGGCAGCACTGGGTTGCGTTGCCGACTTGCTAGATCTTGTGCGGCTAAGCCTAACACACACAGACAATTATTAGACAAAAAAGACAATTCTTTTTTTTTCAGCTCCAGAACTTGGGCCCAGAGCACAGATTGATGACGACTGGAGTCGGGCAGCACTAGGTTGCATTGCCGACTTGCTAGATCTTGTGCGGCTAAGCCTAACACACACAGACAATTATTAGACAAAAAAAGAAAATTTTTTTTTCAGCTCCAGAACTTGGGCCCAGAGCACAGATTGATGACGACTGGAGTCGGGCTGCACTAGGTTGCGTTGCCGATTTGCTAGATCTTGTGTGGCTAAGCCTAACACACACAGACAATTATTAGACAAAAAAGACAATTCTTTTTTTTTCAGCTCCAGAACTTGGGCCCAGAGCACAGATTGATGACAACTGGAGTCGGGCAGCACTAGGTTGCGTTGCTGACTTGCTAGATCTTGTGCTGCTAAGCCTAACACGCACAGACACACAGACAATTAGACAAAAAAAGAAATTTAAAAAAAAAAAAATTTTCAGGTCCAGGACTTGGGCCCAGAGCACAGATTGATGACGACTGGAGTCGGGCAGCACTAGGTTGCGTTGCTGACTTGCTAGATCTTGTGCGGCTAAGCCTAACATGCACAGACACACAGACAATTATTAGACTAAAAAAGACAATTTTTTAAAAAAAATATCAGCTCCAGAACTTGGGCCCACAGCACATATTGATGACGACTGGAGTCGGGCAGCACTGGGTTGCGTTGCCGACTTGCTAGATCTTGTGCGGCTAAGCCTAACACACACAGACAATTATTAGACAAAAAAGACAATTCTTTTTTTTTCAGCTCCAGAACTTGGGCCCAGAGCACAGATTGATGACGACTGGAGTCGGGCAGCACTAGGTTGCATTGCCGACTTGCTAGATCTTGTGCGGCTAAGCCTAACACACACAGACAATTATTAGACAAAAAAAGAAATTTTTTTTTTCAGCTCCAGAACTTGGGCCCAGAGCACAGATTGATGACGACTGGAGTCGGGCTGCACTAGGTTGCGTTGCTGACTTGCTGTATCTTATGCGGTTAAGCCTAACACGCACACACACACAGACAAATATATATGAGACAAAAAAAGACACTTTTGTTTGAGGGCCAGAACTTGGTCCTGGAGCTCCGATTGATGACGACTGGAGTCGGGCAGCACTAGGTTGCAACTTACTGTATATTGTGCGGCTAAGCCTAACACGCACACACACAGAAATTAAATTGACAATATACTGTATATATATATTTTTGTTTTTGGGTCCAGAACTTGGGTCCAGATGGACGCAGCAGACAGCACAGCACCAACCCAGATGGATCAGCAACAGCCCAGATGGACATAGCAGACAGCACAGCACCAGCCCAGGACACAGCAGACAGCACAGCACCAGCCCAGATGGATCAGCACCAGCCCAGATGGACGCAGCAGACAGCACCAGCCCAGATGGATCGGCAACAGCCCAGATGGACACAGCAGACAGCACCAGCCCAGAATGGATCAGCACCAGCCCAGGACTTAACAGACAGCACAGCACCTCTCCCCAGCCCTACACTACCCACCCTCCCTGTTCAGTCTCCACAGCCGGAGTGAAATGGCGCCCACCGCGCCCCTTATATATAGAGACGAAAGCTCGTGAGCCGCGAGATTTCGTCTCTATGGTTTTGCCTCGATTTGAGAGATCCAAGTTAGGGAAACTCTGAGCCAGCTTGGATCCGACTCGGATCTGCAAAATTCGGGTGGGTTCGGATCTCTTAGATCCGAACCTGCTCATCTCTAGTCCTGCGTAGTTGCACGCAGACCCTTCTATGCCTCTGCTTTATTGACAGGCAGAGGCATTCAAGAGGCGGTGCGGTGGCGGGACGACCGGCGTTCCCGGAAATGAGGGTGGGACTGCATCAACCAATGCAGTGTCCTGGGCTCGCAAGCCAGCCAGCCTGAGTAAACTGAGGCTTAATCAGCTGGCTTGTGGCCCGTCACTGTCCACCATCGTGACCATTGACCACTGAGGGTCGCTATCGTGATCCCAGTCTGCGACCTCCATCGAAGTGTTGGGATCGCGAATGCAGCAGGGGATGTCATACACCTCCTACTGCATTTGCATAACAGCAAGAACGTAATTGCACAGCTGCCTGCGTGCAGCTTTGCAATTGCGATCCTTGCTGAATTACCCCCAGTACTAACTATATGCTATACTTTACAGTATCAAGAATTATGCTTATCAAACTCAACTATTGAATGTATACTGACTTATCCATGGCATCTTGATATTTCCATGTGCAACCCTATAACTTATAATGTCATAATTTAGCCTCTTAATTTTACTATATTGTAAAGTGGAGTACTAAATTCTTGAAGAGAGGTGTAGTCACCCCCAATAATGTTGTGAGGGGAAAATACCACACAAATATGAGGCAAAGATCCCATATATGAAGAGAGGAGATACGTCCATGAAAAGTGGACATGAGCATGGTTACAGAGATAGATGAATATGACTAAAAAGTGGGAGAGCCCCATGTACAGAAACTCCAGCAGCCAGAAAAGGGAGGGTCAATGCAGAGGCAACATGGCTAAATTAAATAGGGAGTTGTAAGCCACGTAATAGCAGAAAAGAGGATAGGGAGCAGTAAGAAAGGGAAGACTGGTGCCCCATTGATTTGTAGCCACTTCCTCTATGGTGTGAGGACAGGGCCTACCGCGCCATTCGCTATAGTAGGCTGCAGTGCAGCTACTTGCCGGGCAGTCATCAAGGAAGTGACTATCCTGCAGAGGGGTCAGAGGAGCATGTGCTGAGCTCTGATTGGAGGAGCCCATCACATGCTCCTCTAACCCATGGAGATCAGCAGCAGCACAGCCTCATGGGAGTGACTCATTGTGAGGCTGTGACTGCTGGCTGAGGCAGCTGTGGCTTACGGTGAGTACACTGTGTGGTAACTCCATTGTGGCATAATGTGTGGGCATTACAGTGTGGCATAATGTGGGGGGCACTACAGTGTGGTATAATGTAGATGCACTACACTGTGGCATAATATGGGGGGGGAACTACAGTCTGGAATAATAAACTACATGTGTAGTGGTCTTATTTACCCACAACTGACCAGCATTGCAAGGGTTACTGTGTCAATATCCAAAAAGCACAGCGCTGGGAAGAATCTCTTAATCCCTTATTTGTGGGTGTGGAGCTAATCCAATGTACACATCACTACAATAAATGAATAAATAAATGAATCAGTAAAAATGAATATAAAAATGCAAAAAGCACTCCCACTGACATCACTAGTGATGTCAGTGGGGCCGGCCCCAGACGGTAGGCGTTCCCATGGGAACGCCTCCGTCTGGGCAGCCACGCCCCCGGTACGCCCACCAAAGGGGGCGTGCTGTCAATCACCATCGACAGCATGCCCCCTTTGGTGCGAGACCCATAACAACGGCTTGGCCATCGTTATTCGGGTCTCGCGCATGCGCACGACAGAGCCAGCTCCCTCGTGCGCATGCGCACTTGGGCAACATCGACCCGCTTGCAAGCGCTCGCGAGCAGGTCTGAATCAGACCCACAATCTCTTTGCACTACCCTCCTGACCCCTCCTTATCAAACACTGGACCTCATTCAGAGCTGCTCGCAAAATGCGAGCGCTCGCTCTGAATGAGGGCGGCCGCGCGTGGCCAGGTTGATGGTCGCGATGGTCAAGACCATCGCGACCATCGGGGCTTGTGAAGAGACCCTTGTGGTAGGGTCTCGTCTGCCACAAGCCCCAGTGAGCTTTTGGCTCTAATAGAGCCAGAAGCTCACCACTGACATCACGAGTGATGTCAGTGGGGCCGCCCCCAAACGGCAGGCGTTCCTTCGGGAACGCCTCCGTTTGGCCACCCCCACCCCCCACCATCACCATCGGCAGCCACCACTTTTGTAGTGAGCCCCGGAGCGAGAGAATTTCTCTCTCACTCCGGGGCTTGCACACGCGCAGTGTGGCTGCTGCTCGTGCGCGGGCCTCAACATCGACCTGCTTGCGAGTGCTCAGCGCTTGCGAGCGGGTCTGAATGAGACCAACTATCTCTCTGCACTAACCCCCTGATCCCTCCTTACCAACCACTTTCTCTCTGCACTACTTTCATGAGATACAGAGCTGTGATAAAGAGATGCAGAGCTGTGCTATATAAAGAGATTCAGAGATATGATAAAGAGACACAGAGTTGTTAAAAATAAAAAATTCAGAGCTGTGATAAAGAGATAGAGAGTTTATAATAAAGAGAAGCAGAGCTGTGATAAAGAGATGTAGAACTCTGATAAAGAGATATAGAGCTGTGATACAGAGATGCAGAGCTTTGATAAAAAGATGTAGAGCTGTGATAAAGAGATGCAGAGCTGTGCTATATAAAGAGATTCAGAGATATGATAAAGAGACACAGAGTTGTTAAAAATAAAAAATTCAGAGCTGTGATAAAGAGATAGAGAGTTTATAATAAAGAGATGTAGAACTCTGATAAAGAGATATAGAGGTGTGATACAGAGATGCAGAGCTTTGATAAAAAGATGCAGAGCTGTGATAAAGAGATAGTTTATAATAGAGATGCAGAGCTGTGATAGAGATGCAGAACTGTGGTAAAGAGATGCAGAGCTGTGATAAAAAAATGCAGAACTGTGATAAAGAGATATTGGACCTCATTCAGAGTCGGTCGTAGCGGCCGCACGGTCGTATGCATACAATGTTTTGCGTTCTGCGCCTGCGCACGGCTAGCAGTGCGCATGTGCATACGAGCTCTACCGATCAAAAATACTGTCGGTCGTAGGGCTTCCGACACGGAAGTGGATTGCTAAAGTTGATTGACAGGAAAGGCCGTTTGTGGGAGTATACGTGGGTGGTGGTCTGGAAACGGAGGCGTTCTTCAGCGTTTCCAGGCGTTTTAGGGGAGTGCATAAATTACCTGCTTCGTACGACCATGGATTGCGGATGCATGAAAACGTCTACGAACAGGCTGATCGTCCAGGCTAAGGTAGGCAAGAAGCGTCCGTAAGCCACAACAGTACAATCGTTATTCTGATGTTCCCTGCGATGTTTCGACTTAGAACCGCACAAACCAAGCAGCTAAGATTGCTGCATTGTAACTATTAACATTGCTAATTACCTTGTAACTCATTTCACTTGCGTGTGCATTAGGGAATTCCTAACCAAAATGTTTCTTAGCGCTTTTTAAACAGTTTTTGGCTCAAACAGTTTTTAAAACATCTAGCATTGTGTTTTGCGTAGCACCCTTTTCAGATACCATACTTTTTAAACCTTGTATACATTGATATAATTAAAGAGAGACATTTTTGGTGAAATAATTTTTTGTTTTATTTGTAATTTGCCTTTCAGCACACATAACATATTAATTCTGAAAGCAAGATTTGCATATAACTAAAATAAAAATATAACCAAAATTTTTTTTAGAATTTGGTTTAAAAAAAAAAAAAAAAAAGCTTGAGACATTGGTGACCAGAAATATGGGGACTGGACAACAGGTGAGGGAAGAGATGTCCAGGGCTACTTTCGTCGTTTGGGCCGGCTCGGAGGAAGAGGTAAGCTACGGACAGCTGACTGGCGTTTAATACGCCGACTGGCCTGGCCAGGGGTAGATGGGATTTCCTCTGGCCTAGGCATAGGGCTCTCCATACTTGCGGGGGTGGCTGTTGGGCTGCCAGAGGTGGTGGCCCTGGGAGGAAGGGAGTCTCGCTCCATCATGGTAGGTGGGTTGGCCTGCTCCTGGGTATTGGCCAAACGATCTAGGGCCCCAGCAATGGTCTCCAGGGCCACCGCCACCCTCACCAGAGTGGTCTCCATCCAGTGTCGGACTGGGGTGTGAAAGGCCCACCAGGGGAATGCAGTGATTGGGCCCCATACTTAGGGGTGTGACCAGCCTGCAAATTAGGTCTGGGCCCCTTAAAATATATAGATATGGAAAATATTGCTAGTGAATGCATAATAATGTACCAGACTAATAACAGCAATACATTGTAGAAAATACACCAAAGTGCTGGGCAATATAATACAAGTGCACAGTCTGGAACCTGATCCCTAGAGGAGGGGGTGGGCCCTCAGGCAGTGGGGCCCACCGGGGGTTTCCCCTCTACCCCTGTGGGCCAGTCCGACCCTGTCTCCATCCTCAGAAGAACACGTGTTATCCTGAGTTTGGGAGACCAACCTGGTGAGGAGAGGCACTGCTCGGTCTGATGGTTGCCCTGGAGTAGACTCCACAGGGTCCCCAGGTGGAGTACTTGGATCCTCCCCTGGAGAGTCCCCATCTGTGCTGGACCCAGACCTGACCTCAGGAGCAGGCACTACCTCCACTGAGTCTGGAATATAAATTGAAAAATGTTAATTGTTTTTCCCCACCCAAAAAAAAAGACGTTTCAGCATTATACTTTTTGCCTTACAAAATTAAATTACCTTCTTGCACATGTGGAGCGTTGAAGTCGGCCATGTCAGTGTCCATAGTGGACACGCCGACTATCTCCTCTTCTGTCACACATCCCTGAGCCAGCGTCTCCAACCTTGTCAAGGCCAGCTCCTCAGGGATGGGACCACCATCTGTCCCCGCAGCATGGTCCACCCTACTCCGTAGCTTCCTCTTCAGTTGGTATTTGAAATCCGTCCATCTGTCAATTTTTTTTTAGAAAAATTTAGTGTTATTTTTTTTTAAATAAGATCAAGCTTTGGCCTTCAGTACACTCACAATATAATTTTCTTACCGTTTTTTGATGACTTTCTGTGTTCTGTAGGTCGTCCCCACACCATTAACAGCCCTGGATATCTCCTCCCAAATCCTGTCTTATATTTCAGGGTGCATTGACTAGGTTGTCCATTGTCATGGTCACCAATGTCTCAAGCTCGATCTGGGAAAATGGAGGGTTTCTTGGCCTGGGCCTTCGCCTTGGCCTGCTTTGGCCCGCCTCCTCCTCCTCTACTGCTGGACTTTGAATCCCTGCACCTTCAAAAATGACAAAAATAGTAAAATTTCTTCACAATTGTATGGGAAAGTTGACCAGTTCTTGTGTTGTGTAAAAAATGTGATTGGAACCTGGCTCAGTTGGCCTCTGCTCACCATGCTCCTCGCTTGCCATTCTGCTAACCTGTGAGAGAGCATGAAGAATACTGCTTCTGTAGAATTCTTTATAGATGTGAACGCATCCCTGGATTGGTTACCCGTGCATCCTTATTTCCCTAACTACAAATGCACACCTTTCCTGCATTCCCTAATCGTTGCATGGGTTGGGCTAGATGTGAGCGCATCCCTGGATTGGTTACCCGTGCATCCCTATTTGCTTACGTACAATGCACACCTTTCCTGCATTCCCTAATCACTGCGTGGGTTGGGCTACATGTGAGCGCATCCCTGGATTGGTTACCCGTGCATCCCTATTTGCTTACGTATCCAATGCACACCTTTCCTGCATTCCCTAATCACTGCGTGGGTTGGGCTACATGTGAGCGCATCCCTGGATTGGTTCCCCGTGCATCCTTATTTCCCTAACTACAAATGCACACCTTTTCTGCATGTTTCAATAATTGTGTTTTGGTTTCTTTATTTAAGGCAAAGCCAAATGTTCCCTTACTTGTGGGTTTTAGTTGGAGTGTTTGGTGGTGCAGGAGGTGTTGAATATCAGTAAAATAGTTTGAATTTGATTGCGAGTTGGTTGTGTGTGTAGTTTGTGAGTTTGTTTGAATTTGATTGTGAGCTGCTTGTGTGTGTAGTTTGTGAGTTTGTTTGAATTTGATGGTGAGCTGCTTGTGTGTGTAGTTTGTGAGTTTGTTTGAATTTGATTGTGAGCTGCTTGTGTGTGTAGTTTGTGAGTTTGTTTGAATTTGATTGTGAGCTGCTTATGTGTGTAGTTTGTGAGTTTGTTCGAATTTGATTGTGAGCTGCTTGTGTGTGTAGTTTGTGAGTTTGTTTGAATTTGATTGTAAGCTGCTTGTGTGTGTAGTTTGTGAGTTTGTTTGAATTTGATTGTGAGCTGCTTGTGTGTGTAGTTTGTGAGTTTTTTTGAATTTGATTGTGAGCTGCTTGTGTGTGTAGTTTGTGAGTTTGTTTGAATTTGATTGTGAGCTACTTGTGTTTTTTTGTGTGTTTGTTTTTGTGTTGTGTTTTTTTGTGTGTTTGTTTTGTTGTTTTTTTGTGTTTGTTTTGTTGTGTGTTTGTTTTGTTGTTGTGTTTTTGTGTGTTTGTTTTTGTGTTGTGTTTTTGTGTGTGTTTGTTTTGTTGTTGTGTTTTTTTGTGTGTTTGTTTTTGTGTTGTTTTTTTTGTGTGTTTGTTTTTGGTGTGGTTTTTTTTGTTTTTTGGTGTTTTTTTTTTTTCTTTTTTTGGGGGTGGGGTTTTTTTGGGTTTAAGTCCTATTTTTTGGCGTTGGAGTTTAAAAAACACCGTTCGTTTTTGGCCTTGTTTCTGATTTTTTTTGTGGGTGGTTGTCCGACCTTTTGACTTCATAAATCCAATGTTATTTGACGAATCAAGTAAGTGTGCCAGCCTACTGCATTTTTATATTTTGTTTTGGGTTCATCAATCTGAATTTTCGATTTTTAATTTTTTGGAATCTAATATTTTTTAATAATATTTCTTAAAGGTGTTTTACACTTCTTTTTGGTCTGGAATCAGGTAAGTGTCTATTTTTTCAAACCTACACTTTTTTTTAAATTTAATATCTTTTTTTAAACCAAATTTTTTGGAAATATTTTAAATTGTTAAATTTTTTAATTTTAATTTGGTACATTTAACAACACTTCATATTTGCTAATTAAAAAATTAAGCATGGGTTTAACCCTAAAAGTAGTAATATTGGTTTGTCATCAATAATTTTTTTTTAAAAAATTTCCATATCATTTTTAAAACGAGCAACAAATACACATGTAGTGATTTCCGAAGATGGCACTGCCCGACCCTGTAAGAATATGCCCCATTATTATAAAGCTAAGTATTTTTGCACATATTTTCACAATACACTCTGGAGAACCAATTAAAAATTTACATTTAACTTTACAGAGCGATGTTGGACAGCTAATAGTGGCCATGTTGACCCCCACCAACCTTCCTCAGCCTCCTCCTGGGCATAGGCATAGGAGGCGTGCAAGGGCCAAGATATATAGAACACGTGTCACCCTTTTTGGAATGCCTGATGGTTGTTACCACTTATCGCCTGCCTCCTAATATTATCCTAGACACTCTTTCAATAATAAAGAATAATCTAGAAAGTCAGATTAACATTCCTACAGCAATCTCACCACTTACACAGTTGTTGGCGGTGTTACATTTCTGCGCCTCAGGCTCCTTCCAAACCACTGTGGGGCTGGTGGGTGGCCTCTCCCAGCCCTCATTTTCACGGATCCTGAGGTGTGTGCTAGATGCATTTTTTAATCATCTAGCACATTTTATTAGTATGCCTTTGGATCCGGAAGCCCTTGATGTGGTAAAGCAGAAGTTTTTTGAAATTGCAGGCTTTCCACACGTCATAAGGGTAGTGGATGGCACTCACATAGCACTTCAGCCCACTATAATGCTGCATTTATTGCCACCAGGCAGGTGGTGGAGCGCTGTATCGGCCTTTTAAAGGGCCGGTTCCGGTGTCTCCATCACTCTGGTGGTGCACTCATGTACTCGCCGGATATGGTTTCTCGCATTGTGGTCCTGTGTGGGATTTTCCACAACATTGCAATAAGGAGTCGAGTACCCATGCAGCCAGAGGAGGCCTTGCCAGAGGAGGGCCCCCCGGAGGAAGGTGTTGTGATGCTGTCGGGGGGGGGGGCCAGATGCGATGAGGTTGTTTCTCGCTTTTTTAGGTATGCACATTAACTTTTTTTGGTAAAGAAAATACAAATTTGCAAAATGTATTCTAATGTGTCCCTTTTTCTTTTGTTTTCTTTTCCAAACAACAAAAAACACTTTCAAAAACATGGATAAAAAATGGAACACATTGGCAATACCCTGTATGTTTTTGGACTACTAACACATTTTGCACAGATATCCCCCAACATGTTTAGTTAATTTGCCTTTTGATTTAGTAAATGTTATGTTTTCTTTTGCATAATTTTATTTTATTTTACTATACTTGTTTATGTTTGACTAAGCCAGATGTTTAATTTGCCCAAACCATGAGGACATTTGTTATGTGTGAATCTGTAATGTTTTTAATTTTACCATTAAAAGCCTGTTGGCAACATGTTTGTAATGTAAAAACTGTTTTTAATAATGCAAAATTTTAAATTTTTTAATGTAAAAATTTGTAAGCCATTTTGAGTTGTATAACTTATGCAAAACCATAATTGTAAAATAAACAACATTACTGCAGATTTTATTAAGGTTTACTAATACATGTTTTAAATTCTTACACTATGGAAAGACACCCACCTTTGTTCCCCAAATTTTTCACATGCAGAATTACACCCTTTAATGTGTTGCCAAAAAGAGGACAAATGTTGGAAACAACACAACTTTATTTTTTTTTTTATATGTCAGAAAAATGTAACCAAAATAGAAAAAAAAAAAAACTACAAAGCCTCCAAACGCCCCACGATTCTTTGTAGGCAGATGTAGGCCTGCAGTAAGTAGGCAGATGTGTCGCGCAGCTCCTCACGAATATCCCTCAGGATGTGGGTTAGATCTGTTGAAAAATTTAAAAAAATGCATAATAAATACTTCATTACAATTAGAAAGATTTGATCATTACACATTATTCAATGTACAAAAAAGTGTTTAAACACACTGATGTTACAGTGTGTTTGAAAGTAGCAGACACACAACTTTATTAATAGGTTTCTAGTTTTCTGCTGCTCCAAAAATTTAAAACCTTAACTATGTGGCATAATCCAAAAACCACTATGATGATGTTACAAATAATGGGAGGTGTATTCTTAAGTCATGATGGCCATATACTTAAAACACAATGCACGTATTCACTTCTAGAATGTTGTTGATATAGCAAAAACTAAAATTTTTTTAGGGCCTAGAAAAAACATCACTTTGCCTAAGTACATTAGTACATTTTAAACACAGTGTACACAACATCAACAAGGGTAGTCTGGTTCCTAGCACCTTGTCAAGTTTGGTGACAGGTTTTTGGACATTGTAAAATACTAAACCAAATTTAATCATTAGTTCCTCAAACTACAAAAAAAATTTTAAATAAAAAAAAACAAATTTTGGACGACAACAAAACAAAAAAGGGCCAGACAATAAACATAAGGTTGTAAGTCTGAAAAACAGCATTACTGCGCAATGATGTTAAACCCCATCCAGCATTTTTTATGAAAATTTAAAAAAAAAACATGGCTAACAACAACACCCCAAAAAATTTATAAAAAAAACGTACCCTGAGAGTGATCAGACACAGCACCAGATAGTGCCGGCGAAGCTTCCGGGGAGGGTGAATATTCGGGAGTGGAGGTAATGGTGGAAGGGGAAATGGAGGCGGCAAGATCACAGGGAGGGGAGATTTGGGATGAGTGGGCAGGGGAGGGAGGCAGACTTGGGGAGGATTGGAACAGGGAGGGAGGGTTACTGGGGGAGTATGGTGGTGTGGAGGGAGGGCTGGCTTGAGATGCAGGTGAGGGCTGCACGTTCAAATTTGATCTTTGTAGACGCCGTGCCCTTCTCTGTCTCCGCTGAGCTCCTAAAATGTAAACATAAAAACACAAACATAGTTTAGAAATTCGGATACACAATACAAGTACACATTCTGTACAATAGGGACAACATACAGGAGGGTTTTTGAACATTAACTAAAATAATTGGCAAAGCAACATACATTTTAAACAGTCCACTAATTAATACTTATAAACAAACGCATACTTACGTCTGTGTATTTGCAAAAGCAAATTCCTGAGGAGCGCTGGCGTCCGGCAGCCCAGGTCCGACCAGCGACGCTCTAATTGAGCTATATTTCTCTGAAATCCCGCTGATCGGAGGGCTCCTCTTACCTCCGCATAGGCGGCCTTTTTTGCCCGATTGGAAATGGGCGGCTCAGCCTGGGTGATCCGCCTGTCCATAATGCTGACCAGGACAAGGAGCTCGCGCCTGGTAAACGCTGCGGCTCTCATGATGGCAATGGGCGTTTTTACAGAAAACATGAAATATACATGGGGTAGAAAAAATATGATTGGCTAAAATATTTACACTTTCATCAAAAACACCACTATTGGCCAATCCTTTAATCATGTGTCCCCCAAAATAAGGTCACATTTGATTGGCTACAACAAGCAGTGTGCAATTGCAAACATAAGAGTGCAAATGATCCTAACGCAAAATGCAAATGCATTTATAAAGTTAACACAATTAGCAAACGGACATTCACAGTTAATATACCTTGCTTTGTTTTTCAGATTGTGTGAAAAAATAAGAACGGAGAAAACAAACATGAAATGAACAATAAAGTTTATTGACACATGTTAAAAAACTCGTTTGAAAGAACAGCAAGAGTTAAACACTTAATTAGATAATTGCCAACAAGCTAATAACAAGCTGATCGATAGTCCATGTAAACATGACACGTGACCATCAAAACAGCACATATGTCCGCAAACATCAGAACATAATTAGCATATAGCGACTGACAGCGCCGGACTACGATTGACTCAATCGTTCGTTCAGATCAGTCGGTAGCTAGAGGAGGTGCAGTGCTAACGAATGGGCGTCACTTTGTTTACGATCGCCCTGCCGCATGATCGGATTTTGCGGTCGTAGGCCGTACGACCGTGCGGCCGCTATGACCGACTCTGAATGAGGTCCCTAGAGCTGTGATACAGAGATGCAGAGCTGTGATAAAGAGATGCAGAACTGTGATAAAGAGATATAGAGCTGTGAAACAGAGATGCAGAGCTGTGATAAAGAGATGCAGAATGGGAATAAAGAGATGTAGAGCTATGATAAAGAGATGCTGAGCTGTAATAAAGAGATTGTCAGGTTGCGGCCTAGAATCAGCCATTACTCACCTCAGTGCCGGTTTCCCCTGACCTCCCGGGTGGTTAGACGCCTGGTGCAGCGGTGAGTGACACGCTGAGGATTATTCCTGGGGTCTGCTAGGACATCCATGTGTTACTCTGTGATTTGGTTCCTGAGGTTACCATCATGGACGCAGCCATGACAGTCTACATTACCTGATTAGCCCTTCATCCAATGGTAGCATTGTGTCACGCCCGGCTCTGAGGAATCCCCTACTATGGGGCTGAAAGCTGAGGTCTCGGGTTGGGGGAGGAATTGGAGGCGAGGGGCCTGAATGTAAGTTTTTCTCATCTACAAGTATCGGATGTTGACGAGACGTGACCAAAGGTGCAGAGTCTAACCTGCCAGGAGGTGTTCACCAGTGATCCCTCTAAGCGGGATATGGGTTTAGCTGCTCCTAGCAAGCAGGTCGCGGCCCTTTGGTCAGGTATCCGATACGAGTGGGAAATGGAGAGAGGTACACCGCTATGGCCCAGAGGAAGTACAAGTACAGGTTCTGTACCTATAGGTACAGAGTTGGCACAATGGGAATTGCTTCCAGAAGTGATATACAGAAAGACAGGAGGGCAGGTCCATGGAGGAGTAGGATACTCTGCTGGCACTGGAGGAGGATGGTGATAGCACCATCGCGACCATCGGGGCTTACGACGAGACCCTAGGGTAGGGTCTCACTTGTCATAAGCCCCGGAGAGCTTCTGGCTCTGTCAGAGCCAGAAGCTCTCCACTGACATCACTAATGATGTCAGTGGGGCCTCCCCCAAATGGCAGGCGTTCCCATGGGAACGCCTCCGTTTGGTCTGCCACCCCCCTGGCCCGCCTTCCAAACGGGGCGAGCTGTCAATCAACATCGACAGCTCACCCCCTTTGGAAAGAGACCCGCTATGACTGGCGCTGTCGGTCGTAGCGGGTCTCACGCATGCGCACGAAGGAGACGGCTCCCTTGTGCGCATGCGCACTGGACAAACATCGAGGCGGCCGTGCAGTCGTAGACCGTACGGCCACCTCTGAATGAAGCCCTGAGTACACGGGGTGCAATGCCAGATCCTCCGAAGGATGACACAGGGGTTGTCCTCAGTTAATGTGTACTGAGCACACGGAGTGTGATACCTAATGCTCCGGAGGAAGACACAGTGGTTGTACTCAGTTGAAGTGTACTGAGTACACGGAGTGCGAATGGAGACGCACCAGAGGGTGATAGAAGTTGGAGAAGACTCGATAGCAAGGAACAGGAACCTGGAATGAAGTGACGGCAAGCATACACCAGTGGTAACGACATTGTTCAGGCTACTTCCTGGTGTCCAGAGCCCAGTATATATACACTATGGTAGCAGTTTATAGGAGGACAGCGTCAGCTGACCGAGACTACGCTACCATTGGTTGAAGGAACAGTCAGGTGAGAAGGACTATCATGGCAGCGCCCATGACGGTAACCCCGGTAACCAAGACACAGAGCCGCACTTGGAAATCCCAAAGCGCCTAAGGCAGAATTCTCAGTACATCACCCGCCACTGCACCTGATGTCTGACTGCACGAGTAATCAGGGGAAGCCTGTGCTGGGGTGAGTAACGGCCATTCCTAGGCTGAACCCTGCCACATTCTTAGCTGTCAGCTGACACCATCCTCCAATGGATCGCTACCTAAGGGAATTTAGCCGGGTTCTGGGCAACTTCCGGTGGCTACTTCCGGTGACTACTTGCTGTTGCTACGTTCCAGGCTCAACGTTTCACTCTTCTAGTGAAGTAATCCAGCGACATTCACCAGTGTGTGTTTGCGCAGTGCATCATCCAAGCACTGTTTCTTGGTGTCCTACGCCAGTCCTGCATCTGGATCACTAGCATGTGTACTCAGTATGTCATCCGAGTGCTGACTCCTAGTGTCATTCTCCTGTACCAGTCCTGCGTCTCGATCACCAGTGTATGCACTCAGTATGTCACCCAAGTACTGACTCCTAGTGCCATTCTCTTATGAGTCAAGGGTTTTTTTGTGTGACCAATGCGCTCTAAAACCTATTATTCTTGTGGCAGGAGCGGCTATAGGTATAGGAGGTGACCAACCTCAGATTACGTGTTGATTGACAGATTTTGTTATACCTTAGCGCTCAGACCTGTGTGTAATGATCCCTATGAATGCAGCGGTCACCGCTGGTGAATGGATCCCGGGCGCATGCGATCGGCATCTATTCACAGTGACCGCAGTGTTTGGGGGCTGCCCGACACTAAGTCTGTTAGTCCGTAAGTGCTGGGCACGCCCCCAAGAGTGATGAAAGTGGGACGCGTCATAATTACATGCCCCCTTTTCGGGCACCGGACCTACAGTGAACACTATTATTGGATAGTTTACTACTGGTGGTCATTTGTTTCAAAACTCCAGTCAGAAGTATTAAAGCCTTGGTGGACTCTGGAGCTGCATGAAATGTAATTTCTGAATCTTTGACACATGAACTGGGAATTCCGGAACAACCTCTCCCAAGCAAACTGACACTTACTGGGGTAGATGGCAGTATTATCCTCGGAGATGTCATCTCTTCGGTTACCCTAGCAGTTTCACTTCAGATAGGATGTTTACATCAAGAGGAGATAGAATTCTTAGTTTTACCTAAAACTTCCCATGATCTTGTGTTAGGTGTGCCATGGCTTCAAACTCACAACCTTACTCTGGACTGGTCCACCATGCACATACTGGCTTGGGGATCTAATTGTTTTCATCAGTGTCTTCCTCAAGTAGTTCTGGTACGGACCCAACAAATTTCTACTGAATCTTTCACGATGTTTCCAGCGTCCGACGAATCTACTCCTAAAACAGACTCTTGTCTGCCAGAACCATACTAAGATTTTTCTGATGTCTTTTGTGAACAAGCTACAGATAAGCTGCCTCCCCATCGGCCCTGGGACTGTGGCATTGATCTAGTCCCTGGAAAGATACCACCCTAAGGCCGTATATATCCTTTGTTGGTTCCGGAAACAGCTGCCATGTCCGACTATATCAAGGAGAATCTGGCCAAGGGATTTATTAGACCATCTTCCTCTCCTGCTGGAGCTGGATTCTTCTTTGTGGAAAAGAAGGATGAGAGTCTCAGACCTTGTATAGATTACCGTGGGCTGAACCAAATAACAGTGAAAAATAGATATCCTTTGCCACTCATCTCGGAACTCTTTAATGAGGTTCGTGGAGCATCCATCTTCACCAAATTAGAGCTCCGGGGTACCTACATTTTGATCTACTTTAGAATGGGAGATGAGAGGCAAACCACTTTTAACACTCGTGTGTCACAGCTGCCGACACTTGAGACTTCTGGACGGAGGCAGGCCTACTAGGCACAATAAACTGGGGTGGTCTTAGGAATGACCTTTTCATGAAACTCAGTAGCACAGGATAAAAGTAAAATAGAATTTATTCACAAAAGAATTATAATCAGCAAGGTCTCATATAAAGTCTCAAACAGCACAGAGGTTCACATATGCAGTAATAAGTATAGGAGAAAATCCCCAGATATATATATGCAGTCTTTAACATATAAGAGCTAACGTGGTAGGGAACCCCGTGTCCAGTATGAGGCTAACGCCTCAGGATGGCATTGAGGACCTTTGCCAGGGTAGAACCCTGTAGTAATGGAAATTGGAGCAGAGCGAGCCCTGCAGAATAATATAGTTCCGGGACAGGGCCGAGCCCTGCGGTGCAGTGAGAGATGAAGCAAACTTGAGCCTTGTGGTGTAGTGAAGTCGGAGCAGGGTTAAGCCCTGTAAGGCGATGAGATTCCAGAACAGGGTTGAGCCCTGCGGCGTGGCTAGAGTTCAGAGCGGGGTTGAGCCCCGTGATGCAGAGAAGATTGAAGCAGGGTTGAGCCCTGTGATGTGATTAGATTCCGGAACAGGGTTGAGCCCTGCGACGTGGCTAGAGTTCGGAGCAGGGTTGAACCCCGTGATGCAGAGAAGGTTGTAGCAGGGTTGAGCCCTATGATGTGATGAGATTCCGGGACAGGGTTGAGCCCTGCAACGTGGCTAGAGTGTGGAGCGGGTTTGAGCCCCGTGATGTGGAGAAGATTATAGCAGGGTTGAGCCCGGTGATGTAATGAGATTCCGGAACAGGGTTGATCCCTGCGGCGTGGCTAGGGTTTGGAGCAGCGTTGCGCCCCATGATGCAGAGATGATACTGTAACAGTGCAGTTGACAACTGTAACGAGGATGAGTTCAATATCCACAGGAACGGAAAGACAACAGGGAAAAGTAAATAGTGCAGCAAATAGATGAAACCACAGTGATGGAGCAATAAGCAATACTTAGGCAATAGGAATGCTGGGCTGTATAGTGCAGCAGGTAACTGGCATCAGAAGTTCAACTGGAATATAACAAAGACCACAGCAATCCACACGCACAGCGGGGATCTGGCAGGAGTCCAAGAAAAGACCTGAAAGCAACGATGCACAGACACTGAAACACAGTTAGTAACAGACTTTATACTAGAGGTCTGTGATCCATAAGAAGTTTCAGAACATGTGACCCAAATGGAATCAAGTTTGAAATAATGAGCAATCTAGGAATCCCACAACCTGACGACACCTGGGAAACAGATGATCACTTTAACACTCTATCCCCTGAATGAGAAGCATGCCAGCAAGCAGGATAGCTCCTCCAACGACCACAGTGGAACTTTGGCAAAAGTAGTCTGTCTTTATGTACTGAAATAGTCGCAGTCCTGACAGTACCCCCCTCTTTTTGGGTGGTCTCTGAACACCCACCAGGTTTTAAAGGGAATTTAGCATGAAAATTATCTATCAATTTAGGATCATGGACATCAGAGTCTTTAATCCAAGATCTCTCCTCTGGGCCATAACCCTTCCAGTCTACAATGTATTGCAATTGATTTTGATGCTTACGTGAATCCAGAATCTTATCGATCTCAAACTCCACACCTCGAGCAGTTGTTATGGGAGGTACTTTAGGCAAGCCTTCATGAAATCGATTAAGAATCAATGGTCTAAGCAAGGAGACATGAAAGGAGTTAGGTACACGCATGGTTGGAGGTAACTGTAATTTACATGCCACTTGGTTGATAATTTCTATAATACAAAAAGGACCAATATACCGGGAAGCAAACTTCATGGTAGGTACTTTAAGTCGAAGATTTCTAGTAGACAACCAGACACGACCCCCAACAGAATATTTAGGAACAGCCGAACGTTTCTATCAGCAAAGGTTTTATAATTATGAGAGGCTTTCCTAAGACACTTATGTACCTGTCTCCAAATTCCAGAACAATTTTGGAGGGTAGCTTTAGCTGCTGGGACGTCCACAGTAGGATTTGACTGAAGCTCAGGAACTCGAGGATGTATTGGCAAAAAAAGGACTTACACCTGTAGCAGACGAATAATGAAAGTTATGAGCAAACTCAGCCCAAGGCAAAAAATCCATCCAATCATCTTGGGAGGAAGAAATATACATTCTTAAGAAGGTCTCCAACTCCTGGTTCACTCTTTCAGTTTGTCCATTTGATTGAAGATGATATGCAGAAGAAAACTGTAATTTAATTTGCGATGATGAACATAAAGCCCTCCAAAACCGAGCAACAAACTGGACACCCCGATCAGACACTATCTCAGAAGGAAGTCCATGAAGACTAAATATTTGTGCTAATTTGGGGACTGATGGAATTCGAGCCAAAGGACAAAAATGAGCCATCTTGGTAAAACGATCCACCACTACCCAAATAACTGTACACCCGCTAGACTCAGGAAGATCTGTAATAAAATCCATGGAAAGATGGGTCCATGGTTGGGTGGGAATGGATAGTGGATGGAGAGGACCAACTGGAGACTGCCGGGAGGACTTATGTTGTACACACTTATAACAAGAACTTATAAAATCTTGGACATCTTTTTTCATGGAAGACCACCAATAGGAACGTTGCAAAAAGAGAGTACATTTTACGAACCCCTGGATGTCCAGAGAAACGAGAATTATGAGCCCAGGAAAGAAGTTTACCTCGTAACTCAGGTGCCACAAATATCTTCCCAGGAGGAGGATCAGGAGAGATGGAAATTGAAGAAAAGGCCAGAGTGTTTATTATAGGGTACCATTGATCCTCATTTTGTTCTTTCTCTTCCAACATTGAGCGTGAGAGAGCATCTGCTTTTTTATTCAAAGAACCTGGATGATACCTAAGGACAAACTCAAAATGAGAAAAAAAGAGTGCCCAACGAGTTTGTCGTGGGTTCAGACAATGGGCAGTCTTCAAATACAACACATTTTTATGGTCTGTAAAAATAGTAACAGGATGTTTTGCGCCTTCTAATAAATATCTCCACTCCTCCAAAGCTAACTTACTAGCTAACAGTTCTTGGTCCCCGATGGAATAATTACTCTCAGCACTAGAAAACTTTCGTGAAAAGAATCCACAAGAAACTGTTCTCCCATCTGCAGCCACTTGAGACAAAATAGCCCCAACTCCATAAGTGGAGGCATCCACTTCTAGCATAAATGGTTTCTCAACGTCAGGTTGAACTAGAATGGGGGCCGCAGAAAATGCATCTTTAAGAGTCTGAAAGGCATTCAATGCCTCTGGGGACCATACTTTGGGATTAGCCCCTTTTTTTGTCATAGCAGTAATTGGGGCTACAATAGTTGAAAATGCTTTGATAAACTTTCTGTAATAATTGGCAAAGCCTAAAAATATCTGAATAGACTCTAACGAAGTGGGCAAAACCAAATCTTGAATAGCCTTTAACTTTTCAGGGTCCATCTGAAGCTCAGAACCGGAGACGATATACCCCAAAAAGGGTATAACTGGAACTTCAAAAACACACTTGGAGATCTTACCATAAAGCTTATTAGCTCAAAGACGACTTAATACCTCTTTAACATGGCTACGATGATCAGAAAGTTTCCTGGAAAAAATCAAAATAACATCAAGATAAACAATAAGAAACTGGTAAAGTATATCTCGGAAAATTTAATTCACAAACTCCGGGAACACCGCAGGAGCATTACATAAACCAAAAGGCATGACGAGGTTCTCATAATGGCCATCTCGCGTATTAAACGCGGTTTTCCACTCATCACCCTCTTTAACTCTGATCAAGTTATAAGCTCCTTTTAGATCAAGTTTAGTAAATAGTCAAGAACCCTTAACTCTATCAAACAATTCTGTAATGAGAGCTAAAGGATATTTATTTTTTACCATAATGAAAAAGGCCTGATAAACCCCTTTCGTAGGTTATCTTGCACATACTCCGACATGGCTTGAGTCTCAGGAACAGAGAGAGGGTATACTCGACCTTTAGGTGGAATTTTACCAGGGATAAGTTCAATAGGACAATCCCAGGGACGATGCGGTGGGAGTTCGTCTGCCGCCTGCTCAGAAAAGATATCAGCAAATTCATGATAAGGCTTTGGGAGAGAAGGTGGAACATCTACTTTCACTTCAGCCAATCGTACCACAGGAATCAAACAGTTTAATTTGCATTTGGGTCTCCAAGAAAGAATTTGAGAAGAAGTCCAATCAATATGAGGGTTATGAAGAGTTAACCATGGTAAACCAAGAACTATATCATACATAGAAATAGGTAATACCAAAAACGCTAAACTTTCTTCATGCAAAGCTCCTGCCCTCAACTTCATAGACTTTGTTTGATGTGAAATTCTAGTCCCATTTACTGCAGAAAGGCAAAAAGAACGGATTAATTTGACAACAGGAATTTTCAACTTTTGAACCAAAGACAATGAAATAAAATTGCCAGCTGCTCCAGAATCTACCAATGCAGAAAACTCTTTGTCACGATCCTGTCTAGTTTTTACCTTTTGTGACTTACCACTGCCAGCTGCTCCATGGATCTGTGTTTGTAATTCTCCTGGGACATCTGCTCTGGCTGAATCATGCTGGCTGTGTGTGCAGACTACTCTCCTCCCCACACTGATTAAACACCTGGACCCTGCTCTGTCTGTGAGCATTGCTAGTCTTAATTGGAATCACAGGTGTGGTCCTGATTCTCAAGGGCTGCAGAGATGATTACTCCCTCTGCATGTTGTGCCTTGCTCCACTCTGAATGCCACTGCCAGACCACCTGCCTGTATCCACCAATCGCTGCCAGATTCTAGGTATATAGATCCTCCTCTAATAGCACTCAGTGCTTGAACATCTAGTTACGTTCCGTGGTGTACTACTTGTGCTATAGCTGTACATCTGTGTACCAGTCTGTCCCAGGCTCCTGCTGGTTCCTAGACCAGTGCTATCCGTAAGCCTGCTGCACTCAGCTATCCACACTAGCATTTCTCAGCCACGACTCCCAGGCTGCTTCCACGCTACCATCTCTCGACTACGGCTCCCAGGCCGCTCCAAGTAGCTTCCACGCTACCAGCTTCTCCACACGGCTCCCAGGCCGCACCAAGTAGCTTCCACGCTACCATCTCTCGCCTACGGCTCCCAGGCCGCTCCAAGTAGCTTCCACGCTACCAGCTTCTCCACACGGCTCCCAGGCCGCACCAAGTAGCTACCACGCTACCATCTCTCACCTACGGCTCCCAGACCGCTCCAAGTAGCTTCCACACTACCAGCTTCTCCACATGGCTCCCAGGCCGCACCAAGTAGCTTCCACGCTACCATCTCTCACCAACGGCTCCCAAGCCACTCCACGTAGCCACCCAGCTACCAACGTCTACCCACGGCCTCCCAAGCCACAACAAGTAGCTTCTATGCTACCATCCATCTGCAAGCCCATCTACTAGTACCTCGACCAGCTCAGTCTGCCTACCTGCCGGTCCCAGTCCGGTCCCTCCAAGTTCCTTCTGGTCTCATTCCAACGTCTCCAGTTTCCAGTTCCAGTCACTCATCACCAAAGGCAGTTCTCACTGCTACCCACTTCTTATAATAAAAGAGCTATTCATGTTAACCATGGCTGCAGTCCAGCCGGCCTCCAGTGATTCCAGTTCATCACCTGATACAGGTAACTCTCTAGCACCAACTGTTACACTCTTGACATGAAGAACCAAAGTCAGGAATGCTCACAGAAATTAAACAATCCTTTTTGGTGGAAACTTTAGAAAGTACCCCTAGTTTGACTTCCTCTCCATCAACTAGGGATGACCGTTTCCTGGCCTTATTGGACATTTAGCCAAAAAAATTTCTGAGGATGCACAATACAAGCACAGATTAGAACATCTTCTATGTTGCTTCTCCACTTCAGACAATTTAGCTTTATTCATTTTGTGACACAGTCAGATTAGGAGGTCCCTCTCCTGGGTAGGGGACTCCTTCTTTACACACACACACAGCAGCAGGGAAGCAGCACACCAGTCTGGATGCAAGTACAAGCTGGTCGGCGCCAGTCTTTATTGTACAATGTCAGAAACATAAAGAAAACATAAATATAAATCCTAGCACTGTCGGGGCACTAACTTCACAGGTAGTTCCCTCACTACCAGAACCTGGCAGGGCCTAATGCCCTCGCCAGCAACAAAAGCACAGCACAACACTCACAGTTAGGTTTCCAAGTGTCTCTGAGCAAACTCCCTGCCTGCTCTCCCAGGTGAGACAATCAGCCCTAAACAAACTAGGCTTATATTGGCCACTCTCAGGTGGAAAACTAACAATCCTGTTACCAGGCTGCGAGAACCAAAACCTGGAGTGGCCGTGGGTGGAGCCCTCCCTCTCCTCTCACCCACAACCCCCAGGTCCCAAACCGGCTTTTCAAAAAGCCGAAACTCAAACCTGCTACACTGCAGACTTTCTCCTGG
The DNA here is from genome assembly GCA_031769625.1 of Taudactylus pleione. Lineage (NCBI taxonomy): Eukaryota > Metazoa > Chordata > Amphibia > Anura > Myobatrachidae > Taudactylus > Taudactylus pleione. The sequence continues at coordinate 13,286,113 of JAUIMM010000113.1, read as the reverse complement.
GGGTTTAAAACACAAAAGACAGGAATCTGGGACAAATGTACCTGCCACAGACCACTTTACCAGTGATCCTATCACATATCCCCCCCCTTTGTTTCGACCTGTGGGGCGGAACAACTGAAGCCCCCAAACAATGAACGCGTGACAACGCGTCAGCATTGGCCAGCTGGCTTCCTGGCCTGTATTCCACTGAAAATTTAAAAGTTTGTAACGCCAAGAACCATCTTGTAATTCTCGCATTACTGTCCTTATTTTCAGACATCCACTTCAGAGGGGCATGGTCAGTGATCAATTTGAACTTTCTTCCGACCAAGTAGTACCTGAGAGCCTCTAACGCCCACTTTATGGCCAACGCCTCCTTCTCCACTGTGGCATAGTTTCTCTCATGTACATTCAACTTTCTGCTAAGATAGAAAATAGGGTGTTCCTCACCCTCCTTGTTCTGGGACAGGACCGCTCCTATACCTACTTCTGATGCATCGGTTTGTACTATGAATTCCCTTTCAAAATTAGGAGTCATCAGGATTGGTTGGGAACACAACGCTACTTTCAACTCCTGAAAAGCTTTCTCTGCCTCAGGACTCCATTCTACCATGACTTTTTGTTTGCCTTTGGTCAGGTCAGTCAGTGGGACTGCCATGGTGGCAAAGTTGGGTATAAACCTCCTGTAGTACTCCGTAATTCCCAAGAAGGCTCTCACCTGCTTCTTATTCAGAGGCCGTGGCCAGTTTTGTATGGCATCAACTTTATTGAGCTGAGGCTTTATCAGGCCTCTGCCAATGGTGTATCCCAGATATTTTACTTCCTCCATGCCTAGACAACACTTTTTTGGGTTGGCTGTCAAACCTGCCTTATAGATGGAGTCCAACACTGCTTGCACCCTGGGTAAGTGAGACTGCCAATCAGGACTATGAACGACCACGTCATCCAGATATGGGGCCTTAGAATCCTGTCCATCATTCTTTGGAAGGTAGCAGGTGCCCCATGTAACCCGAAGGACAACATCTTGTACTGAAACAAGCCCTCTGGCGCTGAAAAAGCTGTCTTTTGTTTGGTGCTCTCGGTTAATGGTACTTGCCAATACCCTTTGGTTAGGTCAAGAGTGGTTAAATACCTTGCCGTCCCTAGTCTCTCAATCAGTTCATCCACTCTTGGCATCGGGTAGGCATCGAATTTTGAAACACTGTTCAACTTTCGGAAGTCATTGCAGAAACGCACACTCCCGTCGGGCTTTGGAATCAACACAATGGGACTTGACCATTCACTTTGTGATTCTTCAATAACCCCTAACTCTAGCATATTTTTAATTTCTTTCGACACCGTTTCTCTTTGTGCTTCTGGTAACCTATAGGGCTTTAGATTAACTTTAACCCCTGGGTCAGTGATGATGTCATGTTTAATGACCGAGGTTTTCCCAGGTACGTCAGAGAACAGCACCCTATTTCTAATCAGAAACTCCTTGACCTCTTGTTGTTGAATTGCCGACAGGGTTTTTGCCACTGTCACTTCGGGAACTAAGGGCCCTGGACTTACTGGAGGGTCTCGGATGGCCGACAGTACCGTTCTATCTTTCCAGGGCTTTAACAGATTTATATGGTATATCTGTTCCGGCTTTCTTTTCCCCGGCTGGTAAACTTTATAATTGACCTGCCCCACTCTTTCTAAGATTTCAAAGGGCCCTTGCCATTTAGCCAAAAGTTTATTTTCCACAGTGGGAACCAATACTAACACTCTGTCCCCAGGAGCAAAGCTGCGTAACCGAGCATTGCGGTTGTATACCCTCTGCTGTGCCTGTTGAGCCTGTTCCAGGTGCTCTCTCACTATCGGTACTACCGCAGCAATTCTCTCCTGCATTTGAGAAACATACTCAATCACCGTTTTGTAAGGACTAGACTGCCCCTCCCATGTCTCTTTGGCAATGTCTAGTAACCCCCTTGGGTGTCTCCCATACAACAAGTCGAAGGGTGAAAACCCGGTGGAGGACTGGGGAACTTCTCTTATGGCCAACAATAAATACGGCAATAAGTAGTCCCAATCCCTACCATCCTTGTCGACCACTTTCCTAAGCATGTGTTTTAACGTCTTGTTAAACCTCTCGACCAGCCCATCGGTTTGGGGGTGATAAACCGAAGTTCTTAACTGTTCGATTTTGAACAGGCGGCATAACTCTTTCATGACTTTGGACATAAACGGTGTACCCTGGTCAGTTAGTATCTCCTTAGGTATACCCAGCCTGCTAAAGACATGAACTAGCTCTCTGGCAATGGTCTTGGTTGACGTATTGCGCAATGGGATCGCTTCCGGGTACCTGGTAGCGTAATCCATTATGACCAGAATATATTGGTGTCCCCTGGCAGACTTCATTAAGGGTCCAACCAAATCCATCGCTATTCTTTCAAACGGCACCTCTATGATAGGCAATGGAACTAGTGGACCCTTAAAATGTGGCCTGGGAGCATGATACTGACACTCAGGGCAGGATGCGCAAAAGTCAGACACCTCTTTATGAAGCCCAGGCCAGAAAAACCTCTGCATTATTCGCTCAGTGGTTTTCTCTACCCCTAGATGGCCTGCCGTTATATGACCATGGGCCAGATCCAACACTGTTCTTCTGTAGGCTTTGGGAACTATTAGTTGTTCCACAACATCTTCCCCCTTCTTAGTCACCTGATATAACAAATCCTGACACATTGCCATGTGGGGATAGGACAAAGGACTATCAGGGTCTACGGGTTTACCATCAACTACTTTTACATTCTCCCTGGCTTTTACCAAAGTAGGGTCATTCAACTGCTCGACGGCAAAGACCTCTCTTCTGACCTCTAAATCAGGCAGACGATCACCTGGCCCAAAAACACTTCCCACCTCAATGGGAGGCACATCAGTTGGCGGGCCACCGTCACGTTCCGCATTCTCTAGTTCGCCAATCATAGTAGAAAAAGGGAATAACTCTGACTCAGAAGAAACTCCCTCCTCCACTACATCGAAAACCTTCTCAAATGGATCGGGGTTGTTCACCTCTGGAACAAAACGGCTTTCCCACAACTTCCAGAAGTGAGCAAAGTCTCTCCCCAATATTGCATCGTACACCAGACCATGCACCAAACCCACAGAAACTATAGCAGAGCCACATGGTGTCTCGATGTTCACCTAGGCCGTAACATAATATCGAGTATCCCCATGTATGCAGGTCACACCAACAGTTTTCCCTGTATGCCTCCAGGGGTTCACCAGCTCAGCTTTTATAAGTGTCACCAAGCTACCAGAGTCTAACAGTGCCTCTACTCGGTTGCCATCTACAGTGAGTACACACATGTGCTTATCAGTCTCAGCCTGCCGGTCAGCCATACAGGCTATCTGTGCAAAGAAAGACCACCTGCGGTAGACATGAGCAGTATCACATTGCATAGGTTCAGTTGTAAGTGCACAATTAGTGGCAATATGGCCGAAGCCACCACATCGGAAACACTGAGTCATATTAATGTCTAGTCGTTTACGAGGCAAGAACCTTCCCGGCCTGGCAGGCCTGTCTCCAGGTTCTACAACCTCAGTCTTAGGTACATTCCACCGCCCAGCACCCTTCTCCCCTGGAACAGTCTTACCAGTGTCTGTGGGAGTTCGCCGGTGCGCCATCGGGGCTCGGTGGGGCATACTCATCAGCTCCTCAGCCGCCACATACCTCTCCACCAGCTCGACCAACTGGTCCGTGGACTTAGGGTCTGCATGGCTCACCCACTTGCGCAAAGTCACAGGGAATGATCGCAGGTACCGGTCCATCACGACCCTTTCCACGATCTGTGGTCCCGTCAGCGTCTCGGGCTGTAGCCATTTTGAGGACAGATGGACGAGGTCATGCATCTGTGAACGTGGAGGCTTGTCCTTATGGAACTCCCAGCGGTGGACCCGTTGGGCACGAACAAAGGTGGTGACTCCCAAGCGAGTTAGGATCTCCTGTTTTAGTTTTTTAGAATCCTTGGCATCAGCCAGGCATAAGTCGAAATATGCTTTTTGTGGCTCCCCAGACAAAAAAGGTGCCACCAGACTTGCCCACTGCTCCTTGGGCCAACTCTCCCTTTCGGCCGTTCTTTCAAATGCAGCGAGATAGGCCTCCACATCATCGCCCGAAGTCATCTTTTGGAGGAAGTGACTGGCTCGTACAGAGTGAGTGGTGGTGGGAGGACCAGTAGTAACATCTCTGGGCTGGGCGACCAGGTGCTGTACCACCTCTCTTATGGCCTGGCTGTTTTCCGCTAAGGCCTGGCGGGTTTCCTCGATGGCGACCTGTTGTTGCCTCTGGACTGTCTCCAAGGCCAACAGTTGCACAATGGTGGATTCCTGTTGAGCCCTGGTAGATTCCTGCTGAGCTGCTGTAGCTTCCTGCTGAGCCCTGGTAGATTCCTGCTGAAGTTTGTTTGTCTCCTGCTGAGCTGCTGTAGCTTGGAGCAAGGCTTTAATAATGTCCTCCATTTTGTCCTGGGGTGTAGGTTGGAAGCTGAACCTTGCCTCTCTAAGCATTGGCTGACACCTCTTCTATGGGACTCCAAGGACACAGCGTTATTTCCACACTCACAAATTGGGTGTCTGTCCCTTTAATTTTTAAACGGAAAGTTTTCCTCTTGCTGCAACTTCAGTGTGTGTGGGTGCCCGCATTCTCCACCATATTGTGACACAGTCAGATTAGGAGGTCCCTCTCCTGGGTAGGGGACTCCTTCCTTACACACACACACAGCAGCAGGGAAGCAGCACACCAGTCTGGATGCAAGTACAAGCTGGTCGGTGCCAGTCTTTATTGTACAATGTCAGAAACATAAAGAAAACATAAATATAAATCCTAGCCCTGTCGGGGCACTAACTTCACAGGTAGTTCCCTCACTACCAGAACCTGGCAGGGCCTAATGCCCTCGCCAGCAACAAAAGCACAGCACAACACTCACGGTTAGGTTTCCAAGTGTCTCTGAGCAAACTCCCTGCCTGCTCTCCCAGGTGAGACAATCAGCCCTAAACAAACTAGGCTTATATTGGCTACTCTCAGGTGGAAAACTAACAATCATGTTACCAGGCTGCGAGAACCAAAACCTGGAGTGGCCGTGGGTGGAGCCCTCCCTCTCCTCTCACCCACAACCCCCAGGTCCCAAACCGGCTTTTCAAAAAGCCGAAACTCAAGCCTGCTACACTGCAGACTTTCTCCTGGGGGTTTAAAACACAAAAGACAGGAATCTGGGACAAATGTACCTGCCACAGACCACTTTACCAGTGATCCTATCACAATTTGCATAGGCTCATCAGATATACCATGAACAGAGCGAGACTGGGGAAGATAATCTTTAGAACACTCAGTGCGATTCCTCTGAACCCCTCATTCTCGCATACGCAGATCAATTTTAATAGTCAATTAAATTAACTCATCCAAACTCTCAGGAAGATCCCGAGTTACCAACTCATCTTTAAGTCTCTCAGAGAGACCATTCCAATATGCTGCTCTTAATGCCTCATTGTTCCACTTAAGCTCTGCGGCTATAGTTTGAAAACGAACCACATACTGACCAACTGGAGCTGCTCCCTGTTTTAATCGTAAAATGTCCACAGATGCAGCCACTGATCTTCCAGGTTCGTGAAATATCCTTTTAAAAGTAGAAACAAAAGCTTGGTAATTAGACATTAAGGCATAATTTCTCTCCCATAAAGGAGAGGCCCACTCAGAGCAGTACCAGACAATAATGACATAATACAAGCAACTTTAACACGAGGGGTGGTAAAACTCTGAGGTAACAATTCAAAATGAATCTCACATTGGTTGAGAAATCCTCTACATGTTTTTGGATTAGCATCATAAGAGGTGGGAGTCGGTATGTGTAAATGAGAAGCAGAATCCCCTGATGTACTGTACTTGCAACAGGAATTTTAAGTTTATCAAGACGTGTGGAAAGATCCTGTAGACATTGCAAAACTTGAGTAGTTTCCTGTACTTCCAAACGGGTGGTCAAACCCTGAAGCACCTATACCCCAGTAGACTGTTCCAGATCCGGATTCATTTTTAGGTCTATGCAAACTGTCACGGCTGCCGACACTTGAGACACCTGGAGGGAGGCAGGCCTACTAGGCACAATAAACTGGGGTGGTCTTGACCTTTTGATCTTTTCATGAAACTCAGTAGCACAGGATAAAAGTAAAATAGAATTTATTCACAAAAGAATTATAATCAGCAAGGCCTCATATAAAGTCTCAAACAGCACAGAGGTTCACATATGCAATAATAAGTATAGGAGAAAATCCCCAAATATATATATGCAGTCTTTAACATATAAGAACTAACGTGGTAGGGAACCCCGAGTCCAGTATGAGGCTAACACCTCAGGAATGTATTGAGGACCTTTGCCAGGGTAGAACCCTGTAGTAATGGAAATCTGGAGCAGAGCGAGCCCTGCAGAATAATACAGTTCCGGGACAGGGTCGAGCCCTGCGGTGCAGTGAGACATGAAGCAAACTTGAGCCTTGTGGTGTAGTGAAGTCAGAGCACGGTTGAGCCCTGTGATGCAATGAGATTCCGGAACAGGGTTGAGCCCTGCGACATGGCTAGAGTTCGGAGCAGGGTTGAGCCCCGTGTTGTGGAGAAGGTTGTAGCAGGGTTGAGCCCTGTGATGTGATGAGATTCTGGGACATGGTTGAGCTCTGCAACGTGGCTAGAGTTCGGAGCAGGGTTGAACCCCGTGATGTGGAGAAGATTGTAGTAGGGTTGAGCCCGGTGATGTAATGGGATTCCGGAACAGATTTGAGCCCTGCGGCGTGGCTAGGGTTCGGAGCAGGGTTGAGCCCCGTGATGCAGAGATGATACTGTAACGGTGCAGTTGACAACTGTAACAAGGATGAGTTCAATATCCACAGGAACGGAAAGACAACAGGCAAAGTAAATAGTGCAGCAAAATGATGAAACCACAGTGATGGAGCAATAAGCAATACTTAGGCAATAGGAATGCTGGGCTCTGTAGTGCAGCGGGTAACTGGCATCAGAAGTTCATCTGGAATATAACAAAGTCCACAGCAATCCACACGCACAGCGGGGATCTGGCAGGAGTCCAAGAAAAGACCTGAAAGCAACGATGCACAGACACTGAAACACAGTTAGTATCAGGCTTTATACTAGAGGTCTGTGATCCATAGGAAGTTTCAGAACATGTGACCCAAATGGAATCAGGATGGAAATAATGAGCAATCTAGGAATCCCACAACCTGACGACACCTGGGAAACAGATGATCACTTTAACACTCTATCCCCTGAATGAGAAGCATGCCAGCAAGCAGGATAGCTCCTCCAACGACCACAATGGAACTTTAGCAAAAGTAGTCTGTCTTTATGTACTGAAATAGTCGCAGTCCTGACATCGTGATGGCCATTACGAGTACCTGGTGATGACTTTTAGTCTGTGTAATGCGCCAGCAGTGTTTCAGAGTTACATCAACAACATTTTTTGAGATGTCCTTTATAAATTTGTTGTGGTCTATTTGGACGACATTTTAATTTTCCCTAAGAAAATACAGCCCCATCATTTTCATTTTAGAGAGGTTCTTTCTCTCCTTCGAGTCCATCATCTGTTCGTGAAAATCTCTAAGTGTCTTTTTGAGAAGTCTTCTGTTCCATTTTTAGGTCACATCATATCGGGAAATTCTCTTCAAATGGATCCGGACAAGCTAAGTGCCATTCGAGACTGGCCCCAGCCGAATTCCTTGAAAGCCGTCTAACGGTTTCCTGGTTTCTCCAATTATTATTGGAGGTTAATTTTTAATTTCTCGACCATCATTGCCTCCATCACGGCTCTCACAAAAAAGGGAGCGAACCAGTCTCCTTGGCCTCCTGCGACGGTGGCTGCCTTCCAAACTCTTAAAACAGCTTTCTCCATGGCTCCCATTCTTCATCAACCACAATTTTAAAAATGTATGCCTCCTCAGGAGGAGTAGGAGCAGTACTGTCTCAGGTGGTGGAAGATTGAAGAAATCATCCTTGTGGTTTTTTCTCTCGCAGATTCTCCCCAGGTGAGAGGAATTATGCCATCGGGGACCAAGAACTATTAGCTATGAAACTAGCACTAGAGGAATGGAGACATCTCTTGGAAGGTGCTAAATTTCCTGTTACGATCATCACTGATCAAAAAAATCTTCTATATCTCAAGACAGCATGTGTACGTCATCTGAGTACTGACTCCTAGTGTCATTTTCTTATACCATCCTGTGTCTGGATTCTAGCGCATGTATTACATCAATTGGCATCTGGATCTTCAGAGCACCTAGTACAGGACTGTTCTCCTAATTTTCTCGCAGGATTCTTCCTGAGCTTTCCCTTTGTTTGTGTTCTCCCGTTTCCTACTTGTACCGGATACCTGACCAGTTGGCCGCGACCTGCTTGCTGGGTGCAGCTTAAACCCAAACCCCAATTGGAGGGGTCACCGGTGAACACCTCCCAGCAGGGCCGTAACTAGGGTAGTGCAACCAGTGCCATGGCACAGGGCATCGCAGGGCAGGGGGTGCTGTTTGGGCCTGTCAGTTTTCCTGTTTATAATCATTCTCACGTGTAGATTTCTCTTCTTTTATCCCCAGCATCTCATTGACTCCCTTATCTCTTCCCATGCCCTTCCCTATGAGGCCATGGCCCTTTTTCAGGTGCACTATCTTATGTTCCTATTTAAAAAATGTAGGTGCCAATTCTCTCTCTGGCACAGGGCACCAAAAAGTCTAGTTACCGCTCTGCCTCCCAGTAAGTTAGTCTCCGTTCTTTTGGTCAGGTCTAGCCAACATCCGGTATTTGTGGATGAGGAGGACATATATCCAGGCTCCTCGTCTCCGATTCTTTCCCCACCCTAGCACCCCAACTTCTAATCCATCAGTAGGAGATCTCCCGAGCCCAACCATGACAGAGATGCAGAGCTGTGATAAATAGATGCAGAGTTGTCATATTGAGATGCAAATATGAGCTGAGTGTATGCCTAGTGCCCTTAAATCAGTGAGAGGCTGAGAAAAGATGGGGAATATGTTTGGAATTATGGCACTAGCAAGGAGATGTATATATTTGAGTTTTTATTGTACTGTGCTGGAGAGGAGGAGATGTATGTATGTTTCCATCATCATTTTGCAAACAAGTGATGTGCTGGAGGAGGCATGTAATAAAGAGAAAATGTTTTTAAATAGAGTTAGTCTGGCTCCCAGCTTATTGTATTTGCCCTACACAACCACCATGTAACATGACCTGTGTCCACACATTGAAACTCTGCTGTATAGCCTGCATGAGCGGGGACCCCTTGCCCTTAGTTACTAATTGCCCATAACTATAAGCTAGCAATGGTATTAGTGATGAGGTGAGCTCATCACCTCATGCACCTTAAACCAACTACACAGCGAAAAGAGGTTACAAAATGTTGCAGAACAAAGCAGACTTTGATTGTTCCAGTCATCGAAAAGGATTATGTTTTGCCAACCAGGGTATTCCAAGGACTAATGGAATTCTCGGAGAGTGAACACGGTCTAAAATAATTGTCTCACAATGATGTTTAATAGTTTGGATTGCTGTAATTACCACAGATTCTTAGTAAGCAGTCCAATAATCAGTACACAGCTTAGCAGAGACAGCAGGAAAGCAGGTGAAGTCCAGAAAACAGGCATTAGTCAAATGCACTGGAAATCAATGATAGCAAGCAGGGTTCAGACAGAAAAGTAATCCAAAAACCAGTCCAGTATTTGGTACACAATGGAGATTAAGCAGACAGGCAAGGAGAGAAGTAAAGCATGTTCCGAGAAGAAAGGCAGGTCAGTACATTGTAGTAACAAATAGGGAGCAGCCCGTAGACTTGTCAAGGAATAGCTGTCGGTCAAAAAGCCAAAGATGAGTTCGGATGGTTTCTGGGGAGTGCTCAGAGCAGGATCACAGACCAATCACCTAGCATTATTTAGGTGATGCCACAACCAGAGAATGCGGCTCGACTCACTGGCAGGTTAGTTGGTAACACATGTGCAGCTGGTTTAACACTGTGCTGGGAGCTAAGTATACAGCTCAACCTGTGTGCAAAGGGCCTGATACAGAGATGGATGCAATGCAGATTTTTATGCAGATCGAGCGATTGTTTGCCATTGCGCATTTGTGTAAGACGCACTGTGCATGTACAGTGATTTGTTTGCGATTACGCCCACACTGAGGATCCGTTCACAAAGTGAGTGACAGGTAGCCAGTGTTTGGGGGAGGTAACGGGGGTGGCTAGGCAAACACAGGCCTGTCTGACTGTTTAAACGCTGTTTCATGGGCATGCCTAAATTAGTCATTGCAATCTCTTTAGCAGCATGAGAGCTCTCTGCGTGTCAGGAGAGCTGCAGAGCTTGCAGCTGCTTAGGCATGCCACATATGAAGCATGGCTGTCCACTGTGCATCGATAGTACAGATGTTTACGCTGTTGCACGTCGATGTACAGATGTAAGGAGGCAGCAGTGGGCATCCCTAAGCTCGGCTGTGCTTTGGAGGGCATCAGCTTATTTTAGCAACTGCGATCGGTGAGAGAATACAGTTGCAATTGCAATAGCGTCCATCTTTTCAGAACCTGGGCTAACTTATTCAAGTGAATGACAAAAGCTCTAAACAAATGTTTTAGTAGCGCAATATATACTGTATAACGCTGACTATTACAGCCAAGTCTGAGTGTCAAACCGACATTTATGCCCCTGGAGCGAGATGCAGGACCTGGCACAAGATAAGTAGGGGGACCCCACATCCTGCCTACCTCTCCCATGCAGTCTGGACCCATGGGAGGTGGATGTGGTAGAGGTTAGAGAAATGGAGGGGGGGAAAAATGGTGGGGGAGAGAAACAAAAAAGAGGAGAGAAAAAATAATGTGAGAGAATGAAAAGGGAGAAGAGGAGTAGGGAGAAGTAAAAAAGAGAAAAGGGGGAGAGACAAAAATGTGAGAAAATGAAACAAAGGGAGAGAGAAGAGAGGGGTAGGAAGCTATATACAGTACAAAAATATCATAATCTAAATGTGAGAAATCTTACAATACAACATTTCAATGTCCTTTTCCGTATCCAGCTTTCACATTATGGATTTTACAGTTTGTTCCCTGTAAATTTAGAAAATTATTCTCTATATCCAAAACCCTGCTTTAATATTTAAAATTCACACACTCATTTAATTATTTAGGAGCCAGAATCTACAGCAATAAATTGGAAATATCATTTTCTCAAGTTGTGACACAGCTGTGCAGCACATACTTATTCATCATTAACTGACTAATGGAATAATGTAAATATTATGGCCAAACCTGAGTGCTGGATCCTATACTATAATAACCAGGAATAAAAAAAAGAAAATGACTGAAATAAATCAGGCATCCCTTTTTTAGCTTGTATTATGGTATCTTCGCTTAGACACAGATGAAATGAAAGAGAATACTAGATTTTTTTTAAGTTAAATAATTAAATAAATAAAATATAAAGACAAATTTTATATCAAAACAATTTAGATGAATAAAAATAAATAACTAGCATTAAAGGTGCCTACACACTTGGCGATGTGCTCACGATCCGACATTGTGTCTGATTTCCCCTTGAACTCTCCCCAGCAGCTCCCCGGCAGTCGTGGGCACGATTTGGTGTTAAAAACTGTCCAATGTGACAAACGATCTATCATGCCTCCTGACTATTCCAGTGCATCGTGACTAAGATTGTCAGATCTTCCCTACAGCACGGTAGATCTGAAGATGCGATGTACGACCTGCGGGGACACGCGTTGCATCGTGATCGTGAGTGGACACTCACGATTTGGGCATATTTTACACGATTTGTTGTCACAATGCATCAGAATCGGGCAAATCGTGTAAAATATCGCTAAGTGTGTAGGCTCCTTAACATGACTGTGGTTGGATAAAGATCTATTTATCTTCCAAATGCAACACCACGCCAATTAAGTTATTGGGGGGTTTTCAGATCTAGACTGGTCGAATTCTCTTTACTCTTGTTGGCGTCTTCACCTGCCACCAAAAAAGCCATATCTGCACATTATTATTTTTTTGCATTCTCTAATGGACCATTCTGTAACTCGTTCGGGAGTACAACTATGGCTCAAACACTTTCCATTACATAGTTGCCCTATACTACTTAAAAATGTGATTTCCTCATGCCGTCTGCTTCCCTCAATACAATACCAAGAAATGTTCTTAAATATATTTCACAGAGCATATTATTCACCCCATAGGCAATACCTGGCAGGCATGTCTGCTTCTTGGAATGTCGTTGCCGTACGCCAGAAGCAGATCTTTTTCACTGCTTCTGGGCATGCCCTTTGATAAGACAATTCTGGCTGCGAATTCGGAATTATTCACTGGAACATTCAGGGGCCTATTCATCAACACCAAACTTATGGTTTTTCCTTAATTACCATTTTTTGGTATTCATTAACACACTTAACGCAGGAGATATAACCTATATCTCCTGATTAAGTTCATCTGTGTTAATTTTCACACTCCCCATACTTTAGTATAGGGACGTAGAAATTAAGCTATTCATCAAATTCCGAAAATTATAAGGATTCTGCCTTTGAACCTCTATATACCCCTGCCTATACCTTCTAATATCCTGCCTATAAACCTCTAAGGATGACGCTAATTTGCATACGCAGTCATACAGTAAATAAAGACTCCAGACCTAGAACCTGTGGTTCCAAAGCACAAAGTATTATTCAAGTAAAAGTACAGCAGTTACACGCTATGATCCTCATATAATCTTAGCGCAAAGAGATTATACAGACCCAAGTACAATTATACATACGCAGCTCTCTCTGGTCCAGATGTTAGGCATCAGCAAGAAACCCCTCGTCAATCAGCATTCAGCACGAAGACTAGGAACCCAGGGTCAGAGCACACATATTTATACCCCCCTGAAATAAACAACACAATAGAGAAGTTTGTTGCTAATACCATTGGTTCTAAAGGAGAGGGCATATGTTACAAGGCATTTAACAGGTTGGTTCAAATAGACACGATCCAGCCTCTAACAACTGGTGGTCTCTGGTTTCCCGCCCCATGCAAATCCTAACAGTTGTTCATATAATGTACATTTTGTTGCTTGAAGTCTCTGCGGTCCATAAGTTGAGAATGCATGTTGCGATCTCTCCATCGATATTACCGGAATACTGTTGAGAGAGTATGCATCAGTACAATACCAAACATGGCTTACTTATCACGTATAAAACCTTAGTTACGAAATAACATTTATTTCCTAGCAATGATAATAAATGTGCATACTCGAATCTTATACCTTAAAGCTTATGGAACCTTGTATGTGAATATGTAATGTGTGAGTTGTGGGGTTTGATGTAAAGACGCTAGTTAACTTGGGGCAGATGCGTGTGCGTGAAGCTAATATTCAGCGTTTTCATACAGGGTCTTATGCATTCACTAATATGCAACTAGTTAACAGCGCAATTGTGCGTATTAATGTGTGTATGAGAACACCTAGCAGTGTGGAATGCTGAGCATTATAGTTCCATGACTTGCTCATGCCCCAGCAGCCCCCACCCTTTTCAGGCTCCAAAATACTGGTCTTTGTTCTCCCAGGGCCTGTGTGGATGCAAATTAACACAGCTACAAGACCCAAACCTCAGATAACACTCTTGGCTTTGAAGGTATTTTATTGTAGGAAGCCTGCTAATGTAAGGTGCTACAAATGCTTGCTGTATTCGAGCAGGGCCACCTGGAGTGAGAGCAGACGTTATGTCCATGAAGCTTGTCTTCACAGGCTAGTTGTCACATGGCCATTTGCTCTGTTTAGCTAATGCAATCCAATTTTGACATACTGTACAGCCATTTCTGAAATATATCCATTAGGGGAATTATAATAATACACAGACTTTATCCAGAGCACCCAAACTACGTAAAGTCATGAAATGGGCTTTTGATGAATCGCCGTAACTTATGGCGATGGTCACAGATGCGCATAGGCAACTTAGGCAAATGCCTAGGGGCATTCCAAGCCTAGGGCCGGCGGAGGTTTGGGGCACCTGGATGGTGGTCTGGGGACAGCAACTAAAATGGGCTCTGGTCCAACGTAGCTAACAGCGGTACAGCCGGTGCATAGCACCAGGGACCGCCGATATGAAGGGGGCCCGCAGCCGGCCGCACCAGACAGGAGCTAATAATAAGTCAGACTGACTCATTAATAGTACACTGGCAGAGGCGAGCCGTAATGAAGAGGGAGGAGGCAGACCGGCCGGAGGAGGAGGCCCCTCCTCTCCCCTCTGGTCATTATCTATCCCTCGGCGCCGCCTGTCTGAGTGTGTCCTCTCCTGCAGTTGCCGCCATCGATTTGCTTATTTAACCGTCCCCGGCACATAAAAAGAAAACAGGGACGAGAAGAGAAACCCAGCCCAGCACAAAGGCCAAACCAGCCCTGTGACCAGTCTGCGTGTCCTGCATTGCCTGCTTCTGGAAATTATATATTTATATTATATTTCTCATACTGCAATGTCCTGTGGGTGGGGGGGATTAGGGGGGGGGGGGGCACTCTGACAGCAGATAATGTGTTCGAAATGTATTTTTTTTCCTGTGTGGGGCAATGTAATTTTTTTTCCTGTGAGGGGCAATATATATGATTTTTTTTCCTGTGGTGGCAATGTGTTTGTATTGTTTCCTGCGCCGACAATATGTTGAATTTTTCCGTTTGGGGCAGTGTTTTTTCCTGTCAGGGCAATTTCCTGAGGGGGCAATGTAGCCGGGGCGCGGGTAGGGGGCATGGCCTAATCGCGGATGGCGTGGCCATGCCCCATTAAAAGAAAAAAAAATTGCGGTGCTGCACGCTGGGGAGGGGGGCGCTGTGTGCCCCTCAGCCTGGTGCACATCCAATGGGGGGCGCGATCAGCATGATCGCCCCCCCCTTTGGCATAGGAGAATGCTCGGGCTGCTGCTTTAGCAGCCTCCGACAGTTTCCCAGTGCAGCCCAGCACACAGCAGCGTGTATATCGGCCAGTGTGTACCCAGCATTAGATATGTACAGCCTGGTATGAAACCAGACTATTGATTGGCGATCCTCCCATAATATTGGATAGTTAGCTTTTAAATGACTCTTCATTCCTTTAGGATATCTGACTCCTCCTGTGTCCAATAAGGATGCTATTGGGATTTGGGCCTGGAACTGATACTGTAGTCAATATTTATCTGCTATTGCAATAACTACATTTATGTATATCTCTGTTCATGATTATAAACTTGGAAGTATTTTTCCTGTTTTTCTTCTGTAAACTCTGACACATTGTGGGCCTGATTTAGACTTGGGAATAGAGGGCCTGATTCTGAGCCGGACGCTATTTGCGAACGGTCGTTCTGAAAAACGGGCTGGCTATTTAAATGAAGTGCTCGCTCTTTGCGGTCTGTTGACGCCTCTAAGTCTGAACGAGCGAACAAAACCTGCGGCCGCTATTTTGATAAAAACGCCCCCTGGCCGCTCGCATCCTACGTCATCTCCGCTATTTATTAGATTAATCGAGTACATCGAAAGGCGTATGAACTGCTCGCAGTGCTTGTGGTTGGATTTGCTACCGCAATCATGCGAATAGTTCAGGCTAAGAAACAACCAAGTGACGTGGTCGATGACGCTGCTTTGTTAATTATGCACACCCTTAAAACGCCCGTTTTTACCTTTTGGCACGCCTGCGTTCGGATCACCACTCCCCGTTTTCAAGCACCTTCCCCTGTTACCACCCACAAACGCCTCATTCTGTCACTCAAATTATCAGGCATCCGCTATTTTGCGAGCACATGAATTTCGACCGCACTGACTGGTTCGCGCATGCGTATTACGAACCGTACACATGTGCAGTTTTGCGAACATCGCTCGGAGCGAACGAGCGGCCGCTTATGAGCGGCTCTGAATCAGGCCCACAGGCCCTTATTCAGAGCCAGACGCTCTGACAGAGCGCGCGCTCAGAATCAGGGCCATCCTTCATTTTTAGAGCGGCCTCCTGGCCGCTCGTATAGCTGTGGGTTACCACCCACAGCTATAGCGAGCGGCCAGGAAGATGGTCGCGATGTTCAAGACCTTTGCGACCATCGGGCTTGCGACGAGACCCTTGTGGTAGGGTCTCGTTGCCGCAAGCCCTGGAGTGCTTTCGGCTCTATCAGAGCCAAAGGCACTCCCACTGACATCACTTGTGATGTCAGTGGGGCCGGGCCCCAGGCGTTAGGCATTTCCATGGGAACGCCTCCGTCTGGGCAGGCACGCCCCTGGCACGCCCGCCAAAGGGGGCGTGCTGTCACTCAACATCGACAGCACGCCCCCTTTGGTGCGAGACCCGGAGTGACGGTTTGCCCGTCGCTATCCGGGTCTCGCGCATGCACACGACGGAGCCGCCTCCGTCGTGCGCATGCGCACTGGGCCAACATCAACCCGCTTGCGAGCGGGTCTGAATCAGGCCCTGAGTGAGATATCTCTCTCAGCTGATCTTCTTGGTAAAACCATGCTGCACTGCAGGTGGGGCAGATTTAAAATGTGCAGAGAGATTTAGATTTGGGAGGAGTGTTTCCAAACTGACATCTAAATTGTAGAGTAATAATAAAGCAGTGTACTTTTTGTGGGCTACATGCAAAAGCAGCCAGTATTTACCCCACATGTAAAAAAAATGTATGTATTTACACCCCTTGCATTGCAATATGGTTTGTTCAGGTTCACAGTTGAGAGAGATATCTCACTCTGGACCTCATTCAGAGGCGCTCGCAAAAAGCGGGCGCTCGCTCTGAATCAGGGTGGCCGCTTTTTTTTTTAACCCGGCCTCCTGGCCGCTCGTTAAGCGGTGGGTGACCTTGTGGTAGGGTCTCATCTTCCGCAAGCCCCAGTGAGCTTCCTGCTCAAATAGAGCAGGAAGCTCACTATTGACATCACGAGTGATGTCAGTAGGGCCGCCCACAAATGGCAGGAACGCCTCCGTTTGTCCAGCCACCCCCCCCTCCCCACCTACAAAACGGGGCGAGCTGTCGATCAACATCGACAGCCGCCCCGTTTGTAGCGAGCCCCGGAGCGAGTGAATTTCTCACTCGCTACGGGGATTGCGCACACGCGCGGCACGTGCGCAGTACCCCACCATCGACCTGTTTGCGAGCGGGTCTGAATGAGGTCCTCTATTCTCAAGTCTGAATCAGACCCTGTGTTTGATGTTTGTTATTTGATGTGCTGCTTTAATAAGAAGTGTTTAAAAAAAAAAAAAGATTATTTATCAAAAAGCACAATTTTCACTATCCTGACTTAGGGCCTGATTCATAGCCGCTCGTTAGCGGCAGTACGCTCGTAGCGTTCCGATGTTGTGCAACCATGCATGCGCCGGTGTTACACAGCGCATGTGCGTATGGCTGTTTGCGATCTTTTTTTAAGTCGTTCGTCAAATAACGAACAGGAAGTGACCTGTCAAATGTGATTGACAGAACAGGCCGTTTTTGGGCGGTGACGGGGTGGAGATCAGAAAACGCAGGCGTGTCGAGGCATTTTGTGGGCGTCCTTAAATTATCTCATGTAAACGTCAAATGTGATCGGAACGAGTCATACGTCACTGTCTGATCCACTTTCCGTTCAAACTGCTCGCACAGCTTGTGGTCTGGTATACTCTACCACAATGGCGATGGTCTCGTCCCCCTCCCCGAGCCGCCTCGATGTTTCATCGATGTTTTAAATTTAAACAGACAAGCAATCAACTTTGATTACCAAACTTGCTTGTAATGTGTTTAGCCACTATTTTTTGGGTGGAAGCCCAAAACCGTACGCAGGTGAAATACTCAGCTGCTAATTTCAGTATTACACAATCAATTAGCGTACCATTTTTGTTGTCCCAAAAAATTACATTATTTTGGTTTAGGGGTTTCTGTTATTGCAACAATATTATCATCATGTTTGTTTTTTGGCAAAATTTTTAATGTTCTCAGAAATTTCAACCACATTTTTAAATGGAAAAGTGTGCCTTTAAACTCCCAAATGGTTTTTAACCCTTTTTTTTTCCGGACTGTTTTAAAATTAAAATATTTGGGGTGCCGGGATTAAGGAAAATACATTTTTGGAATAATGTCACAATACAATGCAGAATAATTTGATTGTTTTATTTTTTAAATGAAAATTTTTGGTTTTTACAGGCCATTGGCCACTTTGCAGGTCTGGATAATGTCACAAAAAATGACATAATTAAATAAAAAAGAAGAATGGCATTTGGCCAAATTAAAAGAACACACATTAAAAACAATTCACAAGAAAGGAGAGGGAAGTTTTGGCCCTTAAGGAATATGGGTCAAGCACAGAAGGATTGTGGGAAAATTCGCCAGTGCTGTCATCGCTTTTTGCCCCGTTTGGCTGGGGTAGAGTGGGAGCCTGACCGGGTCCGGGATGTCCTTTGGCTGGCCTCTCCAGAGGCAGATGTTGTGGCCTCTGGACTAGGCAGAGGGCTAGGCACATTTGGAGGGATGGCTGTTGTTGTGCCAGAGGTGGAGGATCCTGTTGTTCCGGCAGGAAGGGAGGCCGGCTCCACCATATGCTGGCGAACGAGCTTCTCCAGGGCATTGGCAATTCGGATGTTGGCCCTGGTATTTTCCGCCAGGGCCTGACCCATGGTCACGTTGGCCGCAGCATTTTGCTCCATGGCCTCCGCCACCCGTAGCAGACTGGCGTCCATCCTCAGCAGAATCTCTGTGTGGTGATCCGATTTAAAATTGAGATCCGTGAGGAGGGCCACTGCCTGCGAGGGGGATTGCCCTGGACTGGCTTCTGCAGGGTCCCCAGCCGGATCTACTGCTTCCTCCCCTGCAGAGCCAGCAGAAATTCTGCGGCCACGGCTCCCCTCTGGAGCAGACTCATCCGCCTGTGTCTCTGTGAAAAAAAAGAGAAAAGAGGAACATTACAATCTACATATTGTCACAAACACATTTCAGAGTTGGTAACATAACAACATTTACCTGGGACAACATGAGGAGCCGCAAAGTCTGGCATGTCCGTATCCATGTTGGACACGCCAAACACCTCCTCATACTGCACACACCCCTGTGCCAGCTCTTCCAAGTCATTCAGCTCCAATGACACAGGGGTGGGACCCCCACCTGTCCCCCTTGCATGCCTAGCCCTCTCTGCCAGTTTTTGTTTTAGACGATATTTGTAATCGGGCCATCTGTGGAACAATACAAAAGCATTATTCCTGCAGTATTTGGCCCTGTAACCACTTTTCTTAAAAATGTAGTTTTTACGTAATGCCGTTTGACATCCCGGGCTCTCAAAGTAGGTTTGATGTTCGAAATAATGTGTGCTCCCCCCTATCTTTTTACGCATTTTGTTTTTTTTGTTAAAGAATCAAATATGTCCACCAAAAATACTAACCGGAATTTCAAATTTGGAAATGTAGGTTGTTGCACTCATGACCATACCCCGGCATGTAAGCATCTTTGGAATTTAAACCTAAGATAAGTATATTTTTGAATTTTCCTTTTTATCCTAAAATAACTACCTGGCTTCCCATTTCAGGTTGATGTTGGTCGTATTGTTTTGGCCATGCTTCCAGAACCCGACCAACCTCAATCTCGTCCCAGGCGTAGGCATCGTAGGCATGCAAGGCCCAAGATATTTCGAACATGTGTCACCCTTTTTGGAATGCCTGATGCTGAGGTTTTACGACGATACCGTCTTCCTCCACAAATCATCATAGACGCTCTCTCATTAATAGAGAGTGATCTTGAGCGGCAAATTGACAGTCCTACAGCAATACCACCACTTATGCAATTAATGGCGGTGTTACATTTCTGTGCCTCAGGATCCTTTCAAACCACGGTGGGAATAGTGGCTGGAATCTCCCAATCCTCATTTTCAAGGATCCTGAGGGCAATGATGGAGGCCCTTTTCAAGCACCTCCATCATTTTATTAACATGCCATTGGATATGGGTTCCCTTAGTGTGGCAAAGGCCAATTTTTACCAAATAGCTGGCTTCCCACACATCATAGGGGTTGTGGATGGTACTCACATACCACTGCAGCCTCCAGCACGGCTGGAGGCCATTTTTTGCAACCAAAAGCACTATCACCCCCTTAATGTAATGGTGGTATGTGATGCCTCCCTCCAGATCCTGTCCCTGAATGCAAAATTACCTGGGAGTGCACATGACTCATTCGTCATCCGGCAATCAGGGATTTGGCATAAATTAAACAACTTCCAAGCTGGTGATGCGTGGCTTCTGGGTAAGTGGATACCTTTAGTTGTAACCATTGCCAAGCTTAAGACACAGTGATCCTGACTGTTTTTTTTTTATGTTCACAGGAGACAGTGGCTACCCTTGCATGCCCTGGCTGCTCACTCCTTATTTGGCTCCCACACCAGGGCCACAAAGTGAGTATAATTCCGCACTTACAGCCACCAGGCAGGTGGTGGAGCACTGTATCGGCCTTTTAAAAGGCCGATTCAGATGCCTCCACCGCTCTGGTGGCGAACTCATGTATTTGCCGGATATGGTTTCCAAAATTGTGGTCCTGTGTGGGATCTTTCACAACATCGCCATAAGGAGTGGTGTCCCAATGCAGCCAGAGGATGCCTTACCTGAGGATGGCCCCCCGAGGTTGGTCAGAGGTCAGTATGTGGGGGGGCCATACGCAATGATGTGGTGGCCCGCTTTTTCAGGTAATTATTGTCAAACCTTTACTTAATTTACCCAATGTCTACATCTACGATTGGAATGTGCCTTTTTAATCTTGGTTTTCCTTTTTTGTTCTTGTCTTCCTTTTCAAACCATGTAAAAACGATGCCTACTACATGATCCACTAAATTGTCTACATGTGGCCACATTGGAACTAACTTGTTGACATATTTTTGCATCGCCTTATTTGTGGATTCCTGTTGGCCTGCTACTTATTTCAACAGTTCTTGAGTGTTGTTTGTTTTTTTGGAGTTTGGTGTAGGTTGTTTTTTGATGTGTGTTTTCACTGTGTGAATTGCTTGTCACAATTCACTTTCTGTTTGTGTTTGCTGTGTATTAAAGTTTTGTTTTCCGTTCAAAAGACTGTTTATTTACACATTACAAGCACGTGTAACCTGTCTCCCAAAATGCCACCTTTCAGAATGCTGTATCCTGTAATGTGTGAAATTGTCAAGTCTTTGAACATGCTTTGTGGCGTAAAAAAAACAACAAAGGGCTTAGTGTGAATCAGTAGTTTCATAAAAAAGAGGCCTAAGCAGGTTTCAGTTTCTATTTACATTACCCACCACACGAAAAACCACAAACTGTTGGTGTAGCCACAAACCTATTGGTATGGCGAGGTGTTTAATGTGGCAGCTTACATACTTTCTAGCGCTTTGTACAATCTAATTTACCTTACTTTACTTTTGAACAAATAGTGGACTTATGGAAGGTTAAACAATGAAATTTTTACAGACAAGAAATGAGACTCGTTAACATCCAACGCATTTTTATTTTGCCAAAAGAACACAATTAAAAAATCCCAAAAAAACAAATCAGCTCCGAAGGAGCGCCGACATGTGGTCGAGGACCACGAGCATTGAAATTACGTGGCCTCGCAAGGCGCCCAAGCCCTCCTGCATAGCATGCATCCGCCTCTGGTCCGCTGTTGGTATAAAAAAAAGGGATCCTTAAGGAAATGACACCTTACATAAGTGTAAACAACAAAATAAACAAATAAATCGAGTTGCAAACAAGATCCAGTTTTGAGAACCAAACAAATAACAAGGCAAATGCTAAGATGGTATCAATAATAATTTCGAAATGAACACACAAAAATGAGAAACAAAAAGGACACAGTAGCCTTGTTAGGGTAAAGCACAAAACACAAAGAATGAGTGTTTGCACATGGGTGAGATGTATCAGTGGAAAATAACCCAGACATTGTATATACAATTCAAAACGATTTATTACAACAAAAGAAAGGTCAACATACTGGTAATTGGGCTGGATGGTCTGGGTTGAAGTCCATCCTCCTCCTCCTCGGAGGTGGGCCAGTGCTGGTGGGTTGAGGGAGGGGAGAGGTCTGAAATTGGGGAGGGACCGGAAAATCGAGGAGGTGGTGGCGGGGAGGGTAAATAAAAGAGAGGGGGGGTTGGAGGGGAGGAGGAATTTTGGGGGTGGGGCAAATTGGGAGAGGGAGGGGCCTCACATATTGGCCAGGCAGGGGTGGAGGGGGAATTGGTGGAAGGTTGGGGAGATGTGCTCGGGCTGGTAGTCGGCGCCAGGGGCCGAGCCCGGCGCCGAACTCTGCGGCGAGCCAGTATTCTGCGTTCAGCCCCTAAATGATTAATGACAAAATTTTACATTTTTTTAGGGAAGGGGGGGTGTGGAAGCCAAATTTCCCACACCCCAAAAAAAAAATACATTATAAAACAGGCAAACATGAACACACAGACATGTCAAAAAAGCTAAAACAGGGCTATACTGAAAACAAACATGCACACACAGACATGTCAAAAAAGCTAAAAAAGAGCTAGACTGAAAACAAACATGCACACACACACATGTCCAAAAAGCTAAAACAGGGCTATACTGAAAACAAACATGCACACACAGACATGTCAAAAAAGCTAAAACAGGGCTATACTGAAAACAAACATGCACACACAGACATGTCAAAAAAGCTAAAACAGGGCTAGACTGAAAACAAACATGCACACACACATGTCAAAAAAGCTAAAACAGGGCTAGACTGAAAACAAACATGCACACACACACATGTCCAAAAAGCTAAAACAGGGCTATACTGAAAACAAACATGCACACGCAGATAGGGCCGCAAAAAACAAACAGGGCTATACTGAAAACAAACATGCACACGCAGATAGGGCCGCAAAAAACAAACAGATATACTGTAAACAAGCACACGCAGATAGGGCAAAAAACCATTCCACAAAACAAAAAAATAAACTTACTTGCAGCGATCCGCTGACGAAAACATGCCAGCAAGCGGGGGTGTGGCACCGCAGATCCGACCACCTGCGCTCTCATTGGCCTATATTACGGCGTGAGCCGAAGGAGCGCAGGTGGTGGCGAACCTCCGCATAGGCCGATCGCTTGGCCCGGTTGGTGATGGGGGGAGGCTGGCTGGTGATCCTCCGGTCCATGACCTCTGTGAGGACCAACAGCTCCCGTCTTGTGAATGCGGAGGCTCTCATGATGGCAATGATTTTTTTGGCAAAAAACAGTTTTAATAAAGGGCAGAGAAAACTTTTGATTGGCTAATGTACTTTGGAAATTAACAGGAACCATTGTATTGGTTCTTGTATGAGTCATGTGAGTCAGGCTCCAAAATCTAATGTCAATTATGATAGGCTTCATGCAGTGACATGCGTAAGCTAATTTAAATAAAGAAATTTGGATCAGAAATTAGGAATATCCTAAACACACGAAAACAAAAGGATAATTGGTTACAACATGTTTTTATGAAAAAGAAAACCATTGGGGAAACCGTACGTATTCTGCGGGTAAAATGACACACACGGACAATAAAGTTGTTTGAAAAAAGAAAAAAACGGATAGAAAACATGTGAAGAGCAATTAAGCTAATTAATATATTGATTGGCATGATACGATTAAAGTATGTATGCAGAATGAACGAGCAGGTAATCGAAATCTGACAGGCCCACTTCCGGTTTGTACTTGTGCGAGCGTTCCCTGCAACCAAATTGGGAGATGGACGGTCGCAATTTTGCTCGCTCGTTAGCTAGAGGAGGGGTTGGGAGACTTTGGGGCGGAAGAATAGCTACGAGCGAACTTTCGAGCGAGCGCTGGAATTTACATTTTCTCGCTCGTTTGGGGAACGAGCGTACTGCCGCTAACGAGCGGCTCTGAATGAGGGCCTTAGTTCCACATTGCAATGCAGAATACTTAGATTTTTCCTATTTAATTAAAACAAATGAGCAAAAGTAAAATGAAAATACTAATAATAATAATATTTCCAAATTAAGTGGTTCATGCAGAGTCTGAAGTAAATGCATTTTGCGCCTTTTCTTTTCTATTAAATGCACCAAGCATGCATATCAATTGCCGTATGCATGTCATTTGACTCACATCTAGGACTTACAGTATGACTCCTGCAAATAGTGTGGGAGCGGGATTGTATACATGGTTGAAGTACAGTAAGGTTGTGTTTTTGCTTATACATCTGTGCAGATCACCTGCGGGTGCTCAACCCCCCACGTGCAAATTGCGAACTGGTCATGTTGATGACTGGTGGCTGTATGTGTTTAGCCGAATGTGCCTAAATCCCTCATAATTATGCTAATATTCTCATAGTAATATTACTGAGATCTACAAACAAGGATTACAATGAAATGAGCGAGCGGTTTGCAGACATGAAACATGTTTCCTAGTTAGCTTTTAATGGTGATGATTACTGATGTTTATTTATTATTTTGTTCATAATAAAAAAAATTGTAGTTGCCTCTTATGCATGTGCACAGTGATCTGTCAGACTCAGTACCAGCCCCCATGTGTCATTATGCCTGCAGTATCAACCCATGCCAGATTTGCTGCTCCCTGTGTCTATATATTATCCTGTGTAAGTAGCAATTACCTGCACATGTTTATTTGGTATTTAAACCTGCTCCTCAGTCTCACCTATGCCAGATTATCAAGTCAAACTCAGTATGTGCTTCATTGTGGTGGTTCCTGTTACCTGGCCTCCTGTTTGTATTTCGTTTATTCCCGAGTATGACAGTGGTTTTCCTGCACTGTCTTTTGTCTTCCATTTTGGACATCTTGCATCTGATATCCTGGTTTGCCTAACTATTTATCCAGATCATCATCGTGGGTTACCTGTTACAAGTAAAGCTGGCCACACACTAGACCAACTTGCATCCAACCAGCCAACTTGTTGATTGGTTGGAATGAAAATCTGGTAAGGTATGGGAGTAACTGATGATCAGCAATTTGCTCCTAAATGCCAGAAAACAGATGAAAATGGTCGTTCGGACACGTTTGAACAAATAGTTTAGATCAAACATTTAACAAACAGTTTTGGTCCATTTTCCAGCGTTTGGGAGCAAATTGCTGATTGTATTCCTTACCAGATTTTCATTCCAACCAATCAACTAGTTGGCTGGTTGGATGTAAGTTGGTCTAGTGTGTGGCCAGCTTAAGAGTAGAAGTTCATACTCCTGCCTGTCTTCCTGTACTCCAGCTCTGACTAACACCTGCACCCAAGATTACCTATAAGGTTGCCATTCCGGACAGTCCGGAAATCAGAGGATCTGTCCGGAGTCTGGTGTGTTAGTAATCCCGGATGGGCAGTGTCCACAAATCTAAAATGTATTTTTTTTTCTCCCAACCTCACAAGCTGTGCTCCTAATTAAGTAGTCACTGTTCCTTCCAGCCGGCTCACCTGATTTTTCTGTATATGTACATTTATTTCTGTGTGGGCAAGACTGAAAAACTTTTACTCTCTGCACCTCAACTTCAATATGTGTCATAGCTCATTTATTAGTGAATACAACAGCCCATTTGTACTTCAGCCTGAAGTTGACTAGACCAGGATTAGTCCATCATCATTCCTTAATAATCATTTGGTGCAGTGTGGGAAACACACTTTTTCCTTTTTAGTTGGAAGATTCCCCTCCCCCGAGTGACTCCAAAGAATGGTTAATGCCAATCACCTAAACCAAGCTCAGAAGAGGTTTTGTAAAGATGTCCCTACATCCCTCTATAACCATCACAGCACAAGCAAGTAATGCTATTTTTAGAAGGCCATTCCCTAACACTGTGATAGTTGGGATACGGTGGCTAAGTGTCAATTAACCACTTGGCATGGACCAATATAGATTTTGACTGAATGCTACCCATTTCTCTACCTCCCTAATAGACTATAGGGAAACTTTAACAAACACATACTGTATAGTACAAACATATCAGACTTCACCACACACAAAACAGTGATGTTTCAACATAACATTCTTTTTCAGGCTGGAATAGACCCATGGCAGAATGAACTACTCCTAATACTTCCCGACAGATTTGGAATATTCTGGTCCAAAAAATAAATTTGTTGCATGAAGAACACTATTTTGTTGAGATGATAAGTATGTTTTATTTTTTCTTTCTATTTTATTTTTTATTTTGTATCAATAAAATGTATTATATTTTCACATCAAGTATTACATTATTT
Source organism: Taudactylus pleione (assembly GCA_031769625.1). Lineage (NCBI taxonomy): Eukaryota > Metazoa > Chordata > Amphibia > Anura > Myobatrachidae > Taudactylus > Taudactylus pleione. Next base: position 13,259,982 of record JAUIMM010000113.1, on the reverse strand, counting down.
TATGTACTGCTGTATATGAAAGGTATGTAATGTCTCTGTTACTACTAGGCACTAATCTGATGGCAAAAGAGTCAGTCACATTTTGGGTCTCTCAGATGAATGATGGCATGTCATGTGGCATCTGGAAGAAGGGTGATGGCATGACGGCATACTGATGGCATATGAAGAGGAAAGTGGAGAAGTCATATGGCATATAAGGGGCATGTGGGAGCTCTATATTGGCATATAAAAAGGCATGTGGAGGAGGGGTCTGATGGCATCTAAAAGAGCATATGGAGGAAGGCTCTGATGGCATATAAATGGTCATGTGGACCAGTCAGGAACATGTTTGACTTGGATAAGTGGAATTTATATCTACGAATCTGATAAAATAAATAAATTTGTCAGTCTCTATTAGAGTGCTAAGAAAATACCTTGAGATCTGACAAATAAAATGGTTGTAACCCTTGGCATTTTCCCTGGGAATCTGAATATGAAAAGGTGGTAATCCTAGTTACCTGCTCTGCATACCTGTTCTGTTGTTTCCGTTTGCCTGTTATATATTACAAGACTTAGTAGTATTAAGGGACATTCTAGGATTATGATGTAATCTATATGGTATGACTGTCGACATATTCAAAACGTTGACATTTTACATTGCAAAAACCACAATGCTGGCGCTGACATGTCGGCATATCCACAATGTCGACATTATGAATGTCGACATTCATAGGTGATGATAAATGGGAAACAAAATCATAGCAGGGAGATGGCGCTGTTCCATATAGAATGTCGACAGTCAGAATGTCGACACAAAATTAGGATTAGGGTTAAATTTAGGCTGCAGTTCGGATTATGGCTACGGTAAGGGTTAGACCTAGGGGTTAGGGACTAGGTTGGGTTAGGGTTTGGCTAAAATAGCAGTGTTGAAATTATAATTGTTGATATTTCATATAACACCCCCTCAGTTTATCCTCAGCATGTGTCTGACTCTATTGCAATCTGCCTTGGCGCAGGTGCATTCCAGTATATATCCTAGTATATACAAACAGATAATATCTGTTTGACTTATTTAAAACCCACCTTATTGCTATTCTGAACATTCCAGTGTTTAACCTCAGTATGCTCTAATGTCTGTCTGTTGTATCAGTATACTCTACTATCCAAATGGTGCTCCTAGTTTAGCACTAGATTGTCTGGAATCATCTGTCTGCATTACCACCTGTTATTTATTTAGCTTATTCCTGCACTTGCTCTGTACCATAAGATTAATAATAATAATAATGTGTTTGTTCTCACCCTTCCATCCTTGGTGCAAACCATCCAGTTATTACTATTTTACACAAAGCAGAATCCCTGGGATTTGTGTCACCAGTGATCTAAATCTAACCCTAAATATCCAGGTTTGTGCATATATCCGTTTTTGTACCTTGTCAGACCTCTAAAATATTTAACTTTGAGATTAATTTCATTCATTTTGCATGCCTTACTATTAATATACTTCTCATCACCGCTACACAGGCCAGAAAGCAGTGTATGATTGCTAATATAATTATTTTTTTTCATAAGCGGGTAACAGTGGAGCTAGTGCTAAAAAGAAATAATCTCGCTCTCTCTCGCTAATTCACAGAATTGTGTGCTCATTGGAATACACACATGCAGTCTATGCAACTGAGGTCTGAGCAGAAGATAGAGCTGCACAGATGGGATAAGAGTGGAGTGGATGAGGGAAGAGACAGAGCGGTGTGGATCGGCACATATAGGCGTGGAGGGGGGGGGGATTAGGCAGCACTGATGGGAAGGAGCCAAAGTAATGCGGATGGTGGGGGGGACAAAGTGATGCAGATGCATGGAAAACAGTGGTGCGGATGCAGGGGAGACAGAGTGGCAAGGTTTGGGAGAACAGAGCAACATGGAGGGAGATACACAATGGCATGGATGCGGAAAGAGCAGCGCAAATGGGTAAAGACAGATTGGTATGGATGAGGGAATACAGACTAGCACAATGGGGAAATACACATCAGTGCAGATTGGGAAAGACAGATTGGTGTGGATGGGGGGGGGGGGAAGGCAGATTGCCACTGTTGGGGGGGGCAGAGTGGTGCAGATGGAGGAATAAAGAGTGGCACAGATGAGGGGAAGACAAAGTGGGGTGACTACGGGGAAGGTGGTGGTGCAGACGGAAGGAAACAGAGTGGCACGGATGCAGAAAGACGGGGCGGCACGGATGCAGAAAGACAGATTGGTACGGATGAGGAAATAAAGAACTAGCACAGTTAGGAGACCACACAGCTGTAGGGATTGGGGAAGTTATAACAACATGGAAGCGAAGATAGAGTACATGTATAGACAGAGTATGATAGTTTTAGAAATTAGGGAGCTGAATGTGTATTCTGAATGAGATGGATGTATGGAGTAAGAAGGATGTTGGAACCCAGTGGGATTGTACTGGTGAACGAATGGGAAGATGGGCACTGAGTGGGATGTGTGCGCCACATAACTGCTCAGACCAAACTAGGCTAGTCAGAGCCAGTCCCATAGAGAATTCCTGAGGGGGGGCATGGTGTTAAGGGGCTACACCTCAAAAGCTATTGGAGATACCGAGCTGAAGTTTGGCACAGGCGGATAAATTTGTCACTTGGTGCTGCAGGGCAAAAACATAACAAATGAGGACATAGGAGTAATCTAAAGTTCCAACTGTCAGTTTTTTCTGACATTCTCAATTAGAAACCCCAAGCTAAATTCGCCCCCTACCCTGAGTTATGCCTTCCCAAAACTCCCCCATAGAGAACAGCAGAAAAGTGGTCCTAACTCAGAGAGGGGTATTCAATATGAAACATAAACTTCGCTGTCGAAGTTTACGTTTCATATCGGAGCTTTTACCGGGATAACGTATCGGGCGCGCGCCAGCTTATCCCTGTATTCAATATGAAACCTACGAAAACGGGAGCCTGCGAAGTGGGATTTGCGTTAAATTCTGAAATTTTCCTTAAAAAAATTGTAGGACCCCCCTAAAAACATGGGGGATCACTATGGGTACCCCCGTTTTAGCCTGCAAATGGAAGTCGGGGATTTAAATAGCCGCAGCAGGTATTTTTTTCCCGACATTGAAGAAGTGTTGCAGAAGAGTACTTAGTTTATTTTTTTCGTTTTTTTTAAGTGGTCCCATCAAATTTGGGGTACATGAAAATGGGTACTAGCATATTTTTATGTCCCTAAAGTAAGTTTTTAAAAATTCTGCATCTATGCACCTGCTGCTAATAGCCTATTCTAGAATACACCTGCCGCATACTTGCAGAATAGCCCTGAACCTATTTCCCTATTTTTAAACACTTTTTTCCCATTTTTTTTTTTCACCCCAATTTTTAAATTAATTTTTTGGGGTGTTCCTATTTTTATTTTTTTTACACAGTTCTTTTTAAAATGTCATTCCCAGGGGTGCAGGCTATTTTTTTTAAGCCGCACCCCTAAACCCCAATTCTGCACTTTTTTCGCCACCTATTCAGTGGTGAAAAGATATCCCCGTTTTTTTTCAAAGACTTTTCGAACCTGCGAAAAGTCTTTGAAATTGAATACAGTGTAAAACTAAAACCTGCGATAATGACGTCATAGGAGTTTTCGCTCCATATTGAATTCCCCTAAGAGTGTCAGAAAAAAGTGACAGTTGGAACTTTGGATTACTCCCGAATCCTCATTTTTTTATGTTTTTTGCCCTGAAATTTGGCATGCAGCACCAAGCGACAGTTCTACCCGCCATGGGAGAATTCAGGTTATTTAGATTCAGCCTTAATATAAGGGTACAACTGTGCCCTTATAATATATATAAAATAAAGGCTAATCTCTTTGGAACCACTGGATGGATTTTGATGGTTTTTTTTCACTATTCTATACAGGATTGGTCGAGGAAGCTTTAGGTATATGAACCATTCATTCGTGACAAAAGGGAGCCAAGCAGTGATGATTTTATCGAAGCAAGTGATAGAAAAAAATCTTGCACCAAGCTACTGTATAGGAGTTGGCCAGGGTGCTGAAACAGCAAGAGAGCATCTGAAACTGAGGCTTGGAATGAAGCAAGTCACAGAAAAAACTTGTGCTATGTGAGTGACTTAATGCTGGAGGACCCAGGGCTGTGTTCTGGTTTGCTCTCTGAGACAGTGAGAGCCAATCAGAGATAGCAATGTACCCTGTTGCTTAACAGAAGCCTAGAGAGGGGAGGGAGTCAGGGACTGAGCAGGGTTACGTCTGAGGCAGACAGAGAGTGAGAAACAGTCTCCAACAAACCCATGAAGTAGCCCTGATGCAGACACAGTAGCCAAGAAGGAGCAAGGGGAAGTATAGCTTTCAGGAATTTAAAAAATCCAAACACCATCTTAATAATTTCAATTTGATGGTGGCAAACATTGAACCACCTCTATCAAATGGTAAAAACACTACCATCAGAACAAAAACATTGATGGTTAATAACCATCGGATTCCGATGTCCATCCCTAGGCTGAACCTGCAGACGGACTCCAGCCACCACTCCCTCACCATGCTCCCTCTCCAGTGTGAAGTGAACACAATTAAAATATGGTTAATTAACAGCTGTAATGTAGCTCCCACTTAAAATGCTGGGAACACTTACTGTACATAGCTATACAAAACTAGTAAAGTACAGAACAAGGGAGCGCATATAGAATAAAACAAATTTTGTTTAAAATAACATGAAAAAATTACTATTAGATAATAAAACAATAAAAGAAATAGAAACAGTGGGCCTGATTCAGACCCGTTCGCGAGCGCTATGCGCTCGCAAGCGGGTTGATGGCGCATTCGCACGACTGAGTCGGATAGCGATGGGCAAACCGTCGCTCCAGGTCTCGTACCAAAGGGGGCGTGCTGTTGATGTTGAGTGACAGCACGCCCCCTTTGGTGGGCGGGCTGGGGGAGTGGCTGCCCAAACGGATGAGAACGCTTCCGTTTGGGGGCAGCCCCTCTGACATCACGAGTGATGTCAGTGGGCGAGATTTCGGCTCTGTGAGAGCCGAAATCTCTCTGGGGCTTGCGGCAACGAGACCCTACCACAAGGGTCTCGCCGCAAGCCCGATGGTGGGCGGGCCGGGGGAGTGACTGCCCAAACGGATGGGAACGCTTCCGTTTGGGGGCAGCCCTCTGACATCACGAGTGATGTCAGTGGGAGAGATTTCAGCTCTGTGAGAGCCGAAATCTCTCTGGGGCTTGCTGCAACGAGACCCTACCACAAGGGTCTCATCACAAGCCCGATGGTCACGATGGTCTTGACCATCGCGACCATCTTCCTTGCTGCTCGCTATAGCTGTGGGTGGTCACCCACAGCTTTGCGAACGGCCTGGAGGCCGCTCTAAAAAACAAGAAGGCTGGCCCTGATTCAGAGCGAGTGCTCTGTCAGAGCGTCCGGCTCTGAATCAGGGCCTGTGTCTATAGACAATAAATGCCACTGATTGGTCTCAAGTTTCCGGCATAGAATTGACACTTAGATAGTGAGATGTTCCAATTAGTATTATATTGTGGCAAACATGCCAAATAGTTCACGTACTCACTCTCCAAGGACTTAAGCTCACCACCAATGTTGATGCCCTGCAATGTTTATCACAAAATAGCTGCGGTGGGAGAATGGGCTCTGTGTACAGGGCCGGCTCTAGGGGTGGTCGACCAGTGCGGTCGCACAGGGGCGTCACCTGTAGAGGGGCGGCACCATTCCCCAGCATCCCGATTTCAGCGGGACAGTACTGTCCCACAGGTGGTCAAATCGGGAGGCTGGGGACCCCCCCCGCCGCAGCTGTGCGGCGGTGCCAGACCCCCAGAGAGTGAATGGATGCCGCGCTGACGGGAGAGGCTTGGGGAAGCCCAGCCAGTGACGGAGGGCTGGGCTTTACCCCCAGCCTAACGTTATTTGGAGGCGTGCCGTGCGGGCACGCCTCCAAATAATGTCACATAGGGGAGTGGCCTATGGTAATTAGGCCACGCCCCCAAATTCGGTTAGGGCGCCATCTCGAGGGCTGGCACAGGGTGCTCCAAATCCTGGAGCCGGCCCTGTCTTTGTATTACGCTCCCCGGATATTGACAAATTGTCCCAGCCTGTAGCAGCGGCCCTTGATTTATTTTTCATACTAACAGCTGTATATAGCTATTAAGCATTTAAATCATCTGCCATTACTGATTACTAATAATTGATAGGCTAATACCATTTGATAATGCCAGTTTAAATATCTGACCTGGTCAAGATGTACCACACCTTCTGATGAAACCGTTGAATATACATAACGGAGAAATGCATTAAGATCTGTTTTGGACATTAATACCGGCTGCTGGACATGTAACTTGTGATTGGTGAGATACCTTGGATGCTGAACTGTGCCTGTCTGCTCACAGCATGAGCTGAGTCTCCCTCCACATTACATTAGGCCGTGGATGTGTTTCTTCCAGGACCGCTGCTACAGGTGGGGACAATTTGTCAACATCCGGGGAGTGTAATACACAGAGCCCATTCTCCCACATTAGCTATTTTGTGATAAACATTGCTGGGCATCACCATTGGTGGTGAGATTAAGTCATTGGAGAGTGAGCACGTGAACTATTTGGCTAAGTGTCAATTCTATGCCGGAAACTTGAGACCAATCAGTGGCATTTATTGTCTATAGACAATGTTTCTGTTAATTTTTATAGTTTTATTAACTAATAGTGATTTTTTCATGTTATATTAAACAAAATGTGTTTTATTCTATATGCGCTCACTTGTTCTGTATTATACCTCACATGGAAGTCAGCGCAGTTTCTGACAGGGACTCCATGTAGAGGAAGCTCAACAGGAAGCCCAGGAAATACAGGGTACATTGTGCAAAGAGGACATTGCTCATCGCCATGTTTGGCAGCAAGGGAGGGGTGCGCATAGAAGCTGTGGAAATATGCACTGGTGCCCCAACCACAGGGTCATACTGCTGATAATGCTTATGGTAGCTGCAGTACAAATCTCTGATCCATGATCCTCCTGCCCTTCTCAGCACATCTCAGTGGCCGGGCCCCAGCTAGCTACAGGGTAACAGCAGTGGGGGTTGTGGTGACACTGGTGAGATGCAGGGGGCAGGAGTGAGAAGCAGGGGGTTGTGTGAGATGCAGAGGCCTGTGGTGTGATGCAGGGGATGTTGTAAGCAGCAGGGGCCTGTGGTGAGATATAGTATGCCGTGGTGAAATGCAGGGGGCAGTAGTGAGAAGCAGGAGGCTGTTGTGAAATGCAGGGGGCCGTAGTGAGAAGCAGGAGGCTGTTGTGAAATGCAGGGGGCAGTAGTGAGAAGCAGGAGGCTGTTTTGAAATGCAGGGGGCAGTAGTGAGAAGCAGGAGGCTGTTGTGAAATGCAAGGCGCTGTGGTAAGAAGCAGGAGGCTGTTGTCAGATGCAGTGGGCTGCTTGAGATGCAGGGGACTGTGGTGTAATGGCGTAGGCTGTGGCAAGATGAAATTGCTCCCATGTGAAGCCGGGGCAGGTCGCTAGCATATATATTAGTACTTGTAATAAATAAATAATAGAGAACTACTGCCCAGTGCGATATGATCTGTGGTCAGCACTATTTATGTGTATGATCCCTTACGTAAAGGTCCTCCGTTTCTCTTCATTATTATGATGTCATCATTGCCACCAATTTTGAGTACATTGGTTTCACTGCTCAATAATGATTGTCTTGGCTTAACAAAGGAGGCACCTCCTGCTAAACATTGTACTGATGATACTGTATTGCACTTTCTGCTTACAGTATATGTGTATTTCACAATCTAATCATGACTTCACTAAACCCATCAGTATTTTCAGGGAATAGTCAGGTGTGATGCTTTCCCTTTGAAGACGTATGGTACATCCATTTCCATATGTCAGTTCCTTTTTGAAAATTTTTTTTAATGCGGAAACAGCTTACTTCTTTTATTCATCTGTAAGATCTGCAGCGCCTCTATATAATACTGATGGTTACTAAATAAATCGGAAGCATACCTGACTATTCAATTATTCATCTTCCTGTGCTCTGTGACTAGACATAAATTCCGCTCTCACTCATGCCGAATTCTTGCACACTGCAGCCAGTACCAAGACGTATATGAGAAAGGAGATGGAGATTGAAACTGCTGCTAAATTTAATATTAAAAGGTAACGCAATCATTATGAATTATAGACTTGTTAATATACTCTTTATTTAAGGCATTTTTCATGCTACAATTCCAGTGGAGATGTCAGTGTCGCACAATATTGAATAAAATATAAAATAGTTGTAATGACAAAAGGAAAATTATATTATAGCAGGGAGACGGTACTGTTCCTTAGTCCTTGGGATAAAACTGGATAGAAATATATTAGGTTTTATTGTAAAATACTTCCTGTTAAAAACAATCAGTTGTAAGAGGTTAGGACAAGTTTTATAATATAATTTACAATGAGTGGATCGGAGATTTAGAGGGGTATTCAATATGGGAGCGAAAAGTCCGTGCTGGACTTTTCGCTCCACATCGGAGATTTTCCTGGGATAAAGTATCGGGCGCGCGCCCGCTTTATCCCCGTATTCAATATGAAACCTACGAAAACGGGAAGCTGCGAAGTGGGATCTGCGTAAAACAATGATTTTTTCCTGGAATAAATTGCAGGACCCCCCTAAAGTTGTAAAAACATGGGGGATCACTATGGGTACCCCCGTTTTAGCCTGTAAATGAAAGTCGGGGATTTAAATAGCCGCAGCAGGTGTTTTTTCCCGACATTGAAGAAGTGTTGCAGAAGAGCACTTAGGTTCTTTTTTTTAGTTTTTTGAAGTGGTCCCATCAAATTTGGGGTACGTGAAAATGGGTACTAGCATATTTTCATGTCCCTAAAGTAAGTTTTTAAAAATTGTGTAACTGTGCACCTGCCGCTAATAGCCTATTCTAGAATACACCTGCCGCATACTTGCAGAATAGTCCTGAACCTATTTCCCTATTTTTAAACACTTTTTTCAAATTGTTTTTTTTCCCCAATTTTTAAATTAATATTTTGGGGTTTCCCTATTTTTTTTTTCAACTTTTTTTGAAACAGTTGTTTTTAAAATGTCATTCCCAGGGGTGCAGGCAAATTTTTTAAACCTGCACCCCTAAACCCCAATTCTGCACTTTTCAGTGGCGAAAAGTTATCCCTGTTTTTTTCCAAAGACTTTTCGAACCTGCGAAAAGTCTTTGAAATTGAATACGGTGTAAAACCAAAACCTCCGAAAATTACGTAATTGGTGCGAAAACATTGCAAAAACTGAGTTTTCGCTCCATATTGAATACCCCTATTAATTACAAGATTTGCATAAATGGAAACATTTGAAATAAAAATGTTACCATCCACAAGCTTGTAGGCCATGCGTAGATAGGAATGATTCAGTCGGCACAATAATTGGAGCCTTATACTTGCTTGATATAACGTACTTTTTTGCACCTACAATTCCACTTATGCTTGAATTTTTACCCAGTTCAGTGGGATTGCATGCTCTCTGGATCACTGCAATTAGGGTTCGGTTAGCAGGAAAGTTGGTCACAGACAAAGTTTTGCATCTAGTAGCAAGCACAGCTTGGTTTACCAGCTAACTGCAGTCTCTTCAGATATGTGCATGTCTGTGCCAGCTCGCCAGGGCCGGATTAAGGTCTGTGGGGGCCCCTGGGCAACAAAGTTGTGGGGGCCTCTATCAATAAATATATACATGCTCACACTATATATATGTATATATATATATAATATATTTGAAATTTTGGTTCAATGTATTTGCATAAATAAATGTGTGTATAAATATATATACACATATATGTGTGTGTGTATATATATATATATATATATATATATATATATATACACACATCTCTACCCCTGTACAAAAAGTTTGTAGGTATATATAGTTATATACATATCTATCTATATATATAGATCTATATAGAAATATCTTAGATATATATATATATATCTATATAGATCTACAGTATATATATATATATATATAGATATAGATATATATCTACATAGATATATATAAATAAAATCGGGTGACACGACTACCTGCCTCTCTAGCTCTTTGTCACAGGGCAGGCAGGGCCGCAGGGAACAAACACAGTGAAAAATCGATGTCACTTGCAGCAGGCTGGAAGCGGCTGCCTAAACATCCGCTGAGGAACGCGAACGACAATGAGTGAAAGAGCGCCTTCTCACTCACGTCGTCGCAGCAGCATCACAGACTCACAGTCATTGTCTCGCGGGATGATGACATAATTTCGCGAGACCCCGGCTGTGGAGAAGTTCCTCGGTGGCGCTGTAAGAAACAGCTGAGCCGCCGAATATACAGTAGGGGATCTAGCTGCTTCCATAGGTAATGCAGTGAAGGGAATCAGCAGCGATTTGAATGTAAATGTAGTGGCGGAAGTGTGCCAGTGTGTGGGGGCCCTCTAAGTGTGGGGGCCCCGGGACGACCGCCCCTTTCGCCCTGCCTATAATCAGGCCCTGCAGCTCGCGTATGTGCAGTGAAACTGTAACCATGGGCGTAACTACCATAGCCGCAAGGGGTGCAGCTGCTATGGGGCCAGGGGCGTTTCTAGAGAGGTGGGGGCCCATGTGCAGTCTTAGACACGGGCCCCCTCCTCTCCGCCCGGTCGTTCGGCTGCACACTGAGAGGCACTAGAATGTGTCCAGAGTCTATAGCGCATGCACATGCACAGGTCACTGGGAAAATGGCCGCAGCGGCCATTTTCCCTGTACTGCGCATGCACAAACGATGGGAAAATGGCTGAGGCGGCTATTTTCCAGCCGGTTTTACAGGCGCAGACACCGAAGCTGACGTGGGACTCCGGAGAGGTAAGTTTTATGGGTGCGGGGGGTGCAGTGCGGACCCCCCTGGACTCAGGGGCCCGTGTGCCCCGCACACCCTGCACCCATTATAAATATGGTATGCAGTCAGGAAGCCGGCAGACCTAATCCCGACAGCCGGCTTCCCGACTGCTTAATCCCGGCGAGGGTTAAATGACCGGCGTCTACATCTAGACGCCTGTCATTTTACCAACGCCGGGAGACTGGCACCCGGCATCCCGATCGAAGTGATGCCGGGCGCCACTGCGGACAGCCACGAAGGGGGGAGGGTTAGGTTTTGGGCTCCTGGGGGGGACTTAGGGTTAGGCACCCCCCCGGGAGGTTAGGGTTAGGCTAGGGGAAGGGGGTGTTAGGGTTAGGCACCCCCGGGGGGACTTAGGGTTAGGCACCCTCTCGGGGGACTTAGGTTTAGGCGGCGGGGAAGGGGGGATTAGGTTTAGGCACTTGGAGGGGGGATTAGGGTTAGGCCCTGGGGGGGAAGGTTAGGGTTAAGTACCCTAAAGGAGGGTTAGGGTTAGGGTGGGGGAATAGGTTAGTGAATACTTACCTGGGGACGATTGGGATTTTCATCCTGTTCGGGCTACTGCTGTCGGGATTTGAACCGCCGGCCAGAGGTCCGGTGGTAAATCATACCGATTCCATAAATACACCCCTGTATGGGGCCCAGAGCTTAGGGGAGCCCTTCTTCCTTGTTAAAGTTACATGTGTTATATACATTTTTCACCAGTGGGTGGTACATAGGTGCCCTTACAAACTTTTGCTATGGGGCCTTCAAATACCTAGTTACACCCATGACTGTAACCACAGATTTAGGAGCCTATTTATCAAGCTTTCTTTAAATAAAATTATGTAGAAACTGCAGATCTCAGTCCCCATTATTATCAATGGGGAATACAAGCTAAGCCCTATGTACCCAACTCCGAAAAGCAGCTACCTCCAGGAGAAGTCTTTCACAAACTTCTACAAAATTCCAGGGATATAAGTCGCAGGGACATCGGTTACCGCAACTGCTGTCCCTGCAACTTTCCCTTATTACATAGCGGGGATATATTCATTACAAATTGAAATATCCACCACAAAACGGATATGTAATAATCGCAGTAATTCTGCTATTATTAGTACATAGGCCCCTTAAAGTTATACAAATATTTAAAAATGCATTTTTTTATGTGAAATTTGTTTTACTTTATTCAAAAATTAAAGCATTTTGTTTTGTATTTAGGTTTTATCCTGTTATCTCCATCCTGTTAGTTGTTATTGCCCACGATAACACTGGAAATACTACCAATAACCGCTGCCTATTTAACAAGTACAGTATCACCTGTTAATGCCATCTCAGGATAACCATTTCATGTATTGGACAAAGCATAAAAAACCCTGTCCCTGGTGAAAATTCTTGTTTTTCCTGGCAATAGAGCTTTTTGCTCTGTCAAAAATGAGCCCCTTAGATGTTTGTATCGTAAATTCTGACTTAATGAATGGATCATAATTCATTTGTATTACAATACAATAGACTGCTATTGCTAAAGCATAAGAATAGATACCTATCTTTTGGGCAATTATGATATTTAATAAATGTATCACCTTTTATTTTATTTCTAGTTATTACCACAGGAACCAGATGGCTATTTTAACACAGGAGCCACAAAAGCAGTATTACATCTCCATGCGAATTACAGCAGTTCTGCAGAACAAATTTTCATATGGTTTCTGCAGTAAAATGACCATCTGGCCCCATATATAATGACAATATCTCTTAGTTTAACTGCTGCATATGTCTAAATAGCTAAACTCAACAAAACACTGTTATTTTATCAATTCATGTAAACCATATATAATTTATAATTGTTTTATTATTATAGCGATAAGATATATATATAGTAATTTATCTTGTGTAAATGAACAAAAATTATATTCTCAATTTCTTTCTCCTGTCTCAGCATATACCCCAGTTTTAACATTGCTGAAAACAACAGGTATCTGTGTTATCGCTAGGTAGGCAATAGTGTTGTATATGGTCTAGGGGCCAAGACATGCTATTTGAATGAATAGGGCACAACATTTCTATTAAGGACCCATAAGACTGTTACAACCGGATGCAGTCAGGAAGCCGATGGTTGAAATGCCGACCGCTGGCTTCCTGACTGTCTAATCCCAGCAGGGGTCTACTGACAGGCGTTGAAATCCCACATAGATTGTTTCCCACAGCAGCCTGACTGGTCTGCCTTCTCATCAGCCCACACCTAAGCTCTATCCACAAGGCAGCAATTAGGCATCTTCCCACAATGCTTTTCTAGTCTGTGTGGGCGGATCTCCCCTGCCCCACACAGAATCTGCTGCTCACCAGTGCCACCTCTGGTGACACTGCCACATATCCCCCTCCCCAGCTTGAAACCCCTGGGTTCAGCGACATGGGATGAGGCATTCCAATGTCCCTCTTCAGTCTCCTCATGAGGGAAATAAACTGTTTCCACGGTATACAGACTCTTGCGATCTCTGGGGGTCTCATCCTCAAGATTCCAAAATGTGTTTTCCTGCAAACTTTTTTCCACACTTTATGGTAGCAATGGTACTTCTTGCTTTCTTTATGCAGTACTTGAGGGTCATACTTCATCTTTACTCTTGCCACTTAAACCTATTAAAGGCACATCTTTTGGCCAACTTCTACTTGTCACATCTTTAATCTTGAGCCTTAAAGCCCTGTATTGACTACTGGCATACTTCACTGATGGCCCTTTGAAAGAAGAGGAGCTATCAGTATCTTGAGTGTCATCAGCATCACAAATTCTGGACCTTGGCTTTATGTCAACAGACAACGTACAGGCACAGTCACCCTCAGATTCCGGACTCCCGTGTCCACATAAGATACTTGAATATTTACTCCATTGATCCACATAATTTATCTCACGGCTTTGATGGCTATCTGCTACTTCATTAAGGCATAGATCTCTTGGACTTTCTTGTGCTCCCGATTTTTGAGCCTTGAAAATCTGATGAACAACTTCAACTTGTTCCACCAGCACAGGTTGAAGTTCACTCTCCACAGAGGTCTTTATTTTCCAATTCACTTTAGCTGGACCTTTTGCTTCAAGCTTTGTAATTTGAGACCACTTCACTTCCTCACAGATAAATCCAGTAGTACTGCAAATTCCATCCTGCTTGCATGAAGGCATCGTTTTACATACATGAGTATTATTTTTCACAAGACTCTCACAATTAACTTTCTCCAAGGTTCTGCTATGCAGTGCAAAACAGTGTGATTGAGTCACATTCTCATCCCTCTGAACACCCGGCAACAAGAGAGTCTCATCCTTTGAAGCCATTACTATCTTCGTAGAATTTTGTACATTTATTTCAGACTCTGCCACATTTAATTCACTTTGCAACTCCAGTTCTTTGGTATTCCTCTACACTTGGAATCTTTGCAACTGGTTCTGTGTACTTAGCAGACAGTTCTCCAGGAATACATTTCTTTCTGTGAGACATTCTGAAACTGCTCTAGCTGCAGCTAAATTAGATTGGAGAGTTTGTACTTGCTCCTTACAGCTGACTTTAAGACGGACCATCTCCATCTCTTTTCCTTCACGGTCAGTTTCCCACTGAGCACGAGTCTGCAGCATCTGGAGATACTTCTCTTTCACTTCACAAAACTTTTTAGCCAGAGAACTTTTCTCCAGTTCACAATCTTTAAGCTTTACTTGAGTGGACACAATTAAAGAGTCTTTTCTGTTTAACCCCAGAGTCAGATCCGCCACTTCCACTTGCGTGCACTCTGCATCACTCTGATGTCTCTGGACACATTCTTTCAACTCTTCTACTTCCTGCTGAAGTACCACACACTTTTGCTGCACTTCAACAATATCTTGCTCCAAAACATCATTCTTTGCTAAGTGCACATAATTCTCATACTTTGTAACACAATGGAACATTTTAGCCTCCTCAAGGCGTTCAGACAGAACAGCTAATTTGAGGTCTGTCTCTTTAAGAACTTCAAGTCTTTTTTGTTCTTCTTGCACCAATGCTATTTTCAAAGATGACAATTCACTCTATAACGTCTTTTCAATTTGCGCATGCAAAAGCTTCTCTTTTGTAGACTTGTCCTCCAAGTTGCTTATCTGGTCGCAATAGCGCATAAGTGTTTCACGCCAAACTTCACACAGAGAGTCAACTTTTCCAATGCTGACATAGTCCTCTCCTAGTGAACCTTGCATCATACAGTGACCATACACACTGACAACTTTACATTCAGACTGTAAACTCCAGCCCGGGCTTTCCATCTCTCTAGACTGAGAATGAAACTTTGTAGCAAGAATTCTGCCTTTAGAAATTTCCTTTTTATTTCCCATGATTCTTGGCACAAAATACACAGGAACAACTTGTTTTTGTTTTCACTGTATCACACTTTGTCTTCAAAAGTATTTTCAACACAACAAAACATTTTTCTTCATGTAGCACTACAATTACCAGCATGTATCAAAACAGTCTCAATAGCTTTTCAATAGGAGCCTCTGCTCCTTCAGTACCACACCTTGACTTAATGAGCATGAGCAATTCACCAGGATAAACCACACAATTACTTTTACCCCTTCCAATGCTGTGGAAGTGCACATTTCTCTTCACAGACAATATACTTGCAGACAATGTTTTTGTTTAAACAACACTTCACAACAGACTTCACTTACCACCTTGACGAGCATTCCACCATGCAGGTGCAGTGAGCCTCCTTATGTCTATTTACTTGCTGTAATCCACTTTTTTCTGCAGATCTGTCTTGCGTAGACCTTTATGCGTAGAATCTTCTGCGTAGAATCTTTATGCCCGCATTCTCCACCATATGTGATATCTTGGGGGTAATTAGCTCGGTAGATTGGGGTCAGTGGTGCAGTGATTAGGTGCAGAGTCCACACATGGAATTCCAGTAAAATAAAGGAAATGGTGCATTACTTCAGCTTGGTAATCAGGAAACAAGAATAGAAAATAACAAACAACCTAACTCTCTCTTAGGGCACTAGCTCACTTCTTGAACCCTCTCTATCAAGGTGCAGCTAGTCTGCCAATAAAGTCTCTTCCTGCTTCTCTGCAGGTCTATTGCTGGCTCTAGCCTGGCTTGGCTTGCACAGCTATACAAACACCACCAGTCTTTGTGGCCTTCCTTGTATCCTCCAGGTATACAGTAGGCCATGGCTTCCTCAGCCTGCAGCCCAGCTGCTTCACACAGTCTGAGCGTTTGTGGTCCCCCCTTGCCTCTTGCAAGGTACAGACACAGGCCTCCTGGCCCCCAATGGCTTACTTAGCTTCACTGGGCTCTCTGGCTGCCACAATCCCACATAGATTGTTTCCCACAGCAGCCTGACTGGTCTGCCATCTCATCAGCCCACACCTGAGCTCTATCCACAAGGCAGCAATTAGGCATCTTCCCACAATGCTTTTCTAGTCTGTGTGGGCAGATCTCCCCTGCCCCACATAGAATCTGCTGCTCACCACTGCCATAATATATATATATATATATATATATATATATATATATATTATATAATATTCGCTGCTTTACTGCTTTTTAAAGTGGTTTACACACAAATTGGTGTCCCACCCTCTGGTGTAGCTCCACCCACCTCTGCCAAACCCCCCTGGTGGAGGCCCTGCCTATTTTCTCAGTCCCAGGCCCCACGATTTCTGATGGCAGCCCTGCTTGCCTACTCTCCCGGGAGTCAAGGGACACCAGATTTTTCAGGTAACCACCCGCACCCCCAGAAGTGTAGGCAGATCTCCCGCATCCCGCCTACTTACTAGTAAAGTGGGCAGGATGGGGAGATTTTCCTAGAAATTTGCGGGCCTGTAGGGAGGGGGCATGGCTAAGTGAAGAAAATCGCATAATTTTTAGCCCCACCCCCTCCTTGCTGTAAATGGATGGGGCCTAATGACAGCTATAGCCTGGCCCCGCCCCCCAAAGCTGAGAGGAGCAGGTCCTCTCCATCTGCTCCCGGAAAAGACTAATGAAAAGTCGGTAAGTATGACTTAAGCAGCTTTAATATGCATCATACAAAGTGTATTGTGTGTCATAATTCTAGCATATACAGGACCAGTGATCGCAGTAAGCCATTAAACATGGCAGTAGGGTCAACCAGACCCCCTCCTGCGTTTGCTTATACATAAGGGCCTTTAACTCTTGCATGCTGGGTCTCAAACACTAGAAAGATAATTCAGTAAAGGTATATTGATACAAGTTAGCACATATGTTTCAAACACGCAAATAGACCAAGCATGAAAATAAAACACATTGGTAGTACTGAGACTTTCCTGTATTCCAGCTGTGAATGTACAGCATGTGTTTTTTTCCCCAGCAGTTTAAAGCTGCCATTCTTTTACTCTTTTATACAGATGAACAGTTAGTAAGACATTTTATACACTGCATCATTTATCATTGCTGGCTTGTGTGTTGTTTGTAGAACTATTCTATACATTTTTTATTGTGTTTATTTGCACAATATATCTGAATTAGCTAAACTAGGTTACTTTCCTTTTTAAAGGCCAAGTAACGTGACAGCAGGCTTGTTCTGTATTGCCAACTGATCCATACATCAAGAAAGAAATCTAGAGGAATACAATGTGTTCTACATATTGTGATGTGGTTACACAGGCTGATTCAAATTTATGTTTCTTCTTCAGGGTCCATAGGGGTCCACAGGGAGACAATGGGGTGTAGGTGGTACTTGGAGGACCGGACACCAACAGCAAAGGTTTTTTCTGTCCCAGGATGCTCCGGTCCTTCCTCCTATACCCTGCCCACAGCCTGAAGGCAACTCAGTTTTCGTTGGTGCCCGGCAGGAGCTGGATCACCGTTAGAATAGTGGGGGTGCTTTCAAACAGCCCAAGCTTTATTTTTATGATTTTATTTTATTTTACTTTACTGTAATAGAGCAAGCAGCACTATACCGTCCTCTGGACGTCTGCGCTGCTGCTCCATCACCCCTCTGCAGTGCCGCAACTACAGCCACAGGTTAAGTACTCTCGGCGGGGCACCAGGGGGACCTAGCTAGCGTGGCTCCTCAGTCCCTAGACTGCAGCCAGGACTCAAGGGGACAGGTAAGGCGGGTTCCCCTCCCCCAGCTCAAAGCGCCATTCCACTGTGTTCTTGCCACCTCTGAGCTGCTCCTCCTGCACCCCCCGCCCTCCCAGAGACCTCCGGTGGCCATTCTCTACTGATCACAAGCCAGCCACAGGTCTTCGGGAATGCTCGGTCCAGTCTCCATATATACCTCACCTATGTGTCAGGTTATATAGCGCTATTTCCTACCAGCCACTGTGGTCTGTGTAGTTGATTTTAGTGCCCATTGCAGTTACATTTATGTTCATAGCAGTGAGATGTATTTTCTGCATTGTATGTGACTTATGCTAGCTCTGTTGTCTGGCTTTCTACTGTCAGTTTATACCTTTCCCTTTTTCTTTCACAATAACCATGGAATACTGGTGTATAGGGCAGAGGTTCCCAAACTTTTTTGAATCACAGCGCTCTAGAGTATCAGCATTGTTTTCACAGCAACCCTAAACCAAAAGTTTGCTATTGAGAAATTCAGAAAAAAATGTAAAGTAGTACAGTGAAGTAAGTTGTGCTAACTGTCATCCTTAGGTTCAGTTATGTGATGGGGACAGGTTTCAGCTTCTGCTTCTACACATATTTACATTACATTGACCATAAAAAAATTTGATTTGGTGCTGGACCACCAAGTTGATGCACCCCTGCAAGTGTCCTGAGGCACCCCAGGGTGCCACAGCGCACAGTTTGGGAACCACTGTATAGGGGGTTCAATGTACTTCACATCTACATCTATTTGTGAAGGCTGTCACATACTGTATACCTGTGTTGCGCGCTGCACTGTGCCATATCGTGCATATATCTGTGTTGCTTACTGCACTGTGCCATATTGTGTGCTATGCTATCCTTGCAGCTATGTCTAGCAAAGGTAAGAGTAACAAGCAGGCTACTGTTCCTACCCTGTTTGGTAGGTTTATCCCCAGAGGATTCACTTCAAGATGGTCCATGTGCATCTTGTTATACTGCACCTGGCCCGTCAGCCCCTGCAACCCCCCTCAGGAACCCCCCTGGGATTCCTTTTCCCAGATGTTGGTAAAGATTGCGGGCCACCTAGCGGTCCCTGTGGTTGCCCCCCCTATGGGATTGCCACATCAGGTACCCCTTGCAATGCATATGCCTTCTTTGTCCCCTCCCTGGGAAGACGTACTTTCTATCTCAGTGCAGAGTTTGGTGGCTACCTCTTCAGCTTTTCAACACATGTTGCAAAAGGAGAGGCCCTTACCCAGTAAAGCTACTAGGCGTGCTGTGCTATCTTCCCAGTCTACCCCGCTCATCTGGGGAGGCAGAAGACGTAGACCTCTCTCTCTCTGACTCTCCCTCGGGGGAGGAGGAGCTGCCATCTAAACTGAATATACCTGCACTAGTGAGAGCTGTTAAATCAATTCTTCAAATAGAAGATGCAGAGCCCACTCCTAAGACAAAATAACCACTGTTTAAATGACAAAAGGTAGTTTTGCCGAAGTTCCCTCACTGTGATCAACTTTCTGACCTAATGAGTGAAGCTTGGAATATGCCTAATAAAAAGTTTCAGCTGCCTAAACACTTGATTTCTTTTTATCCTATTCCAGCATCTGATTGCGCCAGATGGGAAGTTTCCCCAGCGGTAGATTCCCACGTGACACGCTTGGTTAAGAACTCTACCTTACCTATCCATACAGCAACCCCCTAAAGAAGACAATGGATAGAAGGATTGAAGCTTGCCTCAGTTCTGTTTATTCTCTTACTCTGTTTATTCTTTTTTCTTCTGTTTATTCTCTTAGGCGCTATTACTCGTCCTGCCATGGCTATGGCCTGGGTGGCAAAAGCCTTTGAGAGCTGGGCAGATGCCTGATTCAGCAATGAACACACGGATGCAGACGCACGCACCCGGCCGCTGCGAGAATATGCTAATGAATGCATATGCATGGCAATCCCTGCAGAATAAACATGTTAAGCACTACATAATACCACCCACTTCCCTTTACGTGCATCCTCTATACCTTGGAAGACAGCGGAAACATTGGTATTATCGAGGACCATCGGACCCATACGCACAATAGTGGTTGACCTGACCCTCCAGCAGACACAGCGAGACTTCCTGTGTGCAAAAAAACCTTAGGCTGCGTCCGCCGCCACAAGGGCTTAATTATGCACGCCCCTGAAATGTCGTCCAAGCGCACAGGCACGCCTGTGTTTGCCCGACCACTCCCCCATCACCACCCACAAACGGCACTTCCTGTCAATCAAATGTCCCTGGGGCTCCCTGCGTACGCAGACTCCATCGCACTGGCCGTTTCAAGCATGCGCACTGCGATGCATATGCATGCACAAAGGAAAACCATCGACTGATTGCATGCGTCTGCCTCCGTGCATTCCTTGCTGAATCAGGCCACATTTCCCTCTGATACTTCTCGGTTACAGCTGTCCTACATCTCGCACATTAAGGATGTAGCCTCCTATATAGGAGAAGCAGCTTTGGATACTGGTCTTCTAGCTTCCAGGGCATTGGCTACTTCGGTGGTGGCACGCCGTATCATTTGGCTTTGTTCATGAAAGGCCGACTCGGAATCTAAAAAGGCCTTGGAGTCTCTGCCTTACTCTGGACAAATTTTGTTTGGCCCAGAATTCGACAAGATTGTGACTACCTTGGCAGCTTCTAAAAAGGCTTGCTTGGCTTCTGCATCTTCTACAAAACCTCGGATGTCGTCCTTTCAGTCCTTTCATCCTCAGGGAAAAGCGAAGGGACAGTCTTTTTCACAACAGTCGGCATCAGCAAGGACCTCCAAGCCTAAACCTAAACAGGCCTGGGCGACTAGACATTCAACAACCAAATCTGAGGACAAGCCTTCCGCCTGACGAGGCGACCCCTTCCCCCCCCCCAGCAGTTATTTTGCTCAGGCCATTCAGTCCTTGCTGCACTCAGGGATAATAATTCCAGTCCCATCGTCACAGCGGCAGCTAGACCCTGCCTCAGGGTCTCGTTGCAAGGCCGATGGTCGCGATCATCACGATGGTCTCCTGTCTGCTCGCACAAGCTGTGGGTGGGCTCCCACAGCTTTGCGAGCGGCTGGCATCAAAAACAAAAACAAACTCCCACAGACCTAGCGAGCTGCCAGCAGCAGCGAGTGGGTCTGAATCAGGGCCTGAGTGCGCAGGTTACTCCACAGTCACAGAGTGTCAATTCACTCTGCAATACAGAACTTGGGATCCATGGTGTCCACCTTGGACATGGAGTTCACTCAGTTCCACTCCAGGCCCCTACACCTGATCCTCTCCAGGTGGAATGGGCTACCCCGTCTGATCACTTCCCAGACGATGGGCATCTCTCCGGAGGTTCACCTGTCCCTCTCCTGGTGGCTACAAACATCCCACTTAAATAAGTGCCACCCCTTTTGGATCCCGGAAAGGGTACTCCTCACCACGGATGCAAGCCTCCATAGGTGGGGCGCAGTGTCCGGCCAGCACTCCTTCTAAGGACGCTGGACACCAGCTGAGGCGATCTTACCAATCAATGTCCTAGAACTCCGAGGCATCTACAGAGCTCTGGCTCAGGATATTCCTCAGAACAGGCCAGTACAAGTACAGTCCGACAACGCCACAGCAGTGACCTACCTCAATCACCAGGGAGGCATTCAAAGTCGGTTAGCAATGGCAGATGTGTCAGTTCATCCCGGGGATTCTCAATTGGGAAACATATTTACTCAGCCGTCACAACGTACATGCAGGGGAATGGTCTCTACACTCAGAAGTCTTTCAGCTCCTGGAGGACAAATGGGGTCTACCATACGTGGACCTCATGGCCTCATGAGACACAACCACAGGCTTCCAGTGTACGGGTCCCTGAAGCAGCCTTCGTGGATGCATTGTCAGTGAAGTGGACCTTCCATTTGGCGTACCTCTTCCCTCCAGTCTCCCTTCTTCCTTGGCTTCTTCGGAAGTTCAAGAAAGAAGGGGGCACAGTCATGTTGGTAGCTCTGGCTTGGCCTAGACGCCATTGGTACTCCCATCTTCAAAGTCTCTCCATAGACGCTCCTCTCCAACTTCCTCAACAACCGGACTTGTTGTCTCAGGGTCCCTGTCTACATCGGGACCTGGACTGTCTGTCTTTGATGGCGTGGCTCTTGAGACATCCCTCTTAAGGTCTAAAGGGTTTTCTAGCTCTGTGGTCCACACCATGATCAGAGCGCATAAGCTGACCTCTGCCCGGATTTATTACCAGGTGTGGCATACATATTTCCAGTGGTGCACACCCAGAAACTATGACCCTCAGGTTTTTAGGGTTTCTAGAATCCTTGCCTTTCTTCAAGCTGGATTGGATCTCAGACTCCCCCTGGCCTCTCTGAAAGTGCTTGTCTCTGCTCTGTCCATCTGGATCCAGCGCAGAATTTCTCCACTGCCGGATGTTCACACCTTCCTGCAAGGTGTTCTCTGTATACAACCTCCCTTTGTCCCTCCTGTGGCTCCGTTGGATTTGTCAGTGGTTCTCCACGCACTGCAGGAACCTCCATTTGAACCCCTGGACTCAGTAGAATGACTCACTGCGAAAACTCTTTTTTTTTTCTGGCTATAGCGTCTACCCGAAGGGTATCGGATTTAGGGGAGATCTCCTATCACTCACAATTTCTGATCTTTCATCAGGACAGGGCTGTTCTTAGAACGCGCCCTAGCTTCTTTCCCAAAGTAGTCTCTCATTTCCACCTTAATGAGGAAATTGTAGTTCTGGCCTTCCAATCACCAGACCTCTCAGCAGGTGAGGCCTCCTTGGATGTGGACCATGCTCTGAAGATCTACGTAGACCGTACTGGTTCCATCAGGAAAATGGATTCCCTCTTTGTCCTATATAGATTCCACAAAAGGGATGGCCAGCTAACAGACAGACTCTGGCCAGATGGCTTCGCATGAATATCTCACAGGCTTACATGCAGGCTGGCCTTCCTGTGCCAGCTACAGTATCTGCTCATTCTACTAGCTCTGTGGGTCCCTCGTGCTGAACAACTATGCAAGGCAGCCACGTGGTCTCCTATCCACACTTTTATCAGGTTCTATGCCTTTGATACATTTGCCTCTCAGGATGCTTCCTTTGGACGCCGGGTTCTCCTCTTGGCTCAGGGGCATGCCCGCCCTTGAAGAACTGGTTTGGGATTTCCCCTTGTCTCCCTGTGGAGCCCTATGGACCCTGAAGAACAAAAGGAGAGTTATGGTAAAACTTACCTTTGTTAACTCTTTCTTCGAAGTCCATAGGGTCCACAGGGCACCCGCCCTGACGCACCTGGCTTCTATGGGTTTCTTCTCTTGGTCACTTGTTTTCTTCTCTGTGTGACAGTGTGATTCTTCAGTGTACCAGTCTTCCTTCTCTCCTATCCTGCTCCTGCCTTGGGCTTGTTAACAAAATTGAGTTGCCTTCAGGCTGTGGGTGGGGTATAGGGGGAAGGACTGGAGCATCCTGGGACAGAAAAAGCTTTGCTGTTGGTGTCCGGTCCTCCAAGTACCACCTACACCCCATTGTCTCGCTGTGGACCCTATGGACTTCGAAGAAAGAGAGTTAACAAAGGTAAGTTTTACCATAACTCTCCTTATTCACAAAAATATTACCCTTTAAATTAAGCAAGTATAGAAATCTAATCCATTATAATATTTATAACCTATTATGTGCTATTTTGCTACATATTGTACATGTACATACCTATAGCTGTCTAGGCAATGTATGTGATTGTCCTTGCTGAGTACAACTGCCAGAGCCTGCATTAACCCCCATGCACCATCAGCTGTCTAGGCAATGTATGTGATATTATTTGACATCCTGCAAACCACAACTCCTAATCTATAGTTGCATTAATGCAAAATTAGCTGTGTATTTAAAGTATGTGTTTAATTTTGTACAAGTTTGTAATTGGTATTGTTTAAATGTCTGTGAATTTTTTTTGATTTGCTAGCCATAGTCATGACCTGTGTTTAGATGGGGATCACTGAAGCATAGTTTATAGTGTCATATTGCCTGTTCACTTAAACTTAGTGCAATATATGTCCACTGATCAATCTGCATTTCAACCAGCTGACCAATTGGCTTAGATGTAAGCTAGTGTCTTAATCAGGCATACTACAGGTTGAGTCTCCCATATCCAAATATTCTGAAATACGGAATATTCCGAATTACGGAATAATTTTGGCATGACTGAGATAATAAAACCTTTGATTTTTGATGGTTCAATGTACACAAACTTTGTCTAAGGCACAAATTATTAAAAATATGGTATAAAATTACCTTCAGGCTGTGTGTATAGGGTGTAAATGAAACATAAATTTATTTCATGTATGTACACAAACTTTGCTTGAGCCACAAAATTATTGAAAATATTGTATAAAATGAGCTGCAGGTTATGTGTATAAGGTGCATATAACACATATATGCATTCTGTGTGTATATTGGGGTCCCATTCCCAAGATATTTCATTATGATATGCAATTATTCCAAAATACGGAATATTCCGTTATCCAAAATACCCCTGGTCCCAAGCATTTTGGATATGGGAGACTCAACCTGTATTTCTTAACATTCAGTCTTAGGGCAGCTTGCTGAGGTTAGCAGCTTGGTTAAAATCAAGTGTGCTTTCTGAACAGTTAAATAACAGTTGAAAAACATTGAACAACATTGAAGACCAGGTAATTACAAACCCATTACTTAGAAAATTTAATTTTTTCCAAATACAAAAAAGACAATGTATCAAAAACTTATTTTTATAATCTCACTTCATGGAATCATCTCTAAGGCTACTATATCCTTTACTCTTCCTGCAGCTCACCCTTCTGTACATAATGCTACCTCATTAATCTACTCACCACTTATGAACACACATGAGCTTTTAACTTATCTATTCTATACACACTGACAATAACATCCACAACCTGTCGCCATAAAAATCTTTCAGACAAATCCAACAATTATATTTATATCTTTCTCCTGCTGCTTCTATTAGCTGGTGACATATCACCAAATCCAGGCCCAACCCACATTCCACACCCACAACGAACTATAAATCCAGCTAACCTCATAAACATTGCATGCCTCCCTTCACCATCCAAGTTACTAAAATGTGCCTTATGGAATGCACGCTCTGTCTGCAATAAGCTAACATCCATCCACGACCTCTTTATTTCAACCAACCTCAACCTTCTGGCAATAACAGAAACATGGCTTACACAATCAGACACTGTCTCCCCTGCTGCACTTTCACATGGTAACCTACACTTCTCACACACCTCCAGGCCTGGTAATTGTAAAGGAGGTGGGGTAGGAATATTACTCTCCCAATCTTTCACATACACAATTCTCCCACAGGTACCTTCACTCACATTTACATCATTTGAAGTACATTCTATCAGGACTTTCACCCCTTTCTCTCTGCAAGTTGCTGTTATCTATCGCCCACCTGGGCCACCTCAACAATTTCTGGAACACTTTTCTGCCTGGCTCCCTCACTTTCTATCCTCAGACATCTCCACCATCATTATGGGTGATTTCAATATCCCCATTGATAGTCCATAATCTCCTCATGCCTCCAAACTACTCTCTTTAACATCCTCTCTTGGCCTCTCCCAATGGACTGACTCCTCTACTCATCAGGAGGGCCACTGTCTTGATCTTGTATTCACCAGACTATGCTCAGTTTCTGATTTCACTAATGTTCCTTTCCCTCTCTCAGATCACAACCTTATCACCTGCACACTCTCCTCCATTACATCAACATCATTGAAATCAACCAAACCTAAACCTAAAACCCGTATAAATATTAATGCCATTAACCTTCAACAACTATCTACCTCTCTACAACAACAACTTTCACCAATTTCTACATTCACTTCTCCTGAGACTGCTGCATCACACCTAAACCAGATTCTAGAAAAAGCCCTCGATGAAGTAGCTCCAGCTACCCATCACACACCACGTAGAGTTAGACCGTGGCATTCTAGCTTAACAAGGCATCTACAAAAACTCTCGCGTAAAGTTGAACGTCAGTGGCGAAAGTCTCATACTCTAAGTGACTTCCTCACATATAAGACTATCTACAACTCTTATCGTACTGCTCTGGACACTGCCAAACAAACATATTTCCAATCTCTAATCTCTTCTCAAGCTTCTAACCCCAAGCGACTTTTTAATACATTTAAGCTGCTTCTTACCCCTTCATCACCCAAACCACCTGCTACTATCTGTGCACAAGTTCTTGCTTCCTATTTTAGGGACAAGATTGATAAGATCCGAAATGAAATGGTAGGCTCTTCCTCAGCTAGTGACCTGCTCAATTCCCTACCTGAACCCTCTGGCACATTCTCTTAATTTGATCTCACAAACGAAGATGAAGTATCTACACTCTTCTCATCCTCCTACTCTATTACCTCTCCTCTAGATCATATACCCTCACAAATCAGTAAAGCTCTGTCTCCTGTGCTTATCCCTACCCTAACTAAAATCTGTAATCTCTCTCTCTCTACTGGCAACTTTCCATCAGTGTTCAAGCACGCAGTGATTACTCCCATTCTGAAAAAACAAAATTCTGACCCTAATAGTCTCTCAAATTACCGTCCTATCTCCCAGCTCCCATGCCTCTCCAAGCTACTTGAGAGACTTTCTTAACTCACACAACTTATTTGACCGACTTCAGTCCGGCTTTCGTTCCCAACACTCCACAGAGACAGCACTGACTAAGGTAGTAAATGATCTTGTCACTGCCAAGGCTAGAGGCCATTACTCACTCCTAATTCTTCTAGATCTCTCTGCTGCTTTTGACACTGTTGACCGCTCTCTTCTCATACAAACACTGCAATCCCTAGGTCTTAAGGACACAGCTCTTTCTTGGTTTTCTTCCTACCTATCTGATCGCTCTTTTACTGTTGGTTTTTCTGATTCTGCCTCCTCTTCGCTACCTCTATCAGTTGGAGTACCACAAGGCTCTGTCTTAGGTCCTTTACTATTCTCAATCTATACCACCTCTCTTGGCAAACTAATCCGCTCTTTTGGATTTCAGTACCATCTGTATGCGGATGATACTCAAATCTACCTATCCTCTCCAGATTTATCTCCATCTGTATTGGTCCGTGTCACTGAATGTCTTTCTGCCATTTCATCTTGGATGTCATCTCGCCACGTGAAACTTAATATTTCTAAAACAGAATTAATTATATTTCCACTGGCCAATAACCGTTACCAACCTGATCTCTCTATCACTGTTGATACCTCGACCATCCACCCCGCCCCACAAGCTCGCTGCCTTGGTGTCATCCTTGACTCTGGACTGTCCTTTGTTCCCCATATGCAATCTGTCTCAAAATCATGTTATATACATTTAAAAAACATATCCAAAATTCGACCATATCTCACACAAGACACTGCAAAAACTCTAATCCATGCACTTATTATTTCCCGCATTGACTATTGCAATAGCCTCCTTACTGGTCTTCCCAAAAACAGGCTATCACCATTACAATCCATTATGAATGCAGCTGCAAGGCTTATCTTCCTTGCGAAACGTTCTTCTTCTGCTGCCCCGCTCTATCAGTCCCTCCATTGGTTGCCGGTTTTCTACCATATTCAATACAAAATACTTTCACTTACACATAAGGCTATTAACCAAACCACACCAACATACATCTCTTCACTCATCTCAAAATATCTCCCAACCCGACCTCTCCGCTCAGCACAAGATCTGCGTCTCTCATCCCCATGCATTACTTGCTCTCATTCACAGTTACAGGACTTTCTTCGCGCTGCACCCACTCTATGGAATAACCTACCTCGCACAATAAGACTTTCCTCTAGTCTCCAATCCTTCAAGCGTTCCCTGAAAACTCACCTCTTCAGGCAAGCTTATCAGATTCCAGAACCTCCCACATAACCTTCATAGCTTCCATATCTAATTACATCCCCTCTTACAGTCCACACACAATCTCACACATCGTCTTTCTCTCACATCCTCATGACATTTGGTCGACATTCCTGTGTGACTGGATCATGCAGCCAACCAAGAAACTGTGCATTCTGGCTGGACCAAAATGCAATATATAGCACCTATCCTTGTGTATCAATGCCTATTTCCCTATAGATTGTAAGCTTGCGAGCAGGGCCTACCTATAGATCTGTCTGTTATTACCCAGTTTTGTTCTATTAATGCTTACAATTGTAAAGCGCAATGGAATATGCTGCGGTATATAAGAAACTGTTAATAAATAAATAAATAATAAATAAACTGTCCCATATTCTAGCTGTCAAAGGAGCTTGGTCTTTTAGTGATTTGGGCGTGACATCACCTAATATGAGGGTGTCTTGGGGGAATCAAGGAATAGTTTGGGTTGATCTGAGGTTGCAGGTTTGCAGAAGCGCTTTTGATGCCATTCTCCTCTTCTTAGGCTGCTGGATTTGTGTTGACAACACATGATATAGGGCCTGATTCACTACCGATCGTAACTGCGATTACGCACACAATTAGCAGATTGTTGCATTCTGCGCATGTGTATGCATCGCAGTGCATGTGCACGAAGACTCCACTGCGACCGCAGTGACTACGCAGACCCATCACAGATTGATTGACAGGAGTACCGTTTGGGGTTGGTGACGGAGTGTAGTCGGCGAAACTAAGGCGTTTGAACGCTGTTACAGGGGCGTGCATAAACTAGCCATTGCGATGCCATGAGCAGCTTGGACTTTCACTGCGTGTGATGAGGTTAGCAATTTCTGAGTAAGGTCTGACCTTGTGCAAGTGTGCATGAGGCTCCGATGGTACTCGATGTTACTGATGGATTCGCAGACTTGCTAAGTATTACGGATGTGTGTAAGGTAAGTTGGGCGCCCTTATGTTAGGTCGCAATAGCGATCCTTACTGAATCAGGTCCATAGTTCCGGAGACACTTTAGTGAAGGACACCACATAAAATAGGTCTTTTTGTCCTCTATATTATACAAACTTCCAACAACAGAATTACACATGTGCCAATAGTCATAACATATGTTATATCTATTGTTGTAGGCAGGCTAGTAAGTAGCAATCTCCATTTAGTTGCTGGATGGTTTACAGCATATCCTTGTTCTTTCCATCATATTTTTAAATAAGCCCCATACAGTATAGTGTTATACTAGATCAGATGGGTAATTTCTGAACATATGTGAGTTACACGTGCTGCATGGCTGCATTGAAATGATGAAGTAATTCAGAGGTTCCCAAATGCGGTCCTCAAGGCTCCCCAACAGTTCAGGTTTTAGAGATATCCATGGTTGAGCACAGGTGATATAATTAGTACCTCGGTCAATTTGATTTAACAGGTGTCGGTATCCTAACCCTGTCGGGATGCCGGTGTCGGGATTCTGACCGCCGGCATCCCGTGCCAAACTTTCTCCACTTTATCTCTCTCAAAAGTTTGATACATATCCCTCTATGCATCATGCAGCTGACTAATGGCAAGTTGATATTGTGCGTTCAGCAGATTAGAGGCAAAGGCATCATGGAGAGCTGCAGGTCTAGGGAAATAAAAATAGATATAGGCCCGTATTCAATTTGAGGCGAAAAGTCCGGATCTGCGATACTTTTTTGCCGATGACGTAATTTTCGCCTGTTTTACTTTTGCCCCGTATTCAATTTGAAAGACTTTCCGCCTAGGCGGAAAGTCAATGCAATGTGCTAGTCGAAAAAGTTTCGCCTGTGAATAGCAGGCGGAAAAAAGTGCAGAATTGGGGTTTTGGGGTGCAACGTTGCGGGAACCCCCCTGCAGCCTTCAGACAGTCCCCCAAAGGAAAACTGTGTAAAAAAAAAAATGAAAAAACACTTAAGGACACCCCAAAAAATTACTTTGAAACAGGGGGTGAAAAAAATAAAGTTGGGGTACAACTAGCGAACTTGACTCTGGGGGGGAGTCCCCAAGTATGCCCCATGTGTTTTTTTGATTGCTGGTGCTTGTAGCAGGTGGATTTTTCATGATTTTTTCAACTTCACTTTAGCAACTTTTCAATATGCTGACCCCCATTTTCAAGTACCCCAAATTTGCTGGGATTTGTTTGTTATTTTCTGGAAAAAATACTCCTAAATACTATTCTGCACCACATATAGAAAAACGCTATTTAGCAGCTATTGAGCCCATTTAAAAACACCAAATACTTTTAGCAAGCCAAATCGGGGGGTACCATAGGGAACCCCCATGTCAGAGCATCTTTTGGGGGGTGTCAGTCTGATTTCTCTAAATCTGGCAGTACTTTCCGCCTGTTCAAGTTTCGCCGGGTCCTGTTTTCGCCTACTTTCAAATTGAATACGGGGTAAAGCGGGCGATAATTTTCCGCCTACAAAACAGGCGAAGAAGGCAAAAAGTCCGGGACGCGAAAAAGTATCGGCTCAAATTGAATACAGCTCATAGTCTACTAAATAAAACTGAAAGTACCCTGCTAGAAAAGTTTAGCAATGCAGCAGCTTCACTCACAGATTGGACCACACTTCATCACAAACTCTACAACAAAAAGTACAATCTATGTTACTGTGTCTTGTACCAGCAAAACATTGTTTTTTATTCTGTTACCTGAGTGCTAATAGGCACCTTATAGATGAATCTTATCTTAACATGTTAAAGGAATTCAGGCCCTGATTCAGAGCCAGATGCTCTGACAGAGCGCTCGCTCTGAATCAGGGCCGGGCTATTTTCTTTTTTAGAACGGCCTCCTGGCCGCTCGCATAGCTGTGGGTGACCACCCACAGCTATAGCGAGCGGCCAGGAAGATGGCCGCGATGCTCAAGACCATCGCGACCATCGGGCTTGCGACGAGACCCTTGTGGTAGGATCTCGTTGCCGCAAGTCCCAGAGAGATTTCAGCTCTAACAGAGCTGAAAGCTCTCCCACTGACATCACTCGTGATGTCAGTGGGGCTGCCCACAAACGGAGGCGTTCACATGGGAACACCTCCGTTTGGGCAGCCACCCCCCCTGGGGCCAAAGGGGGCGTGCTGTCACTCAACATCGATAGCACGCCCCCTTAGGTACGAGACCCGGAGTGACGGATTGCCCATCGCTATCCGGGCCTCGCGCATGCGCACGACGGAGCCGGCTCCGTCGTGCGCATGCGCTCTGGGCCACCATCGACCCGGTTGCGAGCGCTCAGCGCTTGCGACCGGTCTGAATCAGGCCCTCAGTCCTGAGACCGTAAAACAGATGATAATCTTTGATAATACCATTATCTATCAGATAGAGAGTTATCAAACGCTGGCTTAAAGCTGTCATTGCCCAGAAAACAAAACATGGTAATAGGATATTTTTCTTTGTATTTCTTCATTGAGTGAGAAAGATCAGAATAATCTCCCTTATCTGAGTGGGGAACCACAACAGGGATGATCCAATCATCAGCGGTTTACTGTTAAATTTAACTGTCTTCGACATAGCACTCTGCCAGCGTTGTAATTTGGCCAATTCGCGGCACCGGCATTGTTAGTGTGTGCACATAAACCGGGCATGGCAATGTCAAATTGAGGGCATGTAGAAAGTCGCCGGGACATAGCCTCATGGCACGCCCTATCTCTCTGCTGCCAGGCTTTCAGGTGGCCCGGACTGGCCCATCTGGCCATCGGCACTTCTGGCATTTGATCACTGTTATGTAGTCCCGGTTGGGTATCACTCTCCTCCCAGCTTCCCTGTACCCTATGTTAGTGTTGCGGCATCATTGTCCACGACTTGAACAGTGCAGTTAGCGAGGCGAGTCATGACACATGTAACTAAGGAAGGCAGTGAGCGTTGCTGCAGTGATGATCGGATCTTGGTCCTTGTTTGCTGCCTGGGGCAGGTCCAGTTTGTGGGGTCTCCACTTCATCTAAGCGTGGGTTTCGGGTGGTACTAGATGGGCCCAGGTTTTGGTAAATACTGAGCCCCCGAGTGGAGAGCTCTCCAGGATGAGACTGCTCAGTCCAGAGGCCGGAAGTCAAGTCCCATACATTTCTGGCTGCACCTACAAATGCTGCATTATTTACCTGTTGCATACTAATTAACCACCTTTGTTACTCCACACCTGCTTTCTATCAGTTAACTTAACCAGGGATTGGTTTTTTATCTTCTGCATGGTCTAACCTCCAGAGCACAGCACTGGCACCTATTAACATCATAGGATTTGACAATAATTCTAGCAAATATTACAGTAATTTGGGGTATTTTAAAATGCATCTAATGTTATTTTTAAAGCTTCATACACACAACGATTTTGCTACCAACAATTTTCTGAACGATTTTCTGTCAGATTATCTGTCAGATTTTTTAAAGTGTAATAAACGATTTTTTGAACTAAAAATGATTTTTGTAACTTCCCTTAATGAAAATCGTTCAGTTGGTCAGTCAGAATGAACTACAAACTACAAATGGAAACGCGCATGAACGATAATCGTTCATCATTATAACTTAGAAACTGAACGATTTTTTCAACGATTGAACAATAACGACGTCGTTATAGTTAAATCATTCAAAAAATTGTTACGTGTGTATGCACCTCTAGTGTTTACATACAAGTTTGTTAGTTAATGTAAAAAAAAAATAACCCTGGCAACTCCCATCTGGAAGTTCAAAAACCCATTTTGGTCAAATTTTTCTATTTAACTCCCTCCAAGAGCCGTGCTACTTTCTAATCGAACAAATGGCAAATTTCTAATCGAACTGCATAAATATGCGAACTTGATTTTGACCCTCAACTCGCATGACCCAATTCCCAGTCCACTCCTAAATGAATTGTTTCCTAAGAGCCTGTGAGTGTGATGTCAGCAATTTGTATAATCTCCAGAGAGATTTTGAAAAGGAGATATTGATTTATAGGAGGACAGCTAGGAGAAATGATGCATGCTTAAAAGGTACTGTACATAACTTTTATTATTATTTATAGAAAAACTTTCTACTGTATGTGGGACTGATGCTTTATACAGTAAAACATTGTGCGGTTTATATTGCAATATTTTCCCATGTGTCTTCTGTCTGGAGTGTCTCAATGAGTAACTATATTATTGTACAAAAATATTGCTGATATATTGTTTTCACATAGTGCCCATAAAATACAGATACACATTTCATATTAGGTTTAATATACCCACACAAATATGTTTATAGTAAATAAAAAAGAGCCTTTAGCTGAGCGCCAGCAGAGATTTAATTAAACAGAAAGTCTCTGCCAGGCATACTGGAAAGGAACTCATGATAAATGTGTGTATATTCTCCATACAAAATAAAATATAGGAATGCAAACGCAGAGATTATTTATTTTGTTTTATTTCCACTGTATTTGATTAGCCATATTACTTTATAACATATTAAAAAAAAATCAATCTCCGTGTAATTGCAAAGGTATAAGCCGAAATGGCACACATTAAATCAAAGAGAGGGAAATGGACGACCTAGCTTCAACACTAGAACTATTCAAGTTATATGCTGAGAACACAAGCATAAAAGGAGACACTTTTATCACCTTATGTTCTGTGAAAAGAATGACATTGTACCTTATTTTGTGATCTATTACAGCTGTAATATCACACATTTCTATTATGTTGCTGCTGCTTGTCTTTCATGTCCTTTTATGCTTTACTTACATTTTTAAAAAGCAGCAGGATGAAAGTCGTACCGGTGACACAAGGTGCTAAAAATATCAGTGCATTAAAGACTTCTAGCGCACGCTGTGAAGGAATTGATGTAAGACTTCGATTGAACGTATTTTCGGGACAGACAGTCTCTTACTCAAAGGGATCTTGATGTTCTGGGCAAATTAAATTAAATTAATGCCCAATAAATCTCTTGAAGGTGTTGAAAGTCATTAAGAATCAGATACATATCAGAATTGCCTGGAGAATAATAACAATGTTAATGAATAAGGTATGCCAAATGTGCATATATACTTAAAGGTTTTTATTTTAGTTTATTTTGCCTACATCTTGCAAAATGTGCCCATGACCTACTCTATGTACATAACACCTTTGTTTTGTATTTGAGGAACAGTTCACAAATAATGCAGGGGACAAAGAATGCGGATGCACACTCTAAGAACAATGATAATCAAAATAATCCTGATAAACTCTACAATTAACATAGAGTATAAGTGAGGTTCTTAGTACGTTTGACCAAAAATGTTAGCCCAACCTCCACGTCAAGGTGAACCCCATAAAATGGGTCCCTAATACCAAGCAGGAGGAGTCTCAGCCTTCGAGTGTACAATATATACACATATACAGCATAGTGGAAAGGGGGAGAGGGTTTAGACTTCACACCCTAATTTTAAACTTAATATAATAGGTGCTACCATGCTAAGACTTGTAGTCCAATGCAGGGAACAAAGAATGCAGGTGCACACTCTAAATGCTGAGAACAATGATAGTCAAAATATTACTGATTATAATTGAGGTTCTTAGTACATGTTTGGCCAAAAATGTTTGCCCAAACATGTACTAAGAACCTCACTTATACTCCATGTCAATTGTAGAGTTTATCAGATTTACTGCTTAGTTCTTATGCCGCGTATCCACTACGCGGCATTACTGAGCAATTGCACGATTACGACATTGCAATCGCTGAGTAATCATCCGCAAATCGTGTAGTTAAAAGTAAAAAACGACCAGCGATGTGCGCGCCCGCTGGTCGTTTTTGACATCTATCATCGCCCAAACATGCTGGTCAACCTGACGATGTCATCAGGTTGACCATTCGGGGATGATTGATGCGCCTACACTGATCGACTGAACGTTAGGTATAGGCACAGCACCAGACTGTGAAATGACTGCACGATTAAAATGTCGTAATCGTGCTCTTGTTTTACAGTCTGTAAGTTGATACGGACCTTTAGAGTGTGCACCTACATTATTTGTCCCCTGCATTGTACTACCAGTCTCAGCATGGTAGCACCTCTTACTATTTTTAATATTAGGGTGTGCAGTCCAAGCGCCCTTTCCCTTTCCAGTTCACAAATAATGGCAACAAGTTGGTGAACTAACATGTATACACCGTATACTGCTTACTAGTATTCAGTATACGCAAGCACATAGACCCAAGTTCCAAATCAACTATGGGGGCAATGTATCATTTCTTTGGGCAATTGCTAAGCCATCAATACAAAACTGCAATAATATGGTAAGACCAACTAGGCTATAGACATGCACAGCAAACCTCTACCTACAACCTATTTATAAAAGCCCTTTTTATGTATGAGTATAGCATTGATCATTGTAGAGAAAATAGGGAAAACTCCTTCATCTCCTATCCTAAATACTGGAAACCAGTTCTCCATATAATGAAATACCTGGATTTCCAGCACTTTGGGAAGCTGGATACTGTATGTACAGTACAAACTAGAGAAGGGGTTGTAGCTTTTACTAATTTTCAAGTTGGGTGTAAACTAAGAAGACCATCATCACTTTGAAATTCTGTTTAATTATTCTCTCAGAGATGGAGAACTCCAATAACTAACTTTCTGGGGGCCTTGAACACTGCAAGAATGGGTATCAAAATTAAATACACTCTGTAGAATCCATAATTTCATAATCTGAGGCAAGGCAGTGCTGAGGAATGATATTACACCAAGCATATGTGTGGTACCCAGAGTACTGTAACTTTAACCAAGGTACTAACTACCTGCACCCAGGCTTGATGGAGGGACACGGCGGGGACTTGACCCAGGTAAGCTGGAGTGAGATTGTCCCACCTTTGCAATGCTACTGAGGAGGACAAATGTATGGCTGCCAGTGCCCGCTGTGTGGTTGCAGGGGTATTTTTGCATTTTTCAGGGGACATGGCCATGCCTCCCCTCACTCTCTGGGCCCTTGGCTGCTCTTGGCACCCCAGACTGCAACATTCATTATTGTTTGTTTATGATATTGTGTTGTATGCAGTGCCAGATTTTACCTACGAGCTGCAGCCACTCACCCCCCAGTAAAATCCGCCACCTGTAAAACACTGCCTAGCAGTGGTATTGACTTAAAATTGGAAGTGCTCACTGCTAATCACTCCCAAACAGGCAGTCCCTGGGGGGTGTTTTCTCCCCATTGCTCTGCCAGTCCGGACTGTCATAGCAGAGAGTATTTCCCATGGGTAGCCACTTCCCTGCTATTATGGCAGCTGATGCAGTCCATAGAAGCCAGCCCATTTGCTAATTTGTGCACATGTAAGGAGCCACCACTATGGATTAACACAGGCCCTGCTGTTACCTTATGGTGCACCTGGAATGAGTGCACTTGTTTCAATTTATCAGCATTCTCATTACTTTCCCCTTTCATACCACAGTAGAGAGGTAAGGATTTCTTCCCCGGAGAGGTAAGGATTTCTTCTCCAGAGACAGACCACAATCAAACCAGATTTTGTGTAAAATTATTTCAGTGTTTATTACTAAGGACACCACCATAAAGGCAAAGGTGTGGAATGTGGCTTAAATGATTATTTAGGTCAAAGTATTGTTGATTCAGTAGAAAGTACAAACAAAACAAAGATTTATCACTATCACAAATAATGGCACTTAACTGGAGTAGCAGAATTCTCAAGGCTATGATTCACTAAGCTACTACATAAATTAACTAGAATCTGAAATACTAATTTACTAGCATCTTATAGTCTAACACATTATGGGCCTGATTCAGACCCACTCGCGAGCGGCTGTCTGCTCGCAAGTGGGTCGATGTTATGGACTGAGCATGCGCACGACGGAGGGAGCTCCGTCGTGCGCATGCGCCAGACGCGACGAGCGAAGGAAAGTCCTTCGCTCGTTGTGTCTGATCAAAGGGGGCGTGCTGTCAATGTTGATTGACAGCACGCCCCCTTTGGTGGGCGTGCCGGGGGCGTGCCTCCCTGACGGGGGCGTTCCCACGGGAACGCCTCCCGTCAGAAGCCGGCCCACTGACATCACTAGTGATGTCAGTGGGAGTGATTTTGGCTCTGATAGAGCCAAAATCACTCCGGAGCTTGCGGTTGAAAACCTCAACCGCAGGCTCCGGCTCGCAAATTCGATGGTCGCGATGGTCTCGACCATCGCGACCATCACAATGCACGCTCGTATAGCCTGTGGGTGGTGACCCACAGCTATACGAGCGTCCAGGAGGACGCTCCATGAAAATGGAGGCCGGTCCTCATTCAGAGCGTGCGCTCTGCTCAGAGCGTACGGCTCTGAATGAGGGCCTATATTTCTAACAATTTACTACAACCTTGTCACACAGTGCTTCCAAAACTGGTAATGTACCTCAATCAACTGACTATGGCCAAATGTAATAGCTCATGATTTGCAAAATCATCACTAGATTTAAAGATTAGATTAATTAGTTTAAAAGCAGAATCATCTTGGGAATTCATCTACTCCTTGCTAGTAAATAACCAGAAGAATGTACAGAACCAGGATAGGAAGGAGGAGCAGTTATGATAAATGGTGAAGGACATTCCAAGGCTGCCAGCAGCTGACTGTCTTAGGAATTCTATAATGAATAGTTCATATTTTGTGTCTCCACGTACTACTATGTCTACTTACTACTATGTCTACTTATACCAACATGCAATTGTTATTCCCTTAATTTATGTATTACGTCTTCACCACACCTCTAATTTGGGCAGGACCATTTTTCCCCTTTATATTTAAATCAAGATCCCTTCAGTGTACAGTATTGTATAACACAGTGTGTTGTTACTTTTTAAACAATTTAATTATGATGAATTGTTCCAAATGAGTGTAGTAACAGTCAGGGGCATAACTTTATTCTAGTAATTCTGATTCAAGATAGAGGTCGCTCCTCCCCCACCTCATTGAAAGCATTTCCCGCCAACACCCCCTGGGACAGTACTAACTTTTCTACTTCTTCTCTTCCTCTCTTTGCATCTTTCTGTTGACGTTGCGTCCGTGATGTTAGGAGTGGGACGCATTTTGGGTGCCAGAAGTGGGGTGCATAATAGAGAAGCTGAGGCAATGAAGGGATGTTCTTCTAGGTGGCCAGTTGTCAAGTAACAGCATGCCCTATCAATCCTTGGAAGTTGGTGCCATGGCATTCTGGGACTTTTAGTTTAACAAGAGTTAGTGAACCAGTTAATGCATAACGCTGGTCACACACATAGTGAACCTGCTTACACAAGAGCCGACCACTGTCTAATTTGGCCACATGTCTGGGTGATCATATTGAACAAGATCTACCTGTTTATTTAGCATTTTGGCTGAGCATTCTTACCATCTATCTGTGCAGGGGGAAGAATGCCCCTCCTTGGTGTGCACATCCAGCGCATAGTAGATTTCAATTATTTTATGTTTGAGAAGGTGTGGCCATAACACCAGTATTTGGTCACCGCTCCCCATCACCGGTTCCCGCCATTGCTCTCTATGGCCCTGAATGCATGTATGTAATATATTATAAACAGATTATGTGTACTGGGCAAGATGGGAGTAGTAGTGAGGTGTATAAATGAGGTTGTTTCTGTTGTATAGGTTTTGGTAAGTTTATTTATTTATTGGCGGATATACAGGAGACAATGGAAGGCATTCACCTCCAAGCACGAGCCCTGAAGGGGGAACATTGACCTCCTCCATTGCCCAAGGTTTTGTTTTTGCATCCAAGCAGGAAGCCAGCCTAGGGACAGATCTCCAGCAAGGAAACAGCAACAATGTATGTAAAAGGGGCGGGGCAGAGTCTAAAGTGCATGTACCCTCCCTCCTTTTTTGGTTCTTGCCCCTCACACATGAGGGTCCTGCTTCCTCTGTTGTTGCTGTGGGAGCAAGAAATTGCAAGAATGGAAGATCCTGGTCAGCAATAGGAAGTGTTTGTGTGCTGGGGTGTTGGTAGTTAATTGTGGGTTGAATGTGTGTCTGGGTGCTGCTAAGGTATTAGTAGTGAGTGCAGGGGGAAGAGTGTGTGTGGGTGTTGTTGGAGTGTTGGCAGTGAATGCAGGGGGATGAGAGTGTGTGCCTGGGTACTGCTGGGGTGTTGGCAGTGAATGCAGGGGAGGAGAGTGTGTTGCTGCTACAGGGGTGTTGGCAGTGAATGCAGGGGAGATTGTATGTGTCTGGGAGCTGCTAGGGTGCTCGCAGTGAATGGAGGGAGGACAGTGTATGGGTGTTGGAAGTGAATTCTTGGGGTGGAGAATGTGAGTCTGGATGCTGCCAAAGTGTTAGTAATTAATGCAGAGCAGAGTGTTTATGTGTGCTGCAGGGGTGTTGGCAGTGAATTCGGAGGGAGGAGAGTATGTGTTTGAGTGCTACTGGAGTGTTGGCAGTGAATGCATGGGGAATAGTGTATCTGGGTGCTGCTAGGGTGTAGGCAGTAAATGCAGAGAGGAGGGGAGTGTGTGGGTGCTGTTGGTGGTTCTGCAGTGAATGCAGGGGGAGAGAGTGTGTGTGCTGCTGCGGTGTTAGTAGTGAATATGGTTTATGGGGAGTGTGTGTGAGTGCTGCAGGGATTGAGGTGTTGGTAGTGAATGCGAGTGGTGGGGGGTGGGAGGCACCAACAACTATCTTGGCTCCGGCCTCCTGGTATGAACTTATGTCCATTCGTTGCACATAAAATATATAGTTTTCAATGTGGGCACAAGTGGGATGTGTCTGTGACATGTGCCTGGCATAAATCAGATTCATATGTTGTTGTTGACGAGCGCATCTAGAGATCTGCGTATGGATGAAAAATATATTTTTGCATTCTACATTTTTAGGGCCTGATCCAGTACGGATTGCAATAGCGATTACGTACGCAGTCTCACTGCGAATATATGCTAATGCCGGCGATCGCTATGACATACGCAACCTAACATAAGGACGCCCACCTTACTGCACACATCCGTAATACTTAGCAAGACTGTGAAATCATCGGTAACATTGAGTACAATCGCAGCCTCACGCACACTTGCACAAGGACTGACCTTACTCAGGAATTGCTAACCTCATCGCAGTCCAGGTCGCAGTGGAGTGTTCGCGCACTGTGATGCATACGCATGTGCAGAACACAACAATCAGCCGATTGCGTACATAATCGCAGTTGCGATCGCTGCTGAATCAGGCCTTTAATTGCAATTTATGCTAGTTGTGAACCCTACTCTGCATCTCCCTTTGTATCTTTATAATATTTATATACCTTAAAAACCATAAACTTTAACCCATGGTTGCCGACTTTCTGGCTGCCCCTTCCGGGAGGGAGCAGCCGGATCAGCAGGGCTGGGGGGCGTGGCTGGCAGAAGGGTGCATGGCTGGACTGTCATTTGTGGGCGGGACGGAAGGCAGGCCACGCGTTTCCGTTATTTTGGCCCTGCCCTCGCTACACAATGCCGATATTACAGGCATTGTGAAGCAGGTGGCGAGGCCAAAATGACGCGATTCAGTGTGAATCACGTCATCGGCCCCCTCCGCTACGGGAGTTTCACAGTTCATTTTGGGGGGGGAGGTTTGGGGGGATCGGCGGCCGCCGGGAGGCTTACCTACCTTTCCGGGGGGCCAGGAGCAGTACCCGGTTTTCGGGAGGCTCCCGGCCGAATCTGGAGGGTAGGCAAGTATGTCCTAACCTTAACTAGCATATTATTGCTTTGCTTATATCTATAGATATATACGCCACCCACTTTCAAATATGGTTAAGCCTAAAAAGCATCTTTAAATTGCTACCTGCAGGATTTGACAGCTTTTAGCCAGTAGTTCTTTGAAAAGAGGAGTGTTAAGAGTTAATAAAAACATGCACCAGTAAGCAGGCAAGAAAAAGGAGCACCGGTCAGTTTTTTGGAGGGATATTTTTCTTAAATGGTATCTAATTCAGGAATAATTGTAAATATTGTTATATGGCTTATAATTTAAAGGTACATTAAAACCTATTTTAATAAATTCATCAAACAAGAGATTTTGGTACTATATTATTTTCCATTGAGGCATTTATTTGACATGAAACCTTGATATGTTAATTAAATGAACCAGGTTACAGAATTGTAGTTTTTAATTTAATGATTTCTCAATTGCCTAATCTCATTGATATTTTAAACATTAAAGATGACAGTTGGATTTTAAACAAGATTAAAACTGCAAGAGGGCTGGCAAGATTAATTAAGGTTTATGTAGAGAAAATTCTACTTTCACATTTATCAAAGCATAACATTTAGCACCATAGCACTGTGTTTAATTTCCAGTATTTTTTGTTCTCTCTCTCTCTCATTTGCTCTTTTGTTTTTGCTAGATTTCGTAGAGGCATATTTACTATTTATCGTGTTTCAGTCCCGATAATTATAATTTCTTATCGCCGTTATTTGCAGCAATAAGAAATTCACATTTGCCCGAATATACTAAAAATCACATGCAAGGACAGTAGCTCCAAAAAGGCCCGTCCCTGCGATGTGTAAAAAAGTGAAGTGATCGCGTAAGCGATAATTTCCCTTCTATATGGTGAGCCAGGGTTGTTCTATGCAGAAGCGGACATTGTCGAGGTGGGTTTGAGACGAACCCTCTCCAGGTAATTTTTGCAAAATAGTAGCCCATAAGGCTACTATATATTAAAGTGCAAAAAGTCATGGGATAGATGCCTACTATCGCGTAGAAGGGATGTAGGGAATATGCCAGCGGAAGGGATGCCAGCCGTCTATATACCGCCGCGGGAATCCTGCCGTCCAGCAAAATACCGGCGTCAGCTTCTCGACTGCTGGAATGAAGGAAGGTAAGCATACGCGTTAGCCTGGGGAAGGGGGGATTAGGTTTAGGGACCCCTGGGAGGAAATTAGGGTTAGGCACTCCCCATGGTAGGGTTAGGGTTAGGCTGCGGGGAGGAGGGCTTACAGTTAGGCACCACCGGGGGAGGTTAGGGTTAGGCACCCCCCAGGAGAGTTAAGTTTAGGGTACGAGAAGGGGTGTTTAGGCACCACCGGGGGGTGGTTAGGTTTAGGCATCCCCAAGGGAGGTTAGGGTTAGGCACCACTAATGGAGGGTTAGGGGGGGAGAGGGTTAGGTTACTTACCGCCGCTGTCAGGATTCTGCTCCTTCGGGCTTCCAGTGTCGTTATTTCATACCCAACCCTTTTAGAACCCCCCTAGCCTGGGGAAGAGTAGCAACTCAACAAGGCATTGATTCAACAAGTGGACAGAATACCTCTGGAGAGATGTTGATCCATGCCATCTAGATAGCTCCCTGAAATTTGTAGATGCAGGATCTTAAGTGTGAATGGACCTCTCCATCCCGTCCCTCAAATGTTCTATTGTGTTCATGTCGGGCGAAAGTGATGGCCACACAATTGGTCGGAACTCTCCAAAATGTTCCTTGGAGCAATTCTGGACAATTTGGGACCGATGACATGGTGCATTGTCCTGCTGGAATATTCCATCCTTGTGGGGGTGCATGAAGTCCATGAAGTGCTGCAAATGGCCATTAAGTAATTCAACGTAATGATTACTGGTTATTGATGTGTACAGGTGGACCAGTGGACTCAACCCATGCCACACCATTATGGAACCACCTCCAGCCTGCACGGTGCCTTGTAGACAACTGGGGTCCATGGTCTCATGGGGACTACACCTCACGTAAACCCTATCATCACCCTGAAAGAAGAGGAACTGTTACTGAACGGTCCACGCCACATGTTTCCAGTCCTCCAGGGCCCAATTAGTGACACCACAAGCCCAGGTGAGGCATTCTGTCCGGTGTTGTAGTGTTAAAAGGGGGACTCTGGTGGGTTTTCAGCTCCCATATCCCATGAAAGCTAAAGAACACTGCACTGACCTGCAGGATATAAGTCTGGTACCTCCTGTATGGAATGTTATATGTAATTTGAGCCAGTGTCGCTTGTCTGTTACCACAGACAATTCTGGCCACATACCGCTGGTCACGGCATGTGTAGCACCCATGGTCGGCCACCGTGTTGTCCACGGTGGGTGGTGATGCCTTCCATGAGCTATTCCTGGTACACACAGGACGCCATATATCGAGGAATGTTGAATGTCTGCACAAGTTTGCAAATGGAATGCTCCATTCGTCGGGCATCCACTATAATGTCACGTTTGAACTCTGATAATTATCATCCCCTTGCAATGAGCAGCCTAGCCGGGGTTCAAACTGACTCACTAGATGTCAGAAGACAGCTGATGCAGGTCTGGGTATTTCCAAGATGTCACAGTACAGTGACACCACCTACCATTACCTTTACATACTGCTATCCCATGATTATTGGTATTTCAGTATTTCTGGAGATAGTGTTATCCTATCGGGACCAAACACCGGACAACTTCACATTACAGTGCTTGGTAAATCTGACCGCTTCATAGCCCTCATAGGAACCTAACCTGACTGCTGTCGGAAATGGATAAATTGCAGTGACAAAAAGTCACAACTTGTGTCTGAGTACAATGTGGCCCACAGTGTAAATTGTCATCCTCCAGGATGGCTCTGGAAATCCGCATGTTCAACTGCAGCTTTACAACTTATTCAGGCCCCTTCCTGTTTTTGCATTCTGGGCCTGATTCAGAGCCGCTCGCAAAAAGCGAGCGCTCGCTCTGAATCAGGGCGTGTGCTTTTTTTTTGTTGCGGCCACTTGTCCGCTCGCATAGCTGTGGGTTACCACCCACAGCTTATGCGAGCGGCCATGATGATGGTCGCGATGGTCAAGACATTCGCGACCACCGTGCTTGCGACGAGACCCTTGCGGTAGGGTCTCATTGCCGCAAGCCCCAGTGGACTTCCTGCACAATTAGAGCAGGAAGTCCACCTACTGACATCACTAGTGATGTCAGTAGGGCCGCCCACAAATGGCAAATGTTCCTGCAGGAACGCCTCCATTTGCTCAGCCACCCCCCTTCCCCGCCTTCCAAACGGG
The DNA here is from genome assembly GCA_031769625.1 of Taudactylus pleione. Lineage (NCBI taxonomy): Eukaryota > Metazoa > Chordata > Amphibia > Anura > Myobatrachidae > Taudactylus > Taudactylus pleione. Next base: position 13,216,311 of record JAUIMM010000113.1, on the reverse strand, counting down.
GCAGCTGTCAATCAACATCGACAGCTGCCCCTTTTGGATGCGAGCGCCGGAGCGAGTGCTTTTTGCGCTCGCTCCGGGGCTCACGCACGTGCAGTGTGCACACAGCACGTGTGCACTGGGCCACCATCGACCCGCTTGCAAGCGCATAGCGCTTGCAAGCGGGTCTGAATCAGGCCCACTATTCTATAACTCAATTGTAGAACATTGTCAATATATTATTATATTGGTATTTAATAAGAACATTCTTAAACTTTATACTTCTTAGTTATAGACAGCCGGTATTTATCATCGAACATGAAATTACTGGATTCCTGGTGATTGCGTTTTAGGGGAATATTTATTTATTATCATGGGGATATGCAGTTTTAGAGAAGCCTCACTTGCTGGGGTGCCTCAGGTTGGTGGTCCAGCATCAAATCAAATTATTTATGGTCAATGTAATGTAAATATGTGGACAAACAAAAGCGCAAACCCGTCCACCACCGCATAACTGAGCCTAAGAATGACAGGTAATCACAATTAACTTCATTTAACTACTTCACTACATTTTTTTCTGAATTTCTCAATAACAAACATTCGGCTTAGGGGTGCCGTGAAAACAATGCTGATACACTGGGGTGCCGTGATTCAAAAAAGTTTGGCAACCTCTGCTCTAGACAATTGTTTGTATCAAAACAAATGTGTGAATCGATCCTCATAATAAAATGTTGCTTACATTAATATATAAAATGCTCTAAAATATAAATCTATACGACCCCCCCTCCCTTAATAGCACTTACCTGCAGTCATCGGTGCTCCAGTGATGGCTTCCATGCCTCTGATCAGCTGATGTCCCATACTGCACTGGGACCCGATCACCTGATGACCGGGCCGCAATGCAGCATGGGAGACCAGCTGACCGGAGGGGAGTCATCACCGGAGCCCCGACCACTGGTCCCTAATTTTTTTTTTCTTTTTTGCAGTGTATCAGCTTGCGGTCTGTTTAGACCACACAGCTGATCACTGAGACCGGCTCCGGGCTTTGCTCTGCCTTTTACAGCAGAGTAGGAGTCCGGTAACCGGGGGAGACCCTGGATAACGCCACCTCCAGGTGGCGTTATTATCACAGGCTTTCCCCGGTATTTTTTTACAATTTATTTTTAGCAACTTTGGTCGGATCACATTTCCCATTACAATTATGGGAAATGCGATCTGATTACTAAAAATAAGTGATACTTAGGGGTTGAAGTAGAATTTTACGAATTCTACTCCAATTGCCCTGTAATAAGTATAGGTGATACTAAAATAATGTGAAAAGGGTGTGAAAACACCCTTTTTCACTTTATTTTAGTAAAAATAATGTTAATAAATAGAGCCCTAAGTCACAATACACTGTAGTTACACACACAACTTCATAAATGCAATTTATAATGTCCACTTATTCAGTTATAAAAGTAGAACATTACTGTAATGGCCAGCAGGTGTCAGTATTATACTTTTGGACTGGTTAAGTACACATACACTATATCATGATGTAAAATATGAGTCTTGCTTAAGAACAGAACCCATAAGCACTTCCTTCTGGCGATTTGTAAGTTTATCAAGTGAAGGTCAATTAAATCCATTAAATCAATATTGATGTCTCCCTTGGATAGATCCAGGAGAAACAATATATTTAGCTGTACAATAGTAATCTAACAGCTCATTGTTTCCATAGCGGCATGCATTTATTCTCTCTTTTAATAAATGACTTCAGTCATATTGATTTTGTATACAGTATGATAATGGTTTTGGCAATAACTAGAATAGTTTTTTTTTTCTTTTCTCCAGATAAGAAGCCTATTAAATTTTCATGCAAGAACTGAATGGCCTTGATGAGTGGCAGTTGGAGGTTTCAGTTTTGGTAAGAATAGAGAAGGCTGCAGTGATTTGTGCATCTGTAATTGTTTTCTCTATATTTGCATATTATTTTCTCTTTTGCAAAGCAGCATCTGGAAGGCTGTTGTTCAGATTGTATAGCTTCATAAGGTCATCAAAGGAAAAGATACAAAAGAAATGGAAATGCAAGACAATCCTTAAATTGTTTTTGTTTTGTTTTTTTCAAACATAGAATTTCAAACTGTAAAAAATAACTCTGTGAATATGTGTCTAAAATGAATGTTCACCCTTATGATGCAATACATGTTGTTGTTGCTAATTCATTAAGCACGTCCTGAGACCAGATTTGAAACTTTTCTTTTTTGAAGCATGGAAAAGATCAGGGGGTAAATTTATGAAGCCAGTGGTTCCCAAACTTTTTTGAATCACAGCACCCTAGAGTATCAGCATTTTTTCACTGCACCCCTAGACTAAAAGTTTCATCAATGAGAAATTCTGCAAAAATTATTAAACTAAATTGTGTTTATCTGTCATCATTGACCATAAATAATTTGATTTGGTCCTGGTCCACCAACCCGTGGAACCCCTGCTAGTGACCGGCGGAATCCCTGGTTTGGGAACCACTGTATTAAGCAGTGGGTTTTTTTTGTTGTTGTTGCTGGTTTGAATCCACCACACATTGCCATACACTTCCAGTGATTTTGCCCTTTAAACAGCTAGATTTATTATGTATAGGTTTGATGGTTAGATTTTATGTGCACTACTTAACTAGACAATTTGCTTAGTAATACACAACTATAATTAGATTATTTGTTAAGCTGTTGCTGGACATCACTCGATGTAATTAACCATGTCCTTTAATATTTATGTTTTGTGTTTGTGTTACTTTCTTATGCAATTTTATTGTATCATTTATGTTTGTACATGTTTAATAAGGATACCTTAAACCCCCTAAAAATCAGTGTTTCCAAGTTCCTATTTAAATTGGAATGTAGACTGCTGCAGCTGTCTGATGAAGTGAACAGACGTTCATGAAACGCGTCACAATTGGCAATAATATACCTTGGAGGACTACAAGACAAATGGCTGCAAATTTTTCTTCGTACTCTCTGATAATGCAACTAAGTTGACTTTTATATGATAAAATTGGTAATACTTCATCACAGTATTATAGATATTATTATATATAATAAAAGCATATGACTATTCTGAATAACACTCTTGTTATCTGGGTCACTGATTTATGTGGAGCTGTGGAGATTCAACAGGATGGCTTGAAGGATGTTTTCTTATATGTCTTAAAAACCTTGTCAAGGTTGTTTTATTGTCATACCTGCTTTTTTCAGTGTATTACACTATTGTTCTACTTCTTTCCTTTTTCTACAGAGAATGACAGAAAAAGAGGTTATCACTGTTTCCTGGAATTTATGAAAATGTTTATATACCCAAATCAATTCTTTGTTATGTAGCCCATTTTTTTTGTCTATTTGCCAGTTCCTCATCACCTGTCATGGGGGATTTTCTTTAGCAATTTAAGAAACTGCGAAAAACTAAACTTTTCGCAGTTTGAGAGAAAAACATGCCATTTCAGAATGGTGTACCTGTCCATACGCTGTCCGTGCCTCCGCTTTCCAAAACAGAGGTGTGTCGCCGCTGTTGTGGGGGAGGAAAGAGGTCAGGATCTCCATCAGCTGATGGAGATTTTCTGCCCTTTTTCCCTCATCAGCGATGGCCGGCCTTCGTGACCCTCACTCAGCCGGCTGGAGGACATGCAGGTGTTCTGATGCTGCGTCCATTTACGCAGCTCGGAACATTAATGTATGCAGGAGACATGACAACTCCTGCTGCATTACCATAATTGCAAGGACGGAATTGGAAAGCTGCTTGTGTGCGGCTTTGCAATTCCGTCTACTTCTGAATCACTCCCTCTGTTTGGTACCCAGGTAAATAGAATGTTCTCTCTATTGGACAGTAGCCAGTAGAGTGCTTTGTATATGGTACAGTCAGAACCACCATTGGTAAAGGTCAGAGAGACCTATGTAAAGGACCTCTTTACTGAAGACCCCTACTCTACTGCTTGTTTGTTCCTCCTAGTTTGAGACACTGGAAGCTATTACAGTGGCGTTATTTACTTGTGTGACACCTGGTGTGGCCGGTGGGATTTGTAGTGCACTCCGAAGGCGCACCCAAGGGGGCATGGCCTTGCTCCCCGAAGCCATGCCCTCTTATGTGTGCCGATCTTGGGGGCATGACCGCATGTCACGCCCCCCTGTTCTCGGTACACAGTGGGCCTGGCTTACGCAGTGGCCCACAGCCTCTCTTGTGGCTGCTCGGTGACACCATCCGATGGGGGGACACCAAAATAGCAGAGCAGTTCTGCTATTTTGATGTCACCACCTTGGATGGTGTCACCCTGTGTGTCCCCCCCCTAGTGACGCCAGTGAGCTATTAACATCTAGCAAACAGCTCCTGGCACTCTGATTCCAAGTTTTTTGTTTTTTTTAGTGCAAACAGATGCCGATAGGGGGAATATGGCACTGTGCAATGTGAAAACAGAGTGAAAATAGACTGACAAATGTTTATTGCTGGGTTATCATTAAGGTAACACAAGAAAGGTAATCGTATATTACAGTTTAGTCTTATTCATTTATCTGTCCATTTTCACTGTGTTTTCACATTGTACAGTGCCAAATTATTCCATATTTCCCCTTTGCACACTGAGGACTCTGGGCCTGATTCAGAGCTGGACGCTCTTCGAGAGCGCTCACTCTGAATCAGGGCGTCCCTGTTTGTTTTTAAAGACGGCCTTCTGGCCGCTTGCTAAGCTGTGGGTGACCACCCACAGCTTTAACGAGTGGCCAGGTGATGGTCGCGATGGTCACGACCATTGCGACCACCGGAGCTTGCGATTCCCGCAAGCCCCAGTGAGCTTTTGGCTCTAATAGAGCCAGAAGCTCACCCACTGACATCACTCGTGATGTCAGTGGGGTCGCCCCAAACGGCAGGCATTCCTTCAGGAACGCCTCCGTTTGGCCAGCCACCCCCCTGGCCGCTTCCAAAATGGGGCAAGCTGTCAATCACAATCGACAGCTGCCCCGCTTTGGTGCGAGACCCCTAGCGACGGAGCGCCCGTCGCTGGCCGGGTCTCGCGCATGTGCACGCTGGAGCCGGCTCCGGTGTGCGCATTTGCAGTGGGGGACCATCGACCCGCTTGCAAGCGCTGTGCGCTCGTGAGCGGGTCTGAATCAGGCCCTCTATTCATTATGTTAATTATTGGGGTCCAAACAGACCCTCGATAATTAACATACTAACTCGACACGAAGCACTTCATCATTGTTCCGGCGCAAAGAAAGCTGATTCGAATATCATCTCCCCGAAGTGCTTCACTGCTCCTACAGGTCTCGCATGCGCACAAATGCCCCGGTGTCTGGCAGAAGGAGCCAAACATGGGAGGAGGGAACTGAAAGGATCTCTATTCGCTCCTTTCCATAGGGAAGGAGCGGGTTGCGGGAGTACTTACCATCTGAAGATGACGAATGCTCCCGCAGTCAAGCTCAGAAAATATTGTATTTTCGGTACTTGGTGAATTCTGTCCCCATACCAGTGTATGGGGACAGCGGGTCATCCCAGGAGAGAAAGGTAAGCAGGAGATATCTGTATATCTCCTGAATTAACTTTTTGATGAATGGTCCAAAAACTTAATTTCTACAAAAGCAGAAATTAAGTGATGATTAATAGACCCGTTAGGAGTACATTTTCAGTTGCAAACACAGCAGTACTCAATACACAACAGTATGTCAGACGTACAGATATGTAAAATTACGCCCAGCTATGTAGTTTAGAGATACGGCTTGACAGTGCTGTAGTAATTTTCAAAAATCACATTACCCTATTCATACACAGTATAATGTAATGAAGTCTCATATACAGAACATTACTATTAATAAAGGCAAAATTTGCATTTTCCATATAAAATGTAATTAAATGCAAACACCTTTACCTAGGGCTTGCCATCAACCATCGATGGTTAGCAACCATTGATAGTTTGCCACCAGTGGATAATGATTTTGCCATCAATGTCGGCAGAGAGCATGGTTCTCCATCTATGGCAGAGAGCATGGCGATATTTTTTTTTCCTCCTGGCGCAGAGGGCCATTGGCGTATCTTAAATGGGTGCAGGATGTGTGGTACAGACAAGCTCATGAGTCTAGAAGGGCAATTTTCGTGGTGGCCATTTTCCTGGAAATTTGCATAGAGGGTAATCGCTGTGAAAATGGCCACAGCGCCATTTCCCTGGAGACATGTGCATGCGCAATAGAGTCTATGCTCCTAGTGCTCAGAGTGTACTGCGCTGCTGGCTAGAGAGTTGGGGGCCCAGGCAGAGACTGTATACAGGCCTCCTCCTCTCTTAATACACCCCTGCAGAGGGCATAGTGCATAGCTCCACCCTACTTTGCCAATTGGCCCGCTGCCTGCCGTGTCCCGTCTCCCACTTACAATCTGCTGCCTGGTGGGGATGGCCACTACTTGTGTAAACCAATGATGGTGTATCATCAATGGTTCCCTGCTATCGATGTATACCAGTAATTGCACCATCAATGGAGACCATTCATGGTAAACCAGAAGATGTCCATCCCTCCCTTTCACCTCTGTTGTTTTGCACTTTATAAATCTAAAAGTAGTCAAAATGTAAATGATAAATAAGAAATTTTAATAAATGGCCCATATTTTACCTAATATAGACATGAAAGAATGAAGTAAAATCTGGATCATTGGTGAGACATTCTGGCTTTTCATTGTATAACTCTTGGACTATAATGCTAGCGTGTTATGTTGGTACATTTGGGGTGAGGGGCTCACTCCTAATGAAACTGTTATCTGAAATGTGTTCAGTAAGAGATTGTAAAAAATCATGACAATGCCAATGAGCTAAACAGTGCAGAATAGGTGTGAGTAATGGGGGCCCATTAAAAGGTGATTAACCTAATAAATAACGAGCAAGAGAAAAGGATTCTGCCCATAGCAAAGATGAAGTTGCTGAGATAACGGTAACCATGGAATGCAAATGACATACTGTATGATGAGACAATAGGACAATCTTAGTGCAGATAAGCAAGTGAACAATTGCACTGTGATGTAGCATTCGATAATGGCGTTCAATAAGTGATTTTGTAATAGCATGGGGTAAGAGAATCAGTAACAGCTCTGATGATAATGAAAGAACCAACAATGGCACAAATCAGTAAAAACAGTGATAATCAATTAGGGCTCTTCACAATGAGCAACACCATGTTACATTTCTGACCACTTCTGTTTGGTGATGGGCTTAACCACTTAACTGGCTCATATTTTTTTCAAAAACTGCTTAGAAATTGTAGTTTTAATTTTTTTTTTAATCTTAATTGAATTAGGGCAAGAATATCTATTTAAAACATATCCAACATGATTTTATAAAAAAAAACATAATAATATAATATTGATTTTTTAAAATATCGACTGTCAATATATCGGAATGGAACCATCGCGACATTGCAACTTTACATTTCACCGGAGGCTGCTCCTCTATACAGCTGCCGGATATGGGGTCCTGCCGTGATGCTCATCAGCAGATATATACTGCGGGAGGGTGCAGGTATGCAGACTGACTGGGAGGTCCCTCTGCCATTGACGGCTGCTGGAAAATGATCTTTCCCTACCACATGTACACACAAACACAGGGCCGGCTCCAGGGGTCAGAGCACCCTGTGTCTGCTCTTAACAGGGCGCCCTTACATCGCGTGCGACCAAAACTGGGGGCGTGGCCTAATTACCATAGGCCACGCCCCATATATGACATTATTAGGAGGCGTGCCCGCATGGCATGCCTCCAAATAACGTCAGGCTGGGGGGAGCCTCACTAGCTGGGCTTCCCCTAGCCCCGCTCCCGTTACTGAATGGATGCCATGCGCATGCGCACAGTATCCATTCAGACTCCGGGGTCCGGCACCGCCGCACAGCTGCGGCGGTGTGGGTCCCCAACCTCCCGATTTGACCACCCGCGGGCCACTTCGGCCCACGGGTGGAACATCAGGACAGTACTGTCCTGCTGAAATTGGGATGTTGGGGAGGAGTGCGCCCTCTATGGGTGGCGCCCCTGTGCGACCGCACTGGTCAAACATCCCTAGAGCCGGCCCTACACAAACATATACACTAAGAGCCTGATTCAGACCCGGACGCTAAGAAGCGCTCGCTCGTAACTGCCGATGGTTCGCATTGTGTTCATGCGTATGCATAGCAGTGCGCGTGCACGAGCCAGTTACTGCGTTCGGGAATCGTGCGCTTGTAGCACAAAGACTGAGCGCTACATGGAGTGACAGACAGTGCTGTTTGTGGGTGGTAACAGGGGAAGGTGCTTGTGAACGGGTGGAGTGGTGGTGCGAACTCAGGCGTGTCTGGGCGACAAAACGGCATTTAAAGGACGTGCATAATTAGCATGGAGGCGTCATTATACATGTCACCTGGTTGAATTTCAGTCAGCACTGATCGCAATGCTTGCGGCAGGGTAGGGTCTACCACAAGTGCTGTGTGCAGCTCTGATGCTTCTCGATGTTACCGATTAATCATACACTTACTGGAGATGACTTGTGTTAAGAAAGGAAAGTGGGCGACTTTATACAACTGCGTTCGCTCACTGCTGTTGCTCTCTAAGACATAGAGAGCGTCCTTACGCCATGCAGTGCGATCGTGGAATTTGCATACCCGGCCCCTTTTGGCCATGAGCGATCGCGGCTTAGCATCCGAGTCTGAATCAGGCCCTAAGGTTATTTATTTTTCTTATGGATTCCCATTAACCTACCAGTATGTGTTTGGAGTGTAGGAGGAAGCCAGAGCAGCTGGTGGAAACCCACAGAAACACAAGGAGAACATACAAACTCCACACAGTTAGGGCCTTAATGGGAATCGAACCCAAGACCTCAGTGCCATAAGGCAGTAATTTTAATCATTACACTAACACGTGTTAGCACCTTGTTTCTAACCCTGAATGTATTAAGCAAGATGAAGTGTACTATATTACTGAGGGAAGGTCATGGAAAAGAGTTGATGGCTTTCCAAGACCTTTCCACACCATAATATTAATATGTCAAAAGACTTCTGGCTAATTCCATTTACATGGTAGCCTGTTGAATCAATTCCCCACCCACAGGGTTTGTAGAGCATTTTTGACTTTTAAAAAGGCTCCTCCTGGGGAGTCCTGGAGTGGTCAGCCATGTCCATGGTATGGGGAAGGAGGAGTGTGTGGCTTAATTGAGGCATTTGAGTGCGGCGTCCATTCAGTGCAAGGAGACAGCTGGGGTCAGCCCACCTGCTGTTGGAGTGCTGGGCTCACCCACAGCATGACGTAAAACGGGAAGCGTGCCATACAGACATGCCCAAATGATGTCATCTAGGGGCGTGGTCTATGGAAATTAGGCCACACTCCTCTTTGGACGCTCACAAGTTCACTGCGCGTGGGGGGGTTAAAGGCGCCAACTGATACCAGCACAGGGCGCTGCTCCACCTGTAGCCGGCCCTGGGTCTAATTACCCAGAAGTCTATTCTATTTTTTAGTGGCTTATTTCCATGTGCTAAAAAAACTAAATTTTCAGTAGTTTTGCTTCAAACAGCAAAGTATTAGAACATTTCTAGTAACAAATTCATGTTTGGAACTTGTGTAGAATGTGAAAGTGATTTGATTACTAGCAGACTGTATGTCTTCATAACAATAAATTAGCGCTTCCATCTATTGGGAAATGTGCTGGCATGTGTAGTCTATTTCCGCTTTTTATTCCATAACTGAACAATATTTTATTGTATGTGTCATTGTGCTCCTAAATAATTCTAGTTAAAACTACTTGCTTATTCTTTACTTTTGAATTTAATTTCAAAAGACTTGCAGTACAAATCAATCTGAACCAAAGTAATAATTCTCCTATATTCTGGTAAAGACTAGAATATTAACAAGGCTGGGACTTTAGAAATCCTTCTTTAATTTGCATCTATTGCGCACTGTGGATAACCGAGCGCTTTACTCGCTTCATGCAGTGTTGCACATCAGGTAGCAAAGCTTCTATGGTCAGCTTTGCCATAGTGAATAAAATAAAAGTGGGTTTTATATTCTGTAACTGATTAAACTTGAATTGTATGGGAAAGTGTTACATTAACATTCTGCCAAATCATTTTTTAATGCAGTTTTCAGATTGCAAGTGACAGGTAGTAAATGTGAATGGTAATACTGTATGTATTCCCGGTTGACATGTGCATGAATTAGGGGCATATTTATCAAAAACTATTTGCGGAATATTCCCCGAAAATACACATTTTCCATGGCTGCCTGCAAGCACTAAGGAGCCCCTGAATGTACTGTACAGGGGGACCGCAATAGATGGGGGACCGCAATAGATATTGTAGCTGCTCCTAGATTTCAGAAGATACCGGACCCCCGGCCCTAACAGTTATACTGCAGAGAGGATTGGCCCTTGAGGGAAAGCTATTGGTTCTATATAACTGACAGCTTATGACTGAAGCAGTAAGTGCTGGTTTTATTTACAGACCTCTCCTGTGGATCAGCTTAGCAGACTCAGCACCCTAGAGGATCCGGACAGCGGTCCAACCTGCAGGCTGGCCCCTGGCTGTCCGGTAGGCACAGCACTTTCCTCACGGCTGGCTTACCTCAGGCACCCCTCTCCCAGAAGTCTCCGCGGGTCCCTTATATATCAGCAGTCGCGTGTGGGGACCTCTTCCTGCAACCGCACGCGCTGCCCTCTCCACTGGCCCCCTGGAGGGAGAAGGTTTCACCTCTGCTGCGGCAGCAATATCCCGCTCCTGGCCCCTGGCTGTCAGTCATCAGCTCCAGGGGAACTCTCTGGGCGGCTCCCTCCTGTACAGCTTCCTGCCGGTAGCGTCCTCAGCTCTCTGGCTGTCTGTATCTCGGCTGACACCTTCCGGCTGCAATGTGTCCACACAGCGGGCACCGGTAAGTCCCGCTCTCCGGTAGGCACAGCACTTTCCTCACGGCTGGCTTACCTCAGGCACCCCTCTCCCAGAAGTCTCCGCGGGTCCCTTATATATCAGCAGTCGCGTGTGGGGACCTCTTCCTGCAACCGCACGCGCTACCCTCTCCACTGACCCCCTGGAGGGAGAAGGTTTCACCTCTGCTGCGGCAGCAATATCCCGCTCCTGGCCGTGTGCCCACTGGATCCCTGTGTCCAGAGTGGGTAGCGGGTTCCACTGTTTCTCCATGGGGCGGACAATGTTTATATATGACCGACATGCTTTTACATTAAAGTTGTGTACATATATGAATTTACATTATATTAAAAGACAGTGCATTCTATATGCCCATTACCATGTACTCCTATGACCTGGATAATACACTTTCAGGGGTATTACACTATGCTGTTGGTGATTTCTAACAGGACCCTCAGAGTACTGAGGAGGATACATTACATAAGGTTGCGGAGTATGTAACCTAGACACCAGACCGTTAAGGAAGGACATCTGTGCCTCTCTGTTTTCACCCATAATTCGTTCGTGTAGACCAACAAGCTGACTGACAAATTAATTTTGTAACTCTCTTTCATTGTCAAAGAAGCGCTGGAGTCGGGCAGCCTCCTGTGCCTGGAATCAGCATCGGAATCTCGCAGCTGATTGACCAGGATTCTTGTCATTGTGCGTGTTGCTAGCTCCATCTTGGAAGTTTTTTTCTTCCGTTCAGGCACCTCAAAGACTAGAAATAGAAGTAAAGAATAAATACATTTACAAATCAAATCAAAGCAGTGATATCAGCATATACAGTATGTGCTTGCGGCCTTCTCTCTCCTGCACACCAGCTTCACACTGCAACAGATACATTGAGTTTGGATTTCAGCATAGCAAAATCAGCATAATGATACTATAATGACAGGTCAATCCAGGCCAATGTTGACATTAGCAATAATGTCTAAAGAAGTGGGTGTATAGTAACTAAAAAAAACTTACTGTTCCTACGCAATGTTGGGGTCTCAGTCTGTGCAGGAGTTGGTGTCCCACTCGGTGTCCCTGCACTGCTTCCACTCACCTCAACCACACCCTCAAGTGTACTGGTGTCTGGGACCCCCATGCAGGGCTGCAACTAGGGGGGCTAGAGGTGCACGTGCACCTGGTGGGGATTGCGGAGGGGTGAAAAAGCTGACTCGGCCATCCGAAAATGGCCGCCGCCAAAGAGGAGACTAATGCTAGAGGTCCTTACTGGACCTCTAGTGTCTGTCTCTTCCTTGGCGGTGGCCATTTTTGGATGGCCGTTTTCAGCAGATTCCATGCGGACTAGCCGTCCGCATGGACTCTGCTGAAAACGGCCATCCAAAAATGGCCGCCGCCAAGGAAGAGACAGATGCTAGAGGTCCTACTGGACCTCTAGTGTCTGTTAGCAGAGCGCAATACACACAGCGTTCCCGGAAGTGCCGGGAACGCTGGCGCTGCAGGGAGAAGATGCTGAGAGCTGCATCTTCTCCCTTCAAATCCCCTGGCAACGAGCATAAACCCCCCTGGAAACGAGCATAAACCCCATGGCAATGAGCATGAAACCCCTGGCAACGAGCATGGAACCCCTGGTAACAAGCATAAATCCCCTGACAACAAGCATGAAACCCGCTGGCAACGAGCATAAACCCCATGGCAACGAGCATGTAACTCCTGGCAATGAGCATGGAACCCCTGGTAACAAGCAGAAATCCCCTGACAACAAGCATAACCCCCTGGCAACGAGCATGTAACCACTGGCAACGAGCATAAACCCCATGGCAATGAGCATGTAACCCCTGGAAACGAGCATGAAACCCCTGGCAACGAGCATGGAACCCCTGGTAACAAGCATAAATCACCTGACAACGAGCATGAAACCCCCTGGCAAAGAGCATGTAACTCCTGCCAACGAGCATAAACCCCCATGGCAACGAGCATGAAACCCCATGGCAACGAGCATGTAACCACTGGCAATGAGCATAAACCCCCTGGCAATGAGCAGGTAATTTTAAAGTAATTAGAAGCATTACTGTGGGGCATAAAATGGTGTCGGGCAAATATGTAAGTGGCACTTTGGTAATAGGCATTACAGTGTGTGGTATAATGTGTAATGGGCATTATGGTGTATGGAATAATGCAAGTCACTATACCAGAGACATCTGAGTAGTGCACTGCCTTATTGAGGAGCAAGGACAAACTCCAGGTACAGGAAGGGAGGGGGCGCAAAATTGCTGCCTTGCACCGGGTGACAGATATCCTAGTTTCGGCCCTGCCCCATGGCAGCCATCGTATCTGTGTCACTTATCTCTGTGATGTCATCAAAGAGCATTGGTGATGTCATTGGGCAGGATTGGCTGTTCTCCGGGGTAACACTTCGTGAAGATGCACAACTGGACGATGATATGGCAATAGGATTAAACAGTGCAGAATTGCCAAAGACTTCATTACACTGATCGTAGTAAACCCATTCCATTCTGGCAGCACCACTTTTCCACCTGTTATTTTCGTGAACTTTGTTGTAGTATTTGCGTAGAGCTTTCAGTTTTTTCACTACCTGCTGCTGGGTCCGCACAATGCCCCTTGAGGTGAGGACCTTAGCTATGTTTGTGTACACTATCGCGTCTTTCACTGTGCCACTGATCTGATTTCCTCCTCTCCTCTGACTGCCAGCAGCTCGCGGATCTCCTCTTCTTTCCAATGCGCCATGCCTCTCTCTCTCTGTTTTTCAGCAGCACAATTATGACAATCATACCAGTGCCGCGCTATCTCAGCCAATAGTCGCTGCTTACTATTTCAGGAGTTGAAAAACCCGGGTCAGAGCCTTTCAGACAGGCGCCAACCCGTATAAGACCCGGGAAAAACCCAGGTAAATACCTTGGTCGAAGTACCGGGAATTTGATCCCGTGTTTACCCTTTCAGACAGAAAAAAACCCTGGGTCGACCCGGCTGGAGCCGGGAAATTACTTTTCTTTTCTCTGTCTGAAAGGGGTATTACATGTCAATTTGCAATTTACCTAAACTCCTAAAGGCAAATTGACATGCAAATCTACACTTTTCAAACATGCCAAAAATAAATAAATATATAAATAAATAAATAATGATAGCCCTCACAGTTAAGTGAAGCGTACAGCAGGGAAAATATATTTACATCCCATTAACAAAATTGTAAATTTGCCTCAAAAACAGTGAAATTTGTGAAATATCCTATTCATTGCTATTTAATTTTGTAACCACTTAACTGACACGGTTGCATCCCATGTGACAGCTCCGTCCCCCAATTGATAAAGTGTACATCATTAACAGTCCATTCCGACACGTAATTATGTTAAGGGTTACTAAATACAGTTAGTACCAGAAAATTGCATATATGTGCTTATTTGTTTATATCTTGTTTTTTTCTGGGGTCTCTCGAGTACCACATAAAAAAATGCAATAGTGCCCCTCTATTTAGATGTGAAAACCTATGGTGAAAAAGAAAAATTGTGAAGTGTTTTTAAATAAATACATATATATATATACTGAAGTGCTAAAAGTCATGGGATAGATGCCTAGTATTGTGTAGGACCCCCTCTAGCACAGCGAAGTGCAGCAACTTGAGATGGCATTGGTTCCACAAGTGGATGGAAGACCTCTGGAGAGATGTTGACCCATGCCACCTGGATAGCTCGCACAACTCCCTGATATTTGTAGGTGTAGGATCTTGGGTCCGAATGTTTGATTGGGTTCTTGTTGGGAGAACGTGGTGGCCACACCATTCATCGGAAATCTCCAGATTGCTCCTCCAACCAATTCTGGACAACTTGGGGAGGATAACACGGTGCATTAACCTGAATATACCATCATTGTAGGGGTACATGAAGTCCATGAAGGGCTGTAAATGGTCATCAAGCAATGCAACGTAGCGGTTACTGGTCAATGACATGTTCAGGTGAACCAGCTGACCCATGCCACGTGAATCCACCCCACACTATTATGGAACCACCACCAGCCTGCATGGGGCCTTGTTGACAACTGGGGTCCACGGCCTCATGGGGCCTGTGCCACACCCGAACCCTGCCATCAGCCCGAAACAACTGGAAATGTGACTCATCAGACCACGCCACATGTTGATAGTCCTCCAGCGTCCAATTAGCGACGTCACAAGCCCAGGTGAGGTCCTGCGTCCAGTGTTGTGGTGCTAACAGGGGCACTCTGGTGGGTCTTCTGCTCCCATATCCCTTGAAAGCTACAAAATACTGCATTGACCTCCTGGATATGCGTTTGGTACCTCCTGTATTGAATGTGGATGTGATTTGAGCCAGTGTTGTCTGTTACCACGGACAATTCAGGCCGAACGCTGCTGGTCATGGTCTTTAAGCACACATGATCGGCCACTGTGCTGTCCACAGTGGGTGGTAATGTATTCCATGAGGTATTGCTGATGTACATGTGAATGTTGAATGTCCGCACATCTTTGGAAATGGAATGTCCCATCTGTCGGGCACCCACTATCATGTCCCATTCGTACGCCAATAATTCACGTCACCTTGCCATGAACAGCCTAGCTGGTGTTAAAACTGACTCGCAAGATGTCAGATTACAAATGATGCAGGTCTGGTCATTTCCAAGATGTCACAGTACGGTGACACATTACATACATTACATTAAATATATATATATATATATATATATTTATAGGCCTGTCATATCATCCCTTTCATTCATGTCACATGAATTGCACAGGTTCTGTGGCTGATTAAGACCATAAAACCAGGTCAACTGGAGACAAAGCCAGCCAGCCACGGAACCTGTGTCATTTGTATGTTTACCAAATTAAAGGGAAAATATGGAAAGGGTATCTCTCTCTCTCTCTCTCTCAACATATATTGAAGATGGAGGGCATCCATGTATTCAGGACAGGCTTGCCGACTTTCTGGCTGCCCCTTCCAGGAGGGAGCAGCCAGATCGGCATTACAGGGGGGCGTGGCTATTGCGAGGAGGCGGGGCCGGCCAGGTGATGTACGTTTGTGGGCGTAGTGGGGCCGGGGCCACGCGATCGCGTCATTTTGGCCCCGCCCCTGCTGCACAATGCCGATATTACAGGCTTTGTGAAGCAGGGGGCAGAGCCAAAATGACGCGATTCGGCGTGAATCGCGACACGGCCCCCCTTGCTGCAGGAGTTTCTAAGGTAAGTGCGGAGGGGTTAAGAGGGGTGGGTGGCAGCTGGGAGGATTGCCTGCCTTCCCGGGAGGTCGGGAGCTGCACCCGATTTTGTGGAGGCTCCCGACCAAATCGGGAGGGTAGGCAGGTATGATTCAGGACAAACCTTAAACCCTTCTGCTATTAGACAGTATCGCTTTCAGCTGCATTGGTTACGGGAGGGCTAACTAGTTTTTATGACAGGCCAAAAGGAGAGTTTCTGGGGGGTTAGGGGTGGGGTTTAAGCACTTCAGTCTTGCTTCTTCCTGTATCTGCCTCTTTTCAGATTTTGCCTCTGCTGAACAGGTCTGTACAGTGGGTCTGATTCAGAGCCGGACGCTCTGACCAGAGCGCTCGCTCTGAATCAGGGCCCTCCTACCTAAAAATGGAGCGGCCTCCTGGCCGCTCGCATAGCTGTGGGTGACCAAAAAGATGGTCGCGATGGTCAAGACCATCGCGACCATCGGGCTTGCGACGAGACCCTGCGGTAGGGTCTCAGTGACCGCAAGCCCTGGAGTGATTTTGGCTCTATCAGAGCCAAAATCACTCCCACTGACATCACTAGTGATGTCAGTGGGGCCGGACCCAGACGGTAGGCGTTCCCACGGGAACGCCTCCGTCTGGCAGCCACGCCCCCGGCACGCCTCTTCTTTTTCAGACACACCTGATATGGTCGATTCGGAGGAGGTGTCGGGTGGGCGGTCGTCAGTGTCGCACAGTGGTTCCTCCTCTATATCCTCAGGTGAGCTGTTACCCTATATAACTTCCACCCCTCTGAAGCTTCCTCTCCTGACAGTAGTGGGTCCCTTTCTCCCAGGCGCAAGCATAGTAGATCATCCCGTAAGGACAGATCTTCGCTACATTCCCGTCTAAAGCATTCCTGTAATCGGCATTCTTCCAGCAAGGAATCATCTATCAGCCCAGGTGACATGGTCCGCTGTGCTAATACGGCGGTGCTTAGAGGGTTGAAACCACAGATAAGGGAACGCATTCGTAAAGGGAAGTACGTAGATGTTTTTGCCCTTACCACTAAAGCTCATAAATCCCTGGCGGCGGCAAAAAAAAGGCGCTGTTGGGGAAGACATGCACTGCTCTTAAATGGGCTGGCTGCAAGGTTTTCACATGTTTGCGGCTTATTACTTGAATTCCCGTCCGGCAGAAGCCATGAATGTGGTGCGCTATCTGCATTTTATTCATTGCCTTTTCCGTTCTTTGAGGGGTCCCGTTTGGCACCGGTACGATGAGGAGTTTCATCGCAAGCAAAATGCCATCGGATTATGGCCTTCGGGTGTAGAGATGTGGAGGTTTGGTTGGAGGTCAGCCAGCAGTCTCCTGCTCTGGGTGATGGTTTGACCATGCGCCGTGTCCCTGTCCCGCTTGCCAGTGCTCCCAGGTAACCTGGACCTAGCCCAAGCAGAGGCCGATGCTATGCCTTTAATAACAGCTCCTGCACGACGGGGACTTGGTGTCGTTTTCGACACCTCTGTCTCCGATGTGGTGGGTTACACCCAGTCTGAGATTATGCCAAAGTCCCGACTTTCTCACAGGACCCTAAGCCCGCAGCTGCTGGAAGTGGCACTAAGTAAGGCACTTCCCCAGTGCGTGTTTCTGTCATTGCTCGAAATTGTATCCCGTGCAAAATGATGCCGACTTTTTGAAGCACGGTTTTTCTGGGGGGTTTTTGATCCCAGTTTCAGGTGCAGTGGTGGGAGGTGGTTCAAGTAATTAGTGCTCAGCTCTAGATATGCTGGACATTGTGAAGGACAAAGGTGATGCAGGAGGCTTCACCTTTTCCTGACTTGATTCTCACGCTGGTAGAAGTTGTGCCTAAAATGGCGCCTGGGAAGTATCGGTTAATTCAGCATCTGTCTTACCCGGAGGGGTCATCAGTGAACGATGCCATACCATCTGATCTCTCGGAGGTTTGTTATCAGTCATTTGATGATGCCGTGGAGATGGCGCGGTCGTTTGGTCCTGGGGCTCTTCTGGCTAAGATAGATGTCGAGTCCGCCTTTAGGTTATTGCCCTTGCACCCAGATTCCTTCCAGTTCATGTGTTTACGGCTTCAGGACGGATTCTATATTGATCGTTGTTTGCCCATGGGGTGTTCGGTTTCATGCGCCTTTTTTGAGCGATTCAGTTCGTTCTTACATTGGTGCGTGGAAGTGGGCACGGGCGAGTTGGGTATTGCACATTACTTGGATGACTTCCTTTGTGTCGGTCCTGCGCGTTCCACCCACTGTGAGAAACTGTTGTTTTCGTTGCGTGCCCTATTTACGGAATTCGGTGTTCCCATCTCCTCAGATAAGACGGAGGGTCCGTGTACCTGTCTTTCTTATCTGGGCATCAAAATTGACACTGTGGAGCAGAGTTGTTGCCTGCGTAGAATGTGGCTAAGCTACGCGACACTATCATATTGGCATTAGCTAATGGTAAAGTTACTTTACGCCAGGCTCAGGACCTGATTCAGAGGCGCTCGCTAGATGCGTACACTCGCACCCAGCGTATGCAAATTCGGCTAAGTGACGGCATGGCAGGCGATCGCACGGCAAGGCATAAGCACGCCCACCATGTCCTAGTCTGCGATCGCTTTGTGTATGTAGACGACCACCAGCCTGTCTTAAGACGCACACTTGCGCACATCATCTCCACGAAGTATATGCAACCATCTGTACATCGGGTACCATCGGAAGCGACCGCAGCGCTTGAGGTTGACTATACCCTACCACAAGCACTTCAGTGTGAAATACAACCAGGTGACGTGTACTATGACGCTGCCTGTTAATTATGCACGCCTCTGAAACGGCATTAAGACGCTGAGGCACGCCTGTGTTCGGATCTCCACTCCCTCGTTTATAGTGGCCTGGCCCTGTCACCACCCACAAATGGCTTGTCCTGTCACTCACTCTGCTGGGCAGTCTATGCGCAGCGAGCGAACGCTTCCCGATCTCTCGCACTGGTTCGCGCACATGCACTGCGATGCATACGCATGCGCAGAATGTGAAAATCGTCCAGCTATGAGCAAACGCTTCTTAGCGACCGGGTCTGAATCAGGTCCTCAGTCTCTTCTGGGCTTTTTCAATTTCGCATGCCGCATTATTTCTATGGGCAGAGTTTTCTGTAGAAAGCTTCAGCACGCGACAGTGGGTGCTCGCCGGCCACATCACTTTATTAGGTTGTCTGTCGAGATTCGGCGTGATCTCGAGGTCTGGGATTAATTTTTGGTCCAATTTAATGGTTGGCTTTTTTGGCCTGGTGGTGAACCGTCAGCAATCCTAGTCATTGCCGGTTCGGCATCTCTTGGCACAATTGGTGCTCAGGTGCCTCAAATTTAACATTTGTTTTGTTGCTCGTCATGTCCCAGGGGTTCAGAATTCCATTGCAGATGCCCTGTCCCGTTTTCAATGGGCCCGGTTCCGGTGCCTCGCCCCCACTGCTGCTCTGGGTGGTGATTCATGCCCCTATCGCTGTTGGTAGGTTATCTTCCTGGATTGGAGGGTTTAACTGTCCGCTCTATTGCTCTGGGAACTCTTAGATCCTACCGGGCTATGTGGACTCAGTGGGAGATGTTTTTGTCTTGCAAGTGTGCGCAAGGTAAAGCCCTGCATGAGGTTTTACTTTCTTTTGTTGGCACCTTTACTCCTCCGGTAGCTCGCGTGCAGTGTTTGCACAGCGATTTGTGGACATTTCTTTCTTATTGCGCTTGAGAGGCCAGCTTCACTTTACAAAAAGTTTCTTGGTAAGCCAGTCTCTGAAGGGGTGGGCTCGCATAGCTCCTGTTCCTGATGATAGTAGGTGTCCCATCATGCATGCTCTGCTACTAGGCTTGGTTGTGGCCCTTCCCTCAGTTTGCTCCTCCTCCTATGAATCGTGCCTGTTCCAACTCGCCTTTGTGATGGCGTTTCACAGGGCCTTTCGCATCAGCGAGCTGGTCGCTCGTTCCAAAATGGCCCTTTCTCCATTATTGTGATCATATATTTGTATTTTAGTATTCTGTTCATACCTTTCATTTCTTAATTTGCAGGATGCCAGTTGGACTAGTGCTCGGTTTGGTTTATAGGGCAGTCTTAAAATTTTTGGGATGCCAGATTTAACTTGGTCCTTTCGTCCTCCTTGTTTGTAGTAGTACCCTTGGTTTTGGTTGGGTTTGTTTGTTAGGTCAGCGTGGCATGCTTTGGCAATCCTACCTACCAAGGCTCCGTCTGTTGGCTGAGGAATTTGGTCCACCGGCAGTTTTGGTGATTCACCTTGGTGGGAACGATTTAGGAACTCGGTTGTCTCTTAACTTGAAGTTCTCGATTGTGCGGGATTTGGAGTTGGTGGCACAAAGGTGGCCTTGGTGTGTCTTGGTTTGGTCCTCCATCATTCCACGGCATGGTGGATAGGGCTAGACGCAAGGTAAATTCCTTTGTGACTTGAAGGATGGCAGCTATGGGGGGTTCGATAGTTTTTCACCCCTGCATACGTTTTGTGGATGTGCACCTGTATAGGTCAGATGGGGTCCATCTCCGACATGGACATGCGCCTTTTTCTTGAGAGTGTTTTCAGCCTGTTAGACAGTTTAGTTTTGAGTTAGGCGGTTGGTGGCGGGCTTGGCTCCTGGTTATGCCTCGCCTGACAGGAAAGAGCTGCAGCCGGGGGGGTCAGTGAGTGATTATTACGCAACTCCCCTTCAAAATACCTTTGAGCAGGTGGGCCCTACTGGGGCAGCAGCTTTGGTTCGCTAACCAGGCTGCGAAGGTATAAGGGAGTAACAGTTGGCCTATGTGCTTGCTGAATAGGCAATTGGCTCTGCAAGTTTTATTTACATCTGTTGATAGTTACTGACCTCTGGCTGCTGTTTCTTTCGGTTGCTACCAAACTTGAAATAAAAGTATTTATTGTTATTTAATAAAAAGGCCGACCAGTTTCAAATGCCACTCACTGTCTCCGTGTCGTTATTCTTAGTATTAAGTGTTAATTTCTTATCAGTGCGATCACTACCCCCCCCCGCACATCATGCAGGCAGAGAGAGACTGCTGCTGCTTAGTGGTAGAAGCCTCCCTGGACCCTACATTACGATTTGGCCAATTTTGCCAAATCGTAACGTCATATCGTACATATCATGCAGTGTGTATGCACGATATGTGCGCTCCCGTGGTCGCATGTGATGTTGTCAGGTTTGGTGTGCTGCACATCAAACCTGACAATATCACTTACTATTCCATGCATGTCAATGACGTACAGAACGAGGTATCATTCCGTCATTCATTACATCACTCTAATGTGTACCCCCTCTCAGCATCCCTGGGTGCAGCTTGCCTGGGGGGGGCAAATGGGTGACTGCCCCCCAGGCTGCTCCCATTAAAAGCTGTATGGGCAGGGCCGCAACTAGGGGGGGGCTGGAGGTGCACGTGCACCGGGTGCACCGCTGCACCCACCGCCAATGTCCTCCAGCCTGGCGCAGCAGGGAAGCTCAAAGCCGGATGCCCGCTGAGATTTTATTACCAGCGGGCACCCGGCTCCTTCCCTGCAGCGCCGCGGTAGCTAGAGGCTGGAGTTCTCTCCGGAACTCCAGCTTCCGGCTCTCCCCACAGGCACTATGGGAGAGACATCATGACGTCTCCCGGCGGCAGAGGCAGGAGCGGAGTTTAAGGTAAGTATTGTTTTTTAATTGTGTGTGTAAGCGGCACTACAGGGGCATTACTATGGGGGCATTAGCATAAGGGCACTACTACAGGGGCATTACCATATGGGCACTACTACAGGGGCATTACTATATGGGCATTACTACACGGCATTACCATATGGGCACTACTACAGGGGCATTACTTTATCGACACTACTACAGGGGCATTACTATATGGGCACTACTACAGGGGCATTACCATGGGGACATTACCATATGGGCATTACCATATGGGCACTAATACAGGGGCATTATTATGGGGGCATTACTATATGGGCACTACGCGCATTACTATATGGGCACTACTACAGGGACATTACCTCAGGAGGCATTACTATAGGTGCACTGCTGCAGGGGGTATTACTATGGGGGAATTACCAGGTGGGGCGCTAAATTACTGTCTTGTCCCGAGTGACAAAAATCCTAATTTCGGCTCTGGTATGGGCCTCTGATTAAGCAGGAGATGAGTCAGAACTTCATGCGGTTTCCCTGAAGAGGAGAGGGTGGGTGCAGTTTGAGCAGGGGGTGGGGCTAAACAGGACTGGGCTGTGCTAGTGCTGCAGTCATCAGAGGGAGAGGAGGAGCTGCTGCAGATCCTAGGCAAGACAGAAAGGGACTTAACTATACTCTTTCTGCTGTTTGGAAGGTAAGAGGGAGTGGAGGCTACAGGGGAAACGTGTGTGCTGTGTGTGTGTGACTTACATGTGAGCCTCTGTGTGTGAATGCTGCAGTTTTATTAGGCATTACAAACAAAATAAACAGAAATAAACACCTTGCCATCTGGCACTAGCTATACAGAAGTGATCCTAGCTCACTAATAAACAACGTATAAGAAGGTTTTTCCAGGTTTAGTTTACCTGCTTTCATAAACCTGATTCTCTCACAGAGACACGAAAGGCTGTCCTTTCCCCAGGCAGTGTCTCCCTGTAATGATCAGCCTCACAGCACTAAAAACAGCCACACAGCTGAAAACCCTAATTATCCTCCTGTGAAGCTAATAACCCAAAAAGCTCCTAACACAAATACCTTTCTGAGGTCTCAAAAGACATAGGTTAGGAATCTAGGTCAAATATACCTGCCTTCTACTATGATGCCAGTGACATTGTCACATATTCCCCTTCCAGTGGCGGGCTAGGCCGGGGGGCAGATTGCCATGTGCCCCCCCGGGCCTCAGCGCCATTCGGGCCATGGGCAGTCTGTGTCTCTGTGACACAGCTGCACTGCGCATGTAGCGCTGACCGGACGGAGTTCGGTCAGCGCTACACAGTGACTGACAAGCACACAGCCGCCGACTCTGGCAGCTGTGTGTTTGCTTTGAGTGGCAGCCAATGAGAGTCTGTTAGACTCTCACGAACTGCCGCTACGCCCACTGCAGGAACCGCTCCATCTTCTGGCCCCTGCAGTGGGTAAAGGGAGAGATGTCATGACGTCATATGACGTCTCTCCCATAATGCAGAGCGGCCCGGCCCTGGAGGCGAGAGGACAGACGGAGGAACGGATGGCGGCGGCGGGAGCGGGGATTCAGGTGTTTTTTTTTTATTTATTTATTAGGTGTGAGTGTGTGTGTGTACTGTGGGAGGGGGGGCACTACTACTGGGGGCTCTACAAGGGGGATTACTACTGGGCACACAACAAGGGGGGGATTACTACTGGGGGCACTACAAGGAAGGGGGGGACTACTATACTACTGGAGGCACTACAGTAGTATAGTACAGTAGTACTGGGGGCACTGCATAGTGGGTTCCACTACTGGGGGCACTATATAAGGGGCTTACTTCTGGGGGCACAAGGGGCACTGCACAGGGGGGACCACTACTGTGGGCACTATATAAGAAGCTTACTACTGGGGGCACAAGGGGCACTGCACAGGGGGGACCACTACTGGGGGCACTGTATAAGGGGCACTGTATAGGAGGATCACTACTGGTGGCCTGTATAAGGGGGTCCTCTCCTGGGGTACAGAGGGCACTGCATATGGGCACCACTACAGGGGGCTGCCCCATATCTTTATTTTTACTTTACATTAACTCCATATGGACCCGCCTCCTCCCTCAAACACTTGGGGGGGGGGCCTAAGCATGCTCGTGCTTCGGGCACCCTGGCTACACGCTACTCCTCTGCCAGGGCCACCTGCATGCATTTGCTCCCCAGGCTAAAAGTTGCCAGCCAGCCCCTGCCCCCTCCCCTATTTTGACCCAGGGGGCGGAACACTTGCAGCCCCCAAACAAAAGATGCAGGACTACGCATCAGCATTAGCCAGTTGGGACTCAGGTCTGATTCAGAGCTGAACGCTCTGACCAGAGCACTCGCTCTGAATCAGGGCCCTCCTACCTTTTTTTGGAGCGTCCTCATGGACGCTCGCATAGCTGTGGGTTACCACCCACAGCTATAGCGAGCGTCTATGATGATGGTCGCGATGGTCTTGACCATCGCAACCGTTGGTCTTGCGATGGAGACCCTGCGGTAGGGTCTCGCTGCCGCAAGCCCTGGAGTGATTTTGGCTCTATCAGAGCCAAAATCACTCCCACTGACATCACTAGTGATGTCAGTGGGGCCGGCTTGAGACGGTAGGCGTTCCCATGGGAACGCCTCCGTCTGGCAGGCACGCCCCCGCCACGCCCACCAAAGGGGGCGTGCTGTCAATCAACATCGACAGCACACCCCCTTTGGTGCGAGACCCGGAGCGATGGTGAGTACGTCGCTCGCCAGGTCTCGCGCATGCGCACGACGGAGCTCCCTCCATCGTGCGCATGCGTAGTGGGGAACATTGACCCGCTTGCGAGCATCCTGCCGCTCGCGAGCGGGTCTGAGTGACCTCCTCAGGTCTATGTTCCACAGTAAATGTAAATTCCTGCAAAGCTAAAAACCATCTTGTTACCCTGGCATTTTGGCCTCGCTTTACTGACATCCATTTTAATGGGACATGATCTGTTACGAGCTTAAACCGTCTGCCCAAGAGGTAATACCTCAAAGTGTCCAATGCCCACTTAATGGCCAATGCCTCTTTTTCAACAACAGCATACCTTTTTTCATGGTCATTGAGTTTTCTGCTCAAATAAACAATGGGGTGCTCTTACCCATCCCTACTTTGGGACAACACTGCTCCTACGCCTACCTCTGAGGCATCCCTCTGAACCACAAACTCTTGAGAAAAGTCTGGTGTTATCAGCACCGGTTGTGAACACAAAGCCACTTTCAATGCCAGAAACGCTTCTTCAGACTCAGGGCCCCATTTCACCAAGTTAGACTATTTCCCTTTTATAAGGTCTGTTAGTGGCACTGCTGTGGTGGCAAAATTTGGGATAAACCGTCTGTAGTACACAGTGATCCATAAAAATTCTCTAACTTGTTTTGTTTACGGGACGGGGACAGTTTTGTATGGCTTTGATTTTGTTTGACTGGGGCTTAATCAAGCCTCTCCCTATGGTGTACCCCAAGTATAGAACCTCTTCCATTGCAAGGCAACATTTCTTAGGGTTGGCTGTTAGGCCGGCCTTCCTAATTGAGTCCAGTACCGCCTGACTAACTGAGATTCCCAGTCTGGACTGTGGATTACCACATCGTCCAGATAGGCCGCTGCATACCATCTATGGGGTTTCAAAATTCTATCCATTGTATTTTGAAAGGTTGCTAGGGCCCCATGCAACCCAAAAGGCAACATCCTATACTGTAATAGCCCTTCTGGAACAGAAAAAGCTGTTTTTTCTTTTGCCCTATCAGTTAATGGTATTTGCCAATAACCCTTTGTCAGGTCCAGTGTGGTGAGATATCTGGCTGTCCCTAGCCTCTCTATCAACTCATCCACACGTGGCATGGGATACGCATCAAATTTGGAAACTGCATTTAACTTACGAAAATCGTTACAGAAGCGTAGGCTACCATCAGGCATCAGAATCAGAACTATGGGACTGCACCACTCACTATTTGACTCCTCGATGACACCAATTTCTAGCATATTCTTAACCTCTTTAGAGACAGCATCACGCTGTGCTTCAGGAATTCCATATGACTTTAGATTGACCTTAACCCCTGGTTCTGTAATGATATCATGCTGTATTATGGCCGTGCGGCCAGGCAGTGCTGAAAACAAATCTCTGTTCCTAATAAACAACTCCTTAGCCTCATTCTTTTGAGCGGCTGACAGGGTTTTGAACACTTTTACTTCTGGAACCAAAGGGACTGACGCTACTGGTGGCCTTGGTTCAGATAACAGAGCTAACCTATCTTTCCAGGGTTTGATAAAGTTAACATAGTAAATTTGTTCAGGTTTCCTCTTGCTTGGTTGGTATACTTTATAGTTAACCTCACCCACTTTCTCCCTGATTTCATATGGACCATGCCATTTAGCCAAAAACTTGCTTTCCACTGTGAGTATCAAAACAAGCACTCTGTCCCCAGAGGAAAATGTACGTACCAGGGCATTCTGGTTATACACTCTCTATTGGGCTTGTTGGGCCAGCTCCATATGTTCTTTGACAATAGGCACCACGGCCACAATCCTATCTTGCATCTGAGAGACATGTCCATTACACTTTTATAGGGTGTGGGTTGTCCTTCCCATGTCTCCTTAGCTACATCTAGCAACCCTCTGGGATGTCTTCCATACAGCAGATCAAAAGGAAAGAATCCTGTGGAAGACTGTGGTACTTCTCTAATAGACATCATCAAATATGACAACAAATATTCCCAGTTTTTCCCATCCTTGTCAACAACCTTTTTTAGCACACTTTTTAAAGTTTTGTTGAATCTCTCGACCAATCCATCCGTTTGAGGATGGTAAACGGAGGTTCTCAAGTGAGTAACTTTAAACAATTTGCACAACTCCTTCATAATTCTAGACATAAAGGGGGTACTTTGATCAGTTAAAATTTCTTTTGGTATTCCCACCCTGCTGAAAACATGCACCAGCTCTCTATCTATACTCTTGGTTGACATATTACGTAAAGGGATTGCCTCAGGATATCGAGTAGCATAATCCACTATTACGAGGATATACTGATGTCCACAGAGTAGACTTTAACAAGGGTCCAACCAAATCCATGGCTATCCGTTCAAATGGGATCTCTATAACAGGCATTGACAATAGAGGACTCTTGAAATGGGGTCTAGGTGCATGATACTGGCACTCAGGGCAGGAAGAACAGAATTCAGACCCATCATTATACACCCAAGGCCAAAAGAACTGCTGCAATACAGTTCTTCTATTTCTCTGGGGAACAACAAGCTGTTTTACCACATCCTCACCCCTTTTTGTCACTTGATACAAGAGCTCATTGTTAAGGGCCATGTGTGGAAACGTAAGCCTGCTATCTGGGTCTAACGGGTTCCCATTAACAACTTTCACATTTTCTCTGGCTCTTATCAAGGTGGAGTCCTTTAACTGTTCAGATGCAAACAAATCCTTTTTCACTTCAAGGGGAGGTATGCTTTCCACTCTGCCTCCTCTGGAGGAATTCTCTCACTTTGTTTCTCATCATCTACCCCTTCTCCAGCCATATTAGCTGGGGAAGTGGTAGCTGGGCAAGGGTCTGAGGACTCTGTTGTCACACCTAAGGCCAGCATATCACCAGACTGGTCTACTGGCCCTACACTGTTCGGCTCTGCATCCACACGGGACTTCCACAATTTCCCAAAATTGGGAAAGTCTCTCCTTATTATTACATCATGTACTAAGGAAGGGACCATTCCCACATTAACCACAGCGGAGCCACAAGAGGTCTCAACATTCACTTCAGCAGTATTATAATAACGGGTGTCACCATGTATGCAAGTTACACCAACAGTGGTTTGCTGGCCATTTATAGCATTTACCAACCCATCTTTCACAAGGGTGATTACACTTCCTGAGTCCAACAATGCCTTTACCCAGTTACCTCCCATAACAACCTCACACATTTGTTTTTCGGACTCACTTGAAGGTGTAACAGTACAGGCTAACCTGGCAAAGAAAGGCATTCTGCAACGTTCAAAGACAGCATCACACTGCACAGGTTCTTGAACAACTGGACAATTAGCAACAACATGTCCTGGCATACCACACGTAAAACATTTAATCACATAACTGTCAAGTCTTTTAGGCATGTGAGACCTTTCTGGCTCCACTGACCCATCTTTAAACCGAGCACTCACAGTCTCTTCAGTTTTAAGTTCTCTTAACCGCCCAGGACCCTTTTCCCATGGAACAGTCTTACCGGGTTTCACCGAAGTGCGCTGTTGTAGATCTAGGGGTAGCTGAGGTATAGCCAGCAGTTTCTCTCCCGCTAGATACCTTTCCACCATCTCCACTAGCTGGTCAGCTGTCTTAGGATCCCTGTGGGTCACACACTTGCGTAAAACCATGGGCAGGGACCTTAAATAACGGTCCATGACAACTTTTTCAACCATCTGAGGTCCAGCTAGTGTCTCTGGTTGTAACCATTTTGTGGTCAGGTAAATTAGGTCGTGGATTTGTGAGCGGGGAGGTTTGTCCATGTAGTACACCCAGCAATGCAAACGTTGCGCTCGGACCGACAAGTTAACTCCCAGGTGAGTCAGAATTTCTGCTTTTAGCTTTTTTCATAGTTCAAAGCATCCGCCGTGCTTAAGTCAAAGTATGCTTTTTGAGGCTCACGGGAGAGAAAGGGGTCCAGCAATCCAGCCCACTGATCCTTAGGCCAACTCTCCCGCTCGGCCGTCTTCTCAAAGACAGTCAAGTACGCCTCCACATCATCAGTCTCTGTCAATTTTTGGAGGAAATGGCTTTCTCTTATGGAACCGTTTTGAACATTTGGGGAAGCATTTCCAGGCCATGCTGCAAGATGCTGCACCACCTCTTGTAGGACCTCACGGTCCTCGTGCTGTTGCCGCCGGGTTTCCTCAATCTCTAGGCGATGTTGCCACCACGCCTCCTCAACTTCCAGTTGATGTTGCTGCCGTATCTCCTCAATCTTTAGTTGCTGTACCCTAGAGGCTTCTAGCTGTACTGCTGTCGCTTGTAGCAAGGCCTTGTCAATATCCTCCATTTTGTTGGGGTTTTCCAGCAACTTTGTAGCCTCTTTCACCCAGGACATGTATCAGTACTGATTTCCAGCAAAAAAGGAATGTCTGGCCCTTTAACTGAAACAGATTCTACAACTCTGCAGGCAAAGCACCACCTGGACTTGCTTCTATGTGTGAGGCACCATAGCTCCCAGCATGTCGCACTGTCCAAAAGCCTCTGCAGAGTATCACACCTGCAGTTTAACTCTGTGCCACATTTAATTTCAGTCCAGACAGACACAGACCTGCTTTCTGCAGAACTCTCAAAGCTGCTGCTGTCTTCACTTATGCGCAGACCATTGTTGCCCGCATTCTCCACCACATGTAGCAAGGTTGAGGAACTGGTACCATCTTTTGGGGTAAATGGCACTGCGCAGCAGCTGAGAAATCAAACAAAGTGCCTGATTCAGACCCGCTTGCTAGCAAGAGGCCGCTCGTTGTAGACGATGTTCGCTAATGTGCGCATGCGTGTAGTTCACAGTATGCGTGCACAAAGTAGTATGAGTGACCGGAATGTGCTCGCTCGCCCTGCGAAGACAACCCAGTGGAATGAGTGACACGAGAGGCCATTTCTGGGTGGTAACAGGGGCAGACCAGTAGTAACGGGGGAGTGGAGTTGCGGACGCAGGCGTGCCAGAGTGTTTCAATGCCGTTTCTGAGGCATGCATAATTAACAGGCAGCGTCATAGTACACATCACCTGGTTGAATAATACACTGAAGTGATCGCAGTGCTTGCGGTAGGGTACAGTCAACCGCAAACGCTTCGGTCAGAACCGATGTAATCCGATGTTCCGACGGTTGTATATACTTCCTAGAGATGACATACGCAAGTGGCGGCTATAGACAGGCTGGTGGGCGTCTGTAAGCACAAAGTGATCGCTCGCCAAAACATAGGGGGCGTGCTTATGCCTTCCCAATGCAAGCGGCTGCCTTGACATCACTTAGCTGAATTTCCATATGCTGGGAGCGAGCGACCGCATCTAGCGAGTGGGTCTGAATCAGGTCCAAAGTCCACTGGTCTGGTGCAACTGTCCTCTGCCAGTTTTATTAGGCAATACAAACAAAATAAACAGAAATAAACACCTTGCCATCTGGCACTAGCTATACAGAAGTGATCCTAGCTCACTAATAAACAAAGTATAAGAAGGTTTTTCCAGTCATCAGAGGGAGAGGAGGAGCTGCTGCAGATCCTAGGCAAGACAGAAAGGGACTTAACTATACTCTTTCTGCTGTTTGGAAGGTAAGAGGGAGTGGAGGCTACAGGGGAAACGTGTGTGCTGTGTGTGTGTGACTTACATGTGAGCCTCTGTGTGTGAATGCTGCAGTTTTATTAGGCATTACAAACAAAATAAACAGAAATAAACACCTTGCCATCTGGCACTAGCTATACAGAAGTGATCCTAGCTCACTAATAAACAAAGTATAAGAAGGTTTTTCCAGGTTTAGTTTACCTGCTTTCATAAACCTGATTCTCTTACAGAGACATGAAAGACTGTCCTTTCCCAAGGCAGTGTCTCCCTGTAATGATCAGCCTCACAGCACTAAAAACAGCCACACAGCTGAAAACCCTAAGTAGCCTCCTGTGAAGCTAATAACCCAAAAAGCTCCTAACACAAATACCTTCCTGAGGTTTCAAAAGACATAGGTCAGGAATCTAGGGCAAATATACCTGCCTTCCGCTATGATGCCAGTAACCTTGTTACAATATATATATAAACCCCCCCCCTTAAAAATCCTGTGTTTGCCCCTGGGAGCAGTGTAAGGTTACAGAGTGAGCAGTGCGAGGTTTGAGGGGAGCAGTGTAAGGTGTGAGGAAGCAGTGGGAGGTTTGAGGGGAGCAATGTAAGGTGTGAGGCAGTATTGGAGGTGTGAGGGGAACAGGGTAAGGTGTGAGGCAGCAGTGTGAGGAGAGCAGTGTAAGGTGTGAGGCAGCAGTGTGAGGTGAGCAGTGTAAGGTGTGAGGCAGCATTGTGAGGTGTGAGGGGAGCAGTGTAAGGTGTAAGGTAGTAGTGTGAGATGTGAGGGGAACAGTGTAAGGTGTGAGGCAGCAGTGTGAGGTGTGAGGGGAGTAGTGTAAGGCGTGAGGCAGCAGTGTGAGGGGAGCAGTGTAAATTGTGAGGGGAGCAGTGTGAGATAAAAGGGGAGCAGTTTGATGTGTAAGAGGTCCAATGTGAGGTCTGAAGGGAGCAGTGTGAGGGGAGTGTTTTGACATGTAAGAGGAACAATGTGAGGCATGAGGGGAGTACTTGTGAGGCATGAGTGGAGCAGTTTGATGTGTAAGGCATACCTCCCAACTTTTAAGATTTATCAAGAGGGACGACATTTTGCATGCCGTTGGCATGAAAAGGGGACGGGCTTTGCATAAAAGGGACGAAGCATCATGAAAAGGGGGCAGAGCCTGAGGAAAACAGGGCTTAGCCTCGTGGCACCCCCATTTAGGTCACCGTGGGGCATACCCAGCACTCTTTGAGATGCTGGGAAGCCCCCAGGCTCTCCCTACACTAGTGAACAGATGCCGTGCGCATGGTATCTGTTCTTCCTCTGCTTACCCTCTGCTCTGCTAAGCAGAGCAGCAGTTTGTGTTTCCCCCAACTTCTCCCCCACCACGGGACTCTGCAGCCCGCAGGTGGGGCAGTGGGACAGTCCCAAAAAACGGGATTGTCCTGCTGGAGGTGTGGTAAGGGGAGCAGTATGAGGCATGAGGGGAGCAGTATGAGGTATGATGGGAGCAGTATGAGTAATGAGGGGAACAGTGTGAGGTATGAAGGGAGCAGTATGAGGTATGAAGGGAGCAGTATGAGGTATGAGGGGAGCAGTTTGACGAGAGAGAAACATTGCATACTGATGTTTTATGTTGGCTGGCAATTGCAGATATTTATTACCTCTCTCTTCCACACAGGCCTGAGGAACTTACACCACCAACAGGTATCTGCAGCAAGTTGTCAAGGATGCAGGTGCAGGTAAGACAAAACATATCTAGGCCTTGTTTATTGTACATACTTTTTGTTGTATGTTTTTTCACGTGTTATATTTTTTAATGTTCGAGGCTGATAATGTTCTGGTTTTTTTTTTATATATAACAGCTACATAATGGGGGTAAGGTGCAGTCTGGGAGATTGCTAGACACTTCAGGGAGTCAGGGAGATTGCTACTATTTCAGGGAGTCTCCCTGACATTCAGGGAGAGTTGGCAAGTATGAGACATTGCCCTTGGATGGATCAAATATTGGACTAGCCTTTTTGCTGGGTGGTGCTGATGCCATCATCTATTGCACCATTTCTGTCCAGTACTGAAGTACCCCTCCAGTCCCAACCCCAGCACTTATACATGGTGCATATCTTCAGCTGTCATTGGATTTGTTAGGTTCTATAAAGACCCAGGGCTTGGCCCTTTAACATGCTCACCCTACAGTGTATATAGTGACCCCTGTTATGCACATGCATATGACACCGGGATAAAATAAATTGTATTTAAATGAGAGCTATACTAGTGTTGCAACAAGTGTTTCTATTATCATTTAAAAAATACATTCAAAATTACCTAGCAACACTTCTGCCAGGGATGATGTTAGCCTTCATAATGTCCTCGGAAGTTAATAAATTGGACATTACACAAAGTATCCTTGGTTATATTCATCATTTTTAACAGTATCTATAATGCTATACAGGGATATTTAGAAGTCGTTTTTTTCTTTCCATTTTTTATCCAATAATGTGTAACTCACATGACCAGGGTCTCCAGTAATCCTCCTTCTCTTCTTTGCTGCAGTTACATTATCATCACTAAATGCTGACACTGTGATTCAGATGCACATGATGTCAGTATGCAGGAGCATTTTTAGAGATCAGGGGACCTATGTGCATCGGGCCCGCTATACCTGTGCCAGTGGTTACTTGCTCCAGCACAATAACTTGTCACACCCTTTCCCATACTTGCACCAGCTGCCTGATCATCTTTCTGATGATGCATTTGGAAAGATGGTGCCAGCGTACAATAGAGAAATGCTGTGGGGCAGTGCCAGAGTCTTTGTTCCCTGCTGCCATCTTTGTGAATACATCGCCAGAAAGATGGCCATGCAGCTGGAACAAGTAAATGGGAGAGCACCATATGGAATCTCTTCTGTACCCATGGGCCTGTGTGCACGGCACACTAATGTTTCCGCTTGCTTGCTTTAGTGGTACACCGTGCCCTGCTCGATTTTAAAACGGCAAAATGCGCCCTGCCCTTATACCGGTGCCTTGCTAAAACAGCATGCCCCGAGCCTTGCCCACCCGCTGCAGTGTCCCGTGGGTGGGAAAAGTTGTGGTGTCCGATCACCGCCAGATGAATAGATGCCATGCGCATGAGTGGAGAGCTTGGGGAAATCCCAGCACCTCCGTAAGTGCTGGGCACGCCCCCAAGTGTGACAAATTGGAGGCGTGCCCCAAAGACATGCCCCTTCCTGGACAGCCACGCCCATTTTTCAGGAGCCTTCAGTGCATGCATAGACTATCTGCCGGCACCCCCAGCCCCCTGCCCTGCCCGCACCCTAGCGGGAACAATACACACCCTGCAACTATTATAGATATAGAACCGCAAGTATGTGATGACATCATGCTGCAACTGTTGCTCTGAGAGTTTTTTTTTTTTTTACACAGGTCTATGACATCATTGGATCCAGTACTGCACTATTCTCACCACTCCATGGTTGAGTAAGGTATCGTTCTGAGGGCCTGATTCAGACCCGTTCGCAAGCGGCCGCTCGCTTATACGCGGCTGATGTTATGCATTTGCGCATGCGTATGCATTGCGTGTGCGCGATCTAGTTTGAGCGCTCGAGAAGCGCTCGCTCGCCCAGCAAAGACAGCCCAGTGGAATGAGTGACAGGAGAGGCCGTTTGTGGGTGGTAACAGGGGCAGGGCAGTAATAACGGGGGAGTGGAGGTGCAAACGCAGGCGTGCCTGAGTGTTTCAACGCCGTTTCAGAGGCGTGCATAATTAACAGGCAGCGTCAGAGTAGACGTCACCTGGCTATTTTTTACACTGAACTGCTCGCAGTGCTTGCGGTAGGGTAAAGGCAACCACAAGCGCTGCGGTCAGATCCGATGGAACCCGATGTACTGATGGTTGTATATACTTCCTGGAGATGACGTACGCTAGTGGGCAGCTAAAGACAGGCTGGTGGGCGTCTATAAACACAAACTGACCGCTCGCCAAGACATAGTGGGCATACTTATGCCTTGCCGTGCGATCGCCTGCCTTGACGTCACTTAGCTGAATTTGCATATGCTGGGAGCAAGCGGCCGCATCTAGCGAACGGGTCTGAATCAGGTCCTGAACCTGCTCCTTTTCCATCTCCCGACTTTGGCTAGTGACCTTGCCCCTTTCCAGTGCTGTGTTTAGTCTGTGACCTTGATTAACCTAATATTGCCAGTCCCTGACCTCAGCAAGTGTGTTCAGCTATTCTGCTGTCTGGATCTTCTTCTTGGATCATCGAACGCGACATACTGCCAAGTCCAGGTCGAATCTTTTAATCGTTTCTTCAGCCTCGCCTGTGCTATTACAGCAGCATTTTATTTCCATTATTGAATAAATTAGAGGGATACCGCTGCTAAGTATCCTAGAGTATTCCATGCACTAGCAATAGAGCAAGTAATAGATGTAACTGTTGCGTGATCGTACTAATAGATATAGCTTTACAGTATTACATATAAACAAATAGCATTCCTGAAAGATATTGCCATCACCTAGCATTCAAATATATTACTATTGCTACCTTAAGGCATGATATGTTGTTTAGCTGTAAATGTTACAAGCAATAAAATCCTGTTCTTATGTATATCACGTAACATTGGTGAAAAGAAGTACATAACCAAAATCATTTATTTTTTCAGAGCTGACATGTTTCATAGCAAAATATAAAGAATTTTACAGGTGCTATAAATTTCTGCTGTTCAGCCTTGAAATCTAATTTTTGCTGTTCAAGGTGCAGAGAAATAAAGAGGCTCTGGCTCCGTCTCTCAGTGTGATGCCAGCTTAGCCTGGCCAATGCATTTTACACTTGGAATACTTCAATTAGTCCAATGAAGAGTTTTGTGAGTTCAATTAAATCACAATAGTTTTGGTTACTCACATATTGTGAAACAAACACTATAAGGGAGCAACTCAATTGTTTTCGCCAGCAGCTCTGACTAAGTGGCGACCGACAGAGCAATTCAATTTGTTGCTCCGTTCAGGCGCAATAGCGAGCAGAAATGTGCGATAGGTCTGTGGTTTGGGAGCCCTAACCAGGACTTTAGACAGGTTTAGCCGTTTTACGTGGCTAAACCCGGTCTAATTGGGCGCAACAAGTGCAATAATTAAAGGCTGCTCAAAACAATTGAATTGCTACATTGGGCGCCCATTAATTACTGCGCCTAAAAAACTATTGAATTGCCTACTAAGTATTAAAAGTGATTTTAAGTCCTGCAAAGTTTGACTCATTTAGGGGGAGATGTGTCAAACATTTCAGAGATAAAATGGAGACTATGAACATTTCAACCAATCAGCGTCTGTCACCGTCAATGAAATGACAGTTAGAATCTGATTAGTTGCTATGGGCAACTTCTTCAATTTATCTCTATTGAGGGCTTGATACAGCTCCCCCTTAGATTCCAGATGTGTATTGTGTAACAAGCTACTGCAGTTAGAGATGACCTACGTGTTGCTATCTGATCTTAGCAGATACACAGATGTTGCAGATAAATAGTTAAAAGGTTACAGGGTTAAAAGGTTGACAGTGCATAAGGTTGAGTGTGTTAAAAGATCGACATTGTCAAAATGTCGACATGAAAATGGTCTACATAAAAAGGTTGACACATGGTTTTTCATGATTTTTAGTGTTAGGATTTAGGTTAGGATTGGGGTTAGAGTTCGGTTTAGGGTTAAGCATAGTGGAGGTTTAGGGTTAGGCACTAGCGGGAGGGTTGGGATTAGGATTAAAATAACAAAAAAGAAACATGTTGACCGTTTCTGTGTCGACCGTTTGACTATGTCGACCCTTTAACCCTGTCGACCATTTACCTGTCAACTTTTTAAACTTGTTGACCTTTTGTCCTTGTCTAGCTATTGCCTGTCTATCGTCTGATTTCTTTCTATTGACTGTCTATCTGACTATCTAGATACTGTCTATCTGTCAATACACACCCACATTGAAGGGACCGATTAATTGCAGCTGGGGAGCATGCTTTATTGCATTCCCAGTGTTTGATGCCTAAAACAAAGAATATGTGTTGCGGTTACTCTGACATTCTAGCTAAATTCATTTTACACTTACTGTGTTTCTTTTTTGCATTTTTAAAAATGTTAATTATTATATGTTATTATATTATATTTGATGCCAGTCATTTGACTACAGTGCATTATTTTTACTGGTTAAATAAAAATCAATATTAGACATTTTATGCAGCTCTCTGTATTATTTTTATCTTTTAGAGCAGGGGTTGGACAATAAGCGGCCCTCCAGCTGTTGTTGAACTACAAATCCCAGCATGCTTTGCAACAGTTTTAGCATGGCCAAATAGCAAAAATGGGGGGCTGCTTATTGCCTACCCCTATTTTAGAGCCAACTAAAAGGTCTTTTATCTAGAACATGTTATCCAGTAAGTTCTGAAAACCATTACAAAAAAAGCTGTTTTTTTTTGATAATGTCACGTAGATTGGCATGATCACTACGGTCACTGAAGAGCACTGCTAAATAATGTAAGAGGGGAATGCCATAGAGGTGGGGGCTATTTTTTACATATAGTTTGTCCATTTGAGGTATCAATGCAGATTTTGCACTCAAACCTCAGAAAATTACATCTTTGGGAGCTCGGCCACTTACGCATATACACCAAGCTCCAGAAATGCGATACATTCTGGGACATGGATACGGTGGGCAACGCCATCTTTAGATGGCATTGCCCAATAGAGAAGGACCCCTCCCAGCATCCTCTGAGGTCGCGTGCGTCACTCAACACTTGCGCTGAAGAACTTCTGGGTCATAAACCCAGAAGTCCTTCTATCACAAAGGACAGCTCTTCCTGGGAGAGTTGTCCTTTGTAATTTTTTTCAAGCATATGGTGTTAATAAATGCTGTTACGCTTACGAATGGTGGCGGGATGCATCGCATTCAAAATGCGTTGTGTCATGCATTCCGCCTATGGTGTTCCAAATTATTGAGAATCCCATTATCTGAATTAGACCCAAGAGCCAGGCTTTCTGGATAATAGATGCCATACAAATGGAACAACTAATGTACCACATGGGAATCATGGACCTGATTCAGAGATGGGCGCTGTAGCACAGTTGCTGC
Organism: Taudactylus pleione; assembly: GCA_031769625.1. Taxonomy (NCBI): domain Eukaryota; kingdom Metazoa; phylum Chordata; class Amphibia; order Anura; family Myobatrachidae; genus Taudactylus; species Taudactylus pleione. Next base: position 13,179,259 of record JAUIMM010000113.1, on the reverse strand, counting down.
GTCTCTGCATGCAGCGGCTGTGTTAAAATATGTAAAAGCTGCAGGAGGCATCTTAAGTAAAAAGACGCCAACTGCCGGCTTCTGTGTTCCGATGGCCGCATCCAAAGACGCAGCATTGGATCAACGACGTGAACATCGGTCCTGCATTAACATCTGAGTAACCCACAAAAGGATGCAGCCCCTGGCTTTGGCACGCCAGCAGCATGTCAATCATTCTGCGGATTTTGTGGCACTGCAAGTGACGTCGCAGGATCTGATCTGCACATGCCCTATCTGGCTCCTGCATAAGCAGCTCTCCAATCGTCAGAGATTTACGTGAACATCGGAGTTCAATAAATCTCTGAAACAGGCCTCATGCAGGCTTGCCTACCCTCCCGATGTGGCCGGGAGCCTCCCGATTATCGGGTGTTGCTCCCTGCCCCCCGGAAAGGCAGGCAAGCCTCCTGGCAGCCAGCAACCCTCCCGACCTTCCCCCAGAATATACTAGATACCCCCTCAGCGGGGGGGCTGTGACATGATTTGCGCTGAATCACGTCATCGTGGCCCCGCCCCCTGCCTCACAATGCCGAAAATAACGGCATCAATGACCGGGCACGCCCCCCGCTGTTAGCCGACAATCAGCTCCCTCCCGGAAGGAGGGAGCTGATTGTCGGCAAGTATGTCCTTATGTCCGTATTTATCTAAGGGTTAAACTACCGGCTTACAATAAAAATATGTATTTGATTGCATTACAAATACCATCAAAATAAAAAATACACAGTATAAATAATGAACGAGGCAGGAGAGAACTATGAACGCTCATTGCATGTACCATAAATACTAGTATTATATTCCTACATTAGCTGAGATTACAGGGGGTTTTCTCGTCTCCTGTATTTGCTAAACAGATAAAATGAATTTCCTGGCTGCTAATTACCAAACACCTGCCTGCTTTTTTTAATGAGACCTCATTTTTTATAAATTGTCTGTTCATTTCTTGCTCTTCACTTCAATATTTTTGATTGCCTTTGATTCCTTTGAGTGCTTTCTAAAGAATCTTACCACTAAATGTGACGGCCTCCTTAGCAAACACGCTTCCATCTGCATTTCAAATGTAAAAACAAACCTTCCAATCTGTTTGTAAATGTTGAGCCTTCTGAAGGGATCATTATGAATTGATATTTTAGAAAATGCCTTGTTTACACACAAGCCAATATTTTCCTAGCAATTTTGGCATTAAACCTTCTATCGGATGAGGTGTTGTCATGTGTGCAAACCACTTATCATACTAACATAAAATAAAGACACTGAGACGTGGATTTGGCAGATAACTTGATGGCGATTTATTGGAGAAATTAATATTATTTATTAATTCTTAAATTAATTAAGGATGTATGGTGGCAAAGAAAGGACGGCCAGAAATCAGCCAGATCTGCTATGCCCACACACAAACAACAAAAGACATAGCAGGCGTAGATCGCCCAGAGTGCATACACATAACCATGTAAACCATGTCAAACACAAAAGGTAACGCTCACCCTCTAACTTGACTACCCACCCGTTTAGGTGATGATACTGCCCCCCGTTAGGTTGGTACAGCCAACTACCAGTCAACGAAGGGAGCGCCCTTAAATCATAATTGCACCTGGACTGGTGAACTGCCGTTCTTTCCCGCCACTACATAATTAACTACAACAACCTGCCAATAATTGCAAAGGGAAGGGAGGGTGGGCAATCTGGAACCAAGAGGCTTTGGCCCTCACTTCTAGCCCCTTATATAATGTCTCTATTGAAAACCCGCCCCTGCTAACGATAGGCTAACTCTAAACAGTAATTTGCATACACGCCGGCCCCCATCCTAGAGGTTTAAAACACCTCTTTTCATATGCAATCTTTCGGTTTCACTAAACCTTCTATCGGATGAGGTGTTGTCATGTGTGCAAACCACTTATCATACTAACATAAAATAAAGACACTGAGACGTGGATTTGGCAGATAACTTGATGGCGATTTATTGGAGAAATTAATATTATTTATTAATTCTTAAATTAATTAAGGATGTATGGTGGCAAAGAAAGGACGGCCAGAAATCAGCCAGATCTGCTATGCCCACACACAAACAACAAAAGACATAGCAGGCGTAGATCGCCCAGAGTGCATACACATAACCATGTAAACCATGTCAAACACAAAAGGTAACGCTCACCCTCTAACTTGACTACCCACCCGTTTAGGTGATGATACTGCCCCCCGTTAGGTTGGTACAGCCAACTACCAGTCAACGAAGGGAGCGCCCTTAAATCATAATTGCACCTGGACTGGTGAACTGCCGTTCTTTCCCGCCACAGCAAGGTTCAGCTTATAGAACCGCCGCACCGCCACCATACCAAGTACTACCCCAATAACGCCAACTCCTCAAAAAGATCCCCAATAAACAATGACACACCCTCCTCTGTTAAATGAACTCCATCAGGTCTATACATATAACTAAATCGAAATTGAATGTTATTATGGTAAATGAAACGGCCATAATTGGCCATCACAAATTTGGCAACTGCGAAATTAAGTTTCTTCCTAGCTTCGTCATTAGCAGGAAAACTCCTAACCCCACGCCAGACCTGTCGAGGTACAATGCAAGACCAAATTAATTTACACAAGGGCCAGGCCGATAGCACCCTCGCCAAATCGTTGACAATATCAACTCGTAATTCTACAGTGGACCTCTGCCCTAAGTCGTTGCCTCCTAAATAAGCCACCAAAATACGTGGCCTACCAAAAAGCCTTGCATACTCTAACAGTTTAGGACAAAAGGAATGCCATCTCATACCTCTGGAACCTATCCAACGGACCCTAGCTGAATATTCAAAAATTGGAGCTTGATCTGAACTCAAACCTAGCAGCCCAGAAAATATATGAGTGGCCTATAACCCAAATGTCCTGCGTGTCAAAGAGCAATCCTAAAGGTGGAGGAAAGCAGTAAATAAAAAATTAGTAATTGTCATAAAACAATAAAATTTTATGGTGTATTAGTGGGATCTGATAGAACATAAGTGAGTATCTGCCAAAAAGAAAAATTTTCTATTGGTCGCCGACTTTACTATTTGAAGTGGCTGAGACAAACAGAAGACACAAAGGGGAAGAATGGGTGGGGGGGAATTGGGAAAAAACAGGTGAACTCGGCAAGTGGTAAAATAAAAACCTGCTGAGGGATGGACTATGGCCTAATTAAATGATTGAGAATAGCCGAATTGAATCCGTCAGTTCAGGTAAAAATTGTAAAATCCCTCAAGACTCCCATTGCCAGCAATGGCGAGTAGCTAATCCCGAGTAGGACGGACAGGGGTAACAGACAAGACAGGACAGTACATGAGACAAGACAAAAACCAGGCAAGCATAAAATATAAACGTAACCGGAACAGACTGTGAAATGACTTTAAACAAAGGGCCTTCATGCCTAGGTCGAATGTAACCTTTATAACTATCCGATTTCCAATGTCCTAGGGCCTTAATTTCTGATGCCGAGAAACCCGCAGCTGCCGCCGAAGTTGCGGCTCCGATCAGAAACGAGTGTGTACCAAAATCTTGAGGCGGGAGGCCTAAAACTGATACACACCTCTTCAAAAACCAACCAAACTGGTATTTGGTAAGCGGAGTCCTGTCCATATGCATGAGTCATGAACCAGGAACATCCGGCCGCAATAACTCATACCGCATAGCTAGTGCCACGGGGCAGATCTGTTCGTCCCTAGATGGACCCAACGAGATCCACCTACCCCTACCAGTCTGGTCGGTCTTCGACTGCCGAATCCTACAGAGAACAGACCTCTCACTGACCAGGATATCCGAGAGGAGCATGGCGGCATCAACCCATTTGGATGATGCCACCAGCTCCGATACCCTCAAGGTGCCGTGAAAAGCCTCCGAAAACACCACTTGAATCAGGACCGCCTCATACGCAGTAAGAGCCACTCCGAGAACCGCCCCTAATACTGCCGGAAGCAGATGAGCGTCCACAGGTCTCCTACGGTCAGCTACTGGCCGGGAGACCCGTGCCCAACCCTTTAAAGCCTTCACTATCAGAAAACTTTTAGTAAAGTCAGGTTGGCCCTTCAATTTACAATAAAATGCAATGCCCCCCAAAGAGCGCGCAACAGAAGCCCTGGATCTGCCAGCCAAACGGAGACTCCAAATAAAAGAAAGCATCGAACGATGCTGACTCTTACCTGCCTGTTTGCTGCTACGGGAATAATCTTCCCATTCATTCCATGCCTGCCGATATGCTCGCAACGTGGAGGGGGCTAAAGACTGTTCTGCTTAGGCCTCCATGCCGGCTCGATCACCTGCCAAACATAAGAGGGGCAAAGCACAACGTCAGCACCAGGGCCACAGATCGGGACCTAGCCCACTGGAAACGTGATAACGCATCGTCTATCTCATTCTCCACCCCAGGAACGTGTCTTGCCTTAAACATGATGTTACAGCGCAAACATGTGAGCACAGCTGCGCTAGCAAGCGCAAAACCAGCAGGGAAGCCGCATGTTGCTGATTGTATCGCATGGACCATGCCCAGGTTGTCACACCTGATAATGATGCTGCGATTGCGTAACCATTCCCCCCAGATTTCCAAGGAAACCATTATGGGAAAGAGTCTGAGAAGGAGTAAGTCCTTAGTCAAACCCTTTCCCACCCATTCTTCCAGCCAACGGCCAACGCACCAGGAGCCATCAAGGTAACATCCGAACCCCGTGGTGCCTGCTGCGTCGGTGAACAGCTGCAGCTGCAAATTGTCAGCGGCTGGAGACATCCACAACCGAACGCCATTAAAATCCCGAAGAAACGAGACCCAGACAGAGAGGTCCTGCTTAATCTCTGAGGATAAACGTAGCAAATGTCTCGGTTAGTGACACCAGCCGTGGCCCTTTCCAATTTACGTGAAAAAGCTCTGCCCATTGGAATTACTTTACAGGCCCAGGAGGGATTGCGCCTGCCGCAGGGTAATTCTACTGGAAGCCGTGCATTCCGCTATGGCATTACTTGACAGGCTTATCGAGAGGAATGCGACAAGAACCCACCGAGGTACAGATCTCGATACCCAGGAATGACAAGGGGAAGGGCCCTCCGTTTTGTCCACAGCAACGGGAACTCCAAATGAAAATACAGCGCTCGTAAAGAAAACAAAAGATAACTGCATCTGCCTGAACCGGAAGGGCCGACACACAGAAAGTCATCGAGATAGTGGGCTATTCCATGACTACCGCAAAAATTAAATAAATAAATTCCGCGCACCAGTGTAGGAAGGTGCTAAAATGCTCGAAAAACGCACAGGACACAGAACACCCCATAGGCAAGCATTTGTCTATGCAATATCCGTTGTCCAAGCTAAAAACCCATAAACTGGAATGACTCTGGGTGCAAAGGAAGTAGACGAAAAGGTGACTCAACATCTATCTTAGCCATCAGTGCGCCCGGACCATAACACCTAATGACGTCCAAAGCATCGTCAAAAGACTGGTACACCACCGAGGAAACCTCAACTGGTATGGCATAATTACTGACGAGCCTGGCGGATAAGACAGATGTTGCATGAGCCCTTATTTTCCTGGAATTTTCTTGGGAACCACTCCCACCGGGGAATTCACAAGATCCCTAATGGGGGTTCTGCAAAAGGCCCAGCAATGCGCCTGCGCTAACCTCGCCAGCCACTTTTTCCCTAAGAATGTGAGGCAATTCAAAGGCAGACTTCAAATTTCTAGGCGAATATGTGTCGACATCCCTGCAAATAGGTAAACGAAAACCAAAACTGAAGCCTTTTAACGAAAATTCTGCGTCCTGCAGAACCGGGTACCAACTCAACCATTTTGCTATCGCTGTGACACGGACAGGGGATGGAACTTTACTTAGCACTTGTGCCTTTTGCTGGCTGTGCAGGCTGCTGCTGGGCACCCCCCTTGAAACACTTGGCAACTGGGTGATTGCCACCACATCGCAAGCAGAGGTGACGAAAACGACATTTTAATGTGGAATTATTAAAGGCGAAGCATTTTCCCCAGACGCCTGCTGTTAGCCCTGACGAACTGAACTAGCTGCTTTGCACGCGTTGTACCCCTCATAGGCAGGACGCGAAGGCTGCGTGACCTCCAGCAATGTATATTTGTCGAAGTAGGAGCATAGCTGAGAATGGAGCTTCCCGGTGATAGCTGCTTGGGGCAGTGATTGCAATAATAAGCTGTGCACCCTGTAGAAATTCACTGTAGCACATGTATTCTGTCTATTTTGTAAGTTAAATGCTCAGAATACAGTATATAATACAATCTCCTCTATTGGCTGATAATAATGATTCAAAGGAGATAAAAGCTAGATCTTAGGTGCTATAGATAAATAAAGCAGTGTCAAAGCCATTACCCCTTACTGTCAGATAACGCATCACTAAAGCATTCTATTCCCCCAATGATACCTCAATGCCCAGCATAATACTGACACTGTTTGCTGCAACTGTTTTCTACCATTAAGAGGGCATAATCAGCACTTAGACCATCTATAAAATACATCATACGAATGTACTGAATGATATAATTCTGGCATATACAGGACCAGCAAACACAGTAAGTAATTATATGTAGAAGTAGAGCCATCCTGTCTGAGCTGAATCTTTTTATTTCATGTGCCGGCTCCTTTACAGATCATATGAGCAAGTTGGGGAATCTGGGAGAGGGCAGAAAAAGAAACCATGCACTGTCCTGGAAACAGATGCACAGATCGGTCCCCCTATGTACTGGATGGTGTATTATCCAGTATTAATAATTGATCCAATAGGTGATCCATATCAGTGCACCCCGTACAGTGCATGTTTTCCAGATCTAGTTGGTGCACAACAATATTCATTACTGGCTTTTTAACTTTTTCTACTGGCTGACACATTTAAAAGATCAACAGGGACTGTAGTGCTAGTTATTTCATTTGTGACACTGAGGGGATCCTAAAAAACATGCAACTTTAGTATTATATGCTATTTCTATTGTAGTCATCATGGTGTGGGCTGAGGAGGGGTTCAGGCAAGGCACTCATAAACCCCTCCTGCATTTGCCTATGGTGCTGGCCATTGCAGCCACAAAGATAATATTGACCAGGGGCATTAAGGACTAAAGGGAAGCACCCCTCCCCCACACTGGCACACCTTCCACAAAGCTGCTGCAGCCTGAGGGGGGATAGAACTATCAATAGGGGAACCACACCTGCAGCTCCTAATAACATGGGGACACTGTGGAGCCAGGGACCAGGGTCTGGGGAGGCTCATTACTAGGCAGGACATAGCTACACCCACCCCCAGCAGAACAAGAAATCAGAAAAGACACTGATTGAGGACAGAAAGGAAAAGTAAAAGCAATGATATGAAGTAAATGAAAAGAGACTAAATACAATAAGGAAAAGGAGGAGAGAAGAAGAGAAGAAGGAGAAGCACTAAGAGAGATTTATTAAGGAAAATGACAACTGACAAAATGCACTTCCCTGTCCTGGAGCAATCTGGAACCAAGAGGCTTTGGCCCTCACTTCTAGCCCCTTATATAATGTCTCTATTGAAAACCCGCCCCTGCTAACGATAGGCTAACTCTAAACAGTAATTTGCATACATGCCGGCCCCCATCCTAGAGGTTTAACACACCTCTTTTCTTATGCAATCTTTCGGTTTCACTTACTCAAAGAATATTTAATGTACACACGCTCCAAACTGCCCGAAAAATACTACTTGTCTCTATAAAGTGAGAAAGGCAGTTGACAAGGCTCTGTTTGAGCTACAGGCTGATGGCGGGATTTTGCTGGCGATCTACTCACCAGAGGTAGAAAATCCCAATAGGAGATGCGCTGGGATTATCCTGGCGTAAACTCCAAAGAGCAATACAAGGGGTAGCCTACTTACAAGTGCCACCCCAGTACTCCTTTCACTATCATATCTCAGGACAGCGATAGCAATGGATAATGACTAGAGAAAAATATCAGAATCCTGACCGTAAGTATTGGGGTTAGGGGGAGGGTTAGGCACTAGGGGGAGGGTTAGACACTGGGGAAGGGAGGGGGTTAGGGATAGGTTGTGGGGGGAGAGACTAGGTTTAAGCTGCGGGGGTTGGGGTTAGGTTTAGGCAGCTGGGAGGGAGGGTAAAGGGTAGGGGAGGGGTAATATACTTACCTCTAACTGTTGGGATTGTGGACCTCATTCAGAGTCGGTCGAAGCGGCCGCACGGTCGTACGAAAAAAGGGGCCTGATATTCAAATGATTCCCTCGCAAATTGCGTCCCTAAGTTCGGATTGGTAGTTGGCCGACCAAGGAGAGGAAGCGGTCGGATGACAAAAAAATACGCCCCCTTCTCGTACGCATTGCACGTCATCTCCGAGCATATAAGGATTAATCGAGACCATCGGGAACCATCGGAACTGGTCGTAGAGCTTAAGGTTGACCATACCCTCTCTTAAGCTCTACGATCATGTCAGTGTAAAAACCTCTCATGTCACATGTGCCATGACGCTACTTTGTTAATTATGCACTCCCATAATCCGTATGCACTCCCAGAAAACGCCGTTCGCATAATGACTCACGCCTGCGTTCAGATCTCCACTCCCCCGTTTTCAAGCACCTTCCCCTGTTACCACCCACAAACGCCTCCATCTGTCACTCAAACTACCGACCTGGCTGTGTTCAAGGAGAGAGAAATTTCTGATCGTAGCGGCTAGTTTGCGCACGCGCATTGCGAACTTTACGCATGTGCAGTATAGCGAACATCGGTGGCGTACGACCGTGCGGCCGCTTCAACCGACTCTGAATGAGGTCCAGTGACCCAGTCGGGGTTCCAGCCAGGATTTTTATTTTTATACTGTATGTGTGTGTATATATATATATTATATATATATATATATATACAGGGGCAGAACTATGGGAGACAATGGAGGCGCCTGCCGCTGGGCTCCAGCACTGAAGGGGCACCTCCTCCATTGCCCACAATATATTCACCCCACTTAGAGCTGTAACAATGTACCCGGAGTGTACCGTCACGGCCGCCCAATACATGGCACCTCTTCCTGGCACCTGAGTAGCCACTATACACTAGTGGAGAGCTCAGTGTCAGACCATCAGCTGCCATCTCCATCTATCTATAGCCTGTCCATACTCATTGGTGTTACTGCTCCTCAGCGGCTTCTTTTGTCAGTGTGACACGTTCGGCGCCCCCTCACCCACAACTCTCTGTCTCACTCATCCATGGCATGCCTATATTCTCTGTGCAACTGCGGTAGTATCTGCTTGCAAAATGCTACATTACAGTGTCAGCGGTTGTGATGGGGGGGGGCACCAAATTATAACATGCATCCGGGCGTCTGGGATGAAATTACGCCACTGTCTATCTTTTATTTGTTTTTCTCAAAGTGGAACAAGAAGCCCAAGTTTCGCCCATAATCTATTCCACTTTTATAGAATAATAATTATCAGAGGTTAGTGGTGATCGCACCCTTAACATATCGCCCTTTATGGGCACTATTTATCACAAGCCTTATTTTTAATTGAGAGATGATCAATTATTTTCACCTAAATTCGCAAAGCGAAAATTTATATTTTATTATTAATATAGAATTTTGCTAGAAGTTCTTGGCGGTAAATTGGCTCCAATGACAGCTAATGACTACTACTGAAAGCAAATTGTATGCTCAATTGCGAGGCCCTTATGAGATCATAGAGATGCTGGGACCTGTAACCTACAGGGTACAACAGGAGGGTAGAAGAAAAGAGGCACAAATTTACCATGTAAATCTATTAAAACCTTGGAAAGAAAGTGCCAGTCAGTCCTCTTTAGTGGCAAAGAAAATCCCAGACTGTCAGGTACCCATTGAGGTCTCCCTCAGTCTTAGCCCAAAACAGGAAGTTATGAGCTTAGTAGCACGAAACCAAGATGTATTCTCTGCTATTCTGGAAAGACCAAAATCATACAGCATGATATTATTACTCCTCTCGGGGTGATAATAAAGCAGAGACCCTATAGCATACCTGAGGCAAAACGGGCAACAGTAAAATGACAGGTGGAGGAGATGTTGCACTTAGGGGTCATAGAGGAGTCAAACAGTGAATGGAATAACCCCATTGTCTTAGTGACTAAGCCTTCGGGGGCTTTAAGATTATGCAATGACTTTCGCAAGTTAAATAAAGTTTCTCAGTTTGATTCCTACCCTGTGCCCCGGGTTGACGAGCTGGTGGAGAATCTAACAAAAAGCCAGTATGTCACCACTCTTGATTTAACAAAAGGGTATTGGCAGTTTCCAGTACAAAATTCTGCCTTTTGGTTCGCATGGAGCCCCAGCAACTTTCCAGAGGGTTATGAATAAGTTACTTCGGCCCCACATGGAGTATGTAGCTGCATATTTAGACGACATCATCATCTCTAGCTCTGACTGGGAGTCACACCTTCCAAAGTTAGAGGCAGTGTTACAGTCTTTATGGGCACATGGGTTTAACGCTAACCCTGAGAAATGTGCCATTAGAATGATAGAGGCAAAATACTTGGGATATATCATAGGCAGAGGGCAGGTTAAACCTCAGCACAGTACAGTGGAAGCAGTCCTCACATGGCCTAAACCCAAATGTAAATTACAACTCAGAACATTCCATGGTTTGGTGGGCTATTAGGTTATTATGTCTTAGAGAGCGACGGCAAAGTGAACCCACGCCAATATAAAGACGCACAACTTTCTCTCTTAGCACACGTCATCTCCAGGAAGTGTGTTATTAATCAGTGACATCGAGAGCCATCGGAGCTGCACGCAGCGCTTGAGGTAGACCTTTCCCCACAGCAAGCACTGCGATCACTGCAGGCTGAGATACAACCAAGTGACATCTACAATGATGCATCTTTGCTAATTATGCACTCCGTTTTGACGCCCAGATGTGCCTGCCTCCCCACCACTCCCCCTGTTACCACCCACAAATGGCACTATCTGTCACTCAAAGTAGCGTCCAGTCTGTGTACTACGAGTGCACAATTCCTAGACGCAGTGACTGGTTCACGCATTGCGTACTTTGACGCATACGCAAACGTGTGATAATCGCCCATAGCGTGCGTATGCAGCTTAGCAAACGGGTCTGAATCAGACCCTATGTTTTAATTCTCTGCTTTTGTACTTTCATATACCTACCTAATATACAGTATGGGCTCATGAGAAGTCCGAAGATTCAAGATTTTATTAAGGATAAGGCAAGGATTCCTAAGTCTCTTGCACCTTTGTACTTTATTTATTGTATTTTGCACTGTTGTCACTCTCTCTCTCTCTCTCTCTCTCTCTCTCTATATATATATAGACTGTATTTATATATTAGTTCTGCCCTCATTTAAACTTTGACATTTAGACCTTTAGAGAATTAACCAAACCCATATATATTTTGGCACTTCAATCTGTATATGTGTGTTTATATATATATATATTATATTTAACTTTTAACTTCTGCTCTCATATAAATGAAATGACATATAGACCTTTTGGTACCACAATACGAGAAGTAATATGAGCAATTTGATTCAGTGGCTTTGTCAGCAAATTCATGTCAGCGGTTTTCTAAACTGTATGATGGAGGTACCTTAGCGCCGTGAGTGGCAATACCTCTCAGTCCTATTTCTCAATGCATTTGGTTGGAAATTCAGGCAGAAATAAAGCATGTCAGCAAGGTAGAAATAGATCAGCAGAGAATTTAGCAGATGCAATTGCCTTTGGAGGCTGCGACATTTACTTAGAACAAGTAATTTAAAACCCAATGGAACTGAAAGACAGATGCTGAGGGATTTACTTGACCTGTGAAACACAATTTTCAATAGGCAAAAGTCACAAGTATAGGTGCTATAACTCTCCGTTCATTTGTAAAAAGTAATCAGAGTGTTTTGACCTTTTTCAATTGTAATGACTGGGAAGTGATTACAGCATGTTCATAAAATTAAAGCCTTTCCCATTAATGTTTAATTACACGGTTGTTCATTTAAATAGTGCAATGTTTTTCTAACGATTTGGCTTGAAAACACTGCTGTGAAACAGACAGAGAAATTAAGTGTACTGTAACTTACATAATATCAAAGTTTTAAAAAAAAACCTGTCAGATAATTGTTTACAATATTTTTGCATGATATATTCTTCTTTTTAGCACTGTATTAACTGTATATACTGTACATTTAGTATAAACACTACATGAGCAAGTAATGGCATAGTTGTCAGGTTACACAGTCCATCTGGTTTCATGATATTACTTACTTAGATTACAAACAGCTGATTGGACTTCTCTTTAATACATTCAAACACGGGAACCAGGATCATAACACAGGAACAGGAAAGACAAAACACTGGGTCATAGGCTACACATGAGCTCGCATTGCCTAAAAAAATTCTGTATAATCTATTTAATTAACATGACTGCTGATTTAAATTCGGTTATGGCATTGGTGTAAGTATATAGCTTGAAAAGAGTCTGTATATATACCATACTTGCCTACTCTCCAGGAAGTTCCGGGAGGCTCCCGATTTTTCGAGTAGCCCCCGCACCCCCGAAAGAGTAGGCAGATCTTCCGTATCCCGTCCACTACCTAGTGAAGTGGGCAGGATGGGGAGATTTTACAGGGGTCCGTAGAGAGGGAGCGGGGCTAAATGACGCAAATTACATCATTTAGTCCCGCCCACTCAACACGGATCAGCAAATTGCGGCCTTTTCTGTGAAGGGGTGGGGTCAAATGATGTCTAAAGACAGGCCCCATCCACCAATGCTATACAGTCAGGTCCATAAATATTGGGACATTTACAGAATTTTCAGATTTTGGCCTCTATTCACCACCACAATGGCTTTGAAATGAAACAAACAAGATGTGCTTTACCTGCAGACTTTCAGATTTAATTTGAGGGTAATTACATCCAAATCAGGTGAACGGTGTAGGAATTACAACGGTTTCTATATGTGCCTCCCACTTTTTAAGGGGCCAAAAGTAATGGGGCAAACTAAACAATCCTAAATCTAACTTTCACTTTTTAATACTCTGGTGCAAATCCTTTGCAGGCAATTACAGCCTGAAGTCTGGAACGCATAGACATCACGAGACGCTGGGTTTCATCCCTGGTGATGCTCTGCCAGGCCTCTACTGCAAATGTCTTCAGTTCCTGCTTGTTCTTGGGGCATTTTTCCTTCAGTTTTGTCTTCATCAAGTGAAATGCATGCTCAATCGGATTCAGGTCAGGGGATTGACTTGGCTATTGCATAACATTCTACTTTTTAGCCTTAAAAAACTCTTTGGTTGCTTTTGCAGTATGCTTCGGGTCATTGTCCGTCTGCACTGTGAAGCGCCGACCAAAGAGTTCTGAAGCATTTGACTGAATATGAGCATATAATATTGCCTGAAACACTTCAGAATTCATGCTGCTGCTTTTGTCAGCAGTCACATCATCAATAAATACAAGGGAACCAGTTCCATTGGCAGCCATACATGCCCACGCCATGACACTACCACCACCATGCTTCACTGATGAGGTGGTATGTTTTGGATCATGAGCAGTTCCTTTCCTTCTCCATACTATTCTCTTCCCATCACTCTGGTACAAGTTGATCTTTGTCTCATCTGTCAATAGGATGTTGTTCCAGAACTGTAATAGCTTTTTTAGATGTTGTTTGGCAAACTGTAATCTGGTCTTCCTGTTTTTGTGGCTCACCAATGGTTTGCATCTTGTGGTGAACCCTCTATATTCACTCTTGTGAAGTCTTCTCTTGATTGTTGACTTTGACACATATACATCTACCTCCTGGAGAGTGTTCTTGATTTGGCCAACTGTTGTGAAGGGGTTTTTCTTCACCAGGGAAATAATTCTTTTGTCATCCACCACGTTTGTTTTCCGTGGTCTTCCGGGTCTTTTGGTGTTGCTGAGCTCTACGGTGCATTCTTTCTTTTTAATAATGTTCCAAACAGTTGATTTGGCCACACCTAATGTTTTTGCTATCTCTCTGATGGGTTTGTTTTGATTTTTCAGCCTTATGATGGCTTGCTTCACTGATAGTGACAGCTCTTTGGATCTCATATTGAGAGTTGACAGCAACTGATTCCAAATGCAAATGTTACACCTAGAATCAACTCCAGACCTTTTACCTGTTTAATTGATAATGAAATAACGAGGGAATAGCCCACACCTGTCCATAAAATAGCTTTTGAGTTGATGTTATGCAATGGTCAAGTCAATCCCCTGACCTGAATCCGATTGAGCATGCATTTCACTTGATGAAGACAAAACTGAAGGGAAAATGCCCCAAGAACAAGCAGGAACTGAAGACATTTGCAGTAGAGGCCTGGCAGAGCATCACCAGTGATGAAACCCATCGTCTGGTGATGTCTATGCGTTCCAGACTGCAGGCTGTAATTGCCTGCAAAGGATTTGCAACAAAGTATTAAAAAGTGAAAGTTAGATTTAGGATTGTTTAGTTTGTCCCATTACTTTTGGCCCCTTAAAAAGTGGGAGGCACATATAGAAACCGTTGTAATTCCTACACCGTTCACCTGATTTAGATGTAGTTACCCTCAAATTAAATCTGAAAGTCTGCATTTAAAGCACATCTTGTTTGTTTCACTTCAAAACCATTGTGGTGGTGAATAGAGGCCAAGATCTGAAAATTCTTTCAATGTCCCAATATTTATGGACCTGACTGTATATATATATATATATATATATATTAATGGGTTTAGCAATCATACCCAGCACCTGTTCCCAATGGCCGTTTCGGTATCAACTGTCCACATATATTGTGGTGAGAGGGGTGGTCTCTTACCTGAATTGCCCATTCTGGTGGGATTAGCTCCCTCCAAGGGAGAGGAAAACAAGGTTGGCACATTCTGCACCTGCAATAGAAGTTTGGAACTCCAGGTTTTCTGGGCTGCACAGCTCAAACTGAAAATATATAATTCCGGGTTTTCCAGGTCGCCCAGAGCCAGCAGGAAGTCAGCAGCACAGAAAGGGTTTAAAACTCTCACACACCTGTTGCTATTGGCCCTGATGCTGTCTAGCGGCCAGGTAGTAGGCCTTAGGAGCTTATTCATCATCACTTAATTTTTACAAAAGTAGGTGAAAATTAACATTTTCACCTTCAATTGTAAAAAGTTAGTATTCGGGCCATTCATCAAGAAGGTAAAGCAGGAGATATCACAGATATCTGGCGGAATGGCCTGCTGTCCCCATACACTAGTATGGGAACAGAATTCATCAAGCTCCAAAAATATTATATTTTCGGACCTTGAATGAGGGAGAGTTCACCATCTAAAGATGGTGAAAGCTCCCTAAACCCACTCCTTCCTATCAGGATTCCTCCGCTCCTGTCCAGCTTCTTTAGCTGGACATCTGGGATCTTGTGTGCATGCGTGACCTGCCATCACTGTGCCGAAAGGAGCAATGAAAAGATTCACTGCCCCGAAAAGGAGCAGTTAAGCCGCTCACGGGACAGCTGAGTTTCGGATCAGCTGTCACCGCGCTGGAGCAATGATAAATTGCTCTGGAATCCACGGGAAGTTAGAATGTTAATAATCGGGACCCCGATAATTAACATCATGAATAGGCCCCTTAGCGTTGTAGTGCCAGGGACCAAGGTCTATGCTGGCAGAGCATGGCCAATTGTGGCTACAAGCCACTGCTGACTGCTAAGCACGAGGAGTAATGGGTACTGTTGTGTTTATTCAATTATTTTCTGTTACAGTATGTACCTGTGTGTGTCCAGGCCTATGCTCATGTATGCTACAGACATGGCCAAAAGTTTTGAGAATGACACAAGTAGTGGTTTTCACAAAGTCTGCTGCTTCAGTTTTTATGATGGCAATTTGCATATACTCCAGAATGTCATGAAGAGTGATCAGATGAATTGCAATTAATTGCAAAGTCCCTCTTTGCCATGACAGTGAACTTAGGACCTGATTCAGACCCGCTCGCTAGATGCGTTCGCTCGCTCAATGCGTATGCAAATTCAGCAAGGCAGGTCGATCGCACAGCAAGGCATTAGCACTCCCACTATGTCTTGGCGTGGGATTGCTTTGTGTATGCAGACACCCACCAGCCAGTCTTAAGACGCCCACTTGCGCACGTCATCTCCAGGAAGTGTATGCAACCATTGGTAACATCAAGTACCACTGGATGCGATCGCAGCACTTGTGCTACCCCATACCCTTCCGCAAGCACTGCAAGCACTTCAGTGTAAAATCCAGCCAGGTGACATGTACTATGACGTTAAAAACATATAAAGTGTCTTGCGCTTGTGTATATAAAAAATAGCAGCTCATATATAAAAAATTTCATAAAATGTGTGAGAGATGAGCACTTGTAAGTATAACCTATACAGCATAATAATCATACAATAAATTCAATGTTTATAGTCCTTTCGGACAAGTTAGGAATGGTGGTTGCAGTGATAATACCCTGATGGAAACCGCAGATGTCAATAGTCCATGGATCAATTCACTCTCCCTAGCTTTCCCTACCTCATATGGATGTAGCCTCCTGGAAAGCTGTCTCCTCCTCTGCCTGGTGAGTTCCGGTTAGCATCGGGTGAGTGCAGCGCTATGCAATGATGTCAGACGCCGGCTGTTTCCACGGACTTAGCAGTGGTTCTTCTTAGCAAGCAATTCACTTCTCTTCCACTCTCCAACGCGTTTCGGATCTAATCGGTCCTTTTTCAAGCTTAGTGGGTAGTGTTACCTGGGGGGCTTTGTATAGCACACTTTATTAAGAAAATAAATTTAAAAACCGGATATCCTATACTGGAAGTGGACCAGAGTTTGGCACCAAGCACATGTCTCGGATTTTTATATTGAAATTAATTAATTTGATGATTATTATGCTTAAAAGTTTCTAATATGTATTTCCAGTAAGACTAATTTGTAGGAATGTTAAAATGTCATGTAAAAAGATAAGAAAAATATTTAATTTATAAAAAAGCTTTTAGCTCAATATCTATATTGAGACCGTGAGGTTCTAGTGTTTCTAATAGAAAGATCCAGTTTGTTTCATTTCTCTTCAATAAATTAACTACGTCTTCCCCTCTTCAATTCGGGGTAATTTTTTGGATGCCCAAAAACTACAAACATCCTGGATTTTTATTATGATGGTTTAGAAATGAGCCGAAAGGCTGTGAGTTGTAAGACCTTTTTTAATTGTAGATATGTTCTGCTACTCTTACTTTTATTTTTCTCTTGGTCTGTCCCACATACTGAATACTGCAGGAACGCTGTAGCAGATAAATAGCTCCTTCGCTATTGCACGTCAAAAAATCTTTAATTTGATATTCCTTCCCTGTCTTGTGGGAAGAGAATGTTTGTGTACTCTTGGTATTGGAGATTTGGTTTTTACAACCTATGCAGTTGTTACAAAAATGGAAGCCTTTTGTTTGTGTACAGTTGGTGGTTTGAATTGGGAGATAGCTTCTTGTTAGTTGCTGTTTCTAGTTGCTAGCTTTCTTGTAAATAATACGTGGTTTCCCTAGTAAGATTTTTCTAGCTTCTTCGTCTTGTAGGAGTATATTCCAGTGCCGATTTAAAATGTTTTCCACTGTTTTATAGTTCCCACTGAACTGTGTAATAAACGAAAT
The DNA here is from genome assembly GCA_031769625.1 of Taudactylus pleione. Classification (NCBI taxonomy): domain Eukaryota; kingdom Metazoa; phylum Chordata; class Amphibia; order Anura; family Myobatrachidae; genus Taudactylus; species Taudactylus pleione. The sequence continues at coordinate 13,161,666 of JAUIMM010000113.1, read as the reverse complement.
GGGTCCAAAATTTTCTTGATTTTTTGGTTTATATTTAATTAGTTATTTTCTTTCCAACTGTGAGATACAGTCAATTTCACCTTCTATTTGTTTTTCATTGTATCCTCTTTGCACAAACCCTATTTTCATTTCCATTGCCTGATTCTTGAAAGTGGTGTCTTCGGTACAGTTTCTTTTAATCCTTTTCAGTTGTCCTTTGGAATGTTTTTTAGCCAATTTATGTGATGGTTGCTTTGGACTGGTAGAATGTTGTTCCCGCTTACTTCTTTTATATGGTTACATGTATGAAGCTGATCATTTCTTATATAGATTTACAGGTCTAGAAAGACCACCATTTCCCTACTATGGGTAGATGTGAATTCTAAATTTAAAATGTTGTTGTTCAGAACTTCATATATGTTCGGAATTCTTGGAGTTCTTCTTCTGTGCCTCTCCAGATGTAAAGAAGATCATCTATGTACCTTCGCCACATTATTATTTTCTCGGCAAATGGATTGTTGTTCCATATGTGGTTGTCCTCCCACCAGGCCACACATAGGTTGGCATAGCAGGGGGCAAATGATATCCCCATTGTGGTTCCTTTGACTTGAAGAAAGAAGTCGCCATCAAACCAAAAGTAGTTTCTCTTCAGAATGAAATTTTTGGAGTCCATAGAGTTGTTCGCCACAGTTGGTCATAAGCTCCCCTGTCCTATCATATTGGGAAGCAAATTCCCAGGATTCCTTTACAAGCACGAGCTTGTAAAGGAACCACAGAGACAATGCCAATGTAAAGTCTCCAAGGCATGGACTGTCCTCTTTGGAGAGAGAACCTCTGCGCAATTAATGTCTGAGGAAAGAAATCCGCAACACTTTGCCCAGTTACTGCCAGACAGAAACATTTGCAGAGGTGTCATACCCAATTCAGATGTTGCCATGGATGTGCTGGAAATCGCCACCTCTCAGGTTCTTAGGGGCCGCTCTAGTTCGACTGGTACAGAAGTTCCACTGGTGGTCACCTTGTCAGCAAAACAGCGTAAAGGAGCAAAAGCCTTAGTTTGCAATTATCAGGGTGTGTTTTTTTCCTTGCCAGAACACATTACCTTGGTGGAGCACGAGATAAATATACCTGGAGGAGTGGGCATAAAGCAGTGACCTTAGCGCATTCCTGAGGCACTGCGACAAGCTATCCGGTAAGAAGAGAGTCTGGTCCCTGTACTTTTCGCTAGACCGCTCGGATGTCGCACTGATATGTGGTGAGAGGGGTGGACTCTCACCTGAATTGCAGCGGGGGGAGGGGGGCAGTCATGCTGAATAGCATAATTTTAGCCCCACCCCCTGCTTCACAATGCCGGTAATCTTGACATTGTGTAGCGGGCCGGGATAAAATTACACGATCTTGTGGCCACAAATACCAGATAAGCTGTCCGGCCCCTCCCCCTTATGCAGGCCATGCCCCCTGCTATGCCGATCTGGCTGCTCCCTCCCTGAAGGGGCAGCCAGAATGTCGGCAACCCTGGCCGGGAGTCTGTGACTTTTGTCACTTCTCTGGGCAGTTATCAGTTTTGTCAGGAAGGGAATTCTCCTGACAAATGTCTCCCATTTTATAAGGTCTTCAGTCTCTCATAATTCTTAGGGGGGGTCTGCAAGGGGTCTGCAAGTATGGGGGAAGTTTTTTTTATTGCAAGTGCTTGCTGGAGGTGCATTTTTTGGTGCACTTTAAAGCTTGACTTTAGTGATTTGGTTGCACCCATTTTCATGTACCCCAAATTTGATGGGACTACTTATTTTGGCCAAAAAAAGTTGCTAAATGCTATTCTTCACCACTCTCCCAAAGACGCTAAATAGCTCCTATTGAGACCATTCAAAGACCCCAAATGCAGGGCTATTCGGGGGTACCAATAGTGACCCCCCATGTCAGAACATCTTTAGGGGGCTGATGCTGATTGCCTCAAAAACTACAGGAATTTTTGCTGATTTCGTTTCCGCCAGGTCCCGTTTTCGGCAATTTGGAATTGAATATGGGGATAAGCGGGGACGCGCGCGATAAGTTTTTGACGGCAAAACCTCCGATGACGGCGAAAAGTCCGGCAACAGACTTTTCTCTACAAATTGAATATGGCCCTTAGTCTCTTAAAAGTTTCTAGCATTTGTGGGCTACATGCTAAAGCAGCCAGTATTTACCGCAGATGCAAAAATAGTATTTGCAACCCTTGCATTGCAACATGGTATATTCAGGTACACAGTTACTTGCTTTATCTTACTCTATTCTGAATCAGGCACTAAAAGCCCCCACACATGGTATGATTTTTTAAACAATATCGTTTGTCTGGGAGTGTTCAGGAGTTCAAGGGCAATCGTTACCGAGATTGGATCGTTACCTACAACATACCATGTGTACTCAGTTTATGAGTCTCAATGTAGAGGGATAGGTTAGAAATTGGTCTCAACAAATGGCCCCATACTGTGAGGACTACTCATTCTTTTTTATCTTGGCAGGGAAAAGCCAGTCAGATGTCCCCTAGCTAGTTCGCACACAATTACATGGCTTGCTAATTACAGTCTCACACCTCCCAACTGTCCCGCTTCCAGCGGGACAGTCCTGTTAATTTGGGGGGGAAGTTGGGAGAGCAGAGCAGCGGGTGTGCAGGAGGAGAACAGATGCCGTGCGCATGCGCACGGCATCTGTTCTCTTCTGTACGGAGAGCCTGAGGGCTGCCCAGCATCCCGGAGAGTGACTCGTATTATTATTGCAGAGGTTCTCACACCCGGTCCTCAGGACCCCACACAGTTCACGTTTTCCAGGTCACATTTAACTAAAATCTTGTTGGATGACTCGTATTATTGCAGAGGTTCTCACGCCCGGTCCTCAGGACCCCACAAAGTTCACGTTTTCCAGGTCACCCAGCAGGTGCACAGGTGTATGCATTACTCACTGACGCATTTTAAAAGTTCCACTGGTGGAGATAATTATTTAATTTGTGATTCTGTGAGGAGACCTGGAAAACATGCACTGTTTGGTGTCCTGCGGACAGAGTTTGAGAACCTCTATATTATTAGATCAACATACAATATTTTTATATTTAATGGCCCTTTAAATTTTTTTTATTGTGAGGCTTTGTATTCCTGAGTATGTAGTAAGTAATGACAGTAAAACGCTGTTCTATTTACTGTATGTAATTATATAAGTTATTACTAGCTATATAATCTCAACCAGTGATTTGTTCCTTATACTAGCAAGCTTTTTGGACTTTAAAATGTTTCCTGGTTAATTATAAGTTTATGCAAATGTGAAGAGCTCTCTTTAATTAAATCTGTGCTACATCTGTTCTTCTTGTCAGGCTATTTATTCCCAATTAAGGAGATGTGTTTTTTAGACATCTCACATCCCAGAGATTCACAAATACTGTAAACACATGGCATAAATAAATAAATGTATATATATATATATATATATATATATATTTATTTATTTAATCTATGTCCATTATGAACTTCTAAAAATGTAAGTATATTGTATTTTATACATATGCTAGGTGATTACAGAATTCACTATATACTACTGCAGCAGTTGGACTGTTTTCTACTGAACTCCCTGATTAAAGCTCTAGAATTTATTCAAAGCTTAACCTATACAAGAGATCAAGCTGTTTTTGAGGTGTATGGCATGTCTAATTGCAAGTTCTTATCACACCTGACTTGTTATCCAAATCAGGCTTAATCCTATACAGAGGATCTAACCCCCTTTTTAATCCTGGGTCCATTTTAAGAGAAAGTTTACAATATATGAGAATTGTCATTTAAGAACTTGATTACCCCTGAAGAAGTCCCGTGCAGACGAAACGCGTAGGGTTTTATATTCAACGTGATTACCGCTATTCAAAGTGTCTTTTGGAAATGCCTGAAAAAGTATATATGGCATCTTCCTATTAGTGGCATCACAACAATATTATATTTTATATAAGCTGTATGATGGTGTTTTAGCACCCTTGAAGGTACTCTCTTCCCTTTAAACATTTTACTTTTGTGTCCCACTAACAGAGAATCCCCATCAGAGGTGCAACTGATATAAATAACAGGCACAAAAAGGTTTATCGGCTTGAATCTATATATATATATATAAATATAAATATATATCTATATCCAAGTATAGGCTTATTACAGCCACAGAGGGCACTCACCGTAATTAAGGTAAATAATCAAACAAATTTTAATATACGAAGTTCCATATCACCATGATAGTCGATGTTTCGACAAATAGAATGGAAGAGTTATTTTCAAAAAATCCCTAGACCAAAAGTTTCTTATTGAGAAATTCAGAAATGATTATTAAATTAGATAATTGGGCTTATCCAGTTCTGTGGTGGGGGACAGGACTGCACTTCTGTCTGTCCACATATTCTGACCACATATTAAGGGCTTATTGGTTCATAATCACTTTTTGTCTGAAGTATGTTCACTTTGAATGAAACAATGTTTCCCCTCAGTGTCTTTTATAAGAATTACAGGGATACCCGCACAAATGTGGGTAGGAATTACGTATTGTGAAGAATACATTGAGTCTATAAGATACTCCCATATTTCTAACCAAAACACCAACCTGTGTTCTAAAAAGGCCATTGTTTATTAAAATTTCTACAATTCTGGTAATACAATTGGATAAAACTAAATTGCTGATAAAACAGGAACATCTCAACAAAGATATAAAAAATAAAATAAAAAAGCAAAATGAACACAAAAGTATTAGTAGTGATTTGAAATAAAATAACCATACAATCTGGGTGCAACGCATTTCGCAGATCACCGTTGCAAATCTATGTAAACATGAGCATCTATGGATGACCACTTGAAACACAAACGCTCCCTCAATGCAGATGATGTTTAGCCTTCAATCGTGAACCCACAGTCATCAGTCCCAAATCTCTGGAATTAGATTCCTACACTTTAGCCTTGGGCTAGAAAGTCAACTTAGAAAAATAACAGTATGCTCGATTTCTACATCATATGAAAAATTATTTCTAAATGACCTAGAGTGAGCTTGTGCCTCTGGTCAGCCCTGCAGCACAACTAATGACAATATATCAAGTAGATATATTGTTTCATCTGACTGTCTGTATGGTCGACCCAGAGACCACCCGATATGTCACCAGCAGAAGTCATTGAATATGACGTCGCAAGTAGGCGGGCATTTTCAAATGGCTATGCTGGCCACACACATCGGGCGGACGATTGGTAAGTGTGTATGTACTTAACAATTGTTAGATAGCAGGGGCAAATGCAGAATTTCTAGAGGGGGATTTCCAAATGCTTAATTTTAGAGCGAGTGTGGCCAGTCCATGAAGAGGGCATAATTAGCACTTAAACAGCTATAATATGCGTCATGCAAAGTGTAGTGTATGTCATACTTTAAACATATACAGGGCCAGCAAACAAAGTTAACTTATTAGATGTGGCAGAAAGGCCATCTTGCCTGAGCTGAATGTTTTTATTTCAAATGTGGGCACCATTCCAGAGCACTGGAGTAAGTCCAGGAGTTTGGCGGAGCGACAACACTGCCCTGGACATTGGTTTCCTTGTGCACTGGATAGTGTATGTTATACAGTATTAGGTGGTCTATAGTAGTTCACCCCTAACAGCGCATGTTGTCCAGATCGCCTAGTTGGTGCACAGGTGTAATCATGACTGGTCGTGGTAATTATTTCATTTGTGATACGGATATCTTTAAAGCATGCAGCTCTAGTAAAATATAATTATATACTGTTATTGTGGTCATGGTGTGGGCCGGGGAGGGGCAACTGGAACCCCCCCCCTGCGTTTCCCTGTGAGATAGGTAAGCGGGTCGGCCAAACCATTGGGCAGGTGTGTACCCAGCTTACCTCTGCTCTACAGCATGCCCTTAGTGACTTCTTTGTCTATGTTGAGCCTCTTTGAAAGACCTTAGAAGCTCATCTAGACTCGTTCGCTAGATGTGTTCGCTTGCACCCAGCATATGCAAATTCGGCTAAGTGACTGCACAGCAGGCGATTGCATGGCAAGGCATAAGCACCCCCACTATGTCTTAGCGTGCAATCACTTTGTGTATGCGGACGCCCACCAGCCATTCATAAGACGCCCACTTGTGCACGTCATCTCCTGGAAGTGCATGAAACCATTGGTACATCGTGCACCATCGGATGTGCTCGCAGCGCTTGAGGTAGACTATACCCTGCAGCAAGCACTGCGATCACTTCAGAGTGAAATTCAACCAGGTGACGTGTACTATGACACTGCCTGTTAATTATGCACGCCTCTAAAACGGCATTGAAACACTCAGGCACACCTGCGTTCGTTCCTCCACTCCCCCGTCTCTAGTGGCCTGCCCCTGTTACCACCCACAAACGGCCTCTCCTGTCACTCATTCGGCTGGGCTGTCTATGCTGGGCGAGCGAACGCTTCCCAATCTTTCACAGTGGTTCGCACACGCGCATTGTGATGCATACCATGCGCAGAATGCAAATATCGGCCAGCTATGAGCGATCGCATCATGGTGAGCGGGTCCGAATCAACTCCTTAGTTCCTTGAAAGGCCTTATCTCCACTATTTATTTAGAACTGCATCCAGTGGCGTAAGTTCGTCCCAGATGCCCGGAGGCAAATTATAATTTGGTGCCCCCCTTAAAAAAAAGGGAAAATAAATATGGTGCATATCTATCTATCTATCTATCTATCTATCTATCTATCTATCTATCTATCTATCTATCTATCTATCTATCTACAGTATCTATCTATCTACAGTATCTATCTATCTATCTATCTATCTATCTATCTATCTATCTATCTATCACATATGCACAAAAACACTAATACAGAATAGCTTTAAGTGGGGTGAATATATTGTGGGCAATGGAAGAGGTGCCCCTTCAGGGCTGGTGCCCAAAGGCAGGCGCCTCCATTGTCTTCCATAGTTCTGCCCCTGACTGAATCAGTGAAAGACCCGCACAGGATTTGACTGGGATGGTTGATACCTATATATAATCACCTATAAACCTATAATCACAAATAGTTTTCCAGCAAATTACATATGAGTAACTAATCGGGTATTGATTGACCATTCTTGTCAACTGGGTTCAAATGATCTTTTTACAAGTATTATTGTCTGTAGCTCAGATTGCAGGACCAGAGTGCAATACCATATTCCTGTGGTCCGCACCCAGTGCACTCCCCTTGTGACGCCTCTGCACCTTAATATTGATTATTAAACTTAAGTATCAAATTCAGTTAAAAAATAAACACATATATAGCACAAATCCTAATCCCAGGGCCTACTTTAATCAAAGGTCTTAGAGGAAATGCAACCCAACAGGTGAGTTTTGACAAGAGCACAAAACATAAAGAGAAAAACCTCATTTGGGGTGGCACTATTTTTAGTAATTGTTGTATTAAAAGATTATTTTTTATTAGATATGCGTTACAAAAAAGCAAGCCACCCAACTGGGGACAATAGTAGTCAGTGGACACAAATGAAAAATGATCTCTGCAATACTTAAATTGGATCTGAATTTCCCTTTCATTTTAGTTCAGTTGATAATTGTTTTAGTAATAAATGTGGTAAAGCTAAGCTTGTCGCACTGTTTTAGCAGATTTCATGAATCACATCCAAAAAAAGGGATTTCATTAAAATCATTGGAAATATATTTTAACAATTGTTCTTTTAGTTTAACAACTGCCAAGCAATAAAGCTGCATATTTAACCTCTTAACTGGCAATTTTGTTTTTGTCCAAAAACGCTCAGAAATTGTGGGTTTTTTATGATTAAATTGGGTCCAGAATATCTATTCTATTTTAAAACTTATCCAAACTGATTTTATTAAAAAAAATTTTTTTGTAAACATAAAATTAACATCGATTTTTTAAATATAGGTCATCGATATATCAGGCCATCGATGTTCAGAACATTGTGGCCATCACAAATTTGATTTCCCACAGTAGTTGCTCCTCTGAGCAGCTGCCATGTACACACTGGTGGGTGGTTCATTTACCCAGCGGCAACTCCTCTCTGCGGCTGCTAGGTGGGGGGTCCTGCCGTGCTGAGTGATCAGCAGGATGGCAGTCACTAGGGGAGGGTACAGGGATGCAGGGGGCCCGGGTGGTCCCTGTGCTAGTGGTGGCTGCTGGAAAATTATCTTCAGACCGCCGCCCACTGTCTGGTGTGGTCACAAACGATTCAACCACGCCAGGCAAGTGGTTAAAGAGAAAGTTATACAGTTGATTATTTAAAGTGTACCTGCTACCTACTTACAAGGGGTAGCAATATGGGGGCTGTACCAAAACATATGAGAACTGTTGTTGTTCATCTGTAATGGGGGCATTACTTTGATCCTAATGCCACAGTAATATCACTGCATACCTCCCAACATGACCCTCTCCAGGAGGGACACAATACTCTGGTCCTGGACTTCCCTGGTAAGAGGTGGGGCTGCAGCATAGTTCAAAAGTCAAATAGGGGAGCCACACCAACTGTCATTTCACATGCTGCCAAACATCACTGGCTGGGACTCACTGGCAGTTGGTGTGACTCCCCTATTTGAATTTTGGACTGTACTGCAGCCCCGCCTCTGGAGCCGCCACCAATCATACATTACCAGGGAAGTCCAGGACCAAAGCATTGTGTCCCTCCTGGAGAGGGTCATGTTGGGAGGTATGTCACTAATCCCTAGTGATGGACTAACATTCCTGGAAAATTAGTAACACATCCCAATATGCCAATCCACACTATCCACAATCTATTTTGGCTAAAAAAAAAACCCAGAAACCAAGGGCCACAGTCACTGTTTGTTTTAAATCTGAACTACCTCATAAAATATCAATGTTTAATTTTCAAAATGGCTGTCTCTGCTGTATGTAGGTAAAATGTCCACTTTAAATTGTACATAGCTGTATGGAACGGTAGAATACTTGTAATTTTGTATGCACTTCAAGGGTACATTATGAAGTGGCGGCTTTTGCAAGTTGCAGATTCTCGCTGATCTTGACTTTAGTATTAAAAACTGCGCAAATATTAAGTGCAAAACATGCCTGACTTTGCACTTAACATTAATACTGCTTTGAGTTTCAAGGTCAAACCCGCTGAGCAGCGGTGACTTTTGGTAATTTGCCCCTATGTCCTGTTATGTTTGCACTGTGGATTCCTTGTGGCACCCTATAAATAAAGCATAATAATAATAATAATAATAATAATAATAATAATAATAATAATAATAATAATAATAAAAAAAATGTATATTATTATTTACAATATTTTGTCACTGCACCTCTAAAAACATGTGTAGATCACAGCAGCGAATTACTAAATTCACTGCAAATTACTTTTATAATTTGTTCTACTAAATATCTGCCAAGTTAATGTTATTTTTGCTTCCATTAAATGAATAGAGAAAGGCATATATATATTTTCCTTCAGCATAACCAATATTATTGATGTTGTTGATGGGAAAAAAATTCCCAGAAACCACTTATAGCAGACACAGCTAACAGCGAAGATTCCACTTTGCAGAAAATGAAAGCTCATTACACCTGTCACCCAGAGATGTGAAGCCAAACCTCTGTGTTGCACATTCTAACCACAGTGAAAACTAAGTGACAGGAGCATAAAGACAATTGTTTATACTTAACAACCCTGGTAACTAATATGCATATCCAGTCTCAGCCCTGCCAACAATCATATAAGTAATGAGTAGCGGACAATAGCTAATTGTATATTTATGCATAAAAGGGCATGGTGTTATAATTATTTTACATGTCTCTGTGCAGTAAAAGGCTATTATCTTCAGCCTACATTTGATGTAGTAAACAAATATGTAGGGTTATATGATCGCAAATCCACAAGATGTAGATTGGTACATAGCTATATGTGCTTGTTTCCTCCACCTATTTCCTTATTTCTGTCACCTGGGCTCAGTTGGTTAGTAAATCTGGTTTTAGAATTTTTCTATCAGGCGTAGTTTTTGAGAAACAGATTAATTACATTTTATGATCAGTGTACACTTTTTTTTTGCCAATATGGCTTTTATTACATGTAAAATATGTAGAAATTTGCCTTTAAGATGAAGAAGCGTACAATTTTCGGCTATATTTCGCTGCAGGAACATCTCTTTTCAGTGTCAAGCAATAATCTGCCAACATACAGTAGACGGGCTCCACTTTCCTTGGTACCGCTTTTCCATGTCCAAGATATCCTGATGAAATCGCTCGCCAAGATTTTTCAGGAAAAAGTCTAAATAAGTGGGAGTCTTAAAGAGCTCTAAACGAGATCAGAAAGTCGTTTACAACTTCCCGGTAGTTTTCTGATTTGTGATTTCCCAAATCTCTCTCTCTCTCTCTCTCTCTCTCTCTCTCTCTCTCTCTCTCTCTCTCTCTCTCCCAGACTACGTGTTGATGTACCATTAGTAACTATGGGCCTGATTCAATATGGAATTAATTCGGAATGCAGCTGCTCAAATATGCAAATGCTTGATAAACATCGGTACCATCAACACACATTAGCCACTGGCGCAGAATTTACAGCATATCTGACCAGCCGCAAACACTGCAAGTCTCCTCGCTCGCAGAAGGCTCACAAGCTGCGTATGCAATCGCAGTGACTAATTTATGCACGCCCAGGAAACGGCGTATACTTCAAATGGACTGGCACGCCTGCTTTTTTCAGACCACTCCCCCATCACCACCCCAAATGCTGACAGTCTGTCACTCACTTTGCGATGGACTCTTCTGTGCGTCCGTAAGCACAATGCAATCGCAGTGCACGCAAAGTGCGGCTTATACGCATACGCAATGTCAAACAATCGTTCCTATCTCAGATGCATAGTTACAAACTGCTCAGCTGACTTTGTCCTTTGCAATAGAACCATTTTCTAAATGTGGCCTTCAATTTGTATTGGTGATTTCCCTTGGTGTTTTCTGTTCTTTCCAATAAATCATTTAACAATACCCCTGCATAATTCATCGGAATGCTTTATTATTGATGTACCTTTCATACTTTTATATGGCAACTACTGAAATAAAATTGATTTCTGAACATTTTTTCATAACTACACTGGAACAACAGGAGATGTTGTGCACAAGCTTTATAATCTTGGTAACAGACATATTTGTCTATGATGCTCCCAATAGATCCAGAGATGCAAGGCATGAATTTTAAAAATCTTATCTTGGGCAGTACCATAATTGCTCCCATTGTGGATACGCTGTAGCAAAATGAGCATGTATGTGTCATAATTCTCACTTTCTTTTATAATATGTAGAATAAAAATATATAACTGACTACCCTGTGTTGTCTACATCAGAGTAATTTTTTGTACTTAAGAACATTAATTAGCAAATTAAGGCCCTCATTCAGAGCCGTACGCTCTGAGCAGAGCGCACGCTCTGAATGAGGGCCGGGCTCCATTTTCATGGAGCGTCCTCCTGGACGCTCGTATAGCTGTGGGTCACCACCCACAGGCTATACGAGCGTGCTTTGTGATGGCCACGATGGTCAAGACCATCGCGACCATCGAAATTGCGAGCCGGAGCCTGCGGTTGAGGTTTTCAACCGCAAGCTCCGGAGTGATTTTGGCTCTATCAGAGCCGCCATCAGGGAGGCACGCCCCCGGCACGCCCACCAAAGGGGGCGTGCTGTCAATCAACATTGACAGCACGCCCCCTTTGATCGGACACAACGAGCGAAGGACTTTCCTTCGCTCGTCGCGTCTGGCGCATGCGCACGACGGAGCTCCCTCCATCGTGCGCATGCTCAGTGCATAACATCGACCCACTTGCGAGCGGACAGCCCTTCGCGAGTGGGTCTGAATCAGGCCCTAAATTCTTATTTTGGCCAATCGAGACCCTGCATTTCCTAAAACAATTTTCCTTTATTAAAGTGTATGGCCCAACAGTGATAACTAATGCTGGTATGCCACAGCTCAAACTCAGCCTTTGAAATGGCCAATACCAACTACAGCTTAATATTTGGTATACACCCTAAACTGAACTAGCACAAGTTGAACCAGGAGAGCTTCCAGCACAAAACTAGGGGCTACATATTAGCACTTATCCCCTTGTTGTGAAGAGATGCCTGACCTGCATTGACAGAGTGCCCCAAGTGGAACTGACATCGCTGAACCCCAGCAACCTCCTACCCGGAAGTTGCTGGACCCAATTCAGATGAAATCACTGCTGCATGAAGTGTGGAGGCCAGCTCTGGTCCCTGAATGGAAGAGGTCACCATCCATGGAGGTAATGTGGAGGAAGTCCCCACTGGATCCATTGTTGAAACTCCAGCTGTCTTTGTCTTGTGACATTGGTATGCTTGAATCTGAATCTGCAATAGGCATTTTGCTTACAGCGCACAATAAGAGCACTAGGCCTGAGTATTTTAGAAGGTACATATTCCATCTGGGAGGTTAATCCTGGTCTTTAAGACAGTGGTAGAACTCCTAGAGGCAACGGAAGTGTTTGCCTCCAGGTGCCAGCTGTGTATGTCGAGGATTGACCAGGGTGGGTGTCTAGAGGGAAGGAATACCTGTATCTTTAGTCCTGTGCCTTCAGTTCTTGAACCTGTCCCTTCAAGTCGAATCTCTGCAAGCAAGACTGGCGGTCTTTTACAGAGGGAGGTGGGAATCACAGATTCGCAGGACTAGCGGGACAGGGATTCCTGGGTGAGACAAGACAATCCTGTCCCAGTTCCATGGCCAAACCTCCACCACTGCTTTAAGGTCTTGCACCTCAGTCAACCCCCCAAAACTGATTTTCCTGTCAAAATGCACACATTTTTCCACCAAAATATATACAGTAGACTGAAGTAGATAGTTAAAGTAATAGGCCCAAATAGCTTTTGGCACCAGTATTTCTCCCTGAATTAACCTTGTCACTAGATTTATATACAACAAACAAAATAAGGAAATCAACCATTGCTACAGTACTGGGTTAACACCTGTAGATTGGTAAGGCTTTTACTTCTTATCTGCTGTCGTAATTGTGTCCCTGCCATAGGCGAGAACAAAACCAGAGTAAGAAAGTCTGCAGGTTCTCACCCATTTGATTTGTGCTCCAGGTGTGCAATTCTGGTTGCTTAGTGTGGAGTATGGTCTGGGTTTCTTCATAGGCTGGTTCACCTGGATTTATTAAGGTAGCTACTCTGTACACTGTTCACATATGAAACTTTTAAGGCTTGCTAGAGTTCCCCTATCCTGCTTAGGAGCCATTTCAACCCCACCAAGACTCCCACTGAGGGATGTATCTATAATGGGTGTAATGTGTGCAGTATAAACAAGAGGAGATCCAATGCGCAGTCAATTATGCAGCCAGTTAGGGGTTTGTCAGTCCCAAAATATATGGTATGAAAATGGTTAGAAACCAGCGCTAAATGATGTTGTTAATTGGACAGTTAAATCAAAGCTCAGAAACGGATGTAAAAATCACAAAAACAAATTTAATATATAACATATAAAAACATATAGAAATATAAAGCAATAATAGTCTGAAAAAGGCACAATCAATATGGTGCTACCATTGGAAGGTAAATATATATATTCCGCTGCTAGGAGGACTCATAAATGCGTGGTGCCCATATGGGCACTAGCTGTGTGGACCAAAAAGTAGTTCCATGTGGATTATCACAGCAAATATTTACCAAGTGGAATGTTCATATGTCACAGTCCTATTAGCGAGGATTGCAGATGAATTGACTAGATATGTAGTCCACTTGTAGCTCTATCCTGAATGGAGTCGGTGTGCAAGTCCCAAAACAGCAGTATCACGTGTCCAAAAGGGTCCAGTGAAAGTAGTGTAGATAGGGGACACCCCATATCAGTGCAGTGGTATTCGGGAAGGCTTAACGCGTTTCACTTGTAAGTAAGTGTCCAGCTTCTTCAGAAGACCCTGCACCCATATAAATATACTTACTGCCCCGACTGGCTTGGCGCTGGCTGCATGTCTTACAGAAATCATTGGGAAAATGGGTATTTTCCAGTGAGTCGCACATGCACAGTAGAGATGTCCTGTGAACGAGGCCAGAGACGAGGGGGCCTGTTTGGAGCCTGCCCATGGGCCCCCTCCTCTGTTAAACCGTCTCTGCCCCTACTACTCACTGCACCATGGGGATAGATGAGAGATGAGCATTGTCAAGCAGATGATCTAAAGGCTGAAGAAGTTTTTTTTGCTTCTTCCCTACTCTTACACCTTTCCAGGCAGTTCTGAAATATTCTTCCATAAGGGAGAGTGGTTGTTATTTCTTTAAAGAGTGGCAATTAGACAGCATTTACAGATGACTGCACTTTATATATTATCTGTGCCCTACCTCCCACATAATTTTCTTCTCACAGATATAATACCATTGACATTTTGCGAAGGCAGTGAGAAATGACATTGTGGTACAAAAGTGCTTAAACCTCCAACCCAAGGACAAGGCTGTTTTGAAGATATTGCAATACATTCTCAGTTCAGTTCCTGGACCCAGTCAGTTTAACTGTCTAGATGCTGCCATCACTTACCTCTTTTATTGGTCTCCTCTCAACTGTTCTGGCTCTATGCCCACAAAATAGCATGAAAAAGACAAAATATATATATTGGGCGCACAGCTGCTCCAAGCTGGTAGATGACCACAGGAATGTCCTTGCAATACAAGACTGAAAGCCATTTCCAGAACCAAAACGAGAAGGAGGTTCACTTGAGAAAATGGTTATGTGTGCCTAGCTTATGGCTGCTTTTATATTTAAACAGTGACTGTTTCTTCTTTCATGTCTTCATCTTCCACTGAAGCTCTTCAGACACTGACCATTCATCTAGTGTTCCTGCACAGGTGTGACAATTCTGACTTAAAGGAAAGGTAAAAGCCACATTTGTTGTCATCTCTGATCTCATTGCTCATTGGCATTGGGTCATTCAACGTTAAGAACATTATAGGATTAATTTAGTCTTTGATGTACTTCAATTTTTGTTGCATACATATAAACATTTTTGTACTATTATTATTATCATTTATTTATATGGCGCCACAAGTGTTCCGCAGCGCCTTACAAAGTACAAAAACAAATTGTATACAAGTGACTTACAGAACAATACAATACAGGACATGGATAATATATATTGCTACATTAGTGACCATATCACCCAGATAAGCAACAGAGCATAAGCAACCAAGTGTTAGGTGCCCTAGTGGTGAGTAAGAAGTAAATTACACTATAGTAAGGAGAAGCACAAGAGGGTAGATGGCCCTGCTCGTGAGAGCTTACATTCTAAAAAGGTGGGGGAAGACAAACTGGGTTGACACAGATGGGGACGAAGGAGCATGTAGCAAGGAGTTAGAATGATAGCTGGAAGGCTTTGATGAAGTAGTGGGTCTTGAGAGCCCGTTTGAAGGATTGCAAACAGGTGGAGAGTCTGATGCGGAGTGGGAGAGAGTTCCAGAGGTGGGGAGCAGTGCGGGCAAAATCTTGGAGGCGGGAGTGGGAGGAAGTAATCAGCTGGTATGAAAGGCGGCGTGCATTAGTTGAGCGAAGAGGGCAGAGAGGAGCATGAAGGGAGATGAGATCAGAGATGTATATGGGAGAAGATTGGGTGAGGGCTTTGTGAGCGAGCGTGAGAACCTTAAATTGGACTCTGAAAGGGAAGGGGAGCCAGTGTAGGGCTTGTAGGAGAGGGGAGGCAGATGCAGAATGTTTGGAGAGGAAGATGAGCCGAGCAGCAGCATTAAGGATAGACTGGAGAGGAGAGAGATGGGATTTGGGGAGGCCAGATAGGAGGAGGTTACAATAGTCCAATCTGGAGATGACCAGTGAGTGTATGAAGGTTTTAGTAGCATCCTGGGTGAGATAGGGTCTGATCTTAGAAATATTTTTGAGATGGAAACGACAGGACTGTGAAAGGTTCTGGATATGTGGTTTGAAGGAGAGGGATGAGTCCAGGATAACTCCAAGACAGCGCACCTTGGGACTAGATGAGATAGTTATTCCATCAATTGATAAAGAAATAGTTTGAATTGAGGTGATGTGGGAGCTTGGGAAGATGATTAGCTCTGTCTTAGACATATTAAGTTTAAGAAATCGCTGGGACATCCAGGAAGAGACAGCAGAGAGACAGTTGGAGATATGAATCAGAAGAGAGGGGGAGAGATCAGGGGAGGAAAGGTAGATTTGAGTATCATCAGCATAGAGATGATAATGGAGGTCAAAAGAGCTGATGAGTTCACCTAGAGAGGAAGTATAGAGGGAGAATAGGAGAGGACCAAGAACAGAACCTTGGGGAACACCTACTGTAAGAGGCTGTGGGGGGGAAGAGGAGTCATGAGAGGAAACTGAAAAAGATCGGTCAGAGAGGTAGGATGACAGCCAGGAGAGGGCAGTTTCACGTAGACCAAGGGAGTGAAGGATATTCAGCAGGAGAGGGTGGTCCACAGTGTCAAAAGCAGCAGAGAGATCAAGGAGAATGAGAAGAGAGTAGTGGCCTTGGGATTTGGCAGCAAGGAGGTCATTGCTGACTTTTGTGAGGGCAGTTTCAGTGGAGTGGAGAGAACAGAAGCCAGACTGAAAAGGGTCAAGGAGGGAGTGGGAGGAAAGAAAAGTGGTAAGGCGGTTGTAGACAATCCGCTCAAGGAGTTTGGAGGCAAAGGGGAGGAGAGAGATGGGACGGTAGTTAGAAAGAAGGTTAGGATCAAGGGTAGGTTTTTTAAGAATGGGGGAGACAAGGGCATGTTTGAATGCAGAAGGAACAGTGCCTGATGAGAGGGAGAGGTTAATGAGGTGGGCAAGATGGGAGCAGGCTGAGAGAGAGAGGAAGCGGAGGAGGCGGGAGGGGATGGGATCAAGGGGGGAGGTGGAAAGGGGGGAGGACCGGATGAGGGCCATGACTTCCTCTCCAGATACAGGGGAGAAGGATGTTAGAGTTGGTAAAGTTGATGGGGAGGGGTGACTAGGGAAAGGAGGAGGTGGAGAGCTGGGGGACTGGTTGGATATGATGTCCTGACGTATGGAATCAATTTTAGATGTAAAGTAGGTAGCAAAGTCAAGGGCAGTGAGCAAGGAGGGGAGACGAGGAGGGGGTGGGCGAAGGAGGGAGTTGAAAGTAGTGAAGAGACGCTGGGGATTAGAGGACTGAGAGGAGATGAGTTTCTTAAAGTATGACTGTTTAGAGAGGGAGAGCGCAGCACTATAGGATGAGAGTATAAATTTGAAATGGAGAAAATCTGCCTTAGAGCATGATCTTCTCCACTGTCGCTCGGCAGTTCGAGAACACTTTTGCAGGTATCTGGTGCATTTGGAATGCCAGGGTTGAGGAGTAGATCTGCGAGTGTGAATAGTGATCGCTGGGGCAACAGAGTCCAGACCAGAAGTAAGGGAGGCATTGTATAGGGAGGTGGCTTGTTCAGGGCAGGAGAGAGAGAGGATAGGGGAGAGAAGTGAGTCAAGCAGGGAAGAAAAGGAACCTGTGTCGATAGAGTCAATGTTACGCTTAGTAATGGAGGCTTTTGGAGGTAGAGGAGGGGAAGGAGAGAGGGACAGGTTAAAAGAGAGAAGGTGATGGTCAGAAAGAGGGAATGGGGAATTGAGGTGGTCAGAAATATCACAACGGTGTGTGAAGACCAGGTCAAGCACATGGCCACTCACATGGGAGGGTGAGGAGGTCCATTGGGAGAGACCAAGTGACGATGTGAGGGAGAGGAGTTTGGAGGCAGAGGATTCTGTGGGGATATCAATTGGAATATTGAAGTCACCTAGGATAATGGAGGGAAGGTCTGAGGAGAGAAAGTGAGGGAGCCAGGAAGCAAAGTTGTCAAGGAACTTGGAGGGAGGGCCAGGGGGACGGTAAATGACAGCTACTTGGAGGTGTACTGGGTGGAAGAGGCGTATAGCATGGATTTCAAATGAAGAGAATGTGAGGGATGGTTCAGAGGGAATGGGTTGGTATGAGTAACCAGGGGATAGAAGGACCCCAACACCACCACCATGGTGACCCCCAGGTCGTGGGGTGTGGGAAAAGGTGAGGCCCCCAGAGGAGAGAGCTGCAGGAGAAGCGGTGTCAGAGAGTGAAATCCAGGTTTCAGTAATAGCTAGGAGATTCAGGGAGTTGGAGATGAAAAGGTCATGGGTTGGGACCAGTTTATTACAGACTGACCTGGCATTCCAGAGGGCACAGGATATAGGGACAGAGTTTGTTGGAGAGATTTGAATGAGATTATCAGGGTTGCTATAGCGTGGGGGTGAGATTAATTTGGGGGATCGAGCTGAATAGAGTGTAGCGATGGTGCGGACTCCAGTGCTAGAAGGGGAGTCAGTAGAAGGTGGGCAGGAAGGGAAATTAATGATGTGTGGATGGATGTGGGGTAAAGTGACATGGAGAGGGGAGTGGGAGGAGGGATTAGCAGTGAGGTTGTAGGACCCCTGTGGAGTATAAGAGAATGAAAGTGGAGTAATGGGAGAAGATGGGGAGGAAGGTAAACAGAGGAGAGGAGATAAAGGGAAGAGGAAATGGAAGAGACAAGGGGGAAAGGATAAAGATGGAAGCAAGGGGCAGAACAAAAGATTAGGTAGACACTGAGTGAGGGTGGGATTTGAAGAAAACATGGTAATAGTAAGGATGATGTAAATAGGGGAAGAAAAGTTAAAAGTAGGAATGAAGACAGAATGTAGGAGAGAGCAGATTTCCAGAAACGCAAGTAATAGTGCAGTGTGGGAAAAGAGTCTGTACTGCAAAAGTTTATTATTGAGTATAAAAAAGTGGAGATTTGGTGGGAGCAGAAATTAAATAGTAAAATATACAGTGGTAGGAGCTAGATATAAGACTTAGAAAAAGAGCTAAGGTAAAAGTACATTATTATCGAGGTAAACTGACATAACACAGATAAGTATGCATTAGGATTATATGTAAAGCACAGAGCCAGCAGCAATAGTAGAAAGGGAGGCACCAGGTTTATGCAGCCACCAGACAGTGGTACTGTGATTTCCTTAGTTTTGCTGCCCATTAGACCTGAAAGGGCAGAATGGGAGTGGGTAAGCATAAGCTGAATACAGTAAGTTATGGCACATGTAAATGTAGTTCACTCCCTGATGATGTGACTTGAAAATATAGAGGCAGTCCTTGCCAATCAGAGAGCCACTAAAGTTCTGCTATGATGACTTTCCAATTTTAGTATGGGGTGGCAAGTATGAAGGCAACCTGGTCCTCTATGCAAGATATATAGTTGAGTTATTTTTCATTTTCAGAGGGGATTCATGTTCTGCTACTGATTTTGTTGAACACCTTTTAATCTCACTTTCACGAGCATGATTCACCCTCACACAATTGATTTCTTGGATATAACACTCGAAATTTTGGAAAATAAAATTGTAACATTGACTTATCATAAAGATGTCAATTGTAATAATTACCTAGAATTTATTAGTAACCATCAGGAAGCATGGCTAGATAATATCCCCCAAGGACAACTGCGAAGGCTGAAATGTAATTGCAATGAGGAGGCAAAATATTTGAAACAAGTTTCAGATCTGATTAATTCATTTAAGGAAAAATCATATCCTGTTGGCTTA
Source organism: Taudactylus pleione (assembly GCA_031769625.1). Lineage (NCBI taxonomy): Eukaryota > Metazoa > Chordata > Amphibia > Anura > Myobatrachidae > Taudactylus > Taudactylus pleione. The sequence goes on along the minus strand of JAUIMM010000113.1, from coordinate 13,142,151 downwards.
TTAGATACAGCTCTTCAAGAAGTTGTTGGCGTAGATAGGTCTTCTCTACTTGTACACAAAAAAGATAAGAAAATAAATAACGAAATAAAACCCCCAAACAAAAGATATGATGGATCAATGGTCTTCGTATCCAAACAGAATTTGTGCTTCATATAAAATCAAGGGAATTATTAAGAGAAACTTTCACCTTCTACAATTAGATCCTATCTTAAAAAAAGAATGAAAAGATCAACCTATAGTGATTTTTAAAAAAACAGATAACTTACAAACTAAATTAGCTCATAGTCATTTTAATGGGAAAACTAGTAATACAACTGATTCATTATCTGTGCTATCTTGGACCTCCAAACCAATAGGTTGTTTCAGATGCAACCATAAGAAATGTAAAACATGCAGCTTTATAGCAAACAGAACAAATGTTTTTTGTTGTGAAGCTACAGGAGAGGAACATCAAATTAAAACATTTGTAAACTGCGAGACCGACTATGTGATTTATCTACTCACATGTCCGTGCAAAAATCAATACATTGGCTGCTCCATTAGAAAATGTAAGATAAAATACCTTGAGCATTGTAGAAACATAAATAATGGATATCTGAATCATAGTTTGTCGCGCCACTTTTCAGAGATGCATGATGATGCTGTCCCGGAATTACTTATTGCAGTTGTCACTGAACATATTGGACCTACACAAAGAGGAGGTGATCGATACCGTGTGTCTCTGTGTGCCAGAGAAGCATACTGTATACACATTATGCACACCTTATTCCCAGAAGGACATAATGAAACTATCGAATTGAATAAAAAAAAAATATGTATAAAAGATATATTTTTTGGCTTTTGAGAAGCATAATAAGAGACTGATGTCATAGAGGGAGTGTGAATAGAAAACAAAAATCAAAATTAATAGTGAAAATAGTATATGGAATGAAAGTATTGAATAATGGTTTGATATCCTTGAAATAAGTACTACTCTATGAAAAAGGTATGAATTCAGTGTTTGAATAATTCAGAACCATATGATATGGTAGTACGTAGTAAACAACTTTTTTTAATTAGGAATACAATTTATAATTTTCAGTAAATTGGTGTATTGGATACTCAATGTATAGAAGAACCTAACAAATGATCATTTTATGCTCTTGTAGAGAGAATTCAAATTTTAAAAAATAATATAAAATACAATAGATACCCTACTTTGTCCTTATTTTCTTAATGTGCTTTTGAGAAGTATATTGGGAAAATAAGGAAATAAATAAAAGTGAGAATAATAATGAAAACAGTGTTTAGAATGAAATGACTGAATAATAACTAGATATCATGGAATATTAGTATGAATATATGAAAAGCATATGAACTCTGTGCCTGGACAATTGAGAACCATATTATAAGGTAGTGTGTAGTAAACAACCTTTGTCTAATGAGGAATATAACCAATCACTTTCTATGAAAAATGGTGTGTAGGATTCTCTATATATAGAAGTATTTAACAAATGGTCCCTCATATTTAGTCTTGTGGGAAATAAATCAGAATGGGTTTTCTCCCTTTTTTATTTGGGTTTTATTTAGTATTGAAAATAATGGTTTATTTTTGGTGAAATAACAGCTTAATCTTTAGTTCTCTCCTTTATAATATGTTAATATTATTTGTATTGAACCAATATTTTCCTTAGCTGTGATTGAAATAATCAAAAAGTACCTTGTTCTATGATTAGAACTAAATTGTTTTTTCTAATATGGTAAATTGTTACTATGCAACCAAGCTAGCTCTGATATATACAATGTTACAATTTTTAATTTTTTATGTCTGATAGAATATTTTAGGTTATGTAGAATTGTTAATATGTTCTGTGTGAATGACTGATTTTATACACATATATTCTGTCTTTTGTATTTTTGATATGTCCGAAACGAACAAGCGAGACCATGGTTAACACACAAGTGTTTTTTAATGAACCCCCTAATGAAAGGGCATGGATTGTGTGCATAATAAAAGCTTGCTCTGGACTATTAATTATGTATGCCCTCCATCTGAAGAAACCGGTACCTCTAACCCGAAGAAACGTGTTAAGGTGTTGGGCCTATTCACCTGAGCTGCACTCTTTCCTAACCCTGCCTCTGGCCACATGTTGTGAACCAACTGCGATTCCATTATAATCAATGCTCAGAAATATTGTTGTCCACCGACGGTGTTATCTGTGCAACCAGCGGTCCTCATTAAGAGCATAGGAGGCTCTCTCATTGTATAAGTGATCAGGACTTGGTTATATAATCCATCATAACAGGAGGTGAGACATTGCTAATATGGAAAATCTCCCGTTCATACTAAAAGTGGAAAGTCATCATAGCAGAACATTAGTGGCTCTTTGATTGGGAAGGTCTGCTTCTATATTTACAGTTTGGCAGCTATAAAGGTTTTATGTATTAATATTTTTTTATATATCGATGTTCCCTATTACACATTGTGTGTTTTAATAAATTCTGTCCTTGTCTATAAGCACTATCTAGTTTTAGTGGGTTGCAATTTGCTCTGGCTACAGCTGCTATTTAGACAAACTAGATTATCAGTAAGACTACTCTTCGCACCTGCATCTATCAACCACAGGCAACTACATGCACAGTAGAGTCCCAGCTCTGGACTTCTGAGAGCAGAGCAGGGGCCTTGGGTGGGGGTGAACCAACCAGGCCAGGCTGTCCTCAGATCCAGGACCAGATTGGTCACACCACTTGCAGTGGCCAAAGTTCTGTAACTGGGTCAATGACTGTAAAGAAAATACTGTAATGGAAATTCTCTCCTTTGATTATCCCCATTGATGGTGCTTTTTGAGCCATTGACAGAGTCTGTTAGTTTATACAAGAGGTCTACTTACTGAACTAAAATCAGTTTGTGCCCAGAAATGTTGAAAGATGAGTGCGCTACGGTGCAGACTCCATCTTGGTGTCCCTCCAGGCAGGTTTCATTCCCTGACCCAAAATGGCTGCCGGACTTAGTCCTAGTGCAGAGAAAACAGAGTTCACTTTGCTAAAGGAAATTGCATTGTGCGAAACAGAAAAGGGACCATCATAGCCATAGGCACAAGCTGTCAGCAATTTGTTTTCTTTTACCTTGCTAGATACATTTTATTTTAACTCTGACTACATTTGTTTTGGTCCCAACCACATGAAGCTATGTTCATAATTTTTTCCAGGACCACTTTAAATTGTCAGCCCACCCCTGCACAATTCCCAACTGGGTCTCCCCTTCTGGCATCTCCTGGGGGCCCAGAAAAAAAGGTAGGCAAGTATGCTTGAAACACACAAAAATGCCATACATATTAATACAGGTCCTGATGTTCTGACACTTCCAATATATTTTTTAACAATATGTTAGACTAAAAAGAACAGTATTTTATGTGTAGAATAGAAAGGGGGTGACTCTAAATTTCTTGTAGGTTGGATTCTGATATATTTATTTACACAGAACCGGGGGGGTACAGCCGGCACTAATGTAGTGGGCCCAGGCCCAGAGAAGGGGCCTGCAGGGCACAAATGATCCAGCCTGTGAACTTCTTCTTATTCACAGGCAGATATAAAGTGCAGGTTTTTAGAGGTAGAGATGTTGCCCATAGCAACCAATCAGATTCTAGCTATTATCTTCTAATAGGTGCTAGATAAACGTTAACTACTGTAGTAAAAACCCACACTTTAGTAAATATACCCTTAAGAAGCAGTTTGCTGCTGGAATCAGCACCGCTCTGTGGACCCTCCTGTCAGACACTGTGACTAGCGGCAGATACTGAGCTGCAGAACGGGAAGATTTAGATGGGTCATGGGCCCCTCCTCCGCAAGTATGCCTCTGCCTCATTCCTCCCCAAGTGTACCTCTCAACATATCTCTCCCCAAGTGTACCTCTCACCACATCTCTCCCCAAGTAGGCCTCTGCACCATCCTTCCCAAAGTGTGCCTCTGACCATCTCTCCATGTGTTCCTTTGACCACCTCTCCTCATATGTTCCTTTGACCACTTCCTCATCGCTGAAACTTCCGCTGACACTAAAACCAACTGTGACTATGACTCTGATCCCCATGGCTGGTGGCTGAGAATCATAAGTAGTGTGGACGAACGGAGACAAGACCGTGCTCAACACCACATAACTGAACCTAAAAATGATAAGTAAGCACAATGTTTTGTCATGTGAAAGGTCTTATGGAATGTAAAGAGGTATTGAGGGGCACTTGGCACATGTTAATGCTTTGGGGAGGCGTCATAGCATGTGCATCCATCCAGGGCCGGATTAACAGGGAGGGCGACAGGGAAGGTCATCCCTGGACCCCCACACATTAAGTGGGCCAGAACAGGAGACGGAACCAGTTCCGCCTCCGCAGGCCCACCTAACCCTGGCAATGCAGGAAGGCTCTATTTGCCGGGCGCCCACTGAGATTTTGTTACCATGGGCGCCCAGCACCCTCCACACAATGGCAGCCGGAGGCTGGAGCTCACTCCTGAGCTCCGGCTTCCGGCTCCCGCAGCGCAGTGCACTCCCATAGTTCAAAGGAGCAGCCAGCGAACCAGACGGCAGCGGACGTGGGATCGGGGCTTTAGGTAAGTATTAGGGTTTTTTGTGTATGCAAGCTGCTTCATTATAGGGGGCACTATTACAGGGGGCAATACTCAGGGGGCATTACTATTGGGGGAACTACTACTGGGGGCAATACTTGGATGGCACTACTATTGGGGGCATTAGTTAAGGGGCACTACTACTGGGGGCATTACTTGGGGCTCTACTACTGGGAGCATTACTAATGGGGGCATTTATACAGGTGGCACTACTACAGGGGACATTACTACTGGGGCATTACTATTGGGAGCACTACCACAGATGGAATTACTGCTGGGGGCATGACTAATGGAGCATTGCATAGGAGGCACTACTAATATGGCATTGCATTACTACTGGGGGCACTGCATAAAGGACAGCACTACTGTGGGCTCTGCAAAAGGGGCACTACCACTGTGGGCACTGTCACTACTGGGAGCACTGCATAAGGGGCACCACTACTGGGGGCATTGCATAAGGGGCACAACTACTGGGGGCATTGCATAAAGGGCATCACTACTGGGGGCACTGCATAAGGGGCACTACCGCTACTGGGGGCACTGCATAAGGGGCACTACCACTACTAGGGGCACTGCATAAGGGGCAACACTACTGGGGAATTGCATAAGGGTCAACACTACTGGGGACACTACCACTACTGGGGTCACTGCATAAGGGGCACCACTACTGGGGGCATTGCATAAGGGGCACCCCTACTGGGGGCACTGCATAAGGGGTGCTACCACTAGTGGGAGCATTGCATAAGGGACACTACTGCTCTGGGCATTGTGTAAGAGGCACCACTACTGTGGGCAATATGTGTATTAGGGGCACTACTGTGGGCATTGTGTATAAGGGGCACTACTGTGGGCATTGTGTAAAAGGGGCACTACTGTGGGCATTGTGTAAAAGGGGCACTACTGTGTGTCATAACATGAATAAGGGGTACTAGTACTATGTGTAATGTGAATCGGGCACTGTGTGCAGTGTAATGTGGATAAGATTGTGCAACTGGATGAGTAATATTTCATGTGGGTGCCTATATGTATGTTTTTATCTTGTGTGTGCTTGAAGTTTGATATCTCTGGGGAGACAGTGCTAAAGGGGTTATGTCACTTGCTAAATGTCCTCCTTTCAGTATTTAACAAACAGCGCTAAGCTTAGCTTATCGCTGTTTGTCATGCTTACGTGTGATACGGTCCCCATTGCGCATACCCCCATTTCATCCATATTTAATAGGGGCCCCCACAGGCCTTAATCCGGCACTGCATCCACCTGGTCGGAGGGTGACTCTGCCTGACTCATCTGTACTGTACCTACAATTTCTAATAGCAGTCCTGTACTTACAACTACCTCTGCCTAAATGTATACCTCATTGTTTTATATAATAAAGTGCAATACTTGTAACTTACTCAGAACAGTATGAATCCTACAGTAAACCATATAACCAGATAAACAAATAGGATAGTGCTTCTAAAATTGGATAATAATTTATTTCATATCCCCTATATGGTAAGTAGCTCTTTTTTCAATAGATTTGGCAGTCTGCTTAAAATTAATATTTTTGCACAAGCATCTGGAGGAAAATAATTATGAGCCAGTTAATTACTAGTAAAACAATTACAAGCCAGTTAGACTTCATTTACTGTCAGATATTTCTTTTCTCATATTTCGTTTAAGGACAGCTGGTTATTAAAGTTTTGAATGGGAGCTTTCATTAGTCAAGTACTTATTGATATCCACCGAAAAATATTACAAAAAAGAAACCAAAGTAATGTGAATTGCTGGAAACAGTAGAATGTTTAAGAAAATTGACTAATATTACAAAAACTTTTGTGCTGCTCTTATCCACTTTTATACACATATAAAATGTCCTCTTTCAATTGAGTTGACAAAATAATACATTATGGGCCTTATTCATAGTTGGACACAATTTGTTTCTAAATAAAAAAACGTAAAATGAACCCAGGAAAAAAATATCACATTTTGCTATCAATGCAGAGTTGACAATAAACGTGAGACGTGAACAATTCTGCATAGGTAACAAATACACCTCCCTTCCCCTACAAATCATAGGAGCAGATGTGCCAGGGATAAAATAAGTGAATTGCCTTCAATGGGAGTACGGGCAAAACCACATGATACAATTCATACACATTACAGTAAATGTCGGGTAAGTGTAGATAATAAGTACCCAAGTCTTATGGATCGTGTTAAAAGTAAATCAAACAAGACGCAAATATAATTATTTAGCTTTTTTAGTTAATACTAATAAACGGGTTGGGTACGTGATGCCGGTACTCATGATCCCAGCGATCAGAATCCTGATGCCGGCATCCTGTTGGTAAGTATTCTAACCTTACCCCTAAAGCTAACCCTCCATGCCCGCAGCCTAACCCTGAAGCTGGGTACATATTAGCCGATGTGTACCCAGCGCGATATCGCGGGCGACGGGACCCGGCATGTGGCAAGTGCATACACACTTGCCAATGCCGGGTTCAACAGGGGAAATGATAGCAGCATTCTGCAGCATGACATCGTCAGCGACATCCCCCGTCGACCCTGCAGGAGGGCCGACGGACGATGTCGCTAATGACCCGCTGGAGCACACATATCATGGGTACACACTAGATGATGTACCCAATATGTCGCTCCAATCTGCGGGATTGGACAACATACTGTCTAGTGTGTACCCACCATAACCCTCCCCTCTGCAGCTGATAACCTCACCTTCCCCCCCTACTGCCTAACCCTAACCCTCACACCCCCACAGCCTAACCCTAACCCTCACCTAGTGCCTAACCCCTAATCCTAACCCCAATACTTGCCGGCGATGGGGTTGCTAGCGCCGGGATTCTGACTGGTGTCGGGATTCCGGCACCAGCATTCTGAGCACCAGCAACCTGACAGCCGGGATATATACTACATCCTCTAATAAACACATCTGCAGGCTTACCAAGAAGAGTACCAAACAGAGTAGGCATGATGGCCCAGATTTATCAATCAGTGATATTCTTGTTATCACTTGTTACTAATCTTAAATGGTGCTCCAACCAATCAGCTTCTAACTGTCATTTTTCAAACACATGTGGTATCCCAGACCCAGGGAGTGCCACTTATGCTAAAATGACTTTGAATGTCTCAAATTCTTATGTATGACCACATATGTACCAAATTGTACATTTCTCTGTAGTTAAATTGGTCCAGCTACTGTTATGGTTGTATTTGATATTTAATACCATTGACTGCACTTCCCTCTTGAAGAGGATGATGGTTTCACCCAGCTAACCGAGACTGATTAAGACTCCTGGGGCACGGGACAAGGACTCTCCCACTATACTTTAGAGGGGAGCCCTTGAGTGAACAGTAAGTAAACTGCCTTTCAGTAACCTGGCAGAAGAAGCCTTAAGGTGCATACACACGTAACGATTTTTTTAACGATTTGTCGATAACGACGTCGTTATCGTTAAATCTTCAAAAAAATCGTTCAGTTTATGAGTTATAACGATGAACGATAATCACGAATGCACACTCCCATTTGTAGGTTGTAGTTATCGTTCATCGTCCATTTCAGACTGTCCAACATGACGATTTTCATTAAGGGAAGGAACATTATTTGTTCATTGTTCAAAAAATCGTTCATTACACTTCAAAAAAATCGTTTCATTTTTCAAGGGAAGATCTGTCAGAAAATCTGACAGAAAATCGTTGGTTACAAAATCGTTACGTATGTATGCACCTTTATAAGGAGCAGGGACTGACCGTTGGAGGAGTCCGGTGAGGTAACATCCATTGAGCGGCAGAGGTTACCTGGGTGTGTGTTCCCCCGGCTGCCAGTGAGGGAGACATTAGTGCGGTGACTCTGGGCTGGCAACAGCTGTGTAAGGGAAGCCGTACATGATTGACAGTAGCTGGAGGTGGACCCTGGCGGAGCTGTAGGCTAAGACCGGCTTCCCCTCCGTGCCTGTCAGGAGAAGAGACAGGACAAAGAGGTGCTTCTGTATGCAGAAGAGACAGCCTTAAGCTCTCCCTCCTGGCTGTTCACAGTTAGCAAGGCAGACCCAGGCTGGCAGTGGGTGGCGACCTAGGTAGCGGACTTTCCCCAGTGGGTGGCAGACTGAGAAGCCGGCTCTCTGAGGAGAGGAGAGAGAGGGAGCTATGATTACTTCGGTGACAGGCACCTGCTTCAGGACACCCAGATCAAGCAGCAGAGTGAGGTTTGTATTTGCATAATTGGGAGTGTCTTAGATGACGTCGATGACTCAGACATGGCCAGCTGCCATCATCATTATCCTCATCAGTTTGCAGCTTTTACCAAGGGAAGCAGTCGGGAAGCTGATGGATGGAATCCCGACCGTCGGCTTCCCGACTGTCTAATCCCGGCAAGGGCTAAATGACAGGCGTCGAAATCCTGACGCCTGTCATTTTGCCTACGCCAGGAGCCCGACACCCGACTTACCAATCGAAGGTAAGCCATGCGGTGGGCACGGACATCCGCTGGCGGGAGGGTTAGGTTTTGGGTTCCCGGGGGGGACTTAGGTTAGGCTAGGGGACGGGAGGGTTAGGGTTAGACATCCCACCGAATGGGACTTAGGTTTAGGTGGCGGGGAAGGGGGGTTTAGGTTTAGGCACTTAGAGGGGGGATTAGGGTTAGGCACTTGGGGGGAGGTTAGGGTTAGGCACCCCTAAGGGAGGGTTAGGGGGAGAATTTTTGTGAATACTTACCTCTCAATGATTGGGATTTTCACTGCTGCCGGGATGCCGCTGTCGGGATTTAAACCGCCGGCCATACTGAATCCTTTACCAAGGTCAAGTACTCGCAAAGTCATCACACATATGCGCCTGTCAGGTGGCCATCTTGGGATGCATTTACACTGACACACCCTTACTGTACTTTGGCTGCCTCTCCACACCACCTTCAATCCCCCACCCTGGCCCCTTGGGTGCAGGCAGAAGTAAGAGCAAAATGTGGCCAGGGCAATAGATCTCCATTGTGAAAAGTCTTGCATGCGCTATAAAGGGACATAGGGCCTCATTCAGACCCGCTCGCGATATATATATATATATATATATATATATATGGGGTGTGCACCGGCCACTTTTCGTGTTTTGGATCTGGATCTTTCTTCGTGTTTTGGATCTGGATTGGTTTTGCCAAAACCACTCTTCCGTGTTTTGGGTTCTGGGTTTTGTGTTTTGGATCTGTATTGTTTTGAAAAAAAGCATAAAAACAGCTAAAATCACATAATTTGTGGGTTTTTATGCTCCTATGTTATTATTAACCTCAATAACATTAATTTTCACTCATTTCCAGTCTATTCTGAACTGGAGGTTGCACCGAGGTAGCTGGATGACTATGCTAAGCAACACGAGTGGGTGGCACAAACACGTGGCCAATCTAGGAGTGACACTGCAGTGGCAGACAGGATGGTAGTTTGAAAAACTAGGCCCCAAACAGTACATAATGCAAAGAAAAAAAGAGGTGCAAGATGGAATTGTCCTTGGGCCCTATCACCCACCCTTATGTTGTATAAACAGGACATGCACACTTTAACAAACCAATCATTTCAGCGCCAGGGTCTGCCACACAACTGTGGCTGAAATGATTGGTTCGTTTGGGCCCCCACAAAACAAGCTGGCAATCTGTCCCTGCACAAACTGGCTCTACGGAGGCAAGATGTCATCCTCATCCTCCTCATCCACCGATTCTTCACCCTCTTCAGTGTTGTGTACATCCTCATCCTCACAGAGTATTGATTTGTCCCCGCTGGAATCCACCACCACAGGTCCTTCTGTACGTTCTGGAGGCTGGTCTCCCTGGAAGAGTTGATAATTCATTTTTGTGAACAACATCTTCTCCACATTTTGTGGAAGCAACCTCCTACGCCTTTCGCTGACAAAGTTCCCGGCTGCACTAAACACTCTTTTGGGGTACACACTGGAGGGGGGGCAACTCAGGTAAAATAGAGCCAGTTTGTACAGGGGCCTCCAAATTGCCTCTTTTTCCTGCCAGTACAGGTACAGACTTTCTGACATCCCTACTTGGATGCTGTCACCAATGTAATCCTCCACCATTCTGTCAGTGGTGACAGTATCATTTGCAGTGACAGTAGACATGTCAGAAATTGTTGGCACGTCCTTCAGTCCGAACCAGATGTCCAAACCAGCCCTTGACTTATGACATAGGCGCACGCTTGGCGCTGCTACTGTGTTGATAAACGTGCGGCTACAGCGCACACAAGTCACAAACACAGAATTTTTATTTGTATTTTTTGGAGCACTTAACACAGACTTATGGGACACAGGCGCACGCTTGGTGCTGCTCCTTTGTTGATGCACGTGCAAACACAGCGCACACCATTCACAAACACAGAAAATAATTATTTTTTTGGAGTGTACTTTGGGGGTTACACCACCCTTTAACAGATGAGCCAGCCGGTCCTTAACTTATGGGACACAGGCGCATGCTTGGCGCTGCTCCTTTGTTGATGCACGTGCAGCCACAGTGCACACAATTCACAAACACAGAAAATAATTTTTTATTTTGTGTGGAGTGCACTTTTGGGGGTTACACCACCCTTTAACAGACGAGCCAGCCGGCCCTTGATTGATGACACAGGCGCACGCTTGGCACTACTTTATGGATGAACGTGCGGCCACAGTACACACAATTCACAAACATAGAAAAAAAAATTTGATTTTTTTTTGGAGTGCACTTTGGGGAAGCACTCTGATGGACCGATCACCCCCTGGACAACACTACATCACCCCTCTAGGACTACAGCCTTTATGGGACACTGCACAACACAGTCCAGCCAGCCCCTATAGACTTTGGAGTGGACACAGCCCCTATGGACAACTGACTGCACAACACAGCCCAGCCAGCCCCTATGACAGCAGCACAACACAGCCCAGCCAGCCCCTATGGACAACAGCAGCACAACACAGCCCAGTCAGCCCCTATGGACTGAGTGGACACAGCCCCTATGGACAACAGCAGCACAACACAGCCCAGCCAGCCCCTATGGACAACAGCAGCACAACACAGCCCAGTCAGCCCCTATGGACTGAGTGGACACAGCCCCTATGGACAACAGCAGCACAACACAGCCCAGCCAGCCCTAGCCCCCACCCTCCCTCTTCACTGTCCACAGCCGGATTGAGAAATGGCGCCGACGCGGGGCCCTTTTATAGAATCAAAAACCCACGAGATTCGGAAGGCGGGATTATGACGTTTTGCCTCAGTTTCAGATCTGATTCAGGCGGGAAAAATCTAGCCTGACTCAGATACGACTCGGATCAGGGGGCTCAGGGGTGGTTTGGATTTCAGAAATCCGAACCCGCTCATCCCTAAAATAAATATATATATATATATATATATATATATATATAAATATATATACAACTATACTATATATTTATATACATTATTATTAGAAAATTTAACCCTGACATAAATTAATTGTGGCTTTGGCACGTGTCACACCTAAAGTGCTCAGCTAGCTCCCACTGCACGCACCATGCACATTAGGTGTGCCGTGCAAGTGTTCCCTGCAGCAACAAGAATGGAGAGGACGGGGAACGAGGGCGGTAAATATAATGGGACGGGAGTGTTCTGGAACAGGAGAAATGGACAGGCTAAGATTACCCGCAGATGGGGTAATGGGATGGGTTATGGAGCTCGAACTTTCACTCAGGCCACACATCCTCTGCACCCCTGTCATGCCACTAAATGGGAAAAATGAGAGAGAACATTACAGGCAGTGATTGCACTTAAGTGCAATAGCATGACCGTAAGGGACTTATCACTAGAAACTGAGTGGGTCCCCCAGAACATGCTTTATAATAATAAAATGTCTCATTGGGATACTGTAATGCTGCCTCTCGGTTCTGGGACTACTGCGTCCTGCAAGCTTGTCTAATACTAGTTGACTGGTGCAGAGTCAGTGCAGTGCTGAGGCTATTGGGGCGAACATCCTCTTTGGGAATTGATTGCAGTGATCAAGGTATAGTGATATACTAATCCCGCCTACTTTGGCTGTTTGCTCCGCCTACAGTTGATTTGGTGCCGCCCACATGAGGCCTCTTCCAGAAATTTTTCCAGGGCCACTTTTAGTCCCCAAATCCGCCCCTGGCGTACAGTATTTGTCTATTTGCATTCGATACTCAGCGATTTCTGTTATGTGCGAGATCAGTCAATTTGCCCCATTTACCATAGTGTCTGTTGCCAAATCAAAGCATGAAAAAGTCTTATTAAAGGGTTAATAAAAAAAAAGTGCATGGAAGGAATGAAGGAAGGAGGGAAGGAAGGAAGGTAGGAAGTAAATCATATCAGTAGGTGCTGCCATACTAAGTGTTCAAGTCAAAATCGCTCATAAGTTTCTTAAGCATAAGAGATGCGTATGAGTCAGAATCGCTCATAACATGTGTTTGTAGCCCCGCGATCAGTATGCAGTTTGCTAAAAATCGTGGCCACATTCGGACTAAGACGAGACTCAGGATCAGGCCCTGTGTGTCTGTGCCGGTGTTACTGTACTCATCTTCAGTTAGATAACTCCTTCCCTTCCCATCTCACCACTCCAGGAACAAGACGGCATAAATACAGGAATCATTGCCGCACATTTGTGAGTGATATTACACAATTTATAGTACATACACTGGCATAGTTCTCACTCTATGGGCTGCGCAAGCTCCAGCACTGGCAGGCAGGGAGGGATCCGAAGTAAAAAAAAAAATACAGAAGAGTAGCCCATAAGCTGCTATGGGCTAACACCAGCTGAAGATGGCAGGGCCTACCAAGGCCATTGGTAAATTGGACAATTCTCCCCTCCAGCATGCTGCAGCCACTCCTCCTTTCCATGCTTGCAAATGTTGGGACTAATGCCTTAATGCTTTTTGCAGGATATTGTGTGCACGTTCCTTTTATATTAACCTCTACATGAACAATAAAGGACATAGGACCTGATTCAGACCGGCTCGCGAGCACATAGCGCTCCCAAGCGGGTCGATGGTGGCCCAGTGCGCATGCCCGGTGCGGGCCACGCGTGTGTGCAAGTCCAGTAGCGAGTGAGAACTTCACTTGCTCCGCGGCTCGCAACAAAACAGGGCGACTGTCGATGTTGATCGACAGCTTGCTCCGTTTTGTAGTCGGGTAGGGGGGGAGGCTGCACAAACGGAGGCGTTCCACGCCTACCATTTGTGGGTGGCCCTACTGACATCACTTGTGATGTCAGTAGTGAACTTCCTGCTCTTTTAGAGCAGGAAGTCCACTCGGCATTGTGAGTGCTGAGACCCTACCTTAGGGTCTCCTCGCAACGCCGATGGTCGCGACCATCGCCAGGCCACTCGCACAAGCTGTGGGTGATCGCCCACAGCTGTGCGAGCGGCACGGAGGCCGGAAAAAAAAAAAAGAACGCCCTGATTCAGAGCGAGCCCTCGCAAACAGCGAGTGCCTCTGAATCAGGCCCATATTCTTCTAATTCTAAATGAGTAGAACATAGGAAAAAGATATTTAGAGAGTGATATTTAATCAACTCTATGCTCTGTTTCTCCGCTTGCAGTTGTAGCCAAGCATCTTGCCAGACTCTTCTCCTAGCAACTGTTGATTGGATCTAAAAGTAAATTTATTGGCATTGATTTGACCTGATGGGTAATGTTACATTTCCTTTTCTTGCTAACTGTGCATTTTCCCCTGACATGGAATTTCTGTATTTGGCCAAACTCTTTATACATTTGGAACTTGTTTTGTCTGTGTTTATTAGGATGATTTCTACCATTATAGATATCTGGGGTTTCCAGTTTTTAGTATTGATTTATGTGTTATTGAATTCAGTCTTTATTATTGCTGTTATTTTTTCCACATGCTAAATTGGGTGTTTTTTAGTGTCATTGACAACAAAACAATATAATCTACTAAAACGTCTGTCTCTGACATGCACTAAGAGACGGAGGCAGGAGTTTGCCTTACCCACGCATATACCCCTCTACGGCTCTCACTGGCACCAGTACTGGCGAGATGACAGTCAAAAGGTACTCCCACATACCTTACTATTGCCCCAAATGTCATATGGGCAAATCAATGTGGGCATGATTATGGCTGACTTTTGTTCAACTCAGCATCTGTCCCATGATATGTAGAGTCTACTTTTATCGGGATGTACTCGGCATCCCGGCAGTCGGGAAGCTGGCCGTCAGAATATCGGTGCCGGAATCCCGTCAGCAGTTCGAATCCCAGCTCCAGAATCTCGACGACATCCTGATGGTAAGTATTAGTGTTAGGGGAAAGGTTAGGTTTAGGGTTAGGCTCTGGGGGGGCTAAGGTTAGGCTAGGCTGTGGAGGGTTAGGGTTAGGCTGCCGGAAAGGTGGGTTAGGAATGCATTACTCACTAGGGGGCGGGTAAGGGTTAGGTTGCGGGAGGGTTAGAGTTAGGTTGTGGGGGGGTATGTTAAGGGTTAGGCTGCGGGAGGGGAGTATTAGGTTGCAGGAAAGGTTGGTTAAATTTAGGATTAGGATACTTGTCTAATCCTGTCGGTATTCTGACCGCCGGCATCCCGAACGCCGGCATCCCATACCCAAATCCTTATATCAAACCAAAGAGGAATACAATTTTTTGGTACCTTTTTGGATTTTGTAACTTCAATGTTCCAATATTTGAAAAATATAATAACAGCAAAATATATATATATTTTTTTTAAATATAATATTGTCTTTAAGAGCTAACAAAGATCAATTGATATTGATTGTGGTTCATTTGTAACAGGAAATGACTGTAACATAATCAGGACAATCCATGGTTTATATGCAAAATGCAATCATTTGAGAATGTGAGTAATGACAAAATATCAGAATCATAATAATGCTGGTTGTGGTCCATGTAATTGATTATTAATAACAGAAAAAGCTTTAATCACTTGGCAACCATAAGCCTGAAATAGTCTATATTGCAATTATAATGTTTTTGCTATATAATTAGTATGAGAAAAGTGAAAAAATTTACTTTAAAGAGCTGTTGCCATTATTGGGGTGTTAGTGAGTGCGAGTGGAAGGGTGGGCACCAACAACTATCTCCCTTCTGGGCTCCTGATATGAACTTACGCCCCTGGTATTATATTTTGATTGGTGGAATGGGGAAATATGTTGTACGACTGAATAAAAATTGCAGTGATGAAATGCATACAAAAATATTGATTACTTACTGCTACCAGCTTATCTACTATATTAACACCTCATGCAAATGGAGGAGCAAGGAGTTTGTGTTTGAAGAACTGATTACAATCAAAGCTGTCAGAATTCAAAGCACTATTAGTATATAATATTGCAGATAACATTAAGTAGTGAATTCTGGATAACATGCAGTCTTATATACATACATGAAACTGGGGGTGGTCCGGGGGTGCACAGGACCACCTATTAACCCAGTTCCACGATATTCCATAAAGTCAGCAGTGCCACGAGTGCTATTTCACTGTGCCTGCTGTTTCACAGCGCCGGCGGCATTTCAAACATGGCACTGTGGTTTTGAGACGCACACTCTTTTCATATTCCACAGCGCTTGGCCATTCACATCAGTCACTGCCCCAGTGGAGCTTACCATCTATATTCCCTACCACATGTACACGCACACAGAGCCGTAACTAGGGTAGTGCCACCTGTGCCACGGCACAGTTCATCGCAGGGCAGGGGGCGCTGTTTGGGCCTGTCAATTTTCCTGTTTATGACCATTCTCACTTGTAGCTTCCTCTTCTTTTATCCCCAGCATCTCCTGGCGTCCTCTATCTCTTCCCTGGCCATGGCCCTTTTTCAGGTGCACTATCTTATGTCAGTATTTAAAAAAAAGGGGAGGAGGCGCCAATGCTCTCTCTGGCACAGGGCACCAAAAAGTCTACTTACAGCTCTGCACGCACACATACACACTAGGGTTAATTTTTGCTGGGAGCCAATTAGCCTACCAATATATTTTTGGAATGTGGGAGGAAACCGGAGTACCTGGAGGAAACTCACGTGAGCACAGAGAGAATATACAAACTACACACCATTAGGGCTGTAGAGGGCTAGACCTTAATGGAGGGGCACAGGGCAGGCAGGGAAGGCTGGACCTGGGGGAGGCACAGGTGCAGAAAAAGGCTGGACTATTGATGGGGCGGTAGTGCAGGGCTGGCTGGCTGGACGGTGCACATGGGGCAGGGTAGAAACAAATGTACCTGCAGACACGGTGAAACAGTGGCGCAGTGCCGAAGGCATTTCAAACATGCTGCGGGCCGCAAGCCAATCACAGCTCGTGGCCGGCAGACGCTGTTGTGTAAAAAAACATAGTTACGGCTACAACTGCTTCCACCCCTGAATCAAGCCCAAAGAGTGATCTCTTCTGACTCAGCAAAGTTAAAGAAAGTTGTTAAAGGACAGCAGTTTAGATACTATGCTCAAATTACATTTGTACAGTGTAAACTAAGGAGTGTGGCTGTATACATCTGATTAAAAATGGTGACTGATTCAAAACCTCTTTGGAAACAACCAGACACAGAGCAGCATGGGTGATTAGGCTCTATTCCATGAGTTTGTGTGAGAAAATATACAACATATATAAAATAAGAACGAAGTCATCCCCCAGTTCTGTCACCTACTCTCTTGCTCTGGGACTTTTATCACCTTACACATTTTCCTCCTATGCAACAGGCCCAGCACAGGCCCCTCCTCAGTGCTCTGCTCAGTGATGGAGCCTCCTCCCTCCCCAGCCACTCACTGAGCTGTCTCCGGCAATGCTAGCACACTTTCTCTTCAGCCACCTGCACTGGGAGCACAGACAATGTCTGCAGCCTGGGTACCTGCTCCTGCCAGCACGATATGACATAGCAGTGCAAAGCCAGAGACAATTCAAACATGGCACCAGCCGTGAGCCAATCACAGCTCGCGAAATGGCAGGAAGTGGTTGCTCCTTATTGGACATTGCCTGTGCTCCCAGTGCAGGTGGCTGACGAGAAAGTGGTACTACTAGTATTCCCGGAGACAGCTCAGTATACTGGTAAGTTATTTGGCTCCAAACAAAAATGAACCCTATTGTATATGTGTGTGCGTGTACATGTGGTAGGGAATTTAGATGGTAAGCTACACTGGGGCAGGGACTGATGTGAATGGCCAAGCGCTGTGGAATATGAAAAAGAGTGTGTCTCTCAAAACCACGTCCCTTATTTGAGTGACCACACCCTTTTTTGGGGAGCGCCCTCTAACAGACACCCTGCCCCTTGCAACTCTAGATTATATATACATAATATGCTAAAACTGGGACCACCCATTACCAGATCTCTAGGTTTGCCTATGCTTATAGAGGAATTATTTTTACCCTAATTACAGGTACAGAGACAGTAAAAGATCTACATGTGTGTCATTTTATTATCTCTCATCCTCTTAGAGAATGAGATTTATTCTTGTACATTAGGGTAATACAAAGCTCCTAATTACACAGGGAGACAGAAAGAGAAAGAGAGAGAGAGAGTCCAGATTTATACATTTGTGTCGGATGCAGGAAATTACTTGACTACATTTGATACATCCAGGGCCTGACTGCCCATCTGGCTGTTCTGGAAAATGCCAGAAGGGCCGATGACCAGATGGGTCGGTCCACCCAGTGAGGCAGCGCTGATTTGGTGCTGGGCCGCCAGCACCTGCATGCAGCCATGACAGCTCTTGTGGAACAGCGCCAATGTAATTTTTAATCAGGCGCCCGGTCACGAGCCAATAGGAACAAGGGGCAATACTGTGTGTGGCATTACTGTGGGGCAAAATGTGGTATAAGGGGCATTACTGTGTGTGGCATGATGTTTAAGGAGCATTAAGGTGTGTGGCATAATGTGTAAGGGGCATTATTGTGTAGCATAATGTATAAGGGGCACTACTACCGTGGCATAATATATAAGGGCACTACTACTGCATGGCATAATGTGTTATAAGGGGCACTACTATTGTGTGGCATAATATATAAGGGCACAACTACTGCATGGAAAAATGTGTTATAAGAGGCACTACCATTGTGTGACATAATGTTAATAAGGAGTACAACTGTGTGGCATAACGTGAATGGGCTCTGTATGGCGTATTGTGAATAAGGGTCACTACTGTGCAGTGTAATGTCACAAAGGGACACAACTGTGTGGTGTAATGTGATGAAGGGGCACTACTGTGCAGTGTAATGTGACGAGAAGGGCGCTACTGTTTGGCATCATTTGAATTGAAGGTACTATTGTGTGGTCACGCCCATTCCCGGCGAGACCACACCTGTTTTTTTTTGGCGCGCACTATCCCTGCTTCATTTGTTGATGGCGGCATGAATGCTCATTATGTACATAGGGCACCAAAATGTGTAGTTATGGCTCTGCTTTGGTGTGCACAGATGTGTCATTCTCTGTGTACAGATGCTGACACGAGGTGGGTCTGTGTGCTTTATTAGTAGGACTATTTTAGTCCCACTCTGCCCTGCGTACATCTATTGCAGAATTTATCTTTCATTATTGCAGAACCGGAGTTCCCTAATGTTGCCTGATAAAGCTATTAATCAAACATATTTAAGTTGAATGTGATATTTATGCTCACTAAATATATCTGTTAATAGTATTAACTTCATGCAGCTAGTATTTACATACATTGTATAGCATCTTGCAAAATGATTTTGTGCTTTTATTCTGCTGTTAAAGTTTAATGGTTTTATACTTGATTAGCAAGGAAATTACTGTTTATACTGTATGTGTTAACAATATAATATCTGCCAAATCTCTACTGACTTAATTATACAAAAAATAGTGGGTCTAAAGCAATTATATTTTTCTTGAAATATGTAAATTATGTACAGTATATATTAGGGGTGAGCGGGTTCGGATTTCTGAAATCCGAACCCCCCCGAGCCCCCCGATCCGAGTCTGATCCGAGTCAGGCTCGACTTTTCCCGCCTGACTCGGATCTGAAATCGAGGCAAAACGTCATCATCCCGCCTTCCAAGTCTCGCGGGTTTTGGATCCTATATAAGGTACCCGCGTCGGCGCCATTTTCTCACTCGGCTGTGGACAGTGAAGAGGGAGGGTGGGAGTTAGGGCTGTGTAGTGTAGTGTAGTGTAGTGCTGCTGTTGTCCACTACTTCAAAGTCCATAGGGGCTGGCTGTGTTGTGCTGTGCTGCTGTTGTTAATAGGGGCTGTGTCCACTACTTCAAAGTCCATAGGGGCTGGCTGGACTGTGTTGTGCAGTCAGTTCTCCATAGGGGCTGTGTCCACTCCAAAGTCCTGTGCAGTGTCCCAGTCCTAAAGGAGTGCTGTAGTGTTGTCCAGGGGGTGCTCTGTCCATCAGGGGTGCTCCCCCCAAGTGCTAAAAAAATAATATATTTTCTGTGTTTGTGAATTGTGTGCGCAGTAGCCGCACGTGCATCAACAAAGTAGTGCCAAGCGTGCGCCTGTGTCATAAGTAAAGGGCCGGCTGGCTTGACCGTTAAAGGGTGCTGTAACCCCCGAAAGTACACTTCAGTCCAAACCAAAAAAAAAATATTTTCTGTGTTTGTGAATTGTGTGCGCAGTAGCCGCACGTGCATCAACAAAGTAGTGCCAAGCGTGCGCCTGTGTCATAAGTAAAGGGCCGGCTGGCTTGACCGTTAAAGGGTGCTGTAACCCCCAAAGTACACTCCAGTCCAAACCAAAAAAAAAATAATTTTCTGTGTTTGTGAATTGTGTGCGCAATAGCCGCACGTGCATCAACAAAGTAGTGCCAAGCGTGCGCCTGTGTCATAAGTAAAGGGCCGGCTGGCTTGACCGTTAAAGGGTGCTGTAACCCCCGAAAGTACACTCCAGTCCAAACCCAAAAAAAATTATTTTCTGTGTTTGTGAATTGTGTGCGCAGTAGCCGCACGTGCATCAACAAAGTAGTGCCAAGCGTGTGCCTGTGTCATAAGTAAAGGGCCGGCTGGCTTGACCGTTAAGGGTGCTGTAACCCCCGAGAGTACACTCCAGTCCAAACCAAAAAAAAAATTATTTTCTGTGTTTGTGAATTGTGTGCGCAGTAGCCGCACGTGCATCAACAAAGTAGTGCCAAGCGTGCGCCTGTGTCATAAGTAAAGGGCCGGCTGGCTTGACCGTTAAAGGGTGCTGTAACCCCCGAAAGTACACTCCAGTCCAAACCAAAAAAAAAATTATTTTCTGTGTTTGTGAATTGTGTGCGCAGTAGCCGCACGTGCATCAACAAAGTAGTGCCAAGAGTGCGCCTGTGTCATAAGTAAAGGGCCGGCTGGCTTGACCGTTAAAGGGTGCTGTAACCCCCAAAGTACACTCCAGTCCAAACCAAAAAAAAAATTATTTTCTGTGTTTAGCCGCACGTATATATCAAATCGATATAACATAAATGGAGGACCAAACTTTCTCCGATAAAAATAAAATAGAGAAAGATCAAGAACCACTTCCTCCTAGTGCTGAAGCTGCTGCCACTAGTCATGACATAGACGATAACATGCCATCAACGTCGTCTGCCAAGGCCGATGCCCAATGTCATAGTAGAGGGCACATACAATCCCAAATGGCAAAGTTCAGGAAAATGACCTTGAAAAAGACATTTAAATCAGCTGAAGAGAAACGTAAACTTGCCAATATGCCATTTACGACACGGAGTGGCAAGGAACGGCTAAGGTCGATCCCTAGTATGTTCATGACTAGTGGTTCAGCTTCACATGACGATGGAAGCCCTCCTCCCACTAAAAAAATCAAAAGAGTTAAGCTGGCAAAAGCACAGCGAAGAACTGTGCTTTCTAAGAAGATATCACAAATCCCCAAGGAGAGTCCAAGTGTGGTGGTGGTTGCGATGCCTGACCTTCCCAGCACTGGACGGGAAGAGGTGGCTCTTTCCACCATTTGCACGCCCCCTGCAAGTGCTGAAAGGAGCACCCACAGTCCACTTGCTGATATGCAAATTGAAGATGTCAACGTTGAAGTACAACAGGATGAGGATACTGGTGTAGCTGGCGCTGAGGAGGAAGTTGGCGAGGAGGATTCTGATGGTGATGTGGTTTGTTTAAATCAGGCTCCGGGGGAGACAGTTGTTGTCCGTGGGATGAAAAAGCCCATCACGGTCATGCCTGGGCAGAAGACCAAACATTCCACCTCTTTGGTCTGGCAATATTTCTATCCAAATCCGGACAACAACTGTCTTGCCATATGTACCATATGTAAAGGTGAAATAAGTAGGGGTAGGGACGTCAACCACCTAGGAACATCCTCCCTTATACGGCACCTGCAGCGCGTTCATAAAAAGTTACTGTCAAGTTCAGAAACTTTGGCTAAGACCGTAAGCAGTCCAGGGACACCTAAATCCCGTTGTCCTGTTGTATCCAAGCGCCTGCAAACCACACCGTCAACTCCCTCCTCGTCAATTTCCTCCTTAGTCAGGATCGGAAGTAGTCCTGCAGGCCATGTCACTGGCATGACTGACTCTCCTATCCGGGATTCCTCTGGAGGATCCTGCATTGCTACGCCTACTGCTGCCGCTGCTGCTGTTGCTGCTGCTGGGAGTCGTTCATCATCCCAGAGAGGAAGTAGGAACACCACTACTTTTACTAAACAATTGACCCTCCAACAGTCCTTAGCGAGGAGGATGAAGTACGACAGCAGTCATCCTGAAGCAAAACGTATAACTGAGGCCTTGACTGCTATGTTGGTGTTAGACGTGCGTCCGGTATCCGCCATTAGTGCAGTGGGATTTAGACAATTGATGGAGGTAGTGTGTCCCCGGTTCCAAATCCCGTCTAGATTCCACTTCACTAGGCAGGCGATACCGAGACTGTACAGAAACGTCAGAAAAAGTGTCCTCAGTGTCCTGAAAAATGCCGTTGTACACAATGTCCACTTAACCACGGACATGTGGACAAGTGGAACAGGGCAGACTAAGGACTATATGACTGTGACAGCCCACTGGGTAGATGTATCACCTTACGCAGCAACAGCAGCAGCGTCACCAGTAGCAGCATCTCAGAAACGCCAGCTCGTTACAAGGCAGGCTATGCTGTGTATCACCGGTTTCAGTAAGACGCACACCGCCGACAACCTCTTAGAGAAACTGAGGGAAATCATCGCCCAGTGGCTTACCCCACTTAGACTCTCCTGGGGATTTGTGATATCTGACAACGCCACCAATATTGTGCGGGCATTACATCTGGGCAAATTCCAGCACGTCCCATGTTTTGCTCACACAATAAACTTGGTGGTGCAGAATTTTCTGAAAAGCGACAGGGGCGTGCAGGAGACGCTTTGGGTGGCCCGAAAAATTTCTGGCCACTTTCGCCATTCAGCGACTGCGTGCCGAAGACTGGAGCACCAGCAAACACTCTTGAACCTGCCCCACCATCACCTGAAGCAAGAGGTTGTGACGCGGTGGAACTCAACCCTCTATATGCTTCAGAGGATGGAGGAGCAGCAAAAGGCCATACAAGCCTATACATCCACCTATGACATAGGCAAAGGAGGGGGTATGCACCTGACTCAAGCGCAGTGGAGAATGATTTCCGTGTTGTGCAAGGTTCTCCAGCCCTTCGAACTTGCCACACGTGAAGTCAGTTCAGACATAGCCAGCTTGAGTCAGGTCATTCCCCTCATCAGGCTTTTGCAGAAGCAGCTGGAGAAAGTGAAGGAGGAGCTAAGACGGAGCGATTCCGCTCGGCATGTGGGACTTGTGGATGAAGCCCTTCATTCGCTTTGCCAGGATTCCAGGGTGGTCAATCTGTTGAAATCAGACCACTACATTTTGGCCACCGTGCTTGATCCTAGGTTTAAAGCCTATGTGGTGTCTCTCTTTCCGGCCGACACAAGCCTGCAGAGGTGCAAAGACCTGCTGGTGAACACACTGTCAGCTGAAGCGGAACGTGACACGTCAACGGCTCCTTCTTCATTTTCTCCCGCAACTGGGGCTGCCAGGAAAAACTTAGATATCCTAAGCAACCCGCTGGCGGTGATGCATGGCAGGCAGGACCAAGTTTGGACATCTGGTCCGGACTGAAGGACCTGGCAACAATTTCTGACATGTCTACTGTCACTGCATATGATACTGTCACCATTGACAGAATGGTGGAGGATTACATCGGTGACAGCATCCAAGTAGGCATGTCAGACAGTCCATACCTGTACTGGCAGGAAAAAGAGGCAATTTGGAGGCCCCTGTACAAGCTGGCTCTATTTTACCTGAGTTGCCCCCCCTCCAGTGTGTACTCCGAAAGAGTGTTTAGTGCAGCCGGGAACCTTGTCAGCGAAAGGCGTAGGAGGTTGCTTCCACAGAATGTGGAGAAGATGATGTTCATCAAAATGAATTATCAGCTCTTCCAGGGAGACCAGCCTCCAGAAGGTACAGAGGGACCTGTGGTGGTGGATTCAAGTGGGGACGAGTTAATACTTTGTGAGGATGAGGATGTACACACTGAAGAGGGTGAGGAATCGGTGGATGAGGAGGATGAGGATGACATCTTGCCTCCGTAGAGCCAGTTTGTGCAGGGACACATTAATTGCCAGCTTGTTTTGTGGGGGCCCAAACGAACCAATCATTTCAGCCACAGTTGTGTGGCAGACCCTGGCGCTGAAATGATTGATTTGTTAAAGTGTGCATGTCCTGTTTATACAACATAAGGGTGGGTAGGAGGGCCCAAGGACAATTCCATCTTGCACTTCTTTTTTTTCTTTGCATTATGTACAGTTTGGGGCCTAGTTTTTCTAACTGCCATCCTGTCTGCCACTGCAGTGTCACTCCTAGATGGGTTACGTGTTTGTGCCGCCCACTCGTGTCGCTTAGCATAGTCATCCAGCTACCTCGGTGCAACCTTTTGGACATGAAAACACTATTGTGAGGTGTGAGGTGTTCAGAATAGACTGGAAATGAGTGGAAATTAAGGTTATTGAGGTTAATAATAGCATAGGAGCAGAGAAACCAACAAATTCTGTGATTTTAGCTGTTTTTATGCTTTTTTAAAAAAAAATACAGATCCAAAACACAAAACCCAGAACCCAAAACACGGAAGGGTGGTTTTGGCAAAACCAATCCAGATCCAAAACACGAAGAAAGATCCAGATCCAAAACCAAAACACAAAACACGAAAAGTGGCCGGTGCACACCCCTAGTATATATGTATAGAAGTTAGCAGTTTATTGTTACCATCTGCAGCTGACTCCCTCTGAGATATAGAGCACCTAAAAGGGTTCTATTTTTGTATTTTGTTTTCTGTAATGCAATAAAATGTGTAAAGACAGAAACTGCTTGCCGAAGACTAGAACGTTTCATTTGACTTAGGGTCTGATTCAGATTGGATTGCAGTTGCTAATACACACGCAAGCGGCCGATTGTTGCGTTCTGTGCATGCGTATGCATCGCAGTGCGCGTACGTGAGCCGGCCACTGCGATCAGGACTGCGATCGCAGTGATTATGCAGACCCATCACAGAGTGATTGACAGGAAGTGCCGTTTGTGGGAGGTGACAGGGGGGGGTGGTCGGGGAAACGCAGGCGTGTCAGTGCGTTTGAACGTCGTTGCATGGGCGTGCATAAATAAGACACTGCGATTCCCTACACAGCCTGAGGCCTCATAGCATGCAATGAAGTTATCAATTTCTGAGTAACGTCAGAGCTTGTGCAAGTGTACGTGAGGGTGTGAAGGTATCTCGATTGTACCGATGATTAAGCAGTCTCGCTAAACATTACAGATGTGTGTAAGGTAAAGTGGGTGTCCTTATGTTGTGCTGCGGCCGCATAGTGATCGCAATGGATTAGCATACTATGGCAGTTGAACTGCCTGCGTAATTGCTATTGCAGTCGCAGTTGCGATCGGTAGTGAATCAGGCCCTTAGTTCCATAGTATATTTGTAAAACGGAAGTCTGGGCAAGTGTCTACACACCTGATACGTAAAACCATTGCTTCACCTACATGTGTGGATACTATTCACTGGAAGCTATTTTAATAAATATTTTGTGCATTCGCCCAATATCACTTGTGGTCAAACTTAATTATTTAAGTTGAAAAGTAAATAAAAACTAGTAACACCCAATATCTCACGCTAAAAAAGTGTTACAGTTTATATTAATACCCTCAGTTTCATCATCTATTGACAGCACCACCATCTCCTATGGCCCCAAGGTGCGCTGTCTTGTAGTTATCCCTTGTAGTTATCCTTGATTCCACCACACAATTGGGGGTAAATTTATCAAAGGTCGATTTGACTGTCGATTTGAAGTTCGATTTAGCTCGCCTCAAACCGACTCAAATCGAATTTGTAAAACCCTGTGAATTTGCCAGATTTACTATTGTTCGATTTTGGTTCGGTTTGGAACAGTGATTTGCTGGTCGATTTGACACGTTCATGGTTCATGTACAAATTGAACAGCAAATACCACTTCAAACCGAACTGCAAACCCCCGACAGCATAGAACTGCTTCATGCTTTCACTTTCAGCATAAGCAGTTTGTTTACACACAGATACATGCAGACATCAGTGAGATGCCTGCATGTATCTTACTGTAACAAGCAAATAAAGAGTTAAATGTAGAAAAAAAATGATGTGAGGTCCCCCCCAAAACACAACCAGCCGCGGACTTTTGAAAGCCAGTCCTGGTTGTTTAAGGACAGGGAAAAAGTTGCGTAGGGTTCCACTGTAAGTTCCAGAACCATCACTGGACCCTTTCTAGCCAGGGGCTGATGCCACAACCAGGGGAGCCCTATCACCGGGCACCCCAGCCACAGCATCAGTCCCGACTGCTAGTCAACCCAGGCTAGGGATCCCTGGGGAGTTGGGGACCACCCCAATAAATGGGTCCCCCTCTCCAGGGCACCCCTAGCCTAGGCTGATAGCCTGGGGCTATCCCCGCCACCCATGGGCGATGGGTGGCGGGTTGATTGTGTAAATGTAGTGTAAAAATAGAATATGTAAAACATAGAACTGCAGGTCCCAGCAAGCCTCCCCTACATGCTGGTACTTTGAGAACCACAAATAAATAAACACACACACACACCGTACACAGTAAAGTTTTAATACATACATACATACATACATACACACTCACACATAGGGCCTGATTCAGAGCCGCTCGTAAGCAGCCGCTCGTTAGTTCTGACCGATGTTCGCACATCTGCGCATGCGTACGGATTGTAATACGCATGCGCGAACCAGTCAGTGCGGACGAAAATCGTTTGTTCGCTATATAGCGAATGCCTGCTATTTTGAGTAACAGAAGGAGGCGTATGTGGGTGGTAACAGGGGAAGGTGCTTGAAAACGGGGGTGTGGAATTAGATCGCAGGCATGCTTAAAGGTCAAAACGGGCGTTTTAAGGGTGTGCATAATTAATACAGCAGCGTCATTGACCACGTCATTTGTTTTTTTTAACCCCGAACTGATCGCAAAATAGCGGTTGAAAAAACCAGCCACC
Organism: Taudactylus pleione; assembly: GCA_031769625.1. Classification (NCBI taxonomy): domain Eukaryota; kingdom Metazoa; phylum Chordata; class Amphibia; order Anura; family Myobatrachidae; genus Taudactylus; species Taudactylus pleione. The sequence continues at coordinate 13,115,160 of JAUIMM010000113.1, read as the reverse complement.
AGAATAGCGAGCAGTTCATACGCTGTTCGATGTGCTCGATTAATCTAATAAATAGCGGACATGACGTAGGATGCGAGCGGCCAGGGGGCGTATTTTTCAAAATTACAACCGCAAGTTTTGCTCGCTCGTTCAGACTTAGAGGCGTGAACAGACCGCAATTAGCGAACGGTTCATTTGAATAGCCACTCCTTGTTTTAGAACGAACGACCGCAAATAGCGAGCGGCTCTGAATCAGGCCCATACTCCCCTACATAACTGGAGTGGTCCCCTTGTCCAGTAGGCATTCAAGGTCTTCTTAAAATAACAAAACGAAAATCGTGAGCCACGCAATAAGTAATAACCATCCTTAACAAGGATGGTTATTACTTCCGGACTGAAGCACTCAGACCCGGCTTCCTCCTTTGAAGGTCCATGTCTGAGCGTCCATTGGCTGAGAGAGGTCAGCCCCCGCCTCTCAGCCAATGAACGGCTCCCTCCATTGAACTCAATGATGGGAACCGTAGTATATACTTTAGTTACCCTGCGGCTCGCCATTGAGTTCAATGGAGGGAGCCAGTCATTGGCTGAGAGAGGCGGGGGCTGACCTCTTTCAGCCAATGAACGCTCAGACACAGACCTTCAAAGGAGGAAGCCGCGTCTGAGCACTTCAGTCGGGAAGTAATAACCATCCTGGTTAAGGATACTTACTACTTAGTGCGTGGTTCGCGTTTTTTCTTTTTGTTGTTTTAAGAAGACCCATGGATGCCTACTTTGGACCAAAGAAGACCGAACCACGCATAGGAGATGGTGAGTATGTTTTTTTTCCACAGGTACCCTATGGAATTTGTACTGGAGAAGGGGACCAATGCTACAGGGATACATCGGTGAGTATGTGTATATGTGTGTGTATGTGTGTGTACATGTGTGAGTGCATGTATGTTTATTAAAATTATACTGTGTACGGTGTGTGTGTTTATTTCTACATTTCTTTACAGGTGAACTACAAGTCCCAGTGGGCCCTTAATGCCCCGCATGCTGGTACTTGTGGTTCTCCAAGTACCAGCATGCGGGGGAGGCTTGCTGGGATCTGCAGTTCTACTGTAAAGACAATGTTTTACATATTCTATTTTAACACTACATTTACACAATCAACCCGCCACCCATCGCCCATGGGTGGCGGGGATAGCCCCTGGCTGTCAGCCTAGACCAGGGGTGCCCTGGAGAGGGGGACCCTTTTATTGGGGGGGTCCCCAACTTCCCAGGGATCCCTAGCCTGGGCTGACTGGTGGTCAGGACTGATGCTGCTGGTGGGGGGCCCGGTGATAGGGCTCCCCTGGCTGTGACATCAGAAAGGGTTCGGTGCTGGTTTTGGAACTTACAGTGGAACCCAATGCTATTTTTCCCTGTAAGTCCAGAACCAGGACTGGTTCCCAGAGCACAGTGCTGGTTGTATTAAGTACAGTGGAACCCTACGAATTTTTTTCCCTGTATTTAAACAACCAGGTCTGGCTTTCAAAAGTCTTGGGCTGGTTGTGTTTTGGGGGTGGGGGGGGGGGGGGGGGCTCTCACATCTTTTTTTTTAGAGTTACCTATTTGTTTGCTTTTAACAGTCAGATACATGCAGGCATCTCACTGATGTCTGCATGTATCTGTGTTAATTCAACCTGCTCATGCTCAAATCGAAAGCATGAAGCAGGTCTATTCATTTGGGGATTTGAATGTCGATTTGAAGGTCGATTTGGTGTGCGAATTGAAATCGATTAATTGTAAATAAGGTTGCTCTGTGTTGTTCAATCAAAAGATACCAATATTATGCTGATGTTCGATATAGAGTCGGTTTGTTGAGAAATTTGGTTTAGTGTTCGAATTACCATTCGAATTAGGCTTTAGTAAATACTCAAAAGCAAAATTGCATGCAAATCACATGCCAAATCACCCAAAATGCCAAATTGACCCTTAGTAAATTTACCCCTTAGTATCTTATGTAATCCTGCAATTTTCACCTCAGAAATATCTCTAGGATAAGACCCCTTTCTCACCCTTGATGCATCTAAGACCTTCATCCACTCACCGGTCCTCTTTAGACTGGACTACTGTAACCTTCTCTTATCTGGCCTCCGTCTCCCACCTCTCTCCGCTTCAATCTGTCCTCAGTGTTGCTGATCAGCTCATCTTCCTCTCCATATTGTGTTTGCCTCCCCTCTCCTACATCCTCTACACTGGCTCCCCTTCCCTTTCAGAACCCAATTCAAACTCCCCACGTCCACTTACAAAGCCCTCACCCAATCTTCTCTTATTTACATCTCCGACCTCATCTTTCTTCATACTCCCGCCCACCCAGTTTATTCTTCTCTTCTCATCCGATTATTTCCCCCTCTACCGTCTCCAAGATTTTACCCATGCTGCTCCTTACCACAGGAACTCTCTAACTCTCCCTATCAGACTCCCCACCTCTCTTCAAAGCTTTAAACAGGCTCTCAAGACTCATTTCTTTATCAAAGCCTTCCAGCCATCATTCTTAACCACTGCTCCATGGTCCTCGTTCAGTGTCTCTCCCATCTGTCTGCCACTCCCAACTAGTTGGCTGGTTGGAATAATAATCGGACAGTGTGTAAGAGCAAACGATAATCATTTGCTTGTTCCCAAACTTCAAAAAATATATGAAAATCGGTCGGTCCAACTAGTTGCAAGAATCAAACTTATTTAAGTGCCTGCCTGCTTTTGTCACAGTCACCTCTAAGCCCTCTTCAGCATGTCATATCTCAGCTGATCCAGGCTGGAAGGCAGATAGTCAGCAGAGGCAACGTGTGAGGAGGATCTGTGAATCCAGAAACCAAGGGGAAGGGAGCTGCTGGGAGAGCACAAAGGAGAAAAAAGGCACAGTTAGGTTTGGACTGGGTCACCAGGGATTCAGTGAAATCTCCGTTGGACCCCACTGATTTGTAGCCACACCCCCTATAGCAGAAGGGCATGGCCTACGGTGCCATTTGTAATTGTATGCTTGCCGGGCAGTCATCAAGGCTGTGACTCACCCAGTCTGCATCTACATGCAGGGGACTGAAGCACAGTGGAGTCATTCAGGCTCAGCACTGCAGCGCACTACTGGGTAATACATCCCAGTAGTCTTTGCAGTGGGGTCAGAGGAGCATGTGCTGAGCTCTGATTGGAGGAGCCCATCACATGCTCCTCTGACCTGGAGTTTAGCAGCAGTGCAGCCTCATGAGTGTGACTCATTGTGAGGCTGTGACTGCTGATGTGCCTGCTGCCTGAGGATGTTGGTGAGTACACTGTGTGGGCACTACAGGTGGCATAATGTGTGGGCACTGCAGTGTAGCATAATGTGTGGGCACTACAGGTGGCATATTGTGTGGAGAGTACAGTGTAGCATAATGTGCTGGCACTAGAGATGGCATAATGTCTGGCCACTACAGGTGGCATAATATGTGGGCACTAGAGGTGGAATAATGTGTGGGCACTACAGTGTAGCATAATGTGTGGGCACTACAGGTGGCATAATGTGTGGGGACTACAGTGTAGCATAATGTGTGGGCACTAGAGGTGGCATCATATATGGGCACTTCAGGTGGCATAATGTGTGGGCACTAGTGTAGCATAATGTGTGGACTACAGTGTAGCATAATGTGGGCACTACAGGTGGCATTATGTGTGGGCACTACAGGTGGCATAATATGTGGACACTACAGGTGGCATAATGTGGGGGAACTACAGTGTAGCATAATGTGTGGGCACTACAGTGTGACATAATATGTGGGCACTACAGTGTGCCATAATTGGTGAGGACTACAGTGTGACATAATGTGGGGGTACTACAGAGTAGCATAATGTGTGGATACAACAGTGTGGCATAATGTGTGGTTACTATAGTGTGACATAATGTGGGGGTACTACAGTGTAGCATAATGTGGGGGCACTACAGGTGGCATAATGTATGGGCACTATAGTGTGGAATAATGTGTGGGGCACTACAGTGTGACAATGTGGGGGGCACTACAGTGTGGTTTAATGTGTGGGCTCTACAGTGTGGTATAATGTGGGAGGCATTATAGTGTGGTATAATGTAGATGCACTACAGTGTGGCATTATGTTAGTACATGTGTAGTGGTCTCATTTACTCACAACTGACCAGCATTGCAAAGGTTACTGGCTGGCTCACCACTACCTCTCTGACTTCTTTGTGCTTACCACTACCTCCCTGATCACTCCATACTCACCACTACCTACAGTATCTGTACTACCTCCCTGACCCCTCCATACTCACCACTATCTGCACTACCTCCCTGACCCCTCCATACTCACCACTACCTACTATCTCCACTGCCCCCTGACCCCTCCATACTCACCACTAAATATCTGCACTACCCCCTGACCCCTCCATACTCACCACTACCTATCTGCACTACCCCCCTGACCCCTCCATACTCACCACTACCAATCTGCACTACCTCCCTGATCCCTCCATACTCACCACTACCTATCTGCACTACCCCCCTGACCCCTCCATACTCACCACTACCAATCTGCACTACCTCCCTGATCCCTCCATACTCACCAATACCTATCTGCACTAACTCCCTGACCCCTCCATACTCACCACTACCAATCTGCACTACCTCCCTGATCCCTCCATACTCACTACTACCTATCTGCACTACCTCCCTGACCCCTCCATACTCACCACTACCTATCTGCACTACCTCACTGACCAGTCCATACTCACCACTACCAATCTGCACTACCTCCCTGATCCCTCCATACTCACCAATACCAATCTGCACTACCTCCCTGACCCCTCCATACTCACCACTACCTATCTGCACTACCTCCCTGACCCCTCCATACTCACCACTACCTATCTGCACTACCTCCCTGACCCCTCCATACTCACCACTACCAATCTGCACTACCTCCCTGATCCCTCCATACTCACCACTACCTATCTGCACTACCTCCCTGATCCCTCCATACTCACCACTACCAATCTGCACTACCTCCCTGACCCCTCCATACTCACCACTACCTATCTGCACTACCTCCCTGACCCCTCCATACTCACCACTACCTTTCTGCACTAGTCTATCTCTGAGTTTTCATTCTGATACTATGAGTGGCACACCTTTGCACTGTACATTCATTTTGTAAATGCTCCAGCAACAGTTAAACATTGTCATTGGGAGTTCCAGAACAAGGACGGATTTATATATATAGATAGATACACCCCTTCCAGTGACTGGCCACATACCTTTGTGGGCCTCTATTATTGCATTCCCTTGTGGGCCCTTCAAAATCCAGTCTGCCACTGGGCGCAGTGCCCGGGGCACCCCAGGGACAACATGCTGGCCATCAAGAAGAGGAGTCTTGAACGCATAAAGCTGCCACTTGCTGCTTTCAACCATCTCATGAACACCATACCCGAATACCTTACTGCTGCCATACCGGTGATGACCCAATACTCCCTATCCTACCAGCACTCACCGTGCCTACCTGGGGCTGTATGAGCTCTGCAATTTGTAATGGTCTGATCCTGAGATGCAGAGGTCTTCTGATGTACTTTCTACCAAATCACCCATTCCTTCAATTCTGTTTGACACTATACTTAAAATGATCTCAAGATAGCCTCCAATAGCAGACCAGTGAACACTCATAATGAAGTCATCTATGGTGTGATGGGTCCTTCAGGCGTTTTCTAGTTCAATTATATAGCCTTTAGTACTCGGAAATAATAGTCCCAAAATCTTCATATCCTTCACAATGTGAGAATTGATGTAGATATCGGGCAGGACGTGTTATATGAAATATGTGTTTACCGGTGCCGGAGTATGGCTGAGTTATGTACACACCAGCGGATGCCTTATCACTACAGACATCCCAGTTGCATAACCAGTGACATAGTTTATTAAAAGATAGTTGATGTACAGCTGTACTCACTGTGGTACACTTGTTGTAATTGAGTGGACGGGGTGTGATACAGCCTGAAAAGATTCACTGCTCTGAAAAGTAACAGTGAAGCCGCTTGTGGGGTATCAGCTGTCACCGCGTCGGAGCAATGATGAATTGCTCCAGCAGCCGCAACGAGTTAGAAAGTTAATTATGGGGGTCCATTAGGGGCTCTTCCATATAATATAAGCATCTCAATCATCTTTAGCAGTGGTTCATTGTTCAAGTTCACACCTGATTTTAAGTTGGGGAACATTGCTTCCGGGAAAAGTACTGCAAATCTTTGGGACTGCACCTCAGTAACAAGAGGACATGTAAGATGTACCACATATTTACCCCCCTTAGACTAGTCACGTTTACAGTCAGTCCATAGGATAAGCTATAGATGTATTTAACGAAGACCATTAGTCAGTATGGAGCTTTTGCAATGGAATCTAATAACTTATTTTACAATTGCCATCAGAATTAGTGGCTAACTGTAGGTTTCGGAGCACTGGTGCAGTTAGAATGATGAAGCAATAAGGTAGCATTCAAACAGTTGCCAACGATCTTTGAGTTTCCTGTGTATTCTTCTTTTTTTTTTTCCAGCTGTTTGAAACCTATCCAGCCACTTCTTTCCTCTGCTGTTGTGCTCAGGAAATGAAAGCAATTTTAGTAGAGGTCATATGGTTAGGGACTCCATAGGACAGCTAGCTACCCAGGAGCTTACTGAGCAAATTAAAATGAAGTTCCATTTCAGCAAGTTGTGGGGCTGATTCAATTACAGCTTCTGGCAACTTTGAAAGATATGACTTCTCACAGCCTACGGAGGAGCGAGCAGAAATCAGCTACCGTAATTGCGCTATGTGCGCAGAGAAAGCTGCAGCTGGCAGCTCACATCTAATTGGATCTGCCCATGTGTCTGCCTGGGAGTGGTAATGCCAATAGCTGTTACTCATTCATCCATCAAAAGATTACCAGGAAACCTAATAATTTGGTGAAGAATTGATGGATTTCCTCCTCACCTTATTGTTTAAAACGTCTTACTGGGCAATCTGTGACACATACAGATGACTATGAAGAAGTGGTGCAGTTTGCTGAAATGTCCACACTGCATGTTATGCAGCTATCCTGACACATAATACAAGTACATGTTACCCTACAAAGGCCAAACAGTATTCTTCACATAAATCATTGGTAATGACCCAATACCAGAATATAAGTTGATTTACTGTGGATTCTTAATGTTCAATTTCACTCCATTCCTCTTCATATTCCAGAAATATACAAAATGAGAACAGGCCCTTGAAGAATTAACCATCAGAAAAACTCATTTTAATTTTAGATGCAGCTGGGGAATAATGAGTGAGAGCTCAAGCTCTTTTTACATGATTACAGTTTCTAAAAATATTCACTCCATCACCCTAATGGGCAAGTCTTTAAAGATCTGCAGTAGTCTTTATAGGATGTCATAATGTTAGAAAAATGTAGACTATCATTCTGGCAGAATGGAAAAAGATGAGCATTCTGTAAGCTAGTTTTTCATTTATTTCCCATTGTCTTACAAATAATGTTTCAATAGGTCATTACTTTACATATTTATTTTTTTCAGTACACTCACATATGCGGTTTAATATATCATGCTGAAATAGTTGAGCAATTGATGCCATTGTGGGTTTACATTTTGACTAGCATAAACTTTCTCTTGGCAGGAAAAAAATAAGATTGTTTTAAAATCACAGACATCAACTGAATGAAATTGACTTCTGCTAACTTAGAGGCCGTTTAATGGTAACCAAGAAATGTGATTAAAGAGCAAAATGATTAATAAAATAGGACTGCGAAAAAAGTTTTGCCAGGAAAGTTAGAAGGTAGACAGACCAATTAGTGATGGATTTTATTCAATGTGGCAGGAAATCTGTCTCTGTGGGAGGGAACCTGTCTCTGGTGTTAAAATTTTCAGGCAATGCTATGCAAGTTCTCATTAAAGATTTTAAAATGGCAAAGTTCATTAAACTATTAATAATGTAGAATACATGCTGTTAGAACAAAGGTTTCATCGTCCCTAGATATATATTTTTTAAATATTAAAATTGAATATATCTACAAAAATATTATCATAGCATTACTTTCAATGGTCTGACATGATTCTATTAGTGTTTTTGTGAAAATGTTTATTATAGATCATAACTTGGAGCAGAAAGCCTCTGGGTATGGCTGTATGCTAAATTGGTTCTTTTTGTAAAGATGTGAAAAACAAAAAAGATATCCTTGGATGAAGGTCAAGTTTACAGTGTAATATTGATTTGCAAACATTAATTTGAATGTCTTGTTTAAAAATAAATGCCTGTCTGCTAGGTACTGCTGTAAAGTAATGAATAACATAAAAATATATGGAAGAAAGTAAAAAAGGTTGTTGTACTGTTTGAAGGCAAGCATAAAGATTGGCAAATATCCTAGATTCTAGACTATTGGGCCAAACTTGACAATTTAGAAAAAAACAAAGACAAAAACATTTATTTGAATTGTATAGGCACCATCGTTAAGCCATTGAATCAGCACAGGTTATGTTTAATCAATGCTGTCTAACAATAGCCAGCTAAAGAGCAACGCCTCTCCTTGTTTTCACTGTGTAATTTTCGCGTTCTTTTTGTAGCATGCTGACAGAGGAAGTGAAGAGGGCACGTGAGTGCTTTTTTAGCTCTGTTGGTGTTGGCCGGCTGAAGCTGTATAAGAACTTCCCAATCCATTCATGGATTTATCAATAACAATGGCAGGGCTCATGTAGCTGCTGAAACTACTCCTTTTGCTGAATCTGTAAAATCAAAAAATAATCTTTTTATGGTAGATGCCATTGATTGGCCTTGTGGGTATCTAACATTTTTTTTTTATTTCTTTTTATCAACCACGTAAGCCAATGTTCCCAAAAATAATTTATTTTATCCTGTAACATTCACAGTACTCTAATTGCACCTAGGAATGCTACTTAACATTATTGCTTTATAGAGAAGTGGAATTGCTTGAGATATCACATTGGCAGAGCTGGCCCAAGCCAAATTAGTGCCCTAGGCAACATTTTGGGTGGTGCCCCCTCCCCGTGCCATCCTGAAAAGGGGTGTGGTTAGCACAGCACGGTATCAGCACCCACCACCCCTATCCCAGCAGAGCACTCCTCTCCCAACAGTGAGCATTACAGCACCCCGGCCCTCTCCCAGTTCCAAACTTACTCTACTTGAGCGCTGCCTGCAGAGCCGTCCGACTCAAGGTACAGCAATCTGTGGGTGGCGAACCCACTTTTCCAGTCTCAGGCCGCAGGCCGCAGCTGTGTGTGATGATTGCTGGAGGCAGAGCCCAGAGCCATTAGGTGTGACTCACTCCGAGCAGGCCCATGATGCAGCACTCTCCGGTGACCATTTACTTATAGTCCTGAATGAGCCTCTGCCCATGTGCAGAAGCTCATTCTGATTGTGTGACGCCTCAGTGCTGGCCCAGCTCTAACCACAAGCTGCCATCCAGGTGCTCCACCCCCGCAAACTACCACCGGCTGTTCCGCCGCTGCCCACACTATTTGCTGCTGCCAGGCCCGGTAAGCTGAGCTCCGATCATGGTCGCTGTGCAGCAGCTGTAGCAGCTGCCAGAGTCTCTGCCCAGCCGGCAGCAGGTGCCCGGGCTGTGCCTGCACCAAACCTCAACCGACCCTAGGGGTTCTTGTATGCCCTAGGCATTTGCTTAGTTTGTCTATGCCTAGGGCCGGCTCTGCACATTGGGATATTTACTCTTAAGCTGCCCACACACATAGCGATTTTTTACACGATTTGTCCGATGTCGACGAATCGTGACAACAAATCGTGTAAAATATGCCCAAATCGTGAGTTTCTACTCATGATCATGATGCCAATGCGTGTTCCCGCTCGTCGTACATCACATCTTCAAATCTGCCGTGCTGTAGGGCATATTTGCCAATCTGGGACACGACGCAATCCAAATCGTGAGTGTTTTTTACTCACAATGTATCTCATGATTCATCATACGTTGAGGAATTTAACAGACAGGGCCCTGTACACGCCCAATCGCCATCTTGTGCAGCAACGTGGATAGAAGTAGGAAGCACGATAGAGCCTGCACGTCTGATGTCTGAATTGCAGCACTTTGGTGAGTATTGGTACTGTGTTTAATGCAACCCCACTGCCCACGAATGTGTGCCACCCACCTACCCACCAATGTGTGCCACCCACTGCATGACCCAGCCACCGCCTGCTGGAATGAGGTGGGTGGTGGCTGGGTCATACATTAACCTCCCACTGTCCACCAATGTGTGCCACCCACCTACCCACCAATGTGTGCCACCCACTTCATGACCGAGCCACCACCTACCAGAATGAGGCGGGTGGTGGCTGGGTCATGCATTAACCTCCCACTGCCCACCAATGTGTGCCACCCACCAATGTCACGGGCCACCTAATAAATATCTTCAAAATAAAAAAGCACTCTAAATACTTTAAAATTGAATAAAAAAATTTAGTTCAATAACAAAAATGAAAACATTACAACAACATCACTACATATCTAAAATTTGTTTTTGTTGTTGTGATACATTTGTTTCTGATGTTTGAATATACCACCATAAACAAATGTATGTCAACAACATAAACAAATACATTGCAATAACAAAAATAAAACATATTACATTCCAGCAAAAAAAAAATTATTACAATACAATAAAAATACATTAAAATCCTGAAAAAAAACATATTAAAATACATATAAAACATAACATTCCTGTAAAAAAAATATTAAAATACAATAAAAATACATAACAATCCTGAAAATAAACATATTAAAATACATATAAAAACACATAACATTTCTGTAAAAAAAACAATTTAAAATACAATAAAAATACATAACAATCCTGAAAATAAATATATTAAAATACATATAAAAACACATAACATTCCTGTAAAAAAACATATTCAAATACAATAAAAATACATAACAATCCTGAAAATAAACATATTAAAAATACATATAAAAACACATAACATTCCTGTAAAAAAACATATTAAAATACAATAAAAATACATAACAATCCTGAAAATAAACATATTAAAATACATATAAAAACACATAACATTCCTGTAAAAATACAATTTAAAATACAATAAAAATACATAACAATCCTGAAAATAAATATATTAAAATACATATAAAAACTCATAACATTCCTGTAAAAAAACATATTCAAATACAATAAAAATACATAACAATCCTGAAAATAAACATATTAAAATACATATAAAAACACATAACATTCCTGTAAAAAAACATTAAAATACAATAAAAATATATAACAATCCTGAAAAAAACATTAAAATACATATAAAAACACATTACATTCCTGTTAAAAAAAATTAAAAATACAAATAAAAACATATTAAAAAGCAAAACAAAAAAAAAATCTGGAAAACTGTAGAAATACATTAAAAATGTACAAAACAATTCACATTACTAGATTAATAAAATGTCCCTAGCAATGTCTATGGATAGTGAACTGGAGTTTGTGATGGGATTCCTAGAGATCCTCGAGTCAAAGGAGTGCCTATGGTGGATATCCCGTCGACAGTACCACAACAAGTCGCAGAAATTGGCAGCTTTAGGGGTGTTGTTGGACTACACCAAAAAGTTCATTGCAGATACTGACCTTAAAGCAGTACGCCAGAAAATCCAGAACCTGCGTACCATCTACATAAAGGAAAAGAGAAAAGTGGACGATTCAAAAAGCTCCAGTGCAGGCACCAACGACGTGTACCAGCCAACACTATGGTACTATCACCTCATAAGCTTCATAAGCAAACAGGAGCCACAATGCCAGTCAGTTGTCCTGATGGCCGAGCGAGAGGGAGAAGAGGAGGTGGCAGAAGTGAGTGGACCGTCCGAGGAAATTTTGGTAAGTACAGACACAGGGCCTAATTCAGACCTGCTCGCGAGCGCAGGACGCTCGCAAGCGGGTCGATGGTGCCCTAATGCGCATGTGCACGATGGAGGGAGCTCCGTCGTGCGCATGTTTGACACCCGCATAGCAACAGCCAAGCTGTCGCTATGGGTCTCGCACCAAAGGGGGCGTGCTGTCGATGGTGACTGACAGCACGCCCCCTTTGGTGGGCGTGCCGGGGGTGTTGCTGCCCAGACGGAGGCATTCCCATGATAGAGCCAAAAGCACTCCTGGGCTTGCGGCAGCGAGACCCTACCGCAGGGTCTCGTCGCAAGCCCGATGGTCGCGATGGTCTTGACCTTGCGACCATCATCATGGACGCTCGCATAAGCTGTGGGTGGTAACCCACAGCTATGCGAGCATCCAAGAGGCCGCTCCAAGTCTAGGTAGGAGGGCCCTGATTCAGAGCGAGTGCTCTGGTCAGAGCGTCCGGCTCTGAATCAGGCCCCCAGTTCATACATCAAAACCTTTTATTGTTTTTGTAGCTCAATCCCATTTGTCCACTATAGTCATTTATCTCACATACAGTCTTCCTGCCATGGCACCGCACCTGGTCCATTGAAATAGGCCATATACTCCTCCCTCACTTATTTGGCACATGCTGTTGATGTTGTAGGAATTGGTGGTGCAGACACTGATGTAAACTGGGCAATCTACTTCAGAGGTCCTGCATCTTCTGGTCTAGCTAGGACTGGTCCTCGTTGTGTAGTTTTCCTTCGCAGAAAGTTATGCAGCACACAGCACGCCATCATGACCCAGTCTATCTTCTCCACATGTAGGTTTATGGAAGAGTGGAAAATGCGGAACCGGTTGCTGAATATTCTAAACGCATTTTCCACAATGCGCCGTGCCTGGGATAGATGATAGTTGTAGATTCGCTTCTCTCTGGTCAGGCCCCTCTGTGCAAATGGCTTCATCACATGCTCATGTAATGCAAAAGCCTTGTCTGCAACAAAAACGTAATTTAGGCCGTGCTTTGTCTCATCCAGTGACGGCAAGTGGAGGGTTTTGTTGGTGAGTCTCTGGTAGAAAGCAGTCTGTTTGAAGGACCCACCATCTGAAGCACGGCCATTCTTGCTGACATCCACAAACAAAAATTCATAGTTGGCATTCACCACTGCCATGAGAACGTTGCTGAAGAAGCCTTTGTAGTTGTAGTAATATGATCTGGTGTTGGCAGGTGGGTTGATGCGGATGTGTTTTCCATCGATGGCTCCTCCACATATAGGGAAATTCCAACATTGTTCAAATTCTTCAGCGATGCTCTTCCACGGTGTTAGGAAACTGGAAAAATTAAAAAAAATGTGTTAAAACATGACTATAATATTGCTTTTCTTTTTTTTATATATAGACTCCATCCAAGAGCCTGATTTGTCCTCCACGCCGGACCAAAGTTTGCTCGTGGACAGCGAGTTGGAAAACTTGACACCAATACTAACACCCATTCTACCAGGACCATCATCTTATTCGGTACCACCCCCCCCAAAAAAAAACAGTCAAGAAAGCAGCAACACACAAAACAGCAGGACTTGTTTCTCCAAAAAGCTGAAAGCACCCTTCAGAAAGCCCCTGATGATATCGCCGATTTTACTGCACATGTTAATAGTCGCATGAGAAAAATGGATGAGGTCACTAAGAAAAATTTCCACAGGCTCGTCTAAGAGCTTCTCATTAGGTCACTCAACAGCAATTTGCACGACTCCACCTACATTGCAGACCCACTGCTTTATTCGCCTGCCCCAAGTGCCTATGTCAGGCCCCTCCCAGCCTGGTTGGAGATTACTACTCCACCCAGCACCCCAACCACAGGCCAGACCATTTATAATGCTCTGCTGGAGTCAGAGGAAGATTTGCCGCGTTACTCTTAATTCTTAGTTTTTTTTCTTCTGCTTGCCTGTACTATCACCAAATTTTATCACTCCCAATAGGTGCTGGCTGTATGCTATACGGTGGTGATGAAACTAATTGGACAAGGTCACTACACACATGGAGCAAGTACAGGGCCTGTTCAATCTGGTGTCTGGCCCACTGTACAACATACAGCAGACTACCTATTGGGATTGATAACATTTGGTGATAATGCTGTTTTGTACAATTTATATACATGTTTATTTTATATATTAAAAATAATGTAGTGTACTGTTGTTGCCACACAAATGTTCATGACTGCTATGCAGCACAGTCTTGTTAATGCAGCCTTATTGGCTGTCAAAGTTATTATAAAGAGTTAAATTGAAGAAAAAAAAACAAAGAAAAAAAATAAAAACTTTTTTTCTTTCACAAGAAACAAATGTGTAGTGTGTTTTTTTTTTCTTACCTTGCAATACTGGTACTGCAGCACTTTAATGATAGCCTTGCAGGTCTCTGGAATGATGACGCCCAAGGACTTAGGTGAGATGAGTGTCCCAAACTTCAGGTCTTCAAATGACCTTCCAGTAGCCAGGAACCTCAGGGTAGCCACCAGCCTCTCTTCAGCGGGGATTGCCCTCTGCCACCTTTGATCTTGCCTCCGGATGTGGGGGGTCACCAGATGCAGCAACTCCTGGAAGGTGTCATAGTTGCGGTAGTCGTCCAGGTTGTTCTCCTTGATCTCCATCAGCAGGGACATGTGAGAGCAAGTATCCCATTGCTGCAGCCACTCCTTGGTCCAGAATGTCTTTCTCCTTGCTGGGCCATCTCCTGGATCACCTTGACCCCAGCTTGGGTGACCAACACTCTATACCGATAGGGATCCATCAGCACAGAATTTAGGAACTGGATAGAATGCAGTTACACACACTTGCAGGTATAATACACTTTGTAAAAGGCAAGCCAACTACAAAGAGCACAGTAGCAAAGTACAGGTTTCAGCAGGTATACACATAGCCTCACTAGTAGCAGAGCAGAATGTGCACAGGGTTAAAATGATGCCTGCTTTTTATAACCCCTGGCTAGCCCCTCCCAGTGTTATTATTATTTAAATTTCTCACCAATCATGAAGAGCCTATATTGTTGTTTTGGGAAACTCACGATTTATCCTGCACAATCTCACAATGCGTACGATCCGATAGATCGTGAGATTGGAAGTCAAATTGGCAACTTTTTGGATCTAATCGTGCTCACGACTGCCAAGGAGCTCCCGGGGAGAGTTCAGGGGAAATCGTACACGATGTCAGATCGTGAGCACATCGCTATGTCTGTGGGCACCTTAACACATGTACTCAGGGTTGGACTGGCCAACAGGGTTACAGGGGAAATCCCTTGTGGACCTCACTGCCTGACAGCCAATCGAAGAGGGCAGTACCAACAAACATACCTGTCCACTTTTGTTGGCTGTGGGCTTTAGCATAATGAACACTGCCATTCCTGCCATTGAGTGAAATGGCATTTTAGTTCTGTATTCATCCACTAACTGACAATTAATTCATCCCAGTGGTAAGAGTTCAGATTGTTGAGTTTAGTTGAATTACTTTTAGAGTGGCATGTATTTTACCTTTACTAGACCTAGTGCAGTTCTCACTAATTGGTCATTACGGTGTTCCTTATCACATGTACAGTGCATTAATATGGTATCAGCATCATGTGCTTAGTTATTACACATATGTTACATTATGCTGCATTCCCAGGATTATGGTGTATTCATTACATTGCATTGGTGTTATCACTCTGGTCCAGACGCACTCTGTTATCACTCTGCATTGCTGTGATCACTCTGGTCCAGAAGATGCACTCTCTAATGGATAGCCCCTCTTGTGGCTGGTCACACCCCTTAAGCATGGGTCCTACAACTGCATTTCCTGAAGGGCCTTTCGTGCGCCAGTTCAACATTGTATGTACAGTACATGCAAGCTTTCAAACACATTTGCATTAAGCTGCCTAGTTGATGGTATTCTCTCTTCTGCACATGCCCTGCCAAAAAAAACAATTCTTTTTAATTATATAAAAGATCAGGAGACAAAAACTTCTCGTCACATCAACCTGGACCTTCAAATTAGTAAACAACTTTATTACCCACCAGCATCCTAGTCATTGCTGCTTTAGACCTATCCCAGATTAAAGAAAGCATCACCTTTAATTTCCCCTTTACTCAATTCTCCCTTACCTCTATGTACCTTCCACAATACTATGATGATGATTTATACGCTTTACATGTAGTCAATGTGAGCGGGTTGGGTACGGAATGCTGGCGGTCAAAATCCTAATGCCAGCATCCCGACAGGGTTAGGATACCGACACCTGCAAGTAAGTATCCTAACCCTACCCCTAAAACTAACCCACCCTCCTTGCAGCCTAAACCTAACCCTTCCCCCAGCAGCCTAAACCTAACCCTCCCCCCTGTAGTCTAGACCTAACCTACCCCCCCCCACAGCCTAACCCTTCCCCTAGTGCCTAACTCTAACCCATAACCCTCCCCCTAATCCCAATACTTACCATCAGGATGTTGGTGCCGGGATTCTCACTGGTGTCAGGATTCCGGCGCCGGCATTTTGAGCGCTGGCATCCTGACCGCTGGGATATCAACTACATTGCGATGTGAGCGTCTTCCCCTCTAAACCAGCTCGATAATCCTCCAACCATAAGGACATAATGCACTCACAATATTCATCACTGGCTCTAAGTCCTAATTCTTTCCCTAGGTTGAACCTGGAAAGAGCAACTGCAATATAGTTTTCACCCAAAGAATATGTGTCACTTTAAAAACTATATTTAAACCCAAGCATCTCAAAACCAGATACCCAATCATTTGAATGTCCAGCAAAGATGAAGCACTCTGATTAATAGTAGCTTCCAAAATGATTTCTCCCATGCCCCAATTTTGACTAAAATATATTAGCCAACATTTTTTTCATCCCTTCTAGGAGAGGTCCCGAAAGGGAGGTTCAGGTGGGAGGTGTGTGGGACGCTGTGCAGCAAATTGCATTTCCATGCTCCCTTTCTCTGCTGCTTAATGCCACGATTTACAACGAGTGACAATTACACAAAATTGCATCATCCATCATCCACATCACTGGGGAATTGGCGTGGATCTAGGAAGCTGGTTTGCTATAGGTGAAATCCCAAATGATTGTGAGTCATCTAAACATTCCAGGAGAGTATGGTCTAAAGACTACCTTGATAAAGGGACAAGGGAAATTTTACTAAGTTATGCTGGATTCATTCAAGGATCCCAGGACAGTATCAATTCTAAGCAGAGATCAGCATGTAAAATCTGAAATGGAAAAGGGTTTACAAGCTTCACCATGGGAGTAGATTCAATTAAGTGCAAGGTTCCTTAGAAACCTTCAGGGGTGCCAAGGGGAATGGGGGTGGTGGTTTATTACTTATGAAGGCCCGGGCTGGTTAGATAGGCCTGGCGGGAGCACGAGTCAGCTGCTTCCAAACTCTTAGCACCCCTGGGGCTAAGCAGTGAGGCAAAAGTGTCGCCAATAGTAATGGTTAGCGGCGGGCATCTCAGTGACTTCGCACGACAGGCTCAGGAGAACTATTTGTGCAGACAGAGGCGGCCAGTGAGGGGGCGAGCACAGCGCTATTGGTGGAGGAGTGCTTACTGATGACCACAGCCACAGGGAGACATCGCTAAGATGTGAGCTCGTCCTCAGTTTCCATGTTTGAATTGCGTTGGCGGCTGCAGCTGGGAGAGAGGTGGCTGAGAGTAGTGACTAGTGATGGGTAGTTCACGAATGATCAGTTCAAAATGAACTGATCTCCAAATTGAACTAGTTCACTCAGGTCACAGCTCTGGCAAAGATCGGTTCATCAGGAACTAAAACAAGTGAGAGGAGAAAGACACAGTGACAGAGAGAGCACAGCAGCTACATTAGGTATGAGTCAGTACTGCTAAACGACCACAGGTGGCATTACTATGTGCAGCTCACTGAACTGATTGTCATGTTGACTCATGAGTCATTCTCCTGGCATCTAGTTCGCTAGTTCAGTTAGGTCAGTGACTCATGTAAGTCACATGATACATTCCCCATCAGCTCCTCATACAATCATCATGAGTCAGTACTACTAAACTACCACAGGTGGCACTGCTCAGATCAGACATTGTGAGGATTCTGTATAGCTCATGAGTCATTATTCTCCTGGCATATAGGTCAGTAGTTCGTTTAGGCTAGTGAGTGGATCATGTACCTCACAAGTCACATGATACATTCCCCATCAGCTCAAGACACAGTGCTGAGTGCTGCATGCTATATACTGTAGTTTTGTTTATTCCACAAGCAATAGGGGGAGATGTATCAAACCTACAAGAGAGATCAAAGGGAAAAGTTGCCCATAGCAACCAATCAGCTTCTGTCATTTTATAGACAGTGCTATATAAATGACAAATGGCATATACAACCTACACCAGGCCTGGCCAACCTAAGGCTCTCCAGCTGTTGTGAAACTATAAGTCCCAGCATGCCCTGCCACGGTTTTGCTATTAGGAAATGTTAAAACTGTGGCAGGGCATGCTGGGACTTGTAGTTTCACAACAGCTGGAGAGCCACAGGTTGGCCAGGCCTGACCTTCACTATCAGACCCATTATTTCCCTAAATACTGAAAAATAGAAAAATTATTATATTTTTGAGAGGAAAACAGAAATGCAATTAGAATACTTACGACTTATAGCAGACTGTGTGCCAGCGAGGCAGCTGGGTATCGTAATGCTGTAATGATGGGCCTATGTTTATGTGGAGGCCTGGAGCTGTAGTCCTGTCCATCCCATTTTTAATCTAGCCAAGGTGTGCATTCAGTGACATTAATGGGTGCAATTAAAAAATAAGATGGGGTAAAGGTATGTTTTTTTTTTCAATTACTGTTTTCCCAATTACTGTGTTTTAAAAGCAAGAAAAAATGACACGTCACAATATTCTTAATTTGGGTCTTTCTAAAAAAGAATTAACATTGCAGAGCTAAACTTGTCACTACTACTTTGCTGTATAAGTGATTGCTTTTTTAAAATATTAAAAGATCAGACATATTAAACATATCTGATCATCTGAACAAAAATCATCTAGTAGAAATGCTGTACTGTATGTGTAATAGACTAGTTCTGTTTCCAATCACTTCTATCAGTAGTGTATCAGAGCCAGTGATGCAATGACCTAAATGAACTAATCTTTTGAACTACTCTTTTGAGTGAACTAGATCATAATGACCTAATCACCAAAATGAACTAGATTTCCCATCACTAGTAGTGACTGCACCGCCGGGCGCGCGCGCGCGCACACACACACACACACACACACACACACACACACGGTGGAATATGCTGTATGAGATCAGCAAGTGTCCACAGCACTGGTACACAGACAGCTAAGTCTGTCAGTCGGCAGCAGATGCACACCTCCGCTGGAGCACCCCCCTCCCCCGATCTACCCCTCAGCTGAGTGCGTGGCTCCACTTCCCTGATTTGACCACATTCCCAGTACCCGGTCTGAGCTCTTGACAGCCTTGGGAACCTTAGGAGTTGTGCGACAGGCCAGAGGAAGTCATTACGATAGTAAAACCTTGCTGGATTTTGCTCACTCCTTTATGGGTTGAGAGCAAAAAAATGAGCAAGGTTTATCTGCTGCGTATACAGCTGCATTACATTAGCAAGTGTTGTTCTGTTGGATTTGAATCCCTCCTTTGAAGAGCAAAGTTTTTTTAGGAGGGAATTCAACACCAATCTGTAGAAGATAAAACAATTCAAACCTTAATATAACGGAGGTTTCGAATAGAGCCGACGGCACATAAACTTCTAGTCAGGGATAGAGGGGTTAATAAAGTTAAAAATGTTTGTTGACAGTAGTAGGCAGATGTGATAGGACGTTAGGTTAGGGGCGGAGTTAGTGAGAGGGTGTAGAGAATCTACTGTGGTAAATCTCGCTCTTTGAATTGAACTCCAGCAAGGGAAGTTCAGTATTTTTCTTGTCAGATCTGTTCTTAGGTTTATTGCCTTTATTCTTTCTCATCTCTCTGTATCTATCCCTGTTCTCAGTCTCTCTCTTATTCTTTCCCTGTTCTCAGTCCCTTTGTATTTCTATATCTATCCTTCTCTCCTCTGTTCTCTTTCCCTACTCTGCCGTTATGCATCGCCCTCAGCGTGCGCGCTCAGTGCCCGCCTGTGTTTCTGACGGTATCGGATCCGGCGCACCATTTTTGGGCTCCCCTCCTCCTGGTCTGCCCTCCCGGCATTCGGGAGGGGCAGGTAAAGCGGCCCCCTTACACGCAGCAAGCGCTGCGGTCCCGGGCGCGTGGCCACGGCGGTGCCGTGAAACCCCTCAGTTACTGCCTCCGCCTGCCCCTGGTTCCCCGTTGGTCGCCAGTACTAGTGCGACTAGGGACCAGGGCAGGCGGGGATCGGGAGCGGCCGGGCGTACTACAGCGCTCGCGGGAGTCGCGGGTGCGCACTCCGGCCATTCCCGCGGCCATCAGCGGGCAGTCACACCGCCCGTCCCTTCTCCCCCAGTGGCCGCTCAGAGTGAGTCGGCTGAAGTCCGGGGGGAAGGGCGGCGGAAAAGGCCACATAAGCGTGCAGGCCGGATGCCTGTCATGGCGCCGGCTTGCACGCAGGCCAACATTAATACAGGCGGGGGGCGGAGACAAAGGGGGCGGAGCCAACGCCTGCATAGTGACAGGCAGGTTAATCCTCCCCCTCTTCTGCTGCCCCCTGTTTATGCTGATAAAGGCGACTCAGACATGGGGTCCTCCATGTCTGTAGCAGCCAGCTCCTCCAGGCCTGCGGGGGTGGCAGCTGCTCAGGCGTTTGCTATGCCCGCAGGGCCTGCGGCACCAGGGAGTGCTCCCTTGCTAGATGCTGGCGCCATAGCCGGACTGCTGGTGTCTGTGGTGGGTGCACTGACACCGCTTTTGACCCAGCAGCCCGGAAACGCTGACACTGGAGGCCCTTCTGCGTCGGCGGCGTCCGCCGTGCAGATGCAGCTTGGCCCGCTGGTGCAGCAATTAGGCAGGATTTGCGGTCTTTCCCTCGCTCCCATGCCCGCAGCTCCTTCCATTTCTTTCTCTCCCTCTGCCATCTCCCTTCCTCAGCCCAATCAGGCTATGAACACAGACAATGCGCACAATGCTGCCTCAGTCTCTTCTTTTACAGACGACAGTCTGGAGGAGTTAACAGTGGTCGCAGCCCCGACCAGAAGTGCGGCGGCTGAAGTCACAGCTAGCGCAGGCACTGGAGTTACCAATGCCCTTGCCAGTGCTTCTGGTGAGTGTGACAGTACATCTGACTGCGGGTCTACTTCCATTTCCTCCTTCTCTTCAAGCGATAGTTCGCATAAGGCTAGGCGTAAAAGGGCAAGGAGGTCTCGTAGATGTCGCTCACGTCGTCATAGGCATTCTAGCGAACGGTCCTCCGGCAGTAGTACTAGTGTAGATCGCGGAGTGGGTCCGGAGTGGGTACACTGCGCTAATACAGCTGTCACTCGAGGTATGCGTACCAGGGTTAAGCAGCGGATCAAAAAAGGGCGCTACGTAGATATGTTCACCCTTACAGCTACGGCGAAAAAAGCTGCTGCGACCGCAAAGACAAAAGGGGGTTTGGTCTGGAGGCCTTTAAGTCTTACACAAACTGGCTATCTGGGTTCTGCGTGTTCTCAACTTGCTATCTCAAAACCAGGCCTTCCGAGTACCTTAATGTTATATGATATTTACACCTGATACATGGCCTATTCAAGGCCTCACGCAGTACGGCGTGGCGTCAATACGACAAAGAGTTTCATTGAAAGCAAGATCGGGTCAAGGTCATGAAATTGGGTTGTAAAGATGTTGAGGTGTGGATGGAGGTGACACAGCCTACACACGTCCTTGCTGATCAGTCCCCTGGGCAGCCAGTTCAACCCTCGTCCCCCTCGGTACCAAGGACAGCCAGTGGAGGGCAAAACAAGCGGAAGTGTTACGCATACAATAATGGGAATTGTACCCTTGGTAACAGGTGTCGCTTTCGACACCAGTGCCTCCGCTGTGGCGCGACACACCCCAGTAAGGACTGCTCCTGCAGTCCAGGAGGAGCTTAGGCCTCCGCTGCGGCACCCTCTGCCAAACGGTCAGGGGCCGGGACTTTGAAGTAAAGCGACAACTCCCATCCGTCTGGATGCCATGGCAAAATGGTTAGACTGGTATCCTGTGCGGGACGACGCCGCCTTTTTGAGAGGGGTTTTCACTTCCAATAATACGGCCTGTCGGTTCCGGGTCCCCTAGGAATTTACGCTCGGCCTGCGATTTGCCTCACCTGCTCAAGGATAAGGTTATGAAGGAGGTCGGGCTGGGTCGCATGATTGGACCTTTCCCGCAGCCTCCGATACCCGATCTGGTCCTTGCCTCTGTGGGTGTCGTCCCCAAGAAGGCCCCCGGGAGTTACAGTTTAATTCAGCACCTGTCACATCCGTCAGGCACGTCAGTTAACGACGCCATAGATGTTGAGGTCTGCCGCGTACAGTACCAGTCATTCGAATCTGCGTTAGCGTTAGTTCGCGCAGCGGGTCCGGATTCTTTCATGGCGAAAGTGGACATTGAGTCCGCCTGCAGATTGTTGCCCCTGCATCCTGAATCATTTCGCTTCATGGGGTTTCGGTTGCCGGATGGCTATTACCTGGACAAATGTCTTCCGATGGTTTGTTCGATTTCCTGCGCGTTCTTCGAGTGTTTCAGTTCCTTTCTCCATTGGTGCGTCGCGGTGGGGTCTGGGGAGACGAGCATAGCCCATTACTTGGACGACTTCTTGTGCGTAGGTCCAGCCGGTTCGCGTCGCTGCAATCATCTCCTTTTTTCAGTGCAAGCACTCTTCTCGGAATTTGGAGTACCTATTGCGCACGATAAAACTGAGGGCCCAGCCACTAAGCTGGTTTTCTTGGGTATTGAAATTGATACCTTGGAGGGTCTTTGCCAGCTACCGCCGGACAAGATTCGTCGTTTGCAGGATACTATCCTACTAGCGTTGGCAGGAGGAAAGGTAACTCTTCGTCAAGGTCAATCCCTGCTCGGGCTGTTTAACTTCGCGTGTCGAGTTATCCCGATGGGGAAGATTTTTCGTCGGAAGCTACAGAGGGCTTTGGTAGGGCTATGTCAACCGCACCATTTTCTGTGGCTGTCGTCTGAACTAAAGCTGGACCTGGCAGTTTGGGAGACATTTTTGGGCGATTTTAATGGAGTGCGCATCTGGCCTGCGGATCCTCAGCCTAATGCTTGCCTGCAGCTCTTCACGGATGCTGTTGGATCATCAGGTTTTGGATCTTTTTTGGGAGGAGATTGGTGTTTTTCAGTTTGGCCAGCGGAATGGGTGCAGGCAGGATTGACCAAGAACTTGCTCCTACTGGAGCTGTTTCCCATAGTGGTGGCATTAGAGCTATGGTGTCAGCGGTTGCGCGACTGTTCCATAGTTTTTTGGTGCGATAACCTGGGGGTGATACATGCGATCAATAACCAAAGATCGTCGTCGCTACCAGTGTTGCGGCTTCTTGCTTGGCTGGTTCTGCACGCTTTGCAGTTTAACATATTGTTCACAGCTCGTCATGTGCCGGGTGATGATAATTCCATTGCAGATGCGCTCTCCAGACAGGATTGGCGGAGGTTCCGCGAATTGGCCTCGTACGCGGCATTAAAAGGTGAGCTTTGTCCATTTCATTGTTGGCAGATCATCAAACCAGAATGGAAGATCTCGCACGTCGGTCCGTGGCCCCACGGACGTTGACGGCCTACCAAACATCTTGGCAACAGTGGGAGAAGTTTTTGCAAGGACGGAGTTCGTCAGGTAGCTCTCGTTATACTAATATGGTTGCTTTTGTTTGTTTCTTGTTCGATTCCGGCAGGTAGCGGGCTTATGTTGCCCAGAGGCTTGCTGGGATTTCATTCTTTTTGCACCTAGCGGGGCAGAGAGACATAACTAAGGGTTTTTTAATACAAAGGGCCCTTAGGGGTTGGTCTCGCGTCAGGCCTGCCACGGATGACCAGCGTCGTCCTATTGGTCCTGATTTGTTAGCGCGTCTAGGTGAAAGTTTGACGGGCATTTGTTCTTCGCAATTCGAGGTTCTGTTATTCCACCTCGCTTTTGTGATGGCCTTTCATGGGGCTTTTCGCATCAGCGAGCTGGTAGCGTCTTCGCGCCGCGCTCAGCCCCCTCTGCTTCGTTGTCACATTTTGCTGCGTGATACGCTGTTGTGCCGTATTCGGCGTTCCAAGACCGATCAGATGGGTAGAGGTCGCTGGGTGTCCCTGAAGTCCTGTCCTGATGACGGGATTTGTCCGGTTCACTTGGCCTCCCAATATACTCTTTGCAGGCCAATGCTGCCGGGGGCTTGGCTTATGCATGTGGATGGATCTCCTCTGACTAAATTCCAATTTAGATCGGTCTTCCATCGCTGCATACGGCACCTCGGGCTTTCCCCTTCGGATTACGGCACCCATTCTTTTAGAATAGGTGCCGCCACTTTTGCGGCCTCCTCGGGTCTTTCTTCACAGGAGATCCAGGCTCTCGGAAGATGGAAGTCCAATGCCTACAGAAGTTATGTTCGTCTGGAATCATAAATTGTTATACTTTATTCATTTGGACTTGAGTGCCTTGGCCAACTCGCTGCCTTTCCGGTGGGGGTCCCGAGAGATTTTGCCCTGTTTTTTGCCCTGCTTTGGACATTGATCGATTAGCTTAAAATAATATTAATATGAATGAAAGAAACATAAAAAAGATCCAGCAGGTTTTTTGTAGGTTTTCACCTCGGGTCAAGTCTTCCTCCCACTCCTCCTTTGTGATTTACATGCTGCATATATACTTATCTATTTTATTTCTGTATATTTGCAGGTGTCCAGGACGCTAGACCCATTTGGTTCATTGCTCGCTCTTTTATTTTTTGGGCCGGGCAGTCGCGCTTTGCTGAAGATGCCTCCGTGTTCCCACGTTGGGAGAGTGTTAGGTGGTTGGGGCAGAGGGGCATGCTTTGGGAAGCTTTGTTGCGC
Organism: Taudactylus pleione; assembly: GCA_031769625.1. Taxonomy (NCBI): domain Eukaryota; kingdom Metazoa; phylum Chordata; class Amphibia; order Anura; family Myobatrachidae; genus Taudactylus; species Taudactylus pleione. The sequence goes on along the minus strand of JAUIMM010000113.1, from coordinate 13,090,342 downwards.
AACTTGCAAAGGTCATTAGCTGAATTTGGTCCCCCTTTAGTGTTAATTATCCATCTCGGGGGCAATGATTTGGGCCAGCAAACTTCCTTAGAGTTGCGCCATGCGATTGTTCGTGACTTGAGAGAGGTGGTTCGGTTATTGCCTAACTGCCTTTTGGTGTGGTCCCCTATCATCGCCAGGCTTTCCTGGCGATATTGCTATAATAGTGTGGCTTTGGACAGGTCCAGGAGGAAGGTTAACAAATGGGTGGCTAGGCACGTGCTGGAATTGGGAGGGTTAGTGGTGCACCATCCTTTAATTCGGATTCAGGATGCCCACCTTTTCCGCAGGGATGGAGTTCATCTTACTGAGGAGGGAAATTTTTTGTTTCTAGAAGATATTTTTGCAGTTTTCAAGGGTTTGGTTGGTTAGCATGGTGGCGGGCTGCTTCTCTCCTGAGAGCCGCTGTGGCGGGAAAGACCGGCAATATTGAAGTGTCCATCTTGCAGCAGTAATAGCGGTGCGCACCCCTTCAATGCACTGATAGGCTGATTTCACCCTATTGGGGTCAGCGGCACCTCGCGACCGAGCAGGATGAATGGTGCATTGGCATGGGTGTTGGGGCTGCATCACTTGCTCTGAAAGGGATAGTTGGCCCTTGCAAGTTTTTAAGATCACCCTACCCTTGTCTGGGATAGTTGGCCCTCACAAGTTGTGATTTACTTCCGGCCTAAGACAAGTGGACGCTGGTTAGTTGCCGTTCTTTCTCCTGCCACCATGTCTACCTTGTAACCAAATAAAGCTGACCAATTAATTTAAACGGCATAACTTGGTCTCCTGTGTTTATTTTAGTTAAGTTTAGTTTAAGTTTATGGGTCACATCTATCATCTGACGATAGAAGTTTAAGTGCTTTGCTTTAACTATGTACTTTTTGCCCATTGAGATGAAGAAAACAAAATACAGATGCCATCCTAAAATATACTGCATGAGTTTCAGAGCTTATGATCTGAGATTTCTTGTGCTGAGTATTTGCCTACATCAACTTGCATTAATGATATATATGTGATCGCTATGTTACATTATATCTAGCAACATAAACTGAGCTGCTATAGGCAGGGTGATTTCTTTATGTGAGTTTCTGCAAATCTCTCTTCAGGGAGAGGAGACAGAGCAGGGAAATATTAATGGTTTGCTTTATTGGTACACAGACAGAAGCACAAAATATTAAACCCCAGCCTTAAATGGATTTCTAACATCAATGCTATATATACAGAATTTGTCCTGAAATATGTTGACCTGAATATTTTGGGTACATTATCAGCCAAGCTATTTTTTGTTGCTATATTCCTGGTAGAAGAGGGTACTGGTCTAGTGAATCATTTACCAACCTCATCAACTGGAACACAATGCATTCTGGAGTTCAGAGCACTGAAGAAATGATTAATATGTTTTCCTGTAAAGTACTTGCTCTAAAAACAATCCATATTTGGCATTGGAACACTATAGATAGTACAAAATGTGTCATACATCTTCAGGAATTTATGGTTGCAGTGAAAATACAAAAAGAGAATGATAGATTATTTGGAAGAGCAAGTCTCCTAATCAATCCTTTATGCTTTGTGTGCTTTGTGCAACATCTAATACAGTCGGGCATCAGAGAAGTCACATAATATTTTCTTCTAATCATAAAAATTGATTTTTTTGTTTTGTTTCCAATTTATTTTATAATCCTATCATTATCGGTGGATATCAAAACGACCTTCCATTAAGGGATCACACATACAATTAAATTAGAAAGATAATCCTAGTAATTCTGTTTAAATGTTAATGCTTATGGAGTCATTTTCATTATAAGGCAAGTCTGTGCTGCAGTGCATAATTCTGTGACTGTTATGCGGTAACCAAGAGCCTCTGCTAAAATATATGTGTTATACAGAAACATACAATGTGTCTCTTATGCTGGCCATTGGGCCTGAATTAGAAATGGACGGAATTGCAAAGCTGCACACAAACGGCTGTGCTATTCCGTCCATCTCAAATGCTAATGCAATAGAAGGTATCTGTAGTCAACAGACACCTCCTGTCTGCATCTGCGATCCCAGCGCTGCGACCGAGGTCACAGTCTGGGGTCACCATCACAAAAGTGACGATGATCGCGCCTTTGGCCAGGCTGTGGAAGCTGAAGCCTACCACAGCCTAACAGAGTCCTGGTCACTTGTGAGGCCAGGAAATCTGCGTCCACCAACGCAGACCCTGGCCTAGTCTCAGCCGGAAAATGGGGGCGATACACCCCTGTGTCCAGCAATGGTGGCCAGCCACTCCCCTGCTCCAACCCCAAACGCCACAGTATGTCGACCCCCAAAACATTGGAAATGTGTGCTAATCATCGAGGCAGCGTACATCTTTGAATCAGGTCCTAAGTGTCCTGCAGTGGCGTTGCCTATGTGGTACAAACAGATCATCAATGTTCCTTAGTACTGCAAGCACAATGATGCAATAAACATCAAAAACAAAATGTAGGCATTTATTTATTATAAAGAGAAAATCCCTAAATTCTACCATATTTAGGTGTCTATTTACTAAGCAATGTTAGGAGACAAAGTGAAAAGTGATAAGTGACAGCCAATCAGCTCCCAACTGTCATCGCACAGGCTGTGTTTGAAAAATGACAGTTGGGAGCTGATTGGCTGGCACCTTATCACTTTTCACTCTGTCTCCTAACACTGCTTAGTAAATAGACCATTAAAGCTCCATGTCTGGCAAAAATTACTGCTGGGAATTGCTGGTGATAATCTTCGCCTCCTACATTGAGTGATAGCCTCCCTGCTGGCTGTCCACCTTTCTCAGGGTGGTGCTTGCAGAGGCTCAGAGCAGGAAAAGATGCTTTATTATTTTTTATTATAGTGATGAATATATAAAAATACTCATTTACTGTTTTTTTAAAAAAATATGTTTTATTGGAGCAAAACAAATAAAGCTATCAAACAAGATAGTACAACACTGATAGCAAGAGTATATAAGTACAATAACAAAAAGCCAAGGCAAGAGAACAGCTCAATACAATATAATAAGAGAAAAAACGGTTTACAAATAAATCAACATACACAGGCATGGTCGACCATAATATCAAAATAGAAAATATTGTGTGATGTAGCCAAATATGTAACAAACCAGATGTCTCACTACCAGTCTACTACTTCACATTGGAAGAGGAATCTTAATAGCAGGAGTAATTGGAGAATCACCAAGGAGAATCCTGGTCTCATACCATTCAGTATGATTAAAAAAAACACACATGAATCTGAGGTTTGACGGTGGGTAAAAGAGTGTCAATAAAGCTCTTCCAAATTAAAAAAATCCTTTGACTCGTGATTCCTTTTGCAGACATGATTCAGGGCCTGATTCAGAGCTGGACGCTCTGACAGAGCGTTCGCTCTGAATCAGGGCCGGCATTCTGTTTTGTTAGAGCGGCCTCCCGGCCGCTTGCATGGCTGTGGGTGACCAAGACCATCGCGACCACTGGGCTTGCGACGAGACCCTTGTGGTAGGGTCTCGTTGCTGCAAGCCTTAGAGTGCTTTCGGCTCTATCAGAGCCAAAAGCACTCCCACGGAGGCGTTCCCATGGGAACGCCTCCGTCTGGGCAGCCACGCCCCCGGCCCGCCCACCAAAGAGGGCGTACTGTCACTCAACATCAACAGCACACCCCCTTTGGTACGAGACCTGGAGTGATGGTTTGCCCTTCGCTATCCGGGTCTCGCGCATGCGCACGACGGAGCCGGCTCCAAAGTGCGCATGCGCACTGGGCCTTCATCGACCCGCTTGCGAGTGCATAGCACTCGCAAGTGGGTCTGAATCAGGCCCTCAGTCCAATCCATGTCTTTCAGGGAAGAGGGGGACAAAAGTGATAAAACGGGGCATTCCCAAAAACAATGTTAAAAAAAGGCACCACTTGCATGGCATTTGGGGTAAGAAATTAATTTGGATAAACCAATCATTCTCTTCTATTCTGTAACAATTTTTTTTTTTTTTACTTTTTTACTTAAAAAGTTAAACGTGAATGTCATCACTGGAACACGTGCATTTTTATTAAAGAACAAACAAATTTACTAAGAATTGTATTTGCCTAAATTGTGTTTTCTGATGGAGTTTACTCGATCGTGCTATTCTGGAATACGGTGCAAATTTCCAAATATGGGTGAGTATACATGGATGAACATGGATGAACATGGGAAAACGTGTTTTGATTGGTTGATGCTGTCACATGTCATTTTGACAGTGGAAAAACATAAAAACGCACCAAACTGCCTGAATCTCATAGGTTGCAATAAGGAGTTTGTAGGGAGAGAGTAAAAATTATTTCTGTATGCAGCGCCATCTGAAGTGGGAGTCCCGAGAGCTAAATATAATATAATATGGGTGCAAGGTGTGCGGTGTTGCCCCCCCTGGACCCAGGGGGCTGTGTGCACTAACATCCTGCACCCATTACAGATAAGAGAATGATGCAGGGCCAGAAGATACTGTCTGTAACCTGTGCATATTGGCTGAGACGACAATGAATGCCATTATATTCACCTGCAAATACAGTTCTGTAATGAGACAGCATACCACATTATAGTATTAGTAAAGTAAAGGAGATGGGCCATAAAGTCACTCCGAACCCAACATGCACTGCGCGCACCTGGTGTCGTCTGTCTCACTCATCCAGACTCCCAACGCAGAGCCGCGGGAGCAGCAGACACCAGTACATGGTGTTCCCCAATGGGATCCCTGGTCACTTCAGTCCCTCATGCCTCTGGCACACCTCTTACAATGGAGGAGGAGGGATTTGTAGCCTTCACCATGTTGCCTCGCTCTTTCATCTGCAAGAAAAAGAGCCGTATTAGCAGTACTACTTACATATAAGAGCAAATTGATAACTATCTTTTTTTATTAAACTAGGGATGTGCACTGGTCACTTTTCGTGTTTTGTGTTTTGCTTTTAGATCTGGATCTTTCTTCGTGTTTTGGATCTGGATTGGTTTTCCCAAAACCACCCTTCTGTGTTTTGAGTTCTGGGTTTTGTGTTTTGGATCTGTATTTTTCTGGAAAAAAGCATAAAAACAGCTAAAATCACAGTACTTGTGGGTTTTTCTGTTCCTATGCTATTATTAATCTCAATAACATTAGTTTCCACTCATTTCCAGTCTATTCTGAACACCTCACAATATTGTTTTTAGGCCAAAAGGTTGCACCGAGGTAGCTGGATGACTATGCTAAGTGACACAAGTGGGTGGCACAAACATGTGGCCCATCTAGGAGTGACACTGCTGTGGCAGACATGATGGCAGTTTGAAAAACTAGGCCCCAAACAGTACATAATGCAAAGAATAAAAGAGGTGCCAAATGCAATTGTCCTTGGGCCCTCCCACCCACCCTTATGTTGTATAAACAGGACATGCACACTTTAACAAACCAATCATTTCAGCGCCAGGGTCTGCCACCCGACTGTGGCTGAAATGATTGGTTCGTTTGGGCCCCCATAAAACAAGCTGGCAATTAATCTGTCCCTGCACAAACTGGCTCTACGGAGGCAAGATCTCGTCCTCATCCACCGATTCCTCACCCTCTTCAGTGTTGTGTACATCCTCATCCTCACAGAGTATTAATTCGTCCCTGCTGGAATCCACCACCACAGGTCCCTCTGTACTTTCTGGAGGTTGGTCTCCCTGGAAGAACTGATAAATCATTTTGATGAACATCATCTTCTCCACATGTTGTGGAAGCAACCTCCTACGCCTTTCGCTGACAAGGTTCCCGGCTGCACTAAACACTCGTTCGGAGTACACGCTGGAGGGGGGGCAACTTAGGTAAAATAGAGCCAGTTTGTACAGAGGCCTCCAAATTGCCTCTTTTTCCTGCCAGTACAGGTACGGACTGTCTGGATGCTGTCACCGATGTAATCCTCCACCATTCTGTCAATGGTGACAGTATCATATGCAGTGACAGTAGACATGTCAGAAATTGTTGCCAGGTCCTTCAGTCTGGACCAGATGTCCAAACTTGTTCCTGTCTGCCCTGCATCACTGCCAGTGGGTTGCTTAGGATACCTAAGTTGTTTCCTGGCAGCCCCAGTTGCGGGAGAAAATGAAGGAGCTGTTGATGTGTCACGTTCCGCTTCAGCTGACAGTGTTTTCACCAGCAGGTCTTTGCACCTCTGCAGGCTTGTGTCGGCCGGAAAGAGAGACACCACGTAGGCTTTAAACCTAGGATCGAGCACGGTGGCCAAAATGTAGTGGTCTGATTTCAGCAGATTGACCACCCTCGAATCCTGCAAAGCGAATGAAGGGCTTCATCCACAAGTCCCACATACCATTAGCTCCACCTTCACTTTCCCCAGCTGCTTCTGCAAAAGCCTGATGAGGGCAATAACCTGACTCAAGCTGGCAGTGTCTGAACTGACTTCACGTGTGGCAAGTTCGAAGAGCTGGAGAACCTTGCACAACACGGAAATCATTCTCCACTGCGCTTGAGTCAGGTGCATACCCCCTCCTTTGCCTATGTCATAGGTGGATGTATAGGCTTGAATGGCCTTTTGCTGCTCCTCCATCCTCTGAAGCATATAGAGGGTTGAGTTCAACTGCGTCACAACCTCTTGCTTCAGGTGATGGCGGGGCAGATTCTAGAGTGTTTGCTGGCGCTCTGGCACGCAGTCGCTGAATGGCGAAAGTGGCCATAATTTTTTCGGGCCACCCAAAGCGGCTGATGCACACCCCTGTCGTTTTTCAGAAAATTCTGCACCACCAAATTTATTGTGTGAGCAAATCATGGGACGTGCTGGAATTTGCCCAGATGTAATTCCCGCACAATATTGGTGGCGTTGTCAGATATCACAAATCCCCAGGAGAGCCTAAGTGGGGTAAGCCATTGGGCAATGATTTCCCTCAGTTTCTCTAAGAGGTTGTCGGCGGTGTGCCTCTTACTGAAACCGGTTATATATAGCGTAGCCTGCCTTGGAACGAGCTGGCGTTTCTGAGATGCTGCTACTGGTGACGCTGCTGTTGTTGCATAAGGCGATACATTTACCCAGTGGGCTGTCACAGTCATATAGTCCTTAGTCTGCCCTGTTCCACTTGACCACATGTCCGTGGTTAAGTGGACATTGGGCACAACCACATTTTTTAGGACACTGAGGACACTTTTTCTGACGTCTCTGTACATTCTCGGTATCGCCTGCCTAGTGAAGTGGAATCTAGATGGGATTTGGTACCAGGGACACACTACATCCATCAATTGCACTAATGGTGGATACCGGACGCACGTCTAACACCAACATAGCTGTCAAGGCCTCAGTTATCCGCTTCGCTTCAGGATGACTGCTGTCGTACTTCATCCTCCTCGCTAAGGACTGTTGGAGGGTCAATTGTTTAGTAAAAGTAGTGGTGTTCCTTCTTCCTCTCTGGGATGATGAACGACTCCCAGCAGCAGCAACAGCAGCAGCGGCAGCAGTAGGCGTAGCAATGCAGGATCCTCCGGAGGAATCCCGGATAGGAGATTCAGTCATGCCACTGACATGGCCTGCAGGACTACTTCCGATCTTGACTGAGGAGGAAATTGACGAGGAGGGAGTTGATGGTGTAGTTTGCAGGTGCTTGGATACAACAGGACAAAGGGATTTAAGTGTCCCTGGACTGCTTACGGTCTTAGCCACAGTTTCTGAACTTGACAGTAACTTTTTATGAACGCGCTGCAGGTGATGTATAAGGGAGGATGTTCCTAGGTGGTTAACGTCCCTACCCCTACTTATTCCACCTTTACATATGGTACATACGGCAAAACAGTTGTTGTCCGGATTTGGATAGAAATATTTCCAGACCAAAGAGGTGGAATGTTTGGTCTTCTGCCCAGGCATGACCATGACGGGCTTTTTCATCCCACGGACATCAACTGTCTCCCCTGGTGTCTGATTTAAACAAACCACTTCACCATCAGAATCATCCTCGTCAACTTCCTCCTCAGCGCCAGTTACACCAATATCCTCATCCTGTTGTACTTCAACAGTGACATCTTCAATTTGAATATCAGCAAGTGGACTGTGGGTGCTCCTTCCAGCACTTGCAGAGGGCGTGCAAACGGTGGAAGGAGCCACCTCTTCCCGTCCAGTGTTGGGAAGGTCAGGCATCGCAATCATCACCACACTTGGACTCTCCTTGGGGATTTGTGATATCTTCTTAGAATTAGAAAGCACAGTTCTTTGCTGTGCTTTTGCCAGCTTAACTCGTTTGATTTTTGTAGCCGGAGGAGGGCTTCCATTGTCATGTGAAGCTGAACTACTAGTCATGAACATAGAGGAGGACCTTAGCCATTCCTTGCCACTCCGTGTCGTAAATGGCATATTGGCAAGTTTACGTTTCTCCTCAGACAATTTAAATTTCTTTTTTAAGGTCATTTTCCTGAACTTTGCCGTTTGGGATTTTATATGCCCTCTACTATGACATTGGGCATCGGCATTGGCAGACAAAGTTGATGGCATTTCATCGTCTATGTCATGACTAGTGGCAGCAGCTTCAGCACTAGGAGGAAGTGGTTCTTGACCTCTCCCTATTTTATTTTTATCGGACAAATTTTTGTCCTCCATATATGTGATATTGATGCATGTACGGCTAAGGCGCACACAAACATAGAAAAAGATTTTTTCATTTTTTTTTGGAGCGCACTTTGGGGGTTACACCACCCTTCAACAGACGAGCCAGCAGGCCCTTTACTTATGACACAGGCGCACGCTTGGCACTGCTACTTTGTTGATGCACGTGTGGCTACAGCGCACACAAGTCACAAACACAGAAGAAAAAAAAAATATTTTCTTTTAGGCACTTTGGGGGTTACACCACCCTTCAACAGATGAGCCAGCTGTCCCTTTACTTATGACACAGGCGCACACTTGGCACTACTTTGTTGATGCAGGTGCAGCTACAGCACACACAAGTCACAAACACAGAAAAATATATATTTTTTGCACTTGGGGGGAGCACCCCTGATGGACAGAGCACCCCCTGGACAACACTACAGCACCCCTTTAAGACTACAGCCTTTATGGGACACTGCACAACACAGGCCAGCCAGCCCCTATGGACTTTGGAGTGGACACAGCCTCTATGGACAACAGACTGCACAACACCGCCCAGCCAGCCCCTATGGACTTTGGAGTGGGCACAGCCTCTATGGACAACAGACTGCAAAACACAGAGCAGCCAGCCCCTATGGACTTTGGAGTGGACACAGTCCTTATGGACAATAGACTGCACAGCACAGCCCAGCCAGCCCCTATGGCCTTTGGAGTGGACACAGCCCCTATGGACAACAACAGCAGTACAACTCCCACCCTCCCGTTTCACGGTCCATAGCCGGTGTGAAAAATGGCGCTGATGAATCCAAAACCCGCAAGAATCCGACAGCGGGATGATAACGTTTTGCCTCGATTTCAGATCTGAGTCTGGCGGGAAAACTCGAACCTGACTCGGGGGAGGGGGGGGATGGGTTTGTTCGGATTCATCCCTAATTAAACCTAATGCTAGTATAGAAGGACATATGGTGGAGATTCGATGGAAATAGAGGGGTTTCTAGTGGATTTCTTTGGCGCAAATATGGGTTTGAAAGGTGTATTGGGGTACCCGTGGCATCCATCCTAAGGGCTTGTGATATCTCTCTCATGATTAAATATAACATTTTATCTTATTTTTTTAAGTTAAGAGTAATGTGTGGTGCTTATTAGGGTTAGGGGGCAGTTCATGTGACCCTTGAAGTGTATCAGGTGGCCCATCATACTATTTGAAGATCAAAGCAAGCACCCGATTGGTTTATATGCATATTGCCTCTTCTACACAGTGTTCTATAAATCAAAACTTTTGGGGCAAAGCTACCAGTAACAAAGCTTCTAGTCAAATGTTAGTAAAATGTATTGTGTTCAATTGGACTCATCTCAAGTAATGTCCAGCTCAAAACCATCAGTGTTTGTGATAGTGATGTATAGGGCATGGCAAGTGTGTATTCTTACACCAAATAATAGCTTCATATGGTGTCGAAAAAGTGTATAGATAGCATTTAAATGTAGCTTGATAGCCTAAGTAAAAAATGTCACTTTGCCCTATTTGCACACAATTATGCAGAAATTATTCCTGACAGTTACTGTTTAAAAAATAGTCACAATTCTATATAAAATGTATTTAAATACAAACAGAAATACACAAGAAATAAAATTAAGTTAAACTAAATCTTAACATTTGTTTTTTCCCTTTTAAAAAATCCAATGACATCTCAGTGACAATTTCTGCAATAGACTAACTAGAAAGATAACCAAGGTTCAGATAGATCAGAGGGCATATAAACCCCTAGGCAGGAATGTGTAGGGAGTGTTAGTTTAATGATTGACAGGTTGACACTGAGAAAGGATTGATGAGTGTTGTGATAATGGGTGTGGTTTAATAGGAGTGTGGGTAGGTCTGTAAGGTTATACTGCCTCTTTTGAACTAGATCTCCCACCCTCCCTCCCCCATTTTTCCTTTTGTGTCTTGTATCGGCTTTATTTCAGGGGCGAGAAAGAACGGCAGTCTATATAAAGCGTCCACCTTGCTGCAGTATTGGCGGTGCGCCCCTCTTCAATGCACTGGTTAGGCTGATTTTACCCTACTGGGGCAGCGGCACCTCTCATTAAAGTGGGCCAAATAGTGCATTGGGATGGGGGCTGGATACCATCTAACATGCCAGAGAAGCATATCGGCCCTTGCAAATTTTTACATCACTCTTACACTTGAATTGGGATAGTGACCCTTTTCAGTGAGTGCATTACATACTTGCTTAAGTCAAGTGGGGCATTAGATGACCTTCCGTTCTTTCTTATTCCACCATACTCTGATTGTAAAATAAATAAAGCTGACCATTTATTTTATAGCATATACTTGGTCTGTCTCTTTATTTTAGTTAAGTTGTGATAATATGTTTATGGTTGCACACATTATCTGCCAATAGGGAGTTTAATGTAAGGTGGTCGACATTGGATAAGATAGCTGCTATGAATTGCACAATCATAACAGCTTGAGTGGCCCTACGGTATGCAATTAGCCGATTAGAAGGGATATAGTTAATAGACCTACAATCGGGCAGCCGGCTGCCGAAATCCTGGCACTGGAATTCCAAACCGCCACAAGACCGGCGCCGGAATCCTAACAACCGGCATCTTAATCGTAAGTATAGCAGGTGCCGTTAGCCGTGCCAGGGGGGGACGGAGGCTTAGGTTTAGGCACCATGGGGGGGGGGTAGGGTTAGGCTGCGGGAAGGGGGAGGTTAGGGTTAGGCTGAGAGAAGGGTTAGGGTTTTTCCTCAAAACATTCGATTTTGGCTTCAAATTTTAGCACAATTCTTTTTCTTCCAAAACGTTCTCAGTACTATCCCATCCACACAGCAACATGAATTGACCTTCATCATTCCAATTACGTAGGTACAGAGTGTAAACATAAATCGATCATTGTATTGTCACTATGTCACACCTTAGCGAGGCGGCTTGTTCTTTTGTGAAATTAGATTTGTGCTAAGTGTTGGCTTCAGTGGCATAAGTTCGTCCCAGATGCCCGGAGGCAAGTTATAATTTGGTGCCCCCCCTAATAAAAAGGGAAAATAAATATGGTGCATATCTATCTATCTATCTATCTATCTATCTATCTATCTCATATCTATCTATCTATCTATCTATCTATCTATCTATCTATCTATCTATCTATCTATCTATCAATCACATATGCACAAAAACACTAATACAGAATAGCCTTAAGTGGGGTGAATATATTGTGGGCAATGGAGAAGGTGCCCCATCAGGGTTGGCGCCCAGCGGCAGGCGCCTCCATTGTCTCCCATAGTTCTACCCCTGATTGACTTGATTTTACCATCTGTATCTATGACTGTACTATATAATAATACTTTTGCATCTGCTAAGCCTTGTTGCAACTCTCAATGAAAAGGTCTAACAGGGCACATAAGCTTATTTATCTCAGCTCTTTTCTCCAAGGAAGGGCACAGATTTACAAATGTCTCATTATAGCCTTCCTGATTGATAGTGATTTATACTGCCACATATTTGCATTTTTATGCTGGAATTATTGTTGAAGCAGATGTGCATTGCTGGAAGCCTGTTTTGACAATGAGCATAGTTTAGTTAGCGTACTTCAGATATTCTATCATATTTTATTTTAGAAAAATCTTTTCTGGAAATCTGAAAATAAATAGGTCTCTCCGGACAGTAAATGATTAAAGTGCTCATCAATTTCGAATACTTTTCATAGACGTTTACAGTAGCTGCCTGCTATTGATGGCATGTTATTATTGATGTTTGTATGTTACTTATATCTTTGGCATAGTAGATGTACTATGGGTCCATTTGTACATCTAGCTGTCCTCCAAATGTATCTCAAAATATTTGGCTTATACTTATAGTAGGAAAGAGTTAAATATAAGAATTTTAATATACAGATAGTGGCCAAAAAATGGAAATACCTGAGTAAAGGAAGTATAAAAAATACAGTATACTGAAAGCAACGGCTCTAACACAAATATGGCATATGCATTAATTAAGTATATAAGAGCTCAGCTCAGAATTGTGTAAAAGACTGATCTTTGCCATGAGCTTCAGCGACAACTTTAGCCCAACCACCTAATGTTCATGAGCAACAATATCTAATGTGATGTCAGCCATGAGAACAGCTATAGCAGGAAGGTGCTGTTTTTATGGGGCCATATGGCTTAGGGGGCCCGAACCCAGGTCGTATCGTTGTCTACCAAGTTATTAGAATTGCCCGCTAAGCAAATGTGTCTGGCATGTTGCCCGGTCTGAAATAGGGGATTCGTCATTGCATATATTGGTGGTGGTTTCTGGTTCTCCCTATCAGTAAAGCTTTACATTTGTATGATCCATCACTCTCACCCTCACAGGCACAGCTGAGCTAATCACCAGCACTGTCGGAGAGAGTAGGCTTCTTCTTGAGCCTCTGTGAAATAAGCTGGGGGGCATAGTGGCAAAATATGAACTGGCCTGGAGCAGTAAAATGTGACATAATGTAAATTGGGGGTACTTCGTTGTGGCATAATAGGTACTGGGGACACTGTGGCATAATGTGAACTGGGGGACAGAGCCCCCAGTTGGAATCATGGGGCCCAGTACAAGTGGATCATACAGGGCCCCCCCTCCCTTCCAAAGCCTGGAGGGTGCAAAGGTGTAGTGTAGAGTGCTGAGTGAGAATTGTACTTACCTGCCATCCTTAGATTCAATTATGTGGCGTTGAACTTGGTTGCGCTTCCCTTCATCCATGCGTCTTCTGATCGCTCCTGCAGTGGGTAATGGGACTGACGTCATGACGTCAGTCCCATAATGCTGAGCGCGCCAGCTCGGGCGGACTGGAGGGCGGGAGCAGCATCGCGGACAGGAGCAGGAGCAGCGTGGAATCAGGTAAGTATATTTTTATATATATATATTTATTTTTAAACCTATCTGCACAACGGGGGAGGGGTTGGCTACTACTGGGGGGACCTCTACTGGGGGAGGTGTGGCTACTACTGGGCGTGCCATTGGGAGGACCTCTACTGGGGGGGGGCTACTGGGGACTACTACTTGGGGGGGGGACTACCACTGGGGGCATTCTAAAAGGGGCCTATTACTAGAGGCACTGCACTCGGGGGACCACTACTGGGGACAATAATAGGAAGGGCCACTACAGGGACCACTGGATAGGGTGGGGTCACTACTTGGAGCCTGCATCAGGGGGACCACTACTGGGGGCACTGCATGGGAGGGGGGGACACTACTGCTGGGGGCACTATATAAGGGGCTTACTGCTAGGGGCACTGCGGGGACCACTACAGGGGGCACTAGATAGGGGGGATCACTACAGGGTGCCTGCATAAGGGGACCACTACTGGGAAAACTGCATGGGGGGGACTACTGCTGGGGGCACTATATAAAAGGGCACTGCATAAGGGGATACCGCTACTGGGCGCACTGCATTGTGGGGACTGCTACTGGGGGCACTGCATAAGGGGGAACACTACGTGGGGCACTGCATTTGGGGGGGCCACTACTGGGGGTACTGAGTAAGGGGAACTAATTGGGGGCTGTATAAGAGGGACCACTACTGGGGATACTGTATAAGGGGCACTACTATGGGCCTGCATGAGAGGGACCACAACTGCATACTGGGGGTACTGTATAAGGGGTACTACTGGGGTTAAGGTGCATATGGATAGGAATGTTCAGTTTGAAAATAAAGGGGTGTGTCATGTTGACACGCCCCATTTTTAAGTGACCTGCCCATTTTTTTGCCGCGCGCGCCGAAGTCATTCATATAACTCTGGCCAGCACTACTAGCAGCTTGCTCTGCTTTATATTAGTGCAAAGATTTAGCAATTGACTGTCTGCTGCTGGGCCCCTTCAGCTGTTGGGCCTGATACAGGAGTACTGGCTGTCCCCCCCTGATGGCGGCCCTGCTGGGGGCACTGTGTGGCATAATGTGTCCTGACATCACGACAATGTGGCATATTGCAAACTGCTGGCACTACAATATGGCATAGTATGAACTTGGCTTTGACCTTCTGCTATACATGCTTTGTGGAACCTGGGAGGAGCTCCTTCTATGTGCGCAAATCTCACATTGATCAGTTTCCACCTTGGAAAACAGACAGTGCCTGTTTCAGAACCATAGCCTGGATCAGAGAAGCCGCTTGCGAGGAACTTGGATGGTTTCAAAGTTATTTTGCTAAAACACCCTTTCCGCACATACTATAGTGTTTTTATTTGTGCATCATTAAATCATAATATAACAGCATTGTGCACTCTTAGGGGCATATTTACTGAAGTGCAGGTTTTTAGAAGTGGAGGTGTTGCCCATAACAACCAATCAGATTCTACTTAACATTTATCTAGCACCTTCTAGAAGATGATAGCTAGAATCTGATTGGTTGCTATGGGCAATATCTCCACTTCTAAAAACCTGTACTTTAGTAAATATACCCCCTAGGTTATATTTACTATAGTGTGGGTTTTTAAAAGAGATGTTGCGCATAGCAACCAATCAGATTTTAGCTAGTATCTTCTAGAAGGTGCTAGATAAATAATAAGTAGAATCTGATTTGTTGCTATGGGCAACACCTCTACTGCTAAAAACCTGTACTGTGCTAATTGATAAGAAGGCAAGCTTCTATATATGGCCAATGAAATAGTGATTTAACTGAAATTACTATACACCAGAGTTACCGACATTTGGCTCCCTCCTTCTGGGAGGGAGCAGTCGGGCAACCACACTGCAGGCGTGTCATGGTGAAAATGATGCTCCGCTGAGGGTGGGGCATAGGGTGTGATAGCGTGAACGCATCATCGTGGCCCCGCCCCCTCTTCACAATGCCGATATTAATGGCATTGTGAAGCAGGGGGCGGGAATATGATGACGCAATCCAGCACGAATTGCGTCACCGGCCCCTCGCTGCCGGGGTTTATACAGCTGGCTCGCTGGGGCCGGGATACTTGCCTGTCTTTCCAGGGGGCCGGGAGTGGCACCTGATTTTCGGGAGGCTCCCTGCCGAATCGGGAGGGTAGGCAAGTATGCTATACACTTTTTCCAGAGTCACACTATTCTCAGAATCAGGAGATGTGGTTAGGAATTGCAGTCATTAAACTGGTTAAAGAAAAGACTTTTAGTAACCAGTGTGGGCTTCGCTGAAGAGGATTTCTCTGTGGCATCTTAGACCTGTGTTGGGAATAGTAACTGACACAAGCATATGATGGAATAGACTATTACAGTTTAATAAAAGCTCGCACTTGGGACAAATTGCTGAATCATTTTTTTTTCTTCCATGTGAACTCCTGAAGACCTTCCCTTATACAATACACATTTTTCTGTATTACTTTCTCTTTTCATCCTGTTCTTCATTGATCTTCAGTGCCTTATCCAGTGTGCTGTGCCTGGCATTCCGCCTGCAACGTCTATAGGAGGAAACAATACTACTTACTGCTCAGACATCGACGAGACGTGTCCTCTGTTCACCTTTGGCTGCTGCTAAATAACACACTCATCTTCTATTATATTACATATAAGGTCCCATGATAATGCTTTAATGTACAGGATGACCTTTTTTAAAAAAAAAATCCAAAGCAATATATTAGAGAAATTGTAACATTAATAATACAGATCAGATTTAGCACAAATAAAACCTTTATTAAAGGACGTTACAAACCGCAAAATATTCCGGCAGGCAGAGCACTTCGGGTTTTATGGCCCCATTTACAAATGAAATATAACCCCTTTAGCGCTCGCTAAAGGGGTTATACCGTCTTGCTGTATTTAGTAAACAGCGGTAATCTAAGATTACCGCTGTTTGAATAGCATCTAAAAGATGGCGAGAGTGATGCGGGCCCCATTGCCGACAATGGAGACCCGGCGGTGCCTTTCCGGATTCAACCAAGCTTTCCAGGCACTGCCGGGTCTCCCTGTCATGTACATGCGCAGACAGACCGTAGCGCATGCGCATGACCCTGGAGCCCCGTCGCTGGCAGCGTCGAGGACGAGGATTCCGCTGGACTTCGCGGGACCTCGCCGGAGGGGTAAGTATTACTAAATACCAGTGGAATTTTCGTTTGTATCACAGTGATACTAAACAAAAATTCCCGCTGGTATTTCCCTTCGTTTGTAAATGGGGCCCTTAGTTAGGATGAATGCACCTGATGGCTGCCTTGTCCAACATCCTAAGGGTTGTTCAACAAGTGGTCCTGCAGCTGCTGTGGAACTACACATCCCAGCATGCCTTGCCTCATGTTTCACATGCCCTAATATCAAAACTGTGGCAGGGCATGCTGGAGGGCTGCATTGTGAATAATTGTCCCGACCAGGGTATCTCTTCCCAGGAGCCTGCGGTGCTTACCAGTGCGGACGCTGTGGTGTGGCCCTTCCGGCGGGGGAGCTGGTACTTGGAGACTGTCGCTGGGTGCGTGCGGGCGTCTGATGTCTGTGAGTTCTGCTGGCAGGGGTAAGGCTATCAGCATCACCATGCTGCGGGTGTCTGGGCACGGCCATCTTGCCTCAGGTCATGTGACATAGTGGGCCTATCCTGAAGCATCAGGTGATCTCTCCCAGCCACTCACTCTCTGCTGTTGGGTACTTAAGGGGGTTTGGAGCTCCCTGTAGTTGCCAGTGCAACGTGTTACAGAGCTTGCTGTGAGAGAGTTCCCTGTGCTCCTAAGCCTTGTTCCTGCTCTGGTGCTACCTTTGCCTCCTGTCAGCTAATAGGCTACCACAGATCTCCCAGCACCGCTCTGACCAGTCCTACAGCCTCCAGTCCGGTGGTGACTGCCATGTCTCCTGTGTTCTGAACCTGTCGTTAACCCTTCGTTCAGCCATTCATCAAGGATATCTCATTCAAGTCATTCTACAGCATATCAGGATATCTCATTCAAGTCATTCTACAGGATATCAGGATATCTCATTCAGCCATATTTACATAATTTCTGGATTTCACTTTAGACATCTCTGCCACTTTTCTGGACATTGACATCGTTCTCTCCCACTACAGTGACCTATCGTCAACATACCCCGGTTCTAAGTTTATTTATATTGGGACTCTAGTTACTATCTGTATATTAATAAACATGCAATATTAACCTTTTTTCCACAGGTATTGTGCTACACATTTTTAAACAGATACAAGCGCTTGATTCTATTTTTATATTATCGGATAAGTAATGCAGCAGGAGGCGTGATGCCTCCTGCTGCATTATCATATCTGCAAGGACGGAATTGCAAAGCTGTTTGCATGCAGCTTTGCAATTCCGTTCATTACTGAATCAGGCCCAATGTTTTCAGTTTGCATAGAGGTTGAAGCCACACTGGGCATGCACCTTAGCCGCACTGTGCATGCACCCAAATGATTACTACCAGTGGTGTAAGTTCATCCCAGATGCCCAGAGGCAAGTTCTTATTTGGTGCCCCTCCGTCACAGCCGCTGACACTGTAAGGAGGAGTGAGACAGAGTTGTGGGTGAGGGGTCACCGGACGCGTTACACTGACAAAGAAGTTGTTCAGGAGCAGCAACACCAATGAGTAGGGGCAGGCTATAGATAGACGGAGGCGGCAGCTGATAGTCTGACATGGAGCTCTCCACTAGTGTATAGTGGCTTCTCAGTTGCCAGGAAGAGGTGCCATGTATTGGGTGGCCGTAACGGAACACTACAGCCCTAAGTGGGGTACATATATTGTGGGCAATGGAGGTGCCCCTTCAGCGTTGGAGCCCGGTGGCAGGCGCCTCTATCCTCTCCCATAGTTCTGCCCCTGGTTTCTACCGAAAGCCGCAGAACATAATTGGATGTGGACAAAGGCAGTATCAGTGGGAGGAAACAGGGAGAAAGGAGCAATCTGAGAACATAGCATACTTATACAGCCACTGGGTTCAGCTTACCAAACAGACTGATCCATATTAGGAGAGTAGGTGTATAGAGATGCATAGGGTTGCCATTTTCAATTTCAAAGACTTTGTAGAAGTATTGAGAGCTCCAGAAGGGAGTAGTCTACTGCATCTACAGTGATTTCCCCATGCTGCAAGGAGCTCCCAGAAGTGTGGACATGCCAAGCCGTGGTTCTTGCCAGCAAATGGACCTTATCTGTCAAACAGTCTCCAGAAAGTCCAGATATAATAGAGGACTAGGTGGAAGGTAGCACATAGTTTCAGTGGAAGCTGCTGGTCTGCCTTTTGGGCAGCTCTACCCAGTTTCTAGGGGCTGCAGCCAGATCCATAGCGTAGGCGACGGGACCCGGCCAGTCGGACCAGCAGCAGCGGCAGCCACTGCTAGTCACAAGTATTGTTTCTGGGTTTCAGGAGCAGGTAGCCTTCAGGTAAAGAATTGGTCCATCAGGGAAACGGAGTTTCTGGGTATTCGGAACCCCCCAAATTGCACATAGGTTTGTGGAGAGAAATTGTTACTTTTGAGGTGAATCAGAGTTGGACAGATTGAGCAACTTCCTTGCAAAGCTAAAATAAAGTAAAACAAACAAACTAAAGATGCTATATGTCCCAATTTTCCCGGGATCATAGCTTTTTTTTTGGGCATCCGTCCTGTGCCCGGGATGCCCACATGTCCCAGTTTAGGAGGAGAGAGGCTGGAGGCAAAGCCAGGGATGCTATTAATGAAGGGGTGGCTGCTGTCAAAGTGAGGGCCATGGGCGTATTTCTAATGGGTGTGTAGAGCCCCCCTGGACCCAGAGGCCCGCGTGCACCGCACACCCTGCACCCATATTATACTTACCACTCTGGAGTCCCACGTCGGTGCCAGTGTCAGCGCTGTAAAAAATGCCTGGGAAATGGGTGCCGCTGCCATTTTCTTGGTGTTTTGCGCATGCGCAGTATGGAAGACACCTGGGAAATGACTGCTGCACCACTTTCCCAGTGACCTGCGCATGTGTTGTAGACTCTGTGCACAGACTAGTACCAAGAGTCTACCGCTGCGGCGCTGCCGGCCGCCAGAAAGAGAGGAGTGGGCCCCAGACGGAGACTGCACATGGGCCCCCCTCCTCACTTGCAATGCCCCTGGTCAGGGCAGAAGACAATTGGAAGACTGTGGGCCTGATTCAGACCTGGACGCTATTTGCGGACGGTCGTTCCAAAAAAGGGGCCGGCTATTTAAATTGAGCGCTCGCTCTTTGCGGTTTGTTGACGCCTCTATGTCTGAGCGAGTGAACGAAAAATGCGCTCGCTATTTTGTAAAGACGCCCCTTTGCCGTTCGCATCACACGTCGTCTCCGGTGTTTATTAGATTAATCGGGAACATCGAAAGGCATCAGAACTGCTCGCAGTGGTTGTGGTAGGATTTTCCTACCGCAATCACTGCGAGCAGTTCAGGCTAAAAGACAACCAAGTGACCTGGTCGATGACACTCCTTTACTAATTATGCACTCCCAATAAATGCCCTTTTTACCGTTAGGCAGGCCTGCGTTCGGATCTCCACTCCCCCGTTTTCAAGCACCTTCCCCTGTTACCACCCACAAACGGTACATTCTGTCAATCAAATTAGCAGCCCCTTGCTGTTTTGCGAGCGCACGATTTCCAACCGCAATGACTGGTTTGCGCATGCGCATTACGACCCATACGCATGCGCAGTTGTACGAACATTGCTCAGAGCGAACGAGCGGCCGCTTACGAGCGGCTCTGAATCAGGCCCTTAGGCCGGTCTGGTGACAGGTCACACGTACCCATGCTCCCTGGTGGCCAGCCACATCTTGACGTCAATAGCAGATGGCAGTCTTTCTTCAAAATCTAAGATCCATGGTGTGGGCACTCCTGGGCAACAGCCGCTGAGTCTCAGCCTCCCCGGGAAGGGGGGGGACAGCTATACAATTCTCTCTATCTGGTTCTTTCTCCTCTCAGCACTTTTCTCCACCCCCTTGTTGTCTTTCCCGTTGTTTCTCTCTCCTCTCCCTTATTAGTGTTCTTTTTTCTCCTACTCCATTTTCACTCACCTTCTTTTGGTTCCCTCTGCCCTCCGCTGATTCTTCCTCCTCTCCCATTCTAGTTCTACTTCCTTTTCCTCTGACTATTCTACCAACCATTCCACTTCACAATTCTCCCCCATCTACCCCCCAACTTTCCCTTACCTCTGCCTCCAGTTCCCCACCCCTACTTCTTCCCCTTTACTCAGCAGATCAATTATGTTAACTTCTACCAAACATCAGTTCCTTTACTCTGGAATGAAGAACCGAGGGTTCCTCTTTAAACTTTGCCAACATAATGATACTGCGACACTTAAAAAGAAGCTGTAGATCTAGGGGTATATTTACTAAAGGTCGATTTTAAATCGATCAAAATTGATCAACATCGATGTTTTGTTTCTGGGCTAAATCACACATTTACTAATACTTAAAAAACTATTTCAAAAGTTGACTGTTAATAAATGTGTGATTTAGCCCCAGAGACACAACATCGATTTTAATCGATTTTAAACTGATTAAAATCGATTAAAAATTGAACATTAGTAAATATACCCCCTACAGTGTGTTTATTATCATGTGTCAGTGGCAATTCTTTTAATACTACTGGTACACTACTGTACATCCAATGGGGAAAGCTGGCAAGGCAATGTACAGTGGTGCCTCCCTTGTAACATAGCAAGTTGCCGTAGATAAGGAAATGCAGCACTGTGGATATATGTAGTTAAGTAGAAACAATACAGTTATTAGAGATTTCACTATTCAGCTTAATAAGGTGTACCTGTTGCCTTATATCTATCACACAAGGCTACAGAACCACCAGATCAGATGAACAGGGGAGGAGCTCAGGTAAGTGATTGTATCGCCAGAATATCACAGATCTCTGAAATGTCCTGTTCCACCGCAAAACTGAAATCCGAAAACTTTCGCCGCGAGTTTGTGCACCTAACATTGTCTTATGTTTAAAAAATATATAAGCTCTACTTAAAACTGACATATAAATCTCTATTAGCAAAGTAGGCATGATTTACACCACTTAATGGTCTAGAGGTTCCCAAATAGACTTTTCCTATGAATATTCTGGTCAGCAACAGCAGTGCTTAGTGAAATGGCTCAATGAATTGGATAATACAGTGCTTATTTGGCAAAAGAAATGAGCTCGATGCTGGATAATGAATGCTTCTGACTTCAATAACGGCATGCATAGAAACGCATCTTTCAGCTTCAGTAATCATATATTTTAACTTAGCGGTAATACAGAAGCACTATTCATATTTCATGCCTCAGTCTACATAAAATTATTTTAATGTATATCTTAGCTTGCAACTTACTGGACAATAATCTAGCTATTTAATATGAATATATCACTGTTTTTCTCTTCTGATATATACAAAGTGCATAACTAAGCAAAACAAGAGGAAAGATTTATTAGCTTTGCTTATGAATATTGCAGAAGTTTACTCTGGTGCAAAATCCAAATAGTGCCATTAATTCTGGTAGAAAAAGTGTAATTATAAAATGTGATATTATCTTTTAATCATTCCATAAATATCCGTAGGAGATGCAACAAGTGCTGTGTACAAGAGTAGCGTTTATAGGGTTCAAAGTTGTGTCTGAAGACAGTTAAGGAGGAATATAATAAAAAATAAAATATGTGTCCATCCTTAATAAAAGTGTACCAACATATTTACCTGCTGCCTTTTTGTTTTAAATAGAATGTAACTAAAATATTTACTTTTTACTAGGGGTGAGCGGGTTCGGATTTCTGAAATCCGAACCCCCCCGAGCCCCCCCGATCCGAGTCCGATCCGAGTCAGGCTCGACTTTTCCCGCCTGACTCGGATCTGAAATCGAGGCAAAACGTCATCATCCCGCCTTCCGAGTCTCGTGGGTTTTGGATCCTATATAAGGTACCCGCGTCGGCGCCATTTTCTCACTCGGCTGTGGACAGTGAAGAGGGAGGGTGGGAGTTAGGGCTGGCTGGGCTGTGTAGTGTAGTGTAGTGTAGTGCTGCTGTTGTCCACTACTTCAAAGTCCATAGGGGCTGGCTGTGTTGTGCTGTGCTGCTGTTGTTAATAGGGGCTGTGTCCACTACTTCAAAGTCCATAGGGGCTGGCTGGACTGTGTTGTGCAGTCAGTTCTCCATAGGGGCTGTGTCCACTCCAAAGTCCTGTGCAGTGTCCCAGTCCTAAAGGGGTGCTGTAGTGTTGTCCAGGGGGTGCTCTGTCCATCAGGGGTGCTCCCCCCAAGTGCTAAAAAAATAATATTTTTTGTGTGTTTGTGAATTGTGTGCGCAGTAGCCGCACGTGCATCAACAAAGTAGTGCCAAGCGTGCACCTGTGTCATAAGTAAAGGGCCGGCTGGCTTGACCGTTAAAGGGTGCTGTAACCCCCAAAGTACACTCCAGTCCAAGCCAAAAAAAAAAATATTTTCTGTGTTTGTGAATTGTGTGCGCAGTAGCCGCACGTGCATCAACAAAGGAGCAATGCCAAGCGTGCGCCTGTGTCATAAGTAAAGGGCCGGCTGGCTTGACCGTTAAAGGGTGCTGTAACCCCCAAAGTACACTCCAGTCCAAACCCAAAAAAAAATTATTTTCTGTGTTTGTGAATTGTGTGCGCAGTAGCTGCACGTGCATCAACAAAGTAGTGCCAAGCGTGCGCCTGTGTCATAAGTAAAGGGCTGGCTGGCTTGACCATTAAAGGGTGCTGTAACCCCCAAAGTACACTCCAGTCCAAACCAAAAAAAAAATTATTTTCTGTGTTTGTGAATTGTGTGCGCAGTAGCCGGACGTGCATCAACAAAGTAGTGCCAAGCGTGCGCCTGTGTCATAAGTAAAGGGCCGGCTGGCTTGACCATTAAAGGGTGCTGTAACCCCCAAAGTACACTCCAGTCCAAACCAAAAAAAAAATTATTTTCTGTGTTTGTGAATTGTGTGCGCAGTAGCCGGACGTGCATCAACAAAGTAGTGCCAAGCGTGCGCCTGTGTCATAAGTAAAGGGCCGGCTGGCTTGACCGTTAAAGGGTGCTGTAACCCCCAAAGTACACTCCAGTCCAAACCAAAAAAATATATATTTTCTGTGTTTGTGAATTGTGTGCGCAGTAGCCGCACGTGCATCAACAAAGTAGTGCCAAGCGTGCGCCTGTGTCATAAGTAAAGGGCCGGCTGGCTTGACCGTTAAAGGGCGCTGTAACCCCCAAAGTACACTCCAGTCCAAACCAAAAAAAAAATTATTTTCTGTGTTTGTGAATTGTGTGCGCAGTAGCCGCACGTGCATCAACAAAGTAGTGCCAAGCGTGCGCCTGTGTCATAAGTAAAGGGCCGGCTGGCTTGACCATTAAAGGGTGCTGTAACCCCCAAAGTACACTCCAGTCCAAACCAAAAAAAAAATTATTTTCTGTTTTTGACTTGTGTGCACTGTGGCCGCACGTGCATCAACAAAGGAGCAGCGCCAAGCGTGCGCCTGTGTCCCATAAGTAAAGAGCCGGCTGGCTCATTTCTTAAAGGGTGGTGTAACCCACAAAATGCACTACTCTCCAGCAAAAATAAAAAAATATTTTCTGTGTTTGTGTGCACTTTAGCCGCACGTATATATCAATATAACATAAATGGAGGACCAAACTTTCTCCGATAAAAATAAAATAGGGAAAGATCAAGAACCACTTCCTCCTAGTGCTGTTGCTGCTGCTGGGAGTTGTTCATCATCCCAGAGAGGAAGTAGGAACATCACTACTTTTACTAAACAATTGACCCTCCAACAGTCCCTAGCGATGAGGATGAAGTATGACAGCAGTCATCCTGAAGCAAAACGTATAACTGAGGCCTTGACTGCTATGTTGGTGTTAGACGTGCGTCCGGTATCCGCCATTAGTGCAGTGGGATTTAGACAATTGATGGAGGTAGTGTGTCCCCGGTTCCAAATCCCGTCTAGATTCCACCTGCATCCTCAAAGCAGCAGCGACAAGCGTGCGTCTGTCTGTTAAAGGGTGGTGACACCCTCAAAGTGTGCTACACAAACAATAAAAATATTCTTCTTTTTTTTCTGTCTTTGTGAAATGTGTGGGCTGTAGCCGCACCTGCATCCTTAAAGCAGCAGCGACAAGCGTGCGTCTGTCTGTTAAAGGGTGGTGACACCCTCAAAGTGTGCTACACAAACAATAAAAATATTCTTCTTTTTTTTCTGTCTTTGTGAATTGTGTGGGCTGTAGCCACACCTGCATCCTCAAAGCAGCAGCGACAAGCGTGTATCTGTCTGTTAAGGGTGGTGACACCCTCAAAGTGTGCTACACAAACAATAAAAATATTCTTCTTTTTTTTTCTGTCTTTGTGAATTGTGTGGGCTGTAGCCGCACTTGCATCCTCAAAGCAGCAGCGACAAGCGTGCGTCTGTCTGTTAAAGGGTGGTGTAACCCTCAAAGTGCTCCAAAAAATAAAAAACTATTTTTTTAATGTGTTTGTGACTTGTGTGCGATGTAGCCGCACGTGCATCAACATAGTTGCAGCGCCAAGCGTGCACCTGTGTCATAAGTCTAGGGCTGGTTTGGACATCTGGTCCGGACTGAAGGACATGCCAACAATTTCTGACAAGTCTACTGTCACTGCATATGATACTGTCCTCAAAACAGCAGCGACAAGCGTGCGTCTGTCTGTTAAAGGGTGGTGACACCCTCAAAGTGTGCTACACAAACAACAAAAATATTGTTCTTTTTTTTTCTGTCTTTGTGAAATGTGTGGGCTGTAGCCGCACTTGCATCCTCAAAGCAGCAGCGACAAGCGTGCGTCTGTCTGTTAACGGGTGGTGTAACTCTCAAAGTGCTCCAAAAAATAAAAAACTATTTTTTTAATGTGTTTGTGACTTGTGTGCAATGTAGCCGCACTTGCATCCTCAAAGCAGCAGCGACAAGCCTGCGTCTGTCTGTTAAAGGGTGGTGACACCCTCAAAGTGTGCTACACAAACAATAAAAATATTCTTCTTTTTTTTTCTGTCTTTGTGAATTGTGTGGGCTGTAGCCGCACTTGCATCCTCAAAGCAGCAGCGACAAGCGTGCGTCTGTCTGTTAAAGGATTACATCGGTGATAGCATCCAAGTAGGCATGTCAGACAGTCCGTACCTGTACTGGCAGGAAAAAGAAGCAATTTGGAGGTCCCTGTACAAACTGGCTCTATTTTACTTGAGTTGCCCCCCCTCCAGTGTGTACTCCGATAGAGTGTTTAGTGCAGCCGGGAACCTTGTCAGCGAAAGGCGTAGGAGGTTGCTTCCACAAAATGTGGAGAAGATGATGTTCATAAAATGAATTATCAACTCTTCCATGGAGACCAGCCTCCAGAACGTACAGAGCGACCTGTGGTTGTGGATTCCAGCGAGGACGAATTAATACTCTGTGAGGATGAGGATGTACACAACACTGAAGAGGGTGAGGAATTGGTGGATGAGGAGGATGAGGACGACATCTTGCCTCCGTAGAGCCAGTTTGTGCAGGGACAGATTAATTGCCAGCTTGTTTTGTGGGGGCCCAAACGAACCAATCATTTCAGCCACAGTCGTGTGGCAGACCCTGGCGCTGAAATGTTTGGTTTGTTAAAGTGTGCATGTCCTGTTTATACAACATAAGGGTGGGTGGGAGGGCCCAAGGACAATTCCATCTTGCACCTCTTTTTTTTCTTTGCATTATGTATAGTTTGGGGCCTAGTTTTTCAAACTGCCATCCTGTCTGCCACTGCAGTGTCACTCCTAGATCGACCACGTGTTTGTGCCGCCCACTCGTATCTTTTAGCATAGTCATCCAGCTACCTCGGTGCAACGTTTTGGACATAAAAACACTATTGTGAGGTGTGAGGTGTTCAGAATAGACTGGAAATGAGTGGAAATTAAGGTTATTGAGGTTAATAATAGCATAGGAGCTGAAAAACCCACAAATTCTGTGATTTTAGCTGTTTTTATGCTTTTTTTCAAAAAAATACAGATCCAAAACACAAAACCCAGAACCCAAAACACGGAAGGGTGGTTTTGGCAAAACCAATCCAGATCCAAAACACGAAGAAAGATCCAGATCCAAAACCAAAACACAAAACACGAAAAGTGGCCGGTGCACACCCCTACTTTTTACAATATGGAGTAGCTGACTTAAAGCTCCACTCTTTTCCAGATGGTGCAGCCAATCACAACACAGTAAGGGAGAAGCGGACACTCCTCTCTCCTTAGCCATGAAACAACAGTGGAGGAACTTCTGAGATAACCAACACACCAATACAAATCATGGGAATAATTAACTGTCCATGAGGGGTTCTCCTGTCTGCACACCCAAAACTCCACTATCCACACACTGCAAACACAGATTTAATTTATTGAGAAACTGTACTTGCCAATAAAAAAAAATGCAAAGTGCACATTGGTACAAAACACTATGGGTCTCATTCAGACCCGCTCGCAAGCGCTGAGCGCTCGCAAGTGGGTCGATGTTGAGGCCCTGCACACACGCAGCGACCGCACTGCGCGCGCGCAAGCCCCGGAGCGAGAGAGAAATTAATTCGCTCCGGGGCTCACTACATAAGGGGCGGCTGTCGATGTTGATTGACAGCTCACACCGCTTTGTAGGCGGGATGGGGGGGGTGGCTGGCCAAATGGAGGCGTTCCCGAAGGAACTCCTGCCATTTGGGGGCAGCCCCACTGACATCACGAGTGATGTCAGTGGTGAGCTTCTGGCTCTATTAGAGCCGAAAGCTCACTGTGGCTTGCGGAAGACGAGACCCTACCACAAGGGTCTTGTCGCAAGCCCCAAAGGTCGCGATGGTCTTGACCATCGCGACCATCAACCTGGCCGCTCGCTAAAGCTGTGGGGGGGTCACCCACAGCTTAGCGAGCCGCCAGGATGCCGGCCCTCGTTCCGAGCGAGTGCTCGTATTTTGCGAGCGGCTCTGAATGAGGCCCCATGTCAGAGGTTCCCAAAGGCGGTCCTCAAGGCACCCTAACAGTCCAGGTTTTAAGGATATCCATGCTTGATCACAGGTGACTTAATTAGTGCCTCAGTTATTAACCACCTGTGCTCAACCATGGATATCTCTGTTGGGGAGCCTTGAGGACCGTGTTTGGGAACCTCTGTACCTATATGCTTGTGGCCACACGTACAGTTGAATCTTGCACTTACAACTATTGGTGTCTCCATTAAGATTGAAGAGGTGGATCGTGGGAATGAGGTGGCGTGTAAGCATGGCTAAAATGTACAATATGGGCATGTTGACACAAATGCAACCCATGAAACGGGAACATACTGTATCAAGAGAGGGGATACATGTAGGTTCTCGACCCCTGGTTATGAAATGATAATATTAATCGACAGTGATGTGTCCTTGCGTAAAAATAGGTGCATATACTACCCATGAAGAGCTGGCCACAAGTTGTGATTGTGTCAACTTGTCCTGGCTCACAAATTACATCTATTTATCTGTTTGTGCCCAACTAAACATGACCTATGTGAGCAGTGTGAAGCAATCACCAAATGCAGCACATAGAGTAGCCACAGCCAATTACCACTGGTATGTGAAGGTCATCAAGACTGTCTTATCTCACTGCTGAATGGCTTATCAAACCTGCTTTACATGATATACTAAGATGGGCTGCATACTTTAGCTATGTAGGGGAGTTAGAGAAAGGTCACACATGCATAGTTGGGGAGTTAGAGAAAGGTCACACATGCATAGTTGGGCAGTTAGAGAAAGGTCATGTATGCATAGTTGGGGAGCTCGAGAAAGGTCACGCCAGGGCTGTCTCTTCCATTGGGCTTGTTGGGCAGATGCCCAAGGGCCTGAAGTTTCTAGGGGCCCACCAAACCACCCCCTGAGTCCATGAGCACGGTGTTTGGCTCCGCCCCCACCAGATAGTCTGTCACTTTCTCCAGTCTCCGGTTGGCTTGCGTGTGGCTCCGGCCTCTGCTTCCCACAGTCTGTCACTCACTCTGTCTGCAGGCTCCGATTGGCCAATGTTTAGCCCCGCCTCCTGCAGTCTGCCGGTATTTGGCTCTGCCCCCCACCTCCAACAGTCTGTCTGCACTCTGCTGCACTGATCCATGCATAGGAGGTGAGGTGAGGAGAGTATGGATTTTTTTTTTACAGGAACTCGTGGATTATCTACTTGGAGAAGGGGACATGATTGGCTGCAGGTATACGTAGGTGAGTATGTGAGATAGTGAATGTGCATGTGTGTGTGCATGTATGCTTTAATAAACTTTTACTTTCACAGTGTGTCTTGTCATTTTTTAAATATTTTTTTGCAGGTGAACTACGGGTACCAGCAGGCCCGTAATGCCCTGGTACCAGCATGCTTTCTTTCAAATGCGCCACATTTTTACATAATCAACCAGGAGTGCTGGGGATAGCCCTGGGCTATCACCCTAGGCCCGGGGTGCCCTGGAGAGGGGGACTCCTTTATGGGGGGGGTTTCCAACTCCCCAGGGATTCCCGGCCTGGGCTGACTAATGGTCAGGGGTAATGCTTTGGCCAGGGGACCCAGTGAAAGGGTTCCCCTCGCTGTGGCATTATTCCCCCGCTAGAAAGGGTCCGGTGCTGGTTATGGATAATACAGGGGACCTCTATGCTTTTTGTCCCCTGTATTTCCAGAACCAGGACCGGCTCAGCTGAGCCCAGTGCTGGCTGTGCTAAATACAGGGGACCGCTTCGTCTTTTGTCCCCTGTATTTTGACAACCATGCCTGGCTTGGAAAAGCCTGGTGCTGGTTGTGCAAAATACAGGGGACCCCTACGTCGTTTGTCTTTTGTATTTAACACAACCAGGACCGGCTGTGAAAAGCCCGGGGCTAGTTATGCTTTGGGGAAGGGGGCAAGCCATTTTTTTTCCTTTGTTTTTTCACTTTGTTTACATTTTTTTAACACAGATGCATGGACGGATCTCTTTAATCTGTCCCTCATCTGTGTCTTTTATCACAGATGCTTGCCGTACGGATCTCACTGGTCCGTGCGGAAATCTGTGCCTTGATGCATCTATCACAGATATCCCTGATCCGTGCATGCAGCATCATGCAGATCCGAACTACATATAATGCAGGCATACATACTAAACGATATGCCGCCAGATCATGGACGATACCGACAGATCTTTCCTGCAGCAGGAAATATCTGACGAGACAATGAATGACCCGTGGCCACCCAGACTCTGCCGCGTAGACTCCTGGACCCGGAGGACCCATCCCGGTCTCTGTCTCCTCAGAGAAGACTCCTCTGCCACTGCCTCTGTCCCGACTCGGACTCCCGACCCGGCCATAGGCGCAAGCACCCACCCGCACCGCAAAGGTAAGGGCTGTTCTGCAGCTGAGAAATAAGCCCCGGGGCAGTGTGAGAGACACAACTGCTCATACACAGCAGCCTATCTCCAGTGCTGCTGTGGGATATTTATTTACTTGTGGGGGCAAAAAAGTTGCAGGTACTTGATTTGACTGCAAGGGACGGCTTTTCAGTTCCAACTCCACTCCCCTGGTTACCAGGAGCAACCACCAGCGCTCCAGCGCCTATGTTTTATATATCATTCATTTTGGAAAGATTGCACAACTTTTCTTTTTTAGTGAGCACCAGAGTCAGCCAAACCTTTCTATTTTTTTAATCAAATGTCTGACTGATTTTGTTGAAAGTGCTACTAAATCTAAATGTTTCATTTTATTGACTATTTAAATTTTTTTGTCCCGTGAATGGGTGGGTAGGGGCCCCAGTGCATTGCTTTGCCCAGGGCCCACACTGCTGTTAAGACAGCATGCATAGTTGGGGTGTTAGAGAAAGGTCACGCATGCATAGTTGGGGAGTTAGAGAAAGGTCATGCATGCATAGTTGGGGTGTTAGAGAAAGGTCACGCATGCATAGTTGGGGAGTTAGAGAAAGGTCACGCCTGTATAATTGTGGAGTTAGAGAAAGGTCACGCATGCATATTTGGGGAGTTAGAGAAAGGTCACGCATGCATAGTTGAGGTGTTAGAGAAAGATCACGCCTGTATAATTGTGGAGATAGAGAAAGGTCACGCATGCATATTTTTGCGGTGTTAGAGAAAGGTCACGCATGCATATTTGGGGAGTTAGAGAAAGGTCACGCATGCATAGTTGGGGTGTTAGAGAAAGGTCACGCCTGTATAATTGTGGAGTTAGAGAAAGGTCGCGTATGCATAGTTGGGGTGTTAGAGAAAGATCACGCCTGTATAATTGTGGAGTTAGAGAAAGGTCACGCATGCATATTTGGGGAGTTAGAGAAAGGTCACGCATGCATAGTTGGGGAGTTAGAGAAAGGTCATGCATGCACAGTTGGGGAGTTAGAGAAAGGTCACGCATTCATAGTTGGGGAGTTAGAGAAAGGTCACGCATGCACACTTGGGGAGTTAGAGAAAGGTCACGCATGCACACTTGGGGAGTTAGAGAAAGGTCACGCATGCATAGTTGGGAGTTAGAGAAAGGTCACACATGCACAGTTGGGGAGTTAGAGAAAGGTCACACATGCATATTTGGGGAGTTAGAGAAAGGTCACGCATGCATATTTGGGGAGTTAGACAAAGGTCACGCATGCATAGTTGGGGAGTTAAAGAAAGGTCACACATGCATAGTTGGGGAGTTAGAGAAAGGTCACGCATGCATAGTTGGGGAGTTAGAGAAAGGTCACGCATGCATAGTTGGGGTGTTAGAGAAAGGTCACACATGCATAGTTGGGGCGTTAGAGAAAGGTCACGCATGCATAGTTGGGGAGTTAGAGAAAGGTCACGCATGCATAGTTGGGGAGTTAGAGAAAGGTCACGCATGCATAGTTGCGGTGTTAGAGAAAGCTCACACATGCATAGTTGGGAGGTTAGAGAAAGGTCACACATGCATAGTTGGGGTGTTAGAGAAAGGTCACACATGCATAGTTGGGGAGTTAGAGAAAGGTCACGCCTGTATAATTGTGGAGTTAGAGAAAGGTCACGCATGCATAGTTGGGGTGTTAGAGAAAGGTCACGCATGCATAGTTGGGGAGTTAGAGTAAGGTCACACATGCATAGTTGGGGTGTTAGAGAAAGGTCTTGCTTGCATAGTTGGGGAGTTAGAGAAAGGTCACACATGCATAGTTGGGGAGTTAGAGAAAGGTCACGCATGCATAGTTGGGGAGTTAGAGAAAGGTCACACATGCACAGTTGGGGAGTTAGAGAAAGGTCACACATGCATAGTTGGGGAGTTAGAGAAAGGTCACACATGCACAGTTGGGGAGTTAGAGAAAGGTCACACATGCACAGTTGGGGTGTTAGAGAAAGGTCACACATGCATAGTTGGGGAGTTATAGAAAGATTGAGCATGCACAGTTAAAAAACCCAAAAAAGTCACAGTGGTACAAGTCATCTTGGAACAGGAAAGCATATTGCTGCCAGCTCATGATTTTTTGATCAATTATATTAATATATCATGCCACCAGCATCGATCCAAAAATCTAGAGGTATCAGATATGAAGATTCTTCAATACCCAGCCCTAGTACCAATTGGGGTATAATAAATAAATGAACTCATGTGAAATGCTTTGAAACTCTATGAAAACTCAGTGACCTGCATATCAGTGCCCTGTTGCTCTCCTAGTTAAGAACGGTCTAATGTGTATTTTACCTGGGATTTCGTATACATGTTTTTAGATGCATGTACCTATTTGACAACCTAATAAGCTAAGTAACATCTTTATCTCATTAACTATATTTATATTATTACTTCTTCTGTCAAAATTCAACAGTGGAAGAGATAAGCACAGGCAATGCTGGGACTGTCGTCATACTAGACAGAACTGATGGGACAAACAGAGGTACTGTATATTTACTAAAGTGAAGGAGATGTTGCCCATAGCAATCAATCAGATTCTACTTAACATTCAATTAACACCTTCTAGAAGATAGTAGCTAGAATCTGATTGGTTGCTATGGGAAACATCTCCACTTCTAAAAACCCGTCCTTTAGTAAATATACACCACAGAGAACTGGAGCCACAAACACTGAACCTGACATTAAGAGTAGTCACTGTGTGAGTGCAGTAAGACAAATGCTGCAGAACAAGGCATAGTTCTCTATTTACTACAATCCGCATATTGAATGCGGATTGTAGTGTGATATTACCGAGTGAATTCGCATTGCGAATTCAGGCAATATCACAGGGATTTACTATAAATCCCTTGCAGGGACAGAGCTTGAGATAAAGCTCTGTCCCTGCGGATCCCATCCGCACTCTAGTCGCGGTATTTTCGGAAAAAATACCGCGACTAAGAGCCCGCGCATGCGCCGACCGACCACCGCTACTACCCCCCCACCGACGCTAAGCCCCGCCCCCGGCGCTAAGCCCCGCCCCCACGATCGCAGACCCCCGTGACCCCCCCTCCCCCCCCCCCGCGACCCCCCCTCCCTTCATTACACTTACCTGCACCCTCCTGGCCTTCGGTGATCTTCTCCGGGCTTCCCGATCAGGTGATCTCCCATACTGCACTGGGGCCCGATCACCTGATGACCGGGCAGCAGTGCACTGTGGGAGACCAGCTGAGAGAAGCCATCACCGGAGGCCCGATCACCGGTCCCTGGAGTCAGGTAAGTTAAAAAAAAAATTTTTAATTTTTTTTTCTTTTTTTCACAGTAATCAGCTTGCGGTCTGCTTAGACCACATAGCTGATTACTGGTACCGGCTCCCGCCTCTGCTCTCCCCGTTAGAGCAGAGTGGGAGCCCGGTAACCGGGGGAGACCCTGGATAACGCCACCTCCAGGTGGCGTTATTATCACAGGGCTTCCCCCGGTATTTTTTTACAATTTATTTTTAGTAACTTAGGTCGGATCACATTTCCCATTACAATTATGGGAAATGTGATCTGCTTTACTAAAAATAAGTGATACTGGGGGTTGGAGTAGAATGTTACTAATTCTACTCCAATTGCCCTGTAATAACTACAGGTGAAACTAAAATAAAGTGAAAAGGGTGTGAAAACACCCTTTTTCACTTTATTTTAGTAAAAATAATGTTAATAAATAGAGCCCATAGAGAGACTGCAGGAGGAAAAGAGCTATTAATACCAGAGTAGCAACTTGCAAGTCTCACAGAGAAAGCAGCAAGTCTGACAGAAAGAATTGTCAATCTAACCGAAAAAACTGCCAGTTTCATCAGAAGAACTTTCAATCTATGTATGAAGGAAAGCTGCCAAGTTACTAGAAAAATCTGCCAGGATGACAAAGGGAACTATCAATTTCATAGGGGAGACTATCACTGGCAGAAGCTGTTTGGGCTCCAGTACAAACTGCCAGAGGTAACAAGGGAGTTCAGACACAGGGGGAGATGTACTAAGCCTTGGAGGGAGATAAAGTGGAGAGAGAGAATGGACCAACCAATCAGCTTCTGTCAGTTTACAGGCTGTGGGCCTGATTCACTACGGATCGCTATTGCAATCGCAGCTGCGATTACGCACGTAGGTCTGCTGCTAAAATATGCTTATTTATGCAATTGCAAAGCCGTCGCACAGCCAGCATACAGATGCCCACTACCGCTATCTCACATCCGCAATACCTTGCCGTGCTGCGTATACATCGGTAACATCGGCCCCTCACACACAATAACATACTCACAAATTGCTAACCTTGTCGCACGCAGTGAGTACTCAAGCTGCATATACCGTCGCAGTGCCTAATTGCTGCACTCCCATGCAATGGCGTTCAAATGAACTGGCACGCCTGCGGCTCTCGAACCACTCCCCCGTCACCACCCCCAAACGCTAACGTCCTGCGTAGGTGATCGCAGTGCTACCTCATGCACATGCACTTCGGTGCATACGCATGCGCAGTACGTACCATCGGCCGATCTGCGTACGCTGTTGCAGTTGCGATCCGTAATAAATCAGGCCCTGCGTTTGAAAAATGACAGTTAGGAGCTGATTGTTTGGTACTTAACTTAATCTATCGCCAATTTATCTCTCTCCAAGACTTAGTACATCTACCCCACAGGCAGAGCACAGGCCCAGTCCAGAGGTCAATAAGGAATCCAAATCCAGCACATAAATCTAAGCAGCTTCCTAGTCCAGTCCTTTGGTCCATGGATACAGTAGTTAGGTTCACTACAGATGGACAAATGGAGTCCAGCATTATTAGTTATTTGCAGAATTCTCTTTTCCATTTCCAGCTGCTACTACTGTACTTGTTCATAGAGAAGAGTCACTGGAGAACCATTCACACCTTTGATCAATGTCTGAGGAGCCCTCTAGGTTTGTAATCAACCCTCTATATACTGTGTAGCAGCATATACAGCATACCTCCCAACTGTCCCACATTCAACGGGACAGTCCCGTCTTTCTGGGAATGTCCCGCTGTCCCACACACGGGCCGCAGTGTCCCGCGGGCGGTGGGGTGGAAGTTGGGGGAAGCATACACCGCTGCTGCAGAGCTGCGGGTATGCAAAGCGAAAATAGATGCTGTGCGCATGCGCATAGCGTCTATTCACAGTATTGGGAGAAGCTCGGGGGCAGCCCAGTATCTCGGAGATGCTGGGCACGCCATAAGTGATGTAAACAGGGGGGGGGGCAGTGTAATCAGGCCACGCCGCCTTATCAGGTACGCGTGCCTTCGGCATGCTGAGGTCCCGACTGTGGGACTCCGAATATTGGGAGGTATGTATACAGGGTTAAACATACTGCTGCTTTATTTCAGCCAGAGACTTGGCCATGAACTGCACCACACTGCAAGGACTTCTCCTCGCCACATCTTTACCCATCATACCCTTATTATTATCTTCTTGCCAAAAATTACACCATGTGCTGGGAATACAACCAATATCAGTGTTTCTTACTGTGTGTTACTATTGTGACCAGTGCTGGCTTAGCCACATCATGGACCTGGGGCTAAAAATGATCAGGGGTCTATTGTGAGAGGCGGAGGAGGCGTGCTGTGTGGGTGCGGCCAGTACCATGTGGGCGTGTACACCCCTACAATATCAAACCTAGGGGGAGATGTATCAAGCCTCCAGAAGTAATTGTCCCTGGTAGTGCCCCCAGTAGTAATCCCCCCCTGGTAGTGCCCCCAGAAGTAATCCCCCCCTGGTAGTGCCCCCACAAGTAATCCCCCCCTGGTAGTGCCCCCAGAAGTAACCCCCCCCTGGTAGTGCCCCCACAAGTAATCCCCCCCTGGTAGTGCCCCCACAAGTAATCCCCCCTGGTAGTGCCCCCAGTAGTCCTAATAAAAATAAAAAACAACACTTACCTGAAACCCCGCTCCTGGTCCCGCCGCTGCTATCAGCTCCTCCAGCCGCTTTGCATTATGGGAGAGAAGTCGTCATGACGTCTCTCCCATTACCTACTTTTGGAGCCGGAAGATGGCTCCCGCAGTGGGAGCAGCAGCAGCCGATGTGAGTCTGACAGACTCTCATCGGCTGCTGATTACAACAAACACACAGCTGCCGGCTCCGGCGGCTGTGTGTTTGGCAGTGTGTAGTGCTGACCGAACTCCGTCCGATCAGCGCTACACACGCGGTGCAGCTGTATCACAGTGACACAGTCTGCACCGCGGCCCGCATGGCTACTCAGCTGCGTTCCATGCGGGCATGACTCGAGTATAAGCTGAGGGGGTGCTTTTTCAGCACAAAAAATGTGCTGACAAACTCGGCTCATACTCGAGTATATACGGTAACTAATCAGCCTCTGTCATTTATCTAGCACAGTCTTTGAAATGACAGTTAGACACTGATTGGTTGTTTTGGGCAACTACTTAACTTTATCTCTCTCCAAGGCTTGATACCTCTCCCCCTCAATGTCTTGCTAAATGCGTAAAGGTAGAAAAATTGCATCGTTTTGTGAGTAAAATTGAGAACAAATGTTAATACTACTCCCCTTTGTTAATCTGGCCTTCACTGTGACTGAAATTCCTGACAAAATGATCATCTAATTGAGAGTCATATACTTCATTGTCTTCAGCACTGATAACCCCATTATGATCATTCACTATAGTTATCTTCTTCATTTAGTTATTGCAAACAATCTATGATGCTACAGTACCACATCTTCTACAAATAAGATTATCAGTTATTATCTAGTGTTCATATTCATCAACACCCTCTTTAAAGATTAAACTCACACCGAACAAAGAGCTCGAGTTCTAACATGATTGTAATACTAGAGACAAGCGGCTTGGTACTGGGCACACACTCTACAATATTCTGTCAGATATCTGTCCAATCTGGCTGGCTGGAATGAAAACCTGGGAATGTATGGGAGCAAATGACAGTCGATCATATGGTCTTAAACACTAGAAAATGGATAAAAATTATTGTTCAAATTGGCTAAATTAATGTTTTTTAACCAATTTGTCTGAATGACAACTTTTGTCTGTTTTTCAGTGTTTGTGAGCAAATGGACTAATGTCATTGGCTCCCATACATTACCAGATTTTCATTCCAACCAGCCAGATTGGACAGTTATTCCACAGAATCCGAACCGCTCATCTCTAATACACACGTAAAGATATTCTGTCTAACCATCCAACTAGTTGATTGGTTGGAATGAAAATCTGGTAACGTATGGGAGTAACTGATGATCAGCAATTTGCTCCTAAATGCCAGAAAACAGATGAAAATGGTCGGTCAGGCAAGTTTGTTAAATGTTTGATCTAAACAATTTGTTCAAACAACAGTTTTTGCCCATTTTCCGGCGTTCGGGAGAAAATTGCTGATTGTCATTTGCTTTCATACGTTACCAGATTTTCATTCCAACCAATCAACTAGTTGAATGGTTGGACAGAAAATCTTTACGTGTGTATGCAGCTTAACTTTGGAAGAACTTATAAAAACGGAAACCCCAAAGAGAGAAACGTGACTTGGTGGAGGTACTACATATACTATATACTATATACTAGGGGTGTGCACCGGCCACTTTTCGTGTTTTGTGTTTTGGTTTTGGATCTGGATCTTTCTTCGTGTTTTGGATCTGGATTGGTTTTGCCAAAACCACCCTTCCGTGTTTTGGGTTCTGGGTTTTGGATCTGTATTTTTTTTTAAAAAAGCATAAAAACAGCTAAAATCACAGAATTTGTAGGTTTTTCTGCTCCTATGCTATTATTAACCTCAATAACCTTAATTTCCACTCATTTCCAGTCTATTCTGAACACCTCACACCTCACAATAGTGTTTTTATGTCCAAAACGTTGCACCGAGGTAGCTGGATGACTATGCTAAGCGACACGAGTGGGCGGCACAAACACGTGACCCATCTAGGCGTGAAACTGCAGTGGCAGACAGGATGGCAGTTTGAAAAACTAGGCCCCAAACTGTACATAATGCAAAGAAAAAAAAGAGGTGCAAGATGGAATTGTCCTTGGGCCCTCCCACCCACCCTTATGTTGTATAAACAGGACATGCACACTTTAACAAACCAATCATTTCAGCGCCAGGGTCTGCCACACAACTGTGGCTGAAATGATTGGTTCGTTTGGGCCCCCACAAAACAAGCTGGCAATTAATGTGTCCCTGCACAAACTGGCTCTATGGAGGCAAGATGTCATCCTCATCCTCCTCATCCACCGATTCCTCACCCTCTTCAGTGTGTACATCCTCATCCTCACAAAGTATTAACTCGTCCCCACTTGAATCCACCACCACAGGTCCCTCTGTACCTTCTGGAGGCTGGTCTCCCTGGAAGAGCTGATAATTCATTTTGATGAACATCATCTTCTCCACATTCTGTGGAAGCAACCTCCTACGCCTTTCGCTGACAAGGTTCCCGGCTGCACTAAACACTCTTTCGGAGTACACACTGGAGGGGGGGCAACTCAGGTAAAATAGAGCCAGTTTGTACAGGGGCCTCCAAATTGCCTCTTTTTCCTGCCAGTACAGGTATGGACTGTCTGCCATGCCTACTTGGATGCTGTCACCGATGTAATCCTCCACCATTCTGTCAATGGTGACAGTATCATATGCAGTGACAGTAGACATGTCAGAAATTGTTGCCAGGTCCTTCAGTCCGGACCAGATGTCCAAACTTGGTCCTGCCTGCCCTGCATCACCGCCAGCGGGTTGCTTAGGATACCTAAGTTTTTTCCTGGCAGCCCCAGTTGCAGGAGAAAATGAAGAAGGAGCCGTTGACGTGTCACGTTCCGCTTCAGCTGACAGTGTGTTCACCAGCAGGTCTTTGCACCTCTGCAGGCTTGTGTCGGCCGGAAAGAGAGACACCACATAGGCTTTAAACCTAGGATCGAGCACGGTGGCCAAAACGTAGTGGTCTGATTTCAACAGATTGACCACCCTGGAATCCTGGCAAAGCGAATGAAGGGCTTCATCCACAAGTCCCACATGCCGAGCGGAATCGCTCCATCTTAGCTCCTCCTTCACTTTCTCCAGCTGCTTCTGCAAAAGCCTGATGAGGGGAATGACCTGACTCAAGCTGGCAGTGTCTGAACTGACTTCACGTGTGGCAAGTTTGAAGGGCTGGAGAACCTTGCACAACACGGAAATCATTCTCCACTGCGCTTGAGTCAGGTGCATACCCCCTCCTTTGCCTATGTCATAGGTGGATGTATAGGCTTGTATGGCCTTTTGCTGCTCCTCCATCCTCTGAAGCATATAGAGGGTTGAGTTCCACCGCGTCACAACCTCTTGCTTCAGGTGATGGCGGGGCAGGTTCAAGAGTGTTTGCTGGCGCTCCAGTCTTCGGCACGCAGTCGCTGAATGGCGAAAGTGGCCAGAAATTTTTCGGGCCACCCAAAGCGTCTCCTGCACGCCCCTGTCGCTTTTCAGAAAATTCTGCACCACCAAGTTTATTGTGTGAGCAAAACATGGGACGTGCTGGAATTTGCCCAGATGTAATGCCCGCACAATATTGGTGGCGTTGTCAGATATCACAAATCCCCAGGAGAGTCTAAGTGGGGTAAGCCACTGGGCGATGATTTCCCTCAGTTTCTCTAAGAGGTTGTCGGCGGTGTGCCTCTTACTGAAACCGGTGATACACAGCGTAGCCTGCCTTGTAACGAGCTGGCATTTCTGAGATGCTGCTACTGGTGACGCTGCTGCTGTTGCTGCGTAAGGTGATACATCTACCCAGTGGGCTGTCACAGTCATATAGTCCTTAGTCTGCCCTGTTCCACTTGTCCACATGTCCGTGGTTAAGTGGACATTGTGTACAACGGCATTTTTCAGGACACTGAGGACACTTTTTCTGATGTTTCTGTACAGTCTCGGTATCGCCTGCCTAGTGAAGTGGAATCTAGACGGGATTTGGAACCGGGGACACACTACCTCCATCAATTGTCTAAATCCCACTGCACTAATGGCGGATACCGGACGCACGTCTAACACCAACATAGCAGTCAAGGCCTCAGTTATACGTTTTGCTTCAGGATGACTGCTGTCGTACTTCATCCTCCTCGCTAAGGACTGTTGGAGGGTCAATTGTTTAGTAAAAGTAGTGGTGTTCCTACTTCCTCTCTGGGATGATGAACGACTCCCAGCAGCAGCAACAGCAGCAGCGGTAGCAGTAGGCGTAGCAATGCAGGATCCTCCGGAGGAATCCCGGATAGGAGAGTCAGTCATGCCAGTGACATGGCCTGCAGGACTACTTCCGATCCTAACTAAGGAGGAAATTGACGAGGAGGGAGTTGACGGTGTGGTTTGCAGGCGCTTGGATACAACAGGACAACGGGATTTAGGTGTCCCTGGACTGCTTACGGTCTTAGCCAAAGTTTCTGAACTTGACAGTAACTTTTTATGAACGCGCTGCAGGTGCCGTATAAGGGAGGATGTTCCTAGGTGGTTGACGTCCCTACCCCTACTTATTTCACCTTTACATATGGTACATATGGCAAGACAGTTGTTGTCCGGATTTGGATAGAAATATTGCCAGACCAAAGAGGTGGAATGTTTGGTCTTCTGCCCAGGCATGACCGTGATGGGCTTTTTCATCCCACGGACAACAACTGTCTCCCCCGGAGCCTGATTTAAACAAACCACATCACCATCAGAATCCTCCTCGCCAACTTCCTCCTCAGCACCAGCTACACCAGTATCCTCATCCTGTTGTACTTCAACAGTGACATCTTCAATTTGCATATCAGCAAGTGGACTGTGGGTGCTCCTTTCAGCACTTGCAGGGGGCGTGCAAATGGTGGAAAGAGCCACCTCTTCCCGTCCAGTGCTGGGAAGGTCAGGCATCGCAACCACCACACTTGGACTCTCCTTGGGGATTTGTGATATCTTCTTAGAAAGCACAGTTCTTCGCTGTGCTTTTGCCAGCTTAACTCTTTTGATTTTTTTAGTGGGAGGAGGGCTTCCATCGTCATGTGAAGCTGAACCACTAGTCATGAACATACTAGGGATCGACCTTAGCCGTTCCTTGCCACTCCGTGTCGTAAATGGCATATTGGCAAGTTTACGTTTCTCTTCAGCTGATTTAAATGTCTTTTTCAAGGTCATTTTCCTGAACTTTGCCATTTGGGATTGTATGTGCCCTCTACTATGACATTGGGCATCGGCCTTGGCAGACGACGTTGATGGCATGTTATCGTCTATGTCATGACTAGTGGCAGCAGCTTCAGCACTAGGAGGAAGTGGTTCTTGATCTTTCTCTATTTTATTTTTATCGGAGAAAGTTTGGTCCTCCATTTATGTTATATCGATTTGATATATACGTGCGGCTAAACACAGAAAATAATTTTTTTTTGGGTTTGGACTAGAGTGTACTTTGTGGGTTACAGCACCCTTTAACGGTCAAGCCAGCCGGCCCTTTACTTATGACACAGGCGCACGCTTGGCACTACTTTGTTGATGCACGTGCGGCTACTGCGCACACAATTCACAAACACAGAAAATAATTTTTTTTTGGTTTGGACTGGAGTGTACTTTCGGGGGTTACAGCACCCTTTAACGGTCAAGCCAGCCGGCCCTTTACTTATGACACAGGCGCACGCTTGGCACTACTTTGTTGATGCACGTGCGGCTACTGCGCACACAATTCACAAACACAGAAAATAATTTTTTTTTGGTTTGGACTGGAGTGTACTTTCGGGGGTTACAGCACCCTTTAACGGTCAAGCCAGCCGGCCCTTTACTTATGACACAGGCGCACGCTTGGCACTACTTTGTTGATGCACGTGCGGCTACTGCGCACACAATTCACAAACACAGAAAATAATTTTTTTTTTGGTTTGGACTGGAGTGTACTTTCGGGGGTTACAGCACCCTTAACGGTCAAGCCAGCCGGCCCTTTACTTATGACACAGGCGCACGCTTGGCACTACTTTGTTGATGCACGTGCGGCTACTGCGCACACAATTCACAAACACAGAAAATAATTTTTTTTTGGTTTGGACTGGAGTGTACTTTCGGGGGTTACAGCACCCTTTAACGGTCAAGCCAGCCGGCCCTTTACTTATGACACAGGCGCACGCTTGGCACTACTTTGTTGATGCACGTGCGGCTACTGCGCACACAATTCACAAACACAGAAAATAATTTTTTTTTTGGTTTGGACTGGAGTGTACTTTGGGGGTTACAGCACCCTTTAACGGTCAAGCCAGCCGGCCCTTTACTTATGACACAGGCGCACGCTTGGCACTACTTTGTTGATGCACGTGCGGCTACTGCGCACACAATTCACAAACACAGAAAATAATTTTTTTTTTGGTTTGGACTGGAGTGTACTTTCGGGGGTTACAGCACCCTTAACGGTCAAGCCAGCCGGCCCTTTACTTATGACACAGGCGCACGCTTGGCACTACTTTGTTGATGCACGTGCGGCTACTGCGCACACAATTCACAAACACAGAAAATAATTTTTTTTTTGGTTTGGACTGGAGTGTACTTTGGGGGTTACAGCACCCTTTAACGGTCAAGCCAGCCGGCCCTTTACTTATGACACAGGCGCACGCTTGGCACTACTTTGTTGATGCACGTGCGGCTACTGCGCACACAATTCACAAACACAGAAAATAATTTTTTTTTTGGTTTGGACTGGAGTGTACTTTCGGGGGTTACAGCACCCTTAACGGTCAAGCCAGCCGGCCCTTTACTTATGACACAGGCGCACGCTTGGCACTACTTTGTTGATGCACGTGCGGCTACTGCGCACACAATTCACAAACACAGAAAATAATTTTTTTTTG
Source organism: Taudactylus pleione (assembly GCA_031769625.1). Lineage (NCBI taxonomy): Eukaryota > Metazoa > Chordata > Amphibia > Anura > Myobatrachidae > Taudactylus > Taudactylus pleione. The sequence continues at coordinate 13,047,784 of JAUIMM010000113.1, read as the reverse complement.
GTTTGGACTGGAGTGTACTTTCGGGGGTTACAGCACTTTTTAACGGTCAAGCCAGCCGGCCCTTTACTTATGACACAGGCGCACGCTTGGCACTACTTTGTTGATGCACGTGCGGCTACTGCGCACACAATTCACAAACACAGAAAATAATTTTTTTTTTGGTTTGGACTGGAGTGTACTTTCGGGGGTTACAGCACCCTTAACGGTCAAGCCAGCCGGCCCTTTACTTATGACACAGGCGCACGCTTGGCACTACTTTGTTGATGCACGTGCGGCTACTGCGCACACAATTCACAAACACAGAAAATAATTTTTTTTTGGTTTGGACTGGAGTGTACTTTCGGGGGTTACAGCACCCTTTAACGGTCAAGCCAGCCGGCCCTTTACTTATGACACAGGCGCACGCTTGGCACTACTTTGTTGATGCACGTGCGGCTACTGCGCACACAATTCACAAACACAGAAAATAATTTTTTTTTTGGTTTGGACTGGAGTGTACTTTGGGGGTTACAGCACCCTTTAACGGTCAAGCCAGCCGGCCCTTTACTTATGACACAGGCGCACGCTTGGCACTACTTTGTTGATGCACGTGCGGCTACTGCGCACACAATTCACAAACACAGAAAATAATTTTTTTTTTGGTTTGGACTGGAGTGTACTTTCGGGGGTTACAGCACCCTTAACGGTCAAGCCAGCCGGCCCTTTACTTATGACACAGGCACACGCTTGGCACTACTTTGTTGATGCACGTGCGGCTACTGCGCACACAATTCACAAACACAGAAAATAATTTTTTTTTTGGTTTGGACTGGAGTGTACTTTCGGGGGTTACAGCACCCTTAACGGTCAAGCCAGCCGGCCCTTTACTTATGACACAGGCGCACGCTTGGCACTACTTTGTTGATGCACGTGCGGCTACTGCGCACACAATTCACAAACACAGAAAATAATTTTTTTTTGGTTTGGACTGGAGTGTACTTTCGGGGGTTACAGCACCCTTAACGGTCAAGCCAGCCGGCCCTTTACTTATGACACAGGCGCACGCTTGGCACTACTTTGTTGATGCACGTGCGGCTACTGCGCACACAATTCACAAACACAGAAAATAATTTTTTTTTTGGTTTGGACTGGAGTGTACTTTCGGGGGTTACAGCACCCTTAACGGTCAAGCCAGCCGGCCCTTTACTTATGACACAGGTGCACGCTTGGCACTACTTTGTTGATGCACGTGCGGCTACTGCGCACACAATTCACAAACACAGAAAATAATTTTTTTTTTGGTTTGGACTGGAGTGTACTTTCGGGGGTTACAGCACCCTTAACGGTCAAGCCAGCCGGCCCTTTACTTATGACACAGGCGCACGCTTGGCACTACTTTGTTGATGCACGTGCGGCTACTGCGCACACAATTCACAAACACAGAAAATAATTTTTTTTTGGTTTGGACTGGAGTGTACTTTCGGGGGTTACAGCACCCTTTAACGGTCAAGCCAGCCGGCCCTTTACTTATGACACAGGCGCACGCTTGGCACTACTTTGTTGATGCACGTGCGGCTACTGCGCACACAATTCACAAACACAGAAAATATATTATTTTTTTAGCACTTGGGGGGAGCACCCCTGATGGACAGAGCACCCCCTGGACAACACTACAGCACTCCTTTAGGACTTGGACACTGCACAGGACTTTGGAGCGGACACAGCCCCTATGGAGAACTGACTGCACAACACAGTCCAGCCAGCCCCTATGGACTTTGAAGTAGTGGACACAGCCCCTATTAACAACAGCAGCACAGCACAACACAGCCAGCCCCTATGGACTTTGAAGTAGTGGACAACAGCAGCACTACACTACACTACACTACACTACACTACACAGCCCTAACTCCCACCCTCCCTCTTCACTGTCCACAGCCGAGTGAGAAAATGGCGCCGACGCGGGTACCTTATATAGGATCCAAAACCCGCGAGACTCGGAAGGCGGGATGATGACGTTTTGCCTCGATTTCAGATCCGAGTCAGGCGGGAAAAGTCGAGCCTGACTCGGATCGGACTCGGATCGGGGGGGCTCGGGGGGGTTCGGATTTCAGAAATCCGAACCCGCTCACCCCTACTATATACTACTATATACTACCACTCTCACCTTCAAGTGTATATATTTAGGGCAGGTGATTTGGTGGTATCACCAATATTACAAATAATAAATAAAAAGTAATAATAAAAATGAATAATACAATTATAATTTTTTTTAATTACATAACCATAGATCATCCTAGTTTAACAGTGTTTAATAAACATCATGATACAGTTGAAATTTAATTCAGCACAATAGCGATTGTCGCATGTTTCTACTACAGTACATCTGTGCAAACAACAGCTTAGCTTCCTTAGGTGAGGTCGCTATGGGGTCCATCACCTGAGCCACGCCTCTGGGCAGGGCCGGATTACTAATGGGGCGGGTGGAGCTGCAGCTCCAAGCCCACCATGAAAATAGGCCCACAGTATCCCCTGCAGGCAGTGCGGACAGGAAAAAAAAATCCCTGTTAAAAGTACCTGCACTGACTTTACTGGATCTGATAACACACTGTCTGCATTGCAGTGTGAGAATCCGGCCGAATCATTCACCCCCCCCTCTCCACATCGTCCGTCTGAAGCTCCGCCCCCAGACAGTCTAAAGCCCCGCCCCTAGCAACCCAACTATCCTCTTTGCAGTCAAACCTCCGCCCCCGAAGCCCCGCCCCCAGGTCCTGCTTAAGCAACCAAGTCTTGGCCGTCCACAACCTGTGCAGTTCAAAGCTCCGCCCCCGACGCTCCGCCCCCAGGTCCTGCTTAAACAACCCAGCCTGTGTTCCCTGGTTCACTAGAAGCTGGAATCCCCGCAGAAGCCCTGCCCTTTCACCCCCACCCTTCACCAGCCATCCCTGGAAACTGGCTTGGGAGCTGGCCCTGAAAATGAGATTAGGGTGGAACGCAGAGGCTGAGCTGACTTGCACAGGATGGAAGAGAGTTGTCATCAGCCGAAAACAGTATGCATAACCAGGTCAGTTCAATGTCTGCCATCTGTAAATCTGTAATGTATGTGTTTATGTATGTATAATTGTATATGTGTGTGTGTTTGTATGTATGGGTATATATGTGTACATGTATGTACAGTATATACTGTGTGTATAATGTATGTTCATATATATATATATATATATATATATATATATATATATATATATATATATATATATATGCAGCTGCTGCCAGGGTTGTCAAGAGTCGGCCCGTGTGAAGGGGGTGTGACCTAATAGCAGTAGGCATGGCCATGCCCCATTAAGAAAAAAGAAGAGAAAAAAACATTGTTGGTGCTGCGCGTTGGGGACGCGGTGAGCCCCTCAGCCCAGCGCATATCCCACAGGCAGAGGAGACTGCTGCAGCAGCAAGCAATCTCCCTTTGCAGCCCAGCACACAACAGCGTGTGCTGGGCTGCTCAGCTGAGAGGAAGGAGGGGGAGGGTGTCGTACCTGGTTATTTAGTACCCCCTTCCCCCCCTTGGCTCCCCCGGCTGCTGCATCACCTTCAGGCAGCTTTGTTGGCCTCCTGCTCTGGCTCTGCTTCACTATAGGAGTGTATATCTGTGTTGACACGCTGGCTGCGGTGCACACAGTACAAAGCAGGGGCGTTTCTAGAGAGGAGAGGGCCCATGTGCAGTCTCCGACACGGGCCCCCTCCTCTCTGTCCGACGGCCGGCTGCACACTGAGCGGTGTGCAGCCAGCGCCGCACTTATAGACTCTGGGCACTAGAATGTGCCCAGAGTCTATAGTGCATACTAGGGATGAGCGGGTTCGGTTCCCTGAGAACCGAACCCACCCGAACTTCGGGGATCCGGGGCGATCCGAGCCCTAGCTCGGATTTCCCTGTCTGCCCCGGATCCCTCTCCCGAGGCAAAACCTCGAGATCTGCTGTCGGATCTCGAGGTTTTGCCTCGAGCGGCCATTTTAAAAAAAATGCCTTTGCCTTTAATGGGCAAAGTGCTGATTGGCTGACAGAGCCGTCTGTCATGGCTCTCAGCCAATCAGCATTATGGTGCTCATTTGCATGTAGCACGGACTCGTGAGATCCGTGCTACATGCATCTGTGTGATTGACAGTGACACAGAGCACAGATGGGTCAGTGAGACCCGTCTGTGCTGCTGTGTATTTCAATGACACAGATGCACGCACGGACCAGGAGATCCGTGCTACTTGCATCTGTGTCATTGACACAGAGCACTGACGGGTCCGTGAGACCCGTCTGTGCTGCTGTGGTAAAAAAAAAAAAAAAACCTGTGTAAAAAAAGAAAAAAATGGTGTGCACCCCCCAAAAGAGAGCAACCAGCCCGGGCATTAGTGACCCAGTGCTGGGTGTGCTTAAATACAGGGGACAAACGACGTAGGGGTCCCCCGTATTCTGCGCAACCAGCTCTGGGCTCTGATCCGGTCCTGGTTCTGGAAATACAGGGGAAAAAAATGAGTAGGGTTCCCCTGTATGTTCCAGAACCAGCACTGGGCTTTTTCTAGCGGGGGGCTGATGCCACAGCCAGGGGAGCCCTTTCACCGGGCCCCCCAGCCGCAGCATCAGCCCTGACCGCTAGTCAGCCCAGGCCGGGGATCCCTGGAGAGCTGGGGACCCCCCCAATAAAGGGGTCACCCTCTCCAGGGCACCCCAGGCCCAGGCTGATAGCCCGGGGCTATCCCCGCCACCCCTGGTGGCGGTGGGTGGTGGGTTGATTGTGTGGTGTGGTGTAAATAAAGAATATCAAACATTGTCTTTACAAGTAGAACTGCAAGTCCCAGCAAGCCTGCCCCCCATGCTGGTACTTGGAGAACCACAAGTACCAGCATGCAGGGCATTAAGGGCCCACTAGTATCTGTAGTTCACCTGTAAAAAAATGTTTAAAAAAAACACAGAACACACACACTGTGACAGTATAAGTTTATTAAACATACATACACACACACATGTACACATACTCACCTATGTAACCCTGTAGCATCGGTCCACTTGTCCGGTAAAGTATCCATAGGGGACCTGTGAAAAAAAACATACTCACCATCTCCTATGCGAGGTTCTGTCCTCTTCGTTCCAAAGTAGGCATCCCCGGACTTGGCAAAAAAAAAAAACGAAAACGCAATCCACGAACTTAGTACCGTTCTATAGAACGGTACTTCCCGAATGAGAGCTTAGCGGCGGGGTATAACCATGGAAACCCCGCTGCTAAGCGTTCATTGGCTGAGAGAGGCCATCTCCCGTCTCTCTCAGCCAATGAACGGCTCCCTCCATTGTAGTCAATGGTGGGAGCCGCAAGGTTATTAAAGTTTACCCTGCGGTTCCCACCATTGACTACAATGGAGGGAGCCGTTCATTGGCTGAGAGACGGGAGATGACCTCTCTCAGCCAATGAACGCTTAGCAGCGGGGTTTCCATGGTGATACCCCGCCACTAAGCTCTCATTCGGGAAGTATCGTTCTATAGAACGGTACTAAGTTCGTGGATTGCGTTTTCGTTTTTTTTTTTTTGCCAAGTCCGGGGATGCCTACTTTGGAACGAAAAGGACAGAACCTCGCATAGGAGATGGTGAGTATGTTTTTTTTCACAGGTCCCCTATGGATACTTTACCGGACAAGTGGACCGATGCTACAGGGTTACATAGGTGAGTATGTGTACATGTGTGTGTGTGTGTATGTATGTTTAATAAACTTATACTGTCACGGTGTGTGTGTCCTGTGTTTTTTGAAAAATTTTTTTTACAGGTGAACTACAGGTACTAGTGGGCCCTTAATGCCCTGCATGCTGGTACTTGTGGTTCTCCAAGTACCAGCTTGCGGGGCAGGCTAGCTGGGACTTGCAGTTCTACTTGTAAAGACAATGTTTGATATTCTTTATTTACACCACACCACACAATCAACCTGCCACCCACTGCCACCAGGGGTGGCGGGGATAGCCCCGGGCTATCAGCCTGGGCCTGGGGTGCCCTGGAGAGGGTGACCCCTTTATTGGGGGGGTCCCCAGCACTCCAGGGATCCCCGGCCTGGGCTGACTAGCGGTCAGGGCTGATGCTGCGGCTGGGGGGCCCGGTGAAAGGGCTCCCCTGGCTGTGGCATCAGCCCCCCGCTAGAAAAAGTCCAGTGCTGGTTCTGGAACATACAGGGGAACCCTACTAATTTTTTTCCCCTGTATTTCCAGAACCAGGACCGGATCAGAGCCCAGAGCTGGTTGCGCAGAATACGGGGGACCCCTACGCCGTTTGTCCCCCGTATTTTGGCAACCAGTGCTGGTTCTGACTAGCCCGGTGCTGGTTGTGCTTAAGTACAGGGGATGCCTACGTCGTTTGTCCCCTGTATTTAAGCACACCCAGCACTGGGTTACTAATGCCCGGGCTGGTTGCTCTTTTTTGGGGGGGTGCACGCCATTTTTTTTCTTTTTTTACACAGGTTTTTTTTTTTTACCACAGCAGCACAGACGGGTCTCACAGACCTGTCATTGCTCTGTGCCAATCACACAGATGCATGTAGCACGGATCTCCCGGGTTCGTGCTACATGCAAATGGGCACCATAACGCTGATTGGCTTCTTGTCTGCCACTGCAGTGCCACTCCTAGATGGGCCACGTGTTTGTGCTGCCCACTTGTGTCTCTTAGCATAGTCATCCAGCTACCTCAGTGCAACCTTTTGGCCTAAAAACAATATTGTGAGGTGTGAGGTGTTCAGAATAGAGTGGAAATGAGTGGAAATTAATGTTATTGGGGTTATTAATAGCGTAGGAACAAAAAAAGGCCCATTTTATGTGATTTTAGCGTTTTTTTTTATTTTTTAAGAAAAAATACAGATCCAAAACACAAAACCCAGAACCCAAAACACGGAAGGGTGGTTTTGGCAAAACCAATCCAGATCCAAAACATGAAGAAAGATCCAGATCCAAAACCAAAACACAAAACACGAAAAGTGGCCGGTGCACACCCCTAGTGCATACACAGGTCACTGGGAAAATGGCCACGGCGGCCATTTTTTAGTCGTTTTTACAGGCACAGACACCGGAGCCGACGTGGGACTCCGGAGAGGTAAGTTTTATGGGTGCAGGGTGTCCGTGTGCACCCATTAAAGATACGCCCCTTGTATGGAGGGAGGTAGGAGTGAAGGATGGGGGGATAGGAGGATGCAGGGATGTGCTGTATAATAGATATAGGGCCTGATTCATAGTTAGATGCAGATGAGGGATCCCACACAGTTTTTCAATTATCAGAAAACTGCGGATGCACAGGATCCATTCTGCACATGTGCAGAACAGGTTCTGCGATATCGCTCACAGATCCCCCAAGAGATCTGAGTGAAATGCTGCGGCATTTGGGAAGGTGGAGAGTGGGCATGCCTGAGCAGCATTTCTGGAAACGGGGGCGTTTCACCCCCATTTTCCAGGAGTGCCGAGGTCAGGGTCTGTGTTGGTGGATGCAGATTTCCTGAATCTTACTTGCTGCCACCATCGAGACCGATGGTTGCAATGGTGATACGAGGCAAATTCTACGGATGCTGTACTCAGATCGCTATTGCTGTCAGGAGGTGTCTGCTTCCTATAGACACCTCCAGCAGTATTTAAATATTTGCTATATGGCATTGCACAGCTGCTTCCTTGTGGCTGTGCAGTACCATCTGACCATGATCATGCCCATAGAACTGCCAGCAGCTTGCTATCTAATTAATCCCATTTTAGTCTGTGTGTGTGACGTCTTCTGTATTTTGTGGTATTTTTGGAGTTCCCCGTATTATATGGCACTCATTGCAATGTTCTTTGTAGTATATGGTGGCCACGTGGATGCTTAGTGTATTACATGGTGGGCACTGATGGTCTTTATTATATGGCACATACTACTCTCTGTATTAAATGATGGTTGCTTAATGCTCTCTGAATTACAGTATATGGCTGTCACTTCGACACTCTCTCTATTATATTGCACACACTGCAATGCTCTCTATTATATGGCACTTACTGCGATGCTCTGTATATTGGATGCTTGGTGTATTACTGTATATGGCACGCTCTGATGTTCTATATTATATGGCAGTTACTGCAATGTTATCTACATTATATGTTGTTCACTGTAAAGCACTCTGTATTATATGATGGTCACTGCAATATTTCCTGCATTATCTGGTGGTCACTGTGATGCTCCCTATATTACATGGCAGTCACTGCGATGTTCTCTGTATGATATAGCAGTGTATTGCACTCTATATTATATGGATGTTATGGTGTAAATATATATATATAATTCCTCTGTCTCTCCTATAACTGCTCCTGCACGTAATAGTGTAATTGATTTTGAATTTTTTCTCGGAGTGCGGATGTACAAAAGTGTTCCCCATCTCCAAATATGCACCAGAGACACCTCACACACCCTTTCTTGCATGATAGATACATTTGTATTTTCTACCACCTTGCAGGAAGAGCTGTTTTTATGGGCCACCACATCACCAATATTTTGATTATGTCCGCAGCAAGGTAACAACCTCAAATCTACCAGGATGGTAAAAGTTAACCAATGTCACCATGGTCCATCACTGCCATTATTTTTTTTAAAACAACAGCTAAATAAAAGGTTCATTTATTAATTTACTGCAGTAGTTAGGAATATGGGATGGACACTTGTAGAAGTATGCCAATATCAGTGAACAATTTAGATATTTTTTCTTTTCTTATTAATCTAAACTATTGTAGCAGTCAAGGTAAGGTAGACCATACAGTTCACACTCTTTCACAATTTTTTTTTCTTGTTATAGTTCCACTATAAAGTGGGTGAAGGTAGATGCCACCTATGCCCTCCATGGAGATAGTCACACACACTGTGTAGACCACATCCACACACTATGCATGCCCCCACATCATTAGTCACACCGCCACAGAGCTTGTCGCAGCGGCACACATTAGGTCCTTCATAAATTTCAGCTCCAGGCCCATGTGGACCTTAATCTGGCACTGCCTCTGGGCCCACCTCTTCTGCACCAAGCACTCACCTTACAATGCAGATACATGGTCCCTGCTGGAAGGGAAGGTCTTGTCACACCTTCCAGCAGCCCCGTGCCCGGTGGTCTCAGTCTGCATCCAGTGCTGCCTGCACAGTATTCTCTCTGCCTGCAGGGAGGGGAAATCATGTCACACCTCCCAGCATTCTGTGCACACAGATTGTCGATAGATCCTCTTCAACATCAGGTGCTGGCCGAGGCCACAGGTAGAGGCAGGAGTAGGAGTATTCATGATGGTGACTGAAGAGAACAGAAACCAAAGTGCTCCATTGCGGCATTCATGCTGTGTGGCGGCTCTTTGTGGCTGGCTAGTGGGTGGCTGCGGGACCCCAGGAGAGATATAGCCTGCACCGGGTGGCTCTCTGGCTGGCTGGCTGACAGAAAAGAGGGGGAGGTAGTTGATGCTAAGTGTGCCCAGTAAGGGAAGGGGGTGCTAAGTCTGCCTGGGAAGGGGAGGAGGGGTGCTTGGCGGTGGCAGCTCCAGAGGTGAAGCTGCAGCACAGTCCTAAATTCAAATAGGGGAGCCACACCAACTGCCAGGGTGGCAGTTGGTGTGGCTCCTCTATTTGAATTTTGAATTGCACTGCAGCCCTTCCTCTGGAGACGCCACTGGTGCTAGGTATGCCCAGTAAGTGTGGGGGTGCTAAGTGTGCCCAGTAAGGGAAGATGGCAGTACTAAGTGTGCCCAGTAAGGGAAGAGGGCAGTGCTAAGTGTGCCAATTAAGGGAAGTGGGTAGTGCTAAGTGTGCCCAGTAAGACAGGGAAGTGGAGGTGCTATGTATGCCCAGGGAGGGGGACCACTTAAAAATTTTGCTCTGAGGCCCACAATGGTCTAGCTATGCCCAGTCATGAAGAGACTGATTATTCATGGTACACAAATACACAATGCCTGCTTTCTACGATGAAATGTGCCAAAAATAATTTTTTGTTAAGTGGACAAAATGTGCCAATGAAATGTAACAGAGATCACAGGGGGCCTAATTTATTATAACTGTTGTAGCTGTATTGCTTTACATTTCTGTATTACCATTTTATGATATCACACGTTAATGATCTGCAGCTGGAAATAACCAGAGGTGTCCAAGGGCATTACGTCTATATGAACCTAAGTAAAACTGCTGAACCTGCATTCTTAATAGACAGAACACTAATGAAAGCAAATGAATAGGAAGTCTGAGCAAGCTATTAATAAATTATGTGCTTTACACCATTTTAAAAATGTTAATAATGTAACTTGGTATACCAATTACTGAAATACATCCTTGAGGTACATACTGACAATAACTGATAGAACAGTCTGTCAATTAAGGCAAAAATGTTCTGCATTTAGAGATACTTTAACTATAAAATGATATCAGGCAAAAGGTCTTGAAGATGCTCTACAAAGTAGAGTATGCAAATTATATATATATATATATATATATATATATATATATATATGTATATGTACTGTTTTTAAAATTATTTTTTTTATATATATATTGCTGTTATAGAGATCACTAAATGTGGACACAAAGTAGTGATGCACCGCATGAAAATAATATTCATAATTTTGAAGTGTTCTTACTAAAATATTAGTGACAGCAGCACAGGACAATATCGTCTATGGAGAACTTTTGTAACACAAGACATGTTGTACTTAAGATACAGAAAAACTTACAACATGTGCTGAAAAAAAGTTGAAACCACTCCGCTGGTGTTTTTCTTTTGAGAAAAGTGTCTACACAGAAACGCGTCAGGATCTAAACACAGACTTTCACTACAGTTGGTGTTTGCACTAAAAGAGCACCGGGACAGCTTTCAATATTCCAACAGAGCACCTGACATACACAGTGCAACGAGAATTACTTCTAGCTGTCCAGCGTGTAAGTGACATCATACAGGAGATAGCTTGCCTTACTTGAAAGACTGGGGATTCTAAGTTAGTTACACAGGACAGCTTCTCCAGCTGTATAAAGGGACTCAGACACCTGCAGAAGGCTGTAATCAGACATAGGAACTTTATAAATCATACTGCTTTCATACATCTCTCATTTCAAGCAAAGCAGACTATAACCCAAATTACCATGGATTGATTTAGTTTTGAACATTGGCATTAAAAAACATTTATTTGTTTCAGCTATTGATAGATCGGCTTTATTTTTTACTGCTATGGAATGCGGATAATTAGCCCTCTTTACTGGTAACTGATACTGGTGCACATATTTATAACTAGCGGTCTGGCTTTTATATGTTATTACATTTTTTATGATTATTACTATGATGTTTAATATTGAATAAATGTTCAGCTTATGAATAAGTGTTTCTGAGTGGTTTAAACTTTTTTCAGCACAGGTTGTTAGTTTTTCTGAATCTACAGTATCAGATACTTTCTATACTTATGTCGTTTGACCTGCTGCTTCTATTGCTTTCTAATATTGACTACAATACAAGTCATTGGTGAATGATATTGTTTATTATTTTGTTTTTCCAGGACAAATAGCATTAGGTAGATTAGTGGTAGCATCATGTAGTAGCATTTCAATATTAAATTGTAGGAAAAAATTAAAATTTTCAAAGGCTCTTCTTATACAGGTTGAGTCTCCGATATCCAAAATGCTTGAGACCAGGGGTATTTTGGATAACAGAATATTCAGTATTTTGGAATATTTGCATATCATAATGAAATATCTTGGGAATGGGACCCCAATATACACACAGAATGCATTTATGTGTTATATACACCTTATACACACAGCCTGCAGGTAATTTTATACTATATTTTCAATACTATTGTGGCTCAAACAAAGTTTGTGTACATACATTAAATTCAGTTATGTTTCATATACACCCCCTACACACAGCCTGAAGGTAAGTTTATACAATATTTTTAATAATGTGTGCCTTAGACAAACTTTGTGTACATTAAACCATCAAAAATCTAAAATTTCATTATCTCAGTCAAGCCAAAAAAAATCCGTATTTCAGAATATTCCGTATTTCGGAATATTTGGATATGGGAGACTCAACCTGTAGTTACTTTCCAACAATTGATTTAGCTGTAAAAATGTAAACCAATATTGAAATTGGTTGCTTTGCAAAATATAGCAATACCAAATATATATACATTCTACAAAGTCTAATTCACACATTCTTGCAGAATATCCATATGCTGACTCCTTAGGGTGGCAGTAATTTGGGAATATTTAATTGAAAAATCTTCATAGGGCGATGCATGGGCAAACAAAAACTGGTGCTATGGTAACTTTCTTCTGGGTTTGGGGTATTCTTTCTGTGTAACATACATACATTTTGCATAAATGTGATAATCATGCGAAATGCGTCAGTATAATGGACAATTGGTCACACTGATTCATGTCTTTGGCAGATAGCAAAACATATCTATTTACAGAAATCCTGGGCCAGCTCCAGGATTTATGTAATACAGCTTTCAGTAATAATATTGTCCATTGATTGGGTGTCTTTCAACTGACTCAAATGATCCTGGCATATTACTGCCTGGATTTAGTACAAGCAGAATAGAGACCCACAAAACATAAAGTAGATCAGTATCTACCCAAAGGTTGGAGATGTAAATAGGAGAGGATTGGGTCAGGGCTTTGTAAGTGCGTGTGAGGATTTTGAATTGGGTTCAGAAGGGGAGGGGGAGCCAGTGAAGGAGTTTAAAGTGAGGGGATGCAGACGTAGAGTGTTTGAAGACAAAAATGGGTCTGGCAGCAGCATTGAGGACAGATTGGAGTGGAGACAGGTGGGTGTTAGGGAAGCCAGATAAGAAAAGGTTACAGTAGTCCAACCTGGAGATGACCAGAGAATGGATGAGGGTCATAGTTTCCTCCAGGGTGAGAAAGGTTCTGAACCTGGAGATATTTCTGAGATAGCAATGACAGGATGTGCAAAAAAGTTACTGAATGTGAGGTATGAGGGAGGGAGGAGTCAAGGTTAACTCCGAGATAGCGCACTTATGGGCTAAAGGAGATGGTGGTGCTGTCAATAGTTAATATATTTGAGAGAGGAGAGGTTATTTGGAAGGCTGGGGGAGGGAGGGGGGTTTATCAGCTCAGTCTTAGACATGTTAAGTTTAAGAAAGTGCTGAGACATCCATGAGTAAATAGCAGAGAGACAGCTGGAGATGCAAGTAAGGAGAGAGGGGGAAAGGTCAGGGGAAGAGAGGTAGATCTGAGTGTCATAAGCATAGAGATGGTGTTGTATGCTTTACTCATACACCTAGCATGTATACGCCATACTGCGCAAGATGCCCGGCACAACTGAGCACTACAAGAGGCAGAGCATTCCATCTTTTTCTTTACATTTTGCATCTTATTCGCATCGCCTACACAGTGAAACACCACTTAAACTAGTGTACTAGTGATACGAATATTTGTGTAAAGTGTCTGCGCTATTAAATGTCATAAAATAAATATCCCGAGAGCTGTAAGTTGAAACATAAAAATACACTTTTTATTGCCTCTATAACCTAACTGACTGCAGTCATATTGTTACTCTAAAACCAGACATTATAAAATAGATGCATTGAATTCCATTGGGAAAAAACAAATAGTAGCAATTAGCCTCAGCCTGTCAAGGCAAAGTGACTAGCAAAACTAGATTGTAAAATAAAATGCCAATTCCTAAAGCAACCATAGACATAAAATACCGAACTGATATTGTATTGTGGAATCCAGTAATCCGAAATAGAATCGTCTGAAAGTTCACAAATAGGTACACTAGTCAATAAATCCTGTATTTGGGCTGTATCAGATATTCAGACACTTGATGGTAATATTGCACTAAAGAGCATAGGGAAATCTCCATAAGGACCAACCAGTTACCGATATTATACATCCAACTCCTAGACCTCCAGTGGAGATGGCTGTTCTGCACAGTATCTTTCACCACCAAATGCTGCCTGGTGCAGAAGGGGCAAGATAGTAAAGCACCTCCTGTTAGGCAAAAGTTCTGAGTCCCGCCCGTCACAATGATGGCAGCGCTGACTGCACCACATCTGTTAGGTAAAACCATGCTGCCTGTGAGTGTTGACAGAAAGTCCCGGCAGCTATATTAGGGTAGTGTCTAGATTCCCTTCGCGGAGAGTACCCTGACATCATCGGCTTCTGTCCAATGTCATTCCCTACCATCCACATGGTCTTGTGGCGAGCGTAGCGAGCCACTGTGCCCGAAGCTTGGTTACTGAAGTGAGCCTGTGAGGGGACAAGTTTCTTCTCTAGGTGGATTTAATGGGCATGGATCCACACCTGCCCTCAGTGCACGTCACTTCCAGGTCACTATCGCGAAGGGGAAATAAGCTCAACCATTGTATTAGCTCCTACAAGTGGCTCTATACCAGATCTTGTGCTGTATGGTGGCTGCTGAAAAGGTATGAGGCCCACCGTACACAATATCAATAAATGCAAGTCCCCAGTCAGTCCAGTAAAAACTTGATGCATTTATCCTCTTTGACAGAGGTTTTTTCAAAAGGATATGCTGATTAAATACTGGCTATGGCCAATCAAAACAACAGAATAATCTATAATACATATTAATCAATTATATAATTAAGAACAAATGCAGCCCCTGGCATATCCAAAAAAGCAACAAAGATTTACTTCAAATTCTTAAAGGGAGACAAAAGTGTCTATACAAAATAAATATATATTGAAAAATTATACAAAAAAATATGTTAAAATAATAAGAAAATAAGAAAATCTAATAAATAATTATAAATATAATAATAAAAATAAATGAATCAGCCAAGTCTCTCCTAAACAAATTAAGAAAAGAGTAAAAATAAAAAATAATAATACTATATAACAGTTATTACAAAAGCATAATAATAATAATAATAATAATAATAATAATAATAATAATAATAATAATAATAATAATACTATATAAAACTTATTAAAAAGGCTTAACCTCAGTATATAGATTAGGCATTATATATTGAGGTTAAGCCTTTTAAATAACTTTTATATAGTATTATTATTTTTTACTCTTTTCTTAAATTGTTTTGGATAGACTTGGTTAATTAATTTATTAGGGTACCATTACTAGGAGCACTATGAGGCACAGTGTTGTGTGTTCAGGCACTGTGTTAAAAAAAAATAAAATAAAACTGTTGTGTGTTAAGGCACTGTGTTAAAAAATTTAGATAAAACTGCTGTGTGTTCAGGCACTGCACTAAACAATAATGTCATTAGGGTGCCATTACTAGGAGGGTTGTGAAGCACTTGTTGTGTGTTCAGGCACTGTGTTAAAAAATAACGTCATTAGGGTGCCATTACTAGGAGCGTTGTGAGACACAGTGTTATGTGTTTAGGCACTGTGTTAAAAAATATTTAAATACAACTGTTGTGTGTTCAGGCACTGTATTAAAAAATATTAAAATACAACTTTTGCGTGTTCGGGCAATGTGTTAATAAACAATGTCATTAGGTGCCATTACTAGAAACACCATGAGGCACTGTGTTGTGTGTTCAGGCAGTGTTAAAAATAACATTATTAGGGTGCCACTACTAAGAACACTGTCAGGCACTGTGTTGAAAAAAAATAGAGTAAAACACTATGCTGTGTGTTCAGGCTCTGTGTTAAAAAAAATAAAATAACACAATAACAAAAAATAACGTCATTAGGGTGCCATTATTAGGTGCCCTATGAGTCAATATGGATCAGTCGATAGTAGAGCAGGAGCATCTCAGTGCTAGTGCTGCGGCTGCTGCCAGTCAGACATCTACTAAAGTTGGTGGTTAAGGGTAAAGAAGGTTTATTAAAGGGCACCTAAAATGTTGTTGGCAACATTCACACCTGTACTGTGGCTCAAGCTGATACACTAAGCATCAATAGAATGGTGGAGGATAATTTTAATGACAAAGTACAAATTAGCACGTCACACGACACCTTTGAATACTGGCAGGTAAAACAAGACAGTTTGGAGCCAACTAGCTTTGCTTTATTTAAGCTGCCCAGCTTCTAGTGTGTACTCGGAAAAAGTGTTTAGCACAGCCGGGAACCTTGTGAGTGATCGGCGTATGGGAGCCTTAATTCCTCAAAATGTAGATAAAATGTAGATAAACAGATGTTCATAAAAATTAACTACAAATTTATTGAGGAAGACCTTTGCGACCGGTTACATATAAGTACAGAGACTTGTGTAACTGTGAATTCCACTGGGGATGAGCTAATATTTGTGTGATGATAATAACACTGATGAGGGTGAGGATGATAATGACATCTTACAACTGTACATATTAATAAGAATACTGTTAGCCACCCTAAGCCCATTGGTAGTTTGTTTTGTGGGGGCTCAAACAAACCAATCACTCTGCTCTGTCACTTAGTATAGCCAGTCAGCTCACTGCAGCCTATGGCCAATATTGGTGAAAACAATATTGTGAGCTGTGATGTGGTCAAAACTAACTGGGGAAAAGACTGGAAATTAATGCTATTGAGGTTAATAATACTGTAGAAACATAAATAAACCCAAATGACATGATTATAGCTATTTTTATCAATTTATTAAAAAAAAATACAGATCAAAAACCAAAACCAAAACACTTGAGGGTAGTTTGGGCAAAATCAAAACCAAATCACAACAATGAATTAGAACCAAAACACACATCTCTAGTTAAGAGACATGGTGGCGATCTCCAAATCTTTAGTTTATCTTTTTGGAATACAGCAGAGCAGACAATATTTAAGAATCTCTTTGGGTGGATTTGCTCATGGTAAACTGTATTGACTTCAGAAATGTGCATTTATGCTGACGGGTTCACACTAAAATTGATCTAAAGTCTAAAAATAGAAGCACTTAATGACCTAACATGAAAGTTGATTTATAAAATAGAGCAATTAATGATATTCACAATATATATACACACTGATAGAGAATATATTTGCATGGCAGCTATATTTACTGTAGCACAGTACAAATTGAAACTCCTTTAAATCTGATTTATGACTGGATTGAAGACTTCAGTATTCTTACATCTGCTAATTGATTCATCGATCTGTCTGTTCAGCTAGTTTCTTCCACAAGCAGAGCCATTTTTTCTCATTGTCTCATAGTGAATGGTAGCAGAATAAACTAAAGTGACTATAGGCAAAATTGAATGAAGTTGTGGCAATATGCCATGTAATATGTGCTTTGGTCTTAAATAGGTCATTTTGCAGTGGAACAAAGTACTGGTTATACAATCTTTGAGTTATCCTTTTGCTTAACCATTCCATGGAAGGACATTCTGTACTGTACTGTATTTATAAATTTACATTTCATGAGGTTAAACATTTGGGACAAAACTTGTCAATAATTCTGCTATGTGACTTTACTGAGGTGGGAATCTTAACACTTAAGGGCAAAATCTGTCTATGAATTGAGCACAAATTCAAATGCAAAATAGATTATTTAGTGACAGTTTTGAAAATGTCACTTATCTCTACTAGGCATGGACATGTACTCAGGGCAGGCAGGGGAGGCAGAGCCTCCCCTGTCATACTCTCTCCCCTATCATACTCCCTACCCAACACACAGACACATTTACTTTTCCAGAGCAACCCTCATAAGAACCGGTATATCAATACACAGGGGAGGGTGGCTGTGTGCAGCTTCCGTGCGGGCCATTCTCACCGGTCTGTACGCCGCTTAAGCTGCCTACACACTTACCGATCTGCACATGATCTGACATCGTGTACGATTTCCCTTGAAACTCCTCCACCGGCAGCTCTGCACATGATTTGGTGTTTAAAGTGTCCAACTTACAAACGATCTATCGTGCATCCAGACTTTTTCCAGTACATTTGTGTCTCAGATTGTCAGATCTGCCCTACAGTACGGCAGATCTGCTGATGTGATGTGCGACCAGTGGGGACGCGCATCGCATTGTTATCGTGAGTGGGGACTCACGATTTGAGCATTTTTTGCACAATCTGTCATTCCACATGCGTCAGAATCGACCAGATCATGTAAAAAATCGGTAAGTGTGTAGGCACCTTTAGACTCTGGCACCATTCCAGAATCTACTGTGCATGTGCAGAGCTTCAGGAAAATGGTGCCTGCCGCACACCCTGCACCCTTTATAGACACGCCCACGTCAATACAGTTCTCTCTTCTCATGTTCATGTTAATGATATTTGTTTGCCTTACTTTATGTTCTGACATTTGTTGTTTTTTTTTATTCTAGATTAATTTCAGATGTTACAAAGCAATCTTTTATAAAGAAACAGCTTATAAAATTGCTATGATTTTTCACTAAAGAAAATCTATATTAAAACTAGAGATGTGCAATTCGGTTCTCCAGAAATTTGAATCCGCCTGAATTTAATGAATCCGGACAGATCCGAGTCGTGGTTCTAATCACCTGAGGAGATCCAGAAATCTGAGTCGTGGTCTTCCAGTGGTTCAGAATTCGAATTTTAAATTTGAATTTTGGGTTTTGGATTGCAAATATTACATGATTTTAGCTGTTTTTATAATTTTTTTATAATTTTTTTATTTTTGAAAAGCCAGATCCTAAACCAAAACACGTGAGGGTGGTTTTGCAAAAAAACCCCACAAAGATGAATCCAGATCTAAAACCAAAAGCAAAACACCGGGCTCAGTGCACATCTCTAATTAAAACAAAGGGCCATATCCAATTAGCAGTGAACAAGCGAAAACTTAACGTTGGAGTTTTTGCACAATTTGCGTGTTTTGGTGCAATCTTTTCACGTCTTTTGTCTATGCGAACTCCCGTTTTTCGCACTATCCTAGTGCATAGGACACGCAAATGCATTCGCATGAAAACTGTTAGTGGATTCCGAATTATGGAATATTCCGAAATACACAATTATTTTTATCATTACTGAGATAGTGAAACCTTTGTATTTTGATGGTTCAATGTACACAAACTTTGTTTAAGGCACAAAATTATTAAAAATAAAGTATAAAATTACCTTCAGGCTTTGTGTATAAGGTGTACAGGATATGAAACATTAATTAATTTAATTTAAGTACACAAACTTTGTTTGAGCCACAAAATTATTGAAAATATTGTATTAAATTACATGTGTGTATAAGGTGTATATGAAACATAAATGCATTCTGTGTTTAGATTTGGGTCCCATTCCGAAGATGTCTCATTATGGTATGCAAATATTCCAAAATACAGAATATTCCGATATCCAAAATACCCCTGGTCCCAAGCATTTTGGATATGGGAGACTCAACCTGTATCAAAATCGAATTGAAATTGAACCAAAATTGAATGGCAATTTGAACAGAATCCAAAATTGATCTTTAGTAAATATAAGCCTAGGAATGTTTAAAACACATGTCCCAAAATACCAGACCCACTAACTTTTTTCCAACACACTTAATTTTTTCACCCTAAAAATAACATGCCATTATTGGGCAAATTAATCTAATTAAATTTTTTTGCCTAATTTATCACTGGGGGGGGGGAGGTGGGGGGGTGTGGTGACCAAGAGGTTCTGAATCAAGTCCCCACATTTTTAATCAAAAATAGGAATTTTGCTAATTTATTCATCTGCTCTGAGATGCTGAGAACAGTTTGCCAGTTTTTGTCTATGGAGAATTTGCACATGCGAAAACTTCAGCAATAGGATTACATGATACCCATTTTTGTTTGAAAAGTTCGCACCTGCGAATACTTTTTGCCAAGATGCTGCTTTTCGCGGCTAATTGTATATGGCCCATAGTTTTAATTGAAATTCCTTTAATTAGAGAACAATAAAATTGCAGAATTAGAGGAAAATGTGTGTAGGTGTTGTTATTATTATTATTGTTAGCGTTTTATTTAGTTCTAGTATCTGTACATTTAACATGTTTTACTCTGTGTAGAGATTTTCATCGCAGGCTAAACCTCTTTGTCTACACTAATGGATCCAGTGGCAGGTGGCTATAAATACTGACTAACCAAAATGAAAACACAGCAGAAAGGAACACAGTGTAGGAAAAAGCAATACATATAATGAAATACATAATTTTTTTATAATAAAAAATATATTTGTTTATGTGTTTGTCAGGGGTGGTGGGTATATTATAAAGTATACAGACAGAGCACTAGTTATATCTAATGTAATTCTCATGTTACCCCAGATTGTTGCCTGGAATAATTGTCTAAAATACAGATAGTCTGTTCCGTTTAATAGTGCGCCATGATACAAAATGTTGTTTACAATTAACTCAAATATTGGTAGCTATTCATAGCTAAAATAATCAGAGATCTGTTGCAAGATAGCAAAGATTTTCTACGTAATACTTAGTAATGGCACACTACTGACTGCAATAAACTCTGCTCCATCTACTGTAGTTAGTAACTAGATTAAGATGGTTCAAGATAAACTCTTCCTGCTGAACTAGGTTCCGACGCAATTTGGCGATTGAAAGGATTTTCTTTTGTCAGAGATTCTTTATTTGCCCCAAAACATAAAAAGTAGAGATGTGCGCTGACCCCCGTGTTTTGGATTTGTATCTGGATTCATCATTGTATTTTGGTTTTGCAAAACCACCTTGAAGTGTTTTGGTTTTGGATCTTTTTTTTTTTTTTTTTTCTTCAATTGATAAAACAGCTAAAATCATTTAATATTTGCAATCCAAAACCTGAAATTGGGATTTAAAAATCTGAAATCTGAACTAGGGGAAGAACCAGAACTCAGACCTGTCCGGATCTCCTTAGGAGATCAGAACCGTGACTTGGACCTGTCAGGATTCACGAAATTCGGGTGGATTTGGATTTCTGGAGGATCGAGCAACACATCTCTAATAAAAACTAGGTATGTTGCACGTTGCATTCCTTTTATCAAGCAATTGAAATTGAATCAAGTTTCTTTGTAGACCAAGCCAGGCCGAGAGGCCTCATCTACTGAGCTAAATTACCCCAGATATATAACTATATAAACATATTGTGGCAGTATCACCAGATATGGCGCTGGTGAGCAGCAAATTTTGTGTGGGGTTTGAGAGATCCTCCCACACAGAGTAGAAATACTGAGTTGTGGCACACCTTTGGACTGCCTTGTGGAGAGAGCTCAGCTGTGGACTGATGAAAAGGCAGACCAGTGAGGCTGCCGTTGGAGACAGTCTAAGTGGGACTGTGGCAGCCAGAGAGCCCAGTAAAGCTAGGCCAAGCCATTGGAGGCCAGGAGGCCTGAGTCTGGACCTGCAGGAGGCAGGGGGGAACACAAACCTCTCAGACTGTGTGACATTGAAGCAGCTGGACTGCAGGCTGGAAAGGCCAGAGCCTATCCTGGAGGAGACAGGAAAGGCCACCAAGAAAGAGTGTGTATGTTACTCTGCTGGAAGCAGATTGTGAGACTGCAAGCAGGCCAGGAGCTTGAACGTGAGCAGGCCGGAAATACCTGTCAGGGACAGGACTGGGACTTTGACGCTGAGAGACTGTGTTTGCAGATTAGCTGCACAATGATAGTCAGTGGTCAAGAAGTGAGTTAGATACCCTTAATAGGGGCTAGGCTGTTTATTATTTTTTTGTTCACTTTTGTTTCCTGATTTCCATGCTGAAAATAAAGCACTATTCCATTTATTTACATGGAAACTGTCTGTGGACCCTCATTAAAGCACCTAAACACTGCTCAAAACTCTGCCAAGCTAATTACCCCAAGTTATCACTATATATATATATATATATATATATATTAGGGGTGAGCGGGTTTGGATTTCTGAAATCCGAACCCCCCCGAGCCCCACCGATCTGAGTCCGATCCGAGTCAGGCTCGACTTTTCCCGCCTGACTCAGATCTGAAATCGAGGCAAAACGTCACCATCCCGCCTTCCGGGTCTCGCGGGTTTTGGATCCTATATAAGGTACCCGCGTCGGCGCCATTTTCTCACTCGGCTGTGGACAGTGAAGAGGGAGGGTGGGAGTTAGGGCTGGCTGGGCTGTGTAGTGTAGTGTAGTGTAGTGCAGAGTAGTGTTGTGCTGTGCTGTGCTGCGCTGTGCTGCTGTTGTCCACTACTTCAAAGTCCATAGGGGCTGGCTGTGTTGTGCTGTGCTGCTGTTGTGAATAGGGGCTGTGTCCACTACTTCAAAGTCCATAGGGGCTGGCTGGACTGTGTTGTGCAGTCAGTTCTCCATAGGGGCTGTGTCCACTCCAAAGTCCTGTGCAGTGTCCCAGTCCTAAAGGGGTGCTGTAGTGTTGTCCAGGGGGTGCTCTGTCCATCAGGGGTGCTCCCCCCAAGTGCTAAAAAAATAATATTTTTTCTGTGTTTGTGAATTGTGTGCGCAGTAGCCGCACGTGCATCAACAAAGTAGTGCCAAGCGTGCGCCTGTGTCATAAGTAAAGGGCCGGCTGGCTTGACCGTTAAAGGGTGCTGTAACCCCCAAAGTACACTCCAAACCAAAAAAAAATATATTTTCTGTGTTTGTGAATTGTGTGCGTAGTAGCCGCACGTGCATCAACAAAGTAGTGCCAAGCGTGCGCCTGTGTCATAAGTAAAGGGCCGGCTGGCTTGACCGTTAAAGGGTGCTGTAACCCCCAAAGTACACTCCAGTCCAAACCAAAAAAAAAATATTTTCTGTGTTTGTGAATTGTGTGCGCAGTAGCCGCACGTGCATCAACAAAGTAGTGCCAAGCGTGCGCCTGTGTCATAAGTAAAGGGCCGGCTGGCTTGACCGTTAAAGGGTGCTGTAACCCCCAAAGTACATTCCAAACCAAATAACAAAATATTTTTTCTGTGTTTGTGAATTGTGTGCGCAGTAGCCGCACGTGCATCAACAAAGTAGTGCCAAGCGTGCGCCTGTGTCATAAGTAAAGGGCCGGCTGGCTTGACCGTTAAAGGGTGCTGTAACCCCCAAAGTACATTCCAAACCAAATAACAAAATATTTTTTCTGTGTTTGTGAATTGTGTGCGCAGTAGCCGCACATGCATCAACAAAGTAGTGCCAAGCGTGCGCCTGTGTCATAAGTAAAGGGCCGGCTGGCTTGACCGTTAAAGGGTGCTGTAACCCCCAAAGTACACTCCAAACCAAATAAAAAAATATTTTCTGTGTTTGTGAATTGTGTGCACTGTGGCTGCACGTGCATCAACAAAGGAGCAGCGCCAAGCGTGCGCCTGTGTCCCATAAGTAAAGAGCCGGCTGGCTCATTTCTTAAAGGGTGGTGTTACCCACAAAGTGCACTACTCTCGAGCAAAAATAAAAAAATATTTCTGTGTTTGTGTGCGCTTTAGCCGCACGTATATATCAATATAACATAAATGGAGGACCAAACTTTCTCTGATAAAAATAAAATAGGGAAAGATCAAGAACCACTTCCTCCTAGTGCTGTTGCTGCTGCTGGGAGTTGTTCATCATCCGAGAGAGGAAGTAGGAACACCACTACTTTTACTAAACAATTGACCCTCCAACAGTCCCTAGCGATGAGGATGAAGTACGACAGCAGTCATCCTGAAGCAAAACGTATAACTGAGGCCTTGACTGCTATGTTGGTGTTAGACGTGCGTCCGGTATCCGCCATTAGTGCAGTGGGATTTAGACAATTGATGGAGGTAGTGTGTCCCCGGTTCCAAATCCCATCTAGATTCCACCTGCATCCTCAAAGCAGCAGCGACAAGCATGCGTCTGTCTGTTAAAGGGTGGTGTAACCCTCAAAGTGCGCTCCACAAACAATAAAAAATTCCTATTTTTTTTTCTGTCTTTGTGAAATGTGTGGGCTGTAGCCGCACCTGCATCCTTAAAGCAGCAGCGACAAGCATGCGTCTGTCTGTTAAAGGGTGGTGTAACCCTCAAAGTGCGCTCCACAAACAATAAAAAAATTCTTATTTTTTTTTCTGTCTTTGTGAAATGTGTGGGCTGTAGCCGCACCTGCATCCTTAAAGCAGCAGCGACAAGCGTGCGTCTGTCTGTTAAAGGGTGGTGTAACCCTCAAAGTGCGCTCCACGAACAATAAAAAAAATCTTATTTTTTTTTCTGTCTTTGTGAAATGTGTGGGCTGTAGCCGCACCTGCATCCTTAAAGCAGCAGCGACAAGCGTGCGTCTGTCTGTTAAAGGGTGGTGACACCCTCAAAGTGCGCTCCACGAACAATAAAAAAAATCTTCTTTTTTTTTCTGTCTTTGTGAAATGTGTGAGCTGTAGCCGCACTTGCATCCTCAAAGCAGCAGCGACAAGCTTGCGTCTGTCTGTTAAAGGGTGGTGTAACCCTCAAAGTGCTCCAAAAAATAAAAAACTATTTTTTTTATGTGTTTGTGACTTGTGTGCGATGTAGCCGCACGTGCATCAACACAGTAGCAGCGCCAAGCGTGCGCCTGTGTCATAAGTCAAGAGCTGGTTTGGACATCTGGTCCGGACTGAAGGACGTGCCAACAATTTCTGACAAGTCTACTGTCACTGCATATGATACTGTCCTCAAAGCAGCAGCGACAAGCGTGCGTCTGTCTGTTAAAGGGTGGTGTAACCCTCAAAGTGTGCTCCACAAACAATAAAAATATTCTTCTTTTTTTTTCTGTCTTTGTGAATTGTGTGGGCTGTAGCCGCACTTGCATCCTCAAAGCAGCAGCGACAAGCGTGCGTCTGTCTGTTAAAGGGTGGTGTAACCCTCAAAGTGCTCCAAAAAATAAAAAACTATTTTTTTATGTGTTTGTGACTTGTGTGCGATGTAGCCGCACCTGCATCCTTAAAGCAGCAGCGACAAGCATGCGTCTGTCTGTTAAAGGATTACATCGGTGACAGCATCCAAGTAGGCATGTCAGACAGTCCGTACCTGTACTGGCAGGAAAAAGAAGCAATTTGGAGGTCCCTGTACAAACTGGCTCTATTTTATCTGAGTTGCCCTCCCTCCAGTGTGTACTCCGAAAGAGTGTTTAGTGCAGCCGGGAACCTTGTCAGCGAAAGGCGTAGGAGGTTGCTTCCACAAAATGTGGAGAAGATGATGTTCATAAAATGAATTATCAACTCTTCCATGGAGACCAGCCTCCAGAACGTACAGAGGGACCTGTGGTTGTGGATTCCAGCAGGGACAAATTAATACTCTGTGAGGATGAGGATGTACACAACACTGAAGAGGGTGAGGAATCGGTGGATGAGGAGGATGAGGACAACATCTTGCCTCCGTAGAGCCAGTTTGTGCAGGGACAGATTAATTGCCAGCTTGTTTTGTGGGGGCCCAAACGAACCAATCATTTCAGCCACAGTTGTGTGGCAGACCCTGGCGCTGAAATGATTGGTTTGTTAAAGTGTGCATGTCCTGTTTATACAACATAAGGGTGGGTGGGAGGGCCCAAGGACAATTCCATCTTGCACCTCTTTTTTTTCTTTGCATTATGTACAGTTTGGGGCCTAGTTTTTCAAACTGCCATCCTGTCTGCCACTGCAGTATCACGCCTAGATGGGTCATGTGTTTGTGCCGCCCACTCGTGTCTCTTAGCATAGTCATCCAGCTACCTCGGTGCAACCTTTTGGACATAAAAACACTATTGTGAGGTGTGAGGTGTTCAGAATAGACTGGAAATGAGTGGTAATTAAGGTTATTGAGGTTAATAATAGCATAGGAGTAGAAAAACGTACAAATTCTGTGATTTTAGCTGTTTTTATGCTTTTTTCAAAAAAATACAGATCCAAAACACAAAACCCAGAACCCAAAACACGGAAGGGTGGTTTTGGCAAAACCAATCCAGATCCAAAACACGAAGAAAGATCCAGATCCAAAACCAAAACACAAAACACGAAAAGTGGCCGGTGCACACCCCTAATATATATATATATATATATATATAT
Source organism: Taudactylus pleione (assembly GCA_031769625.1). Classification (NCBI taxonomy): domain Eukaryota; kingdom Metazoa; phylum Chordata; class Amphibia; order Anura; family Myobatrachidae; genus Taudactylus; species Taudactylus pleione. The sequence continues at coordinate 13,022,019 of JAUIMM010000113.1, read as the reverse complement.
ATTCCACAGACTAAAAACCTTACGGTTTCACATGTCCCATTAAGGCTTCTTAGACATGAACTGAAATTTCGGAAAACCTACTGAATTTATGCCACTCAAACTTAAAAAAGCAATGAAATTACGATCATTAAGACTGTTTCCTTAATGGACGTGTTCCTTGTGCAATACAGATAGTATGCCATCACACCCTGTGGTTAACTGCAGATTCAGTGCTCTTATAGAGTGAGATTGCTGTCACTCACAAAATGGTGGAGCTGCTAATTCACGGCTCCACCATTTTGTGAGTGACAGCAATCTCACTCTGTGAGAGTTCTCAATCTGTAGTTAACCATGGGGTGTGATGGCATACCATATCTATATTGTGTAAGGAACACGTCCATTAAGGCGCCAGCCTCAATGATCAGAATTTTAGTAATTTTTAAGTTTGAGTGGCAGAAATTCAGTAGGTTTTCTGAAATTTCAGATCATGTCTAAGAAGCCTTAATGGGACATGTTAAACCGTAATTATTTTTTCTATGGCATTTCATTGCTTTTTTAGAATCTATTAACCATCAGGGACAGGAGCAGCAAACTTGGCCACCTGCAGGGGAGAAGGACAAAAAATGGTACACTAGCAGTGGCAGCAGTGGGGCAGTGCACAGGGTCAGCAGCGCGGGTGCGGAGCAGTAGCAGCACCGGGGCAGTGCAGAGGTTCAGCAGCGGGGGACAGAAATGCTTAGTGGCGCTGATGGTCCCAGCCCTGAACTGCTTCTTAAGACCCCTACACATGGGGTTCGCGTATTTGCGTTTTTTATTTTGCCAAGACCCTGGATTGCCTACTTTGGACTGAAGAGGACGTGATCCCCGCATAGGCGGAGGTGAGTATGGATTTTTTTATTACAGGTACCCTATGGATAATCTACTTGGACAAGTGGACATGATTGGCTTGTGGTATACTAGGTGAGAATGTGAGATATGTGTGTGCATGTATGTGTTTAATATACTTTTACTTTCAACGGTGTGTCTTGTGTTTACTTTAATATTTATTTTGCTGTGGAACTATAGTTACCAGCGGGCACCGTAATGCCCCGCATGCTGGTACTTGTGGTTTTCCAAGTACCAGCATTTGGGGAAGGTTTGCTGGGTCCTGCAGTTCCACAGCAAAAGACAATATTTTTACTATCATCAAATGCACCACACTATTAACAATCAACCCGGCACCCACTGCCCAGGGGTGCCGGGGATAGCCCCAGGCTATCAGCCTGGGCCCCTGGCTGGGGGACCCAGTGATAGGGCTCCCCTGGCTGTGACATTACCACCCCCTCTAGAAAGGGTCCGGTGCTGGTTCTGGTAAATACAGGGGAACCCTAAGCATTTTTTTGCTCTGTATTTTCAGAACCAAGACCGGCTCAAAGCCCAGTGCTGGTTGTGCTTAATATGGGGGACCCCTACCTTGTTTGTCCCCTGCATTTAACACAACCAGGACTGGGGCTCCAAAGCCCGGTGCTGGTTGCTCTTTTGGGGTGGTGGGGCATGCCATTTTTTTTAACACAGGTCTTAATTTTTTTAAACACAGAAGCACAGACGGATCTCACTGATCCCGTCAGTGCTTCTGTGTTTGTTTATTTATACACAGATGCACGTAACATGGATCTTCCTGATCCGAGCCTGCATCTGTCTGCTGCTGCGTCCCCTGGGTCCTGCAGTCCACATCACCACCCACTACCTTCCCCAGGTCATGGCCGCAGCTAGCCTCCGTCATGCAGCACCAAGCGACAGTTCTACCTGCCCTTGTCAAATTTTAGAATGGTACCTCCAGTAGCTTTTGAGGTGTAGCCCCTCAAACGCCATGCCCCCCCTCCAGAATTCTCTATGGAGAATTCAGTTTTTTTCGGTTCAGCATTAATATAAGGGCACGACTGTGCCCTTATAATATATATACATGTTATAAAGGGATATCTGGGGCTCTATTTATTAACATTATTTTTACTAAAATAAAGTGAAAAAGGGTTTTTTCACACCCTTTTCACATCTAAAGTTACTAAAGTTACTAAAGGGCAATTGGAGTAGAATTCGTAAAATTCTACTCCAAGCCCTAAGTATCACTTAATTTTAGTAAGCAGATCGCATTTCCCATAATTGTAATGGGAAATGTGATCTGGCCAAAGTTACTAAAAATAAAATGTAAAAAAATACCGGGGAAAGCCCTGTGATAATAACGCCACCTGGAGGTGGCGTTATCCAGGGTCTTCCCCGGTTACCGGACTCTTGCTCTGCTCTAATGGACAGAGCAGAGCCCGAAGCCGGCCTCCAGACCACACGCTGATACACTGTAAAAAAAAGAAAAAAAAAATAGTAAAAAAAAAACTTACCAGAGTCCATGGACCAGTAATCGGGGCTCCCGTGATGTCCTCCCTCCGGTCAGCTGGTCTCCCATCCTGCACTGGGGCCCGGTCGTCACCTGACCGAGTCCCAGTGCAGGATAGGATGTCAGCTGACCGAAGCCACGGAGGACATAACCGGAGCACCGATCACTGCAATGCGAATTCAGTTATATCACACTACAATCTGTATTCAAAATGCGGATTGTAGTAAATAGAGCCTACAGTCATATAATGATTTATAATTATATTATATTCTTTATTACTAATTTTATCTTGTCAAGGTCAGAAGTGTTGTTCGCATAATCAATAACACATACTCAATAAATCGGCTGGTTAGATATCGTGCTACTAACATTAATATCTATTTATATTTTACCTTCTAGCCTCTTAAAACATTGCATTGTATATCCAATTCAGCCGTTGTTTTGCTAATATCATTGTCTTGCTTGTATAAGTGTTGCAATGAAATACAACTGTTCACTTCTATTTCAAGCTTCATTAGCTAAGAAATTTTTTTATTTCTCATTCCCAACATTTGAAGTAATTTCATTTTAAATTATGAAAAGAAGAGGATATTTCATTACCTTTAAGTATAATGCTAAATATAGTGTTTGCAAATCCATTTGTATGGGAAAGGGAAAATAATTATTACTGATCCTTAATGAAAACATTTCAATGCACTTGCTAAGTAAAGAATATACGTAAGTAGTTTTGCAGAGCAGAAAGGAGAATTCATTTTGTGGAACAAGAATATTGTGGATTTTTGCAGATTTCTGAAGATTGGCAAAAGAGTTCTATAAAAAGACAAGGCTTCATCCCTATCTATTTATTATACACAGGGAGAAACTATTGCAACTGTAGCTTTTCTCATTTCCTTTAACTGGGACGCAGATTAAGAGTACAAATGAAAGTTTACAAATATATTATGTAGTGGAAGAGTGTACAAAATCCAAACTCTCAGGTCTATTTACTAAGCTGTGTTAGTAGATAAAGTGAACGGTGATAAGGTACCAGCCAATCAGCTCCTAACTGTCATATATCAAACCCAGCCCGTGAGAAGGCAGTTAGGAGCTGATTGGCTGCAGAGCCGGATTTAGTCGTCATGGGGTCCTAGGCAAGATACGAGTTTTGGGGCCCCCCTCCCTCAAACAATCCACAGCACTATATTTTAATTTCTGATTCATGTCCCCTTACAGCACCTGAAGAAAAGGTCTCTTGAAACGCTGGCAATGTAACGCTCTGGGCTTCAAATGCTGGTGATGGTTGGGTACGGGATGCTGGCGGTCAGAATCCTGACGCCGGCATCCCGACAAGGGTTACCGATACCTGCCGGTAAGTATCCTAACCTTACCCCTAACCTAGCCCTCCCTCCCCGCAGCCTAAACCTAACCCTTCCTCCCCGCAGCCTAAACCTTACCCTCCCTCCCCGCAGCCTAAACCTTACCCTTCCAGCTTAACCCTAACCTTCCACCCCCAGCAGCCTAACCCTAACCCCTCTCAGCACAGGCCCTATCTTTCCTCACATCACTGACCCCTCTCCCCTCTCAGCACAGATGCCCTATTTCTGCCCATCACTGACCCCTCTCAGCACAGATCCCCTACTTCTGCCCATCACTGACCCCTCTCCCCTCTCAGCACAGATCCCCTATTTATGCACATCACTGACCCCTCTCAGCAGACCCCCTATTTCTGCACATCACTCACCCCTATCCCCTCTCAGCACAGACCCCATATTTCTGCACATCACTGACCCCTCTCCCCTCTCAGCACAGACCCCCTATTTCCGCACATCACTGACCCCTCTCCCCTCTCAGCACAGACCCCCTATTTGCGCACATCACTGACCTTTCTCAGCACATGACCGCCTCCCCTCACAAGACAGACCCCCTCTTTCCTCACAAACTGACCCCTCTCCCCTCTCAGCACAGACACCTTCCCCATCTTATCACTGGCTCTTTCCTCACATCACAGACCCCCCTCCCCTCTCAGTACAGACCCCCTTACTCTCACATCACTGACCCCTCTCAGCACAGACCCACTCTTTCCTCACATAACTGACCTCTCTCCCCTCAGCACAGACCCCTCCCACCCCTCACAGCACAGACCCCCTTCCCTCACATTACTGACTCCTCTCAGCACAGACCCTCCCTCTCCTCACAGCACAAACATCCTTATTCCTCACATCATTGACCCCTCTCCCCTCTCAGTACAGACCCCCCTCCCCTCACATCACTGACCCCTCTCAGCACAGACCCCCCTGTTTCCTCACATTACTGTCCCCTCTCCCCTCTCAGCACAGTCCCCCCCTCCCTTCACATCACTGACCCCTCTCCTCTCTCAGCACAGCCCCCTCACAGCTTAGACCACTCTCCCATACACTTCCCTCACAGCACAGCACATTTCTGCCCTCCCCGCTAGCTCCAGCAAACTTACCTACTTGCCCGGTCCGGGAACATTTGTGCCGCGCACCTGTCCTGCAGCCTGCTCCTACATGGATTCTCGAGCTCCGCCTCACAGTGAGTATAATTGCGACGTGACTTGTTGACATCACGTCGCACTCACGGAGCAGTGCTCCACCATAGGTATGGGCGTGTTGTCAGCCAGTCGCATGTCCTGCTTAATGTTAGGCCGTCTCTGCCCTGAAACTCTCTCTCCTCCCCCCACCTGGTAGGGGCAGTGCTCTGGAAGTGCTGCTGCCGCTGTGTGTCCTCTCGCCGGCTGGTGCCAGCAGCAGCAGCTCCAAATGCAGGTTCTCTCCAGGGCTGGATTCCGGGGCCTGGCTACGGGCTCCTTGGACCCGCTGGGCCCTAGGTGTCTGCCTAGGTTGCCTAACGGTAAATCCGGGCCTGATTGGCTCGTGCCTTATCACTGTTCACTTTGTCTCCTAACACAGCTTAGTAAATAGACCCTTTTACCTATTACAAGGCACATGTTTACTGGCTCTGCTGCTACTACTACTACTGACAGTGTCCATGTGATAATACATTTACAGCACCACAATGTAATTATGCCTGAGAGTAAATTCATAGTTCTGCTCTAGTCCAGTGGTTCCCAAACTTTTTTGAATCACGGCAGCCTGGAGTGTCAGCATTTTTTTACATGGCATCCCTAGACCAAAAGTATCTTATTGAGAAATTTTGCAAAAATTATTAAATTAAATTATGCTTATCTGTCACCCTTAGGTTCACTTATGTGATGGTGGACAGGGTTGTGCTTGTGTTTGCCCACAAATTTTATGATTGGCAGTCACCAGCTCTGGTTTTACCTATCACAATGACCATGAATAGTCTGAAATGGTCCTGGACCACCAACCCATTGCACCCCTGCAAGTGCCTCCTGGCACCCCAGGGTGCCACAACACTCAGTTTGGGAACCACTGTTCTAGTCTAAATGCATGTTATCTATAGATTTGATCAAATTGGAAGATAAGACTGTGTTATAGTAAAACACATCTGCTTCCATTTTGTGGGCTGAGCCCATTGGCTTTTTCTGTAAGTGAAGCTTTGCCTTTAACCTAATTAGACTGTAAGCTCCTTGGGGGCTGGGAACTCTTCCTTATTGTGTTTAACTGCATGGTAAAGCACTTGCAATTATTTCCTTATATTGTATATTATTCCCAGTACTACATTCTTATCAATTTTACATACTCACTAGGACTTTATACAGTAAATGAACGGGGCAGTAACTAGGGGTGTGCGAGTGGTGCCACTGCACAGATAGCAGGGGCAGCACCATCGCTGCCCCAGGTTCCCTGCATCTGGCTAGCAGGGTGCATGGAATGGCACCCCTTCAGCCAGATTCGCTGCTTTGGTGCCATCAGGAGTGTCCTCTGGATGCTCCAGACATGGGCTACGGGCACTGCTATTCTCGGCCAGTGGCGGTACTCCCGGGGACAATGGAGACATTTGCCGCCGGGCACCAGCCCTGAAGGGAACACCTGGCTCCATTGTCACCCAGCCATTCCGGGCACTGCTGAGGAGGTGCTGCATGGAGAAGGAGCGCCGCTGATCGGCGCTCCTTCTCTCCGCTCTCCCTCCACCCGGCGCCAGCAGCAGCCGGAGGACGGAGCTCACTCCTGAGCTCCGGCTTCCGGGTCCCTCAGTGCACTATGGGAGTGATGTCAAGACGTCACTCCGATAGTTCCGAGGAGCGGGCACCAGGTCGGACGGAAGCAGGCACTGGAGCGGGGTTTAATGTAAGTGTTGTGTGTGTGTGTGTGCGCGTACAGGGGGGGCTTACTACTGGGGGCATTACAGGGGCCTTACTACTGGGGGCATCCTATGGGGACACTACAGTGGCCTAACTACTGGGGTCATCATATGGGGACACTACAGAGGCCTTACTACTGGGGGCACTATTGGGAGTACTACAACTGGGGGCACTACAGGGGCCCTTACTACTCCGGGAACTTCAAGGGGCATTACTACTGGGGCACTGCAACGAGCATTACTACTGGGGCACTACAAGGGCACTACAACTGGGGGCACTACAGGGGCCCTTACTACTGGGGGTACTGCAGGGGGCATTACAACTGGGGCACTACTACAGGGGGCATTACTTTTAGGGGCATTATTACCAGGGGCATCACTACAGGGGGCATTATTACTACTGGGGGCACTGCATATAGGGACCACTACTGGGGGCACTGCATAGGGGGACCACTACTGAGGGCACTGTATATGGGGACCACTACTGGGGGCACTGTATAAGGGGCACTACTGGAGGCACTGCATAGGGGACCACTACTAGGTGCACTGCATAGGGGGACCACTACTGGAGGCACTGCATAGGGGGACCATTACTGGGGGGCACTACTTAGGCAGGCACTGCATAGGGGGACCTCTACTGAGGGCACTGCATAGGAGGACCACTGCTGGGGGCACTGTATAAATGAAACTGCACAGGGGGGCGGCGGCAGCTGGGGCTGGCTTAGGTGCTGGGGGGGTGGTAAATTTTAATTTGAGGGGTGGGGGAGCACCAACATTTATCTTGCCTCCGGGCACCTGGGATGAAGCTACGCCACTGCTCTTGGCATGATGTCATTCGCTCAGGGGGCATGGCTGGCACAGGGCACCGTAACACCCAGTTCCGGCACTGCAAATTAATGTACACTATACATACATGCATACACATAGAGTATACACATAGAGTTTACACATAGAGTATATACATAGAGTATACACATAGAGTATACACATAGAGTATACACATACACTTTCAACTGAGTGCAAGCTATTAGCCGTTTTCTGCTTAAAGAGCCTAACAACAGTGTTTAAAAAAAAAAAAAAAATTAACGGCAGGAAGTCTGTCTTGAATAGGATAAATATAGCACCTCATGGCTGCAATTTAAAATATCTTCAGTTCTGACTATACAAATGTTAGTAGTTTTATGTTTCCCATCTAAGAAAACAATCCATTGCCGTTGGGTTATGTTCATCTTTACAAATATCCACCTAGTACTGTAACTGCTATTCTATAATTGTCTTTATTCTCCAACACTGCTAGCAAAGCATATTCTGACAAGCAGGTTATCACAATGCAGTAATTGGCTATTTTTGATATACGGACCTCTATGTTTTGCTGCTCTTTAAGGTGTAAGTCAATATTTCTGGCTGCCAAAGGCTGACAACTTGCACATTAATAACTTGATTTTTAAGACATTTTGATGTGAAAGTAGATGAGTTGATGTTTGCCCTTCAAAGATTTGCTTTCCATTCTGCTGACTAGTACATTATTTACTCCTTCACACTGACGGTGTCACTGCAGACTCTGCCAGTGGACTTGCAAAAGATTTCAACAGAACTTCCTACTCCTCACAGAACAGAAATTATTGTCTCAAAGTTCATACTCTCAGCTTTGTCAAATATCTTCAGATTTGGAAGGTTCTTCAAAGATTCATACGTACATGTGTTACCGTTAGCGCAGAGATAAGATCAGCATAGGTCACTGCTGTCATGCTGTTCAACTTCTTTAGCACAGGCAACCATGGTGAGGGTGGGTCAGGGATTCAGCTTCTTGGAATCAATCCTGTGGTCTATAAAATGCTGTTTGAAGATTAAGAGAACCTGCTGTATTTATATTTTTAGCACTAGCATTAGTTATACAATGTGATATGTAGACTTTGCTGAGTAGGAAAAGTGCATTTTTCCTTCTACGCGGCAAGCTCTCATGAGTACGGATCTCTCTACCCTTTGTCTCACATCTACACCTGCTCCGTCATCTCATGTACTTGTCCTGTTATTAATGTATGAATTGCCTTGTGTGTAATTTGTATAACTAATTGTGCCTTACAACAAATAAACATTGAAAAGGATACACATATATTTTGTTATATATCTTATTATTGTTGTTGAATTATAAGGTGCCGGAGTGATCCACAGTGCTCCATAGTGTCAGGCAGGGGCAAATACAAAAGACATGGCTGGGCAAGGTAGACAATACTAATGCAAAGATGAGCACAAAGGATAAAGTGGCTAGTTTATACAGCTAGGAGGGGGCACAGTGCAGGGCATGATGCGGCATAGGTGGGCACTGCGGGGATGTGATGGCATGATTGCATTGTTGCTCCGTCCCCTGGGACTACAATTAGATTAAGCGCAAATCATGTCATCAGCTGCCCGGACCTCCGAATTCACTCAAGTGGGTGGCACCGGATAGATGCGGGCAGCTCCAGGAGACTCTTCCAGGCAGCCAAGATCACCACAGGAGATTCAGAAGCCTTCCTGCCATACAGGGAGAATAGGCAAGTCTTATATAAAGTAGAAAATAAATATTTTGGTAAAGGACAGTGGTATTTTCCTGCACCTATATAGGTATTTGACTAATAACATTTTAACCATAGTACTATGCCCTCTCACACAAAGGCAAGTTTCTAGAAGGACTAGCATCCTTACAAGCAATGTGAAACCTATATATATATACCTTCTTATTTTTATTCTGATATCCAAATGGAAGTAATACCGTCTTGACATAGTGCAGTTTTATTGCTGTTTCTCACATTCCTTGTTCCAGGGTTTGAACCAGGTCACATAGCCTACAAGTAATGTTACTAAGGTGCATATTTATCAATACTATTTTGCAGGAAATTCTGCCACAAAATGTTAATTTTTGGCAATATGGAATCTCCATTTTTTGGGGTGGACTACATTTATCCTACAGTACACTAATATTGTAAGAAAGTTTGTTTGTTCCAAATCGGCACAAAAACTGCATCATTGTGTAGTGGAAACTCCTAGAAATAACCTGAACTTCGTTTTATCTCGATCTGTCAATTTAAAGCTGAGTAAGTAGGGGTGTGCACCGGCCACTTTTCGTGTTTTGTGTTTTGGTTTTGGATCTGGATCTTTCTTCGTGTTTTGGATCTGGATTGGTTTTGCCAAAACCACCCTTCCGTGTTTTGGGTTCTGGGTTTTGGGTTTTGGATCTGTTTTGTTTTGAAAAAAAGCATAAAAACAGCTAAAATCACAGAATGTGTTGGTTTTTCTGCTCCTATGCTATTATTAACCTCAATAACCTTAATTTCCACTCATTTCCAGTCTATTCTGAACACCTCACACCTCACAATAGTGTTTTTATGTCCAAAAGGTTGCTGGATGACTATGCTAAGCGACACGAGTGGGCGGCACAAACACGTGGAAAAAAGAAAAAAAAAGAGGTGCAAGATGGAATTGTCCTTGGGCCCTCCCACCCACTTTTATGTTGTATAAACAGGACATGCACACTTTAACAAACCAATCATTTCAGCGCCAGGGTCTGCCACACGACTGTGGCTGAAATGATTGGTTCGTTTGGGCCCCCACAAAACAAGCTGGCAATTAATCTGTCCCTGCACAAACTGGCTCTACGGAGGCAAGATGTCGTCCTCATCCTCATCATTCACCGATTCCTCACCCTCTACAGTGTTGTGTACATCCTCATCCTCACAGAGTATTAATTCGTCTCTGCTGGAATCCACCACCACAGGTCCCTCTGTAAGTTCTGGAGGTTGGTCTCCCTGGAAGAGTTGATAATTCATTTTTATGAACATCATCTTCTCCACATTTTGTGGAAGCAACCTCCTACGCCTTTCGCTGACAAGGTTCCCGGCTGCACTAAACACTCTTTTGGAGTACACACTGGAGGGGGGTCAACTCAGGTAAAATAGAGCCAGTTTGTACAGGGGCCTCCAAATTGCCTCTTTTTCCTGCCAGTACAGGTACGGACTGTCTGACATGCTTACTTGGATGCTGTCACCGATATAATCCTTTAACAGACAGACGCACGCTTGTCGCTGCTGCTTTGAGGATGCAGGTGTGGCTACAGCCCACACAATTCACAAAGAGAAAAAAAAAGAAGAATTTTTTATTTTTTTGTGGAGCGCACTTTGAGGGTTACACCACCCTTTAACAGACAGACGCACGCTTGTCGCTGCTGCTTTGAGGATGCAGGTGCGGCTACAGCCCACACAATTCACAAAGACAGAAAAAAAAATAAGAATTTTTTTTTTTGGAGCGCACTTTGGGGGTTACAGCACCCTTTAATGGACAAGCCAGCCGGCCCTTTACTTATGACACAGGCGCACGCTTCTTGCTGCTCCTATGTTGATGCACGTGCAGCCACAGTGCACACAATTCAGAAACACAGAAAATAACTCCTCCACCATTCTGTCAGTGGTGACAGTATCATATGCAGTGACAGTAGACATGTCAGAAATTGTTGGCACGTCCTTCAGTCCGGACCAGATGTCCAAACCGGCCCTTGACTTATAACACAGGCGCATGCTTGGCGCTGCTGCTGTGTTGATGCACGTGCGGCTACTGCGCATACATTTCGTACACAAACACAGAAAAAAAAGAATTGTTTATTTTTTGTGGAGTGCACTTTGGGGGTTACACTACCCTTTAACAGACTTATGGGACACAGGCGCACGCTTGGTGCAGCTCCTTTGCTGATGCACATGCAGCCACAGTGCACACAATTCACAAACACAGAAATTTTTTTTTATTTTGTTTGGAGTGCACTTTGGCGGTTACACCACCCTTTAACAGACAAGCCAGCCAGCCCTTTACTTATGACAGGCGCACGCTTAGCGCTACTTTGTTGATGCACATGCGGCCACAGTGCACACAATTCACAAACAGAAAATATTTTTTTATTTTGTTTGGAGTGCACTTTGGGGGTTACAGCACCCTTTAATGGACAAGCCAGCCAGCCCTTTACTTATGGGACACAGGCGCACGCTTGGCGCTGCTCCTTTGTTGATGCACGTGTGGCTACTGCGCAAAGCAATTACCAAACACAGAAAAAAAAAATATTTTTTTTGCACTTGGGGGGAGCACCCCCTGGACAACACTACAGCACCCCTTTAGGACTGGGACATTGCACAGGACTTTGGAGTGGACACAGCCCCTATGGACAACTGACTGCACAACACAGCCCAGCCAGCCCCATTGGGCTTTGGAGGAGTGGACACAGCCCCTATGGACAACAGCAGCACAGCACAATACAGCCAGTGCCTATGGACTTTGGAGGAGTGGACACAGCCCCTATGGACAACAGCAGCACAGCACAACACAGCCAGCCCCTATGGACTTTGGAGGAGTGGACACGGGAGGCAATCAGGAAGCCGACTGCCTAAATACCGGCAGCCGGCTTCCCGACTGTCTTATTCTGGCAAGGGTGAAATGCCGGGCATCTAGATGTAGACGCCCGCATTTCCCCGTCGCCGGGAGACCGGCGCCCGGCATCACGATTGTAGTGATGCCGGGCGCCGCGAGTGGACAGCCGCGGGGGGGAGGGTTAGGTTTAGGGCTCCCGGGGGGGACTTAGGGTTAGGCACCCCCCCGGGAGGGTTAGGGTTAGGCTAGGAGGAGGGAGGGTTAGGGTTAGGCTCCCCTGGGGGCGACTTAAGTTTAGGCAGCGGGGAAGGGGGTGGTTAGGGTTAGGCACTTAGAGGGGGGATTAGGGTTAGGCACTTGGGGGGGAAGTTAGGGTTAGGCACCCCTAAGGAGGGTTTGGGGGGTTAGGTTAGGTTAGTGGATACGGTATTTCTGACGGTATTTCATACCAATTCCGTGGACACAGCCCCTATGGACAACCGCAGCACAGCACAACACAGCCAGCCCCTATGGACTTTGGAGGAGTGGACACAGCCCCTATGGACAACAGCAGCACAGCGCAGCACAGCACAGCACAGCACAGCACAACACTACACTGCACTACCCTACACTACACAGCCCAGCCAGCCCTAACTCCCACCCTCCCCCTTCACTGTCCACAGCCGAGTGAGAAAATGGCGCCGACGCGGTACCTTATATAAAATCCAAAACCCATGCGTGCGGCCTGTGAGGACTGGGGGGGGGGAGGGTGGAGAGGTGCTTTGGGCTGGCATTCCCATAGGCTACACAGCAGTCTGTGCACAGGGCACACAGTGACATTGGTGTGAGTGGTGGGTGAAGGTGCTTCTGCCACCAGTCTGTATAGCGCTGCTGGTCACATGGGCCACTCCCGCGACCGGGCCCCTATGCAAAGCAATACAACTAGAGCACCTCAAATAAAAAAACGTTGGCAAAAGCGATATCGTGGGTAGTGCCCTCAAAATGAATCATAGTTAAAATATTTACAATGAAGTTACGTACTTGTTTCAACTTTCACAGGGAAGAAGGCTCCTCACATTGACTTAACCCATATCTACTGTAGAGTGCCCTAATTGGTGGAGATCTGGTACGGTAATGGATATAACAATGAATAAAATATTTTAATATGAATATTATACATGTTCAATGCTCTTTATGAGAAAACATGTTATTGCAAAAGACCTATTTTTAAGATTTTCATCTTATTGCTATGCCTTCGGTTAATGATATTCTTCATTGACTGCATTTACTAAAGTACCAAAATGAAACAATAGCAAAAATATAAATAAGGAAATAAAAAACAACCTTGAAAAGTAATGTTCTTTATGTCCTCCTGTTTAAAAACATTTCAAAGTGAAATTGTCTATGAATATGCATTTATTCTTTATAAAAGAGTACAGAGACAGTCTTCCTAGACATAAAATGTGTCTGTCAGTCGAAGCTAACATGATTTCAGCTTCAAGACTTCATTATCTGGGAATTGCAATGCTCCCCTTCAGTGATCAGGGCCCATCTTTGCAGGACTGTCATGCAGAAACATCAAAAATTCTAGCTTTCTTTTTTCACTATTTTTTTTATCTTTGCTGTTTAATGTCTCAACACAGTTGGGATATTAGAGACTGAAAAATAGACAGAAAAGCACCCCTGACGTTATCTAGAATGTAAGCACTTGTGAGCGGGATCCTTTTGTGGTCTCTAGGTAATTACGCAATCTGCAGGTTGCAAATATGTCTATATGTAAAGTTGAGAACTTGTCTATTACTGTCCCAGTTTCATGTAATTTAACCACATGTTCTACTCTATGTCCCTATGTACAACACTACAGAACCCTTGCGGCACCATGCAAGTAAAATATAATAGTAACAATAGTCAATTATAATCAGTGCTGGATTAAGGTTTGTGGGGCTCCAGGGCAACTAATTCGTGTGGGCTCCTAACAATAAATTTGTGTAAATTCTCCCAGTGTTGAACAAAAGTGTCAAACACACTATAGTGCCCCCAACTCACATTATATCACACAGAACCCCCTTGTTCAAAATGCAATAATGACATAGCTACAGTATGTGTGGGGGTGTCATGTCTGTTGGGGGCCCTGGGCAATCACCCTTTCTGACCTGTTGTTCATACATCACTGATAGCAATTCTATTTTTCAAGCTTTAATAACAGTATGTGAAATTCATATTGATTTATATGTATGTACAGTATTTATATTTCTGAATACATTTATACAGGACTTTTTCTAAATAGATTGTTTCATAGCTAAATAAGAAGAGGTTTGATAGATGGTAAAGTTAATAGAGACTCAATTCTCAATGGCTATTTTCCTGTTGCATTTTAATAATAGTATCATCCTTGGAGTGAGGCTCATCATTACACATAGCCGGTAGCACAGACAGTGTAATGGTTAGCATTACTGCCTCACAGCACTGAGGTCATGGGTTCAGGTGACTCTTGATCTTCTTCTAGAATGTTGACTTCCTCACTATCAGATGGAGGAACAAGAATAGGGATTTCAGTTGTATAGAACACTGCTCTTATTGCGGATGGGAGATTAGGATATTCAATGTTCATTTTACCCTTCTTTGAAAAGCATTCAGAAATAACAATCTTTATAAATAAGTTACATATAAAAAAGGTCTGTAGTTGGATTCCAGATGGCATGGTTAATTTTTAAGCATTTTCAAGTGTTTTCTTAAGATATTTTTAATTGTATCTAAAAAATAGATAGAACATTTTTAGTTCATATTCTGAATCAGCACATAAAAGTTAACAGAAAACAAAAGTTTTCATTAGGGATGTGTAGTTCGGCTCTCCAGAAATCCGAATCCACCTGAATTTCATGAATCCAGACAGATCAAGTAGTGGGTTCTGATCTCCTGAGGAGATCCAGACAGATCCGAGTTGTGGGTCTGATCTTCCCAAGTTTTGGGATTCAGATTTTAAATCTTTTTTTTTTTTTTAAAACCCAGATCCAAAACCAAAACACTTGAGGGTGTTTTTGCAAAACGAAAGCCACAATACGAAGATTAGTCCAGATCCAAAACCAAAACATGGGTGTCATCTCTAGTTTTCATCCATGTTGCTGGAACCTTGTTGACTAGTATTATAATATTGTGGTCAAGAGGGCTGTGGGGTTAGGTTCAAAGGTTGTGTAAACAACCTGTAACCTGTCACTCTTAGTCACTGGTTGATTCAACCTATTCTAGACTAACAGTGGGCTGCCTATCATAATATAATATTAATGCAGTGTGATACATTCTTTGTTCATTTTCCACAGTTGCACTAATCTCATATTGTTGCCGAATACTTGGGCACGTACATATTCATAACGTTGTATTTAACAAACATTAACCTTAAAAATTTTTTTTTTATTATGCATGATAGGATTAAGAAAAATAAAAAGCTACATTTGTAACACTGTCAATTACAGGCCATTCAGCTTAGAGGAAACAGTTGTAGCAGGTGCGCAAATGTTAGTGACAATAAAGCAATTTACACTTGTTAGCACTTGTCCTCTTCCCCTGAGCTTTCTGGCAAAAAACTATGTCTCAGAATTCGTTAGTCATATTACTAGTGAAATCAGCAATTCAGATCTAGTTATACATTTACATGAGCTTCTCATCCATATAATGGAAGTTATACCATCTGAGATTTACCTTCAGTTTATAAGAACTGTATGTGGAACCTGCTTCTTTGTTAGGAACACCAAACTAGGGATGTGCGCCAACCCCCGTGTTTTGGTTTTGTTTTCGGTTTTGGATCTGTATCTCCTTCGTGTTTTGGATCTGGATCTGGTTTTGCAAAACCACCCTTGCGTGTTTTGGTTTTGGATCTGGATCTTTTTTTTTAAATGATAAAAACAGGTAAAACCACATAATTTGGGCCTGTTTTTGTTCCTACAGTATTATTAACCTTAATAACATTTATTTCCAGTCATTTGCAGTCAATTTTGACTACCTCACACCTCACAATATTGATTTTTTCATCTAGGGCCAAAATGTTGCATCAAGCTAGCTGGCTGACTAAACTAAGCGACAGCAGTGGGCGGCACTAACATGTGGCCATTTTTAAAAAATGAAAGGGGCATACAGGAGATGCTGAGTGTGGCCATTACAATTTCTGGACATTCATAAACAAACAAATTCAAAATGTCAGGCAGCAATACCCCAAACAGCACATAATGCACACGCACACACAGAAATAAAATACAGTTTTTATTATATATACTGTATATATATTTTTTTTGGCCAGAACTTGGGGCCTGGAGCACCCCTGACCGAGGCAGCAGCGATTTATGACACAGGCGGCATTAGGTTGCTGTCTGATAATAAGTGCTGCTAACGCACACACAGAAAAAAAAATACACTTTTTATTTGTTTTGTCCAGACTTTTGGGCCCGGAGCCCTGACCGAGGCAGCAGTGATTGACGACACGGACAGCACTAGGTTGCTGCTAACTGATAATAAATGTGGCTAACGCACACGCACACACAGAAAAAAAAATACACTTTTTATTATATATACTGCATATATATTTTTTTGTCCAGAACTTGGGGCCCGGAGCACCCCTGACCGAGGCAGCAGCGATTGAAGACACAGGCAGCGCGCTACCAGCCCAGATGGACACAGCAGACAGCACCAGCCCAGATGGACACAGCAGACAGCACCAGCCCAGATAGACACAGCAGACAGCACCAGCCCAGATGGACACAGCAGACAGCACCAGCCCTACACTACCCACCCTCCCTGTTCACTCTCCACAGCCGGTCTCCTTATATAGCAGAGACGAAAGCTCGCGAGTCACAAGATTTCGTCTCTGAGGTGTTGCCTTGGTTTGAGATCCGGGGCCGGCGGGGGAACCGAACGCACGAAAATTCGGTGACCCAGATGGACTGACCAGCTTAGAGTCCCCATTGAGAACCTTTGGGACGAATTGGAGCGACGGGTGCATTCTAGGCCGACTCGACCTTCTTCAGTGTGACAGTTGGTCACTGTACCTAAGGCAGAATGGCAAAAAATACCGCCTGCTGTTGTCCAGGAACTTGTGGACAGTTTGCCAAGAAGGGTGTCTGCAGTAATCACTGCACATGGTGGACCTACAAAGCCCTGGCGTCAATAAAATCTCATTGGTCTATTTGCTGTCAGTGTCCAATCACTTTTGTCTACATAGTGTAGTCTAGAAGTTCGAGACTAGGCTTCCAAGGGAAGTGCACCTGGCCTGTCACACTTGATCAGTACAGACAACTGGTTAGTAATATGGTAAGTCACTGCTGTAGGAACGAGGTAAGATTCCTGGTTGTGGGGACCCGCAGCTCAGATGAGGAGGTCCATTACACATGGGCCCCCTCGAGTGTTAATATGCCCCTGCATGTTGGTTTGCCTTTTTAAATAATCGCTGCTTCAAAAAAACGGGCTAACTCGACAGAATCATGTCTATGTTTCTCACCAGCTATTAAATAAGGCCCATTGTCTGAGAATCAGACAGCAGCATTAAGTTATAATGGAAAAGTTCTGTAAAACAGGTATGGGAAGACTGTGGTGTCAGATGCGTATCCCTCAACATTATAAGAATACGTTAGAACATTTTCCGGCCATGGCCTATAATTTCCTCCCATTCCAGTCAACCATGGCTTCAGTTGGACACAAATCATTTAAACCCGCTCATTTCCTTTGTAGCCATAGTAACTATCCATAAATACAAAGTGGATTAGAAGCATCCTTTTACAAGAATCAAATTTTACTGTATTAGTGATTTGCTCGAACCCCCGTGTTTTGGTTTTGACTCTAATTCATAACAGTGTTTTGGTTTTGGCAAAACCGCTCTCAAGTGTTTCGGTTCAGATTCTGTTCGGTTTTGGGTTTCTTAAAAATCAATGAAAATTGATAAAAGATTGATCAATAAAACCGCTATGTTGGACCTGTTTACACATGCAATCCAAAACCCGAGTTTGTTTTTTAAATCCGAGTTCATAACTGACTCAGAACCAAACCGGGACTCTGTTCCACTCAGAACCCAAAGTAATTCCAAACTAGGACTCAGTTTGACTTGGAACCCCTAAGTTTGGGTGTGCAAGTATTTCAAGAAAGCCTAACTGCACATCTCTAGAATTTATCCAATTTATTTTCTTGGAAATATGACATTTTTAGTCTATTACAAATATAGATTGTGTTGCAGAATCAAGCCCTGTAAATAATTCAGAAATGTTTAGTGAAAGTCAAATATATAACAGCAAAATGATTTTTCTATGAACTGCTGATGTTACCGCCGTGATCAGCACAGGAAATTTGGTTTTGTTATGTTACCATCTTACTAGCTAAATGCATATTTAGGATAATAAAGATGTCTTTAGCTATTTGCATCTATCAATTCTTCTTCAAAGAAGGTCTGTAAAGCAATGCACATTGTAGTAAATGGGTTATTTCTGTATCACTGCAGCTTGTAGTTAGGTAATTATGTTGTGCTAAAATGGGCTGGCACAGATGTTAATATGGTATTTAATCTCTAAGCACAACACAGATGCTGCTAATCTGCATTTCAGCATATTCTTTTACATTCAAAGTGGAATAGAAGGTGAAGAAAAAAATATTAAGCTCTCAAAGTCCCCTTGATTTAATTATAATGTAATGTAATATTCATTTATAGGCTATATTTATATTCTAAAGAATTGTGTAATTAGCAAATCTAGAACAGTTTGCATTTGCCTTGTTCTTCCTGACTAAGGTGTCTATGTGCGATTTCCATTAACTCCTATTAAATGGGCTACAAGGACATCTCTCCAAACTTCTCTTTGTGGGCAAACTCATAATTAATTTCAAATCCCCCAGCTGGAGTCTTAAAGTCCCCATGATGAAAAAAAGATTAGAGATAAATGAATCTTTGTGTTACCCTGCCTCTAATGTATTTGGCTTATAAGGCAATATGTGGGTCACCTACTTCAGGTCAGGTAATTTTTATTAAAGATGCTTATTCTGGAAAGTTTCATCCGAAGAATTGATCGCAGTGCAAACAGAAAGTAAGCAGAGGATAGAAGATATTACTGCTCATCAGTATTTCTTTGAACTGTACCATACTAAGCTGCCCTACAGTGGTTAGTGTTCAGCAACCTCCTTCTTTGCTTATGACATTATAGACACTAATCAGGGAAATTTACTAAGGTCAAATGACATCGATTGGGGCAAAATCGTCCGTTAAAAGCATATTCGGAATTTACTAAAGGCTAGACTCTGCTGACGTTGCTCCATTCAGCATCTAAATCTCATTAAAGAACACCTGCAAATCGGACGATAATAGGATTACGGACACATACACCATCGGAACAACACGCCAGCACTTTTGCCCTGGAAAGCAATAGGACTTTGAATCCATCTACTGTTCGGAGAAGTCTGGCCAGAAGTGGTCTTCATGGAAGAAATGCGGCCAAAAAGCCATACCTTCGATGTGGATACAAAGCCAAGCAACTCAACTATGCACAAAAACATAAGAACTGGGGTGCAAAAAAATGTCAGCAGGTACTTTGGACTGATGAGTCAAAATTTTAAATACTTGGCTGTAACAGAAGGCAGGTTGTTTGCCGAAGGGCTGGAGAGTGGTACAATAGTGTCTGCAGGCAACATTGAAGCATGGTGGAGGTTCCTTGCAAGTTTGGGGCTGCATTTCAGCAAATGGAGTTTGGGATGTGGTCAGAATTAATGGTGTCCTCAATGCTGGGAAATACAGCTATACCATCAGGGAGGCATCTGATTGGCTCCAAATTTAATCTGCAGCAGGACAATGACCCCAAACATACAGCCAATATCTTCAGCGTAAAGAAGAACAAAGAGTACTGGAATTGATGATATGGCCCCCATAGAGCCATGATCTCAACATGATCAAGTCTGTCTGGGGTTACGTGAAGAGACAGAAGGATTTGAGTAAGCCTATATAAACAGAAGATCTGTGTTATTTCTACAAGATGTCTGGAACAACCTCTCTGTTGAATTTCTTCAAAAACTATGTGTAAATGTACCTAGAAGAATTGATGCTGTTTTGAAGGCAAAGGGTGGTCACACAAAATATTGATTTGGGGGCGTGGTCTAGCTTGCAGCTGATGTGGACATGGTGGAATACAGCTCCTGCCCTATATAACCCTTAGGAGACCTATTATTTCTCCCAACGCAGGCTACATTGTCTCTGGGGTAGTCTCTGGGCTCCCGCTATACGCCTGTGCCGCTACCTTACCTCCGGAGTGGCCCTCCTGTACCAGCTGCAGCCTCCTCACTGCATAGAAGCTGCAGGCTCGAGTCAGAGACGCCTGCGGCGCGGCCGTCTCGTCCTTCCGTGGCTGTCACCGGATATCCCTGCTGACCCTGGAAGGTCCCGCTGGCTCTCTCCTCCTCCCTGCTGCCTTCTCTTAAACAACTGCACATGGCTGCACATAAAATTGCGAGTTAACAGGGGCCACCATCTTGGCTCTCACTGCCCAGCCCTCACTCTCTGCTGAGCACTAACCGGCGGCTGTATGTTGCAGACCTCCAGTTTGCCCTCCCACCTTTATTGCAAGTGACCCTCTCCTGGCTGGTTCCTGCATGTGTGACTGTCTTGGAGACATCAGATACCTGGTCTACCCCTGCAACCTCTCCCACACCTGGGTAAGGGATATACCTACTTTACCCTCTCATTGTCATCTCCTCCCTGCCACTCTGAGGAATACTTAGTGGCCTAAGCTGCTATTCCTGTTGCTCTCACCACAATACTTCAGGCAACTATACTGCTTGTGGTGACTGCTTAGTATTACAGGCCCTAAATGACACTTGGTTTCTGTTTCACATTGGTGTTTCTATTTTAGCTGCTATGACCTCTGAGTCCTAAGTATGACCTAGATGACCACAATCATAACTATCACCCCAACTATGCTATAATGAGATTAGGTTGACCATAATGGCTGCCTAATTCTTGGCCTCTGGGGGCCGGTGCTCAATTGCCTCACTCCTATATGACTTCTTAACAATACTATGCACATACCCTGCCCATCTTTTGCCTACATTTGCTGTTCTTTTTATGCCAAGACTGGGAAATCTGCACACAAGAAAGACACTCCTCATTCCAGAACAGAAACATCCCAACCAGGCCTACGTCCCTTCCTTTTGCCGACACCCTCTAAACAGGACTCTCCTCCTGACTCTTCTGCCTCCTCTCCAGGTCAATTGAACCCTCCTAGCACCCATGGATGTCTCGACTTCCCATCTCTCTGCTAAGCCGGGCAATGAGCCTTTCCGCGTCAAGGCTGCCCTTTATCGCCGTTGATCTTCATTATTTGCATGGAGGCATTAGCACGATCCATTTGAGCCAACCCTAATATTTCTGGTATCATAGCGGGTGATATGGAACACAAATTGGATTTATTTGCTGATGACCTACTAGCTACCATATCCCATCTGGTGACATCCCTGCCGCACTTAATGCGTGAATTTGAACAGTTTGGGAAATTAACTAATTTCAAAGATCAACTTTTCAAAATCTTGGGCTCTAAACCTGTCCGCTCCTACCTGCATGATTACTGGTCTACAAACTGCATTCCCATTCACTTGGCATCCCTCCCATATCACCTACCTAGGGGTTAAAGTAACCAGAAACTTGTCACAACTCTTTGCTACTAATTTCTCCCCTCTTCTCTCCTCTATTCGGTTGGACTACTCCCACTGGCATCTGAAGCAGCTTTCTTGGCTTGGGAAAATTAATGTGGTAAAAATGAATACGCTTCCCAAATTGATTTACCTTTTTCAAACTCTACCCATTCTGATACATGATTCTTGGTTTCGCTCTCTGCACTTATTGATCCAGCAATTTATCTGGTCCCGGAAAAGGCCTCGAATTAGATGTGACATTTTATCGTGGCCAAAACAATTGGGAGGTCTCCAACTTCCGGATATCAAATCTTATTACCATACTGTACACCTTAATAGAATTCTTGAGTGGACTAGATATAGAGAGGTTAAGCAATGGATTGCTCTTGAAGGCTGCTTCATGAAACTTCCACCTAAAATTACACCTTGGCTACCTTCCTTGCCTAAACTAAACATGCTTCATCCGACAATATCTCCTTCTCTTTCTATTTGGAAGTCCTTATGTTGCCTACCACACATTTCCTCACGCTTTGACCCTCTTACTTCTTTTCTGGCTTACCCTGATTTTTCCCCTGGTTTTAACCTTTCACATTTTCCTACTTGGGTGCTTGAGGGTCTGTTCAGGGTCGGCCAGCTGGTGAATGAGACGGGTATTAAACAATTTGCTGAACTCCAAGAACAATGGTCAATCCCACATTCTGACTTCTGGAAATTCCTCCAGGTTCGTCATTTCCTGACCTCTGCAGATAAATTTAGGCTATCTAAGAGAGACCTCACCTCATTTGAGAAACTTTGTGTCTCTCCAACTTCTCCTTCACACACAATTTCCAATATTTATTAGTTTATTTTAACCAATCCAGACTCTCCTATCCCCTCATGGGCTAAAAAGTGGGAATCAGACCTGGGTGTTTCCTTCACAGAACAAGAATGGCAAACTATATTTCTCGAAACCCTTTGTAGCTCTGTTTGCACGATTGTTAAGGAAACTCAATATAAGATTCTAATGCGGTGGTATAGGCACCCTTCCCTACTCCATACCATGTACCCAACGATATCTGGCTCCTGCTGGAGATGTCTTTTAACTCCTGGGTCTTTACGACATATATAGTGGGACTGCCCTCAATTGTCTAAATTTTGGTATGAGGTTATTTCCATTTCGCTGCTAATTCTAGGTTTCCCTGTCCCTACTGATCCCACATTTTGACAGCTTAATCATTCACCCACCTCATTAGGAATCCTTGCTTCGCCATCTTAGCAATGCGGCCCGAGCGGTTATTCCATTACTTTGTAATTCCCGCACCCCTCCTACCTGTAAAGATTGGTTCCAGAGGATCGATTAGTACATGTCGATGGAAGACCTTTTAAGCTCCTCTACAGATAGGTCCTCCACTTTCACCAGTATTTGGTTCCCATGGCTGGATATAAGTCCACCGCAGAATTTAAAACTTATATGTCTTCCACCCCTCCTCCCAGATAATGTTTAGATTTTTTTTCTTACTCTACTATTGTCAGTTTACCCCACATACGGTGACCTCTCCTTCCCCCCTTCCCAGTTCTTTTTTCTCTTTTGTTTGAATTTAAATGTATTGGATTCCAATATTTGTACATGTCTACTGTATTATCTGTCCTGATATGGCTGTGTTCGTATTACACTACTTTTGTACATCTGTACATTTGGAAACTTTAATAAAAACAGAATTCACAAAAAACTAAATATTGATTTGATTTAGATTTCTCTTCTGTTCATTCACTTTGCATTTTGTTAATTGATAAAAATAAACTATTAACACTTGTATTTTTTACAGCATTCTTACTTTGCAGCACTTTTTCCACACTTGCCTAAAACTTTTGCACAGAAATGTGTATATATATATATATATATATATATATATATATACATTTTTTGCAGTTCTGAATGTGTTTTAAGCACAAAATAGGGCGAATATAAATGCAGCCAAACATGAGGAAATGCATTACTCACAAACTCCCTTGAGCTCTACATTAAATTAATAAAATATTTCTGTAAATATGTATGCACTAATAAACACTGGCAGGGATTGCAAGATAGTGATGAAACATGACAAACAGTTCCTAAATAGAAACTAAATTCTGCAAAAGACTCAAAGTCAGTGGATTCAATGCAACATTGTAAGTGGCAAAGTGCAATTGTAAAACGTCTTTATGGGCATAATTATCGTGGGGAAAAATGAGCAAGACAATAATTGTTTTTAAATGTAGAAAAATATATAGAAGCCAATAATAAAAGTATCTGAAGACACAAATGAATGTGATTTTAGTTATGTAGTGTAGTTGCAGAGCTTCAGGTAGTACACAACAGCGTAATAAATGCCTAAAAGCTTTTATGGCTGAAAGACTACTGTACTTATTAAAATAAATGTCCTAAATTGTTTTGGCTTTACAACACTGGAGATGCACATTAGTCAAAATATATCCTCCTCTAGAATTATCCCCAATTTAACAACTGAGAACAAGCTTTCTAGCAAATTAGAGATAATAACACTCTATCCGCTTAGGTTATGCAGAAGCCTCAGATGAGGGCGTAATCTACTATATTTGGAGTACATACTGAATGTTCTCTCAACATATACTGCATAATTAGAGGGTTTTTTTTACATCTATAAGCTGGAAAAGAAAGTTTTTGAGTGTGAGTTTAAAAACTTTAAAGTAGATGGTTTGTGTAGAATCCTGTTTGTTGTGCATCACACAGATCCAGGATTGCTTACCTGACTAATTCTATGTCTATAGACCAGCTGACCATATGTTTGAGGTTTAGCTTCACACATTTGACTGTGTTACTTTGTACGTAATGGCTATGAAATGTGCGGCGGTTCGAATCCTGACGCTGGAACATCCCGACAGGTAAGTATTTTCCTATTCACTAACCTAATCCCCCCTAACCCTAACACTCCCTTAGGGGTGCCTAACCCCAACCTCCCCCCCAAGTGCCTAACCCTATCCCCCCCTGTAAGTGCCTAAACCTAACCCCCCCTTTCCCGCAGCTAAACCTAAGTCTCCAAGGGGGTGCCTAACCCTAACATCCCCCCGGGGGTGCCTAACCCTAACCCCCCCTTCCCCTAGCCTAACCCTAGCTCCCCCCCAGGAGCCCCTAACCTAACCCTCCCCCCGCACTGCTGTCCGCGCCTGGCTTACCTTCGATCGGTATGCCGGGCGTCAGGTTCCCGGCGTAGGTAAAATGATAGGCTTCAGGATTTTGACGCCTGTCATTAGATCTTTGCCGGGATTCCGACGGTCGGCATTTAGACCGTCGGCATCGCGACTGCATACCGTTTGTACTTGTATATTATTTATACTTGCTAAAGTTAAGTTGTGTTTATTCAGCATGCATAGGTAGATAAGAGGTAAACAACTGCCTCTCGGCTCGCTGTTATATAAAAGTTGTGTGTATAAAAACTGGTTCTGTACTGAGAACCTACAAAAAAACACTTTGTTTTGTTCCTCATGAGTCTGAATTAAATCGTGGCCATATTCCAATATCAAGGTGGAAAAATAGACCTTTCACAGCTGTGAGTTAGCTTTATATTGAAGCAGACAGAGGGGATAATAAAACTGCCTTCATACAGAATGCTTCCGAATTCTTGGCGGTTAGAAGTACAGTACTGACAGTCAGCTTTATGTTTAGATGATATGAATTACAGTACATCAACTCAATAGTGTAGTTTGAACATGTATTGAAAGAGTATGGTCTTTGGTGGTGGGAGCCCATGCAATGCCACTCGCTGTACACTATCATGAGTTGTTCGTCTTGCTGAGGCCCTGTGGAGAAGAATGTCGATCTCTACACAAGCAAATATTTTAGTCCTGCGCAATAAAAGTGGTAATGCTCATGTACATAATTGCGTTCATTTAATGTAATTATAATACGTCCCCTAAAAAGGTGCTTTCTGTAGTGGATGATGCCTAATAAGAGTTAGGTGTAAATATATATGTATATATATATATATATATATATATATATATATATATAGGAAGATGTACTGTATCAAGCCTTGGAAAGAGATAAAGTGGAGAAGTTGTTGCCTTTTGGCTGCCATGACTTTCTTATTTAGGGGGAGATGTATCAAGGTTTGGAGAAAGAAATATAAAGTGGAGAGAGATACAGTACCAATGAACCAGCTTCTAATTGTTATTTTTCAAACACAGCCTGTAAAGTGACGGGAGCTGATTGTTTGGCACTTTATCTCTCTCCACTTTATCTCTATCCAAGTTTTGATAAATCTCCCCCATAATTACACAGAAAAAAAACAAATGAGTGATGGCCTTGCTTGCAAGGGTCTACATTTTAGCGATAGAGATGGAGTAGAGATGAGGAGTGCAGAGAAATAGGAGGAGGAAGGGTGGTAATTAGGAGGAGGAGGGGTGGTGGACTTTAAAGAAAAAGTGTAAATTTACAGCAAATGGATTTCTAACAGGACAGTGGGCCTGATTCAGAGGCGCTCGCTATTTGCGAGTGCACGCTCTGAATCAGGGTGGGGAGGAATTTTTTTTTCCTGTCCGCTCGCTAAGCTGTGGGTGCCCACCCACAGCTAGTGCAAGCGGGCAGGAGATGGTCGCGATTATCGCGACCATCAGACTTGTGAGGAGACCCTGTGGTAGTGTCCCAGGTCTCGCAAGCCCAAGTAGACTTCTTGCTCTAATAGAGCAGGAAGTCCACTACTGACATCACAAGGCATTCCTTCGGGAACGCCTCCGTTTGGTCAGCCAACCCCCTCCCCGCCTACAAAACGGGGTGAACTGTCGATCAACATCGACAGCTGCCCCGTTTTGTTGTGAGCCCCGGAGCGAGTGATTTCTCACTCGCTACGGGGCTTGCGCACACGCATTGTGCATGCCGTGCGTGCGCACTGGCCCACCATCGACCCGCTTGCAAGTCGATGAGTGGGTCTGAATCAGGCCCAGTGGTTGTAGTATGTTAGATTGAAGACGTGTGCTAGATGTAGTCAAAGTAGGGAGGGTGTTTTGTGCAGTTGGTAGGCAATGGGTTAAGGGGGAAGAGAGAGTGGTGTAAAGACAAAGGCCCTCATTCAGAGGCGGTCGGAGGATGCAAGCGCTCGCTCAGAAACTGGGCGGCCGCTTGCATCCTGACCGGCCGCCTCTGTTTCGGTCGTTAGGCTGTGGGTTTACACCCACAGCTCTAACGACCGCGAGGGTGATGGTCGCGATGGTCATAGACCATCGCGACCAACGAGGCTTACGACGAGACCCTAGGGTAGGGTCTCACTTGTCGTAAACCCCGGAGAGCTTCTGGCTCTGTCAGAGCCGGAAGCTCTCCACTGGGAACGCCTCCGTTTGGGCTGCCACCCCCCAGGCCCGCCTTCCAAATGGGGTGAGCTGTCAATCAACATCGACAGCTCGCCCCCTTTGGAAAGAGACCCGCTATGACCGGCGCTGTCGGTCGTAGCGGGTCTCATGCATGCGCACGAAGGAGCCGGCTCCCTCGTGCGCATGCGCACTGGACAAACATCGAGGCGGCCGTGCGGTCGTAGACCGTACAGCCGCCTCTGAATGAAGCCCAATGTTCCGTAGCATGAGTGAAAGAACTGGGTGGATAGGCAAGTGGAGGAGAAGGTGGATGTGTATTGAATCATCTGGTGAGAAGAGATGTCTAGATGGAAGGTGTTGACTTGGTCTATGAAATAAATTGTCAAATCGTACGCAATGTGGAAAGAATTGGAGGGTGGTGGTTGTCCAGGGAAATTGGAGGACTGTGGCAAGGAGGTGATGTGAGTTGTTCAATTAGGTGGTTAATTAGAATTTAAAGTAGGTTTGTTAGGCGAGAGATTACAGTACAGTGAGAAGGCAGGATAAATTTGTATAAGAGGAAGTCAATGTTGGGCAATCTTTTTCTTCATTGGCACCTAGATGTGCTGAAGCACTATTGCATGTGGCAGGTCTGTACAGAGTTCCAGGTTTGGGGTTTGTGTTGAATGATGATGTGTGGCAGCTGGAACTTTTTCAGCTTTGGCTGTGGTCAGTGGGGTGTTATAGAATGACTAATAATGGGTAGGAAGGTGGAATTTAAGAGAAAATGCCAGGCTGTGAAGTTGTTAGATGATAGCAATGAGGAGGTGGAGGGAAAGATCTGTGGGTTAACATCAAAGTCACAATAAGGTAACAGTAGGAAGTAGGGTTACCACCTATCCAGGATTACTCTGGGCAGTCTAGAAATCCTGGATAGTACATGTCTGTGAATCCTTACAAGGACCAGCGTGGCCGGCAGCAGGGGAGTTCACGAGTCCCACAGAGTTTTCAGAAGGTCTGTTGGCTGAGGTACCAGAATGCAGATGAATCCACAGGACCAGTAGGACTGTCACAGTGGGAGTCCAAAATAATGGGTGCGCCATGGGACCAACACACTGTAGTGGAGTTTGCTGGCCTGTGTGGATGCCAGCCGGGGCCAGTGGCAGATTCTAGACATCCGGGGAGAGCCGGTAGGCAGATCAGAGGGCCATGCACCAGAAGAAGACCGTACCAGTCTTGAGAAAGCATCAGATGGATGAGAGGCTGCAACTGAGAAACTTCAGGTTCTAGCATCATGTTGTGGCCACTGCAAGTGTTGCATAGGAATGGGGATGGGGAAATCCCATAGAAGTGTCCATAGAGTGACAAGGAGTAGCTGGAAGGTCAGGCCATTCTATCATGATGTGGAGTAGCTCCAATTATATTTCTGATTCTATGGACAAATGCAAATAAAAAATATATTTCTATTAAACTACAGTAGAAATGGAGAGAGTACATGTACTCCCGCCCTATACATTTATACTATGTTAAGAGTTTCTGTTAGGAAACATTTTCTTCCAGTCTGTGTCAAGTACCTGCACTTTGCACCAGATACCTGCACATGGCAGCTACTGCAAACACTTACCAATAGTTCCATTTTTGGAAACACACCTATAAACAGACTAATTTGAAATAATTTGCATATAAAGGGGCATGAGGGGGCCCTGAGACATATAAAAGTGCAATAGGAAGTTCTGAGCTGGCATATAAGGGAATGATGGGGCCAGTGGCGTCCCTTCCCGCAGTGACAACCGGTGCGGGGAGGGCTGTAATGTGGGAGGTGTGGCCTCACGCGTAGGGGTGTGGCCTCAAAGGCCCAAACACCCATTGTACTCACTCAGGGACACACACGGAGGTGCGGACTGCCCTTGGGGACCAGTCTGTGTGCAGTGCCGGGTCTCTCACTGTTCCAGGAGCCGAGTGCTGCACGTAATGCTACAGTGCAGCACTCGGCTCCTGTCACTGAGGGTGACACCCAGGTGCGGCCCGCAGCCCCCCTTGTGACCCCATTGATTGGGGCTCTGAGGCATACAGTATGTATGGGCTCTAATGGCATAGAAGGTACATGTGGAGCAGAAGGCATATAAAGAAGCATGTACGAGCCTGAAATCTAAGAAATAAAAAAGCCGCTTATTGTGGTTTTGGCAACGTTCCCTGGCCAGGAATCTGAAAATAAAAAGGTCGTAAACCTAGTGGGACGCCTTCTCCACCACCTTATCAGTCACTTCATGGACCAACTTTCTATCCCTGGCACTTTTTACTACATTATATGGCCCTGGCTCAAGATGTTTGGTTTCCAAAAGTATGTCTTCATATTCCAATGACTCTAAAGACAATTTTTTTAATTTTCCACATCCTTCAATAACTATTCCACCTGATACATTATTTTCTTCTATGCAGGTCCTTTCCCAATACCTCTACCATCAACTTTAATCAACCTTTTAAAGTTGATAGTGGTAACCAATTCATATAACTGGTGATATATTACTACCTCTTATAAAAGCTGTCTGGTACTCTCTGTGGCGGCATCTCTTTTGCTTACTGAATTAATATTCAGCATTTCAAATCACTACGAGCCAGTGACATTACATTGTGTCTCATATCTCAGTGATGTAATAGATCCCAGTAGATTGATAGGCTAATTACTCCATTGTGTGTGTACTGTAGGTTACAGGTGTAAATTAAGAAATATTATTTTGAGATATTGTTTAAAAACATTATGTAACCTGATAAAACCATTTTCACTGATATCACACATCAAGACACTGTGTATAAATATGGTATATAATCAAGTTTTCACAATTACCATTATTAGCAATTGTTTGTTAAAGCAGTATTCATTTAATGCGAATTACCACGTAACGACTAATTGCATGCATATGTTTACATCGCTAGGAAATATCATCTATTTGCAAATTACATCCTATGACACTGTATATTTTTCACCGTATTTGAAATATCTAACTGCACTGTAATCAAATGTGACTCATCAGTTAAATATAGAAAAAGATAGCAATCATCTGTAATTCCACCCTTTGCTGATTGCTGCAGAAGAGGTGATTAGAAAATGGTATAATTGTCATAGTTGTGTTACAATCCCAGATTGTCATCCAAGTAAATACAGTATGTCTCGCCACTACATCTTACCAAATTAGAATATTACCTAACAAAATATACTGTACATTTGTCAAAATCATGTATTTACAATATATATGGTAAATTATTCCTGGCCTTCAGTATGTAGCTGTGTCTAGTTCTTCACTGAGCAATGGTGCTCGCATAGAGAGCCAGCTGCGATTTTGCACGCAACGCATCAGCGAAAAAATATGCTAATGTCTGCAAGGATCACCTGAAGACGCCCACTGCTGCCTTCTTACTAGGGATGTGCGCCGGACCATTTTTGCCGGATTTGGATTTGGTTCTAATTCGTCGTCCGGCTTTGGATTTGGATTTGGATTTGCCAAACTGCGGTGACTGGCTTTGGATTTGGATTTGGATTTGGATTTTTTTACAAAAATTGACAAAAAAAGCTAAAATCACATAAATTGGTCTTTTTTTTCTTCCTAGAGTATTATTAACCTCAATAACATTCATTTTCAGTCAATTTAGACCATATCACAGCTCATAATATTGTTTTCAACATTATTGGCCAAAGGTTGCAGTGAGCTGACTGGTTCCTAAGTGACAGAGCAGCGGCACAACGACACAGACACCACAGTATAAAGTACATCTATGACACATTGCCACACAGCAGTGGCAGAAATGAACAGTAGTGCACCCACCCAGTGGGGTACGGCCAGCAGAGTCACAGTACTTGTTTACATAGTGGGCTACGGCCCAAGGAGTCACAGTGCACAATCTTATTCACATTACACCGCATGTAGGGCCTGATTCACATTACACCATAAAGTAGTGTCTCTTATTTATGTTACGACACACAGTAGTGCCCCTTTTACACAATGCCCACAGTAGTGACCCTTTTACACAATGCCCACAGTAGTGCCCCTTTTACACAATGCCCACAGTAGCGGTGTTCTTTACACAATGCCCCCAGCAGTGGTGCCCCCTATGCAGTCCCCTTAGTAGTAGGGTCCCCTATGCAGTGCCCCCAGTAGAATGCCCCCCAGTAGTATGCCCCCCATTAGCAGGCCCCCCCAGTAGTATGCCCCCCATTAGCATGCCACCCAGTAGTATGCCCCCCTTTAGCAGGCCCCCCAGTAGTATGCCCCCCATTAGCAGCCCCCCCAGTAGTATGGCCCCCCAGTAGTATGGCCCCCCAGTAGTATGGCCCCCCCAGTAGTAGGCTGCCCCCAGTAGCAGGCCCCCCTCAGTAGTAGGCTGCCCCAGTAGTAGCCCCCCTGTAGTATGGCCCCCCCTGTAGTATGGCCCCCCCAGTAGTAGTAAGCCCCCCCAGTAGTATGCCCCCCCAGTAGTAGTAAGCCCCCCCAGTAGTATGGCCCCCACAGTAGCAGGCCCCTCAGTAGTATGGCCCCCACAGTAGCAGACCCCCCAGTAGCAAACCCCCCCAGTAGTATAGCCCCCCCAGTAGCAGGCCCCTCAGTAGTATGGACGCCCAGTAGCAGACCCCGCCCCAGTAGCAGACCCCCCCAGTAGTATAGCCCCCCCCCAGTAGCAGGCCCCTCAATAGTATGGACCCCAGTAGCAGACCCCCCCAGTAGTATAGCCCCCCCAGTAGCAGACCCCCCCAGTAGTATAGCCCCCCCAGTAGCAGGCCCCCCCAGTAGCAGACCCCCCCCAGTAGCGCCCCCGGACCTTTGACAAGTAAAAAAAAAAACAAAACTTACCTGATTCCCCGCTCCCGCGCCGTCCGCTCTGCTGTCACACGCTGCGGAGGGAGCCGGAAGACGGAGCTCATGTGTGAGCTCCAGCCGGCTCCCTCCGTGCAGCAGCCAATGAGAGTCTGTGTGACTCTCATTGGCTGCTGTGACAAACACACAGCTGCCGCTGGCGGCTGTGTGTTTGTGTCTGAGTAGGGCAGAGCGCTATCACAGCGCTCTGCCCTACACAATAGGAGCCCTGATGTCGGATTCTCTAGTGAGAATCCGACATCAGGCGGCCGCCGTTCGGCCCCGAACGGGGATCCGAGTCAGGCGGTGAACACCGAACAGGGTTCGGGTGGACTCGGATCCCCAATGTTCGGAGCGGTTCGGATTCCACAGAATCCGAACCGCTCATCTCTACTTCTTACCCGCGTGTGACGATGCAAATAATTGCTCTATTGCGTGCACAATTGCCTTTACGTCCACTTCACTCAAGACACAAATAATGCCTCCCCCATTCAAATTATGCTAATTTCAACTGTGTAAATTGTTACACATCCTTTCTTATATTGACTGAGACTAATTTTGCACTTATGATCCCCAGGGAGAACAGAAATGAGGTTGGAGAGAGCACGTAAGCATAACTAAATGACAGTATGTTCACGCAAAATGCATCCCATGTTGACCATAAGCAAGAAATTGGAGATGTTGCCCATAGCAACCAATCCGATTCTATGTAACATTTATCTAGCACCTTCTAGAAGATAATAGCTAGAATCTGATTGGTTGCCATCTCCACTTCTAAAAACCCACACTTTGTTCTGTTTTGACTCAGTTCTTTTCGCCAAATTAGTTCGGATTAGATCGGACAATACTATTAAAAAAAAATACTGTTATCTGTATATGTCTGTTTCAATGCTAATATCGGTTCTGTCCCAGAAGACATCAGTGGCTGCAATTTTACAGCCTATACGTGCTCTGCTTCGGCACTATCTTTAGCAATATGATTTAAAGTATTGATTGAGATAGGAGGTGAAACAATGTCTGGTGGTCATGGTATAAATAAAAAATAAATAAATAAAATTGATTGACTAATAAAAAGTTCAGTGGATATGTCAGGAGGAAATGTATTAAGTAAAAAAGAAAAAAAGAAAAAAATATAACCCAGCGCTATAAAAAGCTGAATAAATATAAACTGATCCAAATAATAAAACTACAGCGGCAAAGAAAAATGTGCCTGTGGGTGCACGATAATCACCTAAAAAGGTGTGACAAGAAAAAATTGAAAATATATCTCTGCGCTAAAATATATCGAGTTGAGAACGGTGTGGATAGAATCATGCACTGTATAAATGATAATAATCACATTTAATAAAAATTCATACAAATAATACAATAACGACCGTCATAAAACATATATATATAGAACAAATTCATGTAAGAATCGGACTGTATATTGTGTGAATATAAACACATTTAAAGAGGTGGATCTAAATTGCACAGTCATATATAGGAACCCAGGCCCTCATTCAGAGGCGGTCGCTAGAAGCGAGCGCTCTCTCAGAATGAGGGTGGCCGCTTCACTTTTCAAGTGACCGACCAGGTTGATGGTCGCGATGATCAAGACCATCGTGACCATCAGGGCTTGCGACGAGACCCTAAGGTTGGGTCTCGGCAAACGCAAGACCCAGGGAGCTTCCTGCTTTGATCGAGCAGGAAGCTCCCCACTGACATCACTGCTGATGTCAGTGTGGCCGCCCACAAAACGGCAGGCGTTCCGTTTGTGTAGCCACCCCCCTCACCCCGTTTGTAGTGAGCTCAGGAGCGAGAGAAATTCTCTCTCGCTCCGGGGCTTGCCCACGCGCAGTGCGGCCTCTGCGCATGCGCAGGACCTTAACATCCACCTGGTTGCAAGCACTCAGCGCTTGAGACCGGGTCTGAATGAGACCCCCAGTCTGTTAGGAATTGGGACAATATACACATCCACACCTGCAAGTAGCAATGTGTAACCAAGTGTATCTGAGCGCTCAGTGGAGAAAAATTTAAAAGTTATTTATATTGAGCTCCGTGGAGCTTCATACCATCAGGTGGATACAATAGATGATCTCCACAGAAAGTTTAGGGAAGCCCTCATGGATGGAGATGAATTTGCAGAGAAGGGGAGGCATACTTCTGGGAGAGAACTGATGTACCGGGTATAAGCGGCAGATGAAAGGAACTCCAGTTGCGTCTCGATCCCAGCCTCTACCCTCAGAGCTGCAACAAGTCTTCCATCTCTCCTCGTCAATTGGAATAAAGGCAGGTAGGTGTATAGTGTATCCTAGGGGATCCACAAAAAATCCACTGACGCATTTTGCTCCAGGGAATAGGCGAATTGTATTAAGAGCATGTTTGGTGGCAATTTAAATTAGAGATGAGCGGGTCCGGTTCTCTGAGAGCCAGATCCACCCCAAACTTTGCAATCCATCCGGCTCAGGTTTCCCACCTAACTCGGATCCCAAAACGAGGCAAAACATCATCATCCCGCTGTTGAATTCTTGTGGGTTTTGGATTGTATATAAGTCCCTTCCCGTGGTGATCGGCACCATTTGCTTGCTGAGTCCCGGGCTGTCAGGGCTGTGCTTTGCCAAGGGTGCAGAGTAGTAGCGTGGAATTATGGCGCTGGACAAAGTGCATGTCGTAGCCCCCCTCCCTGTACACAACTATGCCAGTGGGGTATGGCCAGCCTGTGGGGGAATACTGAAATGCAGAGAAAAACAGCAAATAGTGGCAGTATCACGCTGGGCGTTGATTTTCCTTTGTGGGAATAGAATGCTTTGGTGATACACTGTATAAAATAGAAGCGCTTGAATTATGATAATATTGTATGTAATTTTTTACAATGTAACTAAGGACCAATGATTGAATGACACACAATAACAATCAACAGGTGTCATCTTGAAAAAGTCAGAGTACGAAACGCGTTGGTGACCACTGAACATTTTTGGACATTTGGACTATCTCCCCCCCACCTCTGGCATCATCTGCCAGCGGGCGCAATTTCAGAGCACGAGCGGCACTCAGACGGAGAGCGCTCGTATGTCAGTGGGACAAGCGCCGGTAATCGGCTGAAACGGGACACCCTGGCAAGTGGTCCAAAGTGGCAGCCAGACAAGGACCCGGCGCTGAGATCCACGGAGTGCGGCACCATAGGGATAGGTAGGGTAAGGCTCTGCTAGTAAATCTAGCGTGCTGTTTATATCGGGGACTTAATCCTACAAACACCACACTTTTTCTACAAAGAGCTTTAAACATTATTGTCTGTCTATATATGTTGATTGTTATTGTGTGGCATTCAATCATTGGTCCTTAGTTACATTGTAAAAAATTGGATACAATATTATCATAATTCAAGCGCTTCTATTTTATACAGTATATCTTTTATGTAGTCAGTTTACTGACTACACTAATAGGAAGCTGCTACAGAACATTTGGGAGTGCTAGATATTGGTTCATTTGGTGATACACTATCTGACACTAAGGGGTAGCTCCTTTGGCACTGCTTTATTTATGTATATCACCTAGGATCTGACTTTTATCTCATTTGAGTCATTGTTATTAGTCAATAGAAGAGATTGTATTATATATTCTGATCATTTAACTTAAATTGACAGAATACATGTGCTAGAGTGAGATACCACAGGGTGCACAGCTAATGCAGCGATTACTGCCCCAAGCAGCTATCACTGGAGTGGGAACATCTATGGGAAACTCCATTCTCAGCTATGCTCCTACTTCACAAATATATATTGCACCTATATTAATGTGAGTACTACTAATCATGTTCTGTCTGTCACCATTATTATTATTATTCCAGGTCCCCTAATACAGTATTACACTGTGTGGTAATGCCTGGGAACACCTCATTACTTTAAACAGCAAAGCAATGACTTTTTTTTAAACTGAATACCTGGCAATAAGAAAAGGAGAGGAGAGGGGTGGTGACAGAAGCCAATAAGTAAGGAGAGGGGGGAGGGACAAAGAGTTGATCAGAGAGGGGTGGTGAGAGAAGCCAAAAAGAAAGGAGTGGACAGGGGCAAAGAGCCAATCATAGGCTAGAGAGGGGAGAGGGGAGGTAATTAAAGAGGTGAGAAATTAATGTAATCAATCTGCCAGGAAAGGGGAGGTGACAGAAGATGATCACAGAGGAGGGAGGGCTGGAGGGGAGACAATCTGGGCAGCTTGAGGGAGCATGAAATGTAGAAATGGATCTCAGATCCATAACTTACAGTATTTAGGATAAAGAGCAAACAAACTGAGATAAAACTAACATGAATTCCGAAAACCTGAATGGCGCCCTCTGTCCATTTTGGTGCCAAGAGCTCATGCTCCACTGGAACCACCCTTACTACTCCCCTGCAAGGGAGGCTGTGTTGTCCAATACAGGGGTGTGCTGTACTGGGCTGTGTTGTCCAATACTGGGGTGTGCTGTGCTGGGCTGTGTTGTCCAATCCAGGCAGGGTGTGCTGTGCTCTGTCCAGGGGGCTGTGTTAACTATCATTGCTATGCTAATCCAGGGGTGTGCTTCAGCCAATGGGGGCTGTGTTGTCCAATACAGGGGTGTGCTGTACTGGGTTGTGTTGTCCAATACAGAGGTGTGCTGTACTGGGCTATGTTGTCCAATACAGGGGTGTGCTGTACTGGGCTGTGTTGTCCAATACAGGGGTGTGCTGTACTGGGCTGTGTTGTCCAATACAGGGGTGTGCTGTGTTGGGCTGTGTTGTCCAAAACAGGGGTGTGCTGTGCTGGGCTGTGTTGTCCAATCCAGGCAGGGTGTGCTGTGCTCTGTCCAGGGGCCTGTGTTATTTATCATTGTTTTGCTAATCCAAGGGGTGTGCTGTCCAGGGTTGTGCTGTCCATCTAGTGTGCTGTCCATGCATGGGCTTTAAAAAAAAAGAAAGTAACTAAAGGTTTTTAAAAAATAAAGAAAACAATAAAGTTAAAAAAGTTAAAAATATTTTTTTGTGCTGTACCCCACACTGTGACGCTATATGCTATACCCCCCAGTGTATCCAAAACACTGTGACACTGTTGTCCATATTGTGAGTAACTCTGTAGGTTCATCATACTGCAGTGTATAATTCATAAAGTATTGTGAGTGATGCTGTCAGTCAGTAATACCGCAGTGTAATATTATTCATACACGTATTGTGACACTGTTGGTCAGTAATACCACAGTGTAATATATTTATAAAAAATGTGATACTGTAAGTGGAAACGCAGTGTAATATTCAACATGTATTGTGACACTGTAAGTGGTAGCACAGTGTATTCATAAACAATATTGTGACACTGTAAGTGGAAACGCAGTGTACTATTCAACACATATTGTGAAACTGAAAGTGGTAGCGCAGTATTCATAAAAAATAGTGTGACACTAATTCATAAAAAATATTGTGACACTGTAAGTGGTAGCGCAGTGTATTCATAAATAATAGGTCATTGATACTGTACTGTAATGTTTAAAATTGGCACAAATTGTCATGTATGTTGTACCCCACTTCATTCTTGTTTGTTGATATGGAGAACGATCAGTTGAGAGGAGAGCAGGAACCAGATTGTAGTGCTGGAGATGCTGCTACTGCCACCAGTCATGATGATACAAGTCCATCTATGTATTCTACTAAACCGATGCCCTAAAATCAAAGAAGGAATCTTTTACATTGGTAAAGAAAAAAACATCAAAGGGAAAGTTAGCTGCAGAAAGACATAAAATTGACAATATGCCTTTCACCACATGAAGCGGCAAGGAAAGGCTAAGGCCTTGGCCTTTATTTATGACTGATGGTTCTGCCTCTTATAATGATGGAAGCCCTTCTCCCTGAAGACATTTCAAAACAATGAAAATCGTTAAGGCACAGGAACCAACTCTGCGCTCAGAAATGTCACAAATCCTTGAGGAGAGTCTAAGTGTGTCAGCAGGTGCCATGTGTGAGCCTGACCTTTCCAAAACTGTACTCAAAGAGGAGCCTCCTTCCACCACTTGTGCGACCTCTGCAAATGTGTGGATGAGTAGCACAAGTCAACATGCTGACATAGAAATCGAGGATGGTTCTGTGGAAGTGCACCAGGATGAGTAGGATCTTTGTGTAGCTGATGCTAATAAGGATGTTGATGATGAAGATGCTGATGATGAGGATGTTGTTGATGAGGATGTTGTTTGTGTAAGTCAGGCCCCAGTGGAAAAAGTTGCTGCCCATGATAAGGAAAAGCCCATTGTCATTCCTGGGCATAAAACAAAAAAATCCACTTCTTACGTGTGGAATCATTTCTACCCAAATTCGGACAACAATTGTCAAGCCATCTGTACCCATTGTCATGGCAGAGTAAGTAGAAGTAGGGACCTTAACCATCTAGGAACCTCCTCCCTGTTACATCATCTACAACGCATCCATCCAAACTGTTTACAAAATTCAGAAGCTTTAGCTAAAAAAGTAACAACAAGCAGTCCAGCATCACTAGCTCCCTTCTCTCTGCTAGATCCGAGCACCTGGCATCTTCACCACCAACACCTTCATCAACAATATCCTCAATCATGATCGGACCTAGTCCTGCATCCAATTTGATAAGGCTAACTAATGTACCTTACTCAAGCTTAGTGAAAAATACTTTCTGTGTTGTGCAAAGTGCTGAAACCCTTTGAAGTAGTCACCTGTGAAGTGAGTTCAGACACTGCCATCTTGAGTCAGGTAATTCCCCTAATTAGACTGTTGGAAAAGCAGCTTGAAAGACTGAAGGAGGAGCTGAAACAAAGCGATTCTGCTAAGTATGTTGGACTTGTAGGTCAAGCCCTTTATTCGCTTTGCCAAGATCCAAGGGTTGTCGGGATCTTACAATTAGATCAATAAATTTTGGCTACCGTGCTGGATCCTAGGTTTAAGTCATATGTCTTGTCTTTCTTCCCAGCGAACACAGATCTGAAGAGATGCAAAGAGCTGTTGGTAAGGAAATTGTTATCTCAAGTGACACGTGATGCAGCAATGACTCCTCTTTTAGTTTCTCCAGCAAGTGCGGCTGCTAGGAAAAAACAAAACTTTCCCAAAAAAGACTCACTTGTGATGCAGATGAGTCAACACAACCAAGTTTTGACATCTGGTCGGGTCTAAAAGAATTGCCTACAATTATTGAGACCTCTACCATGACTCCATCTAATATGGTCACCATTCAAAGAATGGTTGAGGACTATTTTAATGATAGAGTCCAAATAGGCATGTTAGTCAGTCAGTTTCACTACTGGCAGGAAAAAAAGGCAATTTGGAGGCTTTACTTGAGCTTCCCACCCTCTAGTGTGTACTCAGAAAGAGTTTTCAGCACATCCGGGAACCTTGTCAGCTATCGGCGTAGGAGGCTACATTCTCAAAATGTGGAAAATGTGATGTTTATCAAAATGAACTACAAATTTCATGAGGAAGACATTTACCGCCAATTACATCCAAAAATTTCAGAGGCACCTGAGCCTGTAATGGTAGATTCCAGTGGGGATGAATTATTATTGTGTGAAGATAATGTACACACTGATGAGGGAGAGGAATCGGATGATGATGGCGACAACATCTTGCCTCTGTAAAGACAGTTTGCGCACTGAGAGATCATTGCCAGCATTGTCAGCTGCCCGTTGGTAGCTTGTTTTGTGGGGGCCTGTCACACTCTGCTCAAATTGTGTGACTTACCTTGCCATTTGCTGCAGGTCAGGATTTCTGCCTGACCTTGTTCGAGAACCATGACATCACTGACAGCACCATCATGCACTATGTCAGCTGTTAGCATTCTTCTGGTGGGAGTGCTCCTGCCTCAGCTGACCTTAGCAGCCTATCATGGACTTGCTGCAGATTCATATCCACTGTGAGAACTCCCACTGGTGCCGGACCAAAGAGTTACTTCCTAGTGTTAGGTTCTATCCTGTGGCTACTTTGTGCAGTAAACCATCACTGCCATCTGGCTCTATATCTACAGTTCCTGTGTCCTGATTGTGTGCTGCTGTATTCCAGCTCAGTGCAATCACCAGCTGCACTGATTGGAGGATTCCTGCAATCAGCCTCTGCAAACCTGTTCCTGACCCTGGCTTGTTTCTGACCTGCTTCTGTCTAATCCCTGGTACTGCATTTGGTTATCTGGTTCTGACCGTGGCTATCCTCTGTGACCTGCACACGTCTGCGCCCTGGTACCTCGTTGTCCGTTTGGTTCTGACCGGGCCTGTTGACTACGCTGAGAATCTTCTCCATTACATCCAGAGTACACCAGCACCAGTATAGGGGAACCTATTCTGAGGGCCGCGACCTGTGTGTCGGATGCAGCTAAGTCCATACCCTCTTGCGAGGGTCCCTGGTGAACACCGCCGGCACAATAGACTCCGCGCCTCGGAAATAGGTCTTGTCAATTCCCAAAATACGAGCTGCGTCCATTAACCATCCGAGAGTTGTGACAGGGCCCAAACAAACCAATCGCTTCAGCCACAATTGGCAGTGCCTGTCACTTAAGTGATTGGTTTGTTAAACTGTGTATGTCCTGCTTACTATTTACAACATAAGGGTGGGTGGAAGGGCCCAAAGACAATTCCATCTTGCAGCTCTTTTCTTTGCATTACATCCTTTCTGCCACTGCAGTGCCACTCTGTGCCATGTTAGAATCTGAACTGCCACATGTTAGTGCTGCCCAGTGCTGTCGGTAAGCTTAGTCAGCCAGTTAGCTCGATGCAACCTTTTGGCCTAAACTGGATGCAATCAATATGGTGAGCTGTGAGGTGGTCAAACTTTACTGGAAATGAGTGGAAGTAAATGTTATTGAAGTTAATAATAATAGTAGGAACAAAAACAGGCCCAAATTATGTGATTTCAGCTGTTTTTTTGATTTGAAAAAATAATATACATATCCAAAACCAAAACCAAAACACAGGGGTCGGCGCACACCCCTAGTTAAAATCCACCACAGTGGATTTCAAACCACCAGCAACTCAGAGGAAACCACTATTATGAAGAATATAGACCCCCCACCCCTGCATACCCTCTCCTTACAGTATTTAAATAAAGCATGTTTGCAGAGCCATTAAAAGAATGCCAAAATATAGTGACCACTATTATATTGTTAATAAATATAGTGCCCATTTTATATAATTATTAAATATTGTGAAACTATTATATTACGAACAAATATAGTATATTTTTTATAAATATCATGTATCCTATTATTTTAATACTAAATATATTATCTCTATTATCTAACAATAAATCTTGTTGCCTCTATCTATAATTATAAAGAAATATAGTGCCTCCTATATCATTTTAATACATAATGAGCCCCTTCATTATTAATTATTAGTCTCATCCTCAATATTTTAATATGTTTTTATAGGTATGATTGTCTCTACACAATTTCTGTAGTGTAGAGGTAGCACTATATTATTTACGTTAACTTATCTTCTATCTTGATCTAATGTAATCCATTGGGATCCTAGAAGGCAGGAGCAAATGCAGGGTTTCTAAAGGGGGTTTCCTTGATATTGGAGTGAATGTGGCCTTACCATTAGCACTTAACAAGATATAGTGTGCGTCCTACAAAGTGAAGTGTATGTAATACATCAGACATTTAAGCTGGGTACACACTGGAGCGATATCGGGCTGATTTGCCATTTGTAACGACAAATTGTCTAATCGCACAGTGTATATGCTCAATAGTAGTGTTCCCGCGGTTGCATGCCATGTCGTCAGGTTTGTTGTGCTGCACATCAAACCTGACAAAATCACTAGCGATACGGTGCACATTGCCTAGTGTGTACAGCCAACCAGACGTCCTGACAATATCTTGCCACTCTCAGCCAGTGAACTTATAGATGGTTGTTCTAGTGTGTACAGGAGCAATGATAAATTGTATACAACCAAACAATACAATATATAATTCAGACGTTTGCAAGATTGCAGTGTGTGTACGCTCAATTTTGTTAGTTCTGGGTAGTGTGTACCCAGCTTTACAGTGCCAGTAATCACAGTACGCCATTAAATGTTGGAGTAGGGCGAGCCCTTCTGAGCTGAATGCTTTCTTTCATGGGTGTGGGCATCATTCCACAATCCAAGTCCCCTGCTCTTTGTTAGCAAGTTCGGGTGTCTTGGGTAGCGACAAAAGAGCCTAGCACTCAGTACATAGTGGTCATCTTATACATTCATAGTGTATGTAATATAGTATTAATAACTAAAACTATAGATGGTCTATCACATAGGACAGGCTGTGGACAGCATTTCCGGGCAACTGGAACCCCCAATGTCTGCCTGTAAAAGGCTACCCACATTGACCGGACATGGGGAAATAAAATATTTCTAATTTTATTAAGAGAGCAATACAATTTTTCAATTATGTTAAGATGGTAATATTAATTGATTGTTAATAGAGCAATACAAATATATTTATTTCAGGGGCAACAAGTACTATTTGTTGACGTAGGCACCATTTATAGAGCCATAAAATAATTATTGTTGCAACTATTAATGGTGCTAAAAGCGATGAAGCTATTATTTCAATCCAATGTTGCTTATATGTTTCTATTTGATTATCAGTATAGTCAGTAGGATTACACTTTTAGATAGTCAGTGAAAATACATTATTAAGGCTGATGGTGATATCATTGAAAATAACATCAGTCGTAAAGGTGGTCGTAAAAATGTTTGCTAATTAAAATTTAAAAAAATAGTAAATTGAAGTCATTATTCTAAATAGGATTAATTTTGTTATGTTCACTAAAATAATAATTATGATCATGTAAAAACAAGTGATTGTAGTTACCCTTTAAGTCACCACAATAAAACAAAGTTATATTTTATTTGTAAATGGCTGGCTGACTCCTTTTCCACAGGCAGCATTAGTGTCTGCCTATGTACTGCAAGTGCCCTTTCCAAGTGTATGCATGTTTATTAACTGAATATTACTGTGCTTCAAAAGGTTAACATGATCTACGGAAAATGCTAATTGTACTTCAGAATAGAGGCAACACAATAGAGGTCTAAAGTCATGTTCAAAAGAAAAAAAAACTAAAGATAGGATATCAAACAATACATAACATTTTCACAGTTGGCAAATGGCCTTTCTCATTATAAGCTTTAAGAAAAAAATGTCATGTGTCAGGAGCCAAACTGAAAATCTAAATGTCACACTTCACAAACTACTGTACTCCAGAGGATATGATTGCAGTTGGCTGGAATTATTGTTACTAAATTCAAGTGTTTGAAAATTAACATTACTATAAAAAAAATACAACAAAGCATTCACCATGTTTTTCTTACTTTTAAAAAGCTAATTACATCTAGAATTAAAAAAAAACAAAGAACACAATTAGTATTTTATGTACATATTTCAAATAATAATAATAATACAAAATAATGATGATCGAACTCTTAATCTATATTATACATATGTATTTATTATCTATATTTTATAATTTCTGTTTATAGTGCCACTATATCATGCATTGCTTCTAGAAAATATTGAATTATTCACATCAGTACATACTTCATTGGAGCTTCTTGTCTAAATTCCCTCCTACACAAACACGCCTACACACTTGGACACACGCACGCACATGGCTGAAATGAGGGGTGTGCTACCACTGCCGTTGCCCAAGTGTAAGATCACGTGGATGGTAGTGTCTCTGCTTTGACGTCTGCGGCTGGGGAGTCAGCTCACTACATAGAAAGGAGCAGGGTGCATGCTTAGGATGCACCTGGCACCCACCGTCCTGCTC
Organism: Taudactylus pleione; assembly: GCA_031769625.1. NCBI lineage: Eukaryota > Metazoa > Chordata > Amphibia > Anura > Myobatrachidae > Taudactylus > Taudactylus pleione. The sequence continues at coordinate 12,978,575 of JAUIMM010000113.1, read as the reverse complement.
TCAGTGCTCCCCCAGCAGTTTTTGTGTGATGTCATGATGTTGCCTGCACCAGGTACTGGGGGGCCAACGATGGTAAATAGGTGCCTTGCTGAGGCACTGCACACACACTAGGGCCCATTTTCATCGGAAGTCTTTTTACCTACGAGTGTGTTTTGGCTGTGGGTGTCTGTCTGTCATTCTGTCTGTCAGTCTGCCTATTTTACTCAGACATGACAGCATCATTCATGCGTAGATTGAGACATTGGTCATTTAGGTGGGATCAGCATAATTTAAATAAAAAGGGTAATAAAAGTATACCAGTTAAATAACTTTAAAGGTAGGTGTGAGGTAACATATATTCAATCACTTGGACTGACAACTGGAGCTGGTTGAATAAGATTTATTTATTATTACTAGGTTCAGTTTTCCTGCCAAGTTCAGATATCAAAACGAGGCAAACCGCAATCTTCCCGGCAACAGATCACGTGTGTTCTGGATTGCATATAAAAGATCCTCCTTTTTGATTGGGCGCCATTTCACATATGAGAGTGGAGGGAGAGGGTGTGGGACTGTGGATTGGATTGTTCTAAAAAACACAATGAGCATATCAGGGCGCAAAAAGGACACCATTAGGACTGGAGTAGGAGTCTGTGTAGGATTAGGACAAAGACTGTAGTAGTATGTAGATGGAATACGTGCCTGGGAAGGGTTACTGCAGGCATCATTGTCAGTGTATGTTTGTTTGTCATTAATGCATTTTGATAAAACACCTGTCAGAGGGGGGAGAAACATGTCAAGGAGCAATAAGGAGCTTTCCACACTGAACTGCCTTGTTATACTGCCACTATCTGGGCAGTGTGGTCACTATTGTAATCGATCCAGAGACTGCAGCCATTACATCTCAGGAATCACCAGGAGTATCTTATTATATTTATCAGTGGCTATGGTGCTATTTGTAATTATTGGAAGTCATATGCATGTTGTGTTAGTTTAGTTTTTATGTATTAATATATTTTAATTAATTGTCACAGTAAGAACCTTGGTGTTGTTTTGTGGTAATACTCGTAAAGTGCAGACATCTATTACTCTCTTTTTGTAACCTTGTATGGATTAGACAGCAATCCCTTAGTTGTGAGCTGCTGTATTGAAACAGGTTAATCCCTGAATATAAGCATACACATTTATCTTTGTGTGTTTGTTGTTTGTCACACAAATTGACTGTACACACAATGTAGTGCAAACAAACAGTATGTGTGGTGCTGATTATTGTTTTTGTTTTGTTAAAGTGAACCTGCTCCTCTTTCCTTCTCTAGGAATTCTATCACTGCAACATATTGTTTATCTGTCCAAAAAGTACTCTACTGTGCCTGAGGCTGCTGCACCCCAAAAAGATCTTATTGTTTTAAAGAATTTTCCTGTTATAAACATAAAATTATAAAAAGAAATATATTTTTTTTCCTGTTGTCTAAAATACAGTGGTGGGCGTTTTGGTATAGAGCTGCTGTTGCCGTGCGATTGCATTCATTAGCATATTTTCATAGCGAGCGGGGTGCGTGTGAAAGCAGCCTTGTGAAACAAACTGAATCAGACCCAGAATCACTGCTGCAGTGCTGCCCAGAGCAGACATGCACACTGTAACTCTTACAGTCCCCGGGAACACTCTAAGGATGCTCCAGGCAGTGCTGTAATTCTCATACCCTGCCACCCCCTCAGCATGATGTCATGAAGTCATGTGCTCAGGGGGCGTGTCCGGAACAGGGTGTAGATAAGCCCTACTATGGTACTATGGCCTGGCAATTATTAGCATACACTGAACCATCCGTCACACTGTTAAGAATATGTCACTCCTACCATTAATTTTAAACAGTTAGGCCGCATAGACACTGGACGATATCCATGAACGATAACGATATATCGTTCATATCGTCCAGTGTGTATGCACTTACCGACGAACGATGCGCACTCCTGCTGGACGATAATGATATCCCCAGTTGTCTGTACATGCAGCATGGCCTCCCTCCCCCGCCGTCGTTCGTCATGGCCGACATTGGCAAGTGTGGATACACTTACTGATGCCGGCACCCCCACCGGGCCCATCGCTGACGATATTGCCCCATACATACATCGTCCAGTGTGTACGGGCCTTTTGGAATAGTTGTTCAATATACCACCTCAATTTACAGTAGATGGAATATTCCTACATACTGTATGTCTATTTACTGTGTGTAACTAAGCTTTTATTTTTACTAAATTGACAGTTAATTGTGAAGCGTACTATTTATTTGTGCTATTATTAAGCTTGACCCAATGTGAAACACTGTAGATTGGAAAATACAATCTTGCCAAGAACACAGGGTACAATGTGTTATTACAATTTTACAAATTATTGTTCTTTTATTTGTTACATGTGCACAATGGTAACAGTATAGGAAAACCATCAAGATACATTGGTATTACTATCTGTAATGAGGAATACACGCTCAACCTCATTGATTCTGACTTCTTAATTAATGCAGCTGTGTTTTAAAAATACAATATATTAAAATGCTGAAACATTGTGTTCTTGGAACCAGTACACACACATATATATATATATATATATATATATATATATATATATACTGTATATATAAGTGGTTATTTTGCATTATCAAAGCTTATACTGTATCTGTGTCAGCTATTTGTGCATAATATATCTCAGCTGCTGACAGATGTTACACAATAATACACAATATAAAGCTTTAATGATGGGTAGGGGGTGGAGGAAGGCATTTAATGCATTTGGTCCATCTCAGACGCATTAAAGTACTGTACATATCGGGGTTGATGGAGAATTGTATGTAAGCCCTTTTAAATTGCACACAAATACATCAATGCAGAGTCGTATGCAATTTGGAACGCATTGACCCTTATGACCAGAGGCAAAACTGGGCTAGGAAGAGGCGTTCTCACATAGGTAAAGTTTAGTGAGGGCACTTTAATGCCAATGTGGGCTATAAACACCTGCAAATGCTGATATATGCCTCTGCTAGGAGGAAGTATATCTTTTGTATGTGCTATAACTGGGTCACGTACGTGTTGCTGATCATAACAGTTTGGAATATAGCTGCATGTGCTGCCTATTCAAGGGTGAATGCAACGCATGAGTACTAAATATGCGGATATATGCTTATGATTATCTCCCTTTAGTACTTTACTCCCTTTTTACCTCCGACTTTGCATCAGCCCTAATTTGTACAATTTGTACAATGCCTTATTTACAGTTATGACTTTGTAACAAAATAACTTCTAAGAAATTATGCAGCTACATTTTGGAATAATAACTTTAGATGGTGTCTGTAAATAAACGCATTGTTCCACTGAAATCTAATTTATGAAATTTACTTTATTTATTTAATTCATTGGCTGTAATGCCCGGCTTTGCTGGGCTTTGTTCCCACCCACACCCCTCTCTGTCACTACCTCCATCCTCTTTTTCTCTCCATCACTCTCCACCCCTCCTCTCTCTATATATCTCCCCAGCCCAGACACTTTTTCAACCCCTTGTTTTATTCTCTTCCCCATCATAACATTTTCCCCCACCTCTCCATCTCCCTCCACCGCTGTCTCTCTCTATCACCGGCACTCACCCTCTCGTGTGCATTACTGGCACTGGAGGTCAGAGGTCATAATATCTGTCACTTCATGCCTATGTGATGACGAAATTTCAATCAGCAGTCGATTTTATTATATATTTTAATATTTACTTTACTCTTTTGCAATTTACACTTGAGAACAAATCAGTAAAAGAGGTAAAAGGGCTCTGCCCACAAGCTTACAATCTGTAGGGAAATAGGTATCTGATGCATAAAGATAAGTGCTACATATTGCAAATTGGTCCAGCCAGGTTCTTGGTGGGTTATATGATATAGTCACACAGCAGTGTTTACCTGGTATGGTTTGTGTGTGAGTGTAAAAAAAAGTACATATGTTACTTTAACAAAGGTTAGCTGTAACCTGTCATAATATAGAAGGTGTGTATTAAGAGATGGGTTAGACTGTGTGCAACACCCCCTCCCCATCGTGAAGACCAACTCCCATACCTGTTGCTAGCAGCTCCATCTTTCTGGTGATGTCTTTGGAAAATGTTGCAATAGTCTTTGCTACAGTATTTCATGAGCTGGTGCGAACTTTCCCAAAACATCAATAAAAACATGGCACCATCTGCATTAGGTATAAGGTTTGGGGCCACTGCACAGGCACAATGGCAAATATGTCAGGTGCTGGGTGTTCGGGATTGGGCCCCCCTAGACCTCTGAACCTGTGTTCATCACACTACTGTAATAAAGACATAGTATTATTATTATTATTATTATTATTATTATCCTTTATATGGTGCCACAAGGGTTCCGCAGCGTATTACTCAGTACATAAACAAATGAGCACAAAAGAAAACAGTTAGTAACAATATAAAACAATGTAGGACAAGGACATGGTATATAAACATTGCTGCAACAGCGATCAAAACAAGTGGGTCTTGATAGACCATTTGAAGATTAGTACAGAGATGGAGTGTCTGATAGAGAGGTAGAGAGAATTTTAAAGGTGGTGAGGAACACGGGCAAAATCTTTGAGATGAGAATGGGAGGGAGTTGGCAGAAAATATGGAAAACATTTGTGGAGAGACGTATGCGGGCAGCTGTGTGGAAGGAGATGAGGTCAGAGATGAAAATGGGAAAAGATTGGATGAAGGCTTTATAAGTGAGTTTGAATTAGGTCCTGAAGGGGGAGAGAGCCAGTATAGGGCTGGTAGGAGTGGGGATGCAGATGTAGTATGTTTTGAGAGGAAGATAAGCTGAGCAGCAGCATTGAGGACAGATTGGAGGTGGGAGCCAGGGAGGCCAGATAGGAGGAGGTTACAGTAGTCCAATCTGAAAATGACCAGTGAGTGGATGAGAGTCTTAGGGGCCTGATTCATTACCGATCACAACTGCAGTTACGCACGCAATCAACCGATTGTTGCGTTCTGTGCATGCATTTGCATCGCAGTACGTATGCGTGAAGAATCCACTGCAATTGGGACTGCGATTACAGTGACTATGCAGACCCATTTCAGGGTGATTGACAGGAGGTGACTGTTTGGGGGTGGTGATGGGGGTGGTCGGTGAAACGCAGGAATGCCATTGCAATTGAACGCCATTACAGGGCTATTGCGTTGCCATACGCAGCTTGGACTTTCACTGTGTGCAATGAGGTTAGCAAACTCTGTGTGAGATCAGGTCTTGTGCAAGTTTGCATGAGGCTCCGATTGTACTCGATGTTACCGATGGTTTTGCAGACTTGCAAAGTATTACGGATGTGTGTAAGGTAAAGTGGGCGTCCTTATGTTTGTGTGAGACGGCATTGCGATTGCAATGATTACCATATTTTCTCAGTGAGACTGCATGCACAATCGCAACTGTGATCGCAATAGCGATCCTTACTGAATCAGGTCCTTAGTAGCATCCAGGGTGACAAAGGCTCTGATCCTGGAAATATATTTGAGATTTAAATGGCAGAACTGTGAAAGGTACTGAATATGTGGTTTGAAGGGAGGGAGGAGTCAAAGATATCTCCAAGACAGCATACTTGGGGGCAAGAGGAGATGGTTGTGCCATCAATAGATAATGAAATTGTGGGAAGTGAAGTTATGCGGGAGGGTGGGAAGATGACAAGCTCAGCCTTTAACATATTATGTTTAAGAAATCACTGGGACTTCCAGGAAGAGATAGCAGATAGACAGTTGGAGATATGTGGTATAAGAGATGGGGAGAGGTCAGGGGAGGAAAGGTAGATCTGAGTATCGTCATTATAGAGATGATATTGGAGGCCAGACGAACTGATGTGTTTACCTAAAGAGGATGAATAAAGGGAAAAAAGGGAGATTCAAGAATAAAACTTTGGGGGACACATACTGTTAGTGAAAGTGTGGAGGCAGTGGAGTCATAAGAGTAGATAGGAGGAATGGTCAGAGAGGTAGGAGGACAGCCAGTAGAGAGCAGTGTCTTGTAGCCAAGTGAGTAAAGTATTTGCATTAGGAGAGGGTGGTCTACAGTGTCAAAAGCAGCAGAGAGGTTGAGGAGAATGAGCAAAGAGTAGCAGCCCTTGGATTTGGCAGCAAGACAGACATTGCTGACTTTTATGAGGGCTGTTTCAGTAGAGTGGAGAGAACAGGAGCCAGACTGGATGGGTCAAGCAGGGAGTAGGAAGATAGAAAGGCGGTAAGCCACTTGTAAACAATATGCTATAGAAGTCTGGAGGCAAAAGAGAGGAGAGAGATGGGTTGGTAATTGAAGTGAGTGTTAATATTAAGAGTAGGAATCTTTTTTAAGATTGTGGAGACAAGTGAATGCTTGAATGCAGAAAGAGACAGTTCCAGATGAGAGAGGGTGATTGAGGAGTTCGGCAAGATGAGAATAGGCAGAAGGAGAGAGGTAGCAGAGAAGGCAGGATGGGATAGGGACAAGGGGCAGGTAAAAGGGGGGTACTGGATGAAGACCATAAATTTCTCTCCAGATACAGGGTAGAAAGATGTCAGGGTTGGTAAGATGGGTGAGGAGGGAAGGTCTGGGAATGGAGGAGGTGGAGTGCTAGGAGGCAGGTGGGATGTGATGTCCTGACGTATGGTGTCAATTTTAGATGTAAAGTAGGTAGCCAAATCAAGGTCAGAGGTGAGGCGAGGAGGGGTTTGGCAGAGGAGGGAATTTAAAGTGGCAAAGAAATGCTGGGGGTATGACTACTGGGAGGAGATGAGGTTCTTGAATTTTGACTGTTTAGAGAGGGAAAGGGCAGCACTATAAGATGAGAGCATAAATTTGAATTGGAGGCAGTCTGCCATTGAGCGTTATCTTCTCCACTTTCACTTGGCGGTTCATGAACACTTTTGCAGATATCTAGAGAATTTTAAATGCCAGCGCTGAGGTGTGGATCTGCGAGGGTGAATAGTGATTGCTGAAGCAATAGAGTCAAGAGCAGAAGTGCGGGAGGCATTGTATAGGGAAGTGGCTTGTTCAGGACAGGAGAGATAAGGAATAGGGGAGAGAAGTGAGTTGAGCAGGGAGGATAAGGATTCAGTGTAAATAACCTGAATGTACACTTAGTGATAGTGGCCTTAGGAGGCAGAGGTGGACAAGGAAAAAGGGACAAGTTAAAAGAGAGATAGTGAAGGTCAGAGAGGGGATTGGGGAATTGGTGTAATCAGAAATATACCAAAGGTGAGTGAAGACCAGATCACTTGAGTATTGATCTGCAGATATATCTGTCAGGCGAGTACCCACCTTCACAGTCAGATTGAAAATCGACTAATAATTGACAACAAAACTGACTGAAAAATCCCCAAATAAATAGACTATTAAAAAAACTGGTGATTTTAGGTTCTAAACACTATTCGTTTGGTAGGAACTTAATTATGATGCCTATGAAACATAAACTATACTAAATATAAAAAAATAAACACACACGGTCCCCAGGCGAACACACAGAAACACTGACAAAGACAAAAGACAAACTTTAAAATGACAGTAACAATACAGAAACTGACAGCTCAAAATCTCTGAAATTACTTTTTAAGCACCTATATGAAATCCCCATTCTCCGACTAAACACTCCTCCCTCCTCTCTCTCCACAAAACTCCCTTTCAACGTGCCTGGGTGTGTGCCAGCATTCCATAATGAGTTTCTGTTCTTATAGTGCATGTGGTATGTTTTGCCTCATTAGGAGTACATAAGGAATTGTTTGTCTATTTTGTAGGTGATTTTGAAGTGCACATTCTAAATCAACCAATTTAACACTCTTGAAAACCGACCCACATAGCATTTGGTTTTGAAATTCATATCAAAATCGAATGTTAGTAAATGAGAGTTTTTGGTCAGTGATTTATATAGTCGATTTTGAGTCAATTTCAGTCAATTGAAATAGACATAAAAATCAGCAACAAAATCGACCATTAATAAATACACCCCAAGGTACACAAGAGAGAACAGTGGGCCTGATTCAGAGCCGAACGCTCTGACCAGAGCGCTCGCTCTGAATCAGGGCCCTCCTCCCTCAACTTGGAGCGGCCTTATGGACGCTCGCATAGCTGTGGGTTACCACCCACAGCTATAGCGAGCGTCCATGATGATGGTCGCGATGGTCAAGACCATCGTGACCATCGGGCTTACGACGAGACCCAGCGTTAGGGTCTCGGTGACCGCAAGCCCTGGAGTGATTTTGGCTCTATCAGAGCCAAAATCACTCCCACTGACATCACTTGTGATGTCAGTGGGGCCGGACTCAGACGGTAGGCGTTCCCATGGGAACGCCTCCGTCTGGCAGCCATGCCCCCGGGACGCCCACCAAAGGGGGTGTGCTGTCACTCACCATCGACAGCACGCCCCCTTTGGTGCGAGACCCATAACGACGGCTTGGCCATCGTTATTCGGGTCTCGCGCATGCGCACGACGGAGCTCCCTCCGTCGTGCGCATGCGCAATTCGGCACCATCGACCCGCTTGCGAGCATCCTGCGCTCACGAGCGGGTCTGAATCAGCCCCAGTGTATCGATGTTGTAGTTAATAAGTGCAAAACTTAAATTTACCATATAAAATAGAATCAAATACAAACACAAATCCAAAATTCAAATCCAATTAAATTATGTGACCTTAAATGAAATACAATTATCTGATTTTTCCTCATTAAACCTTTCCTACAGCAGTCCACATGGAAATGTTAATTAATTAACGTGAACAGACAGCCACAACTTTTTATAATATAGCAGCTACACTAATTAATGAAGTCATCTCAGCTGAAGTGGTGAATCCGCAAACATCCATTGGGAAGCATCTAGCTATATTTTTCAATCATCATCATCATCGGCCGATTGTTGCGTTCTGAATATGTATCACAGTGCGCGTGCGGGAACCAGTCACTGCGATCGCAGTCACTACGCAGACCCATCGCAGAGTGATTGACAGGAAGTACAGTTTGGGGAATGTGATGGGGGATGGTTGGCGAAAGGCAGGCGTGCCAGTGCATTTGTATGCCGTTGCAGGGGCATGCATAAATTATCCACTGCGTTCGCATACCCAGATTGAGCTCTCACTGCATACCGGAAGGTTAGCAATTTCTGAGTAAGGTCTGACCTTGTGCACGTGTGTGTGAGACTCCGATTGTACTCGATGTTAGCGATGTTTTCGCAGTCTTGCAAAGTATTACGTATGTGTGTATGGTAAGGTGGGCGTCTTTATGTTGTGCTGTGATGGCATAGCGATCACAGTGGATTAGCATACCTTTGCAGTGAGAGTGGGTGCTTAATCGCAGCTGCAATCCAACCTGAATCAGGTTCTAGGTCTCTAGTACCAAAAGGTATGCCACCTGACAGGTCTATATGTGTCTGTGCTCAGGTATAACTCAGTTGCAATTGCAATCAACATGCCCTTACTGTATATAGCCTACGCTAATTTTTCCCATCCTTGATCCACCCTGGGAGGGGTGGGGGTGGGTACTGATTACCCATGTCAGGGCTTGTTGGAGGAGCTTTGCAGCGTATGGCGTCACACACAAGATATTTATATTATTTTGCAGGGGGTGTAGCAGTCCCTTAATGATTTGGCCATGCCCCAAGTGCCTGGGCCCCATTCAGTTCTGGCAATCCTGGTTCCACCTGTCCAATTGTAATAATTCTTAAATTGTAATAATTTGCGGGGGCGGGGCTTAGCAACGGGGAGGGGCTTAGCGACAGCCGGTCAGGGCGCATGTGTCGGCACTTGTCACTGTATTTTTTCCGAAAATACCATGATAAGTGTGCAGAGGGGATTCGCAGGGACAGAGCTTTATTGCAAGCTCTGTCCCTGCAAGGGATTTGTAGTAAATCCCTGTGATATTGCCTGAATTCAGTTGGTAATACCACACTACAATCTGCATTACAAATGTGGATTGTAAAAAGTAGAGCCCAAAGTCTCTACAGCCCTGCACACGCTGTTGTGTGGTGAGCTGCAGTGGGACCAGGGAGGCTGCTGCCACTGATCAGCAGCAGTAATCTCCTCTGCCTATTTAGGGGAGCGATCACACTAATCGGACCCTCCTCCTGGATTTGCACCTGTCTGAGGGGCTCACAGTGCTTCCCCCTTCCCTTCTAAGCACTGCAAATTATAATTTTTTTCAAAGGAGGCATGGCCACGCCTCCCGCCAATAGGCCACGGCCCCCGAAAGTACCAGGACCCGAAGCCTGTTGACATTTATGTATACACTTTTGTAGTGTTCCCATTTCCCGGCAGGGTACATGGCAGCGACGTGCGGTGACAGGGCCGCAACTAGGGGGGGCTAGAGGTGCACGTGCACCAGGTACCGGAATGCAGAGGGTGAAAAAGGGATGACTCACAGTGGCTTGGGGGCTGGAGAGTCAGAAAATGGCCATCCAAAAATGGCTGCCGCCAAGGAGGAGCCAGATGCTAGAGGTCCTTACTGGACTTCTAGTGTCTGTTAGGCCAGTGCAAGTACCAGGAGAAGATGCTGAAAGCTGCATCTTCTCCCGTGAAAACCCCCTGGCAACGAGCATAGACCCCATGGCAACAAGCATGTAACCCCTGGCAACGAGCATAAACCCCATGGCAATGAGCATGTAACCCCTGGCAATGAGCATAAATCCCACAGCAACGAGCATGAATCCTCCTGGCAAAAAGCACGAAACCCCCTGGCAACGAGCATGGAACCCCCTGGCAATGAGCATAAAACCCCTGACAACAAGCAGGTAATATTAAAGTAATTAGAACCCTTACTGTGGGGCATAAAATGGTGTCGGGCAAATATGTAAGTGGCACTTTGGTAATAGGCATTACAGTGTGTGGCATAATGTGTAATGGGCATTATTGTGTGTGGAATAATGTAAGTCACTATACCAGGGACGTTTGACCAGTGCACTGCCTTATGGAGGAGCAAGGACAAAATCCAGGTACGGGAAGGGAGGGGGCGCAAAATTGCTACCTTGCATCGGGTGACAGATATCCTAGTTTCGGACCTGGAGGTGAGGTCAATGGCTGGGGAGGCACACATGTAGCTGGGAGTCTGTCTAACCTCCTACTCACTGTAAGTCTCCTCTCATTACACTAAGCTTCAGTGTCCATTGATTCTCCTACCTGCATCACTGTGTCTTCTCTTGCTGCTGAGCTTCCATCTCTAAACACAGCAGTGCACTTCCTGGTCACATGACACATCCAAGGTGTCCATCAGTGCTCAAGGCATGCTCCCCATACTCAGAGGCATGACTCTATTAGCTCTCTTTCTGTACAGCTTACTACCCGTGGTGTGGCCCCGACTCCAGCTCTGCAAGCAGTGTCTGACTATACAGAAGTGAAGCTGAGCTGTTGCTACCTCATCTCTTTTCTCCCTGCAGTCCCAGGGAGCTCCACAAAGCTGGTGAGTGTTAACTATAAAATTATTACAATTAACAAAGAAGATGTCTATAAGTTATAAATATCTTCTTTGTATTATTTTAATAATTTGTCTATCAAATCTCAGGAATATAGCAGGGGAGGCTCTGCCTTCTCTGCCTACCCTGACTGCACATCCCTGGCGCATGGGTGCGGGGGCAGTAGCGCAAGCGCGGCGAAGGGGGCACAGCCTCACTGGCATAACAGTTGGGGGCGGTCCGGCCCCTGCCGATGTCAATATTGGAGGCGTGTCCAGCTGGTGGCATCACTAGAGGAGGCGTGCACAACACCTATGGAGTTGCTGTGCTTCCCCCAAGCTCTCCCTTAATGTGACTAGTTGCAGTGCACATGGCATATATTTACGTGGTGGCAGAACGGCAGCGGCCAGGCTATTTTAGCAGTGCGCTGCTAAAAGGGCAGGGCACATTTTGCCCTTTAAAAATCGGGCAGGGTGTGGCACCCTGCTAAAACAGATTAGCGTGAACACTACGCTTGTGTACATTCACATTTATGAAATGTGTATTTTATGCAAAGAGAAACAGACATAGAGTGGTGCTAAAAAGTTTGTGAAACCTTTACAGTTCTGAATTCCTGCATAAATGTGACCATAAATATTCCAGTCTACTGCATCTATTGATCACAATCAGTGGCGGTTGCTAACAAGGGGCTGCTGAGCGGACCAAAACTAGGAGAGGGGAGCCGGATAATACATAACCACTAACTGTACCTGTAACTGTTTTTTTATTTTTAATATTGGCGGGTGTCTGCGGGATCGTATGTTCATGGTGGATCAGTGCTGTGTATCATAGCCGCATCTGCTGAGACAGAGCAATCAGCACCTCCCTGGTATATTTGTCCACCCCCCAGAATCACATTGGCTAGTTGACACAGGAGTCTGGAGGGCGAGCAGTCACATCAGGGAAGAGCATTTTGCTCTGTTCCGGTGGATGTGACTGTGATACATGGTGCTGATCCCCAGTGATCTGATCTTATGTTCCCGCAGATACCTGTTTCAGGGGCGGAGCCGGGGTGTGGCTGGTCACTGTTCCCTGACACTAGGGCATGTCAGGCTCTCAAGTGAGCAGCACGCGGTCAGGCTTTGGGAAACTTCAGCTCTACCTGATCAAAAGAGCAACCTGTCAGAACCATGGGATATTGTGTTCCCAGACTGGATCTCTGTTCTGGAGTCGGTGAGGATTTGGAATGTAAGACACTAGCTGGTTTAATAAAAGTTCCTATGCATGGAGTAGGATCGGACACAGGCACTGAGGAGTGGGAATGAGATGTATGGAAAGGGGAATAAAGTAAGAGAGACACTCAAGTAGATGTGTCTGAGCAGGATTCTGGATTGGGATCAGATGGAGAGACTACCGGACTGGAATCGGCTTAGCAGGATTCCAGATTGGGACTGATTGAGGAAATTATCGGACTGGGACAAGCTAAACAAGATTCCAGATTGGGAACGGCTGGAGAAACTACCAAACTGGGACTGGTTGAGCAGGACTCTAGATTGGGAACGGCTGGAGAGACTGCCGGACAGGGAAAGGCTTAGCAGGATTTTACTGAAGAGCCACATACAGGCAATAGAACTGCAAGCACAGATAACTGGGTCTGAGTCACAGAAGCCAAGTGATGCTGGTTAGCAGAATGATGTTCTGGCAATCTGTCAGTGCAAGAGGAAATCCTTTTATAGGGCTTGGTGAATTCCGATTGGAGCTAGAGGTCACAAGACAAAAACCTGAACCACTGTTGGCTACAACGCGGTCAGGTGACTGTGCCAGAGAGGAAGCAGCAAGCAGAAGTCATGAGGATTTGGGGGGTACTCCAGAGCCGCTGCATGCAGCGGACAGGTAACGGTCAGCAGGGCCATAACTAGGGTAGTGCAACCAGTGCTATGGCACAGGGCACCACAGGTCAGGGGGCACTGTTTGGGCCTGTCAAATTTCTGTTTATTATCATTCTCACTTATAGCTTACTCTTATTTCATCCCCAGCATCTCCTGGTCTCCCCTATCTCTTCCCTGGCTCTTCCCCATGAGGCCATTCCCCTTTTTTGGGTGCATTATGTCCCTTTGAAAAATGAGGGGGGCGCCAATCATCTTTTTGGCACAGGGCACCAAAAAGTCTAGTTACGGTTCTGACGGTCGGGGACGGGGTGGAGACGCTGCAGACGGAGCTGCAGCCAGGTTTGTGACACAACCATCATGACCATCTGTCGCGATGGTGGTTGCAAATACAGCAACCTCCTTCTGACATCTCCTTCTGACACCTTCTTCTACATTTGCATTAAGATGAATGGAATTGCAAAGCTGCTTGTGTGCAGCTCTGCAATTCCATCCATCTCTGAATCAGGCCCATTGGCTGAAGAAATTTTGGCTCATTGCTCCTCACATAACTGCTTCAAGGTTAGGGGGAATATTACATGAGCATTCTGGTTCAAGTCATGCCACACAATATCAATTGGAATAAGCTCTTGCCATTCCAACACATAAATTTCTTCGGTTCAATCCATTTTGTATAGACTGACTTTTGTGTTTATATAGTCATTGTTTTACTGCAAGTCTCAACTATTAATGTTAGAATGCAATGTTTGGTTTTCTACAAACATAAAATGTCTCATTCAAGCCAAAAAGTTTTATTTTAGACACATCTGTCCTCAAATCATTCTTCCAGTAGTTTCTGCCACCCAGACGGCCTTTATCAAGCATTAAAGGGGTAGAAACTTTTATAATGACTTCTTACAGTACTTGCTTAGGCTATCCCCCAATGGACAATGAAAACAATAATGAGCACAACACAAGGAAGGGGGTGTCATTCCTGCCTCAATCTTTAGTTTCCAAAAAATGATCTTTAGGAAGTGAATTTGGCTTTTTTTTGGAGTGCCTTCAGAGCAGGTCTAATTTTTCCAAAAATCCATATTTTAAGGAAAAATTGTCAGCACTTGTACTGGAATCCTGTGGACACCCACCCCTAATGACTAATTGAGCAATTGGAAGTTTCCAATTAGCTTAATTAGTCCTTAATTACTCACCTTCTGCAGCACTGTCCTACTACGCCCCCCATCCAATCCAAGCAGTTGAAAAAGTGGTAGGTTCTGTCGCTGAAATGCTTGGTTAAACTATGCGCATGTCCTGTTCTACGACAGCATTAAAGTGGGTGCAAGGGATAAAAGACAATGCCATCCTGGTGGGCAGGCCAATAATTATGGCCATTATTATGCTAAGAACCTCTTTGATGCAATTTAGCAGAATTATTATTAGGTTCAGCATAGTTAGAGTGTGCACTTGCAATTTAACATTTTTTTTGCTTGCAGCACTACAAGCCTCAGCAGACAGCACCTCACATTGTGCTTAGGGTGTGCAATCTAGGGCCTCTTCCCTAAGCATTTTTTACATGTTCCCTGATCCGCTCTGACGAATCGCCGTTCATTGATTGGTGCCGATACACAGATCGGATTGCGGATCAGCAGATTGGATTGAAACGGCAGAGTGGGGAATCGGGATTGTAGATGTATGGCCTACATTATATTGGGTGATGATCGTACCATTAGCTCTGACACTGATGAGGATGACTCTGAACTTAGGGCCTGATTCAGACCCGCTCGCGAGCGCTGGATGTTCGCAAGCAGGTCGATGCTGGTCCAGTGCGCATGCGCACGACGGAGGCGGCTCCGTCGTGCACATGCGCGAGACCCAGATAGTGACGGGCAAGCCGTCGTTCTGGGTCTCGCTACACAGGGGGCGTGTTGTCGATGTTGAGTGACAGCATGCCCCCTTTGGTGGGCGGGCCAGGGGCGTGACTGCCCAGATAGAGGCGTTCCCATGGGAACGCCTACTCTCTAGGGCCGGTCCCACTGACATCACAAGTGATGTCAGTGGGTGGACTTCTTGCTCTGTAAGAGCAAGAAGTCCACTGGGACATGCGGCAACGAGACCCTACCACAAGGGTCTCGTCGCAAGTCCGATGGTCGCGATGGTCTTGACCATCGCGACCATCATCCTGGCCGCTCGCACTAGCTTTGGGTGGTCCCCCACAGCTATGCGAGCAGCCAGGAGACCGCTCTAAAAATACAATAGGCGTGCACTGATTCAGAGCGAGCGCTCTGAAAGAGCGTCCGGCTCTGAATCAGGCCCTTAATCCGTAATCCATTGTTCAAAATCCATAATGTCCACATATCTTAAGGCGTTGTCTGATGTTGGTGGAAACAATACTGTATTTAATTTTACAGTGATCTAAACAAACTAAATAATTCAGTCACAATAGTGACATTTCTGTGGGAGGAGTACCTGGTTTGTTATACTCTCATGTTATATAGTCTAATCTACAACATAAGGGTTGGTGGGAGGTGCCAGGAACACTAAACAATGTTACATTTTCTGCCAGTCAGTTTGCTGCAGTCAGAGTCGTAACTAGACTTTCCCAACTTCCCAACTTCATCCCAGTGTCAATGTCAATGCTTTGTTATGAAAGTAAAAAATCTACACATAGAAATGAAATGATTAATTGCTTATACTTGTATTTATCAGCAGCAATATTTACTACCATAAGGTATTGAATGTATACTTTACGATACAAAAAAAGGTCTCATAGAGTAAATACTAAACGATAAGATTATCAACATCTTATCATCTTTAAATTGAATGTACACAAATCACTTCTATACATACAGTAGAGCCTGATTCAGAGATGGATGAAGTTTCAATGTTGGATGCAAGCGGCTGATGTTTTACGTTTGCTTGTGCGTACGAGTCGCCATGCACATGCTTCCTGATGATTACCATCAGGGGGACCCAGAGCGAGGTGGAATTTCAGTGGGTTCCTGGTCAGTGGCGTCACAAGGTGGTGCGGGGGGTGCGGCCCACACCGGGTGTCACCCTTCAAGGGGGTGACACCAAAGAGAGCAGCACACACACCCGCGGGCCATACCCCATCCACACCCCCTTCTCTGGCACCGCCGCACCTCCGCCGACCCCAAATGGGCTGGCCCTGCACACTGCCACCGGGGGTCACTTCATGCTTCTTCTCACCGCGGCCAGCTTCCAATGGCACACACAGACATAGAGCACAGAGAATCTTTCTGTGCCTGTGTGTGGCTCTGGACGCTGGCCTCGGTGACATCATCACGCATGCGGCACGCCGGAGGGAGAAGAAGGAGGTTAGCGGACATCGTGAAGAGAGGTAAGTAGTATTGCACAGGGGAGGGGGCACAGCATAAGGGGCATTACTGGGGGCGTCTGGGGCCACTGTATAGGGGTACTACTGGGGGTACTGTATGGGGGCACAGTATAAGGGTAATACTGTCTGGGGCACTGCATAAGGGGAGCTCCTGGGGGTATTGTATAAGGGGCACTACTGGGAGTATTGCATAAGAGCACTACTGGGGGTACTGTATAAGGGCACTACAGGGGGACTGCATAAGGGGAGCTCCTGGGGTATTGTAAAAGGGGCACTGCATAAGAACTCTACTGGGGGTACAGTACAAGGATACTACTGTCTGGAGGCACTACTGGAGGCACTGCATAAGAGGAGCTTCTTGGGGTATTGTATAAGGAGCTCTACTGGGGGCACTGCATAAGGGGCACAGTGTAAGAGGCTTTAATACAGGAGGCATTACATAAAGGGCTATAACACAGGGGGCATTGCATAAAGGGACACTACTAAAGAGGGAGCTGCATAATGGGCACAGCTACAGGGGGCATTGTATAAGGGGCATTACTACTGGGGGCATTGCATAAGGGGCACTACTACAGGTGGCATTGAATAAGGAGCACTACTACTGTGGGCATTGTATAAGGGGCACTACTGTGGGCATTGTGTATAAGGGTCAATAATGTGGTCATTGTGTAAAATGGGCACTACTGTGTATCAGAACATAAATAAGGAACGCTACTTTATGGCGTAATGTGATTCAGGGACACTATGTGTGGTGTAATGTGGATAAGCTTGTGCTACTGTGTGGCATAATTTGAATTTGGGATAGTATTGTATGACCATGCTCCTTTCATTCGAGATCACGCTCCTTTTTTGCGCCACACGCCTTAAGCGCATGCTGTCCTTTTATTGATAAATCACTGAAGAAGGGGGGGGGGTTGTTCCACCATGTCTCTAGGACCACTTTAAGAACTGCTACCCAGAATTTCGAGCGTGGCATCATCACGCCCGCTGGGTGCGCCTGACATTCTGGGAGGAGCACAGAGTGACGGACTGGCGCTGCAGAGCAACAAACACTCACTGGGAAAATGGCAGCGGACATTTTCCCAGTGATCTGCGCATTTTCAGAAAAGATGTCCCAGGGAAAGTAGGCGCTGGTGCCATTTTCCCGGAGACCCGCGCATGCGCAGTAGATTCTGGCATGAAGCCAAAATCTACACCGCTCCCTGCCGCTGAGCCGCTGACAGAGAGGAGGGGGTCCACACAGGCCCCCTCCTCACTTAAAACGCCCCTGGTTACAACCAATGTTCGGCGGCCATTGCTTGGGAGGGTTCCTCAGAAACCCTCTCCCAGTCATTTTTGTGAAGTGAAGCCCATGGGCTACAGCATCACAACTCCATCTTAATATGGCATCAGCTTCGCATTATGGAGCATTTTTAATGATAAATAGGCCCCACAGTCTTGATTTCATTTTTTTGGAACACATATTTTAGAATGTTTTTGTCTGACACATTGGAGTTGCTTGGGGGGAGGAGCAGGTGCACACTATGGGCCTAATTCAGACCCGCTCACGAGCGCTGAGTGCTCACAAGCGGGTCGATGTTGGCCCAGTGCGCAAGCGCACGACGGAGGCGGCTTCGTCGTGCGCATACGCGAGACCCGGATAGCGACGGGCAAGCCGTCACTCCGGATCTCGCTACAAAGGGGGCGTGCTGTCGATGGTGAGTGACAGCACACCCCCCTTGGTGGGCGTGCCGGGGGCGTGGCTGCTCAGATGGAGGCGTTCCCATGGGAACACCTACCGTCTGGGGCCGGCCCCACTGACATCACAAGTGATGTCAGTGAGATTGCTCTCGGCTCTGATAGAGCTGAAAGCACTCCAGGGCTTGCGGCAAATGAGACCCTACCACAAGGGTCTCGTCGCAAGTCCGATGGTCGCGATGGTCTTGACCAGCGCGACCATCTTCCTGGCTGCTCGCTATAGCTGTGGGTGGTCCGGCTCTGAATCAGGGCCTATCAGCACTAAGAAATCTAATGATCAAATAATCTATAATAAACTGCAATAATTAACATGGTTTTAAATGTAAGGTTTCTTAGTACATGTTTGGCCAATAATGTTTGCCCACCTACCACGTCACGGCGAACCTTATATAGGTGGGTCCCTAACATCTCTAATACTGACACACTAATGAATTTATCTAGGACTTACCTATCATAGGGCCCATTAGATGTGTGTACTGCAATGCAAGGACCCATACCAATTAAAATCACCTGGGGCAGATAGGTGAGGTGCTAGCCCAAAAGAAGAGGTCTCACCTTCAAAATGTACCTTAAATACATACACAGGAAAAAGGAGTGGCTGAGCTGCACATCCTAATATTAAACATGTTAATAGGTGCTACCATGCTGAGAGGGGGAGGAGCAGGTGCACACTATAAGCACTAAGACATCTAATGATCAAATAATCTATAGTAAACTGCAATAATTAACATGGTTTTAAATGTAAGGTTTCTTAGTACATGTTTGGCCAAAGACGTATGCCCACCTACCACGTCACGGCAAACCTAATATAGGTGGGTCCATAACATCTCAACATTGGAGTTGCTTGGCAACATTTTGTGAAGAAATAAGGAGCCAAAGAACTGTCTTTGATGGACTGGCCGGTACAATCACCGATTTCAACCATATTGAGCTTCTGTAAAATGAGCTTCTATGTGAGGTCAGGGAAAAATGTCTTACAAGTCAGCCACACCTCTGGGAATAGCTACAAAAGCTGTGGGTACAAATTCCCCTTTAATATCTTCAAAACCTGACAGCTAGGAGTATATTTACTAAAGTTAGAGTTTTCAGAAATGGAGATGTTGTCCACAGCAACCAATCAGATTCTACTTAACATTTATCTAGCACCTTCTAGAAGATAATAGCTAGAATCTGATTGGTTGCTATGGGCAACATCTCCACTTCTAAAAACTCTCACTTTAGTAAATATACCCCATAGAATGCCAAATATCTGCTAAGTTGTAATTACTACAAATGGAGGAATCTTAATGTAGATTTTGATAATTCGAACATTTATCTAAAAGAAATATAATGAAATATGTAATTGCCAATGTATTGGTTATAATTTAATTTGATTTAATGGTACCTTCATTAAAAAAAAGTAGCTATTCTTTTACAAACTAACACATTCCAATTTTTGCACACGAGTATCTAAATATGGGAAAATCACAAGGCAAATTCCTATTAGCTGGCACTAGACACCTCTGTTTGTGCAGATGGACCTTGATCTCCGCTAATGGACATGAGCTTGTGATACAAAATGGCCATTTTTGTGGAGGAGCATACATTTGATATAGAAGATGGGTAAATGAGGGCATTCCTTGCTAAGTACAGAGTAAGCATACTGTACCTGTGCACCTGGGTTTGCAGAGCATTGCAAAAATTAGTAGTCATTTAATTTTGCAAAGTGGGATGATTGAAAACAGATAAAGGTGTATATCGGAGGGACACACAAGCATTTCTACTCTGCAAAAACGCTTTACTTTTTCACCAACTCTGTGCTGGCAGAGACTGGGAGTATATTTACTAAAGTGAGAGTTTTTAGATGTGAAGATGTTGCCCACAGCAACCAATTAGATTCTACTTATCATTTATCTAGCACCTTCCTAGAAGATAATAGCTAGAATCTGATTGGTTGCTATGGGCAACATCTCTGTTTCTAATAACCTGCACTTTACTAAATATACCCCTGGGTCTCATCCTATATTTTTATTGGGACATTTTGCACCATACAGTTGCATTCCTACCTTTGCCAATTTAAGAAAAATGAAACGCACCAGATGTAATACAGACAGTCCAGCTGTTCAATAATTCTAAAGAACTGAAAAAGGTTCAACTGTCTGCAGTGCACCCATAACTTAGCTGTGTATTTTGCAGCTTTATCCAGAAAAGTTTTTATTTTTTATAAAATAAGAATTAATTTTGTATTTTTTTTAATTTTGTTCCCACCAGCTGGAGACTCATCAGCACAAGTTTATATTTTTCTTTTTGTTGTTTGTCTTTTGAAGTGCTGACCATGTTAGGATTGAGGTAATACCAGATGTAGAAGCACTGCATTAGTATACAAAAACGTAGTACTTAACATTTTGCAAAAAGGATTGCGTAGCCATGAACTTTTCAAACCATGGGGTAGATGTACTAAGCCTCGGAGAGAGATAAAGTACCAACCAAGCAGCACCTGTTACTTTACAGCCTTTGGGGTCTATGTACTAAGCCTTAGATGGAGATAAAGTGAACAGAGATAAACTACCAACCAACCAGCTCCTAATTGTCATTTTTCAAACACTGTAACATGGCAGTTAGAGGCTGATTGGCTGGTACTTTATCTCAGTCCACTTTATCTCTCTCCAAGACTTAGTACATCTACCCCCATATTTCTAAAGTCAATGACAGCCTGGTGTCAGGTGTGTGGCCGTGCGCTGCTAAGATAATTCGTCATAAAACAGTTATCATTTTGTAAGTCAATTCTGTAAGCACCGATAACACGTTCTGTTGAATCAATATATTATTTGGATGTCTGATAACATTCCTTTTACCTTCCAGTGAGCACAACACAGTGATTCTACTACCTCTGGCTATAATGTAAGGTAACAAAGGTTTGTCTATAAGGAAAAAGAAATATATATTGTACCAAAATATCAAGTGGAAAAAACAGTGGCTAATCTGTCATGTGTGCACCCAGGTTTGACCACTTTGCCCGCCCAGTATGTGTCGGCTCCCTATGCTTGTCATGCGACGCCATTTTTCTAGTGATATATTCAGAAAGATGGTGTCAGAGTCTTTGCCCTTTTCTGCACATGCACCTTCTTTCAAATTTTGGGGCAAAGTACTAAGCCTTGAAGGGAAATATAGTGGAGAGAGATAAAGTACCAACCAACCAGCTCCTGTCACTTTACAAGATGTGTTTGAAAAATGACAGTTAGGAGCTGATTGGCTGGTACTTTTTCTCTCACCACTTTAACTCTCTCTAAATCCGCATATCCACTATATGATGTTACTGAGCGATTGCACGATTACGACATCGTAATCGTGCAATCGCGCAGTAATCGTGCACAAATCATGCGCAAATTGGGCACTATTATGTTGGAAATGACCAGTGATGCGACATCAATTATCTACTGAACATGCTGGTCAATCTGGCGATAATGACAGATTACCCATGTTCAGAGATACTGACCAATCAATCGTTCAGTGTAGGCACTGCAGGGGAACAGCAACGACGCTACTATTACAATGTTGTAATCGTACTGTCGTACCGCCGTCGCCTAGTTGATGTGCGGCTTAAGACTTAGTACATCTACCCCTTTGTCCCTGGACAGATGGCTCCGCAGTATGAGTGTAGGGAACTGGCGCACCACATGGGCAGGCATGGGGGGTTACTTCACACGCCCTCCCCCCAGCTCTTAATGTGCCCCTGTGAGAAAGGCTAACATGTTTACATTGCATATTATTTTGGAAAATTAAATGTTCTAGCTAGTTTAATTTTACAGTCTGCACAGATGTGGTATTTTTTATATTCTACTGCATGCATGCACTTAATGGTAAGTAAACTGATAGTACAATCTGGGATTAAACACTGCTATGACAAAGCGCTCTTTGAGTACAGTACTTAAACAAAGACCAAAAAAAAAGTTAAAAGATTCTTCTATGAGATCAGAGTCATTGAACAATTTTATCGCTTGGTAAACATCAAAGAAAAAACAAATAACAATGACATTTAAAATAAGAAGACCTTTCAGCCTTTACATTAACTGGCATTCAGATAAAAAATATAAGCAATTGCACTTTGGGAACATCTGAGGAGAATTGAATGTCTTTCCAGTCTGACCTTTACAGCAGATTGCTCATTTAATATTCTTAAAAAAGAAACACAACAGAAAAACATAATGGGTCTGATGTCGAGTTGGTCGCAAATGAAAAGTAATTTATGCTTATAAAATAGCTGCGTGTAAAAATACTATATTTAGGCCCATATGCTGACACGTAAATAGCGCTGACTAAGGGCTACAGCTACTTGTCTCTTATAACAGCTAGATATTGGAAAACAGATACTCATTATTTAAAACTTACTTGAAAGTACTTTACAGCCTTTTTCTATTTCATTATAAGGAGTTGTCGGCTGCCGGTTACAATTTAGGTCTCAGGTGTGGGACTTTACTTTATACAACCGACTCTGCACAAAAAATATTGGGATTCAATTAAGGAGCACAATTGTTGCTGGGGAATACTCCTAAAGGGGAACAATTTTCGCAGCTCCTGAGGATTCCATTTGTGGACATTGTTCATTGACGGTAAGGTACTATAACTTATACTGGAATCATATATCAAGAGCTTAGAAACAGCTTTTTATTCTTTTTATTGTAGTCATTGTATTTGAACATGTTATATTGACATATGTATGGGGGTTCACAGTGCGATCACACACAAGATACACTACACAAACTGGTGTGGTACTCATTCTGCATCCGTTCAATATAGTAGATGAAGGGTGTGGTCACATACCGAAGGTCCGTGGTCACTGAAAATGGGGCATGCCAACATGACATACCACTCATTTCTTGTCACTCTGGGAACATTCCTTTCCATTCCATATGCACCTTACCTATATGGTAGTTTCTCACAATGTGGAACCTCTGAAGAAATGTATCCTCCCTGGGAAGACGTCATCTTTAGTCGGTATTCACTATTCATGTAGGTCACATCGTCCGGAAGATGCCTATTTGTGTAGGAATATTGAAAAGTGTCTTCAACCAGACTCATTCTCCCTGTGTAACTTCCTTCTCCCTGCATCTCTCAGCCACACAATCTCCTCCTGCGTCATCTCTCAGCACACCATCACCTCCCCACCGTGTAGTCTCTCAGCACTACATCGCCCCCCTTCCTGTGTCATCTCTCAGCACCGGGCAGGCAGCAGTATATTCACTAATGCTTCTCTTTCATTATAGTGTCCCCGGTCACACAGGAAGCAGGGGCGCAGTTTTCCTCCCTCCCCCTTTCTCCCTGGGCCCCTGTAATTGGCTAGCTGTCAGTCCAGGGGGTGGGGAGAGCAGGGACGAGGTGGGAAGACAAGAGTCTTCCCTGCTCTTCTTCCCTCAGGAAGCTCCTAATGTTTTCCTGAGATGGCGATTTTTTTTTCATAGCAGCGAAACGGAAAGTTCTCTCCATACTACTGTATGGGGAAGCAATAGTTCCACAAACCAGGGGCACCGCTGGAGAAATCTCAGGTTTCTCCACGGTAACCCCTTCTATAAATAAGGAGAAGCAGTGAAAAGCACTTTTATCACTGATAAAGGGCTCACTGCTACATGAATAGACTGCTAAATTAATACACTTGTGCACCTCCTAGGTGGTAAAATTAACTGTGTAGGATCAGACATATCGCTGGCCAATGGGCACCCAATATATTGACCGATTAATTGATCAGCCTATGTATCTGCCAGTGTGCACCCAGCTTTAAGCACATATGACAAGACTAAAACCTTATAGAAAACTAGCCCTTTTATGACTGATCGTCTCTCAGCACACCATCACCTCCCCACTGCATCATCTCTCAGCCACACCATCACCTCCCCCTGTGCATCATCTCTCAGCCACACCATCACCTCGCCCCTACATCATCTCTCAGCACACCATCACCTCCCCCGTGTCATCTCTCAGCCACACCATCACCTCCCCCCCTGCATCATCTCCCAGACACACCATCACCTCCCCCCTGCATTGTCTCTCAGCACACCATCATCTCCCCATGACATCATCTCTCAGCCACCCCATCACCTCCCCTCCTGTTGCGCCTCTCAGCACACCATCCCCTCCCCACCTGTGGCACCGCTCAGCACATCATCACCTCCCACCCTGCGTCATCTCTCAGCACACCATCACCTCCCCCCTGCATTGTCTCTCAGCACACCATCACCTCCCCCCACGTCATCTCTCAGCCACACCATCACCTTTCCCCTTTCATCGCCTCTCAGCCACACCATCACCTCCCCCTGCTGCATCTCTCAGCATACCATTACCTCCCCCCCTGCGTCATCTCTCAGCCATACCATCACCCCCCACATCATCTCTCAGCCACACCATTGCTTCCCTGTGTCAACTCTCAGCACACTATCACCTCCCCCTGCATTGTCTATCAGCCACACCATAACCGCCCTGTGTCATCTCTCAGCACACCACCATCTCCCCCTGCATCATCTCTCAGCTACACTATTGCCTCCCCCTGTGTTGACTCTCAGCACACCATCACAGCTACACACATGCACTGACACACATACACATTGACACACACACTGACATAGATACACACACTGACATACAGACATGCACACACTGACACACTGACATGCACACACTGACACAGATACACACACTGACACAGATACACACACACACTGACACAGATACACACACTGACATACAGACATGCACACACTGACACACTGACATGCACACACTGACACAGATACACACACTGACACAGATATACACACACTGACACACAGACACTGACACATACACACATACACACACACTGACACACTTCAATTGTTTTAAAGTCACCCCCCTGTGGCAAAATTCCCCCCCATGGAGTGCCGGAAAAGGAAGAGTGTGTCACTCTGTCACGTGGCAAGTCTCAGACTGAAAATGACAGTGACTGCCTGGGAGGGGCTGTATGCTTCTGCTGCTGCTCTCTACAGTCAACACCAGCAGGGACAGTTGCCTGCTCATTATTAGTGACATGTCTTCTTTGGTCCGGGTGCAATGATGGTGGGGGTACGGACGGTGCAAGCATGATGCCCTGGCTGGCGGCGCCCCCCCTCTGCTGGGCCTTCCACGGTGCCCACGGCATGTGCCCTGCTCAACCCTCCCTAGTTACACCACTGATAACCCTCTCCAGACATTGATTTTTATCTCACAAACTGTTCTCGGTGTAATGAGATAAGAATCTTTGGATACAAAGATATTAATCAAGCCATACAAAGAAATATCAGTTAGAAAGACATTTATTACAAAATAAAAGAAAAAGTTAATTATAATAAGCACTTAACTTGCTTGTCCGATCATCTACTCAGATCATTAATGGTGTCCTTCCCAGGAGCCCCTCCAACACCTTGGAGCTGGATCTTGTACATCGAGCAATAGGCTGATTTTATACTGACAAATGACAGTTTATGTAGGAGAAAAACTCATACATAAACATTTTAACAAGTATAAAGGACATGTTTGGAAATATACATAAATATTAATAGACAGTAGGGGGCACTGTTGCCTCAATTATGAATGTTGGCAATCTCAACAACAACTTGTTTTATGGTGTATGCTTTCAGATAAGATGAAGGTAAGACCATGTTTTCTCAGGATTAAGTATGTCTGGTCACAGAACTAAACACCTTATGCAATGTCTGACCACCTTCTAATGTCTGACCATTATCTATTGTCTGATCATACAATATGGCTTTCAGCAACCATTTTATGCACTCCCATTACAATAGACATTTATTTTAAAGAAAAAAGTGAATTATAATAAACACTTAACTTGCTTTTCAGATCATTTACTCAGAATATAAATGGTTTCTTTCCCAGGAGCCCCTCCAACACCTGGGAGCTGGATCTCGTACATTGAGCAATAGGCTGATTGTATACTGACAAATGACAGTTTATATAGGAGAAAAAGTCATAATAAGCATTTAACAAGTATAAAGGTCAAATATACGTAAATATTAACAGACAGTAGGGAGCACTGTTGCCTCATTTATGAATGTTGGTAATCTCAACAACAACTTGTTCTCTGATATAGAAGACAAGAAAGCTTTGGTCTCAACATAAGGGGCATCAACTTTCTTGATAATACATCCTGAAAGAAGGAAGAAGCAGGATGAGTCTCAATATCTGAATACAACATAATACATCAGTACTATAAATATAATTTTCTACTTAAATGTCTCAGTGTATTTGTCAAACAGCAAAATCTACACCTGAACCCTTGTTAGATCTTACTAAACAAACAGAATAAACATTTATTTTAATCTGCTGCTATACTGTAATAAACAGATATACAGTACATCCTACTGTAATATCTAATCTATATATAACATTGAACTTTTCAGTTCCCTAAACAAAACATTCACACTGGCAGTTTTGTGGATGGTAAGAAATGCAAATGACCCTCCAGTGTACTCTGTGCTGTGTTTGTTTAAAGTTACTCAATGTCTCGAAGATGTTTATCTTTGTCAAACTTGAACATTTTCTGCATTGTCTCTGTCCATGGTTTGAAATAAGGCTTTGCTGGAATGTAACATCAGCTCCATCATAGCAAGTCTTTGCACAATCAGTTCTGTGTCTGCGTACACCATTCAGGCTATGGGCATGTGTAATAGCACGTACAGAGGGTGAGCGTCAATCATCAAAGAGTAGGTGTCCACTGCAGTGCAGCAGAATTTTGACTCCCCTGCGTCCATTGGGCACAGGGCCAATAAAAGCTATCTGCCACACTTGTCCTGCTCATTTTCCTCTGTATGTAGAGGCCATGTCTTCAGTTCGCTTTTCCTTGTAGTTCACCAGCTGACCTTTTTTTGCATTTCTCCACAATGTTTCTTGCCATCAACTGTGTCATGGGAATTTATTTTCTCTGGGCCCAGGTATACGTGCCTTCTGCTTTTCTGTGGCCACACTGCACATGAGTCCATTCTCCCAGATTGTACAGTTCAATTTGCTCTTCAGAGGTAAGCGCCACTGTTATGCCTTGAACCAGTACACCCGTAACTTCATTGCCATCTAGTCCAGTGTGGGCATTGACATGGCCCACGGACACAGGCCTTCAGTTGCACAGGGCAGTGCCACCCCAGATAACTGGCAGGAATGCTGCTGCTGTCCAGCAGTGCCCTTGTATTGTAAGTGTGGCTGATTCATCTGTGAACCACACAAGTTGCAGCTGGTCTTTTTTTAATTTGGCATATGGCTCTGCCACCTGAACTGGTCTCCCACCTATTTGCAGTAGGGGTAGCTTCTTTTCTTCACTTGTCCGCCTGACAGTCTGAAAAGTTGGCTGCATTGCTACAGAAAGAGTCCATAAAAGTTCTGCATTGGTGTACGCAGCACTATAATCCAGTCCTGGTATTGTTGGCAACAATGGTTTAAACTTGACAAGCACAGCAGACGGCTGTGATATAACTGGTACAACGTAAGGGCTTTGTTGTTTCATGCATATCCTTTCCTGTAAGTACCATCATCCATGTATCAAAGTCTGATTTTGCATCCCCCTGTTATGCACAATCCATTCCTCTGCTTTGAACGCCTCAGCAATCGACATGTCAGCTCTGGTAACTGCTGTTGGTGACTGTGAATCTTTCAGCTGATTTAAAACCATTGACTGATAGGGGTTATCAGGAAATACACTGGGGTCTGATCTTTCTTGCTACTCACAATCAGCTTTTCTGCAATGGAAAACACAGTGGCCCTGATTCAGGGCCGGTCACTCTGACAGAGCGCTCGCTCTGAATCAGGGCCGTCCTTCCTGATTTTAGAGCGGCCTCCTGGCTGCTCACATAGCTATGGGTGACCACCCATAGCTATAGCGAGCGGCCAAAAAGATGGTCGTGATGGTCAAGACCATTGCGACCATCGGGCTTGCGACGAGACCCTTGTGGTAGGATCTCATCTGCTGCAAGCCCTGGAGTGTTTTTGGCTCTATCAGAGCCAAAAGCACTCCCACTAACATCACTTATGATGTCAGTGGGGCCGGCCCCGGTTCCCATGGGAACGCCTCCATATGGCCAGCCACGTCCCCGGCACACCCACCAAAGGGGGTGTGCTGTCACTCACCATCGACAGCTCACCCCCTTTGTAGCATGCGCATGACGGAGCCGGGTCCGTCGTGTGCATGCGCACTGGCCCAACATCGACCCGCTCAGCACTCACAAGCGGGTCTGAATCAGGCCCTCTGTTTAAATCCCAAATTTCTCTCTGTTGCTCTCTGTTATCAAACAACATTTCCCCAATCAGTTGGTTTGTTGTGGGTACAAGACCGTTGTGCATTGCCATATGTGATGGCTCACTGGTATCAGTGTTTTTCCCAACACAACTGTCTCATCAATAGCTGATAAACCATAATCGTCATTTGCAAAGAATGCATTTTTTTATCATTGTGAAACTTCACAGTAACTCACTGGTAATCATGCCATATAAATGAAATATCATCATGGGGGCAGTTCTCTGCCTCAGGGGTATGGACTTTGACTGCAATCCTGCCTATCTCCCACCCCCTGGCTCTTGGTAATTCTCATTCATCACTGGGCATCATAACCACTCCCCCATCATCACTTAGCCCAACGTTTTCTAATGGGCAGTTCCTGGTTCTTGTTCAATTTATGACACACAGTAAACTGGGCAGTACATGGCAATTCAGGTGTACCATCATTCACCTCTGGAACCAATGGCATATTGTCAGAAACCTCATTTTCTAATACATCTTGCACACATTTGTTTCCATTCAATTCAGAATCAAACTCTTGTTCTAACAATGTGTGACTATCAAGATCTTCTGTGATATCAATACTTCTCTCAATTACAGCTGTGCTTCTAAAGTGCTATGTTTCTCTCTCACTATCAGCTGCTGCTAAGTAATGAACCCCCTCCCTTGTATATTCATGGGACAATGTGGATTCAGGTTTTCTCTCTCTATCTGTGAGACAGGCTTGCTTATTACTGCTACATTCTTCTGCATAGATTTTACACTCCCTCCACCCTTCACAACATCTACGGGACTATGCAAAACTTCACTATGTTTACGCTCATCAATAACAGGCAGTGAAAAAACAACATTATGCTTTCTCTGGAAATCAACCAGCTGAATTTCCAATTTATCTGAGAAAATTTGCATATTTCTTAAAAATCTTAAAATGTGTTTTTCCTTGTTTGTTTCAGTAACACAAAGACAGTAAACAGAGAACATGCACATATACTGTGACATATATTATACACTCTGTGACTGATCAGGCCACTCCTCCCTCATTAAAATGAGACAGAGGAACATTCCTTCAGGACAACACTGAACCATGAAGGCAATTTACAATGGGTTTGCACAACCCTAAACGATCGGCTGCACATTCTAAGCAGATTTATGACTATTAACCCTTTGTATCTCACTTCTCACATCATTAATGTTCTCGGTGGAATGAGATAAGATTCTTTGGATGAAAACACGTTAATCAAGCCACACAAACAAATATCAGTTTAAAAGACATTTATTACAGACTAAAAGAAAAAGTATATTAACACCTAACTTGCTTGTCAGATAATCTACACAGAACATAGATGGTTTCCTTCCCAGGCTTTGTATACTGACAAATGATAGTTTATATAGGAGAAAAACTCATACATAAGCATTTTAACAAGTATAAAGGTCATGTTTGGAAATATACATAAATATTAATAGACAGTAGGGGGCACTGTTGCCTCAATTATGAATGTTGGCAATCTCAACAAAAACTTGTTTTATGGTGTATGCTTTCAGATAAGATGAAGGTAAGACCATGTTTACTCAGGATTATGTATGTCTGGTCACAGTGAACTTTGTCCATTTCTAGATTCTCTCTGCCTAAAATACCTTATACAATGTCTGACCAATATTTAATGCCTGATACATTTATAAATTCACTGCACACAATAGGGCTCTCAGCAACCATTTTCAGCACTCCCATTACACTAACACTATGTGTTAATATTGTCACCCAGCCATTCTTTACTAAGAAAATGTATTCTATATACAGTATTTGTTATAAAAAGTGTTGTGTTAATTTCCTCATATATTTTATCTGTATTTATTAAAGGTTATATTTTAGAGTATACTATTTCTTGTATCACACAAGCCATAAATAATAATCAAGTAGTGCCCCCACAAAGAGTTCTTCCTGCTGTTGTTGTAGATTATCCTTTTCTACAACAATTTTTCTAAGGACATATAGAAGTTAAAACACAACAGCAAACCCATCCAAAAAGAAGCTCTTCACAGATCACTATTATCTGTGCAGGCTTCTTTACTGTCAAAAGTGAAGAAAGGGTTAAAAAAAAAAAAAAACTGAATGGGTCCCCCCTAAATCTATAACCAGCTCCTGACTTCTCAGTCTGCACTGGTACATGAAAATTGAGGGAAAAACAAGCATGAGGATCCCCCTATTTTTCTAACCAGCACCACTTTCAACTAGCCAGCAGCTTACACTATAGCCAGGATACACACAGATTGGGGTTCCCCTTCTATAATGGAAAACCAGCCCCAAACTGGTTTGCTCAGTACTGAAAATCCTTGGAAAGTCGGGACCCCCTGCATCCCTGGAGGTGGTGTATGTGAGGTTAATACAGTAAACAATAGAAAATAATATTGTTCTTTACAGTGGGACTACAGTTCCCAGCAAGCCTGCCCTGACGTGCAGGCACTTGTGGAACAACAAGTGCCAGCATGCCCAGATATTAAGTGCCTGCTGGCACCTGTAGTCCCACTCTAAAGAAAATATAAAAATAATGACAGGACATGCATGCCGAATGTGTTAATCCTTTGTTTAAAAGAAAAACAAACAAAACACTAACACTTCATACTTACAAAGTCTTTGGATTGGCTCGGTCCTCTTATTTCCATGAAGTAGTCCAGTGGTTGAAAAATAATAAACTGGCGTCCCTAGCCTACACAGACACGCACTGTAAGTACAATCATTTCGACCTGGAATGACACAGTATAGGTGCAGTTCATATTCAGAGGTTAGAAGGTGATAATATCACTCCAATCATTACTGCACGACAAACAGAACTGCAGCAGTGTCCTGCGGGTGGTCTGGAGGTCAGGGGACACTCTGGCACCGCTGATCTGCATAGGAGAGTAGTGTTGATTGGGTGCACAGAAGCCAGGGTTAGTAGCACTACTTCTGCAAGTCTTACCTGATACTTACTACCACGTTTCATCTTTCATCAGATCTTTTAATGCAATTAATAGAAAGGCCCATTAACCAGTATCTCCTCTGCATCGTAATTAGCTACGTTTCATAATAGTTTCTAAGTTGTCAACAAATCTGCAAATGTAATCATACTCGGGCAAATAAACAGGATCTAATTGAAATGCTTGAAGAAAAAAAATGATCAGGTCTAATGGAACTTTCCCCATATGTGATACATGTATTGGATACATTTTCTGGTCCTCCCACACGAGTGTCCAATACCTTGCTTTTCCTTCATCATTACTGTAATTATCATTTAAAGAATAGTAAGACACATCTACCACATTATAATATTTCTACACATATCTCCCAAGCGCCGTTTGTTCTTTTTACTTCTACGACACTGAATATCCCTGTCCAGTACTACATGCAGAGAAAGTGATCTATTTTGTACATTAACTGATAATGGTCACATACTGAGAGCATATGTATAGCATTCAACTCAATTTTAAATAAAAAATGTTCAATAAAAGTTGCAATTGGGTGAAAATAAGCAGTATTGCCAGTTTAAGGAGAAAAAGCTATTTTTTCTAAGTCTAATCAATATGATATAGACATGAAATAGTGCATGTATTCTCTCACACGACAGTCTTACTCTCATTGATATATTATTCAATCAGTTTGTATTACCAAGCAGTGACTTTTTCACACTTTGTTAACTCTAGAAGCACAAAAAATAGCATATAAAGGTTTTAAATGTTCCCAAGGCACAAAATTACACAGTGAGATTGTTTCAGGCAAATAACATTGTGCAGTCATTTCTGTCTGCTACAACAGCATCAACCTTTTTCTAACGCCTGACCTACGTTTTGAAGGTAAAATACACAAGACTTGATTTCATGAAAATAATACAGTATAGTTTATATTATGTGTTGGTCAGGTTTTCCTGAAAACTGAATGCACCCAAATTTTATGATTCTGAGATGAAACCAGTCCTAGTTTGGGTAACTTTTGAGGGTCCGAATAGAACCAAGTCCAAGCTTGGGTCTGCTGTAAGTTCAGAACTCGGATTTAAAAATTGAATCTCGGGTTTTGGATTGCATGTAAGCAAGTCCAAATTACATGATTTTAGCTGTTTTTATCAATTTGAAAGAAATTCAAAACCAAAACTGAATCTGAAACAAAACACTTGAGGGTGATTTTGCAAAACTAAAAACCAAAACCATAAAATTTTAGGGTAATTTTTCTTAAAACCAAAATCAAAGCCAAAACACAGGGGTCCGTCCACATCACTAGTTTACATGGCTATTGGCTAATCATACAATGTGTACATTTTTCATAAATGTCTGTTTTTAAGCAGTAGTAGCTTACACGTACACCATTAAATATCACTTCTCTAATATAGGAGGAGTGAAATTATGCCTAAACAATATTAAGCTAAATAACACACCTGGTTCGGGAAACATCCACCCACAAACTGTATGCTATAGGAACTTCAATAATTGATTTAACATAGATTAAAAAATAAATATATATATATATATATACTTGCTTACAGCGCTATGCCGACTATCAAAGGGACATGTGTAAAAAACGAATATCACATAACAGACTACAGGACCATTAAAGTAATGGGAACACGATCAATAATAGATATCTGCAGTCTAATAACATGTTACATATCCACTAAGCATAAATCTAATACAATTTAATTGAATCACATTAATATGACAGAAAGAGTTGTCATTTACATAAAACAGGATAAATTCAATTGTTCATTAAGGCCTGCCGGGGACACAGTATTCAAACGATGTATCCACATTGCCTCCAATTTCAAAAGATTTTTAGCTCGGTCACCACCCCTTACTGATGGTAAAATTTGATCTATAAGTTTGTACCTGAGGGTCGCTAAACTATGTTTGGCCGCTACAAAATGTTTCGCAACCGGCTGATCACTTTCTCTACCCTCCAAAGCTAATCTAATGGAGGACCTATGTTGTACCGCTCGTTCTCTAAAGGTACAGGTGGTTTTACCCACATAGGCCAACCCGCAAGGGCATTTAATGAGATAGATGACATATCTACTCATACATGATAAAACCTGATGGATAGCAATTTTTGTTCCTAAATGTGGATGGGTAAAAAAAGGACCCACCTCTAAATAACGACATGTCATGCAACCTGTACAACGATAGGACCCAGGTTTTTTAGACATAAAATGAGTTGGTTGACTTATTTGATTGGTGACGTCATTCTTCACTAGCCAATCTTTAATATTTTCTCTCTTTTAAAGCAAGAGAGAATGCGAGTGTCTTGTAGTGAGGGGATACGTTTATCGGATTGTATTAATGGCCAGAATCTCTTAGAAGTATGATTCACAATATTATTGGTATTTGAAAAATGAGTAATTAACGGAAATATTTTTTTAGAGGAAGATTTCTTCTGTTTAGATAGACATTCATCTCTGGTCATAGTTAAAGCTTTTTGTCTGGCCAATACCAGATCTTTAATAGGGTAACCCCTCATTAGAAACTTATTAAACATTAGATCCATCTGGATCTTAACATCCTCATCCCTACTCGCAATGCGTCTTACCCTCAGGAATTGAGAAAAGGGAAGACCCTTTTTAAGGGCCGGTGGGTGACAACTAGAGGCATGCAGCAAGTTATTTCTATCCGAAATCTTGGTATATAAACCAGTCGACAAACCTTGACTAGTTTTACATATTTTCACATCTAGATAATTAACTGTCATGGGATCACAAACAAAAGTGAATTTGATTGTTTCATCCATCTGATTCACTTCCTCCATGAATAGATTAAACTCATTACTGGTACCCGCCCATAGAACGAAAATATCGTCTATGTAGCGGGTAAAAAAGAGCATTTTCGATGTAAATCTAGGATTAGTTAAAAACAATTGTTTCTCTATCTCGAACATGTATATATTCGCAAAGGCGGGGGCCACATTCGAGCCCATGGCACAGCCCCACCTCTGCAAATAAAAGCATCCATCAAAATAGAAAAAATTACGAGACAGTGTTTTCTCTAGCAAGGACATGAAAAAATTCAATTCTGGTCCCCTAAACAGAGGACTTCAAAAGGTAGTGATAGATTTCTTCAGGTGTATCTGACCCCGAAGCATCCTTAAAGGTTTTCTTAATTAATACAGAGTCTACATCTGAGTCAGAGAAGCTTAAAGTCTCTCCTAAAGGTAAGGAATTGGGACAAATCCTCCCAAATCCTGATAATTTGTACTTTGGGACATGTTCTGTTTTATGAGCAATAGTACATGCAATTTAAGTCAAGGCAACCAAACTATAATCATATCATGTGAAACAAAGTTAGTGGTCAAATCTCAATTAGGATAATTAGTTGAAACATTCCATCAGTTTTGAACTCTTGTATCAATCAAGATTTAAATTAACCACTTTATGCACTGGCAAGACAACTTGAAGTAATCCGTAGCAAAAAAAAGGAAATAAAAACATTAATATAACCCTACACCAACACTGAAGACGCTTGGAATGTAAAAGAGTAGGGTGCCATGTCAAGACATCCAAAAGGATCCCATAAACAACAAGTTATTGTAGACCGGCACTCACTGTTAGTCCATTGTAATGACCAGGGTGCTAGAGCCAGGAGACAGCAAGCAGAGGCAGGCCGAATCTTCATATGTATACATAAGGCAGCACTCCACGGATTTATCATACAGCATAAATGAGCCACTACCAGGCTTCAACGTAGCAACATTTCAGATTTATTACAAATCTTTCATCAAGCTAAAGATACAAACATAAGTCCTACCTTAAATACTTTAAGCACCCAAGTGTAAAGCAGCGGTGGGCGGGCATCCTTCCCCCTCCGTTGGCGTGCAGCGTGACGTCACACGCCCCGCATCCAACGTCAGGTCAGGTGTGCACCTGTTGCCATAGAGATGTGAAGCCCATCACCAATAGTTTCTATAGAAACATGTAAACAATCTTGCTTACAGCGCTATGCCGACTATCAAAGGGACAAGTGTAAAAAACCTGATGTTGGATGCGGGGCGTGTGACGTCACGCCGCACGCCGACGGAGGGGGAAGGATGCCCGCCCGGTGCTGCTTTACACTTGGGTGCTCAAAGTATTTAAGGTAGGACTTATGTTTGTATCTTTAGCTTGACGAAAGATTTGAGATAAATCTGAAACGTTGCTACGTTGAAGCCTGGTAGTGGCTCATTTATGCTATATATATATATATATATATATATATAAAATATCATACAAACTCGGTACTCGGTTTTCAAACTGCAACTCTTTTATCTTTTTTTAACAAGTTTATCTGTAGATTTTACAGAAGTAAAATAATACAACTATACATAATCAAATAAAGAGGTATATGAAATATTCAGATCAACAAAACAATATGATATCAAGTTAGCACTTATATCAACTATCCAATCTAAATATTGAAAAAATATACATGGAAAGCAGAACTACGTAGGGGGTAGAGAGAGGAAAAAGAAAAAGAAAGAGAAGGAAAGAAGAGAAAGAAGGGGAAAAATATGTTGGGGAGGGGCCATGGGAGTTAAAGAGGAAACCGAGTCCAGATTTAAACAGATAATAGGTGAATTATGATCATTAAAGTAGTAGGTTCGAAAAGCCTGAGGGTAGGGATCCATGTGGTGTGGTGTTATTATAAAGAAACCTGTCACCCCAAACTATAAGAAACTTATGGGAGGTGTTATGAAGATAAGCTGAAATTTTATCCATGGCCACCACATGCCAGATTTTATTTATGAGTTATTGGCGAGGAGGAGGGTTGATATCTTTCCAGTGCCTTGCAACTAAACATCGAGCTGTGTTTAAGATATGTGAAGAAAGCTTATCAGCATGTGGATTGAGGCCCTCGAGTGGACAGCCAAGTAGAAAAGACCAGGGAGATTTAGTCAGTGGTATTTTTAGTATTTCTGAAAGGAGGACAGCAACCTCATCCCAGAATTTGTCTATTTTAGGACATGACCACCATATGTGAATGTAGGTGCCTGCCTCACCGCTATCTCTCCAGCAACGATCAGATGCTAGGTGATACATATGCAGGTGGGTAGGCACCAGGCACCATCTGTAGTATATCTTGTAGGCATTTTCCTTTATTAAGGTGGAAATAGAAGATTTGGATACCCTCTCCCGCACCACAGACCATGTGCCCTCATCCGGTGGGCTCCCTAGATCCTTTTCCCACTGAAGTTCATGGCCAGGTGTATCTGGTAAATTAACATTCAATAAAAGATTATAGATGACAGATATAATACCTTTCATGAGAGGATTGCGGAGACATAAAGACTCATAAGGTGTTAAAGATCTAACAATTGAATTAATGGGTAAAGAGTTAATAAAGTGACGTATTTGAATATAAGTAAAAGTATTAACAGAAGATATATTACATTTATTCTGTAGGGAATGCAGAGGGGCATATCCATCCAACTCACAAACATCAGATACCACCCTGACCCCACCTTTAATCCATGAAGAATAACACGCAAGGTTGAAACCTGGTGAGAATGCTGGGTTCGACCATAAAGGGGTAATGGGGGACGGGTAAGTGGTGGTGTTAAAATGGGATTTACAGTAATCCCATATAGAGCATGTAAAGGAGATAACCGGGTGTGAGCGAGCAGATTGGGGTCTATCAGGTGAAGCCAAGCCTATAATTGTAGATATGGAGGACACGTTACACAACTTAGTTTCAGTTTCCACCCGGTGGGGTATTTGAGATAATGTAAAACAGGCTATTGCCTGACTTAAATGGGTAGCATAGTAATAAAGGTTAATATCGGGAAATCCATTTCCCCATCAGTGGTGGGATGACAAAGAGTCAGGAAACTAATGCAGGGAGGTTTGGATTTCCATACGAATTGGACAAACCACCTGTGTATTTGCAATAAAGTTGATTTGGGAACAGCAACAGGGAGGGTCTGGAAGAGGTAGAGTAATCTAGGCATAAGGTTCATTTTGCTGCTACTATCCTGCCCAACCAGGAAATAGCCCGAAAGTGAGCCGTAGTCAGTCAAAACTTGAAAAAGTTTCGGGAGAGATGTATGAGGAGAGGTTAGGGTTAGGAGTACGTCATCAGCGAAAAGAGATATTTTGTATTCAGACTTTCCAAGTGACGCACCCCTAATATCCGAGTCAAGTTGTATTTGCGCTGCAAGGGGTTCAATGACAAGGGCAAAGATCAGAGGTGACAAAGGGCACCCCTGTCTAGTGCCATTAGTTATACGAAAAGGGGACGAGAGAAGACCGTTGACGGAGACCCTAGCTGAAGGGGTAGAATATAGGGCCAGGATGCCCTGGAGAAAATTACCACCCAAGCTGAAGGCCCTCAAAGTTTGAACCATGAAGGGCCAGTAGATCCAGTCAATGGCCTTCTCAGCATCCAGGGAGAGCACCAGAGCTGGGATTCGAGTAGAATTGATAGAGTGAATGAGACTAACAACTCGCCTAGTGTTGTCTCTGGCTTGCCTCCCTGGTATAAAGCCAACCTGATCATTATGGACCAAGTCAGGCAGCACTGAATTCAGGCGGTTGGCAAGTATCTTTGCATAAATCTTGACATCGGTGTTCAACAGCGAGATGGGTCTGTAATGGGCACAATTGGAGTGGTCCTTAACTTCTTTGGGAATAACAATAATCCTGGCCTCAAGGGCCTCTTTGGAGAAAGAACCACCAGACATCACACCATTGAACACCATGGCAAGATGGGGGGAGAGCAGGGAGGCAAAGAATTTATAGTAGGTAGCTGTAAAGCCATCAGGGCCAGGGGCCTTATATGCTTTAAGGTTTCTTATCACCTCTGAGATCTCCTGCGACTCAACTGCAACGTTTAAAGATTCAAGGACTGAAGAGGATAATTTAGGTAGATGACAGCTGGCTAAGAAGTTTTGTACACAGCAGGTAATGAACTGCCTGAAGAAGACGAAAGGTTATATAAATTAGTATAAAATTTACAAAATTCCTCAGTAATGTGTAAGGGATCTCTAATAGGAACACCTGAGCTAGATTTAATTGTCAGAACATTGTTCTGCGAAAGTTTGGATCGTAGTCTAGATGCCAGTATTCTGTCAGCTTTATCCCCCTTTTCGTAAAATGTTTGATTAAGCCATTTAAGAGAAATCTCAGCTTTTGCTGTAAGGAGGAGACCAAGTTCACCTCTGGCAGCTACAAGATCGCGATAGTCATCCGCCAGTCCTGATGTTTTGTGAATTTTGTTTAACGAGCAACGAGATCCATACATTCAAGAAGCCTCTTGCTTCTGGCCCTCTTGGCAAGAGCCACAGACTTAATCAAAGACCCTCGGATCACTGCTTTGTGGGAATCCCAGAGAAGCTGGGGAGAGATTGTAGGGTTAGAATTTAGAGAGAAATATTCTATAATCTCAGAGGCTAGCTGTGATCGCAGGGTAGGATTCATAAGGAGCCTATCATTAAGGCGCCAAATATGAGAATTATTATGAGGAAAGGCAGATTCAATATCTACTGAGAACGGGGAGTGGTCTGACCAGGTGCTGGGGTGAATGCTGGCATCTAGAATTAGTTGTGCGGGGTCAATCCCAAGAAAAATCATATCCAGCCTTGTATGAACATCATGGACAGGTGAATAAAAGGTAAAGTCTTTAGCAGTAGGTTCTTTCATGCACCAAGTGTCAAATAGGAGGTGTTGGGAGAGAAACTGTTGTAATGCATCAGAATTAGCACGAACCGAGCTAGCCGACAATTGTTGGGGAGGTTTAGATCTATCAAGCCGTGAATCTAAGGTAGTATTAAAGTCACCTGCCATGACCACTCTACCTCTTCTATGTTGGGACAGCAGCAAACTCAGAGTATGAAAAAAATGTGGTTGTGCAGAGTTGGGGGCGTAAACATTAACAAACGTGAAAAGGGTACCGTCTAGTTCCCCAACCAAGAGAAGGTTGTGCCCCTCTGGGTCCCGAACAACTAAGGAGGGAGTAAAGGAGACCCGTCGAGAGAATAGTATAGCAACACTCTTCTTTTTACGGGAAGGGTCACAAGCATGATAAGTGGAGGGGAAGTATTTGGATTTCAATTCGGGGTGATGAGCGCCAGCAAAATGGGTCTCTTGTAGAAAAATAACATCGCCTTGGAGTTGGCGAAGAGTATGGCACAGGGTGGATCGACGTTGTGGGCTGTTCAAACCTCTAATGTTAAATGTGATGAGTTTGGTGGTCATGGGGGTGTGTATAAAATGGTTAGCAAGTAGTGGTCAAAAGAGAGTAGGTGAGTAGTGTACCAGACAGTCTGGACTTCGGTCTCAGGGAAAGAAGAAAAAAAGAGAAGAAAGGGAAAGAAAAGGAGAGAAGAAGAGGAACGGGGAAGGCCCCGTCCTTGTGGTCGGACCCACGGAAGTACTTGGCTAAAAAGCTTAGAGTGTCCGAGGCCGGTCATTGTGACCACTTGGGGGTGAGTGGTCAGAGGTTCCAAAGGAGTGGCACTAATCTACGAGGATATAGTAGGGTGGAGAACAAGCTCCAGGTGTGAATCAATAACAAAGACAATACAAGAAAACAACACGGTGAGTTAGGGGAAGGAGGATGGCAATATAACCACCACTGGGATCGTGGTCAGGAGGGGTCGGTGATTAATGCAAATGGTTAAGAGGAGGCGAGAGAAAGGGTGAGGGGGGAGGACAACCTACAGAGGCCATATAAAAATGGTGTGGTCGATAAGGCAAGAATGGAGTACAATAGAAGTAATAAGGCTCAATAACAGTAAGTACAACAATAAAGTATTCTGCCTATTGCAGCAGCAACATAAAATAAACATAACAGTAGACAAAACAATAAGTATTCCTAGGAGCCACATTTATAATTTAAATACTATATGGAAGGGCATTAGCCAGGATAGGTCAAAAAATTGTCCATCATCAAAAATACAAGTTTAACAGCATAGAACTTCTATGAAAATTTCTGGAAAAATAGATACGGCAGACTATAAAATTTGATGTCCCATAGGAACATCAGAGGCAGAATAATAAACCTCTGATCTACAGTATAGATTGCCCCAAAACTTATAAAAATAATTGAGATAAGGCTATGGGGGATATTGGTAGTAACACATTAGGGGGATAACTTACTCCATGAGAGAACAGTGAATCTAAGAAATATAGTGGGTTACCAAGAACGACATGGTAACTGAAATAAAAAACATTATTTCTAGAATATAACGTAATAAAATATTGCAAAACTAGAAATATAACCTGAGATCTGCATCAGCAATGTGAATTCTTGAATCGTAATGAAGTTTAAAGTCCAATAAAAGGACCTGGTTCCCAGGTAGGGGAAAAGTATTAGGTAGCAGAGAGGGAACGATAGATAAGTCAGGTCACTGCAGAAAGATTAGGGCTATCGCTAACTGTATGCCATACATTCTTCATGACTCGTTGAGGTAGGGGCCCCACATGCTTCATCGGGGATCAGGGTACCTTTGAGGGTGAGGGCCTCATGTCGCCTTTGGGAGGACCATTTGTGGCAGGAGGCACAGGGAGAGGGAGGTGCAATTGAGAAAGTAGACGTAGGGCTTCATCTGGAGACCTTGCAGTGAGGAATTTGTCTCCCGATCGAACCTGCAGACTGAAGGGGAAGCCCCAGCGATAGCGGATGTTGTGGTCACGTAGTATTCTGGTAATGTCCTTCATTCACGTCGTTTTGATAAGGTAAGAGGAGAAAGGTCCTGGAAGATTAACAGCTTGGCACCCTCAAAGGCAATATCTGGGGAATGTCTGGCCTGGGAGCAAACCTGATCTTTCGCCTTTAAATAGTGGAAACGGAGAATGATGTCTCTCAGCGACTCAGATGTTTGGGAGCGAGGTCGGAGTGCCCGGTGAGCTCTGTCGAGGAGGAGCATATCATCCGGAATGGTAGGGGCAAGGGAGCGGAAGAGCCATGAGAGATAATCTTCGAGGTGGGCAGGCTCCACGGACTCTGGGATATTACGAATCCTGATGTTATTTCTTCGCCCCCTGTTAGCAAGGTCCTCCTGTTTGTCAGCAAGCAACACAAAGTCCTGTGTCAGTTGGATATTATCTTGCTCAGACATCTGTTGGAAATTAATAATCTCTTCTTGTTTCCTCTCAAGAGTATCCACACGGGAACCTATGTCAGTAATTTCAGACTGGAGGCCGGAGATTGCCTTGTTGAATTGTTTGATGAAAACTTAGCATTTCAGTGAGGATTGCAGCAATATCTGCTTTGGTAGATGGGGCCGCTAGGTCATCTGCCTCTGATTCGACATCAGAAGCACCACCTAGAGACCGGGTAGAAGGAGGTCTTTGAGAGTCATTGACCTGGTTTGCTTTAAAATAGGACACAAGGCCTTGAGAGTCCGATTTTTTGTTTCTAGGCATATTAAGGGAAAGGGACATATGGTATAGGAACACGTAGGGAGGTGATCGGGGGCGGTTGTAACTTCTTATCAGCAAGGCACACCTGGAAGTTGTATGGTTGGAATTATTCCATTATATAGTGGATCTGAGTATCTCCAGAGCAAATTTGGTAGTTGCAGTTGGGATACAATCGTAGACAGTGGCCACTAGATGGGGCTTCAGCACAAGAGAACCATCTGGAAATATACTGCAAGGCAGCCAATGTTACTGTGAGAGACCAGGTGGAAAGCTGCTTCTTGCAATAATTATAACATATATATGCAGAGGAGCAGTGTGTTCACACAGTCACTGTATAATTATTATAATATATATGCAAAAAGAAAAGGAGCAGTGTGTCCACACAATCACTGTATAATTATTATAATATAGATGCAAAAAGGAGGAGCAGTGTGTTCATACAGTTGTTGTAGTAGAGATGGAGGAATGCTGTGAGATATCTAGGGTCTGTAACAGGGAGGTGGACACATATGAAGAGTGGTCTCCAATTCAACTTTGTAGTACAGACCTTAGTAGTGACGATCTTGGTCTGATATATGGCTGTCACCAGGGGGGGGTTGCAGAGCTTCCAGGAGGAGGCAGTCAGCTGGCCCAGCAGGGAGCAGGGAGCCCGGGCCACCAGAGGTGAGCGCTGCCGGCGGGAGGATCTGCAGGGGGGCAGGAGGTGATGTGCCCGCCAACCACAGTGACTCAGCCGGAGGTAGCTAGGAGCGGGCAGCGGGAGTTCCAGAGCGCAGGGCATGAAGGCGTCAGGCGCCGGCTGCAGCACTCGGCGAGGAGGGAGGATGGTGACACAGCTGTGAGCTCCTGCGGTGTCCAGCTGTGGCCGCGAGCAGGGAAGCCGGTCACCTCGTCGGCGGTGCAGGTCCAGACACAGATGCCGCTCCAGGTAAGGTGAGGAGGCTGATGTGCATGGGGTTAATGGCATCGGGAGGCTCCTAGGGCAGGCCTCTAGGGTGGGGTAGCGGGTTGAGACGCCATCAGGGAGCCCCACAGATGTTCTCAATAGGACCCCTGTGTCCTCAGTGGGGCTCTGGGCAATAGAGGTTGGTGGATTTGTCCCCCCAAATCAGCAGGGGAATCTACTTGGGGATGCTGGATGTGGAGCATCCACCATCTTAGGCCACCAAGCCACGCCTCAAACTGCAACTCTTTTAAATACAGGGAATGTTAGTTCCAAAATATTGCAATGATTTGTTAAGCTGGCCACCACTTCATGGTCATTCCCACCTGGCCAGTCCATACACTGATTCTCAGATATTATTTAAATGTTGTGGTCACACTTGCTAGGGCACCCTGTTTTTCAATTGTAAGACAAACCCTTTTTTTCTTTTTCCAGGTGCTTATTAACTGATATCCCTGGGTGTGGTCCTGTCTCTTTAAGCCAGGACCCATATTCATGTTTAAAATGTATGCAAGCTTGAGCCAAAGGCGGCAGACCAAGATCATTTATCTGAGAATCAGTGTAGGGACTGGCCAGATGGGAATGACTGTGAAGTGGTGGCCAGCTCAACAAATTATTGCAATATTTTGGAACTAACATTCCCTGTATTTAAAAGAGTTGCAGTTTGAAAACCAAGTGAGTGCCGAGTTTGTATGATATTTTTTATGTAGATGGTGTGGTCACATGCCAAGGGCACCCCAGATGGTTGAGTGCCATGGGTTAAGCCTGTTGTATATATATATATATATATATATATATATATATTAGAAATGAGCGGGTTTGGATCCCAAATTTCGGGGATCTGGGGCGATCCAAGCCAAGCTCGGATCTCCTTTCCTGCCCCGGATCCCTAACCCGAGGCAAAACCTTGCGATCCTGCTGTTGGGTCACGAGGTTGTGTATTCAACGGGCTTAATGCTGATTGGCTGAGAGAGCCATCAGCCAATCAGCGTTAAGCCCATTTAATATGCACAGTTGCACACAGTCAGGAAGCAATAGAAGATGGCGACCACCATTCCCCGCTGACACCGCCGGCACCCCCTGCTGCCTACACCACCGGCACCCCCACTGGCAGCATCCCCCACTGCCGACACTACCAGCACCCCTGCACTGCTGCCCCATGCGCTGAGGACACTGTCAGCGACCCCCATACTGCCGGCACTCCCACACTGAGGACACCAAAAAAGCCGAAACTCAAGCCTGCTACACTGCAGAAATTCTCCTGGGGGTTTAAAACACATAAGACAGGAATCTGGGACAAATGTACCTGCCACAGACCACTTTACCAGTGATCCTATCACATATCCCCCCCCTTTGTTTCGACCTGTGGGGCGGAACAACTGAAGCCCCTAAACAATGAACGCGCGACAACGCGTCAGCATTGGCCAGATGGCTTCCTGGCCTGTGTTCCACTGAAAATGTAAAAGTTTGCAACGCCAAGAACCATCTCGTAATTCTCGCATTACTGTCCTTATTTTCGGACATCCACTTCAAAGGGGCATGGTCAGTGATCAATTTGAACTTTCTTCCAACCAAGTAGTACCTGAGAGCCTCTAATGCCCACTTTATGGCCAACGCCTCCTTCTCCACTGTGACATAGTTTCTCTCATGTACATTCAACTTTCTACTTAGATAGAAAATAGGGTGTTCCTCACCCTCCTTGTTCTGGGACAGGACCGCTCCTATACCTACTTCTGATGCATCGGTTTGTACTATGAATTCCCTTTCAAAATTAGGAGTCATCAGGACTGGTTGGGAACACAACGCTACTTTCAACTCCTGAAAAGCTTTCTCTGCCTCAGGAGCAAAGCTGCGTAACCGAGCAT
Source organism: Taudactylus pleione (assembly GCA_031769625.1). NCBI lineage: Eukaryota > Metazoa > Chordata > Amphibia > Anura > Myobatrachidae > Taudactylus > Taudactylus pleione. The sequence continues at coordinate 12,933,835 of JAUIMM010000113.1, read as the reverse complement.
TGCGGTTGTATACCCTCTGCTGTGCCTGTTGAGCCTGTTCCAGGTGCTCTCTCACTATCGGCACCTCTATAATAGGCAATGGAACTAGTGGACCCTTAAAATGTGGTCTGGGAGCATGATACTGACACTCAGGGCAGGATGCGCAAAAGTCAGATACCTCTTTATGAAGCCCGGGCCAGAAAAACCTCTGCATTATTCGCTCAGTGGTTTTCTCTACCCCTAGTTGGCCTGCCATTATATGACCATGGGCCAGATCCAACACTGTTCTTCTGTAGGCTTTGGGAACTATTAGTTGTTCCACAACATCTTCCCCCTTCTTAGTCACCTGATATAACAAATCCTGACACATTGCCATGTGGGGATAGGACAAAGGACTATCAGGGTCTTTGGGTTTACCATCAACTACTTTTACATTCTCCCTGGCTTTTACCAAAGTAGGGTCATTCAACTGCTCTACGGCAAAGACCTCTCTTCTGACCTCTAAATCAGGTAGACGATCAACTGGCCCAACAACACTTCCCACCTCAGTGGGAGGCACATCAGTTGGCGGGCCACCGTCATGCTCCGCATTCTCTAGTTCACCAACCATAGTAGAAAAAGGGAATAACTCTGACTCAGAAGAAACTCCCTCCTCCACTACATTGACAACCTTCTCAAATGGATCGGGGTTGTTCACTTGTGGAACAAAACGGCTTTCCCACAACTTCCAGAAGTGAGCAAAGTCTCTCCCCAATATTGCATCGTACATCAGACCATGCACCAAACCCACAGAAACTATAGCCGAACCACATGGTGTCTCGATGTTCACCACGGCAGTAACATAATATCGAGTATCCCCATGTATGCAGGTCACACCAACAGTTTTCCCTTTATGCCTCAAGGGGTTCACCAGCTCAGCTTTCATAAGTGTCACCAAGCTACCAGAGTCTAACAGTGCCTCTACTCGGTTGCCATCTACAGTGAGTACACACATGTGCTTATCAGTCTCAGCCTGCCGGTCAGCCGTACAGGCTGTCTGTGCAAAGAAAGACCCCCTGCGGTAGACATGAGCAGTATCACATTGAATAGGTTCAGTTGTAAGTGAACAATTAGCGGCAATATGGCCGAAGCCACCACATCGGAAACACTGAGTCATATTAATGTCTAGTCATTTATGGGGCAAGAACCTTCCTGGCCTGGCAGGCCTGTCTCCAGGTTCTACACCCTCAGTCTTAGGTACATTCCACAGCCCAGCACCCATCTCCCCTGGAACAGTCTTACCAGTCTCTGTGGGAGTTCGCCGGTGCGCCATCAGGGCTCGGTGGGGCATACTCATCAGCTCCTCAGCCGCCACGTACCTCTCCACCAGCTCGACCAACTGGTCCGCGGACTTAGGGTCTGCATGGCTCACCCACCTGCGCAGAGTCACAGGTAATGATCGCAGGTACCGGTCCATCACGACCCTTTCCACAATCTGTGGTCCCGTCAACGTCTCGGGCTGTAGCCATTTTGAGGACAGATGGACGAGGTCATGCATCTGTGAACGTGGAGGCTTGTCCATATGGAACTCCCAGCGGTGGTGACTCCCAAGCGAGTTAGGATCTCCTGTTTTAGTTTTTTATAATCCTTGGCATCAGCCAGGCATAAGTCGAAATATGCTTTTTGTGGCTCCCCAGACAAAAAAGGTGCCACCAGACTTGCCCACTGCTCCTTGGGCCAACTCTCCCTTTCGGCCGTTCTTTCAAATGCGGCGAGAAAGGCCTCCACATCATCGCCCGAAGTCATCTTTTGGAGGAAGTGACTGGCTCGTACGGAGTGAGTGGTGGTGGGAGGACCAGTATTAACATCTCTGGGCCGGGCGACCAGGTGCTGTACCACCTCTCTTATGGCCTGGCTGTTTTCCGCTAAGGCCTGGCGGGTTTCCTCAATTGCGACCTGTTGAAGTCTGTTAGTCTCCTGCTGAGCTCTGGTAGATTCCTGCTGAAGTTTGTTTGTCTCCTGCTGAGCTGCTGTAGCTTGGAGCAAAGCCTTAATAATGTCCTCCATTTTGTCCTGGGGTGTAGGTTGGAAGCTGAACCTTGCCTCTCTGAGCATTGGCTGACGCCTCCTCTATGGGACTCCAAGGACACAGTGTTATTTCCACACTCACCAATTGGGTGTCTGTCCCTTTAATTTTTAAAAGGAAAGTTTTCCTCTTGCTGCAACTTCAGTGTGTGTGGGTGCCTGCATTCTCCACCATATTGTGACACAGTCAGGTTAGGGGGTCCCTCTCCTGGGTAGAGGACTCCTTCCTTACACACACAGCAGCTGGGAAACAGTACGCCAGACTGGATTCGAGTACAAGCTGGTCGGCACCAGTCTTTATTGTGCAATGTCAGAAATAACATAAAGGAAACAAAACATAACTCCTAGCCCTGTCGGGGCACTAACTTCACAGGTGGTTCCCTCACTACCAGAACCTGGCAGTGCCTAATGCCCTCACCAGCAACAAAAGCACAGCACAACACTCACGGATAGATTTTCAAGTGTCTCTGAGCAAACTCCCTGTCTGCTCTCCCAGGTGAGACACTCAGCCCTAAACACACTAGGCTTATATTGGCCACTCTCAGGTGGAAACCCTAACAAGCCTGTTACCAGGCTGCGAGAACCAAAACCTGGAGTGGCCGTAGGTGGAGCCCTCCCTCTCCTCTCACCCACAACCCCCAGGTCCCAAACCGGCTTTTCAAAAAGCCGAAACTCAAGCCTGCTACACTGCAGACTTTCTCCTGGGGGTTTAAAACACATAAGACAGGAATCTGGGACAAATGTACCTGCCACAGACCACTTTACCAGTGATCCTATCACAATATATATATATATATATATATATATATAAATTCCCAGGTCTCATGTGAGTACCAAAAGACTAGCAAACATAAGATGTATGCCAATCTTTAAAAAGGGAATCTAATCTGAACAAGGATGCTATAGACCCACCAGTTGCTGGTTTATGGTGTATTATTTGATGAGATCCTGATGGATGCTACTTTGAAATATATTGTAAAAAATAATTGATAACTCAGTGTCAGCATGGTTTCATAAATTACTGGCCGTGCCCAACAAATATGATTAGGTAAGGTAAGGAGGTAAGTTTTACATCAGATCTTGGTAGTGCAATTAATGGGATATATTTGGTTCTTGGGAAAATTTTTCATATTTTTAGAAATATGTCTAGATTGTAAAGTATGAACATGAGTAAAGAACAAATTTAAGGCTAGATAGAACATACTCAGACTGGGCTAAAGGTATTAAGGGTGTGCCACAGGGATCAGTATTGTGCCCTAGCCCTTTCCCTATAAATCATTTTCTCAATGACATGTACTGTAGATAACCTACAAGTAAATTAAAATATATTTATTTATTAATGGCAACATGGCAATAAGTTATGAAGAGGATAGTCATTTGCTACTAAGGGGTCTATTTACTAAGCCTTGGATGGACATAAAGTGAACGGAGATAAGTCCCTACCAATCAGGCTCTGTGGGTGGCACTCTCCCTACCCCGCTGCCCTTGCTTCTGGCTACCAGGGTTCCTGGAACGGCACCCTACAGCCAGTATCTTTGTGACCAGTATCTCTGCATCAATGTCACCTGTAGAGTTCTCTGGATGCTACATGCAGGCATCCTGCTGTGTGTACAGCTGCCTGGGGCATCTTGAAGATGCTCCGGGCACTGCTGGACTTTAGGGTGCTGGCGGTCCCACCCCTTTTCCGCAACGTCATGACATCATGCGCAAAGTGGCCGGTGGTGGAGCCAGCGCTGTTAAGCCCATTTACAGCCTGCAAAGTTGAGCGATATTTTAATACTGTGCGTGCACAAAAATTCCTAAACATTTGCACGGCACATGCATCACACTGTGTGTACGCACAGAAGCACAGTTGTGAATGAAACGCACGGTGTGTAGAATGTATTGAAAATGTGTTGTGCATTCCTGGGTGGTGACTGGAAGGTGGCTATGCAGATGTACTGAGATGCACCATTTTAGAAGCGTGTTATGGGAGTGTCGCTGAACTAGTTGCGAACTGAGATGCTTAATCACTCACATTGGACACCATACTTTGAATGAAATTCTGCACCTAGCATGGAGCTGGTGCAACTTTAGATCGTGCATCCAATGTTGCACCAAGCAGGATTTTAGCATCTGATGACACTCAGAGTGGGCGTCCGAGTCCTTGCACGGTCAGATGCACAATCAGATGCACACTTGTACACAAAGAGAAGGGCTGATATTAGCATAAATATCAGCAACTACAGCAAAATACGCTGAAGCGGTCACAGAAACATGGGCCCCAAAATGGCAAATGAGAAATCATGTTTGTTTATATGATGGTCTGCACAGTTTATACATTAATGTTATTGTTAGATCTAATTGGAAGCACAGGTCTAAAAATTAAATCTCAAACAATTATAGGATTTGCTAATCATGAAATTCTGTTTAATCTTGTGGTCAGTCCTGTAATTAAGTTAGGTTATGTTAAATTTAACAAAATATACTGTATATGTGTCCTATCAGGTATTGACTAAATTACCCAACAATGTTATGCCATATAGGAGAATGAAAATAGATTATACCGGAAGCATCAGGTTTACAGAGCTCAAATGGTGTCATCAGTTCAGTAATGTGACCTGACTGATAAAATTCTGCATTTATAGCTACATACTGGAATGATAAGAGGAAATGTCATCTGAAAACCGTGGTTTAAAAGATATTATGGGCTAAATTAACTAAGTGGTGGCTTTTGCAATGATTCTCTGCAATGTTGACCTCAAAATTTAAAATGGCAATATTAATAAACGCCAATCAAGGCATGTTTTGTATTTAATATTATTGCCGTTTTAAATTTCCGGGTCAGACCCACCAAAAATCTGCAGCTTGCAAAAGTCACTGCTTGGTAAATCTAACCTTACAAGTATTTTGTTAAAAAAAAGTATAAAATGAAAATCATTTTCTACTGTAACTGCAAAATACTGTATGTGGACTTACATTGGATTTCATGATTGTGCATAGGAGAATGTGACTTTTCAACTGATTTACATATAAATAGAATTTAAACAGAATCTACATTCTGTGTTTGCAAACGTCCTCATAAAAAATTACTTTATGCAGCATTTGTATATATGCAGTACTTTTCTACTCTCATATAAGGAGCACCCACTTAATTAATCATAAATTTCCACCTTTTATCCAAAAATACTGCTTGGATGTTGGATTTTCTAATTAAATATGAGTAGGGGACACAGGACTGGCTTTATGACATGTAGCAGTAGAAAATGTATAACTTGTAAATGGGGGAAAGTAAGGTACTGTATATATGGGACAGAAGTTACTCATGGAATATCTCTATAGATTGACGTTATTTTGCTCAGAATGTAGTCTGCATATTTAAGAGTATAATAGGAAGGGACTGATGTCTTTGAGAGAGGACAAAGTAGTTAGTCAAACAGAAAGGAACTGAAGCTGATTTAATTTGTGTTATTGATAAGCAATCTGAAAAACCTTTATTTAGTTTGACTTCACAAGACCCAAATTAAAACGGAATACATATGATTGATGACAATCATTATATCGGCAAGAATGAGTTCAGTAGGAGCACGGTTGGAGTGGCCGACAGGAGTACAGGGGAAATCCCCACTGGGCCCCACTGCCTGAGGACCCCACCACTTACTCTAATGTCAGGTTCCAGACTGTGCACTTGAATTATACATGTTACTCTATTTGAGGGTCAGTTACATGTTCTCTAATGTCTGTCCAAGCTCTGTGGGGGCTGACCTCATCCCCTGTGGTAACTGACCACACCCTAATGCATGGGCCCCTACCACTGTATTCCCCCAGTGGGCCCTTCATGCTGCAGCCCGACGCTGGATATTAGTATGTAGACAGCACTATACTGACAAAGTAAAAATGCAGCTGATACATGCTGGTAAAACTGTTAAAGATAAAATGCAGCAACTCTCCCTTAATAAATAGGCACCAGAGGAAGATGAATAATCACAAAGTCATTGGGATTTTGGAAACACTGAAATCAACATTACGTACATTAAGACAGTATTTTGGGTACGTATATAATCTCTCGTTAGAAGAACACATAATTTCAAGAGTGTGCAAATATAGATGTGTACCTGCAGCGGGACCACGCCTAATATTGTGTATATATAATTATTATTCAAAATAGGAAATTCAATTCAATGTGTAAACACTAAAGAGGAAAAACATAAAATATAGAGAGGTAAATGCAGTTGCAGTAGCAGCTACTACATCTTTATGCTAATGGCGCAACCAATGGGCGTCCTACTGATATGCCCACCCAGGGGCGTATATCTATATGGGTGCAGGGTGTGCAGTGCATTCAGGCCCCTAGGTCCAGGGGGGACCACACCGCACACCCTGCACCCATATTTTTAATACTTACCTCTCCAGAGTCTCGCGTTGGCTGTAGCAGCTCTGTACAAATTGCCTGGAGAATGGCCACTTTCCCGGCATTATGCGCATACACATTAGGGAATTCACCGGAAAAATGGTTGCTGCTACATTTTCCTGTTAACCTGCGCATGTGCAGTAGTGCCCAGTGTCTACTGCTGTGCTCAGTGTGCTGCCAGATGCCGGGGAGAGAGGATAGGGCCCTGGACGGAGACTGCATATGGGCCCCCTCCTCTCTTAATACACCCATGTGCCCATTGGCAGTGGCTCAAATCGGCTATACCATCGGACATTGCACCTGCCTACTGTATGACAGGCATAGAATATCCGGTTGACCATGGCCGCCAGTGTCAGTCTTTAATAATTTAATCTAGGAAAAATATCTTATTTTCTTCCTGGGAATATTCAACACCTAGCAAGGTGGACACATGACATTTTAAGACTCCCAGAAAAACACTCTGAGATGAATAAGAGACTTTAACTTGTGCACCCTTGGTAGAATTTACCTTACTTATAATAAGAGTTCTCATATAATAAGGAGTGTAATATTATTTTCTTCTGGTCACTAACAATAGCGGAATGTCTTAAGATTTTGCATTTAACTTGCTATGTGATATGATATGCATAAACTGTACATTATATACAGTACAAGTGTGCTTTTAAGTTTTTAAATCAAAGGCATAAAAAAAAAACCTCCTGTAATAAGCACCTTTTCTGTAAAGGATGTAGATGGATACAGAAGATGTGTATATATATAAAAGTGCCCCGGGCCCTCCAAAATCTTAACCCAACTCTACCTATGTCAAGCACCATGGCCTGGGAACCTGAAAGCATGTCTCTCTGTCTGAGCCAACAATCAACAAGGATTCACACATGAGGTTACAATATATAATCTCATAAATACAGGAACAATATATCAACTTACTGTATGGCCCATACTACATACTACTATAAACATGGGAGCATGTGTATGAGGCATAGGTACAGCTCTAAAAATGGGGAAAAAAATATGCTATCTTTCCGCACGTTTTTAGTAATATACGCTGTTTTTACATTGAATTCTGCACCAGGCCCCTATACCTTTTTTTGCCTAGTAGCATTTAGTTATACTAAACATGATAAACAACATACATTCATATCATACAGACATTTGTAGGAAATTAAAATAAAGAAAATAAGACAATAATTAAATTTACCACTTTTAGAGGAAACCCATAAATTTATCATTAGAAGACTTATCACTGAACTGAGATACAGTATAGGAGGGAAAAAATAGATCTGGAACATTACCAAATTATATTAACAAAGAATGAAATTAAAATATGTATAAAATCATAAACACAGCAGAATAAACAGAAATTGAAGAGCCAAGAAAGGAACTAAAGAACATGTAATTATTTTAAAATACCGACATAATGCAAAATAAACACTAATTTCAAAGAAATAAATATGGAAAAATACTATCGAATTTAATTAGAGAACAAAGAACCTTGACAAACAATACCAAAAAAATAAAAGATGCAGATAACTAGATTGATGAAATCGCTACAATTTTCTAGAAATTGTTATAATAATCTATACAAGCAGAAAAATAAATTAAAGAAATAAAAATCAAACTTCAAATAAATATATAATAACAAGCTAAATACCACACAGTACTGTACATTTCAGAAATACTAAAAAGAAAAACTGCAAGCTGAGCAGATATTAAGTTATTGGTATAGATTAAATTTATTATTGGCAAATATTATTATTTATTAGTGGTGAAGTATAAAATAAAGAATTTGTACTACACAAACTATGGTCGTTGTCTTTTTGTCGTTCTTGTGAGGTCATAAAAAGTTGGAGGTGACTACTCCACAACCACCAATCAGCTCATTTTAGGCATGACCCAGGTTGGATAACCCGGGTTGCGCTGGGGTCAGACCTAGAGTTTGGAAAAAGGACAAGTCCATGAAGTTGTCTGCTGCACCACTGTCAACGAATGCTGGGATGGAGACCTGTGTGATGGAGAGATGAATTACTGCAGTTATCAGGACAGAATTTTCTGGGGAGACGGATGCAAGGCCTAGATGTACCTCCTAATTCACCTAGACCTTGTCTTTTCCCGACTTCAGAGGACAAAGTTGCACTAGGTGACCTCTACCACCGCAGTAGAGGCATAACCCCAACGAGCGTCTCCTCCGTTTCTCTTTGGGCGGAAGGCGGAACGCACCCAACTGCATGGGGTCATCCGAGTCAGACGGGGTCATCCACAATGGAGATTGAGGGGACTGAGAAGGTAACTTCTTCTCCACTCGGTGTTCCCAGAGCCAGAGGTCGACACGAATAGCCAAACTCATAAGATCATCCAGGGAACTTGGGGAAGGATAGTGGACCAGGATATCCTTAATTTTGTCTGATAAACTACATCGGAACTGACTTCTTAGAGCTGGATCATTCCAACCTGCATCGACTGCCCACTTGCGGAACTCCGTACAATAATCTTCCGCCACTCTATTCTGCTGTTTTAGAGACCGAAGACTTGCCTTTGCCATGGCCGCCTTGTCCAGGTCATCATATAGTAACCCAAGTGCAGAAATGAATGCCTCCACTGTCTGGAGGGCCGGACTGGACGAAGGAAACCCAAAGGCCCAGGTTTGTGGATCACCCTGAAGTAAGGAGATGATGATGCCTACTTGTTGGGTCTGTAAACCTGAGGACCTGGGCCGAAGTCAGAAGTAGAGCTTACAGCTTTCTCTAAAATTCAGGAAGTCCTTTCAGTTGCTGGAGAACTGATCAGGCAAATTCAATTTGGGTTCAACAACCGTGGGAGCAGGGGCACCATGAATCTCTTCTACATGGAGAGAAAGTTCCTGCACCTTTTGTGTCAGAATCTGGATCTGTCCAGCCAGAATCTGAGCCGGGTTCTGACCGTGGTCCATGATGGAGGATCACAATACCCTGAATAGTGGCTGGTGATAATGTTAAGGCTCAGGTCAGATTATTTGGTATTAGTCCCACTACGGCCTTGAGGGCCAGTATATCTTGGCTTGATGTGGCCGTGTAGCAGCTTTGAGGGCTGAAGGTGCCTGGTTGGATGAGGCCTGTGGGCTGGTAGGTTGAGATGCGGCCTTTGGGCCGGAAGCAGCCTTGAAAGCGGGAGGTGCTTGGTTTGCTGAGGTTTGTGGCCAGTAAGATGAGATGCGGCCTTTGGGCCTGTAGCAGCCCAGGCTGGTTGTGGCCTGAGGGCCAACAGGATGAGGTGCGGCCTTTGGGTCGGTAGCAGCCTCTGGGCTGGTTGTGGCCTGGGGGCCACTAGGATGAGGTACAACCTTTGGGCTGGTAGCAGCCTCTGGGCTGATTGTGGTCTAAGGGCCAGTAGGATGAGATGCAGTCTTTGGGCTGGTAGCAGCCTCTGGGCTGGTTGTGGCCTGAGGGCCAGTACTAACAGTCATTGAAAGGAATCACAGCCTATGGGCTGTGAAGCAGCCTCCAGGCTGTGCAGCAGCCTTGAGGGCTGGATGAACTTGGCAAGGAGACGCTGGGATGCGCTGAGTGCCGCCAGGATGACACCTATGGTTGTACACTGGGTGGTATACTCTGGACACTGAAGTGCGCTTAGTGCCACCGGGATGACACCAGCAATAGTACACAAGATTGCATACTCAGGACGCTGAGGTGCGCCCGTGCTGCCTGGATGGCACAAATGGCAGGAGACAGGAATGCAGACCGAGCCACCCAGATGACACAAATGGCTTGTAATACTTATGGCAGATAACACAAGCGGCTGGTACAATGGGGCTGACTAGACACAGGCAACTCGACTGAAAACAGGAGACCACACTGGAACCAGAAACACGTGGAATGCTATCACTGGCATGGAGTGAAAGGCTGGCTGGAATTTAACAGAAACAGGGCCCAACCAGAGCAAGTCTCCCTAATGACAGACCAGTGAGCACCTGGGCTCTGCACAGACAGGAGAATCAATCAGTGTGCACCTGATAGTGCACACAGACAGGCAGTAATTAGTGCAGAGGCTCATCAGCAATCAAGACTGGAACTGCAAACAATATGCTGCTAACCACAGATCAGGACCGGCTCTAGCTTTAGGCAGTTTTAGGCAGCTGCCTAGGGGCGCCAGGATCTGGGGGGCACCAAAGAGTCTGCCTATCACAATATTAAGGATGTGTCTGAAAGAGACATTCTAGTTGTACTAAATGCAGGTGGCGGCTGTGGAACAAAGATGATGCCTCCTCACTTTTACCTGATGGGTTTGAAAGTGGGTATTGGTGGCGGTGTTGGGGGGCGCCTCAGTAGGCTGCAGTATTGCCTAGGGTGCCGAGAAAGCTTGCACCTTCCCTGTCACAGATCCAAACAGGAGGAAGGAGGAGACGTCAGCGAACGCTTGCCCGGCGTTCACCCCGCACAGCATCGGCAGTGCGGCGGCTTGTGACATCCACAAAGCTAGGCACAATATACACATAGCAGGGAATACCCTTACTAAATGGCTCCTATTAAATAAAATAAATTGCCCTGCAAACCCATGCACTTTTATGGAAAACTAGGCGTTCAAGTGCAATTTAAGGCTTGTGATAATTTTACACTGTCCCTTGGTGTTTTTATGCTTTGTAAATGACCTCCTAATTGTCTCAAGACAGTTCAGCTGAAAAATCAGACAATTACAAATTTCAAAATGTATTTGCAGTTTCATATCTTATTGAATCTAGTTTCTATTCTTTATAGAATATTTGTTTGTTGCAAATCAATATAATGTTACATCTATCATGGTACATCATTTTTTACATTGTTCACTGTGAATCTTTAAATGGTTTGGATTTCAATGTAGGTTATATCAATTGTTAGTTAGCTATTACATTCTTGGAAGTAAAATTCTTTGCATTTTCACCGGATTCGCTGAACACTCATTCGTACAATACACTTTAACATTTGCAGGGTCAATGGTACATTTTGATCGTTGTGGCCAATGTTCAAACTTTTAAGGGTATATATACTAGAAGACTGGAGCTAAGGACGAGGCAAAACATCAACATTTAGCCTCACTCTGGCATACGAACTTAGCGGTAAGATCTGAGCCAAAAACGAACCGCTCATCCCTAATTTATACTACTAACATTTTCAATCCAGAAGTTGCTGAATAGGGTGGCTTTCACTCTATTTTTTCTCAGATTTCTTGGTGTATAAATTGACAATTGCCCATTTTCTGCTTTGGGCATTTCAATAAATACAGGGCTCAATATTCTTTCCCTACATACGTAATAGCACTAATGGCAAGAACATAATGTAAATGTGTTTATCCTGAATCTGTGATCTTTTAAATGTAGACTATAGTTGATATCACTGTGTACTACAGTACCTAGAGTAGCTATTTGTACACCTACCATATACAGTACATCCTCTTTTAACTATGCTTCTGGCTGGACATTTGAGTTGCTTTGCATAATACAATACATCTTGTGTTAAGGTATCATGGGTTAGATGTATCAAACCTTGGAGAGAAATAAAGTGGACAGAGATAAAGTACCAACCCATTCAGCTTCCGTCAGTACCAGCAGTCATGGATACTACTGGCTTGTCTCCAACATTCAGCATTTCTCTGATTGCTGGCTTTTGCAATTAGAATCCTTAACTGAGCACAGCTGAAGACTAGAGATGACATAACACCTCTCAGGTGTTACCAGTAACCTCCAGCACCGATGACTTATGCAGAGAATTACCCATCAGCTAGCCACTTTAAGAACCTGCTAAGTGCATGCTTCCAGTGCCTGAGTATTAATTGTGTTCTACATAGGTGCTTCTGCTCCAGAACTATACTCTCTAGTAAATTCTTTCAGTGTTGTTTAAACTTCAGTGTTTGGTTTCCTCAACAGCAAAACATCCTTAACCGCATTTCCATCTGTGGTGTTTTCAGGCAGAGTCCTCATACCGGCAAAGTACTCTGCTGCTTTCACGGTGGGAACCAACTACACTTGGCCGTGGCTTGAGCCTTTATTGAGTAAAGTCCATATCTTCTTGTAGGGATTACTGGTAAAGTCTGGTGGAGGCGTCTTAGACTGCTCCAGGGTATTTGGTTGTGCCAATTCTACCAATTTGCATCTATCATTTGTGTGTGTTTGTACTCTGATACACTTGCTGTCTGTTTTGAGCTACAGGGTTATTGCAATATACACTTTGTATCTCATTGCACACTACGCGCTATTCCCATAGTGCCAACACATACGTGCCTCTCATTGCATGTTACGTGCAGCTCCCATAGTGCCAGCACATACGTGTATCTCATTACACACAACACGCTGTCCACACAGTGCCAACACTGCTGCATACACCATTGCATGCTGAGCACTGTTCAAACAGTAGCAACAATTCTGTGTACCTTTTTGCACACTAAACACTGTACAGAAAGTTCCAACACATCTGAGTACCTTGCTGCATGCTACACACTGCTCAAACAGTACCAAAACCTCTGTGTGCCTTATTACAAGTTACAAGCTGTACAAAAAGTGCCAACTCATTTGTATTCTTTGTGGCATGCTACCAAAATCCCACACTTTGTGTACTCAGCTGTATCTTCAGCATTTGTGTTGAACAAATGCTGAATAGCCATAGTCATGGCTATTCCATGACTATGATCTCTTGGAGTATTGCAGCTACATACTGTACTGTACCTCTTTCAGTGTGTTTCCCTGTAGAAGCAAAATATGAAGGCTTCACAGCTCCTAGATGCCATTTTTTAAACAAGGTGGGAGATGTATCAAGGGTTGAAAAAAAATAAAGTGTACAGAGAAAAAGTACCAACCAATTCGCTTCTGTCATTTTACAGGCTGTGTTTGAAAAAGGACAGTTAGGAGCTGATTGGTTGGCACTTTATCTCTCTCACTTTGTCTCTCTACATTTCCCCCACAGTCTGTAAAATGACAGTTAGAAGCTGATTGGTTGATATTTAGAACCTGATTCAGACCTGCTCGCTAGCAAGTGGCTGCTCGTTGCTGACGATGTTTGCTAATGTGCGCATGCATGTAGTTCACAGTGCGCGTGCGCAAACTAGTATAAGCGATCGGAATGTGCTCGCTTGCCCTGCAAAGACAGCCCAGTGGAATGAGTGACAGGAGAGGCCATTTGCGGGTGGTAACAGGGGCAGGGCAGTAGTAACGGGGGAGTGGAGTTTTCAACGCTGTTTTAGAGGCATGCATAATTAACAGGCAGCATCATAGTACACGTCACCTGGTTGAATTTTACACTGAATTGCTTGCAGTGCTTGCGTTAGGGAACAGTCAACTGCAAGCGCTGCAGTCAGATCCGATGGAACCTGATGGAACACGATGTACCGATGGTTGTATATACTTCCTGGAGATGACGTATGCTAGTGGGTGGCTAAAGACAGGCTGGTGGGCATCTGTAAACACAAAGTGATTGCTCGCCTTGCCATGCGAACGCCTGCTTTGATATCACTTAGATGAATTTACATATGCAGAGAATGAGCGGCCGCATCTAGCGAGCGGGTCTGAATCAGGCCCTTAGTCTCTCTCCACTTTATCTCTCTCTCCAAGGTTTGATACATCCCACCACATAACTCATGATAAGGTGTCACATGCTAGTCTTATATAGAGTTCATACGCGTATGCAGGAAGGGGGGGGGTCCGAGTACCTAGAACCCCCCCTGCCAGGCCGATTATCTTTGCGGCCACACCAAATATATTTATATACAGTATATATATTTTTGATAGATGGAGAGCTCGGTCTCTGTCTCCTCCGTGCTTGGAGCTCTGAATGGCGGAGATTGGAGCTGTTGCGCATGCGCAGCAGCACCTGGGACTCGAGACAGGCACTTTACAGGGTATGTGATCTACTTTCAGTTCCAAAGCTCTCCCTGGCATCAAACATGGAGCTCTCCCTGGCATCAAACATGGAGCTCTCCCTGGCATCAAACATGGAGCTCTCCCTAGCATCAAACATGGAGCACCATATGCGGCGCCGACATATATATGCACTGATCTCAAGTAAATTCCTCAAGTAAATAATGTCTACTATTTGACTGCTCATTCACTGTACCATTCACATTCACACGTCTCCTAACCCGTTTCCTTTGGATTAGTGTGAGCAACACTTGAGTTGTGGCTTAAGAACTGATATATTACTTTCCAGGGTACACAATACACCTTGGCCCTGATTCAGAGCCGGACGCTCTGACCAGAGCGCTCGCTCTGAATCAGGGCCCACCTCCATTAATATGGAGCGTCCTCCTGGACGCTCGTATAGCTGTGGGTCACCACCCACAGCATATACGAGCGTGCAGGATGATGGTCGTGACCATCGCGACCATCGAAACTGCGAGCAAAAGCCTGCGGTTGAGTTTTTCAACCGCAAGGCCAGGAGTGATTTTGGCTCTATCAGAGCCAAAATCACTCCCACTGACATCACTAGTGATGTCATTGGGTCCGGCTTCAGACGGTAGGCGTTCCCTTGGGAACGCCTCCGTCTGGCAGGCACGCCCCGGCACGCCCACCAAAGGGGGCGTGCTGTCAGTCACCATCGACAGCACGCCCCCTTTGATGAGACACTCCGAGCGAAGGAAAGTCCTTCGCTCGTCGGGTCTCATGCATGCGCACGACGGAGCTCCCTCCGTCGTGCGCATGCGCAGTGGGGACCATCGACCCACTTGCGAGCGGACAGCCGCTCGCGAGTGGGTCTTAATGAGGGCCCTTGTTTCCAGGAATTAACATCGATATCAGCAACCTGTATGGATATCTGTAGTCTGGAATTATATCTATTTTATGCAAGATTAAATGCTCTAAGTTGCAGTTAGTATTTTTTTATGCATTTGATTTTTTCGAGACTGTTGAATAATGCATATTTTACCCTTGGTATTTGTGAATATTTAAAAGATACAGGGGATCTGTTGCACTCTTTGTGTAGATTCAGCAGCTCACTTTAGTTAATAATAGTTTAATAGGTAGATATGAGCGCTTGGGTTTTTAGAGGTAGGATATGATAAAATAAATATAAAACCGAATATGTATGAATTTAAATAATAAAATTAATAAAATTTAAATTAAAAAGTGAAATAAAAAAGTAGAAAAAGAAAATGTAAAATAAAAATAAAATTCAATACACTGTAAGTGGTACATTGCCTGTGAAAAAAGAGGATTGTTATAGCTCTTTGTAAATATGTTGTGGGGACCGATTGCGATTATAGTCCGCGGGCTGTGCTGACTCTAACTTACCCTGTTTCTGTCCTCCTGGTGGATGTGGAGGAGGTTATGGATGGTTCAGCATGGCTCCTGCCACCTGCTCTCCTGGTGTGTCTGGCAGGCCGCGATCGACGACGTCACTCTGGCATGTGGTGGATCGAATGCAGCGGCTATGTGCTTCAGTCCCCTCCAAATCACCAACGCATTTCGTGCTCTCCAGGCTCTTTTTCAAGGATGACTTTTGCAGTAAGGAGTTTAATTTGTGAATATTGTTTTGAAGTATTATAGTATCCACAGTTTTTCCTTCATTTAGGGACACATAGTAGAAGTGATTATCTAAATGCTGCATAAGTGGTGTTTGTTCAGTAGTTTCTTTACTTTCCTAGGAGATCCGATACCCCTTGTTTGTGGCTGCTGACACACCACCCCCTGTTATTATTTGATTTGAATGTTTTGGCAATGTATTTTTATATTTAGTTCAGTGCCTGGCTCCCCATTCCAGGGTATTTCTGTATATGTTGTTTTTTTTTGGAATGGTATTGAAATGTCGATGGCTGTTCAGTCACCGGTTCAAATACTGACTGCGGATGCCCGATAGGATGAAGATCCTGACTGGGGCAGGTAAGTATTATTCCCCTCCCCTGTCTTCCCCTAACCCTCCCTTAGGGGTGCCTAACCCTAAAACTCCTGGGGTGGTGCCTAACCCTAAGTCCCCCCAGGGGTGCCTAATCCTAACCCGTCCTTCCCGCACCCTAAACCTAAATCTCCAGGGTGGGGGTGCTTAAACCCCCAGCGGCGACTAACCCTTACTCCCTCTTCCCCTAGCCTATCCCTAATCCTCCCCAGGGGGGCCTACCCCTAAGTCCCCCCATGGGTGCCTAAAGCTAACAGGGCACCCCTGACTTACCTCGTTCGGTCCGGAGTCCGTCTGTATTCCGGCATCAGGATTAAGATAGGCGTCGGCATTTTGACCCCTATCTTAAATTCCCCGTCGGGCATTAGCCGTCGGGATTTTGACTACATCCCATTTTTTTTAATCAAATGCTTCCTTTTACACTGGTACAGCAAGCAATACGTTGGCGGCAACTCAGATTCATGAATACATGTAATATATACGGAGGGGGAGTTTAAATAATTTTATAATGGGGTGAGGGTGGGGGTTAATCATTTAATAGTGGGTGGGGGCTATTAATGTAGTGGTGGGATGATGGAGTGGATATGGTTGTTTCTGTTAATTTAAGTTGAGGTTATGAGACTATTAATTTAATACTTGAGTGTTTTTGGTGTTATTTCCTGTGGTGAAGGATGACAGTTTGGTAAGAGTCATACTTGCCTACTCTCCCAGAAGTTGCGGGAGGCTCCTGATTTTTCAGGTAGCCCCCCGCACCCCCTTCCTAGAGAAGTGAGCAAGATACAGAGAAACTTACCTGCAATCAGTGGATCCGCGAGGAGGAGGCGGTGCCTAATTATGCAATTCTATGATAATCATGCCATTTCATCCCACACCCTATTTAAATATGCCCAAATCGCTGCATTTTGTCACAATGGGGAGGGACCTAATGATGCAAATAGTCCAGCCCCACCCCCATCACCACCCATATGCTTCTCCTCTCCTGGGGCTGCTCCCGCAGAGGAAATCGCAAAGGTTGGTAAGTATGGTAAGAGTGCTGCAAGCAGCTGGTAGTAGTGTACATAGCACTAGCCATGTATTTGCAGGATATACAAAGGGGTTTGAGAGTTGAGAGCATCTTTTAAAAATCATGCATTTGCCTTTGGAGTTCTACAGAATACTAGCTTCTGATATCTAATCATTAGCTGTTTAGTAATATCTCCAAGTATCTGGATCATTATCTCCAACCTTGTGTGCAGTCACATAGTATATATTTGAAGGATACCACGGATCTTCTCCTATGTTTGGCTGAATTAGGTGAAATACCTCCCAATACCTGACTATGCACATTAGATATTACTAGCTTATATACCAACATCCCTCAAGAAGGGGGCATCGATGCTGTTAAGAAGCTAATAAAAGACCACCATTTGTATCAAGGTCCCCATGTAGATTTTTTCTTACGTTACTAGATATGATACTTAGAAGAAATTGCTTCTACTTCGATGGCCAGTACTATAAACAAAAGAGTGGTTGTGCCATGGGGTCACACATTGCACCAACTTATGCGAATGCGTACATGGCCGATGTAGAAAAATAATTATTTTTTGGCATGGACACCAGAGATAGGATTATCTTCTATAAACGATATAAAGATGATGTGATCTTATTCTGGAGTAGAGGGTTCGGTGAATTAGAGGAAATGATTGAGAACATCAACTCACAGGATAATCCAATTAAATTCACCCAACATGCGACCTTGGAAGAAATCGCTATTTTGGATGTTAGTATTACTGTTAAGGATAAAAATGTTTTTAGTAAATTGTATGTCAAACCAACAGACAGGGACACTTTGCTGAGGGCGGACATTTTTCATCCACAGTCAACTATTACTAGCTTACCTTTTTCGCAACTATTGAGAGTAAAAAGAATTACGAGTGACCCGGACACCCTTAATAAAGATTTGGAATACACATGATGGATAAATTTAGATGTAGAGGATATACAGAAAAATCTCTCAGTTTAGCTCAGATGAACGTGGACCAAATTCCTAGGGTGGATACTCTGAAAAACAGGAAGAGGAAGGTACCACATGACACCTTAAATTGGGTGCATACATATAATACAGCACACAGAGAGATTCATAATGCTGGTAACAGTCTCTGGCCTGTTATGCAAAATGATCGGGATCTGACCAGTCTGAAGAAGATGAAGATAAGATCATGTTATAATAGAAGCAAAAATGTAAGGGACTGGGTGGTACACACCGATGTCACAGAATCAAATAAAGCCTGCAGAATGAAATGCAGACCGAATAATGATTGCCATAAATGTTCTGGCTACATCACATGTAGCCGTATGATAGTGGGAAAGTTTTTTCATCATCCACATTCAGGACGGAGATATGAATTAGATATAGACTTACCTGCACAAGTACATATGTGGTGTACTTAATTTAATGCCCATGTGGACTCTGCTATGTTGGGAAGACCATGCGCTTGTTTAAAGAGCGCATGGCCCTCCATAGATCAGCTACAAGATCAACCATAAATGGAAAAGGGTCAGAGCAACCTATTGCTCCACATTTTGATGAGTGTAAACATTATATGTCTAACTTCAGGCACATGGTGATAGATCAAGTTCCTGATGATGGCAGAAGAGGAAATCGATACAAAACACTTTCACGTCTGGAGGCTAAGTGGATCCATATCTTGGATACTGTAAAACCCAAGGGACTTAATGATCAATTGAACTTAAGTGCCTTTTTTTACTACAATTTTTCTGATCATAACTTGTTCTGTATAGCTTATGAGCTTTGATTCATACCAAATGCACTTTAACCTTATAGACTTTATTCATACAAATATGTGGACATTATATTTTTTGTACACATAGTCCATTTAACACTGCTAGCCTAGGTTATTTAGCTTGGCTTTTAAGTATGTATATCTGTGGATTGCACGGGGGTTTTATGTCTTGTTTGTGTTTCCTCCTACAGGCATCGGGTTACCGTGGTTACGATCACGTCATGAGGCATGGGGCGGTGTCCGGTCTCTCGGGAAGTCCAGCATGCTGTGCGGGAAGTGACTGATGGGACCCTGCGCTTGGGGAAGAAGCAGCGGGTATTTAAGGTAGGATTTATGTTTATTTACTTATTTATATGTAGCCTGACGATGGGCAAATAAAGGGCGAAACGTTGCTTGACAATTTGAGCCTTGTTTATTGTGTAATGAGACTGCTGAGTGCCGCAACTGGAACTGTATGTGTGGGTTTGTAGCGTACACTGTGGCATATTGCAGTTGGGAAGGAGAGTGCTGAGCCATTTGGAATTATCATGAGCAGTGATATGTTTTCATAAGATATTTTTTTCATTAGCATATCACTCAAAATCGCTCTATCTAAGCTATGTTCAGCCAGATACCAAAAAAACAGAAATGTGCGCTGTCAAGCACTCCCAATACTAACTGTATCTGTGGCAGCTTACAAGTGGATTCTGTAGCCCACACTCAAAGAGCAAAAAAATAAA
Organism: Taudactylus pleione; assembly: GCA_031769625.1. Lineage (NCBI taxonomy): Eukaryota > Metazoa > Chordata > Amphibia > Anura > Myobatrachidae > Taudactylus > Taudactylus pleione. Next base: position 12,914,076 of record JAUIMM010000113.1, on the reverse strand, counting down.
CAATGTAGGGCACTCAAAGTGACACAGTTGATGAGTCCAATGATACTCCTTTATTCATAAAAATAGTTATAAATATATAATAACCATGTATGTAATTTCCAATCTACGTCAGATAATCTAATATTAGTTCTTATCCTATTTTATGATGAATAGTGTTTTAGGATGAATAGCATTCTGTATTCAGTTTATTTTAACATATAGAAATGTTCAGATCTAGCAGCAAATTTACTTAGGTGTTGTTTGACTCTGAAGCCCATTATTTCACAGGTGAAATCCATTCTCCCTAATGTGATTAGGGAATAATGCTTGATAAGGGCTGATGGGACTCACTAAAGCACCTACCCTTCTAATGAAACCGGGGGTTATAGTGCCCGGAGAAACGCGTCAAGTATCTATTCTGCTTTACTCCAATCGTGATTCCCATCTCCTATTGCCACTTTACAGTCTGCCTCCACTGATGATCAATAAGCCACGGGCTGCTGCTCCTTGCCGCTGACAAGTATGGAGTATATACTGGACCACAGACAACATCTTTGCTTTCCCTCCCTAAGTATCCAATCACAGCTGTTAACTCTGGAGAGAGTCTAGGAGATCAGCTGCTGGCAGTAACCTGCCAGCGTGACTGTGCTGCGACAAGTACCGGGAGTTTGGAATACATATAGCAGAGGATGCTGAAAACTACCACGGAGTTCTCACTCTGGAACCACACCTGCCGATTGATATAAGGATTCCCTCATCTCGACAAGTAATATCAATAGTGGAACCAGCACCCCAGGAGAACATTTTATTAATGGCTCATTACTTTATTATTGATATTTCACATGAAAACTCAGCGGTAAGAGACAATACTTTTTATGTACTAAGGAGCTTTTATCGACTTCTGCGGCTTACTAGGAGGAACATATTAATTTCCTAGATTGTCTATTGGATACAAATTGCTGCTAACGATTGTTATATTGTGTCATCTTTCCAGTTCCACAAGTACATTGACTTGAGTATTGCAGCAGAGGACTATGATTTATATCTATTTCTAGGAACTAATATTAGATTATGGGATGGAGATTGGAAATTATTGATTGAATTTTATGTTTATTGAGTGTATTCTATACATGGTTATTATATATTTATATTTTTATGAATAAAAGAGTATCATTGGACTCATCAACTGTGTCAGTGTGAGCGCTCTACATAGTTTCTTTTTTACATTCAGCCAGATATATATTCTAACTAATGATGTTAATAGAGGCAGTATGATTAAATAGGGGTCAATTCAGTTAAGTGGCTGCAAACTAAAATGCATGATTTTGGTGCAAATGGGATTTGTGGGGTGCCGTTACCAGCATTCCATTGCCATCACTCTGGCACTTGCGGGAATCACCTGCAGATCGATCCCATATAGTATCCACAAATGTTTTTCCCAAGTACAGTTCAGGAAGGAGGAATGAATGAGGACTGATGTATCTTAATACAAGACTGTAGGCATGTACTTTTTGTTGATGATACCTAATTAAGGCCCTGATTCAGAGCCGGACGCTCTGACAGAGCACTCGCTCTGAATCAGGGCCGTCCCTTCTCCATTTTGGAGCGGCCTCCTGGCCGCTCGCATAGCTGTGGGTGACCACCCACAGCTATAGCGAGCGGCCAAAATGATGGTCGCGATGGTAAAGACCATCGCGACCATCGGGCTTGCGATGAGACCCTGCGGTAGGGTCTCGCTGCCGCAAGCCCTGGAGTGCTTTTGGCTCTATCAGAGCCAAAAGCACTTCCACTGACATCACTAGTGATGTCAGTGGGGTCGGACTCAGACGGTAGGCGTTCCCATGGGAACGCCTCCGTCTGGGCAGCCACGCCCCCGGCACGCCCACCAAAGGGGATGTGCTGTCAATCACCATCGACAGCACGCCCCCTTTGGTGCAAGACCCATAACAACGGCTTGGCTGTCATTATTCGGGTCTCGCGCATGCGCACGACGGAGCCGCCTCCGTCGTGCGCATGCGCACTTGGGCAACATCGACCCATTTGCGAGTGCTCAGCGCTCACGAGCGGGTCTGAATCAGGCTCTAAGTTCCATGCACAACTCTTGGCCTGATTCTGCTGTGCGCAAATGAATTCACTGACAGTGATGAACAGGACCGTAACTAGGGTGGTGCGACCTGTGCCATGGCTGGGGGCACCGCAGTGCAGGGGGCTCTGTCCAGGCCTGTCAATTTTCTATTTATTATCATTCTCACTTGTATCTTCCACTTCTTTTATCCCCAGCATCTCCTGGCCTCCCCTATCTCTTCCCTGGCCATTCCCTATGAGGCCATGGCATGTTTTTGGGTGAGCTTCTTATGCCCCTATTTGAAAAATAGGTTGGGGGGGGCACCAATACTCTTTCTGGGCACCAAAAAGTCTAGTTACGGCTTTGTGATAAATCTATGAAAGTTCACTATTCATCTATTGTCATTACTAAACACTGACTTACAAATTGTGCAAAATTAAAAGCAAATAAAATAAAACTATATACTGTAATTAGATAAATCATTACCCCAGCTGGACAAACAATATGGATTTCATCCAAGTAGTGTATACAGTAACAAATAATCATGTTATTAGGCATAAGCCCAGCTGATCCAAACTGTGTGATTATTAACAGATGTCTAAATGGCTATTTACTAGAGATGTGCGCCGACCCCCGTGTTTTAGCTTTGGTTCTGGATCTGGATCTCCCATGGTTTTAGATCTGGATTGGTTTTGCCAAAACCTCGCCTCCGTGTTTTATTTTCATGTTTTGGTTTTGGATCTGGATTTTTTCTTAAAAAATAAAAAAAACAGCTAAAATCACATAAAATTTGCCTTTTTTTGTTCTTACAGTATTAGTAACCTCAGTTAATAAACTCATTTACAGTCAATTTTGACCACCTCACAATATTAATTTTTTATCTAGTTATAGGGCCAAAAGGTTGCATCCAGCTTGCTGGCTCAAAACTGATTGATATAATTATTAATAGAGTTGAGGACTGTGCAAAGATGATGGTTGGGATACCCTTGAGGATTAAATAATTGATAGTTGATAGTTGGTGCAGCCCATGGCTGTAAAATTGATAATACATTAATTAAAAAACAATTCATTGGGTGCAGTCCCTGGCTGTAAAATTGATAATAAATTAATTAAAAACAATTCATTGGGTGCAGCCCCTGGCTGTAAAATTGATAATAAATTAATTAAAAAACAATTCATTGGGTGCAGCCCCTGGCTGAATAATTAATGAAAAGCAATTCATTGGTACAGCCCCTGGCTGAATAATTAACAGGACAGTTAAACAAACCAATCATTTCAGCGACAAGGACTGCGAATTGTGGCTGAAATGATTGGTTTGTTTGGACCCCCATAAAACAAGATGCCAATGTGCATTGGACATGGAAATGAAAATGATTCCATACACAAACTGGCTCTACATTGCAAGTTGTCTTCATCCTTGTCCTCGTCATCCCCATCATTGTGTACATACTCTCCTTCACACAATATTAATTTGTCCCCACTGGAATCCACTATGGGCGCCTCTGTAATTTCTTTATGTAATTGTTGGTCGAGGTCTTCCTCATGGAATTTGTAATTCATTTTAATGAACATCATCTTTTCAACATTTTGAGGAAGTAACCTCCTACGTCGTTCACTGACAAGGTTGCCAGCTGCACTGAAAACTCTTTCGGAGTACACACTGGAGGGTGGGCAATTTAAGCAATGCAAAGCCAGTTTGTGTACGGGAGTCCAAATTGCCTTTTTCCTGCCAGTACTGAAAGGGACTGTCTGACATGCCTATTAGAATGTTATCTCTGAAATAGTCCTCCACCATTCTGTGAGACCTCATCACACATAGTCACGGTAGAAGGCATGTCACTAGTAGGCAGTTCTCTCAGGCCCAACCAGATGTAATTTTAATTTTTATAACCAGCAGGCATTCTATAAGGAAAATTGGCGGCTGCAGAAACTGAAGGAGGAGATGATGGCGTTTCACGTGCAGCAGCAGCAGCTGACAATTTTTTTTTACCAACAGCTCTTTGCATAGTTTTAGACTTCGGTCTGTTGGAAAAAACTCACAAGGTAGGACTTAAACCTAGGATCCAGAATGGTCGCCAAAATATATTTTTCAGATTTCAATAGATTGATGACTCTTGGATCCCGGTGAAGTGAATCAAGGGTTTGATCCACCAGTCCGACATACTTTGCGCAATCGCTCCATTTTACCTCCTCCTTCAGTTTCTCCAGCTGTTTTTGCAAAAGTCTGATGAGGGGAATGACCTTACTCAAGCTGACAGTGTCTGAACTAACTTCATGTGTGGCAAGTTCAAAGGGTTTGGGAACCTTGCACAACATGGAAATTATTCTCCAATGCTCTTGAGTAAGGTGCATTCCCCCTCCATGGCCTATGTCATAGTTCGTTGTATTGCCTTGGGTGGCCTTTTGCTGTTCCTTCATCCGCTGAAGCATATAGAGGGTATAATTCCACCGAGTTACTACCTCTTGCTTCAGCTGATGGCAGGGCAAATTTAACAGTACCTGCTGGTTATGCAATCTTCGACAAGCGGTCGCCGAATGTCTAAAATGTCCAGATATTTTGCGGGCCACCGAGAGCATCTCCTGCACGACCGTGTCAGTTTTTAAAAAACGTTGCACCACCAAATTAATTGTGTGAGCAAAACATGGGACTTGTTGGAATTCGCCCACATGTAATGCTCTCACAATATTGGTGGCATTGTCCAAAATCACAAATCCTGAGGAGAGTCCAAGTGGGGTAAGCCATTTAGCAATGATTTCCCTGAGTTTTTCTAAGAGGTTCTCAGTGGTATGCCCAGTGAAACCAGTTATACAAAGAGTAGCCTGCCTCTGTATCAGCTGTCTTTTGGTAGATGTTGCTGCTGCTGTTGCTGTTATAGGCAATACACCTACCCAGTGGGCTGTCACAGTCATGTAATCCTTAGTTTGCCCTGTCCCACTTGTCCACATTTCGGTGGTCAAGTGGACAGTGGGTACAATGGCATTTCTGAGGACATTAATAATGTTTTTTTAATGTCCTTGTACAGACTTGGAATTGCTGATCTAGCGAAGTGGAATCTAGAAGGGATCTGGTAGCAAGGACACAGGACCTTAATTAACTGTTGAAAACCCACTGCCGTAATGGCGGATACTGGATGCACATCTAATACCAGCATAGCTGTTATGGCGTCAGTAATCTGCTGTGCAAATGGGTGATTGCTGTCATACTTGTTTGCCCTTGCAAACGATTGTTTAACAGTTGAGACGCTACAAGTAGTCTTCCTCCTGGTCCCCTTCTGGAATGAAGATCCACTCACAGCAACAGCAGCAGCAACAGGCGTAGTCATCAAGGATCCTTCTGAGAAATCACGGATAGGAAAGGAGTAACTCATGCTTCGAATACCAATATTGGATGCAGCAGGACTACTCCCGATGACGAATGAGGATGTGGAGTGGGAGCAGGAACGTGACACTGGACTTGTTACATTTTGAGTTTTGGAACTTGGCAACGTACACTTTGATATTTGATGAATGCGCTCCAAGTGACATAACAAGGAGGAGGTTCGTAGGTGGTTTAGGTCACTCCCTCTACTCACTCTTGCTTGGCAATGGTCACATGTGGCTTGACAACTTTTGCCCGGATCGGGGTGGAAATAATTCCACACGTGAGAAGTATTTTTTTTGTCTTTTGTCCCGGCATGACAACAATGGGCTTTGGCTTTTTCAATCCATTTGCAACAGCTGTTGCCTTACTTACACAAAGGATATCCTCGGCATCAACATCCTCATCACCAACATATTCATCATCCTTATCACCTTCAACTACCAAAATATCCTCCTCCTCCATGTGCAATTCCACAGAAGCAACCTCGATGGCTATGTCTGCAAGATGTTGACTGCCCTTCCCCACATTTACAGAGGGCACACAAATGTTGGAACTTAAGGGATCCTCCTGTACACTAGTATTTAGGTCTGGCTCACACATGGCAACCACGGACACACTTGCACTATCCTCGGGGATTTGTGATTTCGATTTCTCAGGGCACACAGTTGGTTTTTCTGGAGCTGTCTTAACACCTTTCAAATATTTAATTGGACCACCACCACCACTACTACTACAGGCAGAAGGGCTATCAGAATCAGCAGTCTTCATAAAGAAATGCCAAGGCCTTATCCTTTCCTTGCCACTTCGTGTAGTGAATGTCATATTACCAATTTTTTGTTTATCTAAAGGCAAATTTCCTTTCAATTTTTTTTTCTTAACTTCAGTAAAACTTGCTTTACCATATCGATGGCATGACTTAAGCCCTGGGGCATGGGCCTTCATAGAGGAGGAAGAAGTTGACAGCCTTGCACTGCTGGCGACAGCTACAACATGTGGTTCTTGAACTGGCTCTCCTGTCATGTGACAGCCCTCCATATTTTCTGCTGTCTTGAAGCAGTGTCACAAGCACCAATAGTCTAGCCAAGGTGCAGTTACAAAATTCACACATGTGCAGTCGTGCGCACACAGACAAATATTGGACAAAAAAAAAATATTTAAATTTTTTTTCAGGTCCAGAACTTGGGCCCAGAGCACCGATTGATGATGACTGGAGTCGGGCAGCACTAGGTTGCAACTTGCGTTGCTGGCTGTATCTTGTGCAGTTAAGCCTAACATGCACACACACACACAAAGACCAAAAAAAAGACAATTTATTTTTATTTTTTTACAGGTCCAGACCTTGCGCCCAGAGCACCGATAGATGACGACTGGAGTAGGGCAGTACTAGGTTGCAACTTGCATTGCTGGCTGTATCTTGTGCGGTTAAGCCTAACATGCACACACACAGAAAAAGATTACACAAAAAAAGACAATTTATTTTTATTTTTTTTAGCTCCAGAACTTGGGTCCAGAGCACTGATTGATGACAACTGGAGTCAGGCAGCACTAGGTTGCAACTTGCATTGCTGGCTGTATCTTGTGCAGTTAAGCCTAACACGCACACACACACACACACACACACACAAAGACCAAAAAAAAGACAGCTTATTTTTATTTTTTTTCAGCTCCAGAACTTGGGCCCAGAGCACCGATTTATGACGACTGGGATCGGGCAGCACTAGGTTGCAGCTTGCGTTGCTGGCTGTATCTTGTGTGGTCAAGCCTAACACGCACACACATACAGAAAAAGATTACACAAAAAAAGACACTTTTAGTATTTTTTTTAACAGGTCCAGACCTTGGGCCCAGAGCACCGATTGATGACGACTCGAGTTGGGCAGCACTTGGTTGCAACTTGCGTTGCTGACTGTATCTTGTGCAGTTAAGCCTAACACGCACACACACACACAGTGTCCAGAACTTGGGCCCAGATAGACACAGTAGACAGCACAGCATCAGCCCAGATGGATCAGCAACAGCCCAGATGGACACAGAAGACAGCACAGCACCAGCCCAGATGGATCAATAACAGCCCAGATAGACACAGCAGACAGCACAACACCAGCCCAGAATGGATCAGCATCAGTCCAGGACGCAGCAGACAGCACCTCTCCCCAGCCTTACACTACCCACGCTCCCTGTTCAGTCTCCACAGCCGGAGTGAAATGGCGCCCGCCGTATCCCTTATATATAGAGATGATAGTTCGCGAGCCGCGAGATTTCATCTCTATGGTTTTGCCTCGATTTGAGAGATCCGAGTCAGGCAGGAACATTCGAGCCAGCTTGGATCCGAATCGGATCTACAAAATACGGGTGGGTTAGGATCTCTGAGATCCGAACCCGCTCATCTCTAGTTTATAGCTGCTTTTGCAGATGTGAACAGTCAGTGTTATGTTGTATCCAGGGTTCCGATTGTAGCCATAAACAAAGAAACATGCAGTGGACGTTAACGTGTGTGAGAACCTAACTGTCCCTATCTGCACTTACCTTCACTTCCTCACTGATGCTGCCGCCGGCTGGTTCCCTTCTTTTGCACAGATGCACCATCTTCCACTGCTTGCAGTACGCATTTTTCAGTTTTGGTCTGTTTGCTTTATGTGGTGCTGGAGCGTTCTATTACACGTGCTGTTGTCCACTGCTCACCAATGCATTACTAAATGCCCTTTTTCAAGGAAAGCTGAGTTGGTTCCAGGTCTCCCTTTTTATTTGGAAAACTTTATTGATTAATTGATTAATTACAAATGGAGATCAGTTGGGTCTCTAGGTTAAAATAGCGGTAACCATGTGTTCCTTTTTAACATGGTACTGCTACAATAAAAATTATTAAGATAAATATTTATAAAAAAGTAAAAGTAAATTTTGGTACTGTGCTTTTAATGTATGCTAGTTTATGTAAAGGTATGTGTCATAGTAATATGGGTATTTTGATTTAAAATTTAAAAATGTGTTAGATTGTTAAAAATATGTATAGATGAGAGAGAGATAATTTTGTCACTAGTTAGATTTAAAGGAAGGCATTCATTTCGATGTCAATGTTTAATCCTTTAGGTTCAAAGGTCTGCATATGATAGATCCATTCTGTTTCTTTTTTCTTTAATGTTTGTATTAAGTCTCCTCCTCGCCAGTGTATAGATATTTTTTGAATCCCTATAAATTTTAAATCTGTTGGGTCTTTGTTATGAAAATCCAAAAAATGTTTGGACACATTGTCTGTAGTTCTTTTTTGATATTGAATATATGTTCTGCTATACTAGTTTTCAATTTTCTTTTCGTTTGGCCTATATATTGATAGCCACATTTGCATTCCAGCATATATATCAGTCCTTCTGTGTCGCATGTAATCATGTCTTTCATCCTGTACTGTTTTTTTGTAACATTTGATATAAAAATAGCATAAGGTTGTGTTGTTGATTTTTTTGTGGTTCTGCATGGTAAGCAGTTTAGACAATGAAAGCAACCTTTTTTCTTTGTTTTGTCAGTTTTCAATTGTTCAGTTTGGGTAAAGCTTCTTACCAATTCCTGGCGTAGGTTATTCGCTTTCTTGTATACAATTTGGGGTCTGTCTTGTATGAAAGGTTTTACCTTGCTGTCTAGTTGTAGAATGTGCCAATGTTTTTTGAGTATAGACTCAAACAGGTGGTGTTGACTGTTGAACTGAGTGATGGAAGCTATTTCTTGTTCTTCATTAGTTCTTGTTCCTTTGTATTGTATCGTTTCCTTTCTATCCATATCAGCTATTTTTTCTATTTCTTTTTGTAATGTTTGGTCATTATATCCTTTTTGCAAGAACTTCATTTTAATTTCTTTGCTCTGCTGGAGGAAGATTTCTTATTGGGAGCAATTTCTACGGAGTCTCCTAAATTGTACTCCAGGGATATGGTTACTGGTTTTTGATAATGTGTTATTTCCGCTCACCTCTTTCGTATGGTTCCTTGTGTGTATTTTGTTATTCAAAATATAGATTTTCAAATCCAAATAGATCACTTTTTCTTTGCTTCTTATGGAAGTGAATTCTAGTCCGAAGGTATTTCTTCCTAGGTACTCAAATAATTCTGATCCATCCCACACAAATATAAGGTTGTCTATATACCTTTTCCATAAAATAAGGTGGGTTTTGTATGGGTTGTTATTCCATATATTTTCTTACTCCCACCTAGCTACAAAAAGATTTGCGTAGCTAGGTGCGATGGACGAACCCACTGCCGGTCCTTTAATCTGGTTATAGAATGTTCCATTGTTCCAGAAAAGTTTTGATGTAAACTGTAGTCAATGCAACTCATAATGAAGTAAATTTGAGCATTCTGTAAAGATGTATCATTGGAAAGGAAGAATCTAGTTGCCTCACAGCCAATGTTGTGGGATATACATTTGTATAAGGAACGTACATCACTTGTACACAGGACCTATTTGTCATTCCATTGAATGTTTTCCACGTTTTGAAGGATATGAAGAGTGTCCTTTAAATAGCTTTTTGGTTTTTTACAAGGTCCTGTAGATATGAGTCTATGTATGTTGATACGTTAGAAGGTAGGGTTCCAATTTCTGATATAATTGGACGACTCGGGGGATTTTTTGGATCTTTATGTAGTTTTGGTATGTGAGAATCTTCGGGTGTTCTATGTAGAGAAAATGATGTTCTTTTTCTGTTAGTATTCCTATCTCTAAATATTCACCCAGGAGTTCCTTTAGTAGGGTTTTCTTCCAGGAGTTCATATGTGAGATGGTCTGATAGAAGATTCCTCACCTCCCTTTCATAGTGATCTTTATTCATGATGACCAGTCCCCCTTCTTTGTCCACTGGTTTTAGGACTATTGTTTCTTAATTTTTTAGTTCCCTTAATGCTTGTTTCTCTTCTTTACTTAGGTTGTATTTTTTCTTTCCATTTCCCTGGATGGATCTGATGTTGTTTTCCAGTGGTTTATGAAAGGTTTCTATGTGGGGTCCTTTTATAGTGTATGTGCAGAAAAAAATATTGACTTGGGTCTGAAATTGCTGTGAGTAAATATATCTTCTATTGGTTTGTTTGTGTGTTCTATTCCTGATAATAATTTTTTTAAACAAAGTTTTCTAACAAACTTTTGAGTATCTATGAAGAGGTCAAATTGTTTGACATTATAGTGGGGTGAAAACTTTAACCCTTTTTTCAGGAGGGTGACTTGATGTTTGGTTAGTACTTTATCACTGAGATTATATATTCCATCGTTTTCTAAATCTGTTATGTTTTCCGTTAACAGTTTCTTATGTTTTCCACCTCTGACACCCCTTCTCCGGGTGAGAAAGTGATTATTTTCTTTTTTGTTTGTTTGCGTGGATTCTTTTCTCATTCTGGTGGTTTTTCTGTTCCCATGAGAAACCCTAAAAAATCTTCCTCATTATAGTCTTCCTCTTCTTCATCTATAGAGTAGGCACGTTTTTCTTGTCTTCTTACGGCATCCATCTTTTGTGTGGTTTGTCTTGCTTCTACATTTTTCATTAGCTTCTGACACTCTAATTTTTCTTCATTTCTTGCTGTGGCTTTTCCCAATTTAAATGAATTCCTAATAATTTTCTGTTTATTTTCATTATTATATTGGAAGTTTTTTGGGTTATATAGAGGTACTTCTTCTGTTTAAGCGGAGTAATGGGATGTTTCTTTATGAGTGGTTCTTTATAGTATTATGTGCTTCTGGATTCTTGTATTTTGAATGTTGTGTTTTGATTTTTTCCAGACACATTGGCTTGTATTCGGTTATATGAGTTCCATCCTTTACGTGTATATTGTTTTTCTTTTTGTGTTTTGTTTCTAGTGTTTCTCATTTATTTCCATTTTTCTATTTTCCATGGAATCTCTGTAGAATTTTGTTTGTTTTTGTTGCATAATGTCATTTTCAAGTTTTTCTAATTTCGTATTGGTCATTTGCATAAGATTAATATATTCCGTCATATTGCATAATGGTTAAAAAATTTTCTCTGACTTGTTTATATTTTCATTTATGGCCTCTAAATATATTTTTCTGTTTTGTATAATTATTGCAATCACTTCTCTGGAACAGTTATCCAAAGCGTTGTTCCATTTGGTGTAAAAGACAGACTGAATTGGTTCAAATGTAGGTTTTTTTTGTATTCTTAAGGTGCCCACAGACATAGTGATGTGCTCATGATCCGACATCATGTAACATTTCCCCTGAACTCTCCCGAGGAGCTCCCCGGCAGTCGTGGGCACGATTTGGTCAAAACAGCTGCCAATTTGACTTCCGATCTCAGGATCTATCGGGTCGTATGCATCTGCAGGATAAATCGTGAGTTTCCCAAAACAACAGAAGAGGCTCTTCATGATTGGTGGTATATTTAAATAATAATAACAATGGGAGGGGCTAGCCAGGGGGTATAAAAAGCAGGCACCATGTTAACCCTCTGTGCACATTCTGCTTTGCTGCTAGTGAGGCTAGGTGTATACCTGCTGAACCCTGTATATTGCTACTGTGCTCTTTGTATTTGGGTTGGCTTTTACAAAGTGTATTCTTCCTGCAAGTGTGTGCAACTGCATTCTATCCTGTTCCTGAATTCTGTGCTGATGGATCCCTATCGGTATAGAGTGTTGGTCGCCCAAGCTGGAGTCAAGGTGATCCAGGAAAGGGCCCAGTGAAGGAGGATAAGAACATGCTGAACCAAGGAGTAGCTGCAGCAAAGGGATACTCGCTCTCACATGTACCTGCTGATGGAGATCAAGGAGAACAACCTGGACGACTACTGCAACTACCTGCGCATGGATGACGCCACCTTCCAGGAGTTGCTGCATCTGGTGACCCCCCACATCCGGAGGCAACACATAAGGTGGCGGAGGGCAATCCCTGCTGAAGAGAGGCTGGTGGCTACCCTAAGGCTACAGGAAGGTCATTTGAAGACCTGTAGTTTGGGACACTCATCTCACCTCAGCCCTTGGGCGTCATCATCCCGGAGACCTGCAAGGCTATCGTTAAAGTGCTGCAGTACCAGTATTGCGAGGTATAGAAAAAAAAGACACTACACATTTGTTTCTTGTCAAAGAAAAAAAGTTTTTTATTTTTTTCTGTTTTTTTTAACATTTGTGTGGCAACAACACTACATAGTAGTCAATTACATTTTTTTGTAAGGTTTTTTTTTTTTTTAACTCATTCTAAAAACTGACAGGCACTGTGGCAATAACACTGCTCTGCACTGTGTCAATAACAATTTTTCTGTGTATTTTATTTAAACTCTATATTATAAGACAGCTAATTAGGCTGCATAAACCAGACTCTGCACTGAACTGTAGGCAATAACTTAATTTTTAGGTATTTTTAATATACAAAATAAACATGTATACAAATTGTACAAAACAGCATTATCACCAAATCTTATCAATACCAATAGGTAGCCTGCTGTATGTTGTATGGTGGGTCAGACACCAGATTGAACAGGCCAATACACACATGGCACAAGTAAAGATTGTGGCCCCAGCTTCCAGCAATCTGTACTTGCGCCATGTGTGTAGTGACCTTGTTCAATTAGTGTCATCACCACCATATAGAATACAGCCAGCACCTATTGGGAGTGATAAAATTTGGTGATAGTACAGGCAAGAAGAAGAAAAAGAACTAAAAATCAATAGTAACGCGGTAAATCTTCCTCTGACTCCAGCAGAGCATTATAAATGGTCTGGTTTGTGGTTGGGGTGCTGGGTGGGGGAGTAATCTCCAACTGGGCTGGGTGGGGCCTGACATAGGCACTTGGGGCATGCGGATAAAGCAGCGGGTCTGCAATGTAGGTGGAGTCGTGTAAATTGCTGTTGAGTGACCTAACTAAAAGCTCATAGACGAGCCTGTGGAAATTTTTCTTAGTAACCTCATCCATTTTTGTCATGCGACTATTATTTTCTGCAGTAAAATCGTCAATATCATCCGGCGGTTTCTGAAGGATCCTTTCAGCTTTTTGGAGAAACAAGTCCTCCTGTTCTGTGTGCTGCTTCTTTCTTCCCTTTTTTTTTTTTTTTTTTACGGTGGTACCGAAGAAGATGATGATCCTGGTAGAATGGGTGTTGGTATTGGGGTCAAGTTTTCCACCTCGCTGTCCGCAACCAAACTTCGGTCCGGCGTGGAGGACAAATGAGGCTCTTGGGTGGGAGTCTATATAAAAGCAATATTATAGTCATGTTTTAACACATTTTTTACTATTTTTCCAGTTTCCTAACACCGTGGATGAGTGGAAGAGCATCACTGAAGAATTTGAACAATGTTGGAATTTCCCTAACTGTGGAGGAGCCATCGATGGAAAACACATCCGCATCAACCCACCTGCCAACACCAGATCATATTACTACAAAGGCTTCTTTAGCATCGTTCTCATGGCAGTGGTGAATGCCAACTATGAAATTTTGTTTGTGGATGTCGGCAAGAATGGCCGTGCTTCAGATGGTGGGTCCTTCAAACAGACTGCTTTCTACCAAAGACTCACCAACAAAACTCTCCACTTGCCATCACTGGATGAGACAAAGCACTATATGTTGACGAGGCTTTTACATTACATGAACATGTGATGAAGCCATTTTACCAGAGTGAAGAGGATCTACAACTATCATCTATCCTGGGCACGGCACATTGTGGAAAATGCTTTTGGAATACTCAGCAACCGGTTCCGCATTTTCCACACCACCATAAACCTACGTGTAGAGAAGATAGACTGGGTCGTGATGGCGTGCTGTGTGCTGCATAAATTTCTGCGAAGGAAAACTACACAACAAGGACAAGTCCCAGCTAGACCAGAAGATGTAGGACCTCCGGAGGAGATTGCCCAGTTTACATCAGTGTCTGCACCACCAATTCCTACAACATCAACAACATGTGCCAAAGAAGCAAGGGAGGAGTATATGGCCTATTTCAACGGACCAGGTGCGGTGCCATAGCAGGAGGATTGTATGTGAGATAAATGACTATAGTGGACAATTGGGATTGAGCTACAAAAACAATAAAAGGTTTTGGTTTATGAACTGTGTCTCAACTTACCAAAATTTCCTCGGGCAGTCCACTCACTTCTGCCGCCTCCTCTTCTCCCTCTCGCTCAGCCATCAGGACAGCTGACTGGCATTGTGGCTCCTGTTCACTGATGAAGCTTATGAGGTGATAGTACCACAGTGTTGGCTGGTACACGTCTTCGGTGCCTGCACCTGAGCTTTTTGAATCGTCCAATTTTCTCTTTTCCTTTATGTAGACGGTATGCAGGATCTGGATTTTGTGGCGTACTGTTATAAGGTCAGCATCCGCAATGAAGTTTTTGGTGTAGTCCAACAACACCCCCAAAGCTGCCAATTTCTGCGACTTGTGGTACTGTCGACAGGATATCCGCCATAGACACTCCTTTGACTGGTGGCTCTCTAGGAATCCTGTCACAAACTCCCGTTCACTATCCATAGACATAGCTAGGAAGAAAAAAATATTTGGACATTTTATTAATCTATAATTGTGAATTGTTTTGTACATTTTTAATGTTTATTTCTATAGTTTTCCAGATTTGGTGGGCAGTGGGAGGTTAATGCATGACCCAGCCACCACCCACCTCATTCTGGTGGGTGGTGGCTGGGTCATGCATTTATAAGTGGGTGGCACACATTGGTGGGTAGGTGGGTGGCACACATTGGTGGGCAGTGGGAGGTTAATGCATGACCCAGCCACTGCCCACCTCATTCCAGGGGGCAGTGGCTGGGTCATGCATTTATAAGTGGGTGGCACACATTGGTGGGTAGGTGGGTGGCACACATTGGTGGGCAGTGGGAGGTTAATGCATGACCTAGCCACTGCCCGCCTCATTCCGGCAGGTGGTGGCTGGGTCATGCTTTTATAAGTGGGTAGCACACATTGGTGGGTAGGTGGGTTGCACACATTGGTGGGCAGTGGGGTTGCATTAAATACAGTACCAATACTCACCAAAGTGCTGCAATCCAGACTTCAGTGTGCAGGCAGACTCTATCGTGCTTCCTTCTTCATCTATCCACATTTAACTTGAGAAGAGTGGAAACTCATGATTTGGGCATATTTTTCACGATTTGTTGTCATGATTCGTCGAAATCGGCCAAATTGGGTCAAATATCGCTATTTGTTTGGGCACCTTAGTCCCCTTGGGATTAGATTCATTTCTAAATATTTAGTAATGGTGGTTACTTCCCACTAATGTTTTTTAATTTCCATATTATTTTCAAGCAATAGAAATTGTACACAGAATCTTTCATCCTCGAATTCGGGGTCCGGTGGTGGTTTTGTACAACAAAAAATATTTTCTATGTTGTTCCTATGTGCATGTGTGAAAAAGGGCATTTAGCCTGTAACGTGTTGGAGATGAGTGGACAACAGCACATGTAATAGAACGCTCCAGCACCGCATAAAGCAAACAGACCAAAACAGATAATTCACACTGCAAGCAGCGGAAGACGGAGCATCTGTGCAAAAGAAGGGAACCAGCCGGCAGCGACAGCAGTGAAGAAGTGAAGGTAAGCGCAGATAGGGACAGTTAGGTTCTCACACACGCTACCTTCCATTGCATGTTACTTTGTTTATGGCTACAATCGTAACCTTGGATACAACATAACACTGACTGTTCACATCTGCAAAAGCAGCTATAAACATGCAATATTAACCTTTTTTCCACAGGTATTGTGCTACACATTTTTAAACAGATACAAGCAATTGATTCTATTTTATATTATTGGAAGTTATTAAATTAAGCAGCTATACCGATATGCCATCCATTAGCGCAGTGATTTTTACTTTCATACTATCTAATCACATTATTATGACTGCAACTTGAAATATGAATGAATATATCACACATGCACGTAGGAACAACATAGAAAATATTTTTTGTTGTACAAAACCACCACTGTTCCCTGAATTCGAAGATGAAAGATTCTGTGGACAAATTCTATAGCTTGAAAAAATATATAATATGGAAATTAAACATTGGTGGGAAGTAACCACCTTTACTAAATATTTAGAAATTAATCTAATCCCAAAGGGACTAAGAATACAAAAAAACCCTACATTTGAACCAATTCAGTCTGCTGTCTTTTACACCAATTGGAACAACGCTTTGGATAACTGTTCCAGAGAATTGATTGCAATAATTATACAAAACAGAAAAATATCTTTAGAGGCCATAATTTTAAAAATAAAAAATACAGAAAAAAAATTCGAACCATTGTACAATATGACGGAATATATTAATCTTATGCAAATGACCAATATAAAATTAGAAAAACTTGAAAATGACATAATGCAACAAAAACAAAGGAAATTCTACAGAGATTCCAATGAAAATAGAAAAATGGAAATAAATGAGAGAAGAAACACTGGAAACAAAACACAAAAAGAAAAACAATATACATCTAAAGCATGGAACTCATATAACCGAATACAACCCAATGTGTCTGGAAAAAATCAAAACACATCATACAAAATACAAGAATCCAGAAACACACAATACTATAAAGAACCACTCATAAGAAATGTCCCATCACTCTGCTTAAACAGAAGAAATACCCTCCATATAACCCAAAAAACTTCCAATATAATAACGAAAATAAACAGAAAACTATTAGGAATTCATTTAACTCGGGAAGAGCCACAGCAAGAAACTAAGAAAAATTAGTGTGCCAGAAGCTAATAAAAAATATAGAAGCAAGACAAACCTAAAAAAAGATGGATACCGTAAGAAGACAAGAAAAGTGTGCCTACTCTATAGATGAAGAAGAGGAAGAATATAAAATACTAACCAAACATCAAGTCACCCTCCTGAAAAAAGGGTTAAAGTTTTCACCGCACTCTAATGTCAAACAATTTGACCTCTTCATGGATACTCAAAAGTTTGTTAGAAAACTTTGTTTAAAAAAATTATTTTCAGGAAAAGAACATGCAAACAAACTAATAGAAGATATATTTGCTCACAGCAATTTCAGACCGAAGTCAATATTTTTTCCTGTACATACAGTATAAAAGGACCCCACATAGAAACTTTTCATAAACCACTGGAAAATGACATCAGCTCCATCCAGGGAAATGAAAAGAAAAAAATACAACCTAAGCAAAGAAGAGAAACGAGCACTAAGGGAACTAAAAAATGAAGAAATAATAGTCCTGAAACCAGCGGAGGGGGACTGGTCATCATGAATAAAGATCACTACAAAAGGGAGGTGAGGAATCTTCTATCAGACTGTCTCACATATGAACCCCTGAAAGAAGACCCTACTATGACCTACCAGAAAGAACTAGAGGAATTCCCGGATGAAGGTTTAGAGATAGGAATACTAACAGAAAAATAACATAATTTTCTCTACATAGAACACCCCAAGATTCCCACATTTTACCAACTACCAAAACTACATAAAGATTCAAAAAATCCCCTGGGTCATCCAATTATATCAGGAATTGGATCCTTATCTTCTAACGTATCAACATACATAGACTCATATCTACAGGACCTTGTAAAAAAAGAAAAAAGCTATTAAAAGGACACACTTCATATCCTTCTAAACCTGGAAAATATTCAATGGAATGACAGATAGATCCTTTGTACAAGTGATGTACAATCCTTATACACATGTATAGCCCACAACATCGGCTGTGAGGCAACTAGATTCTTCCTTTCCAATGATACATCTTTACCGAATGCTCAAATTTACTTCATTATGAGTTGCAATGACTACATTTTACATCAAATTTTTTTCTGGAACAATGGAAAGAATGTTAACCAGATTAAAGGACCCGCAGTGGGTTCGTCCTTCGCATCTAGCTACGCAAATCTTTTTGTAGCTAGGTGGGAGGAAGAAAATATATCGAATAACAACCCATACAAAAGCCCCTTTATTTTATGGAAAAGGTATATAGATGACCTTATATTTGTGTGGGACGGACCAGAACCAATACTAAAAGAATTTTTGGAGTACCTAGGAAGAAATACCTTCAGACTAGAATTCACTTCCATAAACAGCAAAGAAAAAGTGATCTACGGTATTTGGATTTGAAAATCTACATTTTGTATAACAAAATACACACAAGGCACCATACGAAAGAGGTGAGCAGAAATAACACATTATCAAAAAACAGTTACCACCATAAACAATGGTTAAAAAATATCCCTGGAGGACAATTTAGGAGACTCCGTAGAAATTGCTCCCAATAAATCTTCTTCCAGCAGAGCAAAGAAATGAAAATGAATTTCTTGCAAAAAGGATATAATGACCAAACATTACAAAAAGAAATAGAAAAAATAGCTGATATGGATAGAAAGGAAATGATACAATACAAAGGAACAAGAACTAATGAAGAACAAGAAATAGCCTTCATCACTCAGTTCAACAGTCAACGTCACCTGTTTGAGTCTATACTCAAAAAACATTGGCACATTCTACAACTAGACAGCCAGGTGAAACCTTTCATACAAGACAGACCCCGCATTGTATACAAGAAAGCGAATAACCTATGCCAGGAATTGGTAAGAAGCTTTACCCAAACTGAACAATTGAAAACTGACAAAACAAAGAAAAAAGGTTGCTTTCATTGTCTAAACTGCTTACCGTGCAGAACCACAAAAAAATCAACAACACAACCTAATACTGTTTTTATATCAAATGTTACAAAAAAACAGTACAGGATGAAGGACTGATATATATGCTGGAATGCAAATGTGGCTATCAATATATAGGCCAAATGAAAAGAAAATTAAATACTAGAATAGCAGAACATATATTCAATATCAAAAAAGGACTACAGACACATTGTGTGTCCAAACATTTGTTGGATTATCATAACAAAGACCCAATAGATTTAAAATTTATAGGCATTCAAAAAATATCCAAACACTGGCGAGTAGGCGACTTAATACAAACATTAAAGAAAAAAGAAACAGAATGGATCCATCATATGTAGACTCTTGAACCAAAAGGATTAAACATTGACATCGAAATGAATGCCTTCCTTTAAATCTAACCAGTGACAAAATTACCTCTCTCTCATCTATACATATTTTTAACAATCTAACACAATTTTAAATTTTAAATCAAAATACCCATATTACTATGACACATACCTTTACATAAACTAGCATGCATTAAAAGCACAATACCAAAATGTACTTTTACTTTTTATAAATATTTATCTTAATAATATTTATTGTAGCAGTACCATGTTAGAAAGGAACACTTGGTTACCGCTATTTTAACCTAGAGACCCAACTGATCTCCATTTGTAATGAATCAATTAATCAATAAAGCTTTCCAAATAAAAAGGGAGACCTGGAACCACCTCAGCTATCCTTGAAAAAGGGCATTTAGCCTGTAACGCGTTGGTGAACAGTGGACAACAGCACGTGTAATAGAAAGCGCCAGCACCGCATAAAGCAAACAGACCAAAACTGAGAAATTCGTACTGCAAGCAGTGGAAGACGCAGCATGTGCGCAAAAGAAGGGAACCAGCCGGAGGTGACAGCAGAGAGGAAGTGAAGGTAAGCGCAGATAGGGACAGTTAGGTTCTCACACACGCTACCTTCCATTGCACGTTACTTTGTTTATGGCTACAATAGTAACCCTGGATACAATATAACACTGACTGTTCACATCTGCAAAAGCAGCTATAAACATGCAATATTACCTTTGTTCCACAGGTATTGTGCTACACATTTTTAAACAGATACAAGCGCTTGAATCTATTTTTATATTATTGGAAGTTATTAAATTAAGCAGCTATACCGATATACCATCCATTAGCACAGTGATGTTTACTTTAATGCATTACTTATCTGAGCTGTGTTGTACAACGCAGCATCAGATAATCCGCGGGAACATCAGCCAGCTAAGTGACCCATGGGGCCATGCAAGCCGTCTGCCGCAGTTACTAAAAAAAGGCCTGGAAATATCTGTCTGTCGACAGAGATCCTGGCCTC
Source organism: Taudactylus pleione (assembly GCA_031769625.1). Classification (NCBI taxonomy): domain Eukaryota; kingdom Metazoa; phylum Chordata; class Amphibia; order Anura; family Myobatrachidae; genus Taudactylus; species Taudactylus pleione. The sequence continues at coordinate 12,893,709 of JAUIMM010000113.1, read as the reverse complement.
TTTCCCGACCCTAAAACGGTGGCGCTGCATCTCCGTTTTGAGAAAATGGAGACCGTCGCCGCCCCCTCCCACCCCCAAATGGCAGCAGACTGTCAATCACTGACAGTCTGCTGTCGCTCTGCGTGTGTTCACGCAGGACCCGTACAGGCGCCTGCGCAGATTCCCAAGCTTCGGGGATCTTCTGAATCAGGCCCATTGTCTGCTGGCATGCAGCATTGACACTGCATGCACCTCTGAATCAGGGCCATAATGTCAGTCTATATACTTTAATGCTGACCACTGTGCCACCATGCTGCACCTTTACATTTAAAACTTTTTGCTGAAGAATACCAATGTATTAAAAACACATTACAATCTACAAATGTGACAAATAAAAAAGACAGTCCTGCAATCATCTTCCTCTCATGGCTTAAAGTAAGAATGAGACTTAACTTAAATAAATCAGATGGTATTTAAGTGCTAGCAGACAGGATTTTCACGTAGCTATTTTGTTTTTCTACCATGCACTTGGTCCATGCAACATGCAAATGGTTGCACTGAGTAGCACAGACCTCTTCTGGATGTACAGTTATGTGTATTCTAGGCAGAGAACCAGGAGTCTATGTATCTAATAACTGCTATTACTATTATGTTACACTGAAATCAATCAAGGGCCTTTTGGTTATTATTCCTAACAACTAACAAGCTGTCTAGAATATTCGACTGTCAGTAAGAAGTTTAAATTGGGCTTATACAGAATGACTATATCGGTACAGTTTTAACAATTATTTGAAAATGTATCCAATGTGACAATTACTGTACCTGTAAGCTAAATACATGATGCGTTATACTGCTAGGCGCATAGGCAATGAATATTAGAATGGTCTATGCTACAAAGTCATTTTGCTACATGCTTAGAATGCTTGACATCTGAGGTTATCTTATAATGATGACATCAAGAAAACTGGATCAAATAAAATATAGAATTACACTAGGAAACATAATAAACATGATATAATAAAAAAAACATATTTATCAAGTCTGTGTAAAAGTTGTGCCACAGTCAAATAAATGTATCTGTGACTCTCCTGTCCTGGGCTGTAGAGAGCTGTGCTGGGCCCTGGTACTTTTACGGGGGATCATGGCTGGATATAAGGAGTGGCCACGCCTGCTTACAAAAAAAGATAATTAAAAATAGTATTTGCTAAACCGCAAATTGGAGGGTGCTGTGTGCTCCTCAGCCAGGGGCAATTCCAGTGGAGGCGCAACAATGTGATCGCTTCTTCCCCCACACAGCCAGGGGAGACTGCTGCTGCAGCCTTCCTGCTCCCAACGCAGCCCAGCACACAGCAGAACATGCTGGGCTGGGCAGACACAGGTTGCAATCCTTGAAAGGTAAGAGAGGGGGGGAAGGCGGCGGACCTGGGCCCCTGCCGGACCCCTCCATAAAGCCTGGGCCTGGGTGAAGAGTACACGCTCCCCCGCCCCTCCTCGGCTCCCCTGCTCCTGAAGACATCTACGTGTCAGCTAGCCTAAGCTCTTTGGATTGATAACCATTGACTGAGGATAACTGATTGCCAAATAACCTCATAGTGGGCCTGATTCTGTGGACTGATGTCTGTGCGCGTGTGCAAATGTAAGTTTCTGCACACAGCACAGGCACATTTGCAAATTCACACATTTTTGTGTATGACCCTCCTGAGTCAGACAGACCATGGCAGGATCTGTTTCTCCATGTAATGAGATGTTTGGGGGCGGGAACTGGGCGGTGACAATGTCATCGCACGAAACCATCCTGACTTGTGGATGTGTGATGGCAGTGCAGTTGGAGTGCATCTAATGCTGTGTGCGACTCATGCGTACATGGAAGAGAAGCCAGTTACTGATGGATCTCTTGCTCCTAGGATGGGGCTGGTGCAAGTGCTGATATTAATGATGAGGATTACGGCTGGCGCAAGATCAGTGGGCGGTACAGATTTCCTGCAGGCGAACGGATCCTCGCAATAGCTGTACGGAATCATACATTAGCATAAGGCAGAGACACTTTACATGCAACTCAGAATTAGCCCCACTGTATGTCTATGAAGATATTTCAGAAGTCTACAATGTTATTAGTTTCTGTTGCAGTTTTACACTAAAAATATACATATTATATTATATTTACACAGTATATTATACTATGTAAATATACATTGTACAGTATATCCCAGTTACCTATGACATTAATAACCATAGTTATGCATAGACTTAGAGTTAGACCCACCCCGGGAGGGTTAGAGGTAAGCTAGGGGAAGGGGGGTTAGGGTTAGGCACCCCCACGGGAGACTTAGGTTTAGGCTGTGGGGATGGGGTTAGGTTTAGGTACTTAGAGGGGGTTAGGCATTAGGGGGGGAGGTTAGGGTTAGGCACCCCTAAGGGAGGGTTAGGGTTATGGGGGGGAGTAGGGTTAGGGCGGCCGGCGGTAATACATACTGATTCCCTTAGCTGTTTGTTCTTCCTGAAGTATATCGAGGACACTTGAGAAGCCACTACAGAAATTAGTAACCAAACCTCGGGGAAAGACATGCAGTATTGGGAATAGGGGGCTCTTAGGTAAAGAATGGTGGAAGGTGAGTTGAATAGTAATGCTGATGTTAACAACAGTAAATGGAAGAGGTACAATCTTGTGCACCATCCCACCTAATCACTAATAACTCAGCCTGTCAGTGAATTGAGAGAGTGCATCTCATTAAAGTAACTGCAATAAAATAACCACAAGAGTGTAAACGGCTGACACTCATAACTCCTGGCTAAATAGGAGAATTCTGCTTGATGCTTCCTGTCTTATGGTGCTGTTGCACATTGCCCCGTGTTCTAATTTTTGCATAAAAGCCATTATTACCATTTTTACGTTTCTTCCAGCGTAATGCTGCATAGCTATACTATACCTTTCTGAAAATCTGAAAATGTTAATTTGTGTATTGTTTGTAATAAGACCCATGATTTTCCTCGCATTGCATTTCACATCATATTCAATGAGCGAGTCAAACAGACATTCAAATAAACCTGAATAGTTCCCTGTGTGATACATTGTACTAATGATGTTAAAATTTGTGGTTTGTCGATTTTAATTTCATGCACTTTAAGTTGAGAAGTCTCATTAGTGATCTACAAATTGCCATCAATAATTCTTCTTTAAAACCTTCTTGATGTTACCTTGACAATACAGTATGAAAATGTGTTTAAGTCAGTTAAAGCAAAGCCTCCTACAGTATTCTGGTTTTCTCTGTAGTAGCACACAGAACATCAATCCTTTGTACTGTTATATTTTAGTGACTACACTATTTTTTTTTATCTTAATGAACATTTACCAAGAAATGTGGCATTAAATATGCTGTGATCATTTTCATTTCCTTCTTTAACTGAAGAACATATGGTAAATACTATAAATATTATACTAGTGTGTGGTCATCTCTCCCTATTCCCGTCTTCTCCCTTCCTCCATCTCCCTCTATTTCAATGTTCTCTGTCTCCCATCTGCCCCTATTCCGTTCTTCTCTTATCTCACCCTATTTCTATCTGTTCCCTCTCCCATCTTCCACACATGCCTGGGTGGTAGATGCCAAGGGCTGGGTGATGTCAGGCAGCCAGAGAGAGCTGTTTTAAATAAATATGGCAATTCCAGGGATAGGGGAGGGGCTGTGACCGAAGTAGGTTGAGAGTTAAATGTCAGCAAGAAGTCAGGACTCTAACCCCTCCTACCTGGCAGGTGCAGACTGTCTATATTCTGTATAGTTCCTCCCTCTCCTCTTCTAAAACGTCCTACCTGTCAGGTGCAGACTGCCTATCTCTTGTATAGCTGCTCCCTCTCTTCTTACCCCTACTACCTGGCTATTACAAACTACCGATCTTCTGGATAGCTCCTCCCCCTCCTTTTTTAGCCCTTCCTACCTGGCAGATGCAGACTGCCTATCTTCTGTATAGATCCTCCCCCTCCTCCTCTAACCCTTCCTACCTGGCAGATGCAGGTCAACCTTTTGGACCATGTGTCCATTAAAAGAGCTAGATTTTCCAAGTATCCACTAAAGTGTTTTACTTTACTTTATGTGACTTTAAGTACACCTTAATGTGTGTAATATACCAAGTGGTACCTACTTAAGTATGTTTTTTAATGTTGTTTTGTGTAAGTTCTATTTTTTACTAAAGTATAATGCTTTTATTTTGAGTATTTGCCAACTGGAAGAGCCCCTTGGATCTCACTAAGGTATGCTTTGTCCACATTCTACAGGTCAAGTTGGATGCAATGGAGCTATTTTTTCTTATGTGCATGCATATTAGCTGCACTGCGCATGCATCCAGATAGCGTGCACACAAAGTCGGAGCAGCGATTGAGGCACACGGTAGACGCATGGTCTCAAAATGTCTTGAAAATGTTTCGGGTATTCCTGGGAGGTGATACACAAAACTGGCAAATTGCTCAATCGAATTAATAGTCTACTACAGGCGGTTGCAAGGGAAGGGCTAGTCTACACAAAAAAACCATAAAATTCTCCCACCACACCATAATAGACCTGTAAATGAGACATACATCCTATATTAGAAATGCAGAGATCTCAGTCAGGGCCGGCGCTAGGCTTTGCTGTGCCCAGCGCCACCCTGTGTTGCTGCCCCTTCCCTCCTCCGCTCCCTCCCCCTGAAGTTACTTAATCACGATAGCGCCGGGAGGGTGGGCCTTTCTAGATACAATGGTCCGCCCGGCTTGCCCCTGCCTAGAGCCGCTACTGATCTGTTTATATACTGTATATATGCACAAACATATGCTTAAGTCACCATCCACTTCACAGTGCATTTCGGCTCATACGTTTGTATATTTTATTATGTTACATGATATAGCACAAGTCTGATGGGCTTGTTATGGGAGTGACTCAGACGCAATGCTGAAAGTGGTTGCATACAGAGACGCTATTTTAATATAAGCTATGGTACAGTTTTATATGAAAAAAAGAGATCAGATGCCACAAATACTGTAATACAATTTTCAACTGTTCACCGATAGTGATTATGTATCAAGCGGTGATTTTCTGCCCAGCCAAGTACCAAAAATGTTAAATATGTGTGCTTATCTGTAATCCATCAAACGGGATCCTGGATTCTTTGATGTTGGTAGATCATATGTGGTCAGATTCTCCACTCCAACTTTATAAGCCTTATAACCTTAATAGCCAAATAAAATAGAGCACATAGTGTGATACTGTATATATTACAACAAGAAATACACTCACATATTGTTTAAAATTATATAGAGCTTATCTGAGAAATGGCTTGGTTCTTCTTGTAGATGTTATTAGTCTATTTCCCATGTGGCCACAAACAATGGAAGATGGATGGTGGCAATTCCAGGCTGTCCAATGCACAATTCCAGTACTTGAAGGACCCCTGATGTTTTTTGTCCTAGGGACTTTATCAAAGTGTAGTGTCCTTGTACTGGAATTATGCATTGGACATCATGGAATTGCCACCATCCATAATATGGATATATGGTATGCATTTGGCATCCTGGCGGTCGGGATGCTGATGCTTACATTACCGGTGCCAGAATACTGATGCCAGTAAGAATCTTGGTGCCGGCATGCTTAAGGTAAGTAACTGGGTTGGGGGGAGGGTCAGGTTTAGGGGTTAGGGTTAGTCACTAGAGGGAGGGTTAGGCAGTAAGGGGGATGGTTAGGTTTAGGGTGTGGGGATGGGGAGGTTAGGTTCAAGCACTAGGTGGGGAGGGTTAGGGTTAGGTAGCAAAGAGAGAGGGTTAGGGTAGGGAGGGTGCAGGGTTAGCATACCGACCAATAAGTGTCGGTATGTTAACCCTGTTGGGATCCCGGTGTTGGGATTCTGACCACCAGGATCCCGACTGTGGCTATTTCATACCGATTCCTGTATATGTATATATATATATATGTATGTATATATATATATGTATATATATATATATATATGTATATTTATATATATATATATATATATATGTGCATTTGTGTTTGTATGTCCCTGGGTTTCCTCTTTACCTGGGAGAAACCAATAAATACGAAAGTCTTTAGATGTAATCAAGGCAGATAAATGGGATAAGAATATTAGTATGTCCCCACACAACTTTTCAAGATCACAATCACTGAAATCATATTTCTCCTACAAGTACCAGGCATGTGGCATTCTTGTCTGTAGTCAATTAACACTGGGTGCATGGTGTACCTCTTGCCGACCCAAGGATACGAAGACCAAGTGGCTGATTGGTAAGTGTGTATTAGCTGACCAATCTGCCACTTGATGTGTCTGTGCTGCCATCACAACTGGGTGGGCTAGGCCTTTAAATTTGCCCACCCAGTTGATATGTCAGTCACCGGCTGTCCCTGCAGCAAGTGTATGGGCGGTCGGCGGGTCGCCAGTACGCAAAGCCAGTTACACCGATATATATATATGCAATATATTTTTTTATCAGCTGTACAGCAGGGCTGACCTGATACTGTATGTCTTTGAATGACATAGTTCACAGACATATCTTCTGTTCACACGTACACTATACAATATGTCATTCGTCGGGTGAGTGACATATCACATAGTGTGTACCCAGTATACAGTAAATCCACAGATTTAATCCGTATAAGGCAAATTCCTTTCTAGCATCATTAACTGTACTTAAAAACATGATGTACTGTAAAAGTATACCTGTACAAGTGCCATCTTGTGATGTCAAAATATACTGCAACTTTAGTTTAAACCAGATAATTAGCAATTAGATAACCAGTAAGTTTATATAACAGTGATACAAATAAGTAGCCTTGTACCTTAAAATTATTAAATCAAAGGCATCATATTTTCTTGAGTGAACCACAGGACAGTAGCAAGGGACTTATGCAATACACATAACCATCATTTCTTTTTCTTAATCCAATAATTTTTTATTGAGTTTTATATACATAATACATTTACCTTATGAGAACATTGTACATAATACAATAAAAACTAAGGCCCTGATTCAGAGCCGGATGCTCTGACCACAGCGCTTGCTCTGAATCAGGGCCCACCTCCATAAATATGGAGCGTCCTCCTGGACGCTCGTATAGCTGTGGGTCACCACCCACAGCCTATACGAGCGTGCAGGATGATGGTCGCGATGGTCTTGACCATCACGACCATCGCCAGTGCGAGCAGAAGCCTGCGGTTGAGTTTCTCAACCGCAAGGCCAGGAGTGATTTTGGCTCTATCAGAGCCAAAATCACTCCCACTGACATCACTAGTGGGGCCGGCTTCTGACGGTAGGCGTTCCCTTGGGAACGCCTCCATCGGGCAGGCACGCCCCCAGCATGCCCACCAAAGGGGGTGCTGTCAATCAACATCGACAGCACGCCCCCTTTGATCAGACACAACAAGCGAAGGAAAGTCCTTCGCTCGGCGCGTCTCGCGCATGCGCACGACGGAGCTCCCTTCGTCAAGCGCATGCGCAGTGCACACCATCGACCCACTTGCGAGCAGACAGCCGCTCGCGAGTGGGTCTGAATCAGGCCCTAAGTACATAAATCACAAAGAAAACAACAAAAAGAAGAGAGAAAAAAAAAAGAATAAGTATGTGTGGTCTCACTTTACAGCATTTAATTAACAAATGAATTATGTTCCTTCCTTCACATGAATTACAAACATCAAATATATAATTCGACATATAAGTATACGGCGATGCCTCCTCACACAACAATATTTGCACATTTTGGTAACGTAACTCCCTGGAACTAAGCAGTGAACAGGTTAGGCACAGTCAACCTTGAACAACTATGTGGGGAATCGAGCCATCTTTCCCAGGTAGCATAGTATTTCTGCACTGCATTTCTGGCGGTATAAACATACTTTTCATGTGCAGCAACCGCCCCAACCAAGGATAACCATGTTCCCAGGTTTAGCCCAGAAGTCGCCATCCACTCCCTTGCTATACATACTTTGGCAAGCGTAGAGAGATTAACAGTATATCGTATGCCATGTTTATCAATTGTGTCTGCATCAATCACAGCCAAAATGCATGTCATAGGAGTAAGGATATCTTGAGGTATACCCGTAGAAATAATAACACGGAGTACCCCCTGCCAAAAGGAATTCACCAGAGGACAAGACCATATTAAATGGCAAAAGTTCCCCTCAGAAGAGTTGCATTTAGGACATTTCGAGTCCAACCTGCCCCCTATTCTCATTAATCGGGCGGGTGTCATATATACTCTGTGTATTATGAAGTATTGTATCTGCTGGTAGCTAACGGACGTGGTAGCAAAATGAGGGCTAGCAAGAGCTGCTCTCCAATCATCCTCCTCCATTACTCCAACATCATTTTCCCATTGCAGTTTTAAAGATAATAACTCAGACTTATGGTGCTTATTCAACAAGTTAGAGTAAATCCCAGATATTAAGCGGCCAGAACCAGCAGATTGCAATAAAGATTTAATGGGAGACTCCTGAAGAGATAGAGGAACTTCAGAGAACTGGGCATTGATAGCATATCTAAGCTGGAGGTATCTAAAGAAGAAATGGTTAGGGACGTCAAACTCTAGACGCAAATGGTGAAAGGACTTTAGCGTTTCTGCCTGAAATATCTGCCCAATAGACACTATACCCCACTGGCCCCAGGCCTCACTAACCTGAAGAGCAGAGAGCTCACTGAGACAATTAGCATGGGCAAGAGGATTATCTGGATCTATGCCCTCTGCTTGTAATAGATGTGAAACCAGTCTCCAGATAGTGATAGCCTGCCTAATTAAGGGGATATTAACTATATGTATATTATCAGTCAGCAATAGTCGCAATGGAGATAGGCCTGTCTTCTAGTGAACCAGGACAAGGGAGGGCAAGGAATTATCAGTTTTGTTATTAATCCATTCCCATACATGTGCCCATTGTGCAGCAAAATAATACAATTTAAAAAAAAGGTAATGCCAAGCCACCAGAATCACGAGGCCTAGACACATAACCATAATTTCCATGTATCCCAAATAACATATGCCTCACAATAGTGTAATAACATAAACATTTATTTATTACATATATGATAAATTAAAATGTCCCTACATGAAAATAGTTTTTAAAGCCTTGTTGGATTTTATTAACTCAGTTTTTAAAGGCTTGTCTGATCCTTAACAGAACAGCAGTTAGTCCGCTGAAGTATTCGTCCAAGAGGTTCTCCAGAGGGAAGTCCCCGCAGTAGGTGCCACCATAATGAATAAAATTGTATGACTGATCTAGTTTATATACTGTAGTACAGGGTTGTTACCGACTGGGATTTTTGTGGACCCAGCGTGGAAACAGAAGTGGAAGCAGGAACAGATTTAAATAGGAAAGTAGATTGTTTTTTATGGACATTACTAGAGATGTACGCCAACCCCCGTGTTTTGGTTTAGGTTTTGGATCTGGATCTCCGCTGGATTTGGATCTGGATTTGTTTTGCCAGAACCTCACCTCTGTGTTTTGTTTTCGTGTTTTGGTTTTGGATCTGGATTTTTTCTTAAAAAATAAAAAAAACAGCTAAAATCACATAAAATTTGCCTTTTTTTGTTCTTACAGTATTAGTAACCTCAGTTAATAAACTCATTTACAGTTTTAAAAAAAACTTAAGTCCAGGAATGATGATGTTCGTCCATGTAAGATGACGTTTTGCCTCGTTCTGAGTTCCGTTTTTTTGGAGGGAAAAATCCGAACTCCACGTGCAAACTCGAACCTATCCGAGCCTGCACATCCCTAATAAAAATACAAACAAAAAGATGGAATCTGATAAACACCAATTTCCCGTTCAAAAGCAATGAATATATATATATAAAAAAATGTAATAATAATACTGAAGAATCTTAAAGATATACCTGTCTACTTCATAAAATAGAAGGCTAGAAAAAGGCAATTTATGACCTTATGGATGGGTAAGAACACGATATTAAAATTAATATTTTAACAGAAATGTTGTACTTGCTATATATTATCTATTCAAGATGACCTAATATTTTATTTGTAAAGTGCAAAAATGATTTACAAATTTTATATGATCATACAATAAATATTGAATAAAATTGAATGTTCTTAAACAATACAAAAAAAAACAAATGTGAGGGATCATTTGAAGTCCTTCCCCAGTGCTCCATCCATGGTGCACCAGCTGGTATGCAGTCGGGAAGCCGGCGTACCTAATCCCGGCAGCCGGCTTCCCGACTGCTTTATCCCGGTGAGGGTTACATGACAGGCATCTAAAGCTAGACACCTGTCATTTTACCGACACCGGGAGACCGGCGCCCGGCGTCCCGATCGAAGTGATGGTGGGTGCGAAGTGGGACAGCCGCGCAGTGGGGTGAGGGTTAGGTGTAGGGCTCCCAGGAGGGACTTAGGGTTAGGCACCCCCCCCGGGAGGTTAGGGATAGGCTAGGGGGATGGAGGTTTAGGGTTAGGCATCCCCCCGGGGGAGAGATGTAGGCGGCGGGGAAGACACTTACAGGGGCGAATAGGGTTAGGCACTGGGAGTAAGGTTAGGGTTAGGCACCGCTAAAGGAGGGTTAGGTTTAGGGGAGAGCATTAGATTAGTGAATACTTACCTTAGGGATGATCAGGATTTTCATCCATGTCGGGCAGCCGCTGTCGGGATTCCCACCAGCTCCAAAGTCCAAGACCTTTGTAGTAAAAACATGTATTGAAATATTGAGAGTTTCTGCAGGTCACATTCTGAGGCTCAAGTAATGCCAAGGACATAATAAAACACAGTGACTGGGTGCCTTTAATTGGTCGAACCGAGAACTCAATGAAATATAAGGGGTAGGGGTCCAAAGACAGTAAATGCAGTAGGACCCCAGTGGATTTTATACCTTTTTCCAATAGACCACAAGGTGTTTTCATTGGCTCTAGACTTTGGGGACATATTACTACGGATGCTAGGCCCGTTATTCTTACTACACTTTATTTATAGGGCATAACAAGTGTTTCTCAGTACATAGCACAAACAAGGCAGCATGAGGAAAACAGTACAGTACAGTAACCAGTACATATCAGTAAACAGATAACAAATTACACCACAATTTTCAGTGCACTATACAGTTACAGAAGCACAGGTGCGGGCAGAGCATTCAGCATCGGTTGAAACCTGTGACCAAAAACGTGGGTGTGACTGACAGGTTTGATTCCTGTGGAAAGAGGTGCAAAGCATCAGAGTAGTGGAGGTCAGGGGTAGAGTGCCAAGGAGTAGGTGTAGAGTGTAGGTAGTGTTCAAGAGAAGAAGGGTGTGAGAATAGGAAGGAGGGGGACCCTGCTCCTAGAAGTTTACAATCTAGAGCATAGCATGACTTCCGGAGCTAAATCTATGCTACATACTAAAAGTTCAGGTGCTAGTCCCAATTTTGGGCACTAAACCTGTACGGCATAGCATAATTTAGGAGCTAGGCTTGTGCAACACAGTGTAAAATAATCAGGCACTAGGCCCACCCTTAGAGTGCTTCTCTCAATATGTCAGAGCTTTTCTCAGTATCAGTCACTGTCATTGTCAGTTTGCATGTGGGTATACATCTGTGTCTTAATCTTCTTCATTGTGGATTAGTGTGCCAGTCTGAGTCTCAATCTCTGTCATTTGCAGTGTGAGTCTGTGGGATAATTTGCCTGTGCAAGTTTATTTTACTGCTTAGTAGTATATTAAAAACAGATTTTTGAACATTAAAGTTAATGTATTATAAATAGGGATGTGTGCCGGCCCCTGTGTTTTGGTTTTGGATCTGTATCTCCTTCATGTTTTGGATCTGGATTTGGTTTTGCCAAAACCGCCCTTGTGTGTTTTAGTTTTGGATCTGTATTTTTTCTAAAAACAGCTAAAATCACATCATTTGGGCTTTTTTCTGTTACTACAGTATTAATAACCTCAATAATATTAATTTCCACTTGTTTCCAGTCAATTGTGACCACCTCACAGCTCACAATATTGTTTTCATCTAGTTTAGGCCCATAATTTACACCAAGCTGGCTGACTAAGCTAAGTGGCAGCAGTGGGTGACACAAACATGTGGAAGTTCAACTTCCAACAAGGCACATAAGGGAACATATGTTTTCATTAATCAAGAGGCCTGAGGGAGATGGAGTATGTAGGTACTTGAAGGCAAGGAAGGATTGATTCATAGTAAATTACAGTTTTTTATTCCGGAGCAAATTTATGAGGGAGAAGCGGAACACATGGGTAAACAATATGAACCATGTTTTGCCAACAAATTTACCTTGGTGTTTCAGAATATTTTTTTTAAATTAGAGGGGCATGCAGGAGATGCTGTGTGTGGCCATCCACATTTCTGGACATTTTCGACATTCAGCAACCACATGTCAAAGATTGCAGCAGCTGTGGCAGTTCAACTTCCAACATGGCACATCAAGAAACAAATGTTTTTATTATTCAAGAAGCCTGAGGTAGTTGGAGTATGTATGTAGTTGAATGCAGGGAAAGGAAGGGTTGATTCGTAGCAAATTTAATTAAATTTTTGATTCCGAAGCAAATTCATGAGGGAGGAGAGACATTTACAAAAAATACAAAAACTATTTAAATCATTCACATCAGTCCTTGCCCCAGAACAATCCTTGAGCACTACGCCTGCTGCTGCTGTGAATGGATCTTCATCCCAGAAGGGGACAAGGAAGACTACTAGTAGTAGTAGTTTAAAAAAACAATTGACTGTTAAACAATCCTTTGCAAGGGAGCAGTCATCCAGCAACAGCAGTCATCCAGTTTCACAGCAGATCACTGACACCATAACATCTATGCTGGTATTAGATTTGCGTCTAATAACCGCCAATAATGCAGTGGGTTTGGCACCCTGCTACCAAATCCCATCTAGTTTACACTTCTCTAGAAAAGCAATTCCCATCCTGTACAGGGACGTTAAAAAAAAAACTTAAATAGTGTGCTCCAAAATACCGTTGTACCCACTGTCCACTTAACCACAGATATGTGGACAAGCGGAACATGACTGTAACAGCCCAATGGGTATGTGTATTGCCTTCAGTGGCAGCAGCAGCAGCAGCTGCAACTTGGAAACAGCAACTCATTCAGAGGCAGGCTACTCTGTGTATCATCAGTGTCACTAAAAGCCATACCACTGACAACCTTTTAGAAAAACTCAGGGAAGTCATTGCAAAATGGCTTACCCTACTTGGACTCTCCTCAGGATTTGTGATTTTTGACAAAGCCACCAAAATTGTGAGAGCATTACAGCTGGGTGAATTCCAACATATCCCATTTTTTGCTCATGCAATCAACTTGGTGGTGCAATTTTTTTAAAAAAATGACAGGATCATGCAGAAGATGCTCTTTGTGGCCCGAAAAGTTTCTGGACATATTTGCCATTCAGCAGGCACATGTAAAACATTGCAGCACCTGCAAGAATGTTGAATTTGACCTGTCACCAGCTGAAGCAAGAGGTAGTTACAAGCTGGAGCTCCACCCTTTATAAACTTCAGTGGATGGAGGAACAGCAAAAATCCATCCAAAGCTACCCAGCAAACTATGACATAGGAAGAGGAGGGGGAGTGTACCTTACTCAAGCTCAGTGGAAAATTCTTTCTGTGTTGTGCAAAATGCTAAAACCTTTCGAAGTAGTTACCTGTGAAGTGAGTTCAGACAATGCCAGCTTGAGTCAGGCAATTCTCTTAATTAGCTTGAGACTCTGACAGAGGAGATGAAATGATCTTGTAAATCAAGTCCTTTATTTTCTTTGCCAGGATCCAAGGGTTGTCAGGATCTTTCAATTGGATCAATATATTTTGTCCACCATGCTGGATCACAGGTTTAAGTCATACGTCTTGTCTGTCTTCCCAATGGACACAGATCTGAAGAGATGCAAAGAGCTGTTGATAAGCAAATTGTCAGCTCAAGTGGAACGTGATGCAGCGATGGCTGCTCCTTCAGTTTCTCCAGCAAGTACATCTGCCGAGAACAAAACTAAACTTTCCCGAAAACAGACCCACTGGTAATGCAGAGGAGTCAATTCAACCAAGTTTAGACATCTGGTTGGGTCTAAAAGAATTGCCTACAATTAATGAGACCTCTACCGTGACTCCATCTGATATGGTCACCATTCTAACAATGGCTGAGGACTATTTTACATTTTTTAATGATAGCATCCAAATAGGCATGTCAGACAGTCCCTTTGACTACTGGCAGGAAAAAAAGGCAATTTAGAGGCCCTTGCACAAACTGGCTTTGCTTTACTTGAGCTTCCCACTTTCCAGTGTGTACTCAGCCTGGAACCTTGTCAGCATTCAGCATAGGAAGCTACAGTACTTTCTCAAACTGTGGAAAAGATGATGTCCATCAAAATGCACTTCAAATTCTACTAGGAAAACCTTTACAATTACATACAAAAATTACAGAGGCACCTGTAATGGTGGATTCTAGCGTGGACTAATTAATATTGTGTTAAGATGATGTACAGTACAGACTGATGAGGGTGATGGATCAGATGATGATGGTGACAACATCTTGCCTCTGTAAAGCCAGTTTGTGCATGTAGAGATTATTGCCAGCAATGTCGGCTGCCCATTGGTAGCTTGTTTTGTGGGGCCCCAAACAAACCAATTGCTTCATGATTGTGGATATTATTGATGAACATGTTGGTGGTGAAGATGGCAGGTGCTTGTATCTAGCAGAGAGAAGAGAGCTAGCTGATGCTGGACTGCTTGTTACTTTTTAGCCAAAGTTTCTGAATTTTGCAAAAACTTTTTCGATGGATGCGTTGCAGATGACGTAACAGGGAGGAGTTTCCTAGATGGTTAAGGTCCCTACCTCTATTTATTCTGGCTTTACAAAGGATTCATATGGCTTGACAATTGTTGTATGGATTTGGGTAGAAATAATTCCATTTATAAGAAGTGGATTATTTTGTTTTATGCCCAGGCATGACAATGGGCTTTTCTTTATTATGGGCAACAATTGTTTCTTCCACAGGTGCCTGATTTACACAAACAACATCTTCATCATCAACATCCTCATCATCAACATCCTTATTAACGTCAGCTACATAAATATCCTCATCATCCTGGTGCACTTCCATCCTTGATTTTTATGTCAGCATATTCACTTGTGCTTACAACATCATAAGAGGCAGAACCACCATTCATAAATAAAGGCCAAGGCCTTTCCTTGACTCTTCATGTGGTGAAAGGCATATTGCCAATTTTCTGTCTTCCTGCAGCTAATTTTCCCTTTAATGTTTTTTTCTTTACCAATGTAAAAGATTGCTTTTTTGATTTTATAAGCCCTGTGTGCCCTTGGGCATCGGCTTTAGTAGATGACGTAAACTGGCTTTTATCTTCATGACTGGTGGCACTGGCAGCAGCTCCAGCACTAGTATGTGGTTCCTGCTCTCCTCTCAACTGATCATTCTCCATATCCGTTACAGTGTCACAATAAATGTATGACACTGCGGTTCCACTTACAGTGTCACAATATGTGTATGAATATTACACTGTGGTTCCAGTTTCAGTGTCACAATATGTGTATGAATATTACACTGCAGTCCCACTTACAGTGTCACAATACGTGTATGAATATTACACTGCACCACCACTTACAGTGTCATAATATTTTTTAGGAATAATACAGTGTGGTTCCACTTACAGTATCACAATATTTTTTAGGAATAATACACTGCAGTTCCACTTACAGTGTCACAATATTTTTTAGGAGTAATACACTCTGGTTCCACTTACAGTGTCACAATACGTGTATGAATATTACACTGCGCTACCACTTAGTGTCACACAATACGTGTATGAATATTACACTGTGCTACCACTTACAGTGTCACAATGTGTATATGAATAGTACACTGCGGTCTGACTGGTAGTGTCACAATACAAAAAAAATATATATAGTACACTGGGGTACAGTACAAAAAAAAATTATATTACTAATATTATTATTACAGCTTTTATTCTTTTTTTCACTGGGCATCCTTGTACCGACAGAGCACCCCTGGAGTACACAGCAGCCCCTTTGATGGACGGACAGAGCACCCCTGGAAGACACAGCAGCCCATTTAATGGATGGACAGAGCACCACTAGACCAACAGAGCACCTCTGGAGGACACAGCAGCCCCTTTGATGGACAGACAGAGCACCCCTGGAGGACACAGAAGCCCTTAATGGATGGACAGAGCACCCCTGGAGGACACACATGTCTGTTTAGTAAACTTTCCACAGCTGTAGTGAAAAAGGCGCTGATGACTGGGGATCTTTATAGATTCCAAAATCACTGAGAATCAGACAGCGGGAGCATGACATTTTGCCTCGCTTTGGGATCTGAGTCAAGTGGTAAAACCTGAGCTGGACTCAGATTACGGCTCGTGAATTTAGGGCGGGTCTGGATTTCATAGTACCTCTAATTATAAGGACTACATAATTTACCAGCATACTGTAAATAATTGGGATACTGGGCCTGATTCAGAGCTGGACGCTCTGACCAGAGCGCTCGCTCTGAATCAGGGCCCTCCTACCTAAAATTGGAGTGGCCTCCTGCCCGCTTGCATAGCTGTGGGTGACCACCCACAGCTTATGTGAGCGGCCAAAAAGATGGTCGCGATGGCCAAGACCAACGCGACCATCGGGCTTGCGACGAGACCCTGCGGTAGGGTCTCGCTGCCGCAAGCCCTGGAGTGCTTTTGGCTCTATCAGAGCCAAAAGCACTCCCACTGACATCACTAGTGATGTCAGTGGGGCCGGACCCAGATGGTAGGCGTTCCCATGGGAACGCCTCCGTCTGGGCAGCAACGTCCCCGGCACGCCCACCAAAGGGGGCGTGCTGTCACTCACCATCGACAGCACGCCCCCTTTGGTGAGAGACCCATAGTGACGGCTTGCCGTTGCTATGCGGGTCTCGCGCATGCGCCCGACGGAGCTCCCTCCGTCGTGCGCGTGCGCACTAGGGCACCATCGACCCACTTGCGAGCACTCAGCGCTCTCGAGCGGGTCTGAATCAGGCCCACTGTACCTTGTTCTGTAACTTGTATGAAAGCACCTGTGCTACTGATATCTCTGTAATATATAGAAGTGGAGGGAGGGGGCATACACCATATACATTATAAATAGCTTCAGGAATATAAATGTTTAAACTGGGAAGTTCTACATTTTATCATATCTTGGATTGCTGATCTCATGCAAACTTAGGAGCTGATTCAGACCCGTTTGCTGTGATGCGAACGCTCGTAGGTGGCTGATAGTCGCTATCTGCGCATGCGTACGCATTGCAATGCGTGTGCGTGAACCAATGTGAAAGATCGGGATGCATTCGCTCACTGCGCATTAACTGGTCAGTAGAGTGAGAGACAGGAGAGGCTGTTTGTGGGTGGTGACGGGCTGACCACTGGAAACGGGGGAGTGGAGGTGCGAACACAGGCGTGTCTGAGTGTCTCAATGCCATTTCAGAGGTGTGCATAATTAAAAGGCAGCGTATATAGTACACGTCACTTCGGTGGGATTTCACTCTGAATTGATCGCAGTGCTTGTGGCAGGGTATAGTCAACCTTAAGCGTTGCAATCGCATCCGATGTTGCTCGAGGTACCAATGTTTTCAAGCACTTCCAGGAGATGACGTGTGCAAGTGGGCGTCTTAAGAATGGCTTGTGGGCATCTGCATACACTAAGTGATCTCACACCAAGACATACAGCAGTGGGCGTGCTAATACCTTGCTGTGCGATCGCCTGCCTTGCTCGGCGTGAACTGGATTTGCATATGCAGGGAGCGAGCGAGCGCATCTAGTGAGCGGGTCTGAATGAGCTCCTTAGTCCATTGCATAAGATGAAATCTTTCATAGCAGGCCATACCGAGGACAGAAGATGTGCATGGATTGAAAAGTCTTTGCAAGATATTCTCAATAATTTCAAACATTGGCATGATTTGTGGAAATTCAGATTCTCTGTTGGCTTTGTGGTTCATTGTAGCAGAAACATAATTTCCAATTTTCTCCATAATAGGTATAACATTTAGTGAAATCAAAGTGCATGGATGTATAACTTAAATACCCCTTTTTTCTTCTAAAATGTTGTTCTATCTAATTTCCAGTAGCAGTCCCAAAATGTTAAAAATCATTGCTGGGTATCTGTATCTAACTTTTGCAGTAAGACATGTTTACCTGGTGGGGTCATTGCTTTGTAATACCCCTTTTAAATCGCAGCTAAAACTCTGGTTATTGCCAAATTAACCCAGGTTGCTGCTCGGTGTAAAAGGGACCAGGGTTGGATTCCTGTGTCAAGTGACCCGGCCATCCAACCCAGGTAGCTTGCCCGGTTTCACACGGGAACGACCAGTGTAACCCTGCAGTGTAAATGGGTAACCCAGGTCGTCCGACCCTGTTCCATTTACAGCATGGGGAGTTCTGGGTTCCCCGGCGCTTGGAGATGACGTCATCTACAAGCGCCAGCAGAAGTTCCACTGCACTTGGGTGCAGTGTGAATGGCGCCGACCCGGTAATAACCCGGGACGGCGCCACAGTGTGAAAGAGGTCTGTCCTGGGTAACATCCAGTTTGGAACCATGTTCCAAATCCTGGGTCAAACCAGGGACTTCGATGTAAAAGAGGTATTACTTAAAGATATGCAGTTCCCAAGTTTAACCAACAGATGACAAATGTGTCTAATGCCTAGACTTGTTTCTTATCTGCTGCCTTTATACTGTATGCTGATATTTACAAAACGTCCTCACTGGACCATTGCCTCACCTTTCAGGCTTTGCGCTCCTACTGCGATCCTCTAGATATGTTTGCTGTTCTATCTTATTGACCACGATAGCTGCAACATCGACCATCTGAGTAATCCTACAGATACTCAGATTGGCCACCTCATCTACGCTGCAGAGGCCGGTAATTCTGCAGTAGAAGACGCAGACATGGTGTTTCTAGAAAACGGGGACTGCACGCTCCCATTTTCGGGAACACTGCCCAGTGCCGCCCTCTCCCCATCCCCAAACGGTAACAGGCTGTTAATCCGGCTGCACCTTAGGGGGCACTGCGTGTGATGACGCTGGACCCGTTCTGCAGGTGTACAATCCACCCACCATCGGACCTGTACACAAACCACTGGGTTTAATGCGAACAGTGATGGAAATGCACTGTCTGAAGACGCTGCAAGTCGTATAAGTTGTTTGGAAATCGGATGTGGCATTAATATAAAGATGCTGACACGACTGCGTCCACCTCTAAATCAGACCACATGACTTCTGATAAATGTTATTATTATAATAATTTAGTATTATGTTTATATGATTTTACTTGTAGATTCAAGTTCTAAGATTAAATAATATGAGCAAGACAAAGCTGTGTATTACAAATCTCCCACAAGAGTCACTGTCTAGGAAATGCTTTTCCAAGTTAATCCCCTAGATGTCTTAACATGAAAAACAAAAACACATCAATAGTTTATGATTTATCTTACCATTTTCAATGCTGTGTTCATTTTCAATGTGTTGTGTTTGTATCTGACATGAAAGATTCTGTTTGATACTGTAAGCCTATACTTTTATAATTTATACACACTTTTATGCTTCCTGATTTCAGACTTGTGCCTACTGTATGTACCTGCACTGCTCAATACTTCATTTCCTCTGCCGAAACATTCAGGTGCAACCATTAACTCCTGGGAATCTGTGGTACTTTCTGTAATTAAACTAGAGATGTGCGCCGGATCATTTTTGCTGGTTTTAGTTCTAATTCGTCGTCCGGTTTTGGTTTTGCTAAACCACCGTGACTGGTTTTGTTTTTTTCCCCAAAAATTGGCAAAAAAGCTAAAATCACAATTCTAGACTTTTTTGTTCCTAGAGTATTATTACCCTCAATAACATTAATTTCCATTCATTTCCAGTCAATTTTGACCACCTCACAGCTCACAATATTGTTTTCAATATTAAATATTGCGACTGAGAGCTGTCATACTTGCTTCCCCTTGCAAAAGATTGTTTCACACTCAATTGTAGTTTGAAACTAGTCTTCTTGGTCCCCTTCTGGGATGAAGTTCCATCCCCAGCAGCAGCAGCAGGCCTAGCGCTGAAGGACTCTTCTGAGAAATCCTGGATAGGGAAGGAGTCACCTAGCCTTAACAAACTGGATGCGGGACTACCTCCGATCAGTACTGTGGATATTGAGGAATTGAGGATGAAGGTGTTGGCAGTAGAGATTGCAGGTGCTGGGATCTAGTTGAACTTGAGAGAAGGGAACTAGCTGATGCTGGACTGCTTGTTGTTATTTTTTTAGCACCAGTTTCTGATGTCGTCGAAAAATTTTAATGAGTTCACTGCAAAATGACATAACAGGGAGGAGGTTCCCAGATGGTTAACGTCCCTACCTATTTTTATCATGGTTTTACAAATGCTACAGATGGCTTGACAATTGTTGTCAGAGTTTGGGTAAAAATAATTCCACACATAAGAGGTGCATTTGTTGGTCCTATGCCCAGGCATGACAATGACCTTCCTCTTATCATGGCCAAGAGCTGCTTCCACTGGTGCCTGACTTACACAAACAACAGCCTCATCCTCAACGTCCTCATTCGCACCGGCGTCAGCTACACATATATCCCCTTCATCCTCTTGCACTTCCTCAGTTGCAGTGAAATGGAAGAAAAACAAAGTATTCCTATTAAGGGGCACTCACGGACTAATGTCCAATTATTAAGTCACCTAGTGACCCTCACTAATTACTAAAACTTAACCTTTAATAATTACCTAAAATAATGTCAGCAAAATATTTTTTATCAATTTTGCATTATTTTATTTAAATCAAGTGTGCAAGTGATTTAAGAATCAGTGTTCACCACACATATACTTAAGTTGTGGGTCTCAATTATCATTTAACTCTAGTCGTTTCATTGCTGATTCAACAGGGGATCTAGAGATCATATCCCCATGTTGTAATATTCAACATAATTTATTAAATCAGAGAGTCTTCTCTCATAGTATGCAATCCTCAGCTACCTACAGTTAAATTGTCACTATAGTGATGTTGTGTTATTTACAGAGATAATACACTTTATTAAATCATTAAATCAGAGTCTTCTTTCATAGTTAACAACCCTCAGTTTCATATCATTAAGCTGTCACTACAGCAATACTGTGTTTTTTGTAGAGATGATACATTTTATTGAGACACATTGTTATAAATGTAACGTTGTAGAGCACTGTGACTCATTGATTGTCTGGAGCTGGTTAGTTTAAGAGAGACGTAGCTTTTACTGTTATACACCACGTGGAGATATTATCATTCCCTCTCTTTTGTTAAGTTATGTGGATCGAGTATAGCAAAAATCACCCCCCTGTCTGTGATCAGACACCTCACAGGTATAATACTCCCTACTGACAGACAGAATCACGGCTCTTCATTTTACACTTGCAACATAAACAGTGAGGTAAAACACAATCTAAAAACAAACAGGACATGCCATACAGTGCGTGTCTCGTGGCATCCAAATGCGTGTTTCGCTATTAAAACTTAGTCATAGGATCCACTTCATCCTCTTGCACTTCCTCAGTTGCATCAATTTCTGTGTCATCAGCTATATTGGTGCTGCTCATTCCCACATTTTGCAGAGGGAGAAGAAATGGTGGAAGGTGGCTTCTCTGTGAGTACAACAGTATCAGAAAGGTCAGGCTCACACAAAGCACTCATAGCCACTCCTCAGGGATTTGTGACATTTTTGTTTCTGAACGCACAGTTTATTCTACTGCCTTAGAGGTTTTATTTGTTTTTTACAACTCTTCTACACTGAGTGATAAGGTCTTGCATGATCATGAGAGGCAGAGGAAGATGCCTCACTGACACTTGCAGAATCACCACTCATAAATAAAGGCCAAGGCCTCAGTCTTCCTTGCCACTGCATGTGGTGAATGGCATGTTGGCAATTTTATGTTTTTCTGCACCATACTTTCCCTTTATTAAATGTGTTTCTCTCTTTAGCACTGTATATTGTTTTTTGATTTTAGATACACTGACTTAGA
This sequence comes from Taudactylus pleione, assembly GCA_031769625.1. Lineage (NCBI taxonomy): Eukaryota > Metazoa > Chordata > Amphibia > Anura > Myobatrachidae > Taudactylus > Taudactylus pleione. The sequence continues at coordinate 12,871,739 of JAUIMM010000113.1, read as the reverse complement.
ACATCTATGCCCTTGAGCATTGGCTTTAGTATATTATGTCAAAGGACTAGCATTGTCATCATTACTGGTTGCAGGAGCTGCAGTGACAGTATTTGGTTGCTCATCTTCTCTAAATGGAACATTATCTATTTTTCAATTTGCAGATCACTGTGTGGCTTATATATGCACTGAACAAAACAAAGTGCACCAAACAGTACAAACAATACAATTATAATTTTTTTAAAGCGCAGCTGTATTCCTGCGTGGACTGGAGCCACAGGGCTTATGTATTATAACCCCCATTTTACCTCTGTAAAGGGTCACCAAGTTACTAACTCCCATAATGTCTAGAATGTACCCACCCTTAACTGCCCGTTAAGTGGTATACCCTTATATCAGTGCCTCCACCCCAGTATTTGTAGACGGTATGGGCCTATTTGGGAAAACCCAAATACTAATAGGGATTAGGTAATAGGGCTACTTTTTACTGAAAAAAAGTAAATTGTGTATGCCAACATAAAATAAGTACAGTACAATATCCTTTTATAAGAATCAACCAACTGTTCTTTGTTCTTCTCTGGTGACACTGGTTACCTTCTGTACTCCTCCAAGTAACAAGAACAACCTTAAGTATAGTTTAAACAGTTTTACTTTATGTATATTGGTTCAGGTAAGTAATAACAGTTTTCTTTTGTCACAAACTACTGGAATAAAATATACACTTATACATATTTGTTTATACACAGATTTAACTGAACAAAAGACCAGGTCAAATATACTATGATAAGTCCAGGTTCTTATTATATACTCAGAAAGGCCAAGAGTATAAATGTTCCTTTGGAAACAAAGGGTCTGATTCAGAGCCGGACGCTATTTGCGGACGCTCGTTCAGAAAAAGGGGCTGGCTATTTAAATTAAGCGCTCGCTCTTTGCGGTCTGTTGACGCCTCTATGTCTGAATGAGCGAACGAAACATGCGCTCATTATTTTGGAAAAAACGTTCCCTGGCCGCTCGCATCATACGTCATCTCCGCTATTTATTTGATTAATCGAGTACATCGAAAGGCGTATGAACTGCTCGCAGTGCTTGTGGTAGTATTTTCCTACCGCAATCATGTGAGCAGTTCAGGCTAAAAGACAACCAAGGGACGTGGTCAATGACGCTGCTTTGTTAATTATGCACACCCTTAAAATTCCCGTTTTGACCGTTTGGCACGCCTGCGTTCAGATCTCCACTCCCCGTTTTCAAGCACCTTCCCCTGTTACCACCCACAAACGCCTCATCCTGTCACTCAAAATAGCAGGCATTCGCTATTTTGCGAGCACACGATTTCCGACAGCACTGACTGGTTCGCGCATGCGTACTACAACCCATACGCATGCGCAGATGTGCGAATGAACGGCCGCTTACGAGTGGCTCTGAATTAGGCCCAAAGTACAAGTATCCTTCTTGACGTAGTGGTATTAAAATGTTTCTAGCACATGCTTTGTGGATAATAAATTGTATATGACAACAAGCCATCTGACTCAGGGCCTGATTCAGGTTAGTTTGCACGGCTGCGTTCACACGCAGCCGGCTGATGTTTGCATTCTGCGCATGCGTATGCATCGCAGTGCGCAAAACCGACTGCTGCGATTGGGAATGGATTGCAGTAAGCACACAGTTCCATTACACAGTGATTGACAGGAAGTGACCATTTGGGGGTGGAGAGGGGGTGTGGTTGAGCAAACGCAGGCGTGCCCGTGCGTTTGAACGCTGTTACAGGGGCATGCATAATTAAGCCCCTGCGATTGTATACATAGCCAGAGATCTAGTTGGCGACAGGAAGTTTAGCAGTTTTGTGCGGCAAGTCATGGTCCACCACAACTGTGCATATAGGTCCGATGTTACTCGATGTTACCGATGTTTTCACTGACTTGTGGATGCATGTCATGGGAAGTGGGTGGCTTTATACAGTGGTGGGCTTCTTGGTATAGTGCTGCGGTTGCCGTGCAATTGCATTCATTAGCATAGTTTCACAGCAAGCAGTTGCGGGCGAACAAAGGGCCTGATTCAGACCCGCTCGCAAGCGCATTGCGCTTGCAAACGGGTCGATGGTGGCCCAGTGCGCATGCGCGGCGTGTGCAACAAGCATGCGCGAGCCCCGTAGCGAGTGAGTCCTCATAGCAAAACGGGGCAGCTGTCGAAGTTGAACGACAGCTCGCCTGTTTTGTAGGTGGGTAGGGGGGTGGCTGAGCAAACGGAGGCGTTCCCAAAGGAACACCTGCCGTTTGTGGGCGGCCCTACTGATATCACTCGTGATGTCAGTAGTGGACTTCCGGCTCTATTAGAGCTAGAAGTCCACTTGGCATTGCGAGCGTTGAGACCTTACCACAAGGTTCTTCTCGCAATGCCGATGGTCGCGACAATCGTGACCATCGTCAGACTGCTCGCACAAGCTGTGGGTGGTCACCCACAGATGTGCGAGCGGCCTGGAGGCCGGAATAAAAAATAAACCCGCCCTGATTCAGAGCGTGCGCTCGCAAATAGCGAGCGGCTCTGAATCAGGCCCACAGCCTTGCGAACCCACCTGAATCAGGCCCATAGTCTCTAAAAACTCTGCAATAAATACACTTCACCAGCTCTTCTGTCTAGTTGAAGAATAATTGGAATGCAGGTAAATTATGTATTAAAAAAGCACTCTCTAGGGCATAATCAATTGGGCGCAAGGTTTAGTGATAAAAAAACCTTGTGCCCAATTTTGGATTACCCTGGGTATGTGCGCTCCTGATACCTGCGGTATCCAATTTAAAAAAAGTGGTTGCGGGGTTTTCAGCTCTGAAAACTAAACGCTGTGTAAAAAAAAATAATTCTCCACTTAGATTGCTGGGGGGCTACGGTGGCCTCCGCGGCTCCCGGTGTCCTCCCCTCCATTTTCTCACTGGAGAGGGGGCTGCTTGGAGTCCCGGGGGCTGCAGGGAGGCACAAGGGCTGCTGGGAGAGGTAGTTCTCCCAGCGCCCATTACGGACTGACACTGGGGAGGGGGGGGCACACACGCCAGAGGTCACACACATAACACATACACACACACTCACTCATACAGACTTACAAACACTGACACACACTGACATACCAGGGCCGCAACTAGGGGGGGGCTAGAGGTGCACGTGCACCGGGTGGGTATTGCGGGGGGGGTGAAAAATCTGACTCGGCCATCTGAAAATGGCCGCCGCCAAAGAGGAGACAAATGCTAGCCGTCCGCATGGACTCTGCTGAAAACGGCCATCCAAAAATGGCCGCCGCCAAAGAAGAGACAGATGCTAGAGGTCCTACTGGACCTCTAGTGTCTGTTAGCAGAGCGCAATGTGCACAGCGTTCCCGGAAGTGCCGGGAATGCTGGCACTGCAGGGAGAGGATGCCAAGAGCTGCATCTTCTCCCTTCAAACCTCCCTGGAAACGAGCATAAACCCCATGGCAACGAGCATGTAACTCCTGGCAACGAGCATGAAACCCCTGGCAACGAGCATGGAACCCCTGGTAACAAGCATGAAATCCCCTGACAACAAGCATGAAACCCCCTGGCAACGAGCATAAACCCCATGGCAACAAGCATAAACCTCATGGCAACAAGCATAAACCCCATGGCAACGAGCATGTAACTCCTGGCAACGAGCATGAAACCCCATGGCAACGAGCATGTAACCCCTGGTAACAAGCAGAAATACCCTGACAATAAGCATGAAACCCCCTGGCAGCAAGCATGTAACCCCTGGCAACAGGCATGAAACCCCTGGCAACAGGCATGAAACCCCATGGCAACGAGCATGAAACCCCATGGCAACGAGCATGTAAACCCTGGCAACGAGCATAAACCCCCTGGCAACGAGCAGGTAATTTTAAAGTAATTAGAAGCATTACTGTGGGGCATAAAATGGTGTCGGGCAAATATGTAAGTGGCACTTTGGTAATAGGCATTGCAGTGTGTGGCATAATGTGTAATGGGCATTATGATGTGTGGAATAATGTAAGTCACTATACCAGGGATGTCTGAGTAGTGCACTGCCTTATCGAGGAGCGAGGACAAAATCCAGGTACGGCAAGGGAGGGGGCGCAAAATTGCTGCCTTGCACTGGGTGACAGATATCCTAGTTTCGGCCCTGTTAATGTAGAGATGAATGGAATCCGAACACACCTGAACATGGCTCGGATCTTCTCGTCTGACTCAGATTCCACTTCGAGGCAAAACATCATCCTCACGGCATCGGATTCTCACGGGTTTTAGATTGTATAAAAGGCTCTACGGATAGGACTTGGTGCCATTTCCTTGTTAAGCATGTTGCTGTAGGCTGCGCTTAACTCTGCTGTATAAGCTGTGCCAGGGCCGGCTCTAGGGGTCGGGGCACCCTGTGTCGGCTCTGTAAATTGCGCCCTATTGTCTGTCTTATGGGGGCATGGCCTAATTACCATAGGCCAAGCCCCCTAAGTGACGTTATTTGGAGGCGTGCCCATATGAGCAAATTACGTCAGGCTGGGGGTAAGCCCAGCACTCTGTCACTAGCTGGGCTTCCCCCAGCCCTCTCCCGCCACTGAAGGGATGCCGCACACATGCACGCAGCATCCATTCAGCTACTACGGGGTCCGGCACCGCCTCACAGCTGTGGCAGTGGGGTTCCCCGGCATCCTGATTTGACCATGGGTAGAACAGCGGGACAGTACTGTCCTGCTGAAATTGGGGTGGCGCCCCTGTTCGACTGCACTGGTCGAACACCCCAAGAGCCATTTTGTGAGCTTTGTTTTGCTCATGTGCGTTGTCACCCTGGTTATGGGTTAAAAGAAGTACTGTACTCATAAATGTATGTAATATTCATAAATATAAAATTTGTGAGGTAAAACTATGTATATAAATGTATGTAATGCATGAAATGTATATTTGAGTAATGCATTGTGTATGTGGTCTAAATGAGGTGAAAATATGCCCCAGAGTATAGGGTACACTACACATCACTATAGAAGAAGGGGCGGAGTGATACAGCTTGGAGTGATTTGATCATGTCAGGGAAAGAGGGTCCAGTTAGAGAGTGGTATATAACAGCTGACAGACAGTCTGCTGAACCCTCCCTCCAGTGCACACACCTGATGTGTCTTGAGAAGCCGCCTAGCTATAAACATCAGGCTGATAACAGGCTGCCAGGCATAGGGGGTGTGAAGGTGGGGAGGGTTAGGGTGCAAGATGGGAGGGTTAGGTTTATAGGCAGAAGGGAGGAGGGTTAGCAAAGCTAGGTACCCCTGTTGGAATACTGATCAGCAGGATGCCGCTGTCAGCTGGTATCCTGACTGCCGGTATTTCATACCCAACCCACTCACAGTGGTGTCAAGCCAGTATCCAGAGCAGAGGAGCACCAGAGGTGTCAGGAGGTGGTGAGACAAAGTGAAATGGGAAATAGACTGCACCCTATTATATAACCACCCTGCAGTCATACTGATTCTAGTTAGCAGTTGGGAGGATGCAGTAGCTGCCATTGACAGATGGAATTTCCCTACAGTTGTCTACTAGTCATAGAGGCAACATAATAGGGAATACAGCGTGAAATGAAGCCATTGTCACTCTAGGATTAATATTACAGAAACCCCACTTTGTGCAGACATAGGAAAGAGCTGAAAGGGCATAAAAATCTGAATATTGGGAACTGAGGGAACAGTTATATACTTGCTCTTTATAAGTGGCCACTCAGCAGGGGAAGCATAGACTGCCTAATAGAAAATAGACTATACCCAATTCAGTGATTGCAGTTTGCTTAGTAACCTACTGTCAGTGAGAGCCAAGCACAGAACAGCCAGCTGTAACGGTTAGCCTGGCCTGCAGTGAGTAACAGATACATACACTACACCCCACCACTAGGTGACAGCAAAAGTGTATAGGAGAACTGGAAGGCACATTGGGTCTGATTCAGAGCCGCTCGTAAGATGCGATCGCTCGCTTGCAAAAAGTGGCCGGGGATGCAAATCAAGCGATCGCTCTTTGCGCTGTAAGGATGCCCTCTATGTCTTAGTCAGCGACGGCAGTTAGCGTACGCTGGACTATAAAACCTCCCACCTGTCCCTCGCAGCACACGTCATCTCCGGGAAGTGTCTGATTAATCGTGAACATCGAGGGCCATCAGAGCTGCTCGCAGGGCTTGGGGTTGACCTAACCTACCCCAAGCACTGCGAGCAGTTCAGGCTAATAAACACCCAAGTCACGTGTGCAATGACGCTACTTTGCTATGCTAATTATGCACACCCATTATAAACCGTTCTGATGGTCAGACACGCCTGCGTTCGCACAACCACTCCCCCGTTCACAAGCACCTTCCCGTGTTACCACCTACAAATGGCGCAATCTGTTTCTACGAGCGCTCGATTGTACATCGCAGATTCTAGTTTGCGCATGCGCACTGCAACTTAGTCGCATGCACAGACGGGCGACAATCGCTCCTAGCGAGCGCAGCTTAGCGAGCGGCTCTGAATCAGGTCCATTGTCAGCAATAGGATTTAATTCTGGTAGCAGTCAGAGGGACATACTCAATTGGGGGCGAGAAAAGCAAAAATACCGCACCTGCAAGGTTTTTCCTACAGGTACCATTCCATTAGGTGCTCGTTTTTTCCTATTTTGAGCACCGGGAAGTTTTTCTTTGCGCAACTCCAGAGCACGACCAATTTTCCTAAAATCCACAATTGTAGAAAAAAAAGTTGGGAAATGCTCTGGGACCCCGGTGGCACCCCTCCTAATAACTAATTAAGCAATTGGAATTTTCAAATTAGCTTAATTAGTCTGTAATACTCACCTTCCGAAGTGCTGTCTTCTGCATCCAGCATCGGGACCCGGTCTCCTGCAGCACAGCCGTAGGGAGGGTGGAATCCTCCAGTGGCACTGGCTACACACTTCCCGGCACCGGAGGTCTGCAGGAAGAGATCTCCGGCAGTGGTGCGCGGCGCACGAAGAACGTCGGCGCAGGATCCCGCCCGCCCTCCACCCCCTGAAAGGAAAGGTAAGCGCTCAAGGGGGTGGAGAGGGAGCAATAGGGGCAGCAGTGCTGCACAGGGCGCACTGCCGTCCAGATACGGCGCTGTCCTGCAGCAGCTGTGAGTATGTCCAGGGCCGAAACTAGGATATCTGTCACCCAGTGCAAGGCAGCAATTTTGCGCCCCCTCCCTTGCCGTACCTGGATTTTGTCCTTGCTCCTCGATAAGGCAGTGCACTACTCAGACAGCCCTGGTATAGTGACTTACATTATTCCACACATCATAATGCCCATTACACATTATGCCACACACTGCAATGCCTATTACCAAAGTGCCACTTACATATTTGCCCGACACCATTTTATGCCCCACAGTAATGCTTCTAATTACTTTAAAATTACCTGCTCATTGCCAGGGGGTTTATGCTCGTTGCCAGGGTTTACATGCTCGTTGTCATGGGGTTTCATGCTCGTTGCCATGGGGTTTCATGCCTGTTACCAGGGGTTTCATGCCTGTTGCCAGGGGTTACATGCTTGTTGCCAGGGGGTTTCATGCTTATTGTCAGGGTATTTATGTTTATTACCAGGGGTTACATGCTCGTTGCCATGGTGTTTCATGCTCGTTGCCAGGAGTTACATGCTCATTGCCATGGGGTTTATGCTTGTTGCCATGGGGTTTATGCTCGTTGCCAGGGGGTTTCATGCTTGTTGTCAGGGGATTTCATGCTTGTTACCAGGGGTTCCATGCTCGTTGCCAGGGGTTTCATGCTCATTGCCAGGAGTTACATGCTCGTTGCCATAGGGTTTATGCTCGTTTCCAGGGAGGTTTGAAGGGAGAAGATGCAGCTCTCGGCATCCTCTCCCTGCAGCGCCAGCGTTCCCGGCACTTCCGGGAACGCTGTGCGCATTGCGCTCTGCTAACAGACACTAGAGGTCCAGTAGGACCTCTAGCATCTGTCTCTTCTTTGGCGGCGGCCATTTTTGGATGGCCGTTTTCAGCAGAGTCCATGCGGACGGCTAGTCCACATGGAATCTGCTGAAAACGGCCATCCAAAAATGGCCGCCGCCAAGGAGGAGACAGACACTAGAGGTCCAGTAAGGACCTCTAGCATTTGTCTCCTCTTTGGCGGCGGCCATTTTCAGATGGCCGAGTCAGATTTTTCACCCCCCGCAATACCCACCCGGTGCACGTGCACCTCTAGCCCCCCCCCTAGTTGCGGCCCTGACATTAAACTGTACACTATATCAAGCTATTGTTTATTTATTTAATTGACAATGTTGATGATCCTTGTTGATTACTATTATTCTAGATTAGTTACAGGCTACTGTTTTTGATATTTATTTTCACTGTCCAGACATACTGATCAAAGGCCCTCATTCAGAGCCGCACGTTAACAACAGTACGCTCGTTGCGTTCCGATGTTGACTAACCGCGCATGCGTCGGTGTTACACTGCGCATGTGCATACGGCAGATTGCGTTTTTTTTTTCTCTCGTTCCTAAAATAGCGTACAGGAAGTGACATGTCAAATGTGATTGACAGAACAGGGCGTTTTTGGGTGTTGACGGGGGTGGAGATGAAAAAACGCAGGCGTGGCGAGGCGTTTTTGGGGCGTACATACATTAGCAGATGCGAACGTCAAATGTGTTCGGACCGTCTCATACGTCACTGGAACATCCGCTTTCCCTTCAAAATGCTCGCACAGCTTAGGGTCAGGATTACTCGACCACATTGGCGATGGCCTTCTCCTCCGTCCCGGGACTCAACGATGGTGCTGCGATTAATCGCGGCTGGTCAGTAAAGTAATTAGTGTTGGATTGAAAACTGGCTTGGTATGTGTTTAGAAAGCAGTTTATTGGGATAGCACAAAAGCGTACGCAGGTGGAAATCAGAGCTGCTAATGTCATGATTACACAATCAATAGCGTACATTTTTGGTGTTTTATTTTGGCCACAATTTGTTGGTTATGGCCTATTGTAACAATAATGTCATCATGTTTTAATTAGCTCCCCTTTTTTTTGGTTTACTGTGGAATTTGCATCGCTATGTGATTTTTTAAACGTTCCTTAAAGAGGCCTTTTTTTTTTTTTAAGAGGGTCAGTTTTTGCCTTTAGGGCCAGGATTAAATGTAACCCATTTGTACAATAATGTCACAATACAATCTCAGTTTTTTGTTTTTAATTTATTGTTTAAACACAAACAAATTGGCCTAATATTTTTTGGCCTTTTTTTGTGGCAAAGATATTTGTTAAAATAAAAAAAAAAGCCATAACTGGTAACATAAACGTAAATACCAAATTTTAAAAAATTTCACAAGAAAGGAGAGGGAAGTTTTGACCAGAAAGGAATATGAGCCAAGCACAGAAGGAGTGTGGGAAAAGTCGCCATTGCTGTCACCGTTTTCTCGCCCGTTTGGCTGGGTGAGGGTGGGCGCCAGACCGGGTCCGGGATGCCATCGGGCTGGCCTGTCCAGAGGCAGATGTTGTGGCCTCTGGACTAGGCACAGGGCTAGGCACATTTGGAGGATTGGCTGATGTTGTGCCAGAGGTGGAGGATCCGGATGTTCCGGCAGGAAGGGAGGTCGGCTCCACCATGTGCTGGCGAACGAGCTGCTCCAGGGCATCGGCGATGCGGATGTTGGCCCTGGTATTTTCCGCCAGGGCCTGAGCAATGGTCACGTTGGCCGCAGCATTTTGCTCCAGGGCCTCAGCCACCCGTATCAGACTGGCGTCCATCCTCTGCAGAATCTCCGTATGGAAATCCGATTTAAAATTGAGTTCTGTGAGGAGGCCCACTGCCTGCGAGGGGGCACGCCCTGGACTGGCTTCTGCAGGGTCCTCAGCCGGATGTACTGGTTCCTCCCCTGCAGAGCCCGCAGAAATTCTGCGGCCAAGGCTCCCCTCTGGAGCAGACTCATCCGCCTCTGTCTCTGTTAGGAAAAATGCGCAAAGACTCACATTAGAATCTACATATTGGCACAATAGCATTTCAGAGTTGGTGACATCACAAGACTTACCTTGGCCAACATGAGGAGCCGCAAAGTCTGGCATGTCCGTATCCATGTTGGACACGCCAAACACCTCCACAGCCTGCACACACCCCTGTGCCAGCTCTTCTAAGTCTGTCAACTCCAATGACACAGGGGTGGGACCCCCACCTGTCCCCCTTGCATGCCTAGCCCTGTCGGCAAGTTTTTGCTTGAGACGATATTTGAAGTCTGCCCATCTGTGGAATGAAATTGGAACCATTATCCTTTGTTTTACAATGGGGTTTGTTTATAGGATGGGAAAGTGTTTACTTACCGCCGTTTGACATCCCGGGCTAGACGGACATAATCACCCACCCTATTGACAGCAACGGCGACCTCCTCCCACATTCTCCACTTCTGGCTTTGGCTCATATTCCTGGCTGCCTGGGGCAGGATGTCAACGCACTTCTGGATCAAAACCTCCATCTCCTTGCTTGTGAAATGTGGCTGCCTTTTTTTTTTGGCAGCTTTGGCGGGTTGACTGGGGCCAGCAGTCTCTTCCATGTCATCCTCCTCACCTATTTGGGTAAATATGCAGATTTAGCCACTTCACAACTTGCACAATATTATGTTTTAAAAGAATCATTGAGACAAAATGCATGAAGGCCTTACCGCCGGATTTTTGGCCATTGTTTCCCTGGTCTGAAGCCATGTCTCTGCTTCCAGAATGAAATCAACCAGAAATTAAATGTGATTTCGTGACGTATTTATACATGCGTCCTTAGTTTGCGGCCGCATCATTGATTGTGCGTCCCTATGATTCATCCTTAATTTGTGCGGGAAAATAAACACTATTTATGGCTTGGTGTGTGTGGAGTCGAGGTTGCGTTGTTGGATTGTTGGCGGTTAAGTTGGTTGGATTTGGTTGTTTGCGGTTGGAGGATTTGGCGGAGTTTGTTTTTTTTTTGTTTTGCTACAGTTGTTTTGGTTTTCCGTTCGCATTTTTTTGGTTTATTTTTTCCCATCGTTTCCTGATTTGGTAAGTTTTGTGCAGTCTAATTTGTGGCCAATTGGTGTCTACTTCTGGTTTTTGGTTTTATATTTTTTTTTTTACACTAATTTCATCTATTTTAGTTTGTTTTGGCTTTCGGACCCAAAGACCTTTTTGTTGGAAATCTTATATATTCGAGTTTGGTAAGTCCATTATTTTTCTTGCATTTGCGAACTAATTAACGCATTTTTGACTGTTGGTGTAGTGACTTGCATTTGCGAACTAATTAACGCATTTTTGACTGTTGGTGTAGTGACTTGCATTTGCGAACTAATTAACGCATTTTTGACTGTTGGTGTAGTGACTTGCATTTGCGAACTAATTAACGCATTTTTGACTGTTGGTGTAGTGACTTGCATTTGCGAACTAATTAACGCATTTTTCGAGGCTTATTCATCATGTAAACCAGTTTTGCTTTTCCCTTTTCCATTTTTGGGGTCCATTTGACCCCTATTTGATTTACGGTGTGCAATGTCATTTTCATCGATGGCCAAATGTGTGTTTCGCCTATTTTATGTGTTGGCTTGCACCAATTTGACAAACATAAAATCACCCTCTAAATTTTTGATGTCTCATTTTTGGCTTTTTTACAGTTTATACGTATCATGACAATACCCCGGCATGTAAGCAGCTATGGATGGTATCATAAAGCTAAGTTGTTTTATGTTACTTTTGGGGTGGCTCAAAAGCCTTACATTGTAAACTTTGAATTTCAGGTAGATCTGGGGCGAATTGTTCTGGCCCTGCTCCCGGAAGACGACCAACCTCAAACTCGTCCCAGACGTAGGCATCGTAGGCATGCAAGGCCCCAGATATTTCGAACACGTGTCACCCTTTTTGGAATGCCCGATGATGAGGTTTTAAGACGCTACCGTCTACCTCCCAAAATCATCATAGACACTCTCTCATTAATAGAAAGTGATCTTGAGCGGCAAATTGACAGTCCAACAGCAATACCACCACTGACGCAATTTATGGCGGTGTTACATTTCTGTGCCTCAGGATCGTTTCAAATAACGGTGGGAATAGTGGCGGGCATCTCCCAATCCTCCTTTTCCCGGATCCTGAGGGCAGTGATGGAGGCACTTTTCAAGCACCTCCATCATTTTATTAAAATGCCTTTGGATATGGGTGCCCTTAGTGTGGCCAAGGCCAATTTTTACCAAATAGCTGGCTTCCCACACATCATAGGGGTTGTGGATGGTACTCACATACCACTTCAGCCTCCAGCACGGCTGGAGGCAATATTTAGAAACCGTAAACATTATCACTCCCTGAATGTAATGGTGGTATGTGATGCCTCCCTCCAGATCCTGTCCCTGAATGCTAAATTACCAGGAAGTGCTCATGACTCCTTCGTCATCCGGCAATCAGGGATATGGCAGAAATTAACCAACCTACAAGCTGGTGATGCGTGGCTTCTGGGTAAGTGGAGACCTTTAGTACATAACAATGTTAAGCTTGATACACAGTGTTCCTGATGTTGTCTATTTTTTTTCACAGGAGACAGTGGATACCCTTGCATGTCCTGGCTGCTCACTCCTTATTTGGCTCCCACACCAGGGCCACAAAGTGCGTATAATTCCGCACTTACAGCCACCAGGCAAGTGGTGGAGCGCTGTATCGGCCTTTTAAAAGGCCGATTCAGATGCCTCCACCGCTCTGGTGGCGAGCTCATGTATGTGCCGGATATGGTGTCTAAAATTGTGGTCCTGTGTGGGATATTTCACAACATTGCCATAAGGAGTGGTGTCCCAATGCAGCCATAGGATGCCTTACCTGAGGATGGCCCCCCCGAGGTTGGTCGGAGGTCAGTATGTGGGGGGGCCATACGCGATGATGTGGTGGCCAGATTTTTTAGGTAAGTTGTAACAAAACTACAGTGTTTATACCTAATGTGTTTGTGTTTGTTTGCGAACATCTAATTTTGTGTTTTTTTTCTCACCATCTTCTGTTTGTTCACATAATCTTTGGCACTCCAACGCTCACTACTTCCTGCTACCCTTACCAAACCTGGATCTGGTCCTTTTGGGCATATATTCTGGAACCCATATTGCAACGCCATGTTTGTGGAATCATGTTGGCATGGTCCTTCGTCAACCAGTTCTTGATTTTTTGTTTTTATTTAATTATTTCTTGGTATGTGTTGTATTTGAATTTATCACTGTGTTCTTTTTTTGGGAGTGACCACTTTGTTTTCTCTGTTATGTTGTGAATAAATGTTTGGAGAGTGAAATGGTCTTCCTTTTTTGGGACGTTAACAGCAAGTGTAACCAGGTTAACACAAGTTACATTTGACTAAGGGGTAATCCAGTACTGACGCCAGTTGAGCTAAACTGAAATATGTTTTCAGCTTCCCAACCCACACCAAAAGGAAGCCTGGCCCAACCTTGGGATTTGTAAGATTGGCCTAAGCAGCTTGCGCACCAACTAGGAACCTGTAAAATGTAGAAATATGTAATTGACACTACACCCAAAAAGGGAAATGACATTGTTACTGTTATGTGTTTCTTGTGTCTGTTTGACATACAAAGACAAAACACAATCTAACTTTTAAAAAAGGGAAATCCTTGCAGGAACAGTCTACTTATGTCATGCAAAACTATCTTGGTTTTGGATTTAAAAAATGAGCCAGAACGTATATTTGTCTGAATAAATTTATTTTGAAACGTTAACAAAAATAACAAAACTACTGCCGAAGGAGGCCAGACAGCCGGTCGAGGGCCACCAGAATGCCAATTACATGTTGCCGCATCTGGCCAACACAATCCGCCACCTCTTGCCGACGCCTCTGTTCCTCTGTGGGTGAGAAAAGTGTGTGGGTTAATACAACAATAGGGAATCCACATTAAAAAAACAAAAACACAACGAAATCACTCCTAAACCTAAAAAAAAAAAAAAAAAGGGGGTGCTGCCAAAAATACAAGGCCTATGTACAAATTCCCACAGGTGTGATATGTGTATGTTGAAATCACCAGGAAGAGGTAAAGGCAAACTGCAAAATCACCAAAAGTCAAGCCACAAAAACACGAAGAAAGGCACGACACATGATTACATACAAACAGTTTGTGCTTTAAAAAAAAACAAAATAAAAACATACCGGGAGCCAAAACGGGAGCTCCGGAAATGCCTCCATGATCCTCCTCGGAGGATCCGTCATTCCCCAAAGAATGGGGAGGAGTTATGATGGACTCCGGGGAGGGGGTAATTGGAAGAGGGGTGGGTGGAGGAGAGGGGGAAGTGGGACGGAGGGGAAGGAGGCCCGACATTTCCGGGAGAGGGTCTGGGAAGGATGGGGAGGAGTGGGGAATAGGGGAAAGATTTGGGGTGGAGTGTTGGCTGGGGGTTGGGGATAGTGGCCGGGAACGCCGTCTGGACGGACGGTGACGGCGGAGTCTTGGCTGTCCCCCTAAAATATGTCAAAGAAATTGCGGTTAGTTTATGGACAAATCCGGGGACCAAAACTAAAAAAAAAAAACAACCCAAAAAATAAGCCAAATAGGAGTAGAATGAATAAATCAGAAATAGAGGGAAAACATGCACACGCAGATATGAGTACAAATAAGAAATAGGACAGACAGGAAAACATGCACACGCAGATATGAGTACAAATAAGAAATAGGACAGACAGGAAAACATGCACACGCAGATATGAGTACAAATAAGAAATAGGACAGACAGGAAAACATGCACACGCAGATATGAGTACAAATAAGAAATAGGACAGACAGGAAAACATGCACACGCAGATATGAGTACAAATAAGAAATAGGACAGACAGGAAAACATGCACACGCAGTTTGACCCACAAACACAAACATTAAAACCACAATACATAACACTTACTTTCCAGGATCTGCATGCGAAAGCATGCCAGCAAGCGGGGCGTTCGCCGTTGCAGGTCGGACCACCTGCGCTCCAGCTGCCCGATGTTGCGGTGTGAGCCGAAGGACCGCAGGCGGGACCGTGCCTCCGCATACGCGGAGCGCTTCTGCCGGTTGGTCATGGGTTGAGGTTGGCTGGTGATCCGGCGATCCATGACCTCCGTAAGCACCAGCAGCTCGCGCCTGGTGAATGCGGAGGCTCTCATGATGGCAATGGTGTTTTTCTTAAAAAACATTTTTGATAAAGTGTGTAAAAATTTTCTGATTGGCTAATGTATTTTGGAAATTAACAGGAGCAATTTTATTGGTTAGTGTATGAGTCATGTGTTCGACAGGGCCAGAAATCTCTGGAGAGTTATGATAGGCTTGATGCAGTGACATGCGTAAGCAAATTTAAATAAAGAAATGAACCCAGAGAAATATGCGGGGATCCACAGCAATAGAACAATTGTTTAATTGTGGTTCACATGTTTTTTGAACAATAAAAGCGAATGTTTCATCCGTACGTATTCTGCGGGTAAACACAAACACGGACAAGAGTAAAGTTTCTTGCATTGTGTGGAAAAAAAACAAACAATTAAGCTAATTGATACATTGATTGGCATGATACGATTGATGGAGGTAGGCAGAATAAAGGAGCAGGTAATCGACATCTGACAAGGCCACTTCCTGTTTATACTTGTGCGTGCGTTCCTTTCAAGCCATTTCGGGGATGTACGCTCGCTATTTCGTACGCTCGTTAGTTAGAGGAGGGGTCGTCAGAGTTTAGGGAGGAATTTTAGATGCGAACGAAAATACGAGCGAGCCATTGAATTTAAATATTTTTGTACGTACGCCTAACGTACGTGCGCCCGCTTGCGAGTGGGTCTGAATGAGGGCCAAAGATTCTTATTGTGTTCAGGCTAATGTGCAAAAAGCTTTTACTTCTGGACTTGGGATAGAAAAGTTTTGTGAGTGTCCTAATTTTTTTTCCAGTAACAATATACTCTACACTATGCTTTGCCTAAATAGTTTGTAAAACAAAACAACAACAACAACATATTAAAAATAAATAATAAAAATTGGAATGTTCCAAATTTTCAAAAGTGCATAATTTACATTAGTCCCCCAGAAGTTATGGTGGAAATAAAATAACAAACAAGAGTTAAAGTAATATTCTGAATTCCCATTGATAAGCAATGGCTAAAAACTGGACTTTACATAATTTCAGATTTAAGTTGTGTGCATCGCTGCCATCAAATGAAATGTAATTTGTAATTTTATTCATGGATGGAATATTGCGACATTGCTTAACCATTAAAATGGTAAATATAAAGGATGTTTAAGTTATGTGATGAGAATTATCAGCATCATAATTGTTTATTTATAAGGTGAAATAGATTCCATAGTGCCATACAGTAAAAAATGCAAAAAATGCATGACAAATATGATATCAGTACAAAAATAATATGTTATCACACAAAACAAAGCATGAACACATTTAAGCGTAATAATAAGTATAAGAATTAGAGACGTGTGGTTTCCCTGAAAACCGAACACACCCGAACTTTGGGGTTCCGAGTCGAATTAAGGGGGTCATTCAGACCCACTCGCGAGTGCAGGATGCTCGCAAGCGGGTCGATGGTGCCCTACTGCGCATGCGCACGACGGAGGGAGCTCCGTCGTGCACATGTGCGAGACCTGGCTAGCGACGGGATAGCCGTCGCTCCGGGTCTCGCACCAAAGGGGGCGTGCTGTCGATGGTGAGTGACAGCACGCCCCCTTTGGTGGGCGTGCTGGGGGCGTGGCTGCCAGAAGGAGGCGTTCCCATGGGAGTGATAGAGCCAAATCACTCCAGGGCTTGTGGCAGCGAGACCCTACCGCAGGTCTCCGTCGCAAGCCCGATGGTCGCGATGGTCTTGACCATCGCGACCATCATCATGGACGCTCGCTATAGCTGTGGGTGGTCACCCACAGCTATGTGAGCGTCCAAGAGGCCGCTCCATTTTCATGTAGGAGGGCCCTGATTCAGAGTGAGCGCTCTGGTCAGAGTGTCCGGCTCTGAATCAGGCCCTAAGTCCCTGCAGAACTAAGTCCTGGTCGGGTCTGCTGTAA
The DNA here is from genome assembly GCA_031769625.1 of Taudactylus pleione. Classification (NCBI taxonomy): domain Eukaryota; kingdom Metazoa; phylum Chordata; class Amphibia; order Anura; family Myobatrachidae; genus Taudactylus; species Taudactylus pleione. The sequence continues at coordinate 12,854,782 of JAUIMM010000113.1, read as the reverse complement.
GTTCAAAATTCGGATTTAGTGGTCTATGTCAGTGGCGTCACAAGTGGGGTGCGGACCACACCCGGGTGTCACCTGCCAAGAGGTGACATCAAGGTGCCGACACCTCCTTAGTGACAGGAGCCGGGTTCTGCACTGTAGCATTACTGTATGTGCAGCACTCGGCTCCTGACACAGAGAGGGAGCTGGCACTGCACAAAGAGTGGTCCCCGGGGGCAGTACCCTCTGAGTGATAACAACGGGGGTTCGGGCTGTGAGGCCACACCCCTATCTGCAAGGCCATGTCCCCTGCCATCAAGGCCACACCCCTTCTTTGTCAGCACGCACAACGAAGCTGCAGCCCTCCCCGCACCGGGTGTCACCGCGGGGAGGGACGCCACTTGTCTATGTACTAATAATAGCAATACTGCCGCAATTATCTCGCTAGGGATATTTTCATTTTTAATGAAATTATCCACGCTATGTACCAAGGAGAAGCCTCCATAGGCTTATAGTAGTCTACACCATATGAAGATGTTGTAAACTACCGGAGTTTAGTACATAGGGATCAGATCATAGTCCCCATTGATAATAATGGGAACTGCGATTTGCAGCGCTAACTAGCACTTTGCTGGAGATTTCTGTGAAAGTACAAACAATACATAAGTACAAACAATACATAAAATTATGCAGAAACTACAGTTTCTGCATAATTTTATGTGACAAACAGATTGAAACATAGGCCCCCTAAAAATGTAAATATGGGTTTAGGATTGCATGTAAACAGGTCTAAAAGACATATTTTTAGATGGTTTATCATTTGTAAAGAAATCTCAAACCAAAACCGAACCAAAACACTTGGGGGTGATTTTGACAGAACCAAAACACAGGGGTCTGCGCACATCTCTATTAAGAATATAAATACATTATATAATGGTAAAAACAGGAATACCAGAAAGCATAATAACAGCACGTGGTGCATCCAGGAACACTACGCCACAATTCATTGTAAAAGAAAACACATATAGAAGGTAGGCTATTAGACATGCTATATAGGTTCAGGGCTGCCAAGAGAAATCCTGGGCCCCGGAACTACCACTTCCCAGGGCCCCCCCTGGACGGAGTGTGGCCACAGCATCTTAGGGACAGGGATGCACCTCTTTGGGGGTGTGTCTAACATGTGAGAAGCACCCACCCACAGGAGCATGACCTAGCTACCAGCAGCTGGGACATAAGTATTCATTATTAGGATCATACCTCCCAACATTGGTGATTCAGCGGTCGGGACATCTGCGCGCCGAAGGTGCGCACAGCCCAAAGAGGGGCGTGGTATTATGGCACGCTCCCGTTACAATTGACGTTGTCCTGAGGTTCCAATAAATCACCCTGGCATAGGGTTCACTTTTTGATTGAAAAGACTCTGAGTGCTGCCTTTCTCCATATATTGCTATATTTATATACAGATATATATATATATATATATATATATATACACACACATATTGCAACCATCAGCAATAGTTTATATTAGATATATCATATTATTAATATGATATATCTAATATACACTGATGGTGATGCATTATATTTATAAATTATATAGCATTCACATTTACAACTTGCAACTAGATCACAGTGTCAAAGTCCACTTGCAGCCAGTCAGTGGCGCGTGCGCTTGGCTCTTCCCTTCACAGACAGTGACAGGCTCATTCCGACTCACTGTCTGCGCCCATAGGCGAAACTAGCCATTTGATAATGGGTGGTTCCAACACCATGACTTATGTTAACTTTAGTGGCGCAAGTTCTAAAATAAAGGAACACGTCTTCGGCGCGCATAAAAACGGTGTGGTCACGTGTCATTGGGGGCGTGGTCACTGGAAATGTGGGGGTGTCATCATGACACCCCTCCCATTTCTCGTCACTCTGGGACCATTCCTCTCTATTCTGTTCCAAATATACCTTACCTATATGGTGGTTTCTCTGCAACGTAGAACGTCTGAAGAAACTGATCCTCCCTGGGCAGACGTGGTCTTTAGTCAGTATTCACTATTCATGTTGGAGATCGCATGGTCCCAGAGGATGCCTGTTTGTGTAGGAATATAACCATGTTATCACCATACAACAGAAGTTCAGCCAGACTTGTGCCCTGTATCACCTGCTGCCCCCTGTATCCCCTCCATTCCCCTGCCCTTTTTTTCTAATACCTATAATTTTTTAAATTACAAATTAATTTGTTAATGTATGCATTATACAGATATACAGGGGGCAATTCAAATGTTTAGCGTGCCCCCTGCTGGTGCCTGAAGCTAACCTCCCTCCTAACCTCCCCCTCCCCGCACCCTAACCCTCCCTCCCTGGTGCCTAAACCTAACATAGTGCATATTCCTAACCATAAACCTAACCCTCCTCCTAACCCTAACCCCTGGCGCTCTGGATTCTGGAGACAGAGGACCTCATTCAGAGTCTCTCACTAGATGCGATCGCTCGCACCCAGCGTATGCAAATTTGTATGCCACGGGAAGCAATCGCTCGCCACGGCATAAGCACGCCCACCATGTCTTAGCAAGCGGCCAGCATACGCCCAATCGCACAGGCAGAGCCGCCCACTAGCCCACGTCATCTCCAGGAAGTGTATTAAAACATTGGTACATCGAGGACAATCGGAAGCAATTGCAGCTCTTGTGGTTGCTTTACGCTGCCGCAAGCACTGCGAGTGACACTACATAGTGTCGTGTACTATGATGTTGCGTGTTAATTATGCACGCCTCTAAAACAGCGTTGAAACAGTCAGGCACACCTGCGTTCGCACCTCCACTCTCTCGTTATTAGTATCCTGCCCCTGTTACCACCCACAAATGACCTCTTCTGTCACTCATTTCACTGGGCTGTCTTTGGTGGGCGAGCGAGCGGCCTGCGATCGCACAGAGTAGTTCACGTACGCGCAGAATGAAGCGTGCACGTACGCAAACCATTGGGCCGCTTGCGAGCAAACAGCGCTAGTGAGAGACTCTGAATGAGGTCCAGAGTCCCGACTGCTGTTGGGATTCCAGCGCCGGTTTAAGTTACATAAAAAAAAAAGAATGAACAAAAACAGGGGTTCCCGCCATTACAGAGTAAAGCAAAGCACCTCCCACCTTCTCCCCTGCAAAGCTGCAGCCAGAGACATTGCCTTAACTGGGGAAACCAAAGAATTGCTTGAAATCAAACTCTCTGACGTCTGATCCCCTCTCTGGTGGCTGGGTGAAGCGTCCTCCTCGGGGCCTTAGTGCACAGCTCCTCCTCCATTCATCTTCACCGCAGCAGACTTTGAGCAGCGCAAGCGTGGCTGCAGGATGCCACTGGTGTAATAAAGGGGGAGGCGGAGCTGGGGAACAAAAGATCCTCCCAGTCAGGCACGGCCAATGCAGTGCCCGCAGTCACCTGCCTCCATCCCTCCCAATCTCCGCCCGGAACCTGGAACTGAGAGAGAAAGCCTCATTACCCGTGGTCATCTGCCTCCACACCCTCCGAATCTCCGCCCAGAGCCTGGAGCTGGTACTGAGAGAGAAAGCCTCGCGAGATGATGACGTCATCATCTCGCAAGAGCACCAGCTCTGCGGCTGCATTGCAAGGCAAGTAAAGTGAGTGGCCACTAGGAACACCCTGCCCCCCCCTCCCCCCCCTGAACTGCAGCCTGCCGCCACCTGCCATGTCCGGGCCTGGGTAATCTGTATCCGCTCCCCCCCTCTAAGCGCCCCTGTATAGGTTACAGATGACCCTGCTGTGAGCTTACCTTCTAAAGTGGTGAGTGCAAGACTGGAGGAGCAGACAGGGCAAAACTGTCCGTTAAGGGTGATGGAGGAGGAGGGTATGAGTGAGTCACTGTAGAGGCAGAGAGGGCACAAGTGTCCGTTAAGGGTGATGGGAGAGGAGGGCATGAATGGATATGAGGGTCTAGGAGGGGAAATGGTAGGCAAGCATGAACAAGTGCATTTCAATGCGCGAGAATAACACAACTCAAGATTGACATATATTGCACTTTGTTAGTTCCATATATATCAGCCATTCAAATATTGAATAATATACCCTCTACTGCAAATTATTACATATATTAGAAAAAAAGTGGTTTTCTATGACCATTTTATACGGTCGCGTTACTTCTCTGTAGAGATGCCCGAACACGCCAAATCGGGCAACAGTCTCCAATTCAAAAGAACGATCCATATTTAAGGTTTGTAAATATTTTATATTTGAAATGCTATTTAAATCAAATTGTTAAATACAGTAAAAATTATTTTTACTTTTTTCCTAATTCGAACTTTAAATTTCCCAGTGTTCAAAATTCACAATTTAAAATAGATAAAATGTTTCAATTTTGACTTTCTCAAATTAAACTTGACTTTCTGTACTCCTTGGAGATGTCGATCATCCATATGTACACTTACATATATACATACTCTAGCAAGGATCTTTTTTTAATGACATTTTGACAGTACTGGTATAGAGTAGCAGTTGTCCATTAAATAGTTCTGTTCTGTCAGTGCGTACGTATATTCCATTTGACTCCACTCGAGCAGGATGTTCCCACTTACATTAATAAAGCAATTATCCAGATAAATAACTTATTTTTGGAAAATCACTTTTGTCTGTATTTTATTGATTATTTGTAGAGAAAGCAAAGTGAAAAAATCTTTTTAACATTATACAACTACACTATATTTACTTTTGTTTTCATCAACAACTGTAGGATTTAGGTTTCCAATTATTGTTAAATCACTCCATCTTCTATCAAATCAATACAATTACTGTGGTTAGGATGGGTCAATATAATTATAATTGTTAAGTCAATCACAATATTTCGCTTTGAATCCCTGTGACGACTTTGTTTGGTGAAGAGGCATACACAGCTGCCAACTGCTGATTTGATAGAGTCTTTTGATTGCCAGTTAGGTTTCACGAATGTTGACCTGCTAGGAACTATCAGTTTATCATTATTCAGCATTTACATTGAAGATAATGAGTGATTGATTAACTTACAGATTGTGTCATAGATCAGTTTTATTGTACCACAGCTTGTGGGGGGAGAGATACACGTGTAGGCTGAATGGGATGGTAAGAGAATAATGAGACACTTGGGGGGAGATATGTCAAACCTTCTAAAAAGGACAAGTGGTGAAGTTGCCCATAGCAACCAATCAGCTTGTAGCTATCATTTATCTAGTAAATGCTATAAAATGATAGGTAGAATCTTATTGGATACTATGGGCAACTTCTCTATCGAAGACAAAGGATTATAGGAAATATAATAGCGGTAATAAAGAAATGTAATTATTGGCATAGAAGAAGGTAAATGGTGCACTATGTATAATTAGAATAACCTGGCATTCTCCTGCTGGACTGCCCCTATCGCCCCTCTCTTCCCCCTACACTTTCCCACAGTCCCTTTCCCCCTCTGCCCGCAGTGGGAGCTGTTAGTGGTGAGGAGGGTTGTGGGAGTTACTGTAGAAGAAGGCTATCCCCAAATCAGACATGCCCCAGCTGCATCTGTCTGACTTGGGACAGATTTGGAAAATTATTATATAGATAATAACTATGTAGAAAAACTGGGTGGTGGCTGCGCCAGCTAATATCTTATAAATAAATTAATAAATAAATAAATAGACATGAACCCACTGATACGGGCATCAGCTCACTATGTCAACAATGGTATAGTGCTGCTAGTACACTAAAAAGAATGAATGGGGATAATAGAATTGACCTGTCTAGCGACTTATTAATAACAATAAATGAAATGTGCAGGTTTCCCAACCTTTTAAAGTGACTTAGTGGAAAGTGACCATACAAATCTAAAGAATGAAAGGATATTGAATGCCTATGCAGGTAAAGTGCTAGTGTATATGCATGTGTAAAAACATATTGAGGTTAGATTTATGTGTTTAAAAAGTGCTAATGTGTCAGGGAGCTCTATTCTTGCTGCATGAACTATTAAGAAATCTACTCATTTATCTCAGATAAGCTGACTCTTTTATCCACTACTTGTTTTTTATTCTGTGATTCCGTTGTCTATTTTTTATGTGAAATATTAATTGCGCATCCTTTAATCGGAGGTGGTATTCTAATATTTTGTCAATTTTGTGTTAATAAATTTATATATGCTTTTAGAATTTTTTTATATATGTATTTTTTTATGAGATCAATTTCACTGAATTTTATTATCTATGGCACATTAGCACTTTTTAAACACATAAATCTAACCTCAATATGTTTTTGCACATGCATATACACTAGCACTTTACCTGCATAGGCATTCAATATCCTTTCATTCTTTAGATTTGTATGGTCACTTTCCACTAAGTCACTTTAAAGGTTGGGAAACCTGCACATTTCATTTATTGTTATTAATAAGTTGCTCGACAGGTCAATTCTATTATCCTCAAATAATAACTATGGTTAAGAAGTATATGACCTATTCATTGAGTGGTCATCATTTATGAACCAGTATATATGCAACCTACAGCCCATTCCTACACGTGCAAACACTATTATTTCCAATATCCTTTTTTGTTTTTAGAAATGACCTTGGGAATGCCCTCTGCAGAACTGAAAGTCATACTAAAGAGTGCATCATGGATAGAAGAAGAACTGGGGGAAGAATATGCAGGAAGTGGCTTAAACCACAAGGCTGGGGAGCTGGCCCAGGTGTCAATCACATATGGTTTAGCCTATCAGATTTATATAGGAGTGAGTTAACAGAGGCTTTAAGATCTGTAGCCTACTTGGCCTAATGCTGGGTACACACTAGACAATGTGTGTACCCAGCGATGTTGGATGCGGCCGACCCGGTGGAGGTGCCGGCATCGGCAAGTGCATACACACTTGCTGATGTCGGCAACGACAAATGATCATTAACGATATCCCCAGATAGGACTGCATGTACAGATGACTGGGGATATCGTTAATGACCCGTGGGAGCAAGCATTGTTCATTGGTAAATGCATACACACTGGACGATTTGAATGATATATCGTTGAAAGATATCGTTATCGTTCACAAATATCGTCCAATGTATCCGGGGCTTAAGCCTCTTTGTTGATGGACCTATCCTATCCTCCATCCCTGTTTCTTGTTTTCTTTTCCTTGTTGTTTTTGTTCTTGACGTTAGCTATTTTGGGTGTGCGTGAAAGCACGGCTAGAACAGCAGACCAGGTGCAAGTTTTGAGTTGTAAGCTCAAAGTTATATTTATATATGTTTTTGGATGCATTCACCTTTGTGACAATTTTGTAGCTGCACCACCTTTTTGGGGGCAGAAAACACCTCCCTTACTGAATAAGTAGTCAAGTTTAGATCCCCATGTTATGGTTGTGCACCTTGTCGGTCTTGGCTTACAGTACAGGTGAATTTAGCTTTGCATTGCAGATTTTTGATGTGTTCTTTTCCATCCTTTTTTGGCCACCATAATTTAAGCACTCCCTAATATTTACATTTATTGTAATGCGGGTTTGACCACATTTCTCATATGCACCAAGCCCCAGAATACAATGCACTCCAGGACTTGGATGTGGGTACCCTATAAAAGCCTATGGGCTTCTATCGGGATAGTGCTGTGAGAGGATCCCTACCAGCACCCCCTTCGGCACGTGCATCTTTGTGGGTATGCGCAGAAGGACGCCAGAGGGGTATCTGGGTCATAGACCCAGAAGTGCCTCGTTCGCAAAGGACAGCTCTTACCGAGAGAGCAGTCCTTTTTGAATTTCTTCATGCACACCGGTGTTACTAACGCCGTCATGCATGCGAAAAGTGGCGTCAGGCATCCCGTTACTAATTTGAATTCAAACTTTATATCTGTGTGTTTATTTTTGTTATGAAGCAGGACTAACACAGATTACAGAATCCTAGAAATGATATTCAAAAATACTCAAAAGCTCTCAGGTTGAAGTATAAGTACTACAATCATAACAGAGTACAATAGGTACTGGATTTATTCAATAGAAAGGAAAAACATGCATTGAAGTAATATAAATAAACAATAGCTCACCAACAATTGCAGGGAGAAGTTCTGTAACAACTTGTCCTTTTTACCAAAGGCCAGTGTTAGGGAAAAGGCAAGGACGTCCATTTGACATGCGGGGATCTAAAGCAGGTTGACAATAAGGCAATGTTTAGCAGGCAGAGAACTGTGGCAGGCTGGAGATAAGGCAATTCATTTAACATGCAGAGGTGTGTGGCTGGAGGTCAGTGAGACCAGGCTATAAAGTGCTTGATAGAATCTTCTGGCTTACTCCTATGACTCACATGTTCAGCTGCACACACTAAAGACTCATACACACTAGATGATATGTGTGATGAGCGATATTGGATGCGGCGCCCCCGGCTGGGGGAGGGAATATCGGCCACGACGACTGACGGCGAGGAGGGGGTAGTGGGGTCATGCTGCATTCGGCAGCATTGAATAGTTAACGATATCCCCAGATTGAGCTGCATGTTCAGCCGACTGGGGATATTGTTAACGTCCCGTGGGAGTGTGCATTGTTGATCATTCACTGCATACACACTGGACGATATGAACGGTTTATCATTGAACGATATCTTTATCCTCCATATCGTTCATAAATATCGTCTAGTTTGAGTCTCTGGGCCTGATTCAGAGCCGCTCATAAGCGGCCGCTCGTTCGCTCCGACCGATGTTCGCACAACTGCGCATGCGTATGGATATTAATACGGATGCACGAACCAGTCAGTGCGGCCGAAAATCGTGTGCTCGCTAAATAGCAAATGCCTGCTATTTTGAGTGACAGAATGAGGCGTTTGTGGGTGGTAACAGGTGAAAGTGCTTGAAAACGGGGAGTGGAGATCCGAACGCAGGCGTGCCAAAAGGTCAAAACGGGCGTTTTAAGGGTGTGCATAATTAACAAAGCAGCGTCATTGCCCATGTCACTTGGTTGTTTTATAGTTAGAACTGCTCGCATGATTGTGGTAGGAAAAACCAACCACAAGAATAGCGAGCAGTTCATACGCCGTCCTATGTACTCGATTAATCTAATAAATAGCGGACATGACGTATGATGCGAGCGGCCAGGGGGCGTTTTTTTCAAAATTACGTTCGCATGTTTCGTTCGCTCGTTCAGACATAGAGGCGTGAACAGACCGCAAAGAGCGAACGGTTAATTTAAATAGCCAGCCCCTTTTTCTGGACGAGCGAGCGCAAATAGCGTCCGGCTCTGAATCAGGTCCTCTGTCCTCTATGCAGTAACATACTGTACAGTAATGCACCCAAGCTCTGCCCCCATTGTGACATCCTCCTCTTCATCTTCCCTCAGACGGCATAACAATAGATCTGATTAATGGCATATGTCAAATACATGATATGATGTCTTTTCAATAATCCTATGAGAAATTATATGGGATATTGGGCCTGATTCAGAGCCGGACGCAATTAGCGCTCGCTCGTTCAGAAAAAGGGGGTGGCTATTCAAATGAACCGTTCGCTCTTTGTAGTCTGTTGCCGCCTCTATATCTGAACGAGCGAATAAAACATGCGGACGTTTATTTGAAAAATATGCCCCCTGGCCGCTCGCATCCTACGTCATGTCCGCTATTTATTAGATTAATCGAGTACATCGAACAGCGTATGAACTGCTCGCTATTCTCGTGGTTGGTTTTTGCTACCACTATATTGCGAGCAGTTCTGACTATAAAACAACCAGGTGACGTGGTCAGTGACGCTGCTGTATTAGTTATGCACACCCATAAAACGCCCGTTTTGACCTTTAAGCACGCCTGCGTTCTGATCTCCACTCCCCGTTTTCAAGCACCTTCCCCTGTTACCACCCACATACGCCTCATTCTGTCACTCAAATTATCAGGCATTCGCTATATAGCGAACAAATGATTTTCGGCCGCACTGACTGGTTCGCGCATGCGTATTAAAAACCGTACGCATGCGCAGATGGGCGAACATCACTCGGAACGAGCGTACTGCCGCTTACGAGCGGCTCTGAATCAGGCCCATTATCAGATGGATAAAATTCTCTGTAATACTTGAGATGTACTTACTGCCAGAATACTATATACTGAGCAAACACTAATAGCAGGGATAACTATTTTTGTATGGTGTTATACACCACGAATATTGTTAACAACACAAAACATTGTGTGAATACGTAGGAGCACTGCTTTTGATGTTCTTTTTAGAACAAAATCTTAAACCACAAATTTTCTATTTCTTTTGACACTATCTACTATATTTTTAACTTATTTTCGCTATATCTTTTTTGTGTGTTATAATCTGAGGATATTAGTATTTTACTATTTATTTAATAAAAGTTATATTTTAATATATTAGTCCAGTGCACCATCATAGGACATTTAATTTTACCTTCTTTCTGTTGCCGTAAAATTATCACACTTTAGGCAAGCTCATTCATATAGATAAACTTTTACTGCTTTTCTGGTAACAATATCTTGTGGAGGTGTTATGCCTTGATGCTTGATAAATAAGCTCCCTCAATAGGGATTAGGGGTGTGCACCGGCCACTTTTCGTGTTTTGTGTTTTGGTTTTGGATCTGGATCTTTCTTCGTGTTTTGGATCTGGATTGGTTTTGCCAAAACCACCCTTCCGTGTTTTGGGTTCTGGGTTTTGTGTTTTGGATCTGTATTTTTTTGAAAAAAAGCATAAAAACAGCTAAAATCACAGAATTTGTAGGTTTTTCTGCTCCTATGCTATTATTAACCTCAATAACCTTAATTTCCACTAATTTCCAGTCTATTCTGAATACCTCACACCTCACAATAGTGTTTTTATGTCCAAAAGGTTGCACCGAGGTAGCTGGATGACTATGCTAAGCGACACGAGTGGGCGGCACAAACACGTGACCCATCTAGGCGTGAAACTGCAGTGGCAGACAGGATGGCATTGAAAAACTAGGCCCCAAACTGTACATAATGCAAAGAAAAAAAAGAGGTGCAAGATGGAATTGTCCTTGGGCCCTCCCACCCACCCTTATGTTGTATAAACAGGACATGCACACTTTAACAAACCAATCATTTCAGCGCCAGGGTCTGCCACACAACTGTGGCTGAAATGATTGGTTCGTTTGGGCCCCCACAAAACAAGCTGGCAATTAATCTGTCCCTGCACAAACTGGCTCTACGGAGGCAAGATGTCATCCTCATCCTCCTCATCCACCGATTCCTCACCCTCTTCAGTGTGTACATCCTCATCCTCACAGAGTATTAATTCGTCCCTGCTGGAACCACAGGTCCCTCTGTACGTTCTGGAGGCTGGTCTCCCTGGAAGAGTTGATAATTCATTTTATGAACATCATCTTCTCCACATTTTGTGGAAGCAACCTCCTACGCCTTTCGCTGACAAGGTTCCCGGCTGCACTAAACACTCTTTCGGAGTACACACTGGAGGGGGGGCAACTCAGGTAAAATAGAGCCAGTATGTACAGGGACCTCCAAATTGCTTCTTTTTCCTGCCAGTACAGGTACGGACTGTCTGACATGCCTACTTGGATGCTGTCACCGATGTAATCCTTTAACAGACAGACGCACGCTTGTCGCTGCTGCTTTGAGGATTCAAGTGCGGCTACAGCCCACACAATTCACAAAGACAGAAAAAAGAAAAGAATATTTTTATTGTTTGTGGAGCACACTTTGAGGGTTACACCACCCTTTAACAGACAGACGCACGCTTGTCGCTGCTGCTTTGAGGATGCAAGTGCAGCTACAGCCCACACAATTCGCAAAGACAGAAAAAAGAAGAAGAATATTTTTATTGTTTGTGTAGCACACTTTGAGGGTGTCACCACCCTTTAACAGACAGACGCACGCTTGTCGCTGCTGCTTTAAGGATGCAGGTGCGGCTACAGCCCACACATTTCACAAAGACCGAAAAAAAAAGAACAATATTTTAATTGTTTGTGTAGCACACTTTGAGGGTGTCACCACCCTTTAACAGACAGAGGCACGCTTGTCGCTGCTGCTTTAAGGAGGCAGGTGCGGCTACAGCCCACACAATTCACAAAGACAGAAAAAAGAAGAATATTTTTATTGTTTGTGTAGCACACTTTGAGGGTGTCACCACCCTTTAACAAACAGACACACGCTTGTCGCTGCTGCTTTGAGGATGCAAGTGCGGCTACATCGCACACAAGTCACAAACACATTAAAAAAATAGTTTTTTATTTTTTGGAGCACTTTGAGAGTTACACCACCCTTTAACAGACAGACGCACGCTTGTCGCTGCTGCTTTAAGGATGCAGGTGCGGCTACAGCCCACACAATTCACATAGACAGAAAAAAGAAGAAGAATATTTTTATTGTTTGTGGAGCACACTTTGAGGGTGTCACCACCCTTTAACAGACAGACGCACGCTTGTCGCTGCTGCTTTAAGGATGCAGGTGCGGCTACAGCCCACACATTTCACAAAGACGGAAAAAAAAAGAACAATATTTTAATTGTTTGTGTAGCACACTTTGAGGGTGTCACCACCCTTTAACAGACAGATGCACGCTTGTCGCTGCTGCTTTAAGGATGCAGGTGCGGCTACAGCCCACATAATTCACAAAGACAGAAAAAAGAACAATATTTTAATTGTTTGTGTAGCACACTTTGAGGGTGTCACCACCCTTTAACAGACAGACGCACGCTTGTCGCTGCTGCTTTAAGGATGCAGGTGCGGCTACAGCCCACACAATTCACAAAGACAGAAAAAAGAAGAAGAATATTTTTATTGTTTGTGTAGCACACTTTGAGGGTGTCACCACCCTTTAACAGACAGACGCACGCTTGTCGCTGCTGCTTTGAGGATGCAAGTGTGGCTACATCGCACACAAGTCACAAACACATTAAAAAAAATTTTTTGATTTTTTTGGAGCACTTTGGGAGTTACAACACCCTTTAACAGACAGACGCATGCTTGTCGCTGCTGCTTTGAGGATGCAAGTGCGGCTACAGCCCACACAATTCACAAAGACAGAAAAAAAAAGAACAATATTTTAATTGTTTGTGTAGCACACTTTGAGGGTGTCACCACCCTTTAACAGACAGACGCACGCTTGTCGCTGCTGCTTTAAGGATTCAGGTGCGGCTACAGCCCACACATTTCACAAAGACAGAAAAAAAAAGAACAATATTTTAATTGTTTGTGTAGCACACTTTGAGGGTGTCACCACCCTTTAACAGACAGACGCACGCTTGTCGCTGCTGCTTTGAGGATGCAGGTGGAATCTAGATGGGATTTGGAACCGAGGACACACTACCTCCATCAATTGTCTAAATCCCACTCCACTAATGTCGGATACCGGACGCACGTCTAACACCAACATAGCAGTCAAGGCCTCAGTTATACGTTTTGCTTCAGGATGACTGCTGTCGTACTTCATCCTCATCGCTAGGGACTGTTGGAGGGTCAATTGTTTAGTAAAAGTAGTGATGTTCCTACTTCCTCTCTGGGATGATGAACAACTCCCAGCAGCAGCAACAGCACTAGGAGGAAGTGGTTCTTGACCTTTCCCTATTTTATTTTTATCGGAGAAAGTTTGGTCCTCCATTTATGTTATATTGATATATATACGTGCGGCTAAAGCGCACACAAACACAGAAAATATTTTTTTATTTTTGCTGGAGAGTAGTGCACTTTGTGGGTTACACCACCCTTTAAAAAATGAGCCAGCCGGCTCTTTACTTATGGGACACAGGCGCACGCTTGGCGCTGCTCCTTTGTTGATGCACGTGCAGCCACAGTGCACACAAGTCACAAACACAGAAAATATATATTTTTTTGGTTTGGAGTGTACTTTGGGGGTTACAGAACCCTTTAACGGTCAAGCCAGCCGGCCCTTTACTTATGACACAGGCGCATGCTTGGCACTACTTTGTTGATGCGCGTGCGGCTACTGCGCACACAATTCACAAACACAGAAAATAATTTTTTTTTTGGTTTGGACTGGAGTGTACTTTCGGGGGTTACAGCACCCTTTAACGGTCAAGCCAGCCGGCCCTTTACTTATGACACAGGCGCACGCTTGGCACTACTTTGTTGATGCACGTGCGGCTACTGCGCACACAATTCACAAACACAGAAAATAATTTTTTGTTTTTGGTTTGGACTGGAGTGTACTTTGGGGGTTACAGCACCCTTTAACGGTCAAGCCAGCCGGCCCTTTACTTATGACACAGGCGCACGCTTGGCACTACTTTGTTGATGCACATGCGGCTACTGCGCACACAATTCACAAACACAGAAAATAATTTTTTTTTTGGTTTGGACTGGAGTGTACTTTGGGGGTTACAGCACCCTTTAACGGTCAAGCCAGCCGGCCCTTTACTTATGACACTGGCGCACGCTTGGCACTACTTTGTTGATGCACGTGCGGCTACTGCGCACACAATTCACAAACACAGAAAATAATTTTTTTTTGGTTTGGACTGGAGTGTACTTTCGGGGGTTACAGCACCCTTAACGGTCAAGCCAGCCGGCCCTTTACTTATGACACAGGCGCACGCTTGGCACTACTTTGTTGATGCACGTGCGGCTACTGCGCACACAATTCACAAACACAGAAAATAATTTTTTTTTTGGTTTGGACTGGAGTGTACTTTCGGGGGTTACAGCACCCTTAACGGTCAAGCCAGCCGGCCCTTTACTTATGACACAGGCGCACGCTTGGCACTACTTTGTTGATGCACGTGCGGCTACTGCGCACACAATTCACAAACACAGAAAATAATTTTTTTTTTGGTTTGGACTGGAGTGTACTTTCGGGGGTTACAGCACCCTTTAACGGTCAAGCCAGCCAGCCCTTTACTTATGACACAGGCGCACGCTTGGCACTTCTTTGTTGATGCACGTGCGGCTACTGCGCACACAATTCACAAACACAGAAAATATATAATTTTTTTAGCACTTGGGGGGAGCACCCCTGATGGACAGAGCACCCCCTGGACAACACTACAGCACCCCTTTAGGACTGGGACACTGCACAGGACTTTGGAGTGGACACAGCCCCTATGGAGAACTGACTGCACAACACAGTCCAGCCAGCCCCTATGGACTTTGAAGTAGTGGACACAGCCCCTATTAACAACAGCAGCACAGCACAACACAGCCAGCCCCTATGGACTTTGAAGTAGTGGACAACAGCAGCACTACACTACACTACACTACACTACACAGCCCTAACTCCCACCCTCCCTCTTCACTGTCCACAGCCGAGTGAGAAAATGGCGCCGACGCGGGTACCTTATATAGGATCCAAAACCCGCGAGACTCGGAAGGCGGGATGATGACGTTTTGCCTCGATTTCAGATCCGAGTCAGGCGGGAAAAGTCGAGCCTGATTCGGATCGGACTCGGATCGGGGGGGCTCGGGGGGGTTCGGATTTCAGAAATCCGAACCCGCTCACCCCTAATAGGGATATCGCAAAAACAATTCCTTTTGCTGGCAAAAATCCCTTTTTCTCCAGCAATAGGGCTTTTCACCCTTTGATAAATCATCTCTGATTTCTATACCTAGAAACACATTGTAAGGATGGTCTGCTGCGGATGGTCCAGTGCTGAGTGCTTGCCATCCAGGCTAAAATTTGCCAGCCAGCTCCTGGCAGTAGCCACTGTAATAGGTACACCTTTCTAATACTGCTAGGACAACCTTTACCCCCACAATAAGCTTGCATTTTTTGTGTCATAGATTTAAAGTGGCGCTGGAAGCCTTCATGTGCGGCTGTGATTTCTTATAGATGCACATGTGCGAAAATATGCAAATGTCAGCAGATCCTGCAACCCCCACTTTGCACATCGTCTCCTTGAGCACAGCCTCCCTTTTAACTTTCTCAAAGTATTGCCACTGTGGCTGCGGCGCTGGAAAAGTGAAATGTAGCCGCATGCCGAAATACCCCCATGACACTTCCATAACACGCCTATGCCACCTCCACTTTTTGTGATCAATTTAGGTCACCTCCCTGTCTCCGCCCTGAAATGCCCATGGATCGCAGTTGCTGTCTGAAGTTGCTGTATGCAAATGCATACGTCATCGCATATATCGGCTCACGCATACGCAGTGTTTTCTAGACTGTTTGAGCATGTGCAGTAGCAAATATTTACTCAACAGCACAAACATTGGTAATGTGTCCACCTCTAAATCAGGCCTCTGTTCCATGGCCACATGATAGCAACATGCCGAATTGTCAGCTGTACGGTCTTGCTGTAAATATTCCATTTCACTAAATCCCAAAGGTTATCTATTGGATTGAGAACTGGTGACTGTGGACTATTGGAATACATTAAACTCAATATCATGTTCTTGAAACCAGCTTCAAATGTGTGCTTTGTATTAAGGTGCATTACTATGCTGGATGTAGTTATTAGAAGATAGGTAAATTGTGATCGAAAAGGGATATACAAGGTCATCAACAATACTCAGATATTTATACAATGCTCAACTGCCATTATGGGCATAATGTGTGGCAAGAAACTATTCCCCACACCATTAATTGACATTTTATCCATGTAATGGTGTGGGGAATCCTGTGAAGCTCCTCCTCCCAAACATGTGACATCACGACATCACATTAAGTGGGTGGGCTAACTGCATCAGGAAGTACAGCACTGCCCAGAGCATCCTTAGGATTAGGGATGGGCAGAGCAACTCACAGTACTAAGTTGAACCACATGGCTCGAGACAGGGTCTAGGGACACAGGAGCTGATTCAGATCCGTTCGCTATGATGCGTACACTCACTCCCAGCGTATGCAAATTCGGCCAAGTGACGGCATGGCAGGCGATGGTACGGCAAGGCATAAGCACGCCCACTATGTCTTGGTATGCGATTGCTTTGTGTATGTAGACACCCACCAGCCTGTCTTAAGATGCCCACTAGCGCATGTCACCTCCAGGAAGTGTATGCAAGCATCGGTACATCGGGTACCATCGTCTGCAAACGTAGCGCTTGAGGTTGACTATACCCTGCCGCAAGCACTGTGAGCACTTCAGAGTGAAATCCCACCAAGTGACGTGTACTATGACACTGCCTTTTAATTATGCATGCCTCTGAAACGGCGTTGAGACACTCAGGCATGCCTGCGTTCGCACCTCCACTACCCTGTTTCCACTGGTCAGCGCCTGTCACCACCCACAAGCGGCCTTTCCTGTCACTCACTCTATTGGGCAGTCTATGCACAGCAAGCAAATGCATCCCGATCTCGCGCATTGGTTCGGGCACGCGCATTGCGATGCGTACGCAGATAGCGACTCTCAGCCAGCTATGAGCATTCGCATCATAGCGAACGGGTCTGAATCATCTCCACAGCTCTTTAGATTCTGAAGACTGCACTACAGAGCTGTAGCAAGCAGGGGAGCTGGTGACTCTGAGTGAGTCGCTGACAGCTCTGCCCCCCACAGCCCAGCACTGCAGATCATGCTTCTGCACTGACTCTCCCGAGTCAGTGCACACCCCCCAAGCTCCGGCAATAGCAGCGCGACAGCTACGCCCCCTGCACTGCTGATCCGACCTGACCATACTTCTGCACTGAATCGGGAGAGTCAGTGCACACACACCCCAGCCCCGGTGGTCGCGGCTCCCACTGACAGAGAGGCTAGAGAGGTGGGTGTCTCAACACACCAAACGTTGAGTGACTCGAATCATTCGAACATCTGAATGATTCCAGTCATTATGTTGAGACACTCACTCAGTAGCCATCTCTACTTACTATATACTTTAGGTGGCTGTACAGGCTGCAGGGTACGCACACTCCTGGCAGCTCTGCAGCAGCACTCTGGCTGCAGGGTGCCGTTCCAGGCACCCTGCAAACCAGGGGGTATATTTTCTATGGTTCTATTTGAGATTCATTTTTATGAATCTCTGAAATCTCCTGAGATCGAATTGAGGGCGCGATTCGGACCCTCTCACTAGATGTGTTTACACGCAGCCATCACCTGCCAAAGTATGAAAATCCGGCGATCGAACGGCAAGACATTAGCACGTCCACTGGGTCTTGGCGTGTGATCTCAGTGTGTATGTATATGCTCACCGGCCAGTCATAAGACGCCCACTTTCCTTTCACAATACACGTCATCTCCTGGAAGTGTATGCAATAATCAGTAACATCGAGGAACATCGAACCCATACGCAGCACTTGTGGCTGACCATACCCTACCGCAAGCACTGCGAGTTCTGCTGTGTGTAATTTAGCCATGTGACGTGTATGCTGACGTCTTAATTATGTACGCCACTGAAATGGCATTCAGATGCACAGACACGCCTGTGTATGCACCACCAAACCCCCGTTTCCATCGACCAACCCCTGCCACCACTAGAGATAAGCGGGTTTGGATCTCAGAGATCCGAACCCACCCAAACTTAGGGGATCCAAGTCAGTTCCAAGTCGGCTCGGGTTTTCCCGCATGACCCGGATCTCAAAACGAGGCAAAACGTCATCATCCCGCTGTCAGATTCTCGTGGGTTTTGGATTGTATAAAAGGTCCTGCGATCGCCGCCATTTTTAGTTCCGGCTATGGAGAGTGAAGATGCTGGAGCTGTGAGCTGTGCTGCTGTGCATAGGGGCTGGCTACAGTTGTGTTGTCATTGTCATTCACTCAGGGGCTTGCTGCTTAATGTTCATAGGGGCTGACTGTTCTCCATATAGGGGCTGGCTGGCTGTTGTGAGGTTGTCCTGTCCATAGGGGCTGGCTGTTGTCCATAACATAATCCATTTAGGGGCTGGCTATCAAAACCACAGTGTAATATACACATATTGTGACACTAACTTGAAACGCAGTGTAATATTCAGAAAAGGGATTCAGAAAAATTATTGAGACACTGTAAGTGGAAACAGTGTAATACTCAACACGTATTTTGACACTAAAAGTGGTAGCACAGTGTATTCATAAAAAATATTGTAACACTATGGGCCAAATCTAATAGGTAGTCTGTTTTAGTAACAGTACAAACTCGCACTTTCTCGCACTTTTAAAAAGTGCGAGTTTGTACTGAAACTCACAAATTCAATAGCCTGCGAACTTTGCAGCTCGAGGCTACTGCATTTGCGAGTTTAGGCGAGTTTAGGACTATGTAAACTGACACCTTTTAATGCGAGTAGCATTAAAAGGAGCGAGTTTTAGAGAAACCATCACGCATCAGTGAGATCCATGATGGCTTCTGTGTGTGTATAAAAAAAAAACGTGCACCCCCTCCCCAAAAGCATAAGCAGCCCCGGGCTTTAGAAATCCTGTTCTGGTTCTAAAAATACAGGGGCCAAAATGCATAGGGGCCCCTGTATATTAAGAACCAGCACAGGGCTTTGTTGAGCTGGTCCTGGTTCTGGAAAATCAGGGGACAAAACGAGTAGGGGTCCCCTGAAAATTCCAGAACCAGCACCGAACTCTTTCTAGTGGGGGGATAATGCCACTCACCGGATTCCCCGGCCAAAGCATTATCCCTGACCGCTAGTCAGTCCAGGCCGGGGATCCCTGGGGAGTTGAGGACCCCCCAATAAAGGGGTCCCCCTCTCCAGGTCACCCCAGGCCTAGACTGATAGCCCGGGGCTATCCCCAGCACCCTATGCCGGTGGGTGCCGGGTTGATAGTGTTAGTGTAAAGTGTAAAAATAAAGTTTCCATATTGTCTTTAGTTGTAGAACCACAAGTACCAGCAAGCCTACCCTGCATACTGGTATTTGTAGAACCACAAATACCAGCATACGGGGCATTACGGGCCCGCTGGCACTTGTAGTTCCACAACTAAAGAAATACGTAAATAAACAAACATACACCGTGAAAGTAAAATTTTAATAAAACATACATGCACACTCACACTCACACTCACACATACTCACCTAGTATCTGAAGTAATCCATAGGGGTGTACCTGAAAAAAAAAATCCATACTTACCTCTCCTATTCGTAGATCGCGTCCACTTCTCCAAGTAGGCAATCCAGGGGTTAAAATAAAAAAAAATTAAAAAACCCGATCCATGCCGGACTGAGCAAAGGTATGTGTGTGTATGTCGCGACATTGTATCATTGATGTAACCACAAGATTAACCTCAATTAATCTTGCGGCTACGATATAGCGGTTCCCACCATAGACTTCAATGGGGATGTCTCACCATAGACGTCTATGGGAGACACAGGCTGGCCGCATTCAGCTAATCAGGGAACTGCTCCGACGGAGATGCTCCCTGATTGGCTGGCAGCCCCTTAACTGACGGGGCACACGTGTGCCCCAGTCATTTACGCGGAGCAAAGGTATGTGTACACACATACCTTTGCTCAGTCCGCCATGGATTGGGTTTTTTGCGTTTTTTTATTTTAATCCCTGGATTGCCAGTGGACGTGATCGACGCATAGGATAGTTGAGTATGGATTTATTTTTTTTCAGGTACAACCCTATGGATTACTTCGGATACTAGGTGAGTATGTGTGAGTGTGAGTGTGCATGTATGTTTTATTAAAATTATACTTTCACGGTGTATGTTTGTTTATTTACGTATTTCTTTAGTTGTGGAACTACAAGTGCCAGCGGGCCCGTAATACCCCGCATGCTGGTATTTGTGGTTCTCCAAATACCAGCATGCAGGGGAGGCTTGCTGGTACTTGTGGTTCTACAACTAAAGACAATATGGAAACTTTATTTTTACACTAACACTATCAACCCGGCACCCACGGGCATAGGGTGCCGGGGATAGCCCTGGGCTATCAGTCTAGGCCTGGGGTGCCCTGGAGAGGGGGACCCCTTTATTGGGGGGGTCCTCAACTCCCCAGGGATCCCCGGCCTGGACTGACTAGCGGTTAGGGATAATGCTTTGACCGGGGAAACCGGTGAAAGGTTTTCCCTGGCTGTGGCATTATCCCCCCCGCTAGACAGAGTTCGGTGCTGGTTCTGGAATTTTCAGGGGACCCCTACTCGTTTTGTCCCCTGATTTTCCAGAACCAGCTCAACAAAGCCCTGTGCTGGTTCTTAAAATACAGGGGCCCCCTATGCATTTTGGCCCCTGTATTTTTAGAACCAGAACAGGCTTTATAAAGCCCGGGGCTGGTTATGCTTTTGGGGAGGGGGGGGACATCATTTTTTTTTTATTTAAAAACATTTTACATAAGTACACACAGAAACATGTACATATCTCATGGATATGTGCATGTTTCTGTGTTAATCTGACCTGCTCAGGATGTACTCGCTAGCCTGAAGCAGGTCTATTATTTGGGGACTTTTGGTAATCTTTTTTTTGCGAGTCTGAAACAGACACTCTATTACATGAGGCGAGTTGATTGTTTTCAATGTGAAAACATCTGGATGCGAGTTTGAGAATGGAGAGTTTTAGTAACTCTGAAAAATTTGAGTTTTAGTGAACAGACACCCTATTACATTGGAGAGTTGTGAAAAATTGCGAGTTTAGCACCAAAACAGACACCCTAATACATTTGGCCCTATAAGTGCAAACGCAGTGTAATATTCAACAGGTATTTTGACACTGAAAGTGGTAGCGTTAATCTTTTTCTTATTCATAGAAAATCTTGTGACACAGGGGTCTATTTACTAAGCAGTGTTAGGACACAGAGTGAAAAGTGATAAGAAAGTGATAAGGTGCCAGCCAATCAGCTCCCAACTGTCATTTTTCAAACACATCCTGTGAGATGACAGTTGGGAGCTGATTGGCTGCCACCTTATCACTTTCTTATCACTTTTCACTCTGTCTCCTAACACTGCTTAGTAAATAGACCCCTAAGTGGTAGCGCAGTGTGTAATTCTTTTCTTATTCATAAAAAAATCTTGTGATACTGTACATGGTAAAGCAGTGTGTTATTTTTTTCTTATTCATAAAAAAATCTTGTGACAATATAGGTAATTGATACCGCAGTGTAATATTTAAAATTGGTACAAATTGATGTGTGTGCTGTACCCCACTTCATTCGTGTTTGTTGATATGGAGAATGATCAGTTGAGAGGAGAGCAAGAACCACATGTTAGTGCTGGAGTTGTTGCCAGTGCCACCAGTCATGACGATACTAGTCCGTCTACATCATCTACCAAAGCCGATGCCCAAAGACTTAAGTCAGGGCATCTCATCATCTACCAAAGCCGATGCCCAAAGACTTAAGTCAGGGCATCTCAAATCAAAGAACCAATCTTTTATAATGGTAAAGAAAAAAACATCAAAGGCTAAGACCATGGCCTTTATTTATGACTGGAGGTTCTGCCTCTTATGATGATGTAAGCCCTTCTCTCTGTAGATGTGCCATGTGTGAGCCTGACCTATCCAATACTGTACACCACTTGTGCATCCTCTGCAAATGTGGGGATGAGCAGCACAAGTGAACACGCTGACATAGAAATTGAGGAAGCTTCTATGGAAGTGCACCTGATAACATATTTGTGTAGCTGACGCTTATAAGAATGTTAATGATGAGGATGTTGTTTGTGTAAATCAGGCCCCAGTGGTAACGGTTGTTGCCCATGATAAGGAAAAGCCCATTGTCATGCCTGGGCATAAACCAAAAATCCACTACTTATCTGTGGAATAATTTCTACTCAAATCCAGACAATTGTCAAGCCATCTGTACCCATTGTCATGCCAGAGTAAGTAAAGATCGGGACCCAAACCATATAGAAACCTCCTTTTTTTTACGTCATCTACAGTGCATCCATCAAAATTCAGAAACTTTGGCAAAAAAAGTAACAACAAGCAGTCTAGCATCAGCTAGCTCCATTCTGTCTGCTAGATCCAAACAACTGGCAACTTCAACAACACCTTCATCAAAAATATCCTTAATCATGATCAGAAGTAGTCCAGCAATCAATTTAATAAGGCTAACTCAGTCTTAATTTATCCTGAATTCCTCAGAAGACTCCTTGAGTGCTACGCCTGCTGCTGCTGAGTGTGGATCTTCATCCCATAAGGGGACCAGGAAGACTACTAGTAGTAATTAAAAAAAAACAATTGACAGTTAAACAATCCTTTGCAAAGGGGAACAAGTATGATAGTAGAAAACACAGTTGCATAGCGGATCACTGATGCCATAACATCTATGCTGGCATTAGATGTGCATCCTATATCCGCCATTAGTGCAGTGGGTTTTAGACAGTTAACTGAGGTCCTGTGTCCCCACTACAAAATTCCATCTAGGTTCCACTTCACTAGAAAAGCAATTCCCAGCATGTATAGAGACGTTAAAAAGAAACGTAATTAGTATCCTACAAAATACCATTGTACCCACTGCCCACTTAACCACAGATATGTGGACAAGTGGAACAGGACAAATGCAAGATTACATGACTGTAACAGCCCACTGGGTGGGTGTATTGCCTTCAGCGCCACCAACAGCAGCAGCAGCATTTAAGAAAAAGCAGCTCATTCATAGGCAGGCTACTCTTTGTATCACTGGTTTCACTAAGAGGCATACTGCTGACAACCTCCTAGAAACACTCAGGAAAGTCATTGCAAATGGCTTACCTCACTTGGACTCTCCTTGGGATTTGTGATTTCTGATAATGCCACCAATATTGTGAGAGCATTACATCAGGGTGAATTCCAACATATCCCATGTTTTGCTCATGCAATCAACTTGGTGGTGCAAATTGTTTTTAAAAATTTGATCAAGTACTGTTTTAAAAAATGACAGGGTTGTGCAGGGGATGCTCTCTGTGGCCCTCAAAATTTCTGGACATTTTCACCATTCAGCAGCTGCATGTAGAAGATTGCAACACCTGCAAGAAATGTTGAATTTGCCCTGTCACCAGCTGAAGCAAGAGGTAGTTTCAAGGTGGAACTCCACCCTTTATATGCTTCAGTGGATGGAGGAACAGCAAAACCCGTCCAAAGCTACACAATGAACTATGATATAGGAAGAGAAGGGGAATGTACCTTACTTAAGCTCAGTGGAAAATACTTTCCATGTTGTGCAAAGTGCTGAAACCCTTCGAGGTAGTCACCTGTGAAGTGAGTTCAGACACTGCCAGTTTGATTCATGGAATTCCCCTAATTAGACTGTTGGAAAAGCAGCTTGAGAAACTGAAGGAGGAGCTGAAATTAAGTGATAACGCTAAGCATGTTGGACTTGAAGATCAAGTCCTTTATTCGCTTAGCCAGTCTCCAAGGGTTGTCAGGATCTTACAATTGGATCAATACATTTTGGCGACCGTGCTGGATCCTAGGTTTAAAATCATACATTGTGTCTTTCTTCCCAGTGGACACACATCTGAAGAGATGCAAAGAGCAGTTGGTAAGGAAATTGTCAGCTCAAGCGGCACGTAATGCAGTGATGGCTCCTCCTTCAGTATCTCCAACAATTGCGGCTGCCAGGAAAAAACTAAACTTTCACAAAAAAAGACCCACTGCTGATGCAGATGAGTCAACAATTAATGAGACCTCTACCATGACTCCGTCTGATACGGTCACCATTCAAAGAATGGTTGAGGCCTATTTTAAATATAGACAGTCCGGTTGACTACTGGAAAGAAAAAAAGGCAATTTGGAGGCCCTTGCTCAAATTGGCTTTGCTTTACTTGAGCTGCCCACCCTCCAGTGTGTACTCTAAAAGAGTTTTCAGCACAGCAGGGAACCTTGTCAGCGATCGGCGTAAGAGGCTACTTCCTCAAAATGTGGAAAAGATGATGTCCAGCAAAATGAACTACAAATTTCACGAAGAACACCTTTACCTCCAATTACGTCCAAAATTACAGAAGCACCTGAGGCTGTAATGGTGGATTCCAGAGGGGATGAATTAATATTGTGTGAAGATGATGTACACACTGATGAGGGTGAGGAATTGGATGATGAATGCGACTACATCTTGCCTCTGTAAAGCCAGTTTGTGCATGGAGAGATCATTGTCAGCAATTTCAGCTGCCCGTTGGTCGCTTGTTTTTTGGAGGCTCAAACAAACCAATAGTTTCAGCAACAATTGGCAGTCCCTGTCGCTGAAGTGATTGGTTTGTTAAACTGTGCATGTCCTGTTTACTATATACAACATAATAGTGGGTGGAAGGGCCCACGGACAATTCCATCTTGCACCTCTTTTCTTTGCATTATGTGATGTTTGAGGCATTTCTGCCTGACATTTTTAATTTTATAGCTTATTAAACTGCCATCCTGTCTGCCACTGCAGTGCCACTCTGTGCCATGTTGGAAGCTGAACTGCCACCTGTTAGTACCGTCCACTACTGTCGCTTAGCTTATTCAGCCAGCTAGCTCTATGCAACCTTTTTGCCTAAACTGGAAGAAATCAATATTGTGAGCTGTGAGGTGGTCAAAATTCACTGGAAATTACTGAAAATAAATGTTATGGAGGTTAATAATACTGTAGGACAAAAACAGGCCCAAATTATGTGATTTCAGCTGTTTTTATGATTTAAAAAAAAAAAAAAAAAAACAGAACCAAAACCAAAACATGCAAGGGTGGTTTTGCAAAACCAAATCCAGATCCAAAACCTTGAAGGAGAAACAGATCCAAAACCAAAACCCGGGGGTCAGCGCACATTCCTAGTTTCCAGACATCCACTTTAGAACCCACTCCTGCCAGAGACTCAGTTCTGGATCCACAATGTTTAACTGTGGGAGCCAAAGTAAAATATAGCAAGCGCCTCGTAATAATTTGCTGACTCGAATAACAGGAAATCCTTAAGTCATTTAGGAGTAAAGCAGTTTCTTTTTAGAACTCAGATGATGAAATATTGCACTAGCGAGTATTAATTTGGGCACTTTCACACAATTGTCCTGTAATAGGTAAAAAAAAAAATCATGAATCACTTCTAATTTAAACCGTAACTCCTTTTTATAGACACTGCAGCCAAATTCATCTTAGCTCTCCCAGCTAATAAAATCAGCAATCCTGAGTGTGAAATTAGCAAAGAGGACGATTATATTAGTAATTGCATCACGTTCTGTGTTGGAAACCCAGATGGCAATGTTGAGATTAATGTTTTATTTACAGACATTTCAATTTAATAATGTATGAAGATGATATGGAATTAAACAGTACATATACAATAAAATGTACATATATAGTATTTTTATATCATATTGCGTTATATGATAATTTAGATCCATTGCTGCACATTTGCTGATATAAATGGGCAGAGAGAATTATGGTATTGTGTTAACAAAATATAGGAAAATAGCAATAGATAATGTATTATTTTGAAAATCATTTTATATTACATCATCATCTTTTATTGTGTGGTGTGTAAACAGAAACAGGCAATAAGGCATTAATCCTCTGCACTCACCCACTTGTTTCCTGTGGTCATCTAGGGAATATATTTACTAAAGTGAGAGTTTTTATTAATGGAGATATTGCCTAGAGCAACCAATTAGATTCTACTTAACATTTACCTAGCCCTTCTAGAAGATAATAGCTACAATCTGATTGGTTGCTATTGGCAACATCTCCACTTCTAAAAACTCTCACTTCAGTAAATATACCCCCTAAGGGGTCGAATAAAGTTGCTATTTCTTGGGGAGCACTTGCTTTGTGCAAAGAAGATTAAATGCAGTTAAAACATAGCATGATCGAGTTAAATCAAGAATGGATTCTGTCAGGATGCGGCCTGCGATCGACCGCTAATCACCACTACGCTGGCGTCCTTGAGCTTAGGTGTTCTGTTGCTGGTGGTGGAGGTGAGTGGTGGGCTGAGTATTCTCCCCAGGGTGGTGGGCATGGGTACAGCCATGTTGGTCCGTATCAACTGACTAGTCTCTCCCAATGGTAGTCCTGTGGTCACTCAGCTGATTTTCTGATCCAATGACCAACTACCTAAGGGTATTTAGTCTGACTCCAGGAACAGGAAGCTGCTGTTCGACTTCACTACTCCCAGTGAATTCTAGCTGTTGCAGCTTTCAGGCTTCCACGTTCCTTCCTACCAGTGTTATATCCTAGTCTCTGAATTAGCTCATAGCTTTATACTATTTATTTCCAGTGACTCCTTCCAGTGCTTCTCAGGATCAGACTCCTCCAGTGATTTCTTCAGTACTTGTCTCTGTGCTGATACTCCAGTACTAATCAGCGTCTAGTGTGCCTGTGTATATGTCTCTGTGCTGAACTCCAGTTTAACTAATTCAGCACCTGTGTGTGTGCTGAAACTCTGGGCCTGATTCAGACCCGGTCGCAAGCGCTGAGCGCTCACAACCGGGTCGATGTTTGCCCACTGGGCATGCGCACGACGGAGCCGGCTCTGTCGTGTGCATGTGCGAGACCCGGCTAGCAATGGGTACTCTGTCGCTCCGGGACTCGCACCAAAGGGGACGAGCTGACGATGGTGATTGACAGCTCGCCCCGTTTGTTAGGCGGGTGGCTGGCCAAATGGAGGTGTTCCCGAAGGAACGCCTGCCGCTTGGGGGCGGCCCCACTGACATCACCAGTGATGTCAGTGGGAGAGCTTCCGGCTCTATTAGAGCCAAACGCTCTCTGGGGCTTGCAGCCACGACACCCTACCACAATGGTCTCATTGCAAGTACGATGAACCATCAACCTGGCCACTCACAATAGCTGTGGGGGGTCACCCACAGCTATGCGAGCGGCCAGGAGACCGCACAAAAAAAAAAAAACGCCCAGATTCAGAGCGAGCGCTCTTTCAGAGCGTCCGTCTCTTAATCAGGGCCTCTATCTATAGATCTCCTGTGCCTGCATCTGAATCACCAGCGTGTGTTCATAGTACAACATCTGTGTACTAATTCCAAGTGTCATTCTCCTGTACCTGTGCCTGCATCTGAATCACCAGAGTGTATACTCAGTTCAGCTTCTGTGCACTAATTCCAAGTGTCATTCTCCTGTGCCAGCGTCTGAATCACCAGTGTGTGTACTCAGTACAGTATCTGTGTACTGACTTCAAGTGTCATTCTCCTATGTCTGTGCCTACATCTGGATTACCAGCGTGTGTACTTAGTACAGGATTTGCGTACAGATTCCAAGTGTCATTCTCCTGTGCCTGCGTCTGGATCACCAGCATGTGTACTCAGTACAGCATTCGTGTACAGACTCCTAGTGCTGCTTTTCTATACAGTCCTATGTTTGGATCATCAGAGATACTCTTTAGTGCAAGCCCCTGCTGGGATTTCCAGTGTTCTCACGTTTCAAGTTCCCTTCATTGTAGTCCAGTGTACGAATTCACAGTATTCTTTACATTCATTATCCTGCGTATTCATTCACACTATTCTCCTGGTTTCCTCGTCACTCCCAGATACATGACCAAAGGGCTGCAACCTGCTCTCTTGGTGCGGCAAACTCAAATCCCAATAGGAGGGGTCACTGGTGAAAACCACCAAGTGGGTAGGACTCCGTGCCTCTGGTCAGGTCGAGCCAACACCTAGATTTGACCAATAAAGAGGACATTATTATTGACACCCCATCAGTTGCCTCCTAGCCTCCCCAACCCCGGCTCCCAGTCCCCCAGCTGAGGAATACCTTGTAGCAGACCTTGACAGATTCAGAGTTTGAAGAGTCTTCAAAATATAATTAATAATGTTTGGGTGAGTGTGAAGGATTAATAAATTCTTTCTTTCAAGATGTTTTCCCACCCCACTTTCGCCCCAGTTTTCAATTAATTTAATTTCCGTTTCTCTCCATTTAATTATATATTTGTAGTATTACATTTAGTAGAGCAAAATACTCTAATATTTTTTTGTGTAGCCTTAGAACAGACGGAGTATTTGAAGTTAAAAAGTAAAAATAATTAGTTAAAAACATATGTTAACCTGTTTAGGAGACAATCCTTTTTTTAAAGTCAGAGATGTTCTGGTATTGTATCAACAATATTAGATGGTGAATATAGAAAAAAGAGTTTCACAACATTAGGCGCTGCCTCATATAGCAGCATAAAAGGTCAATATATAAGTCACCAACTTACAAATACAAACATAGATCTTGAGAAAGTATCCAAAATGTCCATATAGATGCACCAACACCATGATGAGACCAAATAATGCTTACATGTAAGCTTACATAAGAAATGCAGGAAACAAGTACGTAGCAGTTTCTTTGTACGGCCCTCTTTCACACAACACATACTCCGTTATCAAGATGGCGGCCGTGTGATTATACATGCTCCGTTTTTGGGCCTTGAGGATTTGATTCATATGAATAATCAGTGGATCTGTGTTGTGTGAAAGAGGGCCGTACAAAGAAACTGCTACGTACTTGTTTCCTGCATTTCTTATGTAAGCTTACATGTAAGCATTATTTGGTCTCATCACGGTGTTGGTGCATCTATATGGACATTTTGGATACTTTCTCAAGATCTACAGCTGTCCTGGGTTGGGACTAATATCACTCCCTCATCCATTTCTGACATCTGAGGTGTAGAACATTTTTGAACATTTACTGTTTGACAAAAGAACATTTTTTTCTTTCTTTCTCTGTGTTTTTACATATGGACTCATTGAGATACGTTTGGAATATTAGATGGTGCTTTCAAGATCCGAGAGGTTTATGGGAGCCATTTATGTTAGTTAACTGAGATGTGCATTTCAATATTGCCAACCCTTGATAGGGACTATAGACGTGCTGTTCGGTTCTCCAGAAATTCGAATCCACCCAGATTTCATGAATCCAGACAGATCCGAGTCATGGTTCTAATCTCAGGAGATCTGGATAAATCCAAGTCCGGCTCGGAATTTTGATTTTGTATCCAAATTTTGTGTTTTGGATTGCAAAAATTACATTATTTTAGTTCTTTTTGAAAACTTTTTATCAATATTTAAAAAAAAAATCCAAATCCAAAACCAAAACCAAAACACTCGAGAGTTGTTTTGCAAAACCAAAACACAAAGATAAATTAAGATCGAAAACCAAAATAAGGGGGTCAGTGCACATCACTAATAGGGAATTGATGTTACACAACCATTATCCTGTACTAGAACATTAATGGCCGTTAACTTATGCTGGACCACATCTGTAAGGTGTCCATTGAGCACCTCCTCGTATAGTCACTGAGACAAATGCTGATACAGAAGATACATACAGGTCTAATGTTTGGACCAAAATAACAGCCATCTGCTGCTTGAATAAGTGCAATAGTCATCCAACTCAGGGCCTGATTCATCACAGATCACAACTGCAACAGCATATGCAGATCAGTCGATGGTACGTACTCCGGATGCGTATGCACCGCAGTGTACGTTCATGTGTTAGCATTGCGATTGCACTGCAATCACTCACGCAGAAAAAAAAAGTAATCGCAGATTGAGTGACTGTGAGGCCAGCAATTCGGGGTGGGGACGTAGGAGTGGCCGGAGAAATGCAGACGTACCTGTCCGTTTGAACCTGTTGCATGGGCGAGCAATAATTAGCCACTGCAACAGCATATGCAGCTTGGGTACTTACTGCGTGCGACGAGGTTAGCAAATTTATGAGTAAGCTCAGGGCTGCTGTAATTCTGCATGAGGGGACGATGTTACTCGATGCTCCCGATGTATACGCAGGACTGCAAGGTATTACAGAGGTGAGATAGTGGTAGTGGGCGTCTCTATGCTGGCTGTGCGACGGCTTTGCGATTGCATTCAATAGAATATTTTCGCAGCAGACTTCCGTGCGTAATCGCAGCTGCGATCGCAATAGCAATCAGTAGTGAATCAGGCCCTCACATCGCTGACATCTGTGCATCACATCCAGTGGCTTGACTACAAAAGTAGAGAGGTTTGCAGCACCAGGACATGTTGTGCTATATGAACAGAAAAAGGTCTCAAAAAACGTATGTCCCATATATGTACAAATATACAAATAGAAAAAAAAATCAGTAAAAATATACTATGTAAAAAAGTATTATTAAAGTGTATGTGCAATTTCTAATTGTCAACCTACTGTGACATATAAATCATACTAATTATTTTCAGATCATCCTAATAATGACTGGGAATCTTTTTTTAAGAAGGGAGATTCTTGATAAAGTGTATATATGCTGTGCTCAACAGCCAGTGCAAAGTGGTTTAGCGGTGTGGGTCCACAACAGCAATATTCTGAGCCTTCACTCACCCAGCACATAGAGAAAGGGCATCATTGTGCTGCCCAGAATGCCTGGCATCGGCATTCTGGGGCTGTCGTTCCGTCTGGCCACAAAACTGAACTGAAGTCACCTCTGAGCAGCATTATATAATCACCGGGACCGCAGAGCAGGCTGATCATTAGCTCTTCTGCTACTCCCTGCTCAGAGGGGACTGATCAATCCACACTAAAGGTTCCCATACATCAGAGATTGATTGCAGCAAACGTGCAATTTGCAATCGATTGTGTATAAAAATCTTTCTCTTTTTATATCGATTGCAGATTGCAGAATTGCCACAATCGTTTGAAAAAGGGAAATATTTTTATATACAATCGATTGCAAATTGCACGATTGCTGCAATCAATCTCTGATGTATGGGGGCCTTGAGCTGCATGTTGTTACATGCTCTGATGCTCTCTGTTTATAGGGTTGGGGGAAGTGTACACTACTTGGCCATCTATGGACACTGGGGGGGATAAAGTTTATATAATATAAATAAACTAGCGACCAGTCCCGGCTTCGCATGGGAGCAATTTAATCTTGCCACAGCTCCCTGCATCTCTTAACAACCTACGCCATGTCACCACAGTTCCCTGCATCTCATCACAACCTCCTACATCTCACAACGGTCTCCTGCTTCTCACCAGTGTCACCACAACCCCCACTGCTGCAACCTTGCAGCTGGCTGGGGGCCCGGCCACTCAGACGGTCAGGAGGATCATGGATGAGAGATTTGCATTGCAGATTTGAATTGCAGCTAGCTGATTTGTATTGCAGCTAGCTGTATTGTATTGTATTGCAGCTGGGGCACCAGTGCATATTTCCGCAGCCTCCATGCATACCCCTCCACAGCTGCCGAACATGGTGATGAGCAGTGTCTTCTTTGCACAAAGGACCTCATTCAGAGGCGGACGCTATTTGCGGTCGTTCGTTCAGAAAAAAGGGGTGGCTATTCAAATGAACCGTTCGCTCTTTGTGGACTGTTCACGCCTCTAGGTCTGAACAAGCGAACAAAACTTGCGGTCGTTTTTTGGATAACTACGCCCCCTGGCCGCTCGCATCCTACGTCATGTCCGCTATTTATTAGATTAATCGAGTACATCGACCAGCGTATGAACTGCTCGCTATTCTTGTGGTTGGTTTTTCCTACCGCAATCTTGTGAGCAGTTCTGACTATAAAATAACCCAGTGACGTGGTCAATGACGCTGCTGTATTAATTATGCACACCCATAAAACGACCGTTTTGACCTTTAAGCACGCCTGCGTTCTGATCTCAACTCCCCGTTTTCAAGCACCTTCCCATGTTACCACCCACATACACCTCCTCATGTCACTCAAAATAGCAGGCATAAGCTATTTAGCGAACAAACGATTTTCAGCAGCACTGACTGGTTCGCGCATGCGTATTACGATCCGTACGCATGCGCAGTTGGGCAAACATCGCTCGGAACAAACGAGCGGCCGCTTACAAGTGGCTCTGAATCAGGCCCAATGTACCGTATATTTCCTGAGCATCCTCTCCGTGGTGCCCCTATCCGAGTGCAGTGCCGACTTCCATGGGAAGTGCCACCTTTTTACCTAGTGCGTATGGCAGAGCGGGAAATCACTCTGGAGAGGGAGCACTTCCTGGTTGAGGAGTGTTTGCCAGAGTCCATCTGCATATTCAACGTAGGGAGAGACATTGGAATCCGATGGTTACTAACCATAAATGTTTTTGTTCCGATGTTAGTGTTTGTACCATTTGATGGTGGCAGTCCAATGTTTGCTACCATCGAATAGAAATCATTCGATGGTATTCTGATGGTTGTTTGTTTTTATTAAATTCCTGATAGCTAAGCCCACCCCTGGCTCCTTCCTGGCTACTGTGACTGCATCATGGCATCTTCATGGGTTCATTGGAGGCTGTCTCTCATTCTCCGCCTGCCTCAGATGTGAGAATGAATCAATAATAATAATATGAGAATATATGGTCTGATAGACATGCCTCCAGAGTGGTACTAGATACTTCCTATGTAGAACTTTTTTTTACTATTTTTAAATATGTTTTTAAAAATGTTTTAGGCTAATTAAATAATTTAAAAAAAAATCACAATGTTCGATGATTCATTAGAAACAAAAATGTGTCAGTTAAGTGGTCAAGACCTTGGTTGGGCCACTATGAAGTGCCCCCACCACTCCTGTTCCCAGGGGTAACACATTGGTGGTGATATATTTGGAAAGATGGCAGATGGACAGCAAAGATTCTGGCACAGTGCAAGAGTCTTTGCTAGTTCCTTCCAAATATATCACCTTAAAGATGGAGTATAGACAGAGGCCAGCCACAGTGGCAAATTGGATGGTCCTAATACAGGATTGTGGACCAATCAGCCCATGTGCACCGCATACCCTGCACCTATGTTTGATACGTCACCGCATTATTCTGTCTTTTTAAAACAGCAAAACCTGGGCACCCCCCTTGTGCCACCATAGTGATTACTATTAGGAGTGAGCGGGTTCAGATTTCTGAAATCCGACCCCCCCCCGAGCCCCCCGATCCGAGGTCGATCCGAGTCAGGCTCGACTTTTCCCGCCTGACTCGGATCTGAAATCGAGGCAAAACGTCATCATCCCGCCTTCTGGGTCTCGCGGGTTTTGGATTCTATATAAGGTACCTTCGTCTGCGCCATTTTCTCACTCGGCTGTGGACACTGAAGAGGGAGGGTGGGAGTTAGGGCTGGCTGGGCTATGTAGTGTAGTGTAGTGTAGTGTAGTGTTGTGCTGTGCTGTGCTGTGCTGCTGTTGTCCATAGGGGCTGTGTCCACTCCTCCAAAGTCCATAGGGGCTGGCTGTGTTGTGCTGTGCTGCTGTTGTCCATAGGGGCTGTGTCCACACCTCCAAAGCCCATAGGGGCTGGCTGGACTGTGTTGTGCAGTCAGTTGTCCATAGGGGCTGTGTCCACTCCAAAGTCCTGTGCAGTGTCCCAGTCCTAAATGGGTGCTGTAGTGTTGTCCAGGGGGTGCTCTGTCCATCAGGGGTGCTCCCCCAAGTGCAAAAAAAATTAATATTTTTTCTGTGTTTGTGAATTGTGTGCGCAGTAGCCGCACGTGCATTAACAAAGTAGTGCCAAGCGTGCGCCTGTGTCATAAGTAAAGGGCCGGCTGGGTTGACCGTTAAAGGGTGCTGTAACCCCCAAAGTGCACTTCAAACAAAATAAAAAAATATTTTCTGTGTTTGTGAATTGTGTGCACTGTGGCTGCACGTGCATCAACAGATGAGCAGCGCCAAGCGTGTGCCTGTGTCCCATAAGTAAAGGGCCAGCTGGCTTGTCCGTTAAAGGGTGCTGTAACACCCAAAGGGCACTCCAAACAAAATAAAATAATTTTTTTTTTGTGTTTGTGAATTGTGTGCGCAGTAGCAGCACGTGCATCAACAAAGTAGTGCCAAGCGTGCGCCTGTGTCATAAGTAAAGGGCCAGCTGGCTTGACCATTAAAGGGTGCTGTAACCCCCAAAGTGCACTCCAAACAAAATAAGAAAATATTTTCTGTGTTTGTGAATTGTGTGCACTGTGGCTGCATGTGCATCAACAAAGGAGCAGCGCCAAGCATGCGCCTGTGTCCCATAAGTAAAGGGCCGGCTGGCTTGTCCGTTAAAGGGTGCTGTAACCCCCAAAGGGCACTCCAAACAAAATAAAAATATATATTTTTTTGTGTTTGTGAATTGTGTGTGCAGTAGCAGCACGTGCATCAACAAAGTAGTGCCAAGCGTTCGCCTGTGTCATAAGTAAAGGGCCAGCTGGCTTGTCCATTAAAGGGTGCTGTAACCCCCATAGGGCATTCCAAACAAAATAAAAAATATTTTCTGTGTTTGTGAATTGTGTGCACTGTGGCTGCACGTGCATCAACAAAGGAGCAGCGCCAAGCGTGCGCATGTGTCCCATAAGTAAAGGGCCGGCAGGCTCATTTCTTAAAGGGTGGTGTAACCTACAAAGTGCACTAGTGTCCAATAAAAATAAAAAATAATTTTCTGTGTTTGTTTTGCGCCTTAGCCGCACGTATATATCAATATAACATAAATTGAGGACCAAACTTTCTCCGATAAAAATAAAATAGGGAAAGATCAAGAACCACTTCCTCCTAGTGCTGTTGCTGCTGCTTGGAGTTGTTCATCATCCCAGAGTGGAAGCAGGAACACCACTACTTTTACTAAACAATTGACCCTCTAACAGTCCTTAGCGAGGAGGATGAAGTACGATAGCAGTCATCCTGAAGCAAAACGTATAACTGAGGCCTTGACTGCTATGTTGGTGTTAGACATGCGTCCGGTATCCGCCATTAGTGCAGTGGGATTTAGACAATTGATGGAGGTAGTGTGTCCCCGGT
The DNA here is from genome assembly GCA_031769625.1 of Taudactylus pleione. Taxonomy (NCBI): domain Eukaryota; kingdom Metazoa; phylum Chordata; class Amphibia; order Anura; family Myobatrachidae; genus Taudactylus; species Taudactylus pleione. The sequence continues at coordinate 12,819,496 of JAUIMM010000113.1, read as the reverse complement.
TCCAAATCCCGTCTAGATTCCACCTGCATCCTCAAAGCAGCAGCGACAAGCGAGCATCTGTCTGTTAAAGGGTGGTGTAACCCTCAAAGTGCGCTCCACAAACAATGAAAAAATTCTTTTTTTTTTGGTCTTTGTGAAATGTGTGGGCTGTAGCCGCACCTGCATCCTCAAAGCAGCAGCAACAAGTGTGAGTCTGTCTGTTAAAGGGTGGTGTAACCCTCAAAGTGTGCTCCACAAACAATAAAAAAATTCTTCTTTTTTCTGTCTTTGTGAATTGTGTGGGCTGTAGCTGCACCAGCATCCTCAAAGCAGCAGTGACAAGCATGTGTCTGTCTATTAAAGAGTGGTGTAACCCTCAAAGTGCGCTCCACAAACAATAAAAAAATTCTTTTTTTTCTGTCTTTGTGAATTGTGTGGGCTGTAGCTGCACCTGCAGCCTCAAAGCAGCAGCGACAAGCGTGCGTCTGTCTGTTAAAGGATGGTGTAACCCTCAAAGTGCGCTCCACAAACAATAAAAAAATTCTTCTTTTTTTTCTGTCTTTGTGAATTGTGTGGGCTGTAGCCGCACCTGCATCCTCAAAGCAGCAGCAACAAGCATGCGTCTGTCTGTTAAAGGATGGTGTAACCCTCAAAGTGCGCTCCACAAACAATAAAAAAATTCTTCTTTTTTTTTCTGTCTTTGTGAAATGTGTGGGCTGTAGCCGCACCTGCATCCTCAAAGCAGCAGCGACAAGCGTGCGTCTGTCTGTTAAAGGGTGGTGTAACCCTCAAAGTGCGCTCCACAAACAATAAAAAAATTCTTTTTTTTTTGCCTTTGTGAATTGTGTGGGCTGTAGCCGGACCTGCATCCTCAAAGCAGCAGCAACAAGCGTGCGTCTGTATGTTAAAGGGTGGTGTAACCCTCAAAGTGCGCTCCACAAACAATAAAAAAATTCTTCTTTTTTTTTGTCTTTGTGAATTGTGTGGGCTGTAGCCGCACCTGCATCCTCAAAGCAGCAGCAACAAGCGTGCGTCTGTCTGTCAAAGGGTGGTGTAACCCCCAAAGTGCGCTCCACAAAAAATAAAAAATTCTTTTTTTTTCTGTCTTTGTGAAATATGTCGGCTGTAGCCGCACCTTCATCCTCGAAAGCAGCAGCGACAAGCGTGCATTTGTCTGTTAAAGGGTGGTGTAACCCCCAAAGTGCGCTCCAACCAAAATAAAATAATCTTCTTTTTTTCTGTGTTTGTGTGTGAAATGTATGCGCAGTAGCCGCCCCTGCAACCTCAAAGCAGCAGTGACAAGCATGCATCTGTCTGTTAAAGGGTGGTGTAACCTTCAAAGTGCGCTCCACAAAAATAAAAAGTTCTTTTTTTTCTGTCTTTGTGAATTGTGTGGGCTGTAGCCGCACCTGCATCCTCAAAGCAGCAGCGACAAGCGTGCGTCTGTCTGTTAAAGGATTACATCGGTGACAGTATCCAAGTAGGCATGTCAGACAGTCCGTACATGTACTGGCAGGAAAAAGAGGCAATTTGGAGGCCCCTGTACAAACTGGCTCTATTTTACCTGAGTTGCCCCCCCTCCAGTGTGTACTCCGAAAGAGTGTTTAGTGCAGCCGGGAACCTTGTCAGCAAAAGGCGTAGGAGGTTGCTTCCACAAAATGTGGAGAAGATGATGTTCATAAAATGAATTATCAACTCTTCCAGGGAGACCAGCCTCCAGAACGTACAGAGGGACCTGTGGTGGTGGATTCCAGCGGAGACAAGTTAATAGTCTGTGAGGATGAGGATGTACACAACACTGGGTGAGGAATCGGTGGATGAGGAGGATGAGGACGACATCTTGCCTCCGTAGAGCCAGTTTGTGCAGAGACAGATTAATTGCCAGCTTGTTTTGTGGGGGCCCAAACGAACCAATCATTTCAGCCACAGTCGTGTGGCACACCCTGGTGCTGAAATGATTGGTTTGTTAAAGTGTGCATGTCCTGTTTATACAACATAAGGGTGGGTGGGAGGGCCCAAGGACAATTCCATCTTGCACCTCTTTTTTCTTTGCATTATGTACTGTTTGGGGCCTAGTTTTTCAAACTGCCATCCTGTCTGCCACTGCAGTGCCACTCCTAGATGGGCCACGTGTTTGTGCCGCCCACTCATGTCGCTTAGCATAGCCTTTTGGACATAAAAACATTATTGTGAGGTGTGAGGTGTTCAGAATAGACTGGAAATGAGTGGAAATTAAGGTTATTGAGGTTAATAATAGCATAGGAGCAGAAAAACCAACACATTCTGTGATTTTAGCTGTTTTTATTCTTTTTAAAAAAAAATACACATCCAAAACACAAAACCCAGAACCCAAAACACTGAAGGGTGGTTTTGGCAAAACCAATCCAGATCCAAAACACGAAGAAAGATCCAGATAGAAAACCAAAACACAAAACACGAAAAGTGGCCGGTGCACACCCCTAATTTCTATGAATTCCTCATCTAGATGAGATCTGGTTTTATATACCTATCCTTTATTTTATCTGTCACAGAGGGTCTGATCTACTACGGATCGCAACTGCGTATGCAATTGTGATTACACAAGCAGTTCAACTGTGATAGCATGCTAATCCATTGCGATCGCTATGCGGCAGCAGCACAACATAAAGACGCCCACTTTACTTTGCACACATCCGTAATGTTTAGCAAGACTGCAAAACCATCGGTACTGTTGCAGCCTCACGCACCCTTGCACAAGTTCTGACAGTACTCAGAAATTGCTAACTTCCACGCACGCTATGAGCATACTTGCCAATTTTTGAAAACTAGTTTCAGGGAGATTATATTTGTTAGTAGAATGCGCTGCGTGGTCGCCATTGAGGGGATGTGTCATGCTCCACCCCAAAGGCTTATCTAGCTCCACCTATGGGCATATATATATTTCCACTCAGAGGTGTATCCTGTAGTGGCAGGTAAAAACTTTTGTAGGGTGAGGTGACGGTTACACCTAGATCCCCTTCAGTTTCTGTACCCTACCATCATCAGCTACTGTCCAACGTCATTTCCTATCATTCAAGTGGGCATAGAGGGGGAATATAATCTTGTGGCGAGCCACCGACCCCAAAGCGTGCCGAGCAAAGGGAGCCCACGTGGGGACAAGTTTATTTTTTTGTGAACTGTGTGGGCACTTCCACCCTTACTGCACATCACTTCCAGGTACAAATACAGAAGGGGAAATATACCTTTCCGTGAGGTGACCACTGACATTGGTGGGGATGGGGGCATAGGGGGTGAAGGAGGGAGTTGGCAACTGACCTCAGTATAGTAGGATGTAATACTGGTGTAACATGGGCAGACAGCAATGCCTCCTGCTGGGTGAGGTGACCCTGGCATGAGGGGGAGGGGGTTATGTAGGATGCTGGCCCACAGTGTTATTGGGGGTGTAACAGTGTGACATGGGCACAAAAAAAGGTAATAATAGCAGCTACCAGCAATGCCTACTGCTTTGCAGGGTGAGGTAGTCACACACATATACATACAGTCACACACTTACACACATACTGTCACACACACTTATACACAGTGTCCCCCCTCCCTGTTAGTTACTTGCAATGCGTACACTGTCTGCACTAGTGCTCCTCTCCCTCATGCTGCTCGTATCCTGCTGCACACAGTACCATGTAGTCATGCCCCCCTGCTCAGACTTCTCCCTCTTCCTTTCACTTTTTAATGTAAGCTTTATAATTAAAGGCTGGGGGGCCTGGAGCACTTACCTCCTTTGTGCTCAAACCACCCTCCCACCCAATCCGGCTTTGTTATTGCAGCGCTGCAGTATTGCTCTCCTTTCACACACCCCCTGAGCAGTACAACTATTAATACCTTACTTGTTTATGCAGGGGAGAAAGAGTTGTAGCCGCTGCTGTCCCCGCTGTAGCAGGAGAGAACTGACGTCTCTCCTTGCCCTGACAGTCACACAGGATGCTCTGCTTGCTGGGGGAGGTGGCCAACGTTATCCACAACCCCGCAGTGCATGGCCAGGCATACTGCTGTCAGGTCCCACCCCTGTCACATCCGGACCTGCGCATGCATGGTTTGTGTTTCAAACGGAGATGTGGCGACCCCCCCTCCCTTAATTACACTTACCTGCAGTCATCGGTGCTCCGGTGATGTCCTCCGTGGCTCTGGTCAGCTGTCATCCCATACTGCACTGGGAGTCGGTCAGGTGATGACCGGGCACCAGTGCAGGCTGGGAGACCAGCTGACCAGAGGGAGGACATCATGGGAGCCCTGATCTCCGGTCCCTGGACTCAGGGAAGTTTTTTTTTTTACTATTTTTTTTTTCTTTTTTTTAACAGACATCAGCGTGTGGTCTGTTTAGACCACACAGCTGATCACTGGGGCTGCCTCCCGTTAGAGCAGAGCAGGAGTCCGGTAACTGGGGGAAACCCTGGACAACTCCACCTCCAGGTGGCATTATTATCACAGGGCTTTCCTCGATATTTCTTCACAATTTATATTTAGTAAGTTTGGCCAGATCACATTTCCCATTACAATTATGGGAAATGCGATCTGCTTACTAAAAATAAGTGATAATTAGGGCTTGGAGTAGAATTTTACGACTTCTACTCCAATTGCCCTGTAGTAACTTTAGGTGATACTAAAAATAATGTGAAAAGGGTGTGAATACACACTTTTTCACTTTATTTTAGTAAAATAATGTTAATCAATAGAGCCCTTTGGGCTCTATTTACTACAATCCGCATATTGAATGCAGATTGTAGTATGATATTATCGACTGAAATCGCATTGCAAATTCAGGCAATATCACAGGGATTTACTACAAATCCCTTGCAGGGACCGAGCTTTCGATAAACCTCTGTCCCTGTGAATCCCATCCACACACTAGTCACGGTATTTTCGCAAAAAATACCGTGACAAAGTGCCCGTGCATGCGCCGACCGGCCACTGCTACCCCCCGGCACTAAGCTCCGCCCCCCATGATCGCGGACCCCCCGCGACCCCCCTCTCTCCCTTATTTATACTTACCTGCATGATCCGGACCTCCGGTGATATCCTCCATGCCTCCGGGCAGGTGATCTCCCATACTGCACTGGGACCCGATCACCTGATGACCGGGCCGCAGTGCACTATGGGAGACCAGCTGACCAGAGGGGAGACATCACCGGAGGCCCGATCACCGGTCCCTGGAGTCAGGTAAGTAAAAAAGTTTTTTGCCAATTTTTTTTTTCTTTTTTTACAGTAATCAGCATGTGGTCTGTTTAGACCACACAGCTGATTACTGGGACTGACTCCCGGCTGTGCTCTCCCCGTTAGAGCAGAGCAGGAGTCCGGTAAGTGGGGGAGACCTCCAGGTGGCGTTATTATTACAGGGCTTTCCCTGGTATTTTTTTACATTTTATTTTTAGTAACTTCGGCCAGATCACATTTCCCATTACAATTATGGGAAATGCGATCTGCTTACTAAAATTAAGTGATACTTAGGGCTTGGAGTAGAATTTTACGAATTCTACTCCAATTGCCCTGTAATAGCTATAGGTGATACTAAAATAATGTGAAAAGGGTGTGAAAACACCCTTTTTCACCTTATTTTAGTCAAATAATGTTAATAAATAGAGCCATTTGTGTGGTATTTAATTTAAAAATATGTTTAAAAAATAAATAAATAAAACTCTTGACAGCTTGGTATAACTGCATATATGATTACATTGGCCTCTATATACTGGATCTGTCCCTACTTGTATTTGCTAGGTTTCAAGAATCTCACACCAACATGAAAGAAATACATAATTTTTTTTATATATCCCTATTTTGTATGTTTGTTATTCTAGACATTCTCTTAATAAAGAAAAGGGAAAATTGCTGTCAAAAATCTATGCTGTCAATTTTAGTGTAAAATGTACAATTCTACCATGTGAGTATAATTTTTTATAGTTCTAAGTAAACGGCACAGTGGTCTTAAGGCCTAATTCAGAGAGTAAAGTAGGCACATAAGGTTACTCTCCACTTCTGCTTTCACTCAGAATAAGTGCAGACCGAGTGATGAGAGAGTGGGGAGATCAGTGTCTTATAGAAACAAAAGAACAGTGGTATATGTTAAAGATCTGTCAGGTGTTAGGTGGGCTTTGTTAAACAGAACAGTGGTATATATAAACACAGAAAGAGAGAAGAAACCCTATATGAGAGCACAGATTCTTGCCAATGTTAACATAAAATATAACTTTTATTAGGATAATAAAATAACCACCTGAGTGGTAAAAATTTTAAAAAACACAACAAAATATAAATCAAAAAGAAAATTGTTAAAATAGTATGTATAATACTAATGCGTGCTCAGTCATGTGTGTTCTGCTGATGAGTACTCTATGGTACACTAAACAATAGTTGATAGTGTGTATAATATCTCAGTATCTTATGATGGTAATAATATAAACCATCAAGTACTGTGATGCCCCTCAATGTCACAAATATATGCAGACTGTCTGTCTACACATAGTGCATAGAACATATACTAACCCACTCTCTTCTGTCGCAATATACTATCTACACCCTAATGATAGTTAGGTGACTGTTGCTCACACAGTATCTGTGCGGTATCCACCAATATTGTCAGTGTTAGATGTATATCAAAACATCTCAAAGTACTCCTATGTCACAACAAATCCTCTGCTACAAAAATGTATGAGATAATGAGCATACATATATAATTCAATATACTGATTTGTAGCACCTAGTTCTAAATCGGGAAACCTGCCACGTGTAACGGCAGCATCCGCGACTATCCGGCTGAACTTATTCCCCAGAGTAATAACAGAAGAGGTGTGTGCATTCGCAGCATAAGTGATCTGTCAGCTGGAGCCCGCACTGACTCTGCAGCGTCGTGCGGCTTACAATTTCACTCCTCACAGCCGCGTATCATGCACAGCGTGGGACACACAGTATCCGTCTTAGGGTATCAATTCACACATTTATAACAACATATTTAGACACATATTTTAGACACAAAGGCGTTTTCCTTGTGCCAGTCTAAATGTGTCTAAAATATGTGTCTAAATATGTTGTTATAAATGTGTGAATTGATACCCTAAGACGGATACTGTGTGTCCCACGCTGTGCATGATACGCGGCTGTGAGGAGTGAAATTGTAAGCCGCACGACGCTGCAGAGTCAATGCGGGCTCCAGCTGACAGATCACTTATGCTGCGAATGCACACACCTCTTCTGTTATTACTCTGGGGAATAAGTTCAGCCGGATAGTCGCGGATGCTGCCGTTACACGTGGCAGGTTTCCCGATTTAGAACTAGGTGCTACAAATCAGTATATTGAATTATATATGTATGTTCATTATCTCATACATTTTTGTAGCAGAGGATTTGTTGCGACATAGGAGTACTTTGAGATGTTTTGATATACATCTAACACTGACAATATTGGTGGATACCGCACAGATACTGTGTGAGCAACAGTCACCTAACTATCATTAGGGTGTAGATAGTATATTGCGACAGAAGAGAGTGGGTTAGTATATGTTCTATGCACTATGTGTAGACAGACAGTCTGCATATATTTGTGACATTGAGGGGCATCACAGTACTTGATGGTTTATATTATTACCATCATAAGATACTGAGATATTATACACACTATCAACTATTGTTTAGCGTACCATAGAGTACTCATCAGCAGAACACACATGACTGAGCACGCATTAGTATTATACATACTATTTTAACAATTTTCTTTTTGATTTATATTTTGTTGTGTTTTTTAAAATTTTTACCACTCAGGTGGTTATTTTATTATCCTAATAAAAGTTATATTTTATGTTAACATTGGCAAGAATCTGTGCTCTCATATAGGGTTTCTTCTCTCTTTCTGTGTTTATATAGTATTGCAATATCCCTGAGATGCACCCCTGTAGATCATTGTACTAGAGATTGAGAGATAATTAGATCATTAACAGGGTTATTCTGCAATTATAATACCCTTGGTGCGACCCGCTATTCCAATTTTCCCTTTCCTTTTGTTCAGAACAGTGGTATATGTTAAAGATCTGTCAGGTGTTAGGTGGGCTTTGTTACAAATAGCATTGCAAAACCCAGATACGCCCCAGATCAGTCAAATTACCACTTGAAAGGATAGAAGGGTACCTGTCTGGTCATAAGGTGTCTGCAAGCAGGAGGTAATCTGCACTGTACTGCATTCAGCCTTCCGATCAGCTGAGATCCACACTCAGCAGACTAGCATAGAATGTGCAGTGTCTGCAGTGTGACGCATGGTAGCGATCACGTGGTGACAGTCAGCTGACCAAATCCTCTGATGCGCGTTTCGCCCTGGAGGCTTGTTCACCTGAGGAATCCCAAGAAATCTACTAGCTCCATGTGTAAGTATTTACATACAAGGCGGCCAATCCAGACCCAGTCATCATGATTGATGGGTCTTTGAGCCAATCATAGCATTAGCCCCCATTTATCCAGTCAATCTGCTAGGAGAATGAATGACAAATATTTCAGCCAATCCTGTTTAGGCTATTATTTAACTAGGCTAAGTAGTAATAGAAAACAATGTTCATTAATCTGATTATTATTCAGAAAATGCAACACATTAGAATAATTATCAAGCAGCTATGTAAATGGACAGCAATCATATCTATTGATACATACAGGATTGTTATGACATTATTATCATAGTGTCAAGTTGTCTGAACATCATTAAAATTAATAACAAAGAGAGAGAGGGGGATATTCAGAATATATAATTGTAATATATCATATTTATTATGAGCACCCTAAATAAATATACACATACACACCAATCCATAAAATTAAACAAAATAAAAGTGAAAGTGTATTTTTCTCATGCTGAAGAGTGATATATAATCACAAGATTCACCTATGTAACCAATATACTAATATATATATAAAAAAAATTTTTGTGGTTAATAAAAAAATGTGAAAGAGGGCCAGTTTAAAGTGGCCAAAATAGGTGATGTTAGTAGTGCAAACCCAGTGAAGAGTGTTGAAGCTGGATAATTGGCTGAGACAAGATCAGTTTAAAATTGGATTGCAGCGACGCCATCTTGCGACTGGCCGCAAGACGCCATCTTGGAAATGAGATCACAAGACACCATTTTGTGAATGGCCGCCCAAGTGCCATTTTAGATAAACTCACACTTTAGTACATGTGACGATATTACTATTAGCATCATGCAATTGCATCTTCACCATTTCTGATACACACATTAATACGCACAATTGCACTGTTAACTAGTTGCATATTAGCGAATGCATAAGATCCTGTATGAAAACACTGAATATTAGCTTCATACACATGCATCTGCCCCAAGTTAACTAGCGTCTTTACATCAAACCCCACATACTCACACATTACATATTCACATACAAGTTTCCATAAGCTTTAAGGTATAAGATTCAAGTATGCACATTTATTATAATTGCTAGGCAATAAAGATTATTTCGTAACTAAGGTTTTATACATGATAAGTAAGCCGTGTTTGGTATTGTACTGATGCGTACTCTCTCAACAGTATTCCGGTAATATAGATGGAGAGATCGCAACATGCATTCTCAACTTATGGACCACAGAGACTTCAAGCAACAAAATGTACATTATATGACCACCTGTTAGGATTTGCATGAGGCGAGAAACCAGAGACCACCAGTTGTTAGAGGCTGGACTGTGTCTATTTGAACCAACCTGATAAATGCCTTGTAACATATGCCCTCTCCTTTAGGACCAATGGTATTAGCAACAAACTTCTCTATTGTGTTGTTTATTTCTGGGGGGTATAAATATGTGTGCTCTGACCCTGGGTTCCTAGTCTTTGTGCTGGATGCTGATTGATGAGGGGTTTCTTGCTGATGCCTACATCTGGTCCAGAGCGCTGCGTATGTATACACTGTACTTGGGTCTGTATAATTCCTTTGCACCAAATTGTACTTATAACTAGCGTGTAACTGACTGTACTTTTACTTGAATAATACTTTGTGGTTTGGAACCACAGGTTTTAGGTCTGGAGTCTTTATTTACTGTATAACTGCGTACGCAAAATAGCATCATCCTTAGAGGTTTACAGGCAGGATATCAGAAGGTATAGGCAGGGGTGTATAGAGGTTCAAAGGCAATATCGTTAGTTGGGGGCTCGTAGTGAAGTCACTTACCCACTCACACGGCACATACGGTTATCGATATCTCACCGAAGGGTGGAGTGGCTACATGCAGGGTTTTACCTGCAACCGCTCGGTGCTGAGAGGTCGCTACCCATTTTCGTGTGTGCCAGGAACACTGACTAGAATCCAGCTACAAGAGAGGAAAAAGTTTGTTTTCCTTTGTTGACAGAACTTAACATTTAAAGGGGTGCCGCAGTATTGAACACGCGGCTGAGTCGCAGTTTTGCGCACAATAAAGACGCACTTTTGTGTATGCAGCTAAAGATTGTCATACAGTTGTGTGGTAGTCACAGTATTGTGTATGCGACTGGTCGCACAATAGCGTATACGTACTTCCGGTTGTGCTGCCACATGTATAAACAAAGCCATTGAGTTTACATTATCAGTTGTTGCCAATAATTGGGTTAATGTGTAGTTTTCTGCACAGGAAAAGAGTGTGTGATTGTGAGTATTTGTTTAGGGTGTAACACGGGACCTAAAGGTTAAGGGTATTGTATGACCCTTAAATACTAGGCGCAGGAGTTGGCCTAGTAGCTCGGTAAGTAGCTTACCGTTCTATACACATCAGCAGGTGTACATGTTGTCTTTGTTGTAGGGACCGGCTCTCAGGGGGTCATTCAGACCCGCTCGTGAGTGGCAGTACGCTCGCAAGCTGGTCGATGTACCTCCACTGCGCATGCGCACGGTGGAGGGAGCTCCGTCGTGCGCATGCGTGATACCCGGCGAGCGACGGGCTCTCCATCGCCCCGGGTCTCGCACCAAAGGGGGCGTGCTGTCGATGTTGATTGACAGCACGCTCCCTTTGGTGGGCGTGCCGGGGGCGTGCCTGCCAGACGAAGGCGTTCCCATGGGATCGCCTACTGTCTCAAGCCGGCCCCACTGACATCACTAGTGATGTCAGTGGGAGTGATTTTGGCTCTGATAGAGCCAAAATCACTCCAGGGCTTGCGGCAGCAATACCCTACTGCAGGGTCTCCGTCGCAAGCCTGATTGTCGTGATGGTCAAGACCATCGCGACCATCATCATGGACGCTTGCATAGCTGTGAGGACGCAAGCATGAGGACGCTCCAGAAAAAGGTAGGAGGGCCCTGATTCAGAGCGAGCGCTCTGGTCAGAGCATTCAGCTCTGAATCAGGCCCTCAGTGTGATTGCAGTGCTCAATAATTAGGTTGGGTTATTTGAGCATTGTAGTTGAGCCACACTAGGAAACTTGTGATTGTGAGCTGAGAGATTATAGGTGAGCGGGGGTATCTGGAAATTTCTTCCGTAGGTGAGCGGGGGCATCTAGAAATTTTTTCCATAGGTGAGTGGGGGCATCTAGAAATTTCTTCCATAGGTGAGTGGGAGCATCTATAAATTTCTTCCATAGGTGAGTGGGGGCATCTAGAAATTTCTTCCGTAGGTGAGCGGGGGCATCTAGAAATATCTTCCGTAGGTGAGCAGGGGCATCTGGAAATTTCATCCGTAGGTAAGTGAAAGTATCTAGACTGTCTTTCACCAATTTAAATCTTTATTGAAAAACTTCTGGGTTCTCCCAGGATGAGGGCCAAGCAAACGGTAGAGATGTTAAATGATTTGCTGCTGTTGGAAGCGCCACTTGGGTCGGCGCGGCATATTATGCATATTAGGTACAGTGCCAATGCAACCAGGTATTGTAATTTATGGTTTAATATGATGAGGAAGAGTGTTAAACTGTTTCCTAGAATTGGTAGTTTTGCTAAAGATGTATTGAATAATGTCCGAGACCACATCAGTCTGATGCGCTCTCGAGGTACAAAGGTAAAATATTATGAATGTTTAAAGTTGTGGCAGCATGAAGGGGATGCGTGGCTTAAAAATGCGCAAGCGACGCAAACTAGCATTGTGAGCTCATTGCCAGAGAATGCATCCGCGATGCTGAATTGCAATACGAGCGAGCCGCAAAATGGCGCGCATGTGTGGCAAGGTAGCATTGTAGAAGGTATTGCCAGCAGTTCACACACACCACCACAACCTTATGTGGATGGAGGTGCAAGTACAGTTATCAAAAATACCCATAAAAATGTAACAAGCAATTTGTACCCTCTCTTAAGCAACCATAAAGAAAATGTTCATGATGTGGATGATGAGCCTATTGTAATGTCTACCATTTCCCATGCTGTACAGATGATAGATGCTGCACCACAACAATCATGAGTGGTGCCGTCATCTCCATCAGTAACAGTAAGGGAAGTGCTAGCCCCCTCTATGCCTGTGGAGGAAGTTGTTAATATCATACATAGCAGCAGCAGACTAAACCCCCAGCCAGGTAGCAAGGTCAAAGGTAGCAGCGCTACCGGTCTGTATCCCATTCGGACTATAACTGTACCGAATGGAAATGCAGATGCGAACGGTGTATTGCCCATGAGGGAAGTGGTAATGCATTGTCCTTGGACAAGAGCAGAACTAAATTCCATCATAAAAGATTTCCCCGATCCCAAAAAGGAACTAGCCAAATGTCAAAGATTTTTGAGGAATTTGGGTAGTTCTCATGAGCCAACTAATAAAGATTGACGTGTGGTGTTAAGGGCCTGTCTACCACACAATACCGACGTGACAAAATTTATCACGGATTGTGTATTGGATGGTGACGTTCCCTTGACAGACCAAGTAAACCAAGATAATATTTCCCGCATCATAACTCAATTGTGTATATATTTTCCAGTAGTAGTTAACTGGAACAAAATTTTCACCATAAAGCAAAGGAGAGTGAATCTGCAGAAGATTATTGCGACCGGGCTCTGCAGACTATCACCCAGTACACTGGGTTAGAAGATATTAAAGATAGCACTCACCACAGGGGAATGATTGTCACCATACTCGTGGATGGCCTTAAAGAAGACTTAAAGACCCGGGTTCAGACCTCACAGCCTGGCTGGAGGGGAGTCACAATAGATACCCTCATAGAATCTGCCATAGAACATGATAAAAACATCTCAAAGAAGAGAGAGACCCAGAGTGAAAAACTAATGGCTGTCAGTATCCAAGCTCTGGAAGGAATGACTGTAACATCACAGCCAGTAGACACACCTGCACCTATACACACACTTGCACCTGAAAAGTTACATGTCCTCACCAATCCCACACCACAGCAAACACATCCTTACCCCACATATCATACACAACCACAGGTCCCATGCTACCCACAAACTTCATACCTCCCACCATACCCTTATCCTCCATATTCCTATCCATACCCACCATCTTTCCCTCTTGCTCAACTCCCACAACAATCCTTTCATCCACCCCATTCAAAAAGATGTTTTAACTGTCACCAAGTGGGACACATAAGTAAGTACAGCAAAGTGAAGAACACCACACATGAACACGGGTTTCCCATGGGTTCATAGGTAACCCCACTATCTTCTCCCAGGCCTTATATGACTGTTTACAATATTTTCAACTTGCCAATGGATCTGTTCTAATGTAAAATGTGGATGATTTATTGTTGTATTTAGGTCATGTATAAATGATATTAAACTGTTGTGCTTTATCTCTCACACACAGGACACAAGGTTGCTAAGGATAAATAGCAGCCATGCCAGGCTAAGGTCAAATACTCTGAATACTATCCAACCCAGGGGCCCAGGCATTATTTAGAGCAGTAGCTATTAATAACAAGATTTAATTGCAGGAACCTGTATGCAGATACTTTATCCCTAGAATTATTCAAAGTGATAGGGGGACTCATTTTACAGGTGACCTTTCCCAGAACATGTGTAAGGTGATGGGTAATAAAACCAAGATCATTCCAGACTGTGATTTCTTTTATCTGTCCCCCCCTTTGAGATACGAAGATGAATAAGAATAACAGCAATTGAAAGTGTTATTAACTAACATGTCTAATGCAAACTGTCATGATGTCAAACCTGGGGAATTTGTTATGATCTGAATTTTTTTAGCTCAGGTCATTTGACTGATCGGTGGAAAGGTCCGTATCTGATGATTGTTGACAAAGTACCACATCCTCAAAGGGTGGCCGGGGAAGATACGTGGGTCCATTCCACTCACTATAGGGAGGTTAAACAACCAGTGGAGATACAAGGTGGAGACGAGGCCGATAACGTGGACCTGTCAATTGCGAGCTTGTGCTGGAAGGATTAAAAAGGTGACAGTGAGATACCTGAGCTAAAGAAATGTGTAGATCAGTGCTTCCAGCAATGGAGTGGTCTGCTGTGGTCATCCTGGTCCTTTCTTCCAGAGTTTCTGTTGTGATGATGTTTGGGGATACCCAGTTTCTGTGATGGAGGACCGATAGAGGAGATGGGAGCTGATGGCAGAGCTGATGGAGTGGAGTCAGGAGGCGTGCTATGCCAATCAGGGGAGTGTCTAACCCATCTTAGTACTGTTATTGTTAAGAGAGCTGTTATTCTGGATACTCGGGGACGGTGTGAAAGTTTGTCATCTGAAGATTCCTGTATTTGTGAGCTTTGTGGGTCCCTAGTTGATGAGAACTGTATCCAACGGTGCCAACCTAAATATAACCCATACTGGGGTGGGTATCCTTTAGAGGATTATCATAGCATGGTAGGCAAAGTGTTAAATTAAACTGATTGCTGGGTGTGTTCACATGTGCCACAGGGACAGCATAACGTAGGGTTGGTGCCATTTCCGCTGAATATCATGGAAATTTTAGAATCACAGAAAGGGAAGACATTGGATGGAAAATTCCTCTCATCCAAACCACCTCATTACAAACTCTATCAATTCCAAGTAGATAGATCACTTTTGTGTTTAAACATAACCAACCCTAATAAACCCGGGAGATGGGAAGTGACAGGGAATAATCAGACGATGACCTTCTCACAAAGAGCTGATAATGAGTCCATAAACCATGATCTGTTACACTCAATTAAATCTAGTGGGAGACATTTTCGGTACCGGTATACATTGAGTCCTACCAAAGAAATTATTGGTAAGGTGCCAGATGGTTTTTGTGCTAAAATAATACAGCCAGAGACTTGCATGTAACACATGGAAGACCCAGAAATAGGATTGTTTGCAAGGGAAATGTGCTTAATGATAATGATGCATACCATTCCTTATGTTCTCCATGATAATGTATATTTTATATGTGGAAGAAAAGCGTATAAGTGGCTATCCCTGAGTTCCGAAGGTTTGTGTTACCTGGGAAGAGTAGTCCCAGAAGTTATGACCCTCACACATGTTGAAATGCTTGGTATATATAAAAACACACCATCACCATATCGTCACATGCAATATGAACACAGAGGCAAACAAAATATGATACCTGGTGACGTGAATAAAGCCACTCAGTTAATTAGTGAGACAACTGGCTTTGAAGTTTTAGTCACATTGGATCCCACCAGGATCACTCGGGGTACATTAAATTTTAGATATATTCAGGAACTTGCTAAATTAATACATAATATCACCGAGATGTACGATGACACATTCAGGTATACAGGGAGAGAATTGCAAGCGTACAAAAAAGAATTGGTGAGATACAGGCTAGTGTTGAATTATTTAACTGCTGTTACTGGAGGGTATTGCGCAATGTTGGCCACCCAATTTGGAGTAAAATGTTGCACCTATGTCAACAATGATACCAGCGACCCTAAGGAAGTGATAGACCGGAAGATGGATGAAATTCTGCAGCTAAAATGGGAATTTCGTAAGAACCATAATGCTTCAGTGGCTGAAGTAGGGGAGAAGATAGAAGGATGGGTTTCATGGCTGAACCCAGTGAAATGGTTCTCAGGTCTAGGGGAATGGGTCCAGGAAGTGATCGCCAGCATCGGCAAATTCTTAATCTTTATACTGATTGTCATCATAATAATTGGCATATGTGTCCGGTGTGTTCCTATTGTGTTGAAGTGTGGAAAATGTAATAGTAGAGTAAAACTAAAGAACGAAATCATGATGATGGTCAGTATGAATACCGAGGTAAATACAGATCTGCATTACAACCCTGAAAAAGGAAATACCATCATTTAATGTATTATATTTAGACCTGCTTAGAATGTATTATTGAAATGTTATTTTTAAAACACCTCAGATAATGTAAAGTCTCAAATTCCCCTTCAAGACTGCCTTTATAGGACTGGTGTATCCCCACACCTTTCTCATGATCTTCCAAGATCCGCGGTGTGCGTATAATAGTAGTTTTATGTCCCCACTCAGAGACACATTATAGATGGATTAAGAACCACTTTGTGCCATCCCATAATAACACTAAATAGTATATAAATGTAAGCCTAAATTATATTTTAAAATCAGATTGTGATAGCATGTTGTTCGCTATCAAAGGGTGGACTGTCGAAGCTGGATAATTGGCTGAGACAAGATCAGTTTAAAATTGGATCGCAGCGACGCCATCTTGCGACTGGCCGCAAGACACCATCTTGGAAATGAGATCGCAAGACACCATTTTGTGAATGGTCGCCCAAGCGCCATTTTAGATAAACTCACACTTTAGTGCATGTGACGATATTACTATTAGCATCTTGCGATTGCATCTTTCACCATTTCTCATACACACATTAATACGCACAATTGCGCTGTTAACTAGTCGCATATTAGCGAATGCATAAGATCCTGTATGAAAACGCTGAATATTAGCTTCATGCACATGCATCTGCCCCAAGTTAACTAGCATCTTTACATCAAACCCCACATACTCACCCATTACATATTCACATACAAGGTTCCATAAGCTTTAAGGTATAAGATTCAAGTATGCACATTTATTATAATTGCTAGGAAATAAAGATTATTTGGTAACTAAGGTTTTATATGTGATAAGTAAGCCGTGTTTGGTATTGTACTGATGCGTACTCTCTCAACAGTATTTGGTAATATCGATGGAGAGATTGCAACATGCATTCTCAACTTATGGACCGCAGAGACTTCAAGCAACAAAATATACATTATATGACCAACTGTTAGGATTTGCATGAGGCGGGAAACCAGAGACCACCAGTTGTTAGAGGCTGGACTGTGTCTATTTGAACCAACCTGTTAAATGCCTTGTAAAATATGCCCTCTCCTTTAGGACCAATGGTATTAGCAACAAACTTCTCTATTGTGTTGTTTATTTCTGGGGGGTATAAATATGTGTGTTCTGACCCTGGGTTTCTAGTCTTCATGCTGAATGCTGATTGACGAGGGGTTTCTTGCTGATGCCTACATTTGGTCCAGAGCACTGCGTATGTATAACTGTACTTGGGTCTGTATAATTCCTTTGCGCCAAATTGTACTTATAACTAGGGTATAACTGACTGTACTTTTACTTGAATAATACTTTGTGCTTTGGAACCACAGGTTCTAGGTCTGGAGTCTTTATTTACTGTATAACTGCATACGCAAAATAGCATCATCCTTAGAGGTTTACAGGCAGGATATCAGAAGGTATAGGCAGGGGTGTATAGAGGTTCAAAGGCAGTATCGTTAAGAGAAATAATGCAACCCAGTTAAGTGATTAAATTATTGAAAAATTAATTAAACTAATTGAATTAAGATAAAAAGTGTGTAACACATATAAAAATAATTGAATAATTAATTAAATAAATATTAAGAGGACCCGTGTATAGATGTATCTTCCTCTGCAGATTTATATTTAGGATTTTGTTTTAAAGAAAAACACTAAAATTAATAAATTCGTTCATGCCATGGGGTGCTGTATTGTTCAATTTGAAGGTCCAATAACACTCTTTCTTCAGGAGTTCTTTTGTGATGTCTCCTCCTCTAAACCCCAAATGTATGGTTTCTAAACCATAAATTCTCATATCCTTGTATGAATCATTATGCTTCTAATGGAAGTGTCGAGCTACAGTGGTCATCTCTGTATACGTTCAAATCTAGAAAAGAGATGGCTGCTTGGCTTACTTCATATGTTAATTTGAGATTGATTTTATTCACAATAATCATTCATGAATTCTTCAAATTGTTTCCTAGTGCCATCCCAAATCAACAGTATATCATCGATATACTATATAATGGTGTTCATTATTGTCATCAAAAACAATTTCACATTCCCACCAACCCAAAAACAGGTTGGCATACATGAGGGTACATGCTGCCCCCATTGCTGTGCCTCTTAGCTGCAGAAAAAATTGGTCATCAAAAGTGAAAAAGTTTTTATATAGAGCAAAATGCAGCAGTTTCAGAAGGAAAGTATGAAAGTTGTTTAATCCTTCCATATTTAGGAAAAATTTTACTGCCTCAATACCTTGCTCATGCCCTATGCTGGTATAAATCAATACTAATCAGTAGGTCATTTTCATTAAGATGAATATCATGGATTCTTCTTAACACATCGGTGGTATCTTGCACTTACGATGGTAACCCTATCACATGTTGGTGAAGGTGAGTGTCAATAAAGATACTTGCTTTTTCTGCTAGACTCCCGATCCCTGACACAACTGGTCTTCCTGGTGGTTTGTATAGGTTTTTATGAACCTTCGGGAGTAAATAAAAAGTTGGGACTTTCGGATTGTCTATGGTAAGAAATGCAAGTTCTTGTTTAGTGATTGTGCCCTCTTGAGCTGCTCTACTGATTAGCCTACTATTGTACTCCTTATAGTTTTCCAAAGGATTCAAAAGAAGTCTCTTATAACAAGTTGAATTATTAAGTTGTTTGTTCAATATACATTTCAAGGGGCCACAGAACAATATTGCCACCCTTATCTGATTGTTTTATAATTATATCAGATATGGCCCTAAGTTCATCAATCGCCATTAATTCATCCTTCTTGAGGTTCCCTTGACAAGTCTGATATTTTTGGATACCAAGTTTAGGAATACCTTTATTTCTGGACAGGTGTTATCCTGAGGCCAAAAGGTTGATTTATTCTTGCATAGAGGTCTAGAGATTCGAGGAGTTTCAGCTGAAGTTCCAGGCATGTCATCCAGATCCTCCAATATCTGAAGTATCTCTTGTTCTTGCCTTGTCCATTGTGTTCCACCTTGGGCACTATTAGTCAGGTTCGTATTTTGATGACTCAAGTTTGGGAATTGTTCATCCTCCCTTTAATCTTTGTTCGCATAAAATTTGGTCAGAAGCAGTTTGCGTCCAAAAATCTTGAGGTTTGTTTCCCATTGAAATCTATCAAATTTCCTTAATGGAGAAAAAGATAAACCCTTTTCCAACACTGCTACCTGTGTTGTAGACAGGACATGTTTGGAGAGATTGGTGATCTTAAGAGGAGCAGTAGGTGTCACTATGTTTTGTTCTAATTCATGCGTGTTTGATAACGCGCGGGTGAGGGAGATTCCCATTTTCTGCTTCTGCCTCTTCTTCCCCCGCCTGATGTTCCTTTTGTGATGATTTCTTGAGGACCTCTTCTCTCCCCTAAAAAAGGAAATGGTTCCACAGTATTGGAACCTGTGAGCACGACTTCTCAATTTTGACAGACATGGAATAAATTCCCAACTGATTCAGAATAGTCAGTATCCGAGGAGCTGTAATTGTCCCTATTTTTGGGGTGACCGTATTTTTTAATTTCTTGGTTCACCTAAAAATATTGCCCATCTGGAAGTCTTTTTTGTCACTGGAAAATTTCCCTTTTTTCGTTTAATAATATTAGATTCATATATCTCAAGATCTTTTTGGAAATTAACACTTTGGTCCCAGGTTTCCAAAGTTTTACAGATAGTGGTGATTTCTCTTTCACATTCCTCCAATACAAGGTGATTATGTCTGATGAGTATGCTCATCAGTTCCTGAGAACACTTGAGTAAGCTTGTTTCCCATTCACTTTTTAGGTTATCAGAGATTAAATCAAAAGTTGGAAAAACTTTAGGTCTTAGACCTCTTGGAGCAATTTTCTGCTTTGTATAGTTCTCTACACTAATCAGATTCCAATTGATTCTGATCTGTTTTAATTGGATTTGTTTCAGTTTATGTAAATCATCTTCCCATGAGGAATCTATAACAGATTCTGTTGAATTGATTGGAAAAATACTGTCCAAATCTGTTACTTTGCGTTTATATAGTAGTTCATTTTTTTAAATAAAACTTGTCATCTTATTTGTGAAAAATTCCAATTCCGGTAGTAAATACTGAGCTAAAAAAGAAATTTACTGGGCACTTCGTGTCAATCGTGAAATGTTTTATCAATGAGATGTTATCTCTGTGCAAAGAATCTAGATACTGTACAGGTACAGTGTATAAGTGTACCTTATACACTGTACCTGTACGGGCACATCTGGGTTTTGCAATGCTATTTGTAACAAAGCCCACCTAACACCTGACAGATCTTTAACATATACCACTGTTCTGTTGTTTCTATAAGACACTGATCTTCCCACTCACTCGGTCTGCACTTATTCTGAGTGAATGCAGAAGTGGAGAGTAACCTTATGTGCCTACTTTACTTTTTTCAGCCTTCATTCATTTACATAAATGTCAACTAGACATAATAAAATTCCTGCATAATTGAACAGCAGTTTATGTTTGAGTTGTGATGCAATCACTCTTATGTCTTGACGTGCCAATTTAAGTGTTAATTTCTCAGATTTGTATTGATTAGTGCACATGATTCAATCCATGTCTGTGTTTTGATTGCATAATGGAGGTATGATAATATAGCTCCTAAATATCAAGCTAAGGTGAAACGGTGATTTTTTTGATGCAATTTGTACATCAATATAATTGTATGTGTGGTATACCTCAGCATTTGACAACATTTAACAGCAACTAATGGGAGACCTGTGATGCAATCAACCCTATGTATTAACATACCAACATTCTAGATGTATACTGACTCATTTTATGTTTCAGATTAAATTGTTTGTTGATATTACAATGGATGTATGATTGTGTAGCTTAATAACATTGGTCATGGTCAAGTGGTGGTCTATGATTTAATGAACCATGCACATTGATTTACCCTAATATGGTTAAATTCTGGAATTTTCAGATTGGTTATAAGTATCAGTGCATACTATTTCTTCACAAGTAGGAGAGAACTTGTTTATCTGCAATTATTGCAATTTTCTATGAATATATTTCTGCCTGTATCTGCCAGCAACTTTCATCTCTCTGCATGAGAGATTAGTAATACTTTCGCCCATTATTTTCCTGCTATAAGAATTTTGTGACTGCAACTCTTCAGACAGGAATTTTTTTAATTATTTCACGTTTGATGTTTATCTGTGTTTTGTTGTTGTAATTGTGCTTGTAGCACTAATATTTTAACAAGCATATTAATACATTTGATGTTTTACTATTAACTCATCATATCAAAACAATAAATACTTTTATATACCTATTTAAAGAGTTTCCCAACAAATAGTCCCCTTGGCCTGCCTGTGCTGGGAATATTTTTTCTGTTTAGAATTATAAGACTTTTGGGAGCACCGCCAACAACTTGAATTATAAGAGGAGGTTCACTCCTAGTTATTTATACTTACAGTTGGTCACCATAATTACTACATATCATTTATTATTTCCTCTTGTGCAGAATCTCATTTCCCCATTCCCCTTTCCACTTTTCATTAACCCTTATACACTGTGCCTGTACAGTATCTAGATTATTTGCACAGAGATAACATCTCATTGATAAAACATTTCACGATTGACACTCAAAGTACCCAGTAAATTTCCTTTTTAGCTCAGTATTTACTACCGGAATTGGAATTTTTCACAAATAAGATGACAAGTTTTATTTAAAAAAATGAACTACTATATAAACACAAAGTAACAGATTTGGACAGTATTTTTCCAATCAATTCAACAGAATCTGTTATAGATTCCTCATGGGAAGATGATTTACATAAACTGAAACAAATCCAATTAAAACAGATCAGAATCAATTGGAATCTGATTAGTGTAGAGAACTATACCAAGCAGAAAATTGCTCCAAGAGGTCTAAGACCTAAAGTTTTTCCAACTTTTGATTTAATCTCTGATAACCTAAAAAGTGAATGGGAAACAAGCTTACTCAAGTGTTCTCAGGAACTGATGAGCATACTCATCAGACATAATCACCTTGTATTGGAGGAATGTGAAAGAGAAATCACCACTATCTGTAAAACTTTGGAAACCTGGGACCAAAGTGTTAATTTCCAACAAGCATTTGAAAAATATAAAAAAGATCTTGCGATAAATGAATCTAATATTATTAAACGAAAAAAAAGGAAATTTTCCAGGGACAAAAAATACTTCCAGATGGGCAATATTTTTAGGTGGACCAAGAAATTTAAAAATATGGTCACCCCCAAAAATAGGGACAATTACAGCTCCTCAGATACTGACTATTCTGAATCAGTTGGGAATTTATACCCTGTCCGTCAAAATTGAGAAATCGTACTCACAGGTTCCAATACTGTGGAACCATTTCCTTTTTTAGGGGAGAGAAGAGGTCCTCAAGAAATCATCACAAAAGGAAGATCAGGTGGGGGAAGAAAAGGCAGAAGCAGAAAATGGAAATCTCCCTCACCCACGCGTTATCAAACACGCATGAATTACAACAAAAAATAGTGACACCTACTGCTCCTCTTAAGATCATCAATCTCTCCAAACATGTCCTGACTACAACACAGGTAGCAGTGTTGGAAAAGGGTTTATCTTTTTCTCCATTAAGCAAATTTGATAGATTTCAATGGGAAACAAACCTCAAGATTTTTGGACGCAAACTGCTTCTGACCAAATTTTATGTGAACAAAGATAAAAGGGAGGATGAACAATTCCCAAACTTGAGTCATCAAAATACAAACCTGACTAATAGTGCCCAAGGTGGAACACAGTGAACAAGGCAAGAACAAGAGATACTTCAGATATTGCAGGATCTGGATGACATGCCTGGAACTTCAGCTGAAACTCCTCGAATCATTAGACCTCTGTGCAAGAATAAATCAACCTTTTGGCCTCATGTTAACACCTGTGCAGAGATAAAGGTATTCCTAAACTTGGTATCCAGAGAATTGGATGATTTATACAAAAAACAAAAATATCAGACTTGTCAAGGGAACCTCAAGAAGGATGAATTAATGGCGATTGATGAACTTAGGGCCATATCTGATATAATTATAAAACAATTAGGCAAGGGTGGCAATATCATTCTGTGGCCCCTTGAAATGTATATTGAAGAAGCTAACAAACAACTTAACAATTCAACCTGTTATAAGAGACTTCTTTTGAATCCTTTGGAAAACTATAAGGAGTACTATAGTAGGCTAATCAGTAGAGCAGCTCAAGAGGGCACGATCACTAAACAAGAACTTGCATTTCTTACCATAGACAATCCGAAAGTCCCGACTTTTTATTTACTCCCGATGGTTCATAAAAACCTACACAAACCACCAGAAAGACCAATTGTGTCAGGGATCGGGAGTCTAACAGAAAAAGCAAGTATCTTTATTGACACTCACCTTCACCAACATGTGATTGGGTTACCATCTTATGTGCAAGATACCACCGATGTGTTAAGAAGAATCCATGATATTCATCTTAATGAAAATGACCTACTGATTAGTATTGATGTAGAATCCCTTTATACTAGCATAGGGCATGAGCAAGGTATTGAGGCAGTAAAATTTTTTCCAAATATGGAAGCATTAAACAACTTTCATACTTTCCTTCTGAAACTGCTGCATTTTGTTCTATATGAAAACTTTTTCACTTTTGATGACCAATTTTTTCTGCAGATAAGAGGCACAGCAATGGGGGCAGCATGTGCCCCCATGTATGCCAACCTGTTTTTGGGTTGGTGGGAACGTGAAATTGTTTTTGAGGACAATAATGAACACCATACTCGACACTTAATTTCTTGGCTACATTACATCGATGATATACTGTTGATTTGGGATGGCACTAGGAAACAATTTGAAGAATTCATGAATGATCTTATTGTGAATAATATCAATCTCAAATTAACATATGAAGTAAGCCAAGCAGCCATCTCTTTTCTGGATTTGAATGTATACAGAGATGATAATGATATCTTTGCTATGGAACGTTTTAGCAACCAATAGCCTGTTGCACTACTCGAGATTTCATTTTCCCCCAACTCTGGACTATATTCCCAAAGGTGAGTTCTTAAGATTCAGGAGAAATTGCTCTGATGATATCACCTTCAAGACCCAAAGTCTGGAACTAACAGAGCGATTAAGAGAACGTGGGTATAGTAGAAAAATTACAAAGAGAGCATCTAATAGCATTTCTCAAATCAAGAGGGACTTGCTCATCTTTGGGAAGACCCCCAAGAGATCCAATAACATCAGATTTGTGGGGAATTTTTGTAGTAACTGGAGAGATATCAAGCAAAGGATTCAGAAACATTGGCACATTTATTGTCAGATCCTGATCTCACCTCAAAATTAAATCAAAATGTTTCTATTAGCTGGAGGAGATCCCCAAATTTGAGGCATAAGTTGGTGAGGAGTCATTATACCAAGTATCCCCCAAAAAAACCAACAACGATCGGAACGTATCCATGTGGTTCTTGTAAAATTTGCAGTCATATCCACAATCAAAATAAAATAGATGATAGATATGGCAATGTAATACCGCTGAAACATTATTTCAATTGTCGTACCATAAATGTGGTTTACTGAATGGAATGTCCCTGCAAGATGAGATATGTGGGGATGACCACTCGTATGATGAAAGAAAGATTATTAGAACACATAGGCATGATCAGAAATGCACAGCAAGACATTCTGAGGATGAAACAATTGACCACTGTAGCTCGACACTTCCATCAAAAGCATAATGATTCATACAAGGATATGAGAATTTATGGTTTAGAAACCGTACATTTGGGGTTTAGAGGAGGAGACATCACAAAAGAACTCCTGAAGAAAGAGTGTTATTGGACCTTCAAGTTGAACAGTACAGCACCCCATGGCATGAACGAATATATTAATTTTAGTGTTTTTCTTTAAAACAAAAGCCTAAATATAAATCTGCAGAGGAAGATGTATCTATACATGGGTCCTCTTAATATTTATTTAATGAATTATTCAATTATTTTTATATGTGTTACACACTTTTTATCCTATTTCAATTAATTTAATTTTTCAATAATTTAATCACTTTACTGGGTTGCATTATTTCTCTTCACTGGGTTTGGACTTCTAACATCAACTATTTTGGCCACTTTAAAATGGCCCTCTTTCACGTTACACTAATTAAGTGGTTTTATATACCACAATTTTTTTTTTAAATATATTAGTATATTGGTTGCATAGGTGAATCTTGTGATTATATATCACTCTTCAACATGAGAACAATACACTTTCACTTTTATTTTATTTAATTTTATGGATTGGTGTGTATGTGTATATTTATTTAGGGTGCTCATAATAAATATGATATATTACAATTATATATTCTGAATATCCCCCTCTCTCTCTTTGTTATTAATTTTTATGATGTTCAGACAACTTGACTCTATGATAATAATGTCATAACAATCCTGTATGTATCAATAGATATGATTGCTGTCCATTTGCATAGCTGCTTGATAATTATTGTAATGTGTTTTCCTTGGGTTTTCTGAATAATAATCAGATTAATGAACATTGTTTTCTATTACTACCTAGCCTAGTTAAATAATAGCCTAAACAGGATTGGCTGAAATATTTGTCATTCATTCTCCTAGCAGATTGACTGGATAAATGGGGGCTAACGCTATGATTGGCTCAAAGACCCATCAATCATGATGACTGGGTCTGGATTGGCCACCTTGTATGTAACTACTTACACATGGAGCTAGTAGATTTCTGGGCATTCCTCAGGTGAAGAAGCCTCCAGGGTGAAACGCTCGTCAGAGGACCCGGTCAGCTGACTATCACCACGTGATCGCTACCACGTGTCACACTACAGATACTGCACATTCTATGCTAGACTGCTGAGTGTGGATCTCAGCAGATCGGAAGGCTGAATGCAGTGCAGTGCAGATTACCTCCTGCTTGCAGACACATTATGACCGGACAGGTACCTTTCTATCCTTTCAAGTGGTAATTTGACTGATCTCGGGCACATCTGGGTTTTGCAGTGCTATTTGTAACAAAGCCCACCCAACACCTGACAGATCTTCAACATATACCACTGTTCTGTTGTTTCTATAAGACACTGATCTCCCCACTCTCTCATCACTCGGCCTGCACTTATTCTGAGTGAAAGCAGAAGTGGAGAGTAACCTTATGTGCCTACTTTACTTTTTTCAGCCTTTATTCATTTACATAAATGTCAACTAGATATATTAAAAATCCTGCAGCATTGAACAGCAGTTTATGTTTGACATGTGATGCAATCACTCTTATGTATTGACATGCCAATTTAAGGGTTAATTTCCCAGATTTGTATTGATTAGTGCACATGATTCAATCCATGCCTGGTTTTGATTGCATAATGGAGGTATGATAATATAGCTCCTAAATATCGAGCTAAGGTGAAATGGTGATTTTTTTTTAAGCAATTTGCACATCAATATAATTGTATGTGTGGTATACCTAAGCATTTGACAACATTTAATAGCAACTAATGGGAGACCTGTGATGCAATCAGCCCTATGTATTAACATACCAACATTCATTTTCATATACCTATTTAAAGAGTGCCCCAACAAATAGTCCCCTTGGCCTGCCTGTGCAGGGAATATTTTTTTTTTACAGTTCAGGAGCAGCAGGTAGCCCACAAGTATTACAGCAGGACTGCTCATTGGCCAACACAAAGAGGCGAGCCATAGTGGTCATAGGGAGGGCCGGATTTTCTCAAGGGAGTAAAGTTGTTGCTTAGGGTGCACCTGTGTTGTAACACGTTGGTAGTGGCAGCAGCGCCCACCAGTGGTCAGCTTGCACTGCATTCTGCCACAGCAGGATAACTAAGGGTTAACCCACCGCATATACAACACTGCTATTTACACTGATTTATTGGGCAACATTTGTCCTATGGGAACCTGTCCATTTATGTCATCCTACAACTTGGAAATATAGAAGTGTA
This sequence comes from Taudactylus pleione, assembly GCA_031769625.1. Lineage (NCBI taxonomy): Eukaryota > Metazoa > Chordata > Amphibia > Anura > Myobatrachidae > Taudactylus > Taudactylus pleione. The sequence goes on along the minus strand of JAUIMM010000113.1, from coordinate 12,792,398 downwards.
GCACATTGAAGCTGGAGGCCAATAGTTAGCACTGAGAAAGGACAATAACTAGTGCATGCGGTGAAAACATTTGTAACCAACATTTATTTAGTTTTCTCAGTGTATCACCTATTAAATAACAGGATGTAGCACCAGCCAGTATTTTGCAGACTCTGCACTATAGATGGTGTTTGCAGCACCAGATTGATAAATCCAGCCAGGACTAATGATATATATATATAATTCAGTCATTGTATTTTCAATATTCAATAACATTTAATGTGATGTCAGTCGAAAGGATGTGTATGACGATACATACAGGTATACAAATAAGGTAGACTGCATACAGTATAAGACTAGAGCGGTATTAATAGGTATAGGAGTTACCATTAAGGTAACATATAGAAAATAAATATACATGTAATTTACGGAATACATATGAAATACGTTTAACAGGAATGTGCCCACAATGTCTTTGAATAACAGCTTTTCCAGAGATAGGTGAAGTAGTTATTTATACTGGTATATTGTCTTATGTAATGACATGTAATGTTATGTTATGTACTATGTTATGTACTATGTTTTATGAACCTGTGTATTTTCTATAAATATAGCAGGTGATGTAATGTTATGTTCATGGTAAGGAATGTACATAATATTTATCCTACAACTTCATAAACTTAAGGATTTACAACTGAACCATATGTTGTGGTGACATTATTATGGTGCTAAAATGTTGGTAAGCCTAACTTT